>OX401975.1:12811372-14274295 GCA_947859335.1 Tortricodes alternella
GGAGCGAGGCCCCGGGCGGTTGCCCTGCTCTCCACCACCAAAGGTCACCCGTTTGCCAGTGCCATCTAGCATACACTACATCGGAACACTTAACTTTACTTACTATGACACATCCATATTCTTTTCTTGGCATTCAAAATCTTTTTTAACACTCAAATTTTGTATCACATCGTTTTCACTAGTTTTAGCTTCTAAAACGAAAGCCTGCACTACACCTTCACAATTATGTTTGAACTGTATGTGTTTATCTAAACTGGATTTCTGCACACACTTATACGGACACTGCGGACACTTCACAGATTTCTGACGAGGCCTATACGGCTTAGACTGACTCTTCATATCAACCTTATCACCGCTCTTCTCATTTAAATGCCGTTGCTTATGTTTCGTTAGATTCGTCTTCTGAACACAGCGGTAACTACACATATCACAGGAAAACGGTTTCTGATCTGTGTGAAGATACATATGTTTCACCAAATTCGGCTTCTGAACAGTTCTATAATCGCAATACGGACAGGCAAACGGTTTATACCCAGTATGTGTACGTTCGTGGACCACTAAATTATTTTTCTGTGCACAACGATACTCACAATATTGGCACCGAAATGGTTTTTCCTTCATATGCACTAATATATGCTTAGCCACGTTATTCTTCTGTCCCGATTTGTAATCACAAAATGTACACGAGAAAGGTTTCTCGCCGGTGTGTGTACGTTCGTGTATTTTCAAAATGGCCGGCGACTGACACCTGTAAGCGCATTGGGTGCAACAAAACTTCCCCATTTTCTCTAAATTTTCATCCATTAACGTGACTTCTGTACACGTTTTCGCGTGCTGTTTCAAACCCCGTTTGGATGAGAAAACTTCATTGCATTTGTAGCAAGAATATTCCCCCTTTATATTCAAAGACAACTCCTCGGCAGTTCTGTTCTGCTCGCTTGCGTCATTCTCACTTTTTTCCGCGGGAAATTCATTCTGATAATTCGAAAATAGAATCTTATTCTGATCAGTTGGTTTCAAGTTCTCTTTGGGCTGTTCGATTTTTGAATCTTTCGCGGCTAAATCGCCATCTTGTCTTTGCTTTTTAAATTCCTCCGTGTAAGGACTAGAGTTTTCGAACTGCCTATGAACAACCAGGTTCTCGGGGTTGTCTCTGATATTGTTTACGTAGTTTTGTATATAATTTGTAGGTCTTGAATAGATTTCTAAGGAGTTCAACGCTGGTATGCTAGGTAAGTGATTATTGTATACTGCATACATTTGATCTTGGTGTATAGTGGTTTGTGTATGGTCTGGATGGATCGCAATGTGACCTGAAAATAATTAATATAAATAAGTCACTCGTAATTAAAGCATAGTTTTTCCCTGAGACTTAGTCCGCCTAAAAGTAAGTTACATTAGGATTTGCTAAATTATCCGAAATGAAAGTACTCTATTTGCTACCTCAGTGGCCCTACTAACATGCAAGACATGAGGATAAGTTAAACCATCTTATGTCTAATTGTGTCTCTCTCACACTAGTGCCGACGAAAGAGATAGTCATAGAGATAAACGGGTTTAACTTTTGTCTTGCATGTTAGGGCTGCTGGGTATGATAAATCGTTTACTTGCAAATTATCATTCGAATTCAGCCATTAAACGTTTTAATACGTCAAAACATTCGCAAATTCATGAGCCTCATGCTTATTTTGAGTATGACTTTAAAAAATACTTAAGATTTAAAAAAAACATGTTACTCACCATTCAATCCATTAACAGTGTTCAATCCCTGGTGTATATTATTATCGTAGAAATATCCATCGTCATCTTGCTCTGCTTTGATATGAAAAGGCATCGGTAGCAAATGACCTTCCATCTGCCGCGTTTCCACGTCCAGCCCCACCAACCTTTGATCCATCCTTTGCTCCAATCTTTGCTCCAACATACCCTCAACCATCCTCCGATCATCAGGCAAATGCGCCAAACTCAAATCATGATTGAGCTCCATATCCCTACCCAAATTCTGCGGTAAATCATTCATACGCAATTCATGATTGATTCTAGACAATTCCTGCTCGTTCAACTGTATATTCTCAGTCAAGCTATTATGCAATTCAAGCTCGTTCAATCTAACAAGGTTCAGATTCTGATTGATTATATCCTCGGTTCTTAGATTCTGAGATAAATCATTAGTTAAATTCTGTACCAAATCAATCTCGCTCAAATTCCTCTGTAAGTGTGCTGGTATTTCATTGAAATTGCGGTTGAAATGGTTAGTTTTTAGCATGAGGGTTGATATTTGCCGTGGTGATAGTGGTATTTGGAAGTTGTGGGCTATGGTGGTGTTTATGGATGACTGCATGGCTTGGTGGAGTTGCTCCATGGATATCGCTTGCTGATAGTCTGTTGTGTCGATTTGATGGGATTTTTGGAGCTGAAACCAAGTACGATAAGAATTTTATAATTGACAATAGTTAGTTTTTTTAATCGAACGCGGCCACAAGTAGTCTTGTGGCTCTGCCCACCCCATTAGGGATTTCGGGCGTGATGCTATGTATGTATGTATGTAGTTTTTTTGACTAGCCATGAAATCGGCATGTGAAAAAAACAAAAAAATTATCCAGGTCTTTCACAAATCTGAATCTACCAGAGCTTCGAAAGGTGAAATCTGCTGAGAGGAAGCACTGCCAGAAACTCAACGGTAAGTATTTTCAACCAAATATTACAAAGATACTAAAATTAAGACAAAGTGCTAAAGATGAACTTTATATAAAACAAATACTTAATTATATAAGAACTAAATAATAAGGGCAAAAAAATATACTTTCAAACTTTTTAACTATCTACTGACCGTTAGTAAATAGTTAAAGAGTTTGAACAGTTTTAAAGTATTTTTCATTTTCCCTTAAGATCTCATTTTATTTTTATTTATTTAGAATAACAAAACATATATTTTCATTTAGAAAAATCATTTATCAAAAGTACAAATCCACATTGCATTGACGTCATTTAGGCGATCCCCAATACAAGGGAGACAGCCATAGTATGTACATTTTACAGAAATATCGGCTGTCTGTCGTCGGAGCCAACTTTTAACCTTTTGAAATAGAAATAGAATAGAAATAGTGTATTTGTTCAACACAGCGGCGGCCCTAACATGCATGCCAAAATGATAAATTAGAACCGTTTATCTCTATGACTATCTCTTTCGTCGGCACTAGTGTGAGAGAGACGCACTTAGAGATAAACGGTTCTAATTTATCTTGGTGCCATGCATGTTAGGGCCGCAGGTGGGTACAAAAAATATACACATAAGGTCTTGGTCTATTGAGGAAGAATCACTATGTTGCGCCGCGAGGCATACAAAAATTGTATAATTATGCAGTTAATGAGGTGCAGCATGCATATGCACAGTTCAACTTAACTGCAGACAGACAAAAATTCGTTGACTGTATACCTAGTAATAGTAAGCTTTTTTTTAATAGAAAGTTACATAATGTTATTTTAAATTCGGCCATACTTTCTATTTTTATTTTATTATTTCTTTCGGTACATTATTATAAATCTTAGGAGCCATTCCATGTATACTTTTTCGAAATAGAGCGGTTTTAGAGGGTATCGTGCATATTTTATTCCTAAGACGTGTACTCCTAAAACTTTGAAAAAAGTGCAGATTACATCTTGCAAAAATTACCACTTCATATATATTTTAGGCAAGGAAGAGTAAGTACCTATCCGTAATTTTTGAAACTGAGGTTTACAAGAGTCATATAGTGAAAGCCACACAATGATCTAATACATCTTTTCTGTGCTTTAAATGCCATTTCTCTATCAGTCGAATTAGCCCAGAACATGATGCCATGCTTTTGGCCGCCGTTGTCGACTATGCGTGACAGGCTATACAGGGTAAAAAAGACCTTCATTACCTTGACTTAAAGTTGAAATTCGTGTTACTTCTCAGAAATGCTTGGCGGCCAAAAGGTTAAATTACTAAAGACCTTTCCGGTACAAAGGTCAAGATCAAACAAGCAGAAAACAGCAGCAACGTAGCGTTAATTAGAAATTGATAATTAAACAGAATTATGCATAGAAATATATAGTAACACAGATCACATAGGTATTATGTCTTCCTCTATGATAGCATAAATATGATAGTAACGAACTGCCCAACGCGATTTTCGCGATGCGTGCATTTGTTGGTGTCAAAACGCTTGTTTAAATATTGCAGACATCGGAGATCTTATTACATTGAAGAAAGGTCTAATATTGTTGGATTCATGCGCTTTGTTTCTGTGGTTCGTAGCTCCTAGTGAGCAATGAAAGACAGCGTATGATTCAAGCAAAATAAAGAGGCCGGTGAATGGGGTAGTTTTCGGCAATTAATTGCTGCAATTCGGGCTATCCTCAAAAGTGTACATTCAAACTTTTTGTACCCATTAGTGATGTAATATGTAAGTAATCTTTTAAGGGATAGCCCAAATTGCAGCAATAAATTTCCGCAAAACGAGCCCGTTTACGTAAGGGATATTTAATCTCTTATCAAATGTTTAAGTGGCGTTTCTGAATTCGGCCAAAGGTCACCTCTAGTCATAGGTATTTATTTATCTAACTTTTTTATATTATATGTATCATGTTCATGTGACATATTAAGAGGCTTAGATAACAAAAGGCCCTGGTGCAACAACCAACCTATTTTATTTACATTCGATGCTGGGAGAATTTTTAGCTAGTTCAAGAGACCCATTTATAGAGGTTTGTCGGTGAGGGTTCGAGGGCCCCCTGAGCTAGGGGGCCCTGGTGCACGGCACCGTCTAGCCCTTCGGTAGCGACACCACTGGACATACTATTTGCGTTTGTAAGTTTTGGACTTATTTTATTTATATTAAGAGGAGTGTGAACTTACGGCTTGAACAATTTTTGATAGGTTGTCAGTCAGAACAAAATGTAGGTCTATACGTTTAGATTTTTTCACTATAATCAATAAATTCAGTTTTATTGTTGTTTTAGTATTTTCATAAAACACGAATTTCGGCGATTATTTGACTTTGTTGATCTTTAATCAATAATCTAAAAACGTATAAACCTAGATTTTATTTTGACTGAAAACCTATCAAAAATTGGTAGAAATTGTTATCGCCTTTTGTTTGAAATTTTTGCTGTTGCTTCACAGTCCTCTTAAGGAATGCTTACAGGGCATGTTTATGTTTTTGTACACCTGCGGGTAGTTTATAGTGAAACTTATTATAATTTAAATAACAATCAATTGTAAAATTACCTATAAACACAAATAAATGAAGGACTGATTGATTGATTCACTGACTTATAGCTAGAGATGCAAAGAATAGTGGCCATGGCCGGAATATTGGAACATGCAGATGTAATTTTAAGTGAAGTTTTGTTTGAATAAAAAAATCAAAACTTTTATTTAATAACTGGTTGATTTACTTTATATTTCTGATGGCTTTTTATTTGTATTATCCTTTTTCTAACCCAAGCTTTTACTATCCTATGGTATCCGGCTGTATAGTAAGATCTAGACCGGATACCAGGTAATAACTAGAGATGCAACGGATATCCGGCTACTATCCGTTATCCGGCCTATCCGGCCATGATTTTACTATCCGGCCGGATAACGGATAGTGAGTCAGTATCCGGCCGGATACCGGATAGTAAAAACTTGAATCAGAAGTACGATAAAACAAATAGAAGCCATCAGAAATAAACAAAATCAACGTCAGTTATTAAATTAAAACTTAGTTTTCTTTTAATTAAGTATAAAACTAACATGTCACATCACGTCGTGCACGTTCGAATATTCCCTACTGACGTAATAAGGCGCGTATTTAACCTCAAAGGGTCTCCCCGGCACTTACAATTCGTAACAAGTTAAAACTGGCTCGCCGCACGAGCCGCCACGCAAGCTAACACAGCTTTAGAGATAGCTCGTGTGCGGCCGGATATCTGGTTGCCGGATATCCGGCTATCCGGCCAATGGCCATGCCGGATATCCGGTATCCGGTATCCGGCCAAACCACTATCCGTTGCATCTCTAGTAATAACCAGATATCTGTTGCATCTCTTCTTATATTCAAGTGTGCAAATATTGAAGTTAATTTCTATGCTGATTATAATCCTTACTAATATTATAAATGTTTTTTTTTTTTTTTTTCCTTTAATTATCTGCGATCGGCTGTTTTAGCCATAATCAGATGTTTTAGCAGATTTTTCTTGGTTATTGTGTTGAGTGGTGTTCCAATGAGCACCATCTCCATTTTCATGTTCAAGGAGCGGGAGTAGGGAGTTCTTAATCTCTCTGGTCCAGTCCTAGTATTTTCCACCTTTTCAGCCTAGTTATTTCTTCATTATCATTTAACAGGTCCCTAGCCAGTTGGTTGGAGTGTTTTTGAAGTCTATTTTTATACTTTATACAATATTTAGTCACTTCCTGCTTTACTGTTGGAATGTTTGTATATTCATGTATCTCAGTATTTCTTGTAAACCATGGAGCACAGGATATTGTTCTTAATATTTTGTTCTGGAATCTTTGCAATATTTCCAGGTTAGAGTTGCTTGCTGATCCCCAAAGCTGTATACCATATGTCCAAATGGGTTTTATTATACACTTGTATACTAACAGCTTATTGTTCAGTGTTAAAGATGATTGTTGCCCAATGAGCCAGTATAAGGATCTGTATTTGATATCTGCTTCTTTTCTCTTAGTTTTGATGTGGTTTGCCCAAGTCAGTCTTCTGTCTATGTGAAGTCCGAGATATCTTACACAGCATTCGCTTGGGAGAGGCTCACCTCTCATCGTTACTGGTGGGCAGTCTCCTTTACGCAGAGTGAAGGTTATTTGGACAGACTTAGTCACGCTTGACTTGATCCTCCACGTTTCAAGCCATTGGTCTATTTTATTCAAATGTATCTGAAGTTTCTGTGATGCTGTTTCAGGTACTTTGTCACTAGCAAGGCAGGCAGTATCATCAGCATATGTTGCTGTAACCACTTCCTCTGAGATGGGCAGATCAGCGGTATAAATTGAATACAACACCGGACCGAGCACAGATCCTTGTGGGACAGAAGCCTTGATATCATACAGTTTAGATGTTTCTTCACCAAATTTTACTTGAAATTTTCTGTCTAGTAGATACGATTTTAGTACCATGTAGTGTGAGTTAGGAAGCTTTGTTTTTAGCTTATACAGGAGTCCTTTATGCCACACTTTATATATGTGAATGTTAGTTTGTTTGTTTGTTACGCTTTCACATAAAAAGTACTTAACCAATCATCATGAAACTTTGTACACTAAGGTATTGGGAGGGATATAGGATACTTTTGATCCTGGAAAATTTGAAAAGTTCCCAAGGGAATAACTATAATTGAATTCCACGCGGATGAAGTCGTGGGTAGAAACCAGTATTTAATATTAGATTAATTCATATTGTGGGTCTTGTGCTAAAAGGTTGTAACTGCAATACTCAATAATATTACAGGTATGGCTTTTTAGCGAGAAGTAATATAGCACATACGACTCTTTAGCATGAGGCCATATATTGAGTTTCCAGAAGTTGGTATCTTATCTTATCTTTTACTAAAAATTGTAATGCTAACTTTTACTTCTTTAGTCCTATTTCTCATGTTATTTGCATCAAAAAGTGTGATCCTACAGATGATATAACGTACCTAATTTCTGTCTTTTCTAAAAGGTACTGAGAAGTTTCAAGGCAAAGAAATATGTTAATGTTTTGACTTGACAAGATGGTTTTTCTGCTGAGTTTCTTGCGGCGCTTCTTCTCAGTAATAATGTGTCCGAAGTGCTGATAGATTCAACACATTGTAATTTATTCATGTGACAAGTAAGAGCCCACAGGTGGCATTTTGCTGAATAAATGATTTCAATTTGATTTTTTATCTAAAAAATCAAATCGTTACAAACCGTTACATTTGATTAAGTATGACAACTTAAAACATTCTGTAAGCAGAATTAATATTAAAATTTTTGTATTCTTTTGTACAAGGCATCATTTATAGAGTAAGCCGATGAGTCAAAAACAGTGTGTTTCATAAATATTTTCTTTTATCTGCGGAAGATTCGAGAATAATTTCCTCAAGTGTCCGCTTATATATCCGCATAAATCCATCATTTAAAATCGAATTACTCACGTTCTCCAAGTAAACCTTGTAATGTTCATCGTCGATTAGAGCCTGCTCTTCTCGTTTCACGAAATCCATGCCTCGTTCGAGATAAAACAAAGGTTCCTATGATAAAAAAACTGTTTTTTTCCCAACGATCTAAACCTAACCTATAACATCATTCATAATACTAAGTGAGCACTTTATACACACTTTTGCCAATCGATATTTAGAAGTATTGTCTAAAATATTTGAACCACTATTTTCAATATATGTACATTTCATTACTAAATAAGAAAAAAATTAAAATTCATTGTCCAGAAAAAGTTTAGGTAAGTACCGAGCGAAAGAAAGGAAGCTGTCCATAGACAAAATAGAGTTTACATCAACGAACATCTGTCTGTCGGGCTTGGTCGGTTGATGGGGCTGCCATATTATAATGTATAAAATCTCGACATAATTTTAAAACACCCACCGGCCAAGTGCATGTCGGACCATGCACAATGTAAAGTTCGGTACTACCCAACATCCAACGCTATTATTTTTTGAAGAAAGTATATACCACGATCTATGGTTTGGTACAGACGTTTTATAGAAGCCTATAACTTATTAGTGTTCCTTGTAACTTAGTTGTATACAGATACTTTGAATTGACAGCTTTGGTTGTAGGGGGTGGGGCTGTAATTCCAACAGAAATGACAGCTTTAGAGCTCAATATATCGTAAATGGTTATAACGTATCCATAGTAGTTATCCAACCGCACTCCATTCGAGGTTGAAGATTGAAACACATTTATACCCTTGTTTTACATGAATAGAGAAAAGGGTAAAACATTTCAATTTTATTTAAAATCGTAAAAAAAAAAACAGTTTTGTATGTTAAATACTCTTAGAAAAAAAGTGGCTGTGACATGCAGACACACAAGAAAGACAGATAGATGGACATGGCGGAACTATAAGGATTGATAGTTGGCCTACGAAATCCTAAAAAGAGCAATACCTCACCCAAGTATACTATGCATCACGTAAAAAAATACAAACGTGGTGAATAAAGAACCTTATTTTATATTGAAGTTTGTTAAAAAGAGTTCTGACGCTCATATAAATCGTATGGCCATAATTGCTTTTTTTACATAACATTCATTATCTACCTAATAAACCAAGGGACAATCTTGACCCAAATCTATCTAGTCCCAAAGTAACCTCTAAAGGCTTGGGTTATGGGTACTAGACGACGATAAACATACTTATATTTATATAGATAAGTTAAATACATAGAAAACATCCACAACTCAGGAACAAACATTCGTGCTCATCCCACAACACTCACGGTCACTAACAACTAGGCTAACCGCGTCGTCTAATTAAAATATTTGTAAGTCTTGCACGTCATTCAATAAGAACATTCTAAATATATTTAATAACGATATCATCACAAGTAGTCACATGTTTTCCGCGTATATTACTATTAGTTACTTTGCGAAGGCACATTTTGCAATCGGAACCATGAGACCAATGAACATCGACCGTTAAGAGATTGTATCATTTGAAACTAAATCGCCTAACGGACTTGATGATTTTTTTTTGTTTAATTTAATTAATTGATTTAGTTATTTAATCTTTATTTACACAGAAATACCCCCTTATAAAACAAAAAGATGGAAATAAATGTTTTAATGCTTAATATTAACATTATCTAGATAACATTCGAAACCAAAATAGATCTTATTTTATAGAAGTTAAGGAAAAAAGTTTAACATGGCAGTACAAAACCATAGACATTGGTCATTTTCGTTTAGAAATCAAATGCGAAGTCGTTTAGAAATTCTATCATATTAATATATTTTATTTTATCCATTAAAAGCTTTACATTAACTGAATAAAATGCCAAGGCCAGCAACTGACCTTCTGATCAGATTAAGCATAAATATATACAGTTACTTAATTTCTTCTTCCCTTATATTTTTCGCATTTTCTAGGCTTACCTACATCTAGCTACTTCTTAGGCCCGTCACATACATTCGTTTTCCTGATTCGATTTCCGAATTCGTTTTCCGTATGCGGACACCGCGAACGCAAGCATTTCATATAAATAGTTCTAGGACTATTCCGACCGGAATTTGTTCGAATGTGTGTGCCATGTTGAACTATTCATATGAAATGGCTGCGTTCGGGTTGTCCGAATACGGAAAACGAATTCGGAAATCGAATCAGGAAAACGAATGTATATGGCGGGCCTTAATTTAAGAGTAGGCAACATTGCTGACCTTTTTGCGAAGTTTCAAGGTCGACAACTGTCAGTTTATTTGCGTCTTTTTATGTCTTTCCGGCGAGTTTTCGGCATAACAACGTCAGTTTTATCGAAATTTGCAGAATACAATCGAAATACTATTGTTTCTCTCGGAGTTAGCAACATCCAAAAAAGGTGAGCAATATTTTGCATCTTTTGGCTTTTGAAAATAACCTGCAACATAAATAGTTAAATGCACCGGTACTGAACTTCGATCTCTGTTTATTTAGAATTTTGAGTTGACTCCTTGTTCCCAGTTGTACTTATACACAATTTGATGAAAAAATTAGTGTTAGATATAAGTTAGAAATGATTTTTTTTTTATGATTTACTCGATGTACTGAAATTTTAACATTTGATTAATGGACCGCGGTCGACCGTTATAAAACTCAGCGTAGCGTTGAGTAGGTAATTAAAATAACCGATAATTAAACACTTGTGTAAACTCATATTGAAGTTTGGGATGCTACTTATTTAGGTATTTGCAGAGCTGTATTATTTAGTCTTGACTTGGTTAAACCAAGCCATTACATCATGACCACGCAAGACTACCTACAGCAATTACACTTATAAAAATAAAAACAATCATAATAATTTTTGAATAACACAAAAGGAATAACATTTTGTGATTTTTACTGATAGTGTTAAAAATTAAAAAATGCTAAAGGCTCTATACATATATTTCCTTTTTTACCTCAGAACCGCAATGTCCAAGTCAGCTCTGGTGATCCTGGCGCAAGGTGCTGAGGAGATGGAGACTGTCATCACTGTTGACATACTGCGGAGAGGCGGAGTAAGTAGTTTAAATTGAAAATGGTATTCATTTGAATGTGTTATGGACACACAACTGCTTTTACAAATAAATAAATCAATCTAATTATCTTCAGTCATGAGAACTGTGGCGAGGCATAGTAAGGGTGTGGTCATGCGTTGCATCTTTACTGCCAATGACGAACATAAAGTGCCTTTTACCCCAGAGAATTGCACGCTTTTCAAGAGAATCATTAACATAGACACAGGAAAATAGCTAAAATAGCTAGCATATAACAAGAAGCTTGCTTCTCTGTGCAGGTGGCAGTAACCATGGCCGGTTTGGACAGCAACGCTCCGGTGCTCTGCTCCCGTCAAGTCACCCTGGTGCCAGACAAGTCTTTGGCAGATGCTCTGGCTGAGAGCCCTCAGTATGACGCGGTAAGTCCTCTAATTGGGCCTATTTTTCATTTGTTCCCAAGTTGTTTTCTGAATATGCTAACATTTCAGGATAATATCTAGTATTGATTGATACATAGGCGTAGCAAGGGTTGCCGGCCCACTCCAGAATATTTATGAATCACTTGATTAAGTTTTACATTAACTTTTATATTGAACTTTTTGCCTGGCCCCCCCGGAATATAACTTGGCATTCTCTACCAGTCAACCAACAGGCCAACAGCAGGATTATAGCATTTAGGTTAGGTTTGATATACAGGGTTTACCAGGAAATAGTGTCAAGCAAAGGTCCAGAGTCCAGAGATGGAGCACATTTTACCCTCATTATGTACTTTAAGTAGATTGCTTACTCTCTTATACTCTGATTTGATGCTACTATTGTTTTATTCCAGGTGATTCTGCCTGGGGGCCTGGAAGGCTCGGACCGTTTGTCCAAGTCTTCCGTGGTGGGCACCCTCCTGAAGGAACACGAGAAATCTGGCAAGATAGTAGCGGCCATATGTGCTGGTGAGTAACATGATTAATGAATATAATAAAAGTATTCAACTCTGGTTACATTTAACGGTCTTAAAAATAGCTTGCATAAGATGTTTTGCCACATCCACTGTTGGACATAGGCCTCCTCTAAAAATGGGGAGATTTGCCGTAGTCACCACGCTTGGCAGGCGGGTTGGCGACCGCAGTTGGTCTAGATAGTACTCGAAGGACGCTGCTGCCCATCCTTCAGTTGGTTCTGTCGCCTTTTACAACACCCACGGGAGATGGGGAGATTCTATTCTTAGCCGGCACCAAATGGACGTTGCCACAATATGTTTGTATTATTATTATATTATTATTATTATAGATTTTATGCACAGGCAGCTTATAGCTGATACGCGCATAATCAGTGTCCACTTGTGTTTTTTAATTTAAAGTGTATTGTATTAATAAGATTTCTTATCTTAATATAATTTTTGAGGCCGTTTAATGTTACATTCGTGTTGATAGTTACCCCAGTTGGCTGTAACCAGAGTAAGCTCAACAGTAATGTAATTTTTAACATCAGTAATTCTCCTGCTCAATTTATTGTAATTATTATTTATTTTTCCAGCGCCAACGGCTTTTGTAGCTCACGGCATCGGGCACGGGAAGCGCTTAACCTCCTATCCCAGCACGAAGGAGAAGATCACCGGAGACTATACGTACGTTGAGGGGGAGAGAGTCGTGGTGGATGGGAACCTCGTCACCAGCCGGGTAAGTTCATACTAAAGGGCTGACAATAGGGATGTTTCCTGGGTAAAAAAATAATAATTCTAATTATTCCGTCAGTTATATTATCAAAAAATATTGAACACGTATTTTTTGCTTTATCAAATCAATCAAAATTGACAAAGATAACGCGCATAAAAGTTCGGGAGTGGGGGCTAATGACGTCACTTGGTGTTAAACGCGCGGAACTTCAACGCACTACCTATATCTTCGTCATTTTTTGTTTAATTGACAAAAAAAAGTGTTCAATATTTTCTTACAATGTAAATGACGGACTAACTAGAATTTTTCAGGAAACTAGTCTATTGGAAATAAGCTGAAGCTGCTAAAACATAGTTAACCTTTTGACCGCCAAACATGTTTGAGAAGTAACACGAATTTCAACTTTAAGTCAAGGCTGCAGCCGACTGGGGCGGTCAAAAAGTTAAACTGGATGGCGCCACAATCATATCCGGTGGGATATACAATCAAATATTGAGTAAAATGGCATGTGTAGTGTGTCGAAGGAGGCCATAATTGATTTAAGGAATTTCAGCCGCAATTTAAGAAATTCACCGATAGATGGCGTTAAATCAAAGGTGCGCGTGATTGTACGGCGATTGACAGTCCTCATCCTTTATTCGTCCATGGTTCATATAAACTATACAATACACTACTTGCCGTAGCTGGGCACAAGACCGTTAATCCGTTCATAGTTAATTAACGAAGTTAACATTTCGAGTAACGGATTAACTTTTAAATAATTTTTTAAAATAGTTAACGTATTCATTAACTGTTGTTAAAACAATTAAAGTCCGTTAATCGTTAATAAAGTACCTACTATTTGCCAAAAGGACACCGCGCGGATCGTATATATTATAAAGGCAAATCTCTAAATAATTAGGTATTATTATAAACTCTAATGTAACACCATTCTTTTTTAAATTGTTCATGTCCTGTTTGTCCATACCAACATTTTTTTTTATGCAAATCACTAACGCAATGACTTAAAAAATGCAATTTCTATCACGAGTTTACGATTAACGTTAACTTACGCTATATATTCCAAAATTTAAGTCTTTAACGTTTAACGAAGTTAACTATTTGATTAACGGTGCCCAGCTAGGCTACTTGCTGACAAAGAATCCCAAATAACATTGACGAGCCATATTGACCCACTTATGTTTAGTACAAAATTAGCTCAGGTGGGAAGCCCCCTGGATCTGCGCTTTAAACTGGGTAGATTTAACTTCATTTTTTTTGTAACCAGGGACCCGGCACTGCGTACTGGTTCGGCCTCGCTCTTGTTGAATTGCTGACCGGTAAAGAGAAGGCAGACCAGGTCGAAAAAGGGATGGTCATCACTGGATACTGATTTCAACTTGTGAACATTAAAAATTTGTTTACGAATTTTGTGTCTAATTTTGGGAGTCATTGTAATTTTAACGTTTTATTGTTTTTTTTTTTAAGTACAAAAAATTCATATTGTTAATAATTGAAATGGTAACTGATTATCTGTAAGTGTTATTCGAATAAATATTTATAGCTAAATATGTTCTTATTTCTGCTGATCCCAAAGAAAACTGAAATTTATGTTTGCTAACAATTTCAGTTTTTGTAGAAACATTTTTGCTACCTCAAGACATATCACAATGCTTTCAGAATCACAGGTACAGACGGCGCCCTTTACTTCAGGCCCCGATTTTTAGGGTTCCGTACCCAAAACAAATAATTTTCTTAATCGTAATAACTATTGACAATGTATGTTTAATACAAAATAAATAAATATCAATATCAATAGGTAAAACGGGACCCTATTACTAAAACTCCGCTGTCCGTCTGTCACCAGGCTGTATCTCATGAACCGTGATACAGTTGAAATTTTCACAGATGATGTATTTCTGTGGCCGCTATAACAACAAATACTAAAAAAACAGAATAAAATAAATATTTAAGGGGTTTGTTGTTTAATCATATTTCTAACACAACTCGCTGACCAGCGCTGTCAGTCGCGTGCGAGCTGTGTCTAAAGTGTGTCAAAAGATGGAATTTCTTTTCACAGGTAAGTCTAAAAACTAAGTTATTTAATGGTTTTCTCAAAACCGGCCTACGTGACCAAGCAATGAGACTAGTGATGTGGCCAAAGTTAGTGTTATCGACTATAGATAATAGTAGTTTATGCAACGGTTGCATAATGATAGGCCTTAAAACACTAGTGCGGTTTTATGAAACGAGCCGATAGGCGAGTTTCATAATAAGATCGCACGTGTGTTTTAAGGCCAAATTATGCAGAGTTGCATACATAACTTTATCTACACACATATTATAAATCCTCCATGATGGGTTCAGAAACAATATTTTCTGGCAACAAGTTATTTGTTGCAATCGTGGCTGCATATTTCCGATATCCGGCGCATTTTCACATCACACACACTCCGAGAAGACTACTTACTATTCATATTTTCAACTAAAATGTAAATTACAAACAACTTTTTCTATTCAATTCAACAACAATTCTACTTTCGTTCAGCAAAACGTCAACATGGCGCCAATTCGGTCCTCCGTCAAGACCATTTTTTTTTTAAATCATAGACAAACGGATGAAGTCTCTATTCTCACGTCACTCGAGATTAAATATTGTGCAGTTTATATTAAAAAAACATACTGAATTGACGTTTCGTATCAATAACTTTTAATATCTATGGATACTAGAATAGAGACCCACTTGAGTTTTGACAGCTGTTCCAAATTTAATCTCATTTCTTTACTAAAAACGATAAAGAAGTCATGTTATTTCTTCATCGCAGCACTGGTTTTTCCTAATTGGTTGTCAAAATGGTGGTCATTTCCTACGGTTTTTGATTAACCAATGGAGGTTTTATGATATGGGTGTAGATAAACAATGTTTTCGTTATGTTATTTATTTTTCTGCATGGATTAGTGGACCAAGAAAGAATGAATGATAAGAATGTTTTCAAAAAATACGTTTAATGCACGTACACAGCTGCGACCATAATACACCTTAAGCCTGGTTTACAGAGTAACTTGTTATCGTAATTCCTCTGAGTTCAGTTTAAGTACATTTGGTCCTGTTATACCCTATTATAATAAGTCTTTTGGATTTATTTATCATTTAAGTAAACTTCTGTATTTTTATCAATGTTTATCCTAATAATATAAAAACAATTTACCTTAAAGTGGCGGGGCTTGATGTAAAGCCGGTGTATAATGTCTGAACTTAATATTATAATAGCTTGTGTGTTTTTAAAAGCTTTTATTTAATTTTCAATGTTTGTATGTATGTATGTATGTTCGGGTCAAATCTTGCAAGCTGAATTAGAACCACTTCCCTTTATCCTACGGAGCTGAATTTTTACATGTTGGTTCAGTTCCGATGACAATGCATTTTTATTTTTTAAACAAAGCGTGTCTGAACACCTGTACTTGATAAAAAATAGGGTACAATTTTAAGGGCCTGGCGCTGATGGCACCGCGATTTGGAAATGGTCTTGAAAGGGTTATTATAATTCGCTTCACGTAAATGGAGTGCTGATGGCAATATAAATTGTATGGCGAACTAAACAAATTCACCCCACCCAAATTTGAAACCCAGACTTGTTTTAAGCATTACCGTAACTTGATTATATTCAAGAATGACTTTTGGAACTTGAACTATTATTTATTATTCATTATAGTGATAAGCTACGAAATAGTAGTATACAGTTCAAAACGCGGCATAGAGGGCGCTATTCATCGATAACTATTATCGATATGCTCGAGGCCTAGTGTAAATGTAAAATAAATTGCTTTTGTCACTGTAGTAGTAATGGGCGGGTCAACGGCTGGCTATTCGAACGCACAAATCACGAGCGGACTTTGGTTATTGTGGGTGTGTGCGTATTCTTGTAGTTATTTCGTTTGTGTAAGTAGTTGTAATAGGGGGCGGGGATGCGTCGGCGACAGCGGTTTCGGTGTAAATTATGGCAGACGGCCTTTCTAACCTTTTTCTGTATTCTGTGCATACAACAAACGTGATTTTTTTGCCGTTTTTATAGATAATGGTACGGAACCCTTCGTGCGCGAGTCCGACTCGCACTTGGCCGGTTTTTAAACGATTTGTTTGGTTATGGGCCAAGTTTGATACCTATAGAATACAGTTGGTGTTACGACCGAGTCCATTATTTTCTTTAGTTTTATGTATAAGACAATCAACATATAAAAGCGAAATACCGCTCTCTCAATTCAAACTAGAAAACCTACGGGCTTGTCCAAGAAATAGATCGCTAGTACTAAAATGTTTCAAAACCAAAATAAAACAACCAACTAAAGTAGGTACATTTATATATTTGGATATACAATTTATATATTTATTTACAACACGTTCACAAAGTAAATGCAAGTAATATTTGAAGGCGACAATATATATAAAGTCACTTTACATAGGCCTCTAAATGACAGTTCAGTTTTAACCTTTTGACCGCCAAGCATGTCTGAGAAGTAACACGAATTTCAACTTTAAGTCAAGGTAATGAAGGACTTTTTTACCCTGTATACGCTGACGGCTGCAGCCGACTGTGGCGGTCAAAAGGTTAATAATTATATACTAGCTATAATAATGGGTCTTAGTGGTCTTGTTCCCAGTTCAGGGCCCACAGCCCATCGGCCCTAGCGAGGTGGGCACGAGGATAATTAAGTTGGAAGATGTTTAGCACAAAGAATCTAAATTCTAAACCAAAATAAACGACGTTAATAATTAAGTTCAATGCCATTGATATAATGTCTACAATCCTAATAGATTTCTGGATTGGATCCTTTCCCCTAAATTACGACCAGTTATCCCTTTCTTATCTCTAGGTGCATCTCTTTCTTCGCACTTAGTGGCCGTCAACCAGTGACGACTGGGGCCGTAAAGTCTGTTCGCCGAGAGTTGATAAAAAAGTTTTTATCAACAACAACAAGTTTTTTTAATAGACTTTCGCATAAAACGTGTTATTTCGTGTACGCTAGGGTTGTCAGTTTATCCGCGTCACCCAGCAACACCGGACATCGAGGCTACTTGATGACGCGCGAATCGGCCAGCGAGCGAGCGAGCGGCAACCTACGGTGCAGAGTGAAACCCGCCTGATATAGCTACATAACTTAATTTACTTTTGTTTTATTGTGTGAAGAATTCTGTTAGATTCTTGGAAATGCCTACTATTTTAAATGAAATTCAACCTGTTAACCCTTTCGGCGCGAGCATGTGATAGCGCGCTGCAATCCACCCGCGCGACCGCCTCATAGCGCGCTGCAATGCACCTGCGCGAACGACTTCCAGCGCGGTGCAACGTGCCCGCGCGCACATACATAATTTTCTGTTCTAAAAGCCATGATGCACCCTGTGCATCATTGCGCGCTACGGTACCGCACGCATTTCGCCGCCGCGAGCAACAAGAGAATGAATGGTGTCATGTGCAATTTATAATAACCAGTTAGGTACAAAATGTTTATTTTAAATGAAATAAAAAGCAATGGGTAAACAGTCTAATTGAATTAATTTGACAATAACATTGGAAAATTTAATTAATTAATCCAAGTAGTTACCTAGCGGCACTGGCATATCGCTGATATCGGTCGGCAGTTGACCATTTGATAAAACGGCAACTATCGGGTCCATGAGGTGAGCAGGGTCATCCGTGGTGGAAGGCGCATAATCGGACTCCATTATGAAAGCCGGGTCAATCGTAGAGTTAGCAGAGTTCGAGTACATAGAGAAAGCCGGGTCCATCGTTCTACGTGCAGTATTCGGGTCCATAAACATAGCCGGGTCAGTGGTTAAAGATTCACAATCACAACCGATTATCACTCACAAGACGCAAGGAGACAAATGCACAGTCACAGGCATAAACTAAGACTGTACGTATTTAATTTGAATTACCCACCCTTTGTCTTCCCAGCTCAGCACGGCGACATTCGTGATTGGTCGCCTGCATTCCGTGAAAGTTTTCTTAACAATAGAAAAGATAAGAAAATAATAATTAGCGTATGTCTCTAAGGAATGCAAGGTCACGGGACATGACAGGCCGCCGCCAGGTAGCTGAACGAGATAAGGAGCGTGATAAACCATTTCTTAGTCAAGTCAAGTGTACCGCCACTTTCTAGACTATACAAAAACGACTATTTGCTAAATTTATTCGCTGAGTAATATTTGTATCTACTATTGTATTTATCGCCGAAATATTGAATATTTATATACTTTACTTTAAAAATTACAATTGAATGACTAACGTCAACGCCGCATGACACCGTCCAATGTGATTTTCTGTTGCTTACTTAAGAAAAATGTACTTTCAACCATGCGCAATAAAGTCTTATATTATACGACAAATACGGTACTTGTTGCATTTTAAAATTGCATGGTAATAAATGCGGTACGCTCTGGCGCAATGATGCACCGTTGTTATCATGACATTTTTAAGTGAAAATCTAAATATATGGATGATTAAATTAAATTAAAATGTAGAATGATGACTACGCTAACGGTTTATCAAATAAATAAGAAAATATCTTACTTAATACAAGTAATATCGATTGTTAAAGTTCAAAGTAATTTTTCTCTGAAAATACAAAGGAAGAAAAAAATATATATATGACACTCAATTATTCATAGTCTCAATAATCTCAATCAACCTAAAAACTGTTCCAATTTGGACAAAATACTATGTTGTCATCAATCTTTATCATGAAGCACATGTGCATCATGCGCGCCCGAGGGGCTGCAATCCCATGAAGCACATGTGCATCATGCGCGTGCGCGGGGCTGCAATCCCATGATGCACATGTGCATCATGCGCGTGCGCGAGGCTGCAATCCCATGATGCACATATGCATCATGCGCGCCGAAAGGGTTATGAAATTATTATTTTCAAATTCGTTCGTTTTCTAGAGTATCATGGCTTAGAGACAGCCCTATTAAAATAAAAACGTCGCATGGAACGACTTTAAGATTACACTTAATAATATATCAGACTGCTACCTGAGATTCTTATACTTATAACTAATAAATACATATCTAGTGCTTAATAAATAATTCAAAGATCCGTCAAAATAAAGATATGTTCGTATAATTATCCAATCAAATATCAGTAATGGCTCAATTTCATTACTACGGCCGCTTTATACGACTGAGTTACCGCACTTCGTAAGTATTTGGCGGTAGGGCTGGGCAAATGGAAAATATCTATATATATCGAGAAAAAATATAGATAATTTAGCCCAATATTACCAAAACATTTAAGAAAAATTCGGTATATTAAAAAGATAATACACACAATAAAGACCATAGACCATTTTACTTTTATTAAGACGCGTTCAGATCAGACGCTGAAAGGTAGGTCGGGGATATGCAGGATACTGAGCTGCGTTCAAATAAAAAATATCGACGATATATCGATTATTTTATGAAAAAATATCGATAATTTGATATATCGATATATTTTGACCAATTACTTCTATTCGGCGTTCGGAATAATGTAGTGTGTCATTAATCATTAACAAGAAACTTTATGATATCACTGATCTATCATTTGGTCTGACGGACCTTTATTAAACGTAGCCATGAACATGATAAGTTTTTATCGTATAGAATCAAATATACTAAATGCGAGTAATACCTTCACACTATGCAATATGTCGCACGAAATTTACTGCACGGCCGCGCGCGTTCTGTCTAACTATAGGAGACGCATTATCATATGAGTCGTCGAACAAATGTGACCAACTGTGACAAGGACGGGGGAGGGGTCGGAAAATCAAGAAATTTGTGGGACGTACTTTATGGATGACCCCTAAGAGTTGTTTTACAATGATATAAAATATATATATCATATGGTATCACGCTATCGCCATGCACCTCTATCATCCTTACACACATCACTATGCTGCTCCATACGACCTGTTAGTGCGAGCGAGATAGACAGATAAAATATATTTATGACTTGACGACTCACTCAGATGATGATTGCGTCTGACGTTAATAGGTAAATAGGAATATAACACACTTTTCGAGTCTCAAATCTATTTTTTGACGCATAATGCAACAAAAACGAAGAGTTGCTCAATAAAAATCTAAAAAATACGACTAAGAAATCACGCAGTAATATTTTTAATATTTGGCAAGCGTTAATACTATCTATATGCAAATAATAATAATAAATCATGGGACAATCTTTCCACAAATCGATCTAGTCCCAAAGTAAGCTTTAAAGGCTTGTGTTATGGGTACTAGACGATACACATACTTATAAAGATAGATAAATAATTAAACACATAGGAAACATCCAAAACACAGGAACAAATATTCGTGCTCATCACACTAATATTTGCCCTTACCGGGATCGAACCCGGGACTGCTAGCTTCGGAGGCAGGATCACTACCAACTAGGCTAACCGCGTCGTCTATAACTTAGTTGTAATTATCAAATAAGCCCTCAAGTAGGTATATTATACATAGAACAAAGAAATGTTTATCTTCGTCCTGAATGCTTAACTGTTTTTTTTTAGTTTTAGCAGCCGTCTATAAACTTTTAGGCTGTCTAAAAATACCTGTATCCAAGCTGTTTTAATTATTATAACTATATAAATAAAAAAGGAAGAAACAGTGCCTTTGAGGTTCGCTTTGACATTTGAAAGTTGCCACTATATAGTATAATCATCAATATAAAAAAAAACACTCTCCTTCACCCTGTTTCTAGAGATTCAAGTTTCGCAACTCCTCCCCAATTACCAGTTGTCCAGAAAGTCATAACCCGTCTTTGGTACTGAGTCGGTTAGCGTCTCCGTCGATTGGAAGTCGGTCCCAGAGGACGCTTGACTTGACGATAGTAGGCCACGGTTCTCTTCTGATAAATCTGAAAAAGACAAAATAATTATGGGACCATTCCTGAACTATGACAAACCCAACAAAAAAAGAACTATCGAAATCGGTTCACGGGCTAAAAAGTTATGCGAGAACATACATAAAAAATATACGGATCGAATAGATAACCTCCTCCTTTTTTTTAAGTCAGTTAAAAATAAAGCACTTGAATATATTTATTATGCAAGTAGGTCCCAAGAGCTCTTTCACATATTTACAATGTAGTATTATGTACCTATGTAGATTCTACATAGGTACATAACTGAGCACCGTTAATCCACCAATCCGTTACTAAAGAAATTTACTTCTTTAAACGTTGATTTAACGGACGTTAACGTTAATCGTTAACTCGTGATAGAAACTGCATTTTATGTCGTTGCGATAGTAATTTACTTATAAAAAACCGGCCAAGTGCAAGTCCGACTCGCGCTCGAAGGGTTCCGTAGCATTATCTGTAACGGCAAACGGCAAAAAAATCACTTGTATGGGAGCCCCCTTAAATATTTATTGTATTCTGTTTTTTAGTATTTGTTGTCATAGCGGCCACAGAAATACATCATGTGTGAAAATTTCAATTGTTTAACTATCACGGTTCATGAGATACAGCCTGGTGACAGACGGACAGACAGACAGACGGACGGAGAGCGGAGTCTTAGTAATAGCGTCCAGTTTTACACTTTGGGCACGGAATCCTAAAAAAGACTTACTGCTGAGCTTCTTGCGGCGTTTCTTCTCAGCAGATGTCACCTTTCGAAGCGCTGGTAGATTCAAACATGTGAAAGAGCCCGTGTGGCCTACTTGCAAAATAAATATTTTCATTTTCATTCCAAACGCTGACTTCACGTTTGATTAGGTACTATAATTGCAACATGTTTTTCCTATTAACACAATGATAGGACACGTCTTTGTGTGTTAGTCATAATAAACACATTAGTCAAATGTTGATAAGCTATGAGTAATCCTGTAATTAGATGTTTAGGTAACCGAGTTAGTAATGATTAATGTTTGGTTTCTTGTTTTTAGAGTTTCGTGTCCGAACGGGACCATGTAACGCACCGTAACGTTTTTTTTTCAGTTATTCTGCGGTCAGAATAGGTAGATATTTATTTACCTAAACTTGCGGAGAGGAAGTAATATGGAGTGGTTAATACCACCCAAATGTAACGTTCTAATAATCCGTAGTCCTACCTAATTTATCTGACGGAGAGTGACAGAGGCTATTATGCCAAGTATGACAACCGGAACCGGAACTTGCCAACTGCTACTATAGAGTCCGTCAACCAATGTGACAACTGAGGCAATAAAACCATTACAATCGTGCTATCTCTTTCGCACTTGCATAGTCTTACGGAGCGCGACTCACATTTGTGGGGTCGTATAGTGCGGGAAATAATGTTTTACTACTGGACACTATAGTACTACTGGGCTATTCCCAGTAGTACCCCTTACCCTGCTCCAATTCAACTCTCATGACAGTTTTGTTGTTGCTGTGTCACCTAGAGTAAAACTGAGTTCTTCTAAAGTGTGAGCGCGAAACCAGGGATGTGTTCAATCTAAATATTATCAAATTAATGTGGGATTACTAACTGCATTTAAAACAATACTTAAATCTATATATATAAAAATCTTGTGTCACGGTGTTTGTGGCCGCACTCCTCCGAAACGGCTCGACCGATTTCTATGTTTTTTTTATGTCTATTTGGTAGGTAGGTATGAGAATAGTTGAGGTGTCCACGCGGACGAAGTCGCGGGCGGAAGCTAGTATATAATAAAACACTCACCACTGTTACTCTTCGCCATGCTACTTCTATATTCTTTCTCAAACTTGCTATCAGCCTGTGGACTTTTAAAGTTAGTCCTGAAGAAGTTCTCACTGGATGCAACTATTTGCATCTGGTTGTTCGTCACGAGGCACTCTCGCTCTTCATCTTTGGATTTGAAATTACCTGGGAAATAATGTACTAAATATAGCATGTAGTATCAAAAACAAAGAAGCCACCTTAAGCATGATGCAGCGGGGACTTTTTCGATTATATTTAATTTTGGTTAAATTTAATTTTGTTTTTGGAATAGTTTTATTAACTTCTAGTAAAAAAGAAACATGTCATATAAAAAGTTACAAAGGTTGCTTCATAAGGTACTTTATTTATAATGATAAGTGCATTTTTTTTATATGCTACTATAATATTAACTGTAGAAAGGAATTTTCAAGGAAATTTAACTGGAAACAAACATTATTTCAAACTTCCTTTTCTTAGAGTCAAAATTATTAGTTACAATTTGCTCTTTAAGATCTCAATATCCAGAAACGTTATAGCAGAACAAACCAAAGTAATGTACTAAATCTAGTACATTTATGGTTTGTTCTTTTGTATTTTTTCTAGATATTCCCATCAATAATTCAGTATGTACCTATAAATTTACTAATAAAACCAGGTGAGCTGTCCCTCTCCTGAGTATCCTTGTGTTTCAGCATGTCATGTGACTTTAAAGCGTTCTTTAATTCACTGACAACTTTTGAGTGGGACATCGCTAGTTCGGACATAACGGGCGGTGGTGAAGTCGGCACGTCTTTGGGTGGCCTGTGGGAGTATATATTTGTTAGTACTTCATATTAAAACTATAGATAGGGGCTTTAGCTGTGTGTCCTATAAAAAGGACTTAAGCTGTCAACTCTTATGTCCTATTTTTAGGACACCTGTAAAACAGTACATTTGCAGTGAAATTAATATGTTAATGTTGTTTAAGCATGATAATCACAGAACTATATCGAGATTGAAGGAAAGAGTTCGTCAATTTGTATCGAAACTGAGCGTGTAACATTTTTGCGTAGTTACTTTGATATCACGAGTGTAATTTAGTGACGGGAAGTATAAGTCGCTCGAAAACGATTCAAAAGCATCGATTAGCATGCGGCAAACCGAGTCTAGGCACCGCCACTGCCGCCGTTCCGCGCCGCGCCACCGCCTTTGTTAGACACAAAAGATGATCTCACGACATCTATTCGGCACGCGAGGTATGTTCTCTTTCATTCTATTTCGATATAGTTCTATGATGATAATAATAATAATGAAAATTAAATAACATTATCAAGCAACATACATTCAGAATCATTAATTCAGCAATATGCAATAGGGCAATTTTCAAATAGTTATGAAATAAATAATATAAAGTTCAGTTCATACTTTATACTCAGACATTGTATGCAAAATAACAAAGTATTATTTACCTATGTTCGCTCAAAACGCAGAGGTTAAGCTGGCTCTTCGTTTGATACAGAAACGGTGCAGAGTGTTCGTCTCTGTACGACATATTCTCATCCTGGATCAATCTTTGTCCGTGATCTCTTCCGAAGAATGACATAAGATCATCTTTACGTACAGGTGGGTTATTTAGGTCAAACTCTAGCGTTTCCAAGAGAGCATATTTGAGTGAGATCTCGGGTTTTATTATAGATTCGTTTATTATTTCAGTCTGTAACAAAGAAGTATTATTGAGAATGATTTTCTGAGGATTCAGGATTCAGTCTGTGTTCATGACTGATCATACTCAAGGTTTTTAGAATAAGAAAATGCCTACTCGAGTTCAGTATTAGTCTTGAGTGTAGATTGGTAATACATGCATTAGATAGCATTACAAAATTTCACAGGTTTTTTTTTGGGTGGCGTTTATTCTTTGTATACATAGATAACTGAAAAGGACATTAGTTTTTATATATTGATTGACAGCAGTTGTCCCAATGTTGCTTGACTTTTATTAATAATGATAATATATTGGACACTTAAACACGTTGATTCAGTCCCTAACTAGGATTCCATGTGCTATAAGTACTAGAAATCAATATATAAATACACATACATAGATTATGAACATCCATATCAAATCAAATAATTGTGTTAGGTGCCATTAATGTCCTCTACCTGAATCTGTCAACAGAATGTATAGTAGGTACCCACTATGTTTACCTATTTTTTTTTTTTCTATTTCATGACTCATGTATTTCATCATACACGGTTTGCCTCTAGCACAACTCTAACCCACAACCTCAGGCAGAGTGTCAGTTTCACTACCACTGCAATTGAGTCAGTGAGTGTGTTGTTTATATTGCTTTGATGTACTTCAAACCGGCACTGGTTATAGGTGTGTATGCAACTTAGATATGGAATGTGAAACAATAATCAGACAAGTGTGAATTAAACTCATGTGGAGAGCGTTCTGTGATTATAAGAAATTTCCTATGTTACTTTAAATACCATAGACTTCTTATAGGTTTTCCTGTAATCTATTGGTAAAGAACTATTTTCTGTATTATTGTCAAAATTTTAGGCCCAGTAGTTTCCGAGATAATGGGAGGGGGGAATGGTCAATTTACGCCTATTTTCCTAATATAAAAAAAATTATAAAAAAAAGCCAGATCCTCATAATGAGTTCTTTCATTTGAAATGTCACATGCGATATTGTGCAAAACTTTATTTATTAATTTTCTAATTTACCCACCAAAAGTGGCCCCCATGTATAAAATTCGTTTATTTACATGTCCGCGTTGAGGTCAACGACTTACATAATGTGTACCAAATTTCAACACATTCAATCCAGTAGTTTTGGAGCAAAGTGGCTGTGACAGATGGACAGACAGACAGATAGACTTACTAGTGATACTATAAGAGTTCCGTTTTTTCCTTTTGAGGTACAGAACCCTAAAAAATAAGAAACCACTTTTTCATTGCAATTTTCTAGTATTGTGAAGAAATAACACAAATCCATCATTTAAAGTTATACTTATACATAAAAACCGTCGAATGAATATATTTTACCATTTACGTTTAATAAGGAACCAATAACATCAATTCGTAAAATACTATGTGTTACATGCACATAGTATTTTAAAGATTGAAGTTAATTAAGTAATTAAAAATTAACATTATCTCTACTAATTACTTAATGTCACTATGAAGTTATCAAGTCACTATGAAGTTAGCATACCGCTTTATACATCGAAGTTTCTAAAATTAGCTTCAAAAGTTCAATGGCCTCTAGAAAAAACTGCATAAATATTACTTAACTATGTAATGTGATTGAATAAATGAATATATGTAATAAGGAAATAAGGAATCCTACCTTTTCCTTCTCCGATAGTGTCTCCCAGATGTTTTCATATGAGTTTTTCGCCTCACAAATATCTTCATGAATTTTCGCTGCTAAAGGACTCATTGTACGGAAATAGTCTTCCGCTATAGCGTTCAACGCCATTTTTACACACTTCAACAAAAGTTTTAATAAAGGAAGTATGTTAATTAATGAATCAGAATAATAAATTCCGTGTAATGTAAATCCCAATTCCTATTTCTACAACAAGACCATCTTTGACAAACGTCAAAGCAACAATCAAAGAGTATAGTAACTATATGCAACAATGAAAACCACAGATACAGATTAGAAGTTGAAAACCGGAAAATAAAATCGATGCTACGATGAGGACAACATTGTCGTAGTGTTGTTCATGGTGTGTTTATATTTTGTACCGATTTTTGTAGGTACACAAAAATGAGAATCACTGTTCAAGATTTATAAAATAAAAACTTCATACTCATCTTTATTTGCGACTCTACACAGAAAACTAAAATGTATCCATTCAAAAGTTCTTTCTTTACACTTTCGATTCAATCGACTTCGTATCGATGAAATTGATTCCAATAAATCGTAAATCGCGTATACCACTACATTTCACGTCTCTTATTATAGGTTTTTGGGTGGACGAGAAAAATGTCAAAATGGCTTTCTATGATCGTGTTTACTTTTCACTTTTAATGCAAAAAATGGATATGAAAACTAAATAGAGTGACAAACTAAGTGTTTAAATAACCATGTTACATAACAGTGGGCCTTTCGGGCCGAATGACGTGCCTATTAACATGGGAGTACCCGTGAATATGACCCAAATATCAAACCCGATGAACATTGGGAATAACTTGAATAATTTGGCTAAAATGCCTCCACAACCTACTCAAACAGCGGTTCCACAATACAATATGCCGGATTATTCATCGTTTGGTCACCCTCCGTTAAATATGGGGCATTCTATGAGCCCTTTTGCGAACTATCATCACATGAACTTTCAGACCAATTATGGTCACCCAAGCGCTATGTTACCCCACGATACCAGCTTAAACAACGCCCAAAACGGTATGTTACCTATGAATTTAAATATACAAAGCGATCACGCACCTAATTCTATGAATTACCACAGCTATGATCATAAAAGAATGGATACTAACACAATGAACTTAAGAGACAGCTATAGTCGGAAAATGCCTATCAACATACCTCAGATACATACGAAAGCCTTCCAAAAACATGTAGGAATGGAAACCAATTATGACCAGTACAATTCTATACAAGAAAATCCATTTTATAATCAAGATTTATCAAAAACTCCTGAGAAAACACTTTTAGACAGCAATCGGCGGAAAAGTATTGAAAACACTGTGAAACTTATTGAAAACATACTCATTAACAATACGTCACAAGAGAAATTAAGAAGTACTCATATAGAACAATCGGTTAACTCAAATATAATGATGAATGTCCCTAATATTTTCAAGACTGATGAAAAAATTACGCATAACAGTGATAGACCTGAGAAAACAGAAGCTCATATGTATAATGCAAGTTTAAACGACGAAATTAAAATCAAAAATACGAAAATTGATACCACAAATATGGACCAACAAAATACTAGTGTGAATTCGCATGAAACAGAATCGCAAAAGTATAATACAAGCATCAACGTACCAAGTGACAATAACACAATGATTGAGCAAACAGACATTGATGGCGGGTTAAATAATACTAATATACAAAGTCAGATTCACTGCGAGCCACTCAAACGTAGTTTGCTAAACAACAACAAATCAGATGCTGTAAAAATTCAAAATATACCAACAGACAATGAAACTGATTCTGATAAGGTTAATCCCATAAAAGTTAAAGAAGAAGTGGATGATGATATAGTGATTAAAGTTAAGGTAGAAGCGGTTGCATGGACGGACATGGAAAACTTACAACCGTTTCTTAGAGATTGTAATGCAACGGAGAAAGATGATATTGACGCAGAAGCAATCATAGTTGAAGGTGATAATAATATGATAGACGTGGTGGAGGCTGCAAAAAATGGTAAGAATTTTTTAAGAAGTTTTTACGGTAAGACCTCATTGTCTGTCTGTACATCACAGCCATTTATCTTACCTAACTCTTGTCTGTCTGTTATGCTTTCACAGCTAAACCACTGAAATTGTGTCTTGATGAAATTTGGTATGGAGATAGTTTGAGCCCTGGGGAAGGACATAGGCTACTTTTTTTAGGAAATTCAACCCCTAAGGATGAGATAGGGGTTACAAAATTTATTTAGAATAACTTCATGCCTGTTGGTGAATTTTTATGTATCTGCGTGATTCAAGGCTAAACCAATGAACCGGTGTTGATGAAATTTGGTATGGAGATAGTCTGAGTCCTGGGGAAGGCATAGGCTACTTTTTTAAAAGGCAATCAACCCCTAAAAACGTGAAAGATGGTTTGGAAAAAAGTTACTAACATGAAAATTAGATGTATTTTATTATTTTGTTTATTGAATTTCCTTAAAAAAGCAGGTGCCAACCCCAAAGCATACTATGAGTGTGCTCACTGCAGCCTCCTCTTCAAGCATCCAAAGAGATTCCTCATTCACACAAAATGGCACACATTCGGCTTGACCAATGAAAAGAGGAAAGAGCTAGCGAGAGAGAAAGAGATGAGGAAGACTATGAAGAAAGAAGCGAGAATTATTGAGAGGTACGATGACTCAAGTCAAATATAGATTGCAATAATAGCCAAATTTTTTAACTCGGGCTATGTAATTATCTGTACCTATATAAACTGGAGATGCTATCTGGTAGATACCAGATATGATGGTATCCGGCCAGATCCGGATACCGGATAGTAAAAGCTGGGATCAGAAATAATATAAAACAAATATAAGCCATCAGAAATAAAAATTGAGTTGAAACTTAGTTTATTTTTATTGAAATATACAACTTCACGTAACATCAAGTTGTGCATGAGTATTCCCAACTAACGTAATAATTTAATTTCAATTCGTAAAGGCCGCGCAAGTTAACGCGACTTTAGAGATAGCACTTGTGCGGCCGGACATCCGGTATCCGGCCCAAACCACTATCCGTTGCATCTCTAATATGAATAGTATTGAGGTGGGTATTGATCGGGAGCATGCTTGTAATGTAACGGCTTGGATTTGAGCATTAAATCAGTGAATACGTCAAGACGCGTTGCACTATAAATGCTCGAAATCAAATCCGAACGTTACATTACCAATATTTTGACGACTCGGTTAGGTTAGGTAAAGGTAAAAAAACGACACATGTCGATATACATACTTATATAGATAAATAAGTACATAGGAAACATCCAAGACACATCCGTGCTCATCACACAAATATCAGCCCTTGCCTGGGATCGAACCCGGGACCGCTAGCTTCGGAGGCAGGGTCACTACCAACTAGGCTAACCGCGTCGTTTAAAGTTGATATGCGAGTATGTTGTATTATTGTATTTTCTATCTATTACAGATTGAACTCTAAAGAGGTCAAAGATAAGGAGACGGTGGACGGAGATGTGCATCCCTGTAAGGATTGCGACAAAGTGTTCAAAGTTAAGAGCAGTCTCAAGAATCATAGGCAGAGGTATGTTAAATATTCATCTTAAAAGCCAGCAGTATCGGGTACACCTCATAACTTCAAAAAACAAGTGCGAGTTAAACTCGCGTGGAGCGGGTTCCGTTCCATACATGATTATCTGAAATTTACTAGGTTACTTTAAATAACATAGACTTCTTATAGGCTTTCCTTTCTTGTAATCTATAGCTTTAGATCTGTATTTTCTGTAAAAAAAGAAATGTAGGTTATATTGTATGTAATGTGGTGCTTGTTTTGATCAGTTATAATTGATTGTTGGAATTTCTATTACTGTAATAAAAACTCTTCATACTTAAAAAATATTTTCTACTCTTTAGTTCAGTTTACTATTAAAGCGTGTTTTTTAGTTTTTTTAAACTAATTTACACAAAGACTAAAACAAACACGCTCTTCCTAGTCACGCACTAGAAAGTACAAAAGACCCTCATCACTAAGATAAGGTATACCTATTGGACTCTTCAAAACATACAAAATGAGCCCAAAGTACTCCAAAGTATTCCACTAATCACCTCCTGGCTCCATGGCCAGATCACCTCGATGGCACCAAATTATTGTATTGTCATCCGAATAGCATACACTTGCATAGTTTCAAATTTTTACGACAATTAGAAGTAGGTTAAAATTATGCTGAAAGATTCCATTACATACATACTGGTCAAGCTAATAAAAGCGTGTTAAAATAGTAGTTTATGCAACGGTTGCATAATGATAGGCCTTAAAACACTAGTGCGGTTTTCATGAAACAAGCTTTAGCGAGTTTCATAATAAGATCGCACGTGTGTTTTAAGGCCAAATTATGCAGAGTTGCATACATAACTTTATCTACACACATATTATAAATCCTCCATGATGTGTTCAGAAACAATATTTTCTGGCAACAAGTTATTTGTTGCAATCGTGGCTGCATATTTCCGATATCCGGCGCATTTTCACATCACACAGTCACTCCGAGAAGACTACTATTCGTATTTTCAACTAAAATGTAAATTACAAACAACTTTTTCTATTCAATTCAACAACAATTCTACTTTCGTTCAGCAAAAAACCAACATAATGGTGGCAATACGATCCTCCGTCAAGACCATTTTTTTTTAAATCGTTGACAAACGAATGAATTCTCTATTCTCACGTCACTCGAGATCAAATGTCGTTCGGTTTATATTAAAAAAAACATACTGAATTGATGTTTCGTATCAATAACTGTTTAATATCTATGGATACTAGAATAGAGACCCACTTAAGTTTTGACAGCTGTTCCAAATTTAATCTCATTTCGATACTAAAATCGATACTGTAATAACATTGCAGCACTGGTTTTACCCAATTGGTTGTCATAATGGTGGTCATTTCCTACGGTTTTTGATTACACTATGGAGGTTTTACGATATGGGTGTAGATAAAAATTATTTTTGATTGTTACAGGTATCATCCGACACGTATCCGCGAATGCAAGATCTGCAAGACAACAGTGGTGGGCTGGATGGCGCTGCGCGAGCACCTCAACTCGCACACGGGCGGCGGCGGCTACCAGTGCTCCGAGTGCCCCAAGCGGTTCAAATACGCGCACTCCCTGGCCAAACATAAGGACACGCACTTGGTCAGTTGCTTTTTTATGTAATTATTATACATTTGGGTGTCACTGTTACAGTTGTTCGTCACTGTTACATTTGGTAGTTACTGTTACAGTTGGTTGCCACTGTTACAGTTGGTTATCATATCACTGTTACATTTAGTAGATACTGTTAAAATTTGTTATCACTGTTACATATGGTAGTAACTGTTACAGTTGGTTATCACTGTTACCGTTGGTTGTCTCTGTTACATATGGGACGGTAAATGGTTCTTTATTGTTAGCTGAATTTAGCAGTTGTTTGATTTATTACAATAGGGAAGTAGAATTTAAATGGTTTGTGTTTTTGACAAAAGGTTTTTCTTTATTTAACACAGGAAAAAACCCACGGCTGCGAGCAATGCGAGAAGAAATTTGGATCTCAGGCGTTATTGAAAATGCATATGAAATGTCACGAGCGAACCGCCAGGGGAGCGACTTTTAGGTGTACCTACTGTGGGAAGGGCTTCTTTGAGAGTTATAATCTACAGGTAATTGATAAATTAACTAGCAACTAATAATAGTGAGACAACAGGCAGGCGCGGGCGCATAACCTAGAACGCACCAATCACAGCGCTCTAAAACTGCTCTAATAATAATAATTATTATTAATACGAAATGTCATGCAAATTGTTGTCACCCGACTGCGCTAAGCCAAACAGAGTTTAACAGTCAATGTATGTGTGCGACCAAAAAATCGGATGGTCCACTTTATCTCCTGAACTACTGAACCGATTTTAATAAATGGGGTATCATATCGTCAGTTGTAATATGAATTAGTAAGCGCCAAAATGACGAAATTGAGTTACCTATATATACAGTTCGACTGCAAATTTTCCGTTCTGTCGTTTGGTGTGTTTAAATTCTCGGTATCTTAAAAAAAAAAGATGGTTACGTTACTAACGAAAAATCAAGATTTTTTCACTTCAACTCGTTTTTGTGATGTGTGTTATATTTTATGAAAATCATATTATTATTATTATTTTTTGTCATAAAGTATCGCATTCGTTTATAAAAAAAGTTAGCACCATGCCATCTTTAAAACTATGATAGCAACCTTCTTAGGGTTTCTTTCAATTAATTGGTCTTACCATTTAAAAAAAATTGCTATAGACATTGCAATAGGAAGTACAAAAAAGTTACAACTCTTTCTCTGAATTGTAATTTAGTTTTCTGGCTCTCCTGAAAAGTCGACTTTTGATACGGTTACACCTGACGATATGGTTCTCGGAGAACGTGCGAGTGTAATAGGTAATATTATTAAAATTATAAGGGTGCGTGATACTAGGAGCAGAAATGCTTTTAAATCGTCAGTCGGCTTTGTGTTTAAGTTTTTTTTATTTCGTTGTAGGTCCACGAGCGGACTCATAGGAACGAGCGTCCCTTCTTGTGTGACATTTGCCATTCGAGTTTCGGTACCAACTCTAGTCTCAAGAGGCATCTTAAAGTAGTAAGTATTTATACATGACTACATTATTATAACGTTCAATTCGGCAGAATTACCCCATTTGATAATCCTTCTGAACAAACATGACCCTTATTATTTATTTGTTTTAATTAAGTAATTTGTGTCCTAGGTTAGTTTTCATAGCTGGGCACCGTTAATCAAATAGTTAGCTTCGTTAATCGCTAATCCGTTACAAAAAAAAGCGTCACATTACGGAGGATTTAGCGGCAATTTGCGTTAATGGTTAATCGTTAACGCTTGATAGAAATTGCATTTTATATGCCGTTGCTTTAGTGATTTTCTTATAAAAAAATGTTAGTATGGGCTTTGGAAGTGTGGGTAGGACGTGAAAAATTCATAAAAGAAGGGTATAACATTAGAGTCGTACTAGTCTGAACGTGTTTTTTGCGGCGCGGCGTGGTCCGCGCGATGTTCTTTTGGCAAATAGTAGGTACTTATTAACGATTAACGAACTTTAATTGTTTTAATGGACGTCAATGAAACCGTTAATAATTTTTAAAGTTAACTATATAGTTAATCCGTTACTCAAAATGTGAATGATGAAATGGAATGAAATTGGTCAATTAACCGATTAACGATCTTGTGCCCAGCTGCAATTTCTATCACGAGTTAACGACTAACTTCCGTTAAATCTTCCGAAATGTAACGCTTTAACGTTTAACGAAGTTAATTCTTTTAATAACGGATTAGCGGTTAACGAAGTTAACTATTTGATTAACGGTTCTATCACGAGTTAACGGTTAATTTCCGTGAAATCTTCCGAAACGTAATGTTTTAACGTTTAACGAAGTTAACTGTTTTTAGTAACGGATTAGCGATTAACGGTGCCCTGCTATGGTTTTTAAGTATGTTTTATTACGTCCATATCCAGTCCCATAGCACGTCGAAGCCGTTCTCGTGCCCGACGTGCCGGCGCTGCTTCGCGACGGCGGGCACGCGCGACCGGCACGCGGCGCGCGCGCACGGCGACCGCTCGGTGTTCGCGCACGCGTGCCGCCTGTGCGCGCGCGCCTACCGCGCCGGCAAGGACCTGCAGCGGCACGTGCGCAAGGCGCACCCGAAGGGCCGGCGGCGGGACGACGAGCTGGAGGACGACTGAACGGAAAAAAAGTGTGTGTGCGTCAGCTCCGACGCACGACAGGAATTTACTCTTTACGAACGATTATAAAATAAACCAGTACCCGTCATACCGTGCTGTCATTTTTCATTTTGACATTTGACAGTAAATAATAAAGTTTCATATTAATGAATATAAACATGTCACTCGTTGAATACATAATTAATTGACACTTCGGGTCCCGTCAACTTCCGATTGAGATGGAAGCGATGGAAACACATTATTCACTATTATCTGTATGCAATGCGAAGCCACCGACGCATCTTCGGCTAACATCGTGTAACTTCGTGTGCCTCCGTCGTGTGACAGTGTGACATCGTACTTTGATTTTACTCTCCATCATTTTTCATACCCCGGGCTTATATATGAAAATCGATTCTTAAGGAGTAAACTCCAGAATGTTATGAGGTGTTTTACAAAGAAGAGCTGGCAACGTTGCTCTTTACAGTGGATTCACCCATACTTTTCTACCATTAAGTGACGTCACGAGCCCCCACTCCCGAACTTTGACGCGCGTTATCTTTGTCAATTTTGATAGATTTGATAAAGCAAAAAGTACGTGTTCAATATTTATAACTATATAACTGACAGAATAATTTGGTTTTTTTTTACCCAGCCTGCCTAAATTTAAATGTGTAATAACTTTTTCACCGTTTGTATGAAAAATCGACAAGAACTACAGTGGATTCATCCATACTTGTCTTATTTGATAAACAAGTTTCTAACCTCAAAATGCAGCTATTTTCTTGCAAATAAAGCAACGGGAGACAATATTTTAGACGTCACTTTGCCAATTTTCTGTTTTAGCATGTTGTTTTATTCGAAAAATAGGTGTACAACAAATGTAGCTGATAATTGAGTTAAAAAAAAAAAACTTGCCGATCGGACAAAGAATTGTAAACTTTACTACGTATTATAAATTTAATTTGATCCCGTTCGGAATTACCTTGGTCCCTTTCGTAAAACGTTCCTCCAGCAAAATAACCCAATAATCATGGGCGTACCCAGCCCCAGCCCCCCCCCCCCCCCCCCCCGGCAGCTGCCCCTCCCCTGGAAAACAAATACGTTATGTTTCGTGTAGTGTGTGACCTGCCCCCCCCTCACCTCTGGGCTAAAAGCTGGGTACGCTCTTGGTAATAAGTATAAGGGCTTTATGGAAAAGCCACTCCGCCACTGCAACTTAAACAAATACGGGAGTATAGTAACATGCTATATGTGATCTGTGGTAACGTTAACCTTTTGACCGCCACAGTCGGCTGCAGCCGTCAGCGTATACAGGGTAAAAAAGTCCTTCATTACCGTGAAATTCGTGTTACTTCTCAGACATGCTTGGCGGTCAAAAGGTTAATAAAACGTCTTTGATTTGCCTAACTAAACAGAAAGGTTTCTTAGAATTGCCAGTTAGTTGTCAGTTATAATTTTATCGTTTGACATATGTAATTGTAAAAAAGGGTTTGGGTGGTTTTGGCTGGTAATAATACGCGTTATTATTTAAATTTATAAATATATTTGCAGTGTCTAATTTAGTTCATTGTAAGTGTTGTAGTCAAAATTCTGAATATACATTTCGATTTTATTATAAGGAAATACGGTCTATATTTGTACAGTAATTGTTGTTTTTAATAGTGTATTTTTAATATATGTTTATAACAATGGATTTTAAAATGTTTCGCTTTTGAAATTTATTTTAGATTTTTGTTAAAATGTTGGGAAAAGACAGTTATTTTTAAGATATTACATTTGTGTATTTATTAAGTTGTGTTCACCTTTTCGGTATATAGAAATCTATATCAGGTTATTTTAACCTTTTGAACGCCACAGTAGCTGACGGCTGATTTCCGTGCCCTTGACGCCACGGCATGCCTTTCCCATGCATTATGTCGGCTACAGCCGTCACTCGGCGTCCGAGGCACGCTTTCTCGCACTCGGCCGTTGCGTTCAAAAGGTTAATTATACATTTACATTTTGGTTGATATTTTGTAGATATCTCCTGGGTAAGAAAACCTTAAACAATTATGTAAAAGTGTTTTTTAACCTACCCTCTAAGTAGGTCCCCCTCCCGGTCGCAAACCCTTGCTCGGAAGGTCGCGGTCGCAAGCCAGGTTTTTAAACCACTGATATTGATTAATAGGTACGGTCATGGGGCCGTCGCCAGAATTATTTTTACTTGTAAAGGGGTCACGTTCTCAAAAAGGTTGAGAAACACTGATTTAAAATAGGCAATAAAATGCCTTCTTAATTGAACTACTTTCGATAATAATAATAAAAAAGAAAAGTGTTATGATGTATTTTTACGTTCCCCCTATCGAATTATTTTCGTAGTTGTCGTGTAAGTGTTAACAAATAGTATTATTATGTAATGAATATAATTAAGAGATTAAATAAATGGTCACATATCTTTAAATACTTTCTCATTTTTAGATTTATAATGTAATTAAACTTTCGTCGACTTAATTAAAGAAATTAGGACATTTTAGTGAAATATTTCATTATGTAATTTTCACAAAGTTTATTCCAAATCATTATTTATATATTAAAATGATTATTATGCATCAGAATATGTTTTTTCCTGTAAATAGTTGTTTTAACCTTCTGAACGCTACAGTCGGCTATATACAACAGCGGAATTTCGTGCCCCTGACGCAGCGACATGCCGTTTTCCATACATTGTCGGCTACAGCCGCCACTCGGCGTCCGAGGCACGCTTTCTCGCACTCAGCCGTGGCGTTCAAAAGGTTAAGGAAGTCGGCCATAGATGGCGCTGCGATTTTCTTCCTCCATTTTGACACAGAAAGGCAAACGAGCAGTTTTAATGGCGTGGTCACCACCGCCTATGGATATTTGCAACCTAGAAGCGCTGCGACTTTTTAACCTTTTGAACGCGAATGACGGATATATCCGCTCTACAAATTCACCGCTAACGAACGGATATCCGTCAAGGCCTAATGTAAGAGACCTTTTTGCAGATGCTGCGTTGAAAAGGTTAAAAAAATCTCAACCATTGTTTAGTTGATTCTGTATAAAGGTTAAACTATATTTTTTTAATTTCTAGAATGTTTTAGAACGAACTGTAAATAATTCTATTCAATTGTACATAAGTTTATAATAAAACGATATAGTATTTGAAATTGTTTTGATTTTTATAATTAATGTTTTTTTTTCCTTTCAGTGAAATATTAGCAGTCGGTCTGTCTGTTACATTGTGACAGCCAAACCACTGCATAATTTCGTTAAAAAAGTGACAGTCACGTACCACGATCCTAGCATGCCAGACACGGGGATAAGTTAAACCCGTTTATCTCTCTATCTCATTCGTCGGCACTAGTGTGAGAGACGCACTTAGAGATGAGACTGTTTAACCTAACCTTGTGTCAACCTTTCTAGGGCCGCTGAGGGTCAATTATAGGATACGTTTTTAAACCAATAAAGCGGTCTTTGGGGACTATCGAAACAAAAATGTAGTGCAAACAAATCTATGGCCGAATTTAAAAACGCCACTTAAGCTTCTGATTCGGGATTAAATAGTTAAGTCTTCTTCAATCAGCTGTCAACCTATATATACATAATTAAAACCATTAATATAATCATTACCTTATGACTTGAAAAAAAAAAAAAAAATATTTTGATAAAAATGTTGTCTCCAAGTTTTACCCTTGAAAAGTTAAAATATACGTAGTTGTCATCTATATTGACCGTGACACTCTAGGCACTTTTTAACCGACTTCAAAAAAGGAGGAGGTTATCTATTCGACCCGTATATATATTTTTTTACGTGGTGTTCCTATCACGAGGGAAACTGTAAATAATGTGCAAAAACATACGAGTAATTCTCAAAACTTTTATTCTTACATTAATACTTACAAAGTACTATTAAATCTAAATAGAATCAAATCAACATGAAGAACCATCATTGTGTTTATTCGTAAGACAAACATTTTCTTAATAAAGTACAGCCACTGAGCAGAAAGAATTGCGTACATTGCCCTCACTACTTGTCTGTCGCATGCGCATAAACATAGTACCGTCACGCTCCCACATACGCATATTATTATGTTGCAACAGTGAGGGGTTAGTACCAAATTCTTCCACTTTAATCAATCTGCGGCCCTAACATGCATGGCACAAAGATAAATTAGAACCGTTTATCTCTATGACTATCTCTTTCGTCGGCACTAGTGTGAGAGAGACGCACTTAGAGATAAACGGTTCTAATTTATCTTTGTGCCATGCATGTTAGGGCCTCTGGTTATCATACGTAGAAATGCATAGCCGAGCACCGTTAATCAAATAGTTAACTTCGTTAATCGCTAATCCGTTACTAAAAAAGTTAACTTCGTTAAACGTTAAAGCGTTACATTTCGGAAGATTTAACTGAAGCTAACGTTAATCGTTAACTGATAGTAATTGAATTTTATATGCCGTTTCGTTAGTGAGTTATTTATAAAAAAAAATGGTATGGTCTATGGAAATTTTGGCAGGACATGCAAAATTTGTACAGATGACCGCCGACCGGCGGCCCGGTCCTTTTGGAAAATAGTAGGTACTTAATTAACAATTAACGGACTTTAATTGTTTTAACGGCAGTTGATGAGTCCGTTAACGATTTTTTAAGTTAACTAAAAGTTCGTTAAAACTCGAATTTTTAACTTCGTTAATTAACGTTTAACGGATAAACGGTCTTGTACCCAGCTATGTAGAATGTGTACAACTCAGCTTTGCGTATTTCCACAAATAAAAATCAAAGGTAAAGAAACTGTCAACTCCTGATAATTTCACATTTTATAAAACATACAAGAACATAAACTGAGATGAAATGCCAAAATCAGTAAAGCTGGTTTTCAAAGGGCAATTTGTAATTGGTTTCGCCCTGTTCCCAACATTGGGCTATTCCCATTGGGAAGTTCCCGAGCGGCATCTAATGAGAAATATTTCCCACCAGACACCACCAGATGCAAAAATTGTTCCCACCCATTTATATCACAATCTATTGAAATAAACGGGTACTACTGGGCTGCTTTCACTGGCTATTAGGAAAAAAAAGGAATGCCAGGGGGGATTAACCTTTTGGCTGAGTGCGAAAAAGCGTGCCCCGGACGTCGAGTGACGGTTGTAGCCGACAAAATGTATGAAAAACGGCATGCCGTGGCGCGTGGCCGCGGAAATCTGCTGTCGGCTACAACCGACTGTGGCGTTCAAAACGTTAAGGTACCAACACATTATTTGACATCTTTTACATACGTCTCTGTCACTAGGAAGTTTTTATATTGAGAATTAAATACAAACATGGACTAATAAAAAAAGGACGATCATGGCGATCATAGCTCAGAAATAAGCCGAAGCTGCTACAACTCAGTTAAAACCAGATGGCGCCACAACCACAGCCAGTAGAGTATTCCGTCTAATACAATGAAATTATATCATTTATTTAGCAAAATGGCATGGATAGGGCTTTTTTACACTGTCAGCTTTCCGAGGGGACGGGCATATAATTTGTGTAAGTAAGAAATTCACCGATAGATGGAGTTACCAAATCTGAGGTACGCTTGATAGTAAGGCGATTGAAAGACCTCTCTATTAATTCACCGATAACTATTAGAAAATAATGTCAATCAATAATGCCCATATAAATAGTCTATGCTCAGTATCATCCTTACTTTACATAAAATAAAAGCTCCCACACCGAAACGCTGATCAGAAGCGGACCCGCGTAAGCCGTGTCACAGGAACTAAAATGAAAGTTTTAAGCATTTTGGTGTGGAAGCCTCCATAGAAATCACTATCTATATGTTAATAACAAAGGAGTGTAGAAACCACTGTAAATTTAATTAACATTTTGCTGTCACTGAAAATTTAATTCCCAATATAAAATTAATTATTAATAAATGCAGCTCCTATAATCCACATTGGCATTTTAATATCATCTTGGACTGTCGGTTTAATTGCAATATTGTATTCCTGGGTTAAATACTTGACTTAGCTTATATTAAGATTTACTAAATAGTTGCGCAGAAGTTAAAAAAAGGAAACTGTTAATATTAAGCACTCGCCTGACAATCTCGGACATAAACAGTCACTCAGTCACTTAAAATACTTAAGGCAGCAAGAAAAAGTAAACATTTAAATAGTTAATAGAACACACTTAAACTCGTGAATACAGACAAGGCACAATGACTACTGTAACACATAAGAGCTCATAACTATGGAGTTGTGTATGCGACAGAACTTCTCATAGGCAAGAACCAATCTGTGTCTATAATCCCCTGTTATTCGTATTCACGGAAGATCTCCAGCCCCAGGATATAAATAAATGCCTTATGTAGATCATAGGAATATTTAGACTACTTAGTCACTCTGCCCGGCCGCTTGGCGTAGTAAGACGTAGATCTTTTCTTTGATCCAGTCTTTATTGTACGGTGCGTACGTGTTGGTTGACTTTTGGTACACTAGACAGCTGAGATCTGCAAGCTGAAAGACAAACACATTTAACTATGAAGTTGTTCTAAATGTTTTGTGATCAGATGAATGGGTGGAATCGTTGAGTTTCTATGTAGTACATACTGATTAAATCCAAAATGGTAGTGTTATGAAGTGTTCAACAAGTGGGGATCTAGTCGGAGGCGTATTTTAATATTTGGCACCCTGGGCCAATTAAAATAAAAGATAGTGAACGCTTATGAAAGGCGCCCAAAGCTGAGCGCGCTCAGCTTACCCCTGGCCTTAGGGCAAATACGCCTCTGGATCCAGTAGGGGAGTGTATTTAAGCATTACTAAAAACCAGAATTTATAGACCATTGACTTCCCTCCTGACCTGAAGTCTCCGCCGTTGATGTAAAATAACAAACACGAAAATTTATATACGAAATTGTAATGAGAATAAATAGTTTATCGTCAAATGTAATATAATATTATCGCAATATACATGCACTTTTGCGAAGTTATTTATTTATAAATAAACTTACTTGATCAACAAAATCAAACAATTGCGAAATGTCGTATGTGATTGTTGGTGTATTGGGATTTCGTCTTTTGAGGTGCTCCTCGTAAATCTTACATACACCCTCCATGCAATCATTTACGCTTTCATAGTCTGAATAAGTCCTGGTTTCTGGCCTAGGCCCCGGTTGAACCAGCAATATTGTGTGGGACTGAAAATAAGAAACATAACCTCACTTGCCGCCATTTTTTTCAGCAACCGAATTGTATTATGAAACTGTTGCGTTTACTTACCATTTTTAATAGATTTGGTGCTTAGAGTTAGATGTCTATCAAATAATCCACTGCAATTTAACAAATCCTGTGGTAATTTATAATCCGCTGTCGAAAAATATCGTATGCTGCGCTTATCGTATACGTTTCGTGGGACAACTTGAATTGGTACTTAGTTCAGGAACGTAAAAATATTGCTATTCCCAGCAAACAAGTACAAACAAGTATTAACTTTGTAATAATTTGATCCTTTGTGATCGCGGGTATTTTATTTCGAGAAAATTATTACATTATAATGTATTAGGAAATAAATAGATGCAACTGTACGAGTAAAATACTTTTAAATATGAAATTACATAAAATTGATTGATGTAATTTCTAAACGTAAAAACGTAATACGTTCCACGCAGTTTACTTTATGTTTTTGTATATTTATATACTTAGGGACTTGATTTACCAAATCTGAAAAACTTATAATTGTTAATAATTTAATTCGTTAATCAAATCACGGTCATTTAGGTAATTCGTTATAAATTAAATAATATACTGATAATCACATAAAATTCCACATACAATTATACATTTTAACTGAGCGTAAAACGAAACATATACTATCTGGCGGGGTTTTCGTTCCTTTAATAGTGACATATGTTTTAGCTAATCAGGAATAGAACATTTCAGATAATTTTCGAAATGCCTCTTTGCTATTGGTAGAATTTGAATTGGAATTCTGCAAGAATCATAAATGAAAACAAATATTTTAAAGCAAACGTCAATATGTCATAACAATGTGTGTTTTAAAATTCTCTATCTTTTGTGAGAATTGCGAAGTTCAAATTGTATAAAGGAATAAGGAGTAAGCTTGTAAATAAGATAAATGTGTCAATATCCTTCTTATAGAACTACAATACCCTAATTATTTGTTGAAAAGGAAATATTGTGTGCGTTACCTGAAATGGATCGGAACTCTGAAGTTATAGATGATTTCGAGCTTCTTCTCAAAACACAAACATCAAAAAAGCCCATAACACTATATTCCGGTGTCGAACCTCATAACATACCATCAAATATACCAATAAAAGAAGATATATCGTACAGGGCAACCGAGATCTTAGAGAAAGTTTCCAAGCAGATCAAAGCTATACAAAATGCTGATACAGCTAGTTATAAACGTGTTGGTAATAAACTAGATAGATATAAGACGAGCGGGTTTTTGTTTGTGGATTTGATAGCAGTGAACAGTGAGGTAAGTGCAGTTTTTGTTTATCTTTTAAAAATTATTCTCAAAGTGTTTCAACCTACTATATACTATATATATATATATATAGAAAATTCAAATGCTTGTTCCACTGACAACTTGCTGTTAGATTCATTCTTTGAAAGACCCTTTGTGGCCTACTTGCAAAATAAATATTTTCATTCTCATTTTCGTTGTTAAGTAAAATGAAGTCAAAGCAATAATAATAATAAAGGCTGGTGCCGTCCCACCTGATAGAAAGTGATCACCGCCTCCCATGGACATTTGCAACACCAGAGGTGCTGCCAATGCATTGCCAGTCTATGGAGGATGGCAAATGGGGATGGGATGGGGATGAGGAAATAGGCCTCCCAATCTCGTCACTTACTATACGAAACGAAATAGAAAGTTATTACTTTACGCCGATATTCTGTGAGAGTGTGGTACTGCCCCGGTCGAGCCAGCCCATTTGAACAGTAATCATCTAGTGAGGATTAATGTTTGGCTCTACCACTACAATTTAAAGAGTAATAGGTGTTAAGCTATGGCTGTGTACATATTCTATATATTTATTCATTCCCTGAACCTCAGTAATGGATAGTTATAGTCATAGTGATAGTCATATTATTTATTGCATGATGTGGTACAAAAAATCTCATAACAGATATAAATTATATTGACAGAATCAGCTATGATGAAATTAAGTTAGTCTTAAAAGACATTAATTCATTCATTTCATTCTCTTTTTAGGTACATCAAAACCAACCCAGCAATGTTGAAACACAATGCATATTAGATACACAGCTAATCAATATTATAGATAACGCAGAAATTATTGACAGACATAGTGGTGTTACACAAGAATTTGAACATACTTTCTTTCAAAAAAGTGACGAGAATGTCAGTGATAATGAGAAATTAGCTACCAATAGAACAACAAATAATCAGATGGGAAGTGATAATCAAGGTGATAAAGATGTTACAAGTGAAATGGATACTTTGTCATGTCTTCAAAATGATGTAATCAGTGATTGTGGCGATGATTCAGATCAAGCTCATCAGAAAAACGGAAAAGATACTCACGAAATTAATGATAAAACTGAAGCTACAGAAAGGTCTACAAGTCCAATTCTAAATGCAAAGACAAGAATTGTTACACCGCCTTTAGTTTGCAGTTTGTATGCTTTTGAGAAATTTGAAAATCTCGCTCAACCTATAATAGAAGAACATGCAGACTTAGAGACTGCAAAGAATTTAATTAATTCACAAATTATAGGCAAGGAATTGTTTCTACCAAATTATATTTTACCACTTTTAAGTACAGTTGAATGCACAAGTTTACATACAAATGAAACTATATGTAAAGATGCAGATTTATGTGCAAATGAAGAGATGTGTAATTATGAAAAAGAGAAAACGAATTCGCCACACAACACTGAATTATATGAAAATAATAAAAATAAAACTACACAGTCACATCTGTCGGTAAAAACAGAGTTTAAAGATGAAATCCTATTTAGTAGTGATGAAGAATACGAATATTTACATGAAGAAGTACAACAGTTACCATTAACATGTGCCTTAGCCACTTCATTTTATGAAGGATCAGATGTACTTGAAAAAACCATGTATGTTGGATTTCAAACTGCCAGTAATAAATCTATACAAATCAGTAAAAATTCTTTTAGTATAGCAAAAAGTATATTAAGTGATGTTGATATTAATGAAGCTAGTCTTAAAGATTTAGTTGAAATAATTGACATGGGTAAAGAAAAAAGCGAAATTGTCCTAAATAACTTAATTGGTGGCAATGAAAACTGCAATAGTAAGGATGAAAGCTTTGTTGAAACAAAGTTTTATAAAGACACAGAACTTACAGTTGAAGCAATAAATACAATTCAGCAAGAAAACGACGATATGTTTAAAAATTTAGGTCTTACATCTTTGGAACAAAACGGAGATATGAATGATATTGTAATGAGTCAAATAATAGAGTTTAAAAGAATACCTAAAGAAAAAAAATGTGAAATGAATACAAGTTCTAGTGAAGTCTATCCTCAAAATATAAAGCGAAAACTAGAAGGATTTAAAACGGCCAGTAATAAAAAAATCAAGCTCTCTAATAAAGCTTTAGCACGATGTAGAAAAGTATTCCATGATATCGATTTTGAAGACAACCATGACGATGGTTATTGTAAAACAGACCACAACAGCAGTAAAGAAGAAAACCAAATTGAAGAAATAAAAGCTGTTAAGGATTTTAGTCAAGATATTTTTGAGATAAGTGATAACTATTCTGAAATTAACATTAACACAAAACAAACAGAATCAAACAAAGAAGTTATAGAAACTGGACAGATAAATGATCAAATTATTTTACATGAATTTGAGGAAAATGAAATGCCTTTTAAAGAGTTTAATAATGATTCTATTGTTTTTTTGACCCCGGAAAGCAAAGAAGATATTTCAGCTCCATCTAAAGCTAAGGATGTAATATCAATTAAAAAGAGTCAAGACTCTGAACCGTTAAATTTTGCTAACAGCTGTCACAATGACCATAATGATATGATCTTCAAAAAGCCAATAGTAAGTTTAAAGCCACCAATCATTAAACCGAATTATGAAAAAACCATGCCTCACTCTAAAATGTTGCAAAATATTGAGGTTAATGTGCCCATAAATAAAGACAATAATTGTAAAGAAGATTTTAATTTTGATATTCCTTCAGCAAATAATTTTTTTGGGTTCAAAACAGCAGCAAATAAAGAAATAACAGTCAATAAGCAAACTTTAGAAAACATGAAAAACTTTTATAAAGATATTGATCAAGAACTCACGACAGATGAAATACCTGAATGCTTTGGCAAAACTCATAACGAATTTATTGATACAGAAGATTTCTTTTTTGAAGAGTTGGCGTTGAATGAACATCTTGAGAAACATAATATTATTGAAAGTAAAAACCAAGAAATTGTTTTATCTAGAGGCTTTCAAACGGCAAGTAATAAACCTATTTCAATATCTGAAAAGGCTCTTGCTAAGAGTAAAAAGTTATTTGATGACATTACTAATAGTGTAGATAAAACATGTGGTAATATTGAACTGGAAAGTAAACCAGAATTCGTCAAAGTTAGTGAAAAAACGGATAATGTCTACAATAAGCCTCAACAATGCAACAATGCCATATGGCCTGAAGGTTCTTTAACTGCTAAAGAACTTAACATAGAGGCTGATAAACAAGAAATACAAGAAGCACCAATATTCAAAGGTCTTCAAACTGCTGGTCATAAAAATGTAAAAGTATCGGATGAAGCATTAGCCAGCAGTAAAAATCTATTTCATGATATTGATCTGAGTCAGAGAGATAAGGTTCAAACGCAAGCAACTTTAAAATATTTTCAAACGAATACGAAAAGTGTCGAAGTGTCACATAAAACTTTGAAAAAAACTGAATGTCTTTTTCAAGAAACTAATTTAAATTTTGTAAATAAGCAAGAGTTTGTTGGCTTTAAAACAGCAAGTTATAAAAGTTATAAACCTATAAAAATAACGACAGAGGCTTTGGCCAAAATTAAACAAGTTTTTAATGATGATGAATTTAAAGATGTTAACGATCAAGTTGCAAATTATTATGACGATTTTTCCAATTTCAAACCATCAACAAATCAATTAGTTGGGTTCGAAACTGCTTCTTATAAAGAAGTGTCAATTTCTTTGGCTAAAAGTAAAAAACTGCCAAATGATTTTGGACCTGAAGACATAACTAAAACTTATGATAATAATGATCAATCTTCAAGCAGTAAGTTTGTCGGTTTCCATACAGCGAATAAGAAAAAAGTTAAAATATCTGAGGAAGCTTTAGTAAAAAGCAAAATGATATTTGATGATATTGATAACTCTGAAAAAGAAAATGTTACTTGTGAAATCATTGAAAACGACGAAAAAGTTAGTCCAGTATTTAATGGATTTCAAACAGCAAGTAATAAAATAGTTCAAATATCAGATAAGGCCTTAGAAATAGGCAAGAAACTTTTTCAAGATATGGATAAAAGTGACAGACTTCCAAAAAACGGAATAGATACAGAAAACATTGAAAATAATCATACTTTTCGAGGATTTCAAACTGCGAGTAATAAGAAAGTTGCAATATCAGAAAAAGCTTTGGCAAAGAGTAAAAAGCTTTTTGAAGATATAGAATTAAGTCAACTAAATGAAAATGATCAGAAAGAAATCCAACTTGATGAAGAATTTCATTCCATCGCTTATAAAACTAAAAATATTGATAAAGATGTTTTTAATGATATCAATGAACATAATAGAAAATGTGACGCAACATCTTTCAAAGGATTCCAAACAGCAAGTAACAAAAAAATAATAATATCTGAGCAAGATTTAGCTAAGACTAAAGTAATATTTGAAGGCATGGAAAACGAAAATGTGTTGATCACTAATAATACTAATAATATACCAGAAACTCCAGTTAATCAACCTAAAAATGTAGTTGACAGAATTTCAAAAAACATTTGTTATCAGAGTACAGGAAAATCTGCTAAAGACATAATAGACACCCAAGTTTTAAATGATTTTCAAGACAGTCTAAACACAGAAGACTTTTGCAAAGGCACACCTAAATCTAAGAGATCGGGGAGTCCTATTTTGTCATGTCCTAGAGCCAAAAAAAGAAGATTTGAAACGCCATATAAAACTGACAAAAAACTGGAACCAAAAACAACATTTGTGCCAACAAAATTAGTAAAGACGTTCAAGTTCAGAGATGACTATAAAAAGGGTACGAAATATACATTAAAAGACTTACAAATGATGGAGAACGATCAAACGGAAGCTGCAGTAGATCCATACATTACAAATTTCAACTTCGATAATTTGTTAAATTTTGAATTTATTGATTCAAGAAATGATTACACAGAAGGCAAAATTAATATAGATCAAATAAAGAAAATCTTTATAGACTCTGTCAACAAGAAAATCGTACCAGATGGTTGGTTAGATAATCATATACAGTTAGTATTATGGAAGCTACTTTCCTATGAAGTTACATTTCCAAATGTAATGAGGAACATATGTACTGTGAGAAATGTTCTAGAACAATTAAAATATAGATATGATAGAGAGCTATATAATGTACAGAGACCAATATTGAGAAAGATTTTGGAAAAGGACGAAGTGCCATCGAAAACTATGGTGTTGTGTGTTGCTGGGATATATGTTGATGACAAAAGTGTTACAAGGTAAATTTTCACAAACTTTTTTTGGTGTTATAAGTCTAACGTGTGTATCTGTGTATCTATCTGTGGCGTTGTAGCTCCCAAACGGCTGGGCCGATTTTCATTAAGTTATTTTTGTTTGAAAGGTGAGTTAATCGAGAGTGTTCTTAGCTATGATTCAAGGAAATCTGTTCTTCCGTTTGAAGATCATCAGCTCTTTTCTAGTTGATGAAGGGATGTGAGCAACGTCCATAGGTCTGATCGATTCGAAATTTGGTATCCTGCTACTTATGGATATATGGCTTCTTATGGATAACCTTGACCTGATGCTGCAGCATCACCTGCAGACTGCAGAATAACCAATTCCTAAAAAGATGGAGGTTTCTTAAAAATTTCATTTTAATGTATAAAATACAACATCAGCGCGGCGTCCCAGCAGTCCGCGGTTTGCGAATTATGGCAGCGAAGCCATCGGTTCGCACCTCTGCTTCCTGTTCTAAACTTCTTATACCTCATTTACATGCAGCCACTGCCACTGCTGCTCGCGCTGCCAGAAATAATTCCCGCATACTGCTTTCGAAGGCAGCAGTGGGTGTTTACATGCTGCTTCCTGACTCACTTCGCGTCAGGCGAGGAGTAGCAGCGGCAGGAGCAGCAGAAGTGACCTATTTACATTCTCGCGCTGCCCACTTCCATGCCCACTTCCCTGGTCACTTCGGCTGCATGGGCAACGCGAGTAGCAGCGGTAGGAGCAGGAGAAGTGACCCATTTGCATGCTCGCGCTGCTCACTTCCCTGGTCACTTCGGCTGCATGGGCAACGCGAGTATCAGCGGCAAGAGCAGGAGAAGTTACCCATTTGCATGCTCGCGCTGCCCACTTCCATGCCCACTTTCCTGCTCACTTCGGCTGCATGTAAATGAGGCAATATGTATTGAATTCCAGTGTCACACAAGCGAGCAATATAGAGCTACTTCTCACTGATGGCTGGTACTGCGTAAGGGCGTGTATAGACCGTCTGCTCTGCAGCTTGGTGTGCAATAACACTATACGGGTCGGATGCAAGATAATAATTTCTGGAGCGGAACTTATAGGATGTGAACAGGGGAAGTCGCCTTGGGAGGTGAGTTTAAGAACACTTTCGCATTGCGCCCGATCTGAATCCGATCCGATACAGATCTATAAATCTCGGACCGAATTCGGATATTGTTTACGCACTAGTCCGACTTCTGATCCAACTGCCACATTGAACTAAACTGGACGCCTACTGCACCCCCCGGCCACATACCCCGCCGCCCCGCTACCTCATTGCTCATACGCAGCTCGGATTCGGTTCGGCCGCAGTGCGCGAGCGTTCATACAAATAATACTATGGCGACTTCGGTCCGTCAATAATCTTCTCCGGAATGGAGATTCAAGGATGACGGAAGCCGGATCTACGACTACTCCGGACCGTATTTTCACGAGTTCGGATCGGATTTAGATCGGACGTAGTGCGAATTCAACCATACAATGTTGATGATTTACAAAAATGGTAGGAATTAGCAGATTCGGGAATATTCACCTATAGGGCCTTCTACATGGTCTGTCAATAACATTATCAATACATATAAAACAGTACCGTCACTTATAGACAACGCACAGCCTAAACGGGTGGTCGTAGAGGTTTTAGATTTGGAGGAGACATTCCTCGAGTACCCAAGAGGTGCACTAAGGAGGGATTTTTTAAAATTCCATCCCTAAAGGGGTGAAAAGGGGTGATAAAGTTTGTATATAAAATACCGCGGGCGAAGCTGTGGCGGGCTAGTACACTCTACTGGCAACGTTTTGACAACAACGTCCGCCCTAGCAGTGAGGCTCACACCATTCCAGGACACGTCGTCGGTGCGCCTGCGCGTGAGCGGCAACGGCGCGCGGCGCGCGAGCGCGTGCGCGCGGCTCGGGGCGCGCGGCGCGGCGCGCGCGGCCGCGCTGGGGGCCGTCCGCGCGGGCGGCGGGCGCGCGCGCGTCCGCGCACTCGTCACCCGCGTCTACCCGCCGCTCTACGTCGAGAAAACTGGGGACGGAAGCACCGGTCAGTCCAGCATGCAACGAACAGCCCAGGACGTCAGGGTGTCCCGAAATTATTATTTTTGGATTTCCCTAACGCAAGACCTCTTTAAATTTGCGTAATTAATCGTAGATTACCAAAATAATTTTAAAATTTAAATTATTCATTATCATGGCAAAAGCCTCACTCAAAATCTTTCGAAAGATGTGTTAAACTAGTAACAGAGGCCTTACAAAGTGTAAATGACGCTACTTCTAGAGATGGCTTTATTACAAACAGGTTGCAATTTCGAACGGATAGGCCTAATTTTGGACACAAAAATAAGTTTCTATTCTATGTTTTTGTCATTGACTATAATCTCTTTTTTAGTTTAGTTTGTTTCATTAATTCCTCATAAAAATACCTTTTAAACTTGATTTTTGTATTGTTTTAGCCATATGGTTTAAGTCAGTAAGAAACTAAAATTTACAAAACTTCAAACTTCGGTAGAGCCCTCAAGATGACACGCATTTCTAGTTTTTTTTTTTTTACTTTTTCGTAACCTGTGTAAAATTACGCAAATTTTGATGCCTCTTGTGACAGTGTAACTTGAAAAAAAATTGTCTCATACATTGACGGGACACCCTAATGGACGTTCCTAATATTCAATCCGCGGATAGATTTACTTTTTATCGGTTACAGATATACCGGTGTGATGTACGGTACCTTCCCATCGTATTTTCTCGGAAACTTTCGTATTTGTCATGTTTGTTCAGTCAGCCTCACCTCAGTACCCATCAATTGCTGTATAAGGTTCGGAAGCAACTTATGTCCATGAAAATCCATGTGATAAAATAGAACCGGTTGTGAAGAAACAGGAGAACTCCTCAACGATTGACATCCTTGCACCGTGGATAGCAACAGTTTGTAAATGGTGATGAGCAATTGGCATTATGATATTGTTACTTGATGTAGTAAATGTGTGTCGTTAAATCACAGGATAATAACTAAAATGTGAAGAAAAAAAATTCTTACTTTTTAAAGGCTATTTGAAGTCGGGAATTTATTTTTTTATTAATTATTGTTCTAGTAACACTGTCGGAAAGACTGGAACATGCCCGGCAAATGAAGTTCGAATCTGAACGGCAAACTCTAATGGAAAAGCTGTACGAAGAACTAGAGAGAGAACTCGTCGATCAGGTAAGGGGCCATCCATAAACTACGTGACACGCTAAGGGGGAGAGAGGGGGGTCAAAAAAGTGTGACAACGTATAACAAGGATGGGGGACGAATCATATGTTTCGTGACGTCACATGTATAATATAAATCTAAAGTCTGTTCGCCGAGAGTTGACAAATATTATGATATCGTATTGAAATAGCGGCTGTCGTTTAACTATCGCAAACTGTATGACGGGCGTCGCTTATCGCCGCGCGCACTGAGTTTTGTGGTACGAGACACGCAGTTGTCAAGCGCGGCGCCGCGCCGGGCGGGCGAGCGCGCGCACGCGGCGGCCATATTGCCATTCTGTTCTGGAATACGCTTCGAGATTGTCGTTTGCGTGTGTTATTTTAGACGAAGCAATTGAACGTTTCATAATAAACGTCACCGACTCTGATTCTTCCTCCGACTCTGAGACTTCGTCATGACCGTCGTCCGATGTTATGCCAGCAATGGGAGATAGACAGGCTATCCAATAATAATATTCTATGAAAAAAATATAGCTTTTCCCTTTTTATTTTTTATTATTATCAGAAAAATAATTAGCGGACCGCTATTTGTAATGAGTTAAGAAGGATTGATTGAAGGACAGATTTTTTCTTTTTTTATCAATTTTCGGCGAACAGACCATAAATTATTAAAACTGAACAGGATATCTTTATTAACAGGCAAAATATAAGTCATTACCGATTTTAATAAAAAATTAGGAAGCTCACGCAGACTTGACAGACCATCGATGCGATACTGAAACATCGACAGTAGCCACAACTCTCATCCAAGCCTGGTAACACTGTCATGTGTCAGTTTAGTTTGCCGAATAACGGATTCCAGTTTAATTCGAGAATTTGTTAGCGATTCAAGTCATTGGAAACCGTAACCTATGTGTCAAATCTTAAATCACTCTAATCACGTAATCACACTAATATTAATGCAAAAGTTTGTGTGTATGTTAGTATGTTTGTTACTCCTTCACGCTTCAACGGCTGGACGGATTTGGATTACATTTGGAATGCAGATAGCTTCTACCGTGGATTAACACATCAAGGTCAAAGTGAAAGTCAAACTACCTTTATTCAATTTAGGCTTTTACAAGCTCTTATGAAGTTCAAGGAATGAGTCTACCACTGGTTCGGAAAAAAAAACATTTCCTAGAAATGATTTTTTATTTACACATTTTAATTTTTATTCCGGAATATTCAAAAGTTCTTGAGGGAATAACTATAACCAAAATCCACCAGAAGTCGCAGGCAAAAGCTAGTTAGATATTAATTATAGTGGATTAGAACAAAATTATTTATTTATAGGAATCTCAAGACTCAGCATCCTACGAAGGCAACACCACGAATCGTCTCGAGAGCGGCTCTCAGTTATCTAAACTTATAAAGGAAAGCAGAGATCCCGAAGAATGTAGAGTGAGTATTATGCCGGCTGTACACACTCATCGAGAGCCTCTCGCCGAGAGTCTCGTGCGAGATGTTCTCGTCGCGAGCACACCATGTACACACTCGTTGCGTCATTTGAAGTGCGGATACCCGCCGCGATGGACTCGCAAACTGCTGCTGCTGTTTGTCTTTGTGCTGTTACTAATATAATATTTTACGCATATTTCATTAAAAATATTACTACTTAAACCATGTCGAAGAAGGCGGTGGATGGTTACTATGCACTACAAAAGAACCCAGTAACTAATTAAAGGCCGTGGCATGATAAGGGACCATATTTTGCCTTAATAGCTTTTCGGCCTGATTTCTTTTTGTGATGAAGTGCCTTATAGATTCAGGTTCGACAAGTCTCTGCGGAATTTTCAGTGTATTTTATTCGCAATGAATGTCAAAGTAGTGTTCTTTTGTCGACGTGTCAAAATTTTAATTTCAAAAACGGTATTATGCATTAGGCTCGTATTTAATACTCATATGCGAGGTTTTATATGATGGATTTAGTTTCCTTCATTTTAATGCTATCAACGACACTTGCCACCTTTTTTTATATATTTTCATCATGATGCAGCATTGTTAAAAGCCTGAATAAAATATATGTTGTAGCTCATCAAGAGGGATATTATTACTTGAAAAATTGGAAGTGTCTCTGTCTCAGAAGAAATTTAAAAAAAAATTAAAAATATTGTCCCATGTAAATTCTTTTTTTATATGGAGTAATGGAGTGGCTAATCTTTCTATAATGTCATATTGTGGGTCTCAACTAAGTGAAGTACCCGTGTAAAGCACGAAGCAATTCGTTACATTAAAACGGAAATATTTACAAAAATGTTTTTTTATATTTTTATTTTTTGTTTAAAAAATAAGAAGTGGCGAATGCTGAAATTTAGTAAATAACTTAATGATAACGTCATCAGAAAAAAAACAGGCCGATAACCTTTAAGGCAAAAGATCGTCCCTTATCCTGCCACGGCCTTTTGGATAAGTACATGCTCGGTCTCGCCTTCGTCGCGAGAGCAACGAGTTCCTTTTACTCGGCCGCAAAAACCGACCGCGATCGGGACACGGCGAGACGACACGAGAAAGAGCGAGACAAGGCGGGAGCACTATGTAGGTACACACTCACACTCGGCCTGTCTCGGGGCGCCTCGACGAGTGTGTACAGCCGCCATTAGCCCTTTGACCGCCACAGTCAGCTGTGCCCGTCGGCAGTTTTCCGTGCCCCTGACGCTCCGATATACCGTTTTCCATACATTTGCGTCGGCTACGGCCGTCGTCGAGCGCTCGTGGCACGCTTTTTCGCCGTTAGCCGTGACGTTCAAAAGGTTTAATGAATATGCGACCCGCCCCGGCTTCATTACCCTCATCGCTTCGCCGTAGTCGGGTAAAAAGTACTCTTGTATCTGCCTTTTCCGAATTCGCTTCTTTTTCAGGCGCACCTAACGAAGTCCCAGAACTTGTTGCTAGAAAAACACAATTCAAGAAAAAGAGAGAAGCAGATAGAAGATGTTAGAGCGAAATTTCAGGAGAAATTGGAGAAGAACGGCTTGAAGACGGAAAGGAATGTCGTACCACTGTTGAAAGTCAGAGTGGCCGATTTTAGACAGAGGGATGGTGGCGTAGAAGTCTCTAAAGGTAAGTGGAGAAATGTTGAGAAAATGAAAATAAATAAATCAGAGGACAATCTTTACACAAATTGATCTAGTCCCAAAGTAAGCTCTAAAGGCTTGTGTTGTGGGTACGACGACGATATATATACTTATGTAGAGAAATTAATATTTAAATACATAGTGTAGCGACACAGGAATGCTTAGCTATGCACATCGGCATTCCATGTGCATTAGCTACACGATGCAAGCCGCCAGTAGTGTCTTGCCAGTAGGACTCAATGTATGTGTCCTTAAGTAATAAACATTAGTGAGAATATTGATTTTAAATAATGTCCTAGTCGTAGTTCCCCCCCCCCGGCCGCTGACACCCCTGACCCTGCCTCCGAAGCTAGCGTCCCGGGTTCGACCCCCGGTAAGGGCAAATATTTGTGTGATGAGCACGAATGTTTGTTGACTCTTTGATGTTTCATATTATTTAAGTATTTATTTATATAAGTATGTAAATCGTCGTTTAGTACCCGTAACACAAGCCTTTAGAGCTTACTTTGGGACTAGATCGATTTGTGTAAAGATTGTCCCCTGATTTATTTATTATTATCTGAGGTATAGTCACTACCGAATAAACTGCATTCATCCGTACTCGTCTAATTTGGTAAACAAGTTTCTAACCTCAAAAACTGCAATTTTTGGGTGAAACAGCTGCTTTATCCTAAATAAAGCAAATCTAGGCTAAAAATTGTCAAAGTGACGTCTAAAATATTGTCACCGGTTCCTTTATTTGCAAGTAAACAGCTGTTTTAGCCAAAAAAAGGTGCATTTTGAGGTTAGAAACTTGTTTACCAAATCAGACAAATATAACATATATAATATGAAACCTGTTGTTTTTATACGTTTTAATTTTATTTCAAGGTTACTTATCGATATGGAAACCGTCTGCAGCCGTCGTGGATCTGGTGACCGAGGGAGCGTGGATCGAGATGACCAACGTCATACCTACTGGATTTAGGTATAATTTTACAAACAGTTTTAATAGTAGTAGGGGAACTGGGCTGAATGATCACACGCAGATCGACCGTCCGCCTGTCACCGCCCAGGCGTCTCCACCCATCATCATCATCATCCTCGTCAATAAATAGTACATTGTTTAAGGGCGGGCTTTAACGGCACGACGTTCATAATTGCCGTACCGCCCGTGTTAAACACTATGTTTTTCATCACTCTTGCAAGGAAAAATAGATTACTTGAATAGCAAAATTTTTACATGGCGGCGTGCACGTGTAGTGCGACGTAATATCCTATACAAAATACGTTGCGCCTGCGGCTCGTATTTTAGCCGTACGATCCGTGCAGCATAAAATCATAATTACTATCAATTTTTCTTTTTGAGGTACGGAACCCTAAAAAACACTGTTATTAATCTTTGATGCATTTTTTTTACAGAAATTCCGAAATTCAACTGTCAGCTGGAAGACAAACAATATTCAATCCATACAAACAAAAAATCGACAAATACCAACTATACATCAACACTTTAAAGCGAAAATGCTATGAAATAAAGGATCTTTCACAAAACCCAACGATGACCACAGACTATAACGAAATAGACACAGTCGGCATCATATTCCTCATAGAACCATCGACGAGAGAGTTCGACGAAAAAACACAATTCCAAAACGTCTACTTGGCTGATGCTGATAAAAACATGATCTGTGTCAATTTCTGGGGAGGATTAAAAAAGTTCGGCTTCGAAAATATCCTAGATACCGGGCAGATTATAACTTGTGTCAATCTACAGATAAGAGCTGGCAATACTAGGAAAAGTATACCACAGTATAGGGTTACGGAGTTGTCTTATTTCACAAAAACGCCTAAGGACAAACGTGCTTCGGAACTGTCAGATGAACTGTCAAATAAGCTGTCAAAAATTAGGGAGAAATTCTGTGAAGATTGTGTGGCTTTGAAGAATAATTATTCGATTTTCAAGACGCGGAATAACGAAAATGTTTCTCCGTACAGATTTGAGAACAATTTATCTAGGAATAGTATAGAATCTCCGTTGCGTGACGCGAACTTGAACCTTACGGGTTTAGATTTTGAGTCCAGTTTTAAAGACACGGAAATTTCACCAATGGCGTTGCTAAGGAAAAAGCAGGTGAATGAGAAAATTAAAAAGTTAAGAATGTACGGAGAGCCGCCACCATTGAGTTCGATTCATATTATTAATAAATCGAAAAACGCCTCTGCGACGTACAAAAGCCCGTTGATTCAAACATCGAACATTGCAAGCGTCCAATGTTCTAGGCCAGATGTGACCAGCGAAGAAAAAAGAGGGTTACATAAGGTTACCAGCCCTATTTCAATGAACAGGACTTTTGTTAAAAATATAAAACCAGTAAAATTGAATTTTTCTAACACTGTTGCTATGGAAAATGATTTAAATGATAGTGTGGATCATTTCGCTGAAGATTTTGACACTAGTCCCCCTTTAAGTTTAGATTCAGATGTTGTACAATAAAAAAAGTTTATAGCAATGAATGCTTTGTACTATGTATTTTCAAATTTATTTCTAAACCAGTAAGATGCCAATCGTAATGACATGAAAATATTACTTAGCACGCTTTAAAAGAAAATTGTTAATGTTTGCTAATGTTTAAAATTGTATAAGAAAGTGCCTTTAAATCATTAGCTGCTCTTATTTTTGTTATTTCATCGTTATTCTAATCTATTTGTATAGTGTATAATGTTATTAAAGTTTGTTCTCGTTGATTATTCGTTTTATTATCATATCAGTTTGGTTCTTTGTGAATTTCCTTTGCTTTTACGATCAAAACAAAATAAAAGGTTACCTTTGTTGTATAAAATATTATAACTTCAATGACAATATTTATTTAATGTGTTAAGGCCAACCATTTTATAAGATGCTCGCCACATGCTGTTTGGCTCTATATAATAATAGCTTTTATCTACACCCATATCATAAAACCTCCATTGGTTAATCAAAAACCGTAGGAAATGACCACCATTTTGACAACCAATTAGGAAAAACCAGTGCTGCGATAAAGAAATAACATTACTTCTTTATCGTTTTTAGTAAAGAAATGAGATTAAATTTGGAACAGCTGTCAAAACTCAAGATACAACCATAGATATTAAACAGTTATTGATACGAAACATCAATTCAGTATGTTTTTTTAATATAAACCGAACGACATTTGATCTCGAGTGACATGAGAATAGAGACTTCATTCGCTTGTCTATGCGCGATGTGTCCGGCAGGTCGCGTTGTGTCCGGCGGGTTGCGCGCTGTGTCCGGCGGGCTGCGCGCTGTGTCCGGCAGGTCGCACTGTGTCCGGCAAGTTGGGTGCTGTGTCCGGCAGGTTGCGCGCTGTGTCCGGCAGGTCGCGCTGATTCCGGCGGGCTGCGCACTGTGTCCGGCAGGTCGCGCTGTGTCCGGCGGGTTGCGCGCTGTGTCCGGCAGGTGGCGCTGTGTCCGGCGGGTTGCGCGCTGTGTCCGGGAGGTCGCGCTGTGTCCGGCGTGTTGCGCGCTGTGTCCGGTACGTCGCGCTGTGGCCAGCGGGTAGCGCGATGTGTCCGGCAGGTCGCGCTGTGTCCGGCGGGTTGCGCGATGTGTCCGGCAGGTCGCGCTGTGTGCGGCGGGTTGCGCGATGTGTCCGGCAGGTCGCGCTGTGTCCGGCGGGTTGCGCGATGTGTCCGGCAGGTCGCGCTGTGTCCGGCGGGTTGCGCGATGTGTCCGGCAGGTCGCGTTGTGTCCGGCGGGTTGCGCGCTGTGTCCGGCGGGCTGCGCGCTGTGTCCGGCAGGTCGCGCTGTGTCCGGCGGGTTGGGTGCTGTGTCCGGCAGGTCGCGCTGTGTCCGGCAGGTTGCGCGCTGTGTCCGGCAGGTCGCGCTGATTCCGGCGGGCTGCGCACTGTGTCCGGCAGGTCACTCTGTGTCCGGCGGGTTGCGGACTGTGTCCGGCGGGTCGCGGACTGTGTCCGGGAGGTCGCGCTGTGTCCGTCGGGCTGCGCGCTGTGTCCGGCAGGTCGCGCTGTGTCCGGCAGGTCGCGCTGTGTCCGGCAGGTCGCGCTGTGTCCGGCGGGTTGCGCGCTGTGTCCGGCAGGTCGCGCTGTGTCCGGCGGGCTGTACACTATGTCCGGCAGGTTGCGCGCTGTGCCCGGCAGGTTGCGCGCTCTGTCCGGCAGGTCGCGCGCTCTGTCCGGCAGGTCGCGCTGTGTCCGGCGGGTTGCGTGCTGTGTCCGGCAGGTCGCGCTGTATCCAGCGGGTTGCGCGCTGTGTCCGGCAGGTCGCGCTGTGTCCGGCGGGTTTCGCACTGTGTCCGGCAGGTCGCGCTGCGACCGGCAGGATGCGCGCTTTCTCCGGCAGGTCCCGCTGTGTCCGGCGGGTTGCGCGCTGTGTCCGGCGGGTCGCGGTTGGTCCGGCGGGTTGAGCGGTTTTTTTTGTCTAATTTTTATTTCTTTAAATGCAGCCACGATTGCAGCAAATAACTTGTTGTCAGAAAATATTGTTTCTGAACACATCATGGAGAATTTATAATATGTGTGTAGATAAAGTTATGTATGCAACTCTGCATAATTTGGCCTTAAAACACACGTGCGATCTTATTATGAAACTCGCTAAAGCTCGTTTCATAAAACCGCACTAGTGTTTTAAGGCCTATCATTATGCAACCGTTGCATAAACTACTATTACCCACAACTTCGTCTGCGTCCATAGATAAAGACAATGACATGATAAAGATAGTAAAAGCCAAACGGATTGACGTTTAATTAAAGGTTAGTTTTTCTCATTCGATCTAAGGGTGATTTAACACTAGGGAGTCGTTATTGGCAGGGTCACACTAGATATTAAACGTATTGCTTCCAATTTTATTTTCATTTAAAAATTAATATATTTCTTGTTAATCTCAGTATCAATGTATTAAAAATTAAAGTACAAAGGAATGTAATAAATAATACATTTGTATCTTATTTTAATGGACAAGTTGCAACCATGTGTCTCTTTTCATTCTGAAAATATATCTCTTCGCTGTCAGGTCAAGGTGACCTTCCAGCTGAACCAGTTTGACGTTTGCTAACCTACAAAAACTATTTTAATTACGATTTTCTACCCGCGAAGACATGTAGTACGCACCCGAATTTACGTAAATATATTCCGTAATTATTCTGCGTAGTGTCGTGCAGACATCTGCCACGTTATAAAAAGTGTTTTCAGTGATAAATCTGTGGAGAATCAAGAGTTTGTGATCGGCGGTGTATTCGTTCTAGTTCTTTTAATCGGTAAGTAAAGTTTTAATCTGATTTAAGTTTATCGCGACGCAGCTTCTCATTCACGCGGCGTGGTTATAAATAATTTGAAATATCTTCCGGCTTTAATGCGTAATCGACGAAATAAAAGTGGTACAGATTTTACATTCGATCTATTGATTTTAACTTTCGATCCGTGGAATATAATCTTTTTTATGCGACTTTGATATTTCACGTAAAATTTTTATATCGCAATAAAGATAGCCTAGTTATTTAATATGTTTAGGAGATCGACTCCATGTACTTTTTTCTTTTAAGAAATAAATTATAAAGAATATATTTTCTAAATATTTCGATCACTTAATAGTCACGTATCGCATAATACCAATCGCTTCCAAGCAACCTTGGCAAAGAGACTTACAAAAATATCTAATGTCACAGACAACTTATTTACTGAATCTACCATCTCTTCAGATAATATTATTGTCATAGAAGAATCATCACATGAAACTTTTAGGACACCTTGTCCTGCTCTAAAGGTCCAATAAACTCAGAGGTGGTAGCTGAGATTTGAACCCACGAACTTCCACTTGAAGCACATCTGCTCGGCTATCAAATATTAAGACTTGTCCTTGAAAAAGTAGCACTGAAATGTAAAATCCATCTCCACTATATGAATCTATGACTATGCCATATTTAATGACAATCAATTGAATTGATAAATGAAAAAATGAAACAACATCATTATAAAATACGATAACCATAAAGGGGGGGTCTGAGTAGGCCATGCCCACCCTTAAAATTTAAAATGAAAATATTTATTTTGCAAGTAGGCCACATGGGCACTTTCACATGTCTGTCTACCAGCGCTTCGAAAGGTGACATCTGCTGAGAAGAAACACCGCAAGAAAGTCAGTAGTAAGTCTTTTCTCAACTTTGACATTAGAGTTTTATCTAAAACTGACATAAAAACTGCAACAAACAAACCTAATGGGTACAAAATAATTATAATAAATAACTAATAAGGGAGGTGTATGGTCTCCGTGTCTGAACAAGTTAAGTGACAGAGAAGTATAAAGCCAAGGCCTCTAATTCTCTGGGGCCCACCCCAGGATATGAGGTTTACCAACCCATTTCTATTGGCTATGGCTTCATCAGCCATGGCTTTTCAGGGGTCAGGCTACCCTTGGAAAATGACCCTAGATATGCCAATGACAATAACTATTACCAACGATACTGATAATTAGGTTAATTATATAACTTTGAATTATGATGATAATTATATTATAATACACCAGCAGTTCGTCGAGCTGATGCATGTATATCACTGCCCATGTGTATTATTCTATTTAAAAAATATGCCCAATAATTGTTACTAATTGTGTCCAAAACTGATGATGACAACCAACTTTTTTCTGTGAAACTTGTCCAGGGAACCTAGCTACTTATTTACTGCTTAATAATAGCCTAATACAATTATTTTTAAATCTGTCTTTGAAAGCTCTTAGTTTTATTCAACGTTATCTATTCTGCCTTCTGCCCGTATCTACCCAAGCATCCAATGCTATCCTGCTCCTACTAATTATATGATATCTATATGAATATATAAAATTGAAGTCTCTTTTTGTAATGTCAAATAACAGCTTTTTACATACTTTTTTATATACTTTCATATGTAAGTATTTAACATATGAAAGTAACAAAAAAAAAAAAGTCCATACTTATCGATCTTGATAGGCACATCTGATCGCGAGTGTGTGGGGTATAGGTATAATAGACACGTATCAACATGGATCGTGCGTGAGCGATCAGATACGGCGCGTAGCATGATCGCGATCTTTTTGCGTCCACACTAACGATCATGATACGCGGTGGAGATACGATACGGCAAAATTATACAAACACCCAGCTTTACTTCGGTCCGTCAATAATCTTCTCCGGAATGGAGATTCACGGATGACGGAGAACAATCGGGTGATGGAAGCCGGATGTAGTGCGTAATCTACCATAGAAATAGTTCTACGACTACTCTGGACCGTATTTTCACGGGTTCGGATCGGATTTGGATCGGACGTAGTGCGAAAACGTTTTGACGGCTCCGGGGGATGTTGGTTCAAGTGTCGAAATGACCAAGGGGTCGAAATGTCCAGATGCCATAAAAACCACCGGTCAATTTGGTCCAAGTGGCAAAATGTCCAAGGGGTCTAAATGTCCAGATGCCATAAAAACTACTGGTCAATTTGGCCCAAGTGTTAACTTGTCCGGGAGGTCATAATGTCCAGATGCCATAAAGACCACTGGTCAATTTGTCTAAGTGTTAAATTGTCCGGGAGGTCATAATGTCCAGATGCCATAAGAGCCACTGGCCAATTGGGTGTTAAAATGTCCAATAAGTCGTAGTGTCCAGATACCATTACGGACACTAGGCAGTTAGTACGTGTTAAAATCCTCCAGAAATCATAAGGTCCATAAGCTATTAACCGCTGGTAAATAAGGCTCCATTAAACCTTATGTTATTATGTTTTTCTATTTCTCAGTAATGTTCCGGTCAGTCAGTGCATATTTGAAATTAGTACCTACTCGAACGTTTTAACATCTGCACATTTTGACAACTGGAGCTTTTGGCCATTCGGCGTTTTGGTAACCGGACATTCTGACTATTAGACTTTTTGGAGATTAGACGATTCGGCAGTTGGACATTTTGACAACTGGTGGTTCTGTTCACTGGACTTTTTGGCAGTTAGATATTTTGGCAATTGGCAGTTTCGGCATTTGGATGACAACTGGATATGACCCTTGGACTTTTTGGACCAAAATCCGCCGGAGTCGTTTTTACGCGTACAGAATTGTCGTCTAGATGTCAAGCTACGGAAAATTTGTATGCTTGTGCCTTCGCTAAGCATGCTCGGAATTTGTGTACAATAAAGATTATTATTATTGTCGTAGCGTATCTATCAGATTTAATTTAGTTATAGATCTATTTATGTTCAGAAGATAATGTTCAAGCTCGCGTACGCAATATTTGATAACGCACTAACACACATGATAGGTAGGTAGTATTCAGCCATTATCTAGTAGGTACTAGCTATTATCTGCAACTTCGTCTATCTCGTGCGTGGAAACGTCTTTAGAATATAACGACAAGATTATAATTTAACAAATAAAAAATCCGACTTCATGGCCTTTGAAAAGTAAGTTTTTATTTTCACTTTTTTAGTTAATATCATGTGATTTAACGACACACATTTACTACATCAAGTAACAATAGCAAAATGCCACCATTTACAAACTGTTGCTATCCAAGATGTAAGGATCTCAATCGTTGAGGAGTTCTGCTGGTTCTTCACCACCGGTTCTATTTTACGCTTCCGAACCTTATACAGAAATCTAATCGCCACCCGTGAAATTATCATTTAGGAGTTCCGGTGATCTGCTATGGTCTTCATCAACAGTTCCACTTCACCAAATAATGCTTACCGTTCGGTAAATTAAACTATATACCCAGGACCTAAGGTAACTAAACTACGAGTACATACCAAGTTTCATGAAAATCAGTTCTGCCGTTACCGAGCTGAGTCGTAACAAACACACACACACACACACACACACACACACACACACACACACACACGCACGCACGCACGCAGGCACACGCACACGCAGATTATTATTTATACCACGTAAAACATACATACCATCACGCCCGAAATCCCTAATGGGGTGGGCAGAGCCACAATACTACTTGTGGCCACGTTCGATTAATTAGTCTTAATATGGTATGATGAACCGTATGGTGACAGGTGATCAGCCCATCGCCCGTACAGATAGTCCACCATGTTGGAGAGAACCCGTCCCTTAGTCGACTTTTACGACATGCCAGGATGATAAACATCTGCAGGCATTCTATGCTATTTCTTCACTCCCAGTGCAGCAGAGGAGTAAAAGCCAACCACCACGGAAAAGGGGGTGTGAAAAGGCCCCGTAGGAATCACCCGTAACATAAAGTATATTTTTATAAAAAAAATGCAATAACGTCTTTAGTTTAACGGGGTGGTCTGACAGCAAGCATAGATAACTCGATCTCAAAAGGCATGCTATCCACGTGTACAAGAGCCACGATAACAGCGCACGACTCGAAGTTCTTATAACGTTGACAAACGGTTTATTGTCGCTTGATTCACGTGTTTTTACTTTATCTTTTGCGAACACGATATTTGGCTTTTACGTTATCAAATAAACGTGCCGTTTTATCATAATCTATTGATGTTTGACATAATAGTTCTGTTCATCAGGCCATAGTTTCATAATATTGATAACAATAATAAAGTCATATCTTGGACACACTAACCCAGGGGTTTGGGTCAGTGGAGGAGGAGGGGGAAGGACAGATGCATAGATAACAAATATAAGTGTGCCCGCGACTTCGTTTGCAAATACGCTAGTTTCCTGACAAATTCTAATTAGTCCGGCATTTATATTATAAAAAAATATTGAACACATATTTTTCTTTTGTCAATTAAATAAAAAAATTATGAAGATATAGTGCGTTGATATTCCGCGTGACGTCACGACTTTGTATAGTTTTTAGCATTAAGTGACGTCATTACCCCTACCGCCATGATCGTCCCCCCACTCCCGAACTTTGATACGCGTTATCTTTGTCAATTTGAATTGTTTTTACAAAGCAAAAAATACGTGTTCAATATTTTTTGATAATCTAACTGACGGACTAATTAGAATTACTAATACAGGAAACATCCCTATTAGCCCACGGGATAATTAGCTGCGGCTCTAGCATGCCAGACACGGGCAGTAAACCCGTTTATCTCTCTTTCTCTTTCGTCGGCACTAGTGTGAGAGAGACGCGCTTAGAGATAAGACGGTTTAACTTAACCTTGCTAGAGCCGCAGGTGAAGAACCCCATTACGACAGTCCCCTAGGAAAGCCTTCAGCAGTAATCTTTCGCGGGTTGCAAGGTGTGAGGATGAACGCCCCGCCGATGGTCAGCGGTGCGATGATAACACATGGCCGTGGATATCATGTCGAACATTTATGTATGAGGAGTGTGAACCTACGGCTTTTCATACAAAAGGCGATAACGATTTCCACCCCTTAAATGTTAACCGATGTTGACCAATTTTTTATAGGTTGTCAGTCAGAACCAAATCTAGGTCTATTCGTTTTTTTTATCACTATAATCAATAAATTCAGTTGCCGTTTCAGTATTCTCATACAAAACTAATTTCGGCAGTTATTTGACTTTGTCGATCGTTAATCAAAATTCAAAAAAATATTTGACTTTGTCGATCTTTAATCAAAATTCAAAAAAATATTTGACTTTGTTTGATCTTTAATCAAAATTCAAAAAAATATTTGACTTTGTCGATTTTTAATCAAAATTCAAAAAACGGATACACCTAGATTTTGTTCTGACTGACAATCTGTCAGAAATTGGTCAAAATCGGTTAACGTTAAAGTGTTGGAAATCGTTATCGCCTTTTGTATGAAAAGGGCGATTTTTCTCGTTGGTGCAGTCCTCTTAACGCAAAATTCATGCGTGCACAATGCCCATAATTTGAGGAGAAAAATCTAAATTTAAACAGTCAGTTACATGAAAGTAACACTAATTACCATTATATAAATGCGAAATGTGGTGAGGCGTGCATGTTAGTATGTTTGTTACTCCTGCCCGCTTCAACGGCTGGACGGCTTTCGATGAAATTTGGAACGGAGATAGCTTATCCCCTTATTAGCTCATTTTATATAATGATGATTATGTGTTTACATAAACAACGTGGCTCTGGAAGTTCGACATTAAATATAACCCGGAAAGTGGGAATTCTCATAAGTGCTTTAAATAGTTTTATTTTGTTATTTTTAAACAAGAAAGCACATTTTCTAACAAATTTAATCCCAACTAAACTAAAACAAATAGTATCAGACTGTACTATCAATCATTGATAATGCCATCAAGAAGTGACACGACCTATGCAACACACATATCAGAAACAATGCATACAGGTTGCTCCAACGTCGTATTCTCCCAATAAGTGGTACGACACACAGCTGAGTGGATGCCATTTTCGCAGCAATATATAACTTTTATTTAGATCACGTACATTATTAGATTTAAGTTCTTAAAAATTTAAAAATTGTTCTTTTTTGCGAAATAAATATTTTCTATTCTATTCTATTCTATACTATTCTATTCTATTCTATAAGGTTTAAAACAGCGTTTTTATGGTAAATAACAAAATTATTGTATTCATAATTTGGACATTGGTCAGGTAGGTATGTAAAGACTAACATTCCGCAGGACGTTAAATGTGAAAATGTCGCTGGATTTTATTAGAATTGTCAACGTGCACGAAATAGAATGTTTGCTGCAATGTTTCCTGCACGCATTGGGTTTGCGTTCAAGGGGGGATGTTGGAGGTTGAACGCAAACCTCCATGATATAATGTCTCTATGTATTTACTAAATGACGTGTGAATGTCATCTTTACCTTTTTTTAATACATTATAGCCTTGGTTCAGTGTTCCCTGTTTTATTCTATCTAGCTAGTAGTGGCGAAGCCTGCCTACAAGCCGATTCCTGACGGCTTTACCATCCTAAAAAGCTACGGCTTGCTGTCAGTGAAATCCATGTTACTCTAACTAAATGTTAGACTCGCACTTACGGTTCTAATTCTTCCGGATTCCCTTAGGAAATATTTGACGCTTCGCCACTGCTAGCTAGCTAGCTCGTCATGCATAACTAAAGTTATTAAGGTGCCCTATGCATTACTGAGGATTTTTTCTGACAAATTTCCAACATCCAGAGACATTGTTGTATATACTTCCGCGTAGTCCCGCAAAAATGTCATAACTAAATGCGTAAATCATTGCACTGGCGGTCATCCAAGATATACAAACGCTGCCAACGTCAATACATAACTATGGTAATGTATGTTAATGATTTTTTACACTCCTATACCTACTTACTCATTTACGTCTGAAGTTACGTAAGACGAGCAGCGACTTATTATTACTAAACTCGAGCGCGGATACAGGATTTTGTTTAGAGGGCAATTTTTGTCTGATTTTTATCATTACGCGACACAAGGATAAGTTTAACCGTCTTATCTCTAAGTGCGTCTCTGTCACACTAGTGCCGACGAACGAAATAGTCATAGCATGACAGGCCCGCGAGTCGTTTGTCGCTCAGTGCATCTCTGTCAGGCTAGTCAAATATGTAAAGGATGCACTGAACGACAAATGACTCGCTGGCAGGTCGTGCTAGACGTGCAGAGAGATAAACGGGTTTAATTTATCCCCGTGTCTGGCATGCTAGGACCGCTGCATTACCATTTCAGCTGAAAGACGTCCACTGCTTCACAAATCATCAACAGGTAGTTAGTCCACCGTGTGGGTATGCCCTTTCAGTACGTGGTCGCCACTCAAGAACTCTTCGGCCCCATGGGCCATCTGTTCTACGAGCAATGTGCCGCCCACTGTCACTTAAGTTTAACAATTCTTTGGGCTATGTCGGTTACTCTTGATCTTTTATATATCTCCTCATTTCTAATTCGATCTCTCAGTGATACCCCCTCTTCATGGCCCTTTGGGTGACCCTTCTTATGAGGCCAATAAATAGTGAGCGATCATGTCTCAGTGCCGTAAGTCACTGGCAACACTTATTGGTCAAAAACTTTCGTCTTGAGACACCACGAGAAGAGACGGGCGGAACTTCCCGAGTGCTGCTCAGTCGCGTCGTAAGTATTCGACTGATACTGACTGATTCTGACTGATGTGATTTTACTTGGTCAAAATATTGGTCTTCAATCTTGAGGTGGGGGTAACTGCCTCCATTGCCCCCCTGTGTCAGAGGGTTTCACTCCGCACTCTAGGTACGCTCGGCCGTCGGACAGCTCGGAACTGTAAATCGCAGTAGGTTGCCGCTCGCTCGCTCTAGCGCTCTAGCCTCGTAGCCTAGATGTTTGGTATTTTAAAACTGACAACCCTAGCTTTCACGAAAGAGCACGTTTTATACGACGGAGAGAGAAGGCATGATTAGACATATTTTCGTATCTAAACACCGGTTTTGTTAGACAGTGATACTTCTGTACGTTATCATCTATTATGTGCCTGTTTGTAAGCCTGACTCGACTGCGCAAGTTAAAGGGTAGTGTATTTATTTCCATTTTAATATTCAATCAATAACCAACACTATTTTCCTTGTCGCAGGGGACAATGTCGCGCGACAGGAGCTCACGTCGTTTCTACAGGGCGGAGTCTACCCATGACCTGCTCTCTTATATGGACAAGGGGCAGGCGGCCAGCGATGAAAATAGATGGACCTTCGAGACCGCCTGGGAGGCTGCTAATAAAGGTAACGTTAACCTTATTAACCCCCGACGCACGAACAGAGCGGTCTTAAAAGTTTTAACGTGTGTATCTGTCTGTGCTATTGTAGGTCCCAGATGGATGAACTGATTTTGATTCAGATTTTTTTATTTCAAAGGTGACTTAATCGAGTGTTCTTAGCTATGATTCAATAACATCTGTTCTTCCGTCTGAAGCTTACTTATTTTATTTCTAAGCGCACAGATGGCGCCGATGTTAAAGCCTTAACACTAGTGTATGTGTATATAAATAAAAATCGGTGTGTATGTAATGTTCCCTGTGGACTCCAAAACGGCTGGAGCGATTGTGGTCAGCCAGTCGCTATACTATATTTTCCTTGTTAACAAAACACACATCGTCGCTTCAAATCCGGCTGAGTACTTAGGTCAACATGAAACCAGTCTTGCAAGATTACAGACAATAGCTAACCAGATTATCTTGACATATGTCTGCGGACACGGCACCTTGCATAAATATAATAAGCGTATTAAGTTACTGAACGAGTCGGTTATAAGACCAAGTGTCCGCCTTCCCCTCACCCGCCCCTATTAAAACTTAAGAAACGTGCACGCACCCCCCTCTCAAAAGATGATTCAATAAGTATTGACATTAGAGTCAAATTTAAACTTTTCTTTCTTTTCCTCTGCTGCACTGGGAGTGAAGAAATAGTATAGAATGCGTGCAGATGCTTATCATCCTGGCATGTCGTAAAAGTCGACTAAGAGACGGGTCCTCTCCAACATGGTGGACTATCTGTACGGGCGATGGGCTGATCACCTGTCACCATACGGTTCATCATACCATTTTAGGACTAATTAATCGAACGTGGCCACAAGTAGTCTTGTGACTCTGCCCACCCCATTAGGGATTTCGGGCGTGATGCTATATATGTATGTATGTTTAAACTTTCGTGAGACATTATTAAAACTTGAAATAAACACGGCTTGACTCACTCCCCTGAACTCTTCTGACTCGTATGGAGTCCTTCATACGAGTCAGAAACATGTTGGACTATTTCTGACAATAAATTGTGAGTAAAGCCGTGTTTATTTCTAGTGTTAGAACCGACACCCACGCAATAAAAAAAATTGCAATCTCCCATCTGCAAAAACGCGCGGATATCGAGTCGGTCGGTGTACCTACTGCTCTTTGTGCAAAATATTTTTCGCCGAAATTCACTTCCCATAAAACTTATCAAAGTAGTTTCATTTCGCAAACGAAACATTTACATTTCGCATTTTATTCATCTGGTCAAATTGTCATTTGACATCATTTCACTTTGTCAAGTTTTATTCAGGCAAACGTTTATTAGGCAAAAGTTTTTTTTGGCTAATATTATAATCCAAAAAAATGTAAATGGTGTGGAGGGATGCGTAGTCCGCCACAAGCGGGGCGAGGGGGGCGAAGCCCCCCACAAGTGCCCCGTAGTAAAAAACAAATAATCGTAATAATTGTATTATTGGTAGGTTAGGTTAGGGTTAACTTATGTCCCTTAGAGCGGGGGGTGACGTCGACACGATGGCGGTTAGATTATATTAGATTATGTTTTTGACTAAATATAATAATACTTGGTAAAGTGAAACATGACCAAGTATGTGTTTGTAAAACAATAGTTTGCCAGAAAATACTTTGCTAAAAATACTTTGTAAAATTGCGATAAGCTGTTTTGACTAATGATTTTTTGCCAAATGATAATTTGAGTAAAATAGTTTGGGATGTTTGGGATGCACCACGCAGTGGCGACCACGTACCGGGAGGCGCAGCGTGGGCAGACCACCCACACTACCCGGTGGACTGACGATCTCGACGAAAATTGCGGGTCTCCGCTGCATGCGAGCTGCACAGAATCGGTCGTGGTGGAGATCATTGGGGGAGGCCTATGTCCAACAGTGGACGTCTTTCGGCTGAAATGATGAAATGATGAGTTTGGGATGTGATACTTTGGAAAAGTTCTTTGCCCATACATTAGTAATCCCGAGTCGGTCACTATGACCCAGTTTCCCTATTTCCCTCTCTCGCCCCTATTAGAACATAAGAAAAGTGCATGCATCTTCTAAAGTTAATTCAACGTTATGGTGTATAGATGATCGTGGAACTTGTGGCACTGTTTGTGTAATATTTTAACCTAGTCAAACTCTTGTTTCAGTGGGCGGCATCTACACTGTGATCCGCTCGAAAGCCTTTGTTTCTACTGAGGAGATGGGAGATAACTACTGCTTACTTGGTATGTTATTAAATGTCTGTTATTTTAAAAGGCTAAGCTAACCTAGCCAGTCCGAATCTTGGATTGCACCTCTGATTTTCGGATCGATGGAGGAAAATAGAGAAAGGGTACCATGCATGCTTATCTGAAATTTTTCTATGTTACTTTAAATACCATAGACCTAAGGTTAGGGTTAGGTTTTCCTGTAATCTGTAGGTGAGGAACTATTTTCTGTTTCTTTTTCTGGGGGAATGGTAAATACTTGTCTATTTTGCTGAATAACTTTAAAACTATTTATGTTAAAATAAGAAAAAGAAATAGTCATGTACTTGTCAAGAAAAGTAAAGAATTGTAGTCACAGTACTTGAATGATAATCCCAAGGTGTGTCAACAGTACATCACCTAGTTGTTTTTTCCGATTACTGTCACCCGCTTGTCACCCGTTCTTGGCTTGACTTTTGACTTTTAGGTGCTGTATACGTCCCTCTGTTGGGCACTGGCTCTAATAGTAAAAGGAACTGGGCAGTAGTCCCCACGCAGGCGCAGTGTGGATTGTAGACACACATGTTTGCATTACTTAAATATCAAATAAAATTCCGTTTGAACCCGCGACCCTATACATGGGAGGTCGCGTTAGACGGCTTAGGCTAACTTTTACTAGCAAATAAAGCTGCCAAACTTGCGCGCGGGGGGTTTTTAGACCGCTGCGATTGGTGCGTTCGAGGCTCGCGGGGGTCGCCCGGCTAAAGGGAGTCTATTGGATATATGGTCTGTGGGTGAACATGATTGGTTTTGTTCAGGTCCGTACAAGGAGCAGTGCGCGCGGCAGGAGGTGGAGGAGACGGAGTTCCCCCCAAACTCACCCCTTGCCACTGCTGTCGGTGCCATGAGAAATCAGGGATACAAGGTACAAAATTGAAAAAATGGCCGGTTGACACTTGCCGTTGAATTTTGTAGGGCGATTGACAGGTCCCCTTGATATATTCGTCCATGGACACCTGTTCCCTGGACAATAGGGATGTTTCCTGGGTAAAAAAATAGTAATTCTAATTAGTCCGTCAGTTAGATTATCAAAAAACATAGAACGCGTATTTTTTGCATTATCAAATCATTTAAAAATTTACCAAGATAACGCCCATCAAAGTTCGGGAGTGGGGGCTAATGACGTCACTGGGGGACGTGGGTAAAAAGTGTGCAAAGCCGTGACGTCACGCGGAACTTCAACGCACTATATCTTCGTAATTTTTTGTTTAACCTTTTCAACGCCAATGACGGATAGATCCGTCAGGGTATACAGGATAAAAAAAACCCTTCAATAGTTTGACGTAAAGTTGAAATTCGTGTTACTTATCAGACATGCTTGGCGTTGAATAGGTTAATTGACATAAGAAAAAGAAATTTGTTCAATCTATTTTTATAATGTAAATGACGGACTAATTAGATTTTTTCAGGAAACTAGCCTATTGACAGCTCCCCTTGATATATTCGTCCATGGACATCTATTTTCTGGACGATTGACACGTCCTCTTAATTATTGTACGGTGATTGACAGGTCCTCTTGATATATGCGTCCTTGAACACCTGTTTCGTGGACGATTGCTACGTTCCCTTGATATATTTGTCCATGGATACCTGTTCCCTGGACAATTGACACGTCCCCTTGATTATTGTAGGGCAATTGCTACGTTCCCTTGATATATTCGTCCACGGACACATGTTCCCTGGACGATTGACACGGCCTCTTGATTATTGTAGGGCGATTGACAGGTCCCCTTGACGTATATATTCGTCCATGGACACCGGTTCCCTGGACGATTTACACGTCCTCTTGATTATTGTAGGGCGATTGACAGGTCCCCTTGATATATTCGTCTATGGACACCTGTTTCCTGGACGATTGACACGTCCTCTTGATTATTGTAGGGCGATTGATAGGTCCCCTTGATATATTCATCCATTGACACATGTTCCCTGGACGATTGACACGTCCCCTTGCTTATTGTAGGGCGATTGACAGGGACCCTTGATATATTCGTCCATGGACACCTGTTCCCTGGACGATTGACACGCCCCCTTGATTATTGTAGGGCGATTGACAGGTCAACTTGATATATTCGTCCATGGACACCTGTTCCCTGGACGATTGACACGTCCCCTTGATTATTGTAGGGCGATTGACAGGTCACCTTGATATATTCGTCCATAGACACCTGTTCCCTGGACGATTGACACTTCCCCTTGATTATTGTAGGGCGATTAACAGGGACCCTTTATATATTCGTCCACGACCCCGTATTGTTTGCAGCTGCACACAGGAACGTGGCTGGTCGACGGGAACCCTCAGATCATTCTCTTCGACATCGGCTCGGCCGCCTGGCAGCTGGACGCCTACAAGCAGGAGTTGTGGGACACGTGCTCCCTGGGCGTCCCACACCTGGACGTGGAGGCCAACGACGCCATCATCCTGGGCTTCATGGTCGCGCAGTTTATCACTGAGGTGGGTGCTTGTTGATATCACATCCACAGACCGAATAGCCTACAGATATAGTGAATAATATGTTTCCATCGGTAATACTCGGCTCTCAATCGGAAGACGACGGGACCCGAAGTGTCCATTAATTATTGTATTCAATGAGTGAGATGGTTATATTCATTATTATGAAACGTTATTATTTACTGTCAAATGTCAAAATGAAAAATGACAGCATGGTATGATGGGTACTGGCCCCCAATTCTCGATGCATTCGAGATAATGGCGATTGCGAGATTAAACTTCAGATTCATACAGTTGTGTCAAATGACTGTATGCACTGACGTTTAATCTCGATTGTGAGATTATCTCGAATGCAGCGAAAATTAGGGGCCTGCTGGAGCTAATTGAGAGAACACGATAAATACGAACTTTTCCGATGAAACACGATGGAAATTAATTATGCACTACGTCTGTAAAGATTACTAGCAAATAAAGCTGCCAAAATTGCGGGGAACGCGGGGTTTGTGTGTGTATTTTTGTTATCACTCAACTCCGTGACGGATGAACGGAATTTCATGAAACTTTGTATATAGTAGTAAAGGTCCCAAGTCAGCATAATGCTGGCTTGGAGGCAGGGCTGATATGATTTAAATCAGTGATTTAAATCGCGATTTGACAACGATTTAAAAGGAGTGTGAACCTACGACTTTTCATACAAAAGGCGATAACGATTTCGACCCCTTAAATGTTAACCGATGTTCACCAATTTTTGATAGGTTGTCAGTCAGGACAAAATCTAGGTCTAAACGTTCTGGTTTTTTCACTATTATGTTGTTTCAGTATTCTCATACAAACTAATTTCGGCGATTATTTTAACTTGTTGAACTTGAATCAATATTAAAAAAAACGTATAGACCTAGATTGATTATTTTTTAAATAAAAACTGACCCCATATTCAAAAAAGATCGAATTTAAAATAAAATCACAAAAATTCGATTTTTTAAAATAAACTTGATTTTTATCAACCCTCCTTGGAGTCCGGCGCGGTTCTTCTGTTGGGCCCATACTTAACAATTCTATTCATGATTTTTTTGTGATTTTATTCAATCGTACCGCCGAAAAACAGACATCCGACCAAATAATTTAAGAACTGTCAACTTTAACTACCCGTATGAAAGTTTATAATCGCTTGCAGTTCAGGAAAGCGGCCGAAAACTACAGCGATACGCCGCCTAGGGTTGTCACACACTTCCACGAGTGGCAGGCCGGTATTGGACTCATTGTACTCAGGTAAGTCCCTTCTTAATATTGTTTTTTTTTTTTTCCATAAATTGATCAAGTGTCTTTGGTATCATAGAGGAATTTAATTTATGGTTAAAAAATGTTAACCTTTACGCCTTACGTCAAATGCAAATGTGTCCCTTGCACGCTAAGCGCGTTTCAAAAGCTATGCAAAAATCATCTTAATTTATAGGAAAGAAGGTCTCTTTTGAGTTGTACCTCCGACAACTATAAGCGTCGGTGGCGTGGTAGACACGACAGCTCATGAAAGGGTTAAATACAGTCCCTGGTTCTACTTTATTCCTAAAATAGACACAGCTTTATACATGAGCGCCATCTGTGTTTTTTTTCCAAAAGTCCATAACCAGAAACAGTTGTTCTTTCAAGCATTTACAAAGAAAATCGACAGGTGGCGCTGATATCACAAAGGCTTTATAAATAAGCGTAGCTCCCTAGCGCCATCTACGCATAAGCAGTTTTAAGGTGACTCATTTCAATGTATGTAGTTGGTTATATTTAACTAGTGGACCCGCCACAGCTTAGCCCTACGCCCCACAACTACCTTAACAAATAGAGTATAATAATAATCATGTCACCTTACAGACTAACATACATAAATAAATCAGGGGACAATCTCTACACAAATCGATCTAGCCGCAAAGTAAGCTCTAAAGACTTGTGTTATGGGTACTAGACGACGATATATATACTCATATAAATAAATAAATACTTAAATACATAGGAAACATCCAAAACCCGGGAACAAACATTCATGCTCACCACAAAAATATTTGCCCTTACCGGGGACCGAACCCAGGACCGCTAGCTTCTGAGGCAGGGTCACTTACTAGTATGCTGACATTTTTCATTTGTGACATTTGACATATTAATGAATATAAACATGTCACTAATTTAATACAATAATTAATTAACACTTCGGGTCCCGTCTTCTTCCGATTGAGATCCGAGTTTTAACGATGGTTACATTTTATTCACTATATCTGTAACCGTGTCGCCACCTCTGATAAAAAATAACAATATCCGTTGTTTGTTGGCAGAGTGCGCCACGTAGATGTCGCCACTGTGTTCACGACGCACGCGACGCTCCTGGGCAGGTACCTGTGCGCTGGCAACACTGATTTCTACAATAATTTGGATAAGGTAACATTAATAACACCGGTTTAAAAATGTCTTACTTCCTAAATGAAGCATTGTGTGACTGATCCAATGAAACTGAAGCAAATTAAAAAATATATAAATATATATAAATTAGCTTTTTTTAAAGCGTGATTTTTCAGTAGTCGGGTTTTAGTTTTTGAACTTATTACCTGCTAATAATAGGGAAGTTGCATGAAAATCAAAATGAGGTTTAAATGATGTATAATGAAAGTAAATGTAAACAAAAGCAGATCATTTTGACTGTTCATTTTATTTGATTAAGGGTCAAAATTAGTGAAAAATATATATTGATTTTAAGTTCTGATTTTAGTTTTTTGGACATCCTCATCAAATGTATGTCATGTTTTATTTCAAAGATGTTGGTCTAAAAACCGTATTTTCGTAAATAATTGCAGAGTTCATTTAAACTCACTCAGCACGAGGACTGACATGTTTGCTGATCGTTTGAGTTACCTGTGCAGCATCGCTAGGCAGTTTCTGAATACTAATTGTAATAATTAATTAATTAATTGTCTGACATTGTAATCTTGATCTTTTATGACATTTCTAACCTTATTTCCTTATTTGACATTTCTATTCTATTTTTATCTATTTTTACCTATATCTGTTGCTTTAACGTGTTAGTGCTTTGGTATTGTATACTGTTAACTTATATTGAACTGAAATAAATAAATAAACGCCATACATTGTGTAAAGTCTAACGACCGCTGTGACGTCATAGCTGTTGTCCATTTTGTATGGAGTGTTTTTGCGCGTGGTATGAACGATGACTTTTCAAAGCTTCATAACTCATAAAATAAACAACATAATAATGTTTTGCGTACACAGATCGGTTTCTATTACTCGGCACTTTCCAATACAAGGCTGTTTTTTTTAAATTAATACTCCGCTATTTTTTATACTGGCTATTTATACCCGTGTTGCTCCTATTACACCTGCTATCTCTTTCAGTTCTCGGTGGACGAGGAGGCGGGAAAGAGACAGATATACCACCGCTACTGTATGGAGCGCGCTGCAGCTCACATGACGCATATATTTACTACCGTTTCCGAAATTACAGGTACTCTATACGAAATACGCATACTTTTATAAAAATAGGTTCGAAAGTATCAAGAAACGGTCGTTTAAAATTAAAAAGAAATAATGTGAAATGCAAATCCATTCTAAATTCAATTCTAACGCGGTTGAGTAAATTTTAAAACAAAAGTTAATTTCATTTGTACTGGAATTACAATATAAAAAAATATTGAATACATATTTTTTCATTTGTCAATTAAACCAAAAATGACGAAGATATAGTGCGTTGAAGTTCCGCGTGACGTCACGACTGCACATTTTTACCATTAAGTGACGTCATGAGCCCCCACTCCCGAACTTTGGTGCGCGTTATCTTTGTCAATTTTGATTGATTTGATAAAGCGAAAAATTGGTATTCAATAATTTTTGATAATCTGTGACAAGGACGGGGGAGGGGTCAAAAATCACGAAATTAGTTAAATGGATAACCCCCTATGAGCTGATCGTGGTAATATCTAAAATACGACAAAGATATTAAGATGTTCTTTCCCTCAGGATACGAAGCTGAACATCTACTCAAGCGCAAGGCTGATATCATCACGCCGAACGGACTCAACGTCAAGAAGTTCTCAGCGCTCCACGAGTTCCAGAATCTTCACGCTTTGGCTAAGGAAAAAATCAATGAGTTTGTGAGGGGACACTTTTATGGGTAAGTGACAGACTGGCAATAAAGTCAAAGTCAAACTGTCTTTATACAATTTAGGCTTTTACAAGCTCTTATGAAGGTCAAGGAATGAATCTGCCACCGGTTCGGAAAAAATCCTGTACTGAGAAGAGCCGGCAAGAAACTCGGTGAGGTATCATTTTTTCAAATCAGTACACATATAAGTTAACAATGATGTGTACAGTTTTATACAAATCTAAGTATGTACTATACAGTAGGTTGTTAGTTAAACAGACTGTCAATAGATGGCACTTTCTATACGTATATATTTTTTCACGAAAACATGAACATTCCTTTATTTGTCTATTTTTCGTCAATAGCTGAGAGCATACCCTTTAAAATGATGTTTAAATCATTAATTTTGACAAAGAATTAAGGGAGAAATGGCGTTGCTACACAAAATAACTATTTGAGAAATCAATACATATAAAACAGTACCGCAGCTCACTTATAGACAACGCACAGCCTAAACGGGTGCTCCTAGAGGTTTTAAATTTGGAGGAGACATTCCTCGAGTACCCTAGAGGTGAACTAAGGAGGGATTTTTTGAAATTCCCCCCCTTAAGGGGTGAAAAGGGGTGATATAGTTTGTATGGAAAATACCGCGGGCGAAGCTGTCCACTAGTTAATGTATAATTTCGGTGCCATTCCAAATACACTTTTTGAAAGTAACGCTGTTTTTAATAGCCTTGCCAAAAACTTACTTCGCTGCCGTACACTATTAAATACAGATAATTGGTTGATATTGCTTTTTATATCTTAATGTTTATGCTTTTTCCCCAGGCATTTTAACTTCGATCTAGACAAGACGTTGTATTTCTTCATCGCCGGACGGTACGAGTTCGGGAACAAGGGTGCGGACATCTTCATTGAAGCGCTCGCCAGGCTGAATCATTACTTGAAGGTATGTGTTATTATCCCTTTTGAGTTGAGCATAGGCAAACGGGAGTCATGAAATATTATTAAAAAATAATAATTAATCAAGGTTTTATTAGATGTTAATAAAAAAGAACCTTCTAGGACCAGAGTGCTTGTCAAGACGAATCAAACGAGCCCAAACTCGATGGGGTTGCGTCGGTTTATTACAGAGTTCCCATGCCCTATTTCCTAGACATATTTCCTTCCAGTCGTCCGGCTCCGGCATGACGGTGGTCGCGTTCCTGATATTCCCGGCGAAGACGAACAACTTCAACGTGGAGAGCCTCCGGGGCCACGCCGTCACGAAGGCCCTGCGGGACACCATCAACGACATTCAGCAGAAGGTCGGCAGGAGGATGTACGACATATGCCTTGGGTGAGTACTGAGTAATAGGTCGTGGCACGTGAAAAGTGCGCTGGCGGACTTATAAAATACTAGCTGTGCCCGCGACTTCGTCCGCGTAGAGTTTGATTATCGTTATTCCCTCGGGAACTTTTCAATTTTCCGGGATAAAAAGTAGCCTATGTGTGAATCCAGGGTATAAGCTATCTCTGTTCCAAATTTTATCAAAATCCTTCCAGCCGTTTTAACGGGAAGAGGTAACAAACATACACGCAAACTTTCGCATTTATAATATTAGTAGGATTATAAAAATGTATACTGACGACGCGGTTAGTCTAGTTGGTAGTGCCCCTGACTCCGAAGCTAACGTCCCGGGTTCCATCCCTGGTAATGGCAAATATTTGTGTGATAAGCACAAATGTTTGTTCCTGAGTCTTGGATGTTTCCTATTTATTAAAGAATTTATTTATCTATATAAGTACCAATGTATATCGTCGTCTAGTACCCATAACACAAGCCTTAGAGCTTACTTTGGGACTAGAGCGATTTGTGTAAAGATTGTCCTCTGATTTATTATTATTATATTTATTATATTGCCATCAGCGCTCGTTTTAAAGTCTGTTCACCGAGTGTTGATAAATAATATGATATCGTCTCGAAATAGCGACTGTTGCTTACCTATCGCAAACTGTATGACGGGCGTCGCTTATCGCCGCGCGCACTGAGTTTCGTGGTACGAGGCACGCAGTTGTTGTCAAGTGCGGCGCCGCGCCGGCGGCCATATTGCCATTCCGTCGAGTGTGTCGTTTGGGTGTTCGGGTGTTGTTTTAGACGAAGCAATTGAACGTTTCATAATAAACTTCACCGACCATGATTTTTCCTCCGACTCTGAGTCTCAAGAAAACTTTTATGACACTTACAGAGGCCACCTCCCCGAGCCTGCAGAACTGCTCCATAAAGACGACACCGTCCGTCTGAAGAGGTGTCTGTACGCGCTGCAGAGGGACGGACTCCCTCCCGTCACCACGCACAATATAGTAAGTAATAAATTGCTAAAAATAATTTAATTTCAAGTATATCAGATTGAAAATCAAGCAACTGGTTTTGTGTGGAGCACGAATGTTTGTTGCTGTGTCTTGGACGTTTCCTATGTATTTAATTATTTATCAATACATATAAAACAGTACGCATGTGCGAATATAGAAACCTGTCAATAGATGGCGCTTTCTATACGTATATATTTTTTAACGAAAACATGAACATTACTTTATTTGTCTATTTTTCTTCAATAGCAGAGAAGATACACTCTAAAATGACTCATTAATTTTGACTAAGAATTAAGGGAGATATGGTGTTGCTACACAAAAAAACCCTTCGAGAAATCATCAATACATATGAAACAGTACCGTGACTCACTTATAGACAGCGCACAGCCTAAACGGGTCTTCCTAGAGGTTTGAAATTTGGAGGAGACATTCCGCGAGTACCCTAGAGGTGCACTAACGAGGGATTTTTTTAAATTCCATCCCTAAAAGGGTGAAAAGTGGTGATAAAGATTGTATGGAAAATACCGCGGGGGAAGCTGTGGCGGGTCCACTAGTTACTTCTAAGATGTTAACTTTCCTCGCGAAGTTTCCCCTAATTGAAAAGTATTGAATCGGTTCGAACCCCCTCTGCTCGAGAGAGGGCTTCCTTTACTAAACGTGGTATTTAATAAAATTTTAGGTAGACGATTGGAGCGACCCTGTCCTCAACGCGGTGAGGAGATGTAACCTCTTCAATACCGTCAATGACAGCGTCAAGGTAAATCATTTATTTAAGACCTATAACCTAATAATCGGACGTGGCCACAAGTAGTCTTGTGGCTCTGCCCACCCCATTAGGGATTTCGGGCGTGATAATATGTATGTATGTATGTATGTATGTAACGTATTAAACTGCAAACTAAACACACTTGTTGTAAATAAGGCGAAGGGTAGAGCAAGGCCATACAAACTTTGTTGTTTTTTTTCTGCCCGGGCTTTTGCTCTAGAGAAGTGTTTTTATTATTAGTGTACTTATTTTTACTAAAGGCAGTGAAATTTTTATAAAATTTAATTAACATATAAAATCTCAAAATCTCATCACGTACTCATCACAAAAAATAAGTAGAGAGGAAAAAAAATATTTTACACCTGTGCAAACATTCAAAGAAAAAAATTACTTACACTAAGTTTGTATGGAGCGTATTTGCCCTACCCTTCACCTTAACACATTCAGTGCCGGAGACCCGACTGTCGGGTATTTTATGATTTCGTTCCCACGCCGGATGACCGGATATCAGGATCGTAATACTATAGCTATAGATGACTAAAGCTGACGCGGGAAACCCGATATCGAGCTCTGATTTGACGAGCAGGGTTGTCGCTAAAAGATATGGGTTATTAGGGTTCCGTACCCGAAGGGTAAAACGGGACCCTGTTACTAAGACTCCAATGTCCGTATGTGTGAAGATGAGTGTGAACCTACGGTTTTTCATACAAAAGGCGATAATGATTTCCACCCCTTAAATGTCAACCGATGTGTTGGAAATTATCGACGAAATTTGTACCTGGCTCACGGACTATCATTAATAATATCCTAGTAAAGAAAATTAAAAGGCCATTGATATTATTTCACACTGTAAAACAATTTTAATTTCAGGTAATTTTCCATCCGGAGTTCCTGACGTCAACGAACCCGCTGTTCGGGCTGGACTACGAGGAGTTCGTGCGCGGCTGCCACCTCGGCGTGTTCCCGTCGTACTACGAGCCGTGGGGCTACACGCCCGCCGAGTGCACCGTCATGGGCATCCCCAGCGTCACCACCAACCTGTCAGGTCAGTGCGGAACCCTACTTCATCGGAATGTCTAACTTGCAATTCGTCTACGAAGCAAAATTACTAAAAATAATGTTTATGTGGCAAAATACCTAAGCAGTAAATCGTGTAAAGATCAAAATGTCTGCCAAGCAAGCAAAATGCCTAAATTGCAATAATACCTAAGCAGCAAATTGTCTAAAAATTGTCTAAGGATAAAGATAACGATAAAGTTTGTAAAGGTTTTCGTTAGTTATATTGCCTGGTAGGCCTTTTGCTTCTTAGTCAATATACAATGAAGTTCAAGTGCTGCATAGTCATATTACCTGGTAGGCCTTTTGCTTCTTAGTCAATATACAATGAAGTTCAAGTGCTGCATAGTCATATTGCCTGATAGGCATTTTGCTTCTTAGTCAATATAAGCTTTAGGCTAAATTTTACGTAGACGTTTTGATTTTTAGGCAGCATGATCAAAAAGGAGCGGAACACTCATCCAAATACTCGCACAAAAGTCACCCGACACTCGGACAAAAGTCATCCAACACTCGCCCCAAAGTCACTTGGCACTCGCTCATAATTCGCCACTCAACATTTGCTTAAAAGTCACCCAACACAACACACACACAAAGATCAATCGCTGAAGTCACTCTACATTCGTCCATGTTACCCAACACCTGCTCAAAAATTACCCAACACTCAAATAGCTAAATACTACTTTTTCTATGGGACCGTTTGTGAACTATGACCATTCCAACAAAAAAAATATATCGAAATCGGTTCAAATGTAGGGGTGAATAGATAACTTCCACCCTTTTTTGAAGGCGGTTAAAAATGATACTAAACAACTGAGCTCAGTTCATTGCTGGTATTACAAAATTATAGTACTACAAAATTTCCCATGACGCATCGTTTTCGAGATGTAAACAAAAAAAAACATAAAACTGGATCTTCCGGGGTCTTTTAGTATGTTTTGGCCGAATTCACAAAGGCCACTCAAATTGAGCTTTAATTAAAGTGACGTTTCTGTATGGGGGTGTGGGTATCAACTAGTTGAGGGACATTTAACTACTATCTAGTGAATTTGGCCATTTGTCTGCTATCAAGTCCAAACAAAGTTCCGAAGAAAAACCACTCCACTTAACTCCTTATCAGATCAGTCACCATTCCGGCAAGATAGGATATCAATGTAAGATATTAATTCAAAGTTTATAAGCCCTGCACGAAGCAGGGCATCAAAAATTGAGTTTAGACTCATTTGAGTGTTCCCCTCCACGGAAATCTTTAGTAAAAGGCGAAAGATTTATTCGTTTTGAAGGGAAACCAGAGTGCCAATACTAAGCAGTGCGCGCGAAGCCATGTTTCTGGGAAAAATCTTAACAGCGCGATGTAGGAATCGTTCGCGGACGTGACAGCGCCATCTAGCGGGAAATTCGGAAAAGGAATCGCGCGCGGACGTGACAGCGCCATCTAGCGGGAGATTCGGAAAAGGAATCGCGCGCGGACGTGACAGCGCCATCTAGCGAGAGATTCGGAAACTAGAAATAGTCTTACAGACGGGCGGCGCAACAAAAAGTTTCTTATTTTGTCTCTTATATTTATATCCACATTAAAATAATGAGCAGTCACTTCTTTTCGGTTAACGATTAGATTTTTCTCGGCTATTATCGGCTAAAGCCGGAGACGAAAATGACAAGATACATTGCTGCGATTTCTTTTGGGTAGCATTCAACTTAAACTATTGTAAACGCAACGTATATCACCTGCCATTATGACATGACTTACCAGTAGACCTAAGAAGTTTATACAGAAGCGATATGGACATGCATTATTTATTGATGTATATAAATGTACCTATAATATTTAAAATATTCGTGATTCTTTGTTAATCAATCAATAGTTACTGTTTTACGTAAGGTAACAGTACGATATTTGTCATGCATGTCATACTGATAAATGTTGTGTTACTTTAGAGCTATTTAGGAGGTTTTCTTGCTCATATCCTTCTGTTGTATTGTGTTTAATAAGATAACAGGTAATATATTTAAAGGTCATATCTGTGATTTGATATACTCTATGTGAAAAACGAGGGATACCGACAATAACCGAGGATGGCCGAATGGTCAACTTATTTTAATAGTACTGTAATACTGGCAGCGGGGGTTGCCGGGCTATGCGGAGTCTAGTCTTTGTGTATTTTGAGTTCTAATTAGTTCGCTGAATTAAGGATTCTAGTTCTGTGTACTATTTTGCTACAGGTTTCGGTTGCTTCATGCAAGAGCACATCGCGGACCCGATGTCCTACGGAATATACGTAGTGGACCGCAGATATATATCACTGGAAGGCTCAGTGCAACAGTTGGCGCAGTACATGTATGATTTCACAAAGTAAGTTTATAGTGTGCTTACTAGCCGCTGATAACTTCAAAAATGACGAATTTCCATACCAACTTTCATCCCCTATTTAACCCGTTTAGGGGATGATTTTTGTGTGGCAATAATTGATTTTCTATTTTACTATCCGTATGTGAGACGGGGTTTCTCATCGGTAACACCTCATAACTTCCATACGAACTTTTATAAGAATAAGAATATTTTATTTGCTAAAATACGCTACATTAATATAAGGGTAGGTCTTAGAACAAAAAGACGGTTACAGTATTCAGCGGGCATTTTGGCATGCAAATATGAAACATTATAAGTAGAAATTACATTTTAATTACTATTATTCACTTAACTAATATTACAAAAATGTCAGAATCTATTTCATGCATCATAATAAAATTATAAATGTCAAATATTCCTTAATCGTATGAAAATAATGATCTAATAGTAGTTTATGCAACGGTTGCATAATGATAGGCCTTAAAACACTAGTGCGGTTTTCATGAAACGAGCCGATAGGCGAGTTTCATAATAAGATCGCACGTGTGTTTTAAGGCCAAATTATGCAGAGTTGCATACATAACTTTATCTACACACATATTATAAATCCTCCATGATGGGTTCAGAAACAATATTTTCTGGCAACAAGTTATTTGTTGCAATCGTGGCTGCATATTTTCGATATCCGGCGCATTTTCACATCACACACACTCCGAGAAGACTACTTACTATTCATATTTTCAACTAAAATGTAAATTACAAACAACTTTTTCTATTCAATTCAACAACAATTCTACTTTCGTTCAGCAAAACGTCAACATGGCGGCAATTCGATCTTCCGTCAAGACCATTTTTTTTTAAATCATAGACAAACGGATGAAGTCTCTATTCTCACGTCACTCGAGATCAAATATTGTGCAGTTTATATTAAAAAAACATACTGAATTGACGTTTCGTATCAATAACTGTTTTAATATCTATGGATACTAGAATAGAGACCCACTTGAGTTTTGACAGCTGGTCCAAATTTAATCTCATTTCTTTACTAAAAACGATAAAGAAGTCATGTTATTTCTTTATCGCAGCACTGGTTTTTCCTAATTGGTTGTCAAAATGGTGGTCATTTCCTACGGTTTTTGATTAACCAATGGAGGTTTTATGATATGGGTGTAGATAAAAGCTATTTTGATATTTTTGTTCTAAAATTAGACGCATTCAGATTTCATATATCAATATCACCCCTTATTTAATCCATTTAGGGGATGAATTTTCAAAAATCCTTTCGTAATGCCTGCTTGCGCTATAAGTAATTTATGTCTGAAGTCCCCAATCCGCCCGCGTGAGGGCCCAGTCCCTCTTAGAGGAGGCTTGTACCCAACCCTAGGACGTATATAAGGTGATGATGAAGAAAGCTTATTTTTTGTGCAGATTGACAAGGAGGCAGCGTATTATACAGAGGAATCGTACGGAGCGACTTTCTGACCTTATGGATTGGAGGAATCTTGGCATCGTAAGTATTAATAATAATTATAATAACAATAAAATCATTATTTCAACTGACTTGGTTTTAGTAAGCTACAATCATTACCTAATTAACCTAATGTTATTTTTGTACAAACAGGCTGTTTAAGGATTTCAAAACTTTTTATTATTTAGTTTAGCTTTTTTTATTACGAAAAAAAACCTACCTGCTAGGTACTTATCTCCGAAACAAGCTAACAATAAAAAAAAATTTTTTCGTGACTGGTATTTACCAGAAAAGGAAAAACCAATTTTCAAGTATTTGAGTTTGGAGAAAATTAAAAATTCCATAGAAAGGCACACGGGCAGACCAGAGGCATTTTCAACGCGTTACCACTTTGCCAGTCTAGGAAAACAATCGGATAGGGGATGGTGGGCACGGGTAGACTTATGTCACGGGAATCGGGACTCTGGCCATGCGTATTGGAAAAGCCTCTAATATACTGTCGTATTAGTTATAAAATAGTTTTATTTTAAACCTTAAAACTAAACAGTAACGTTTGTTTCAAGTACTACCGCCAAGCGCGCGCGCAGGCTCTCAAGATAGTGTACCCGGACTACGTGGACCACATGGACTTAGAATTGGAGAAACGGTTCAACTACCCGCGACCCATCTCTGAACCTCCGAGCCCAACGCATTCAAGTAAGTCAGCTGTTTAGTTAATTAATAAAATATTCTATGCCTATGGAATTTTGCATTTGCAATGTCTCAGGAATCATCCGACTTCTATACAAACTTTCATCCCCTATTTAACCAACTTGGGGGATGATTTTTCAAAATCCTTTCTTGCACACTTCTTTATATGAGAACCTTCTGTGCGTTATTTTATGCTTCTAGATACGCTGGTTTAGGCTATGCTTTGTCTGTCAATCAGAGCTAAGAATTTTGTTAAGGAGAAAAACCTAAATCGAACGTTCATGCCAAATTTTAAGATTCTAGGTTTTACAGTTCCTCAAATTTTGTGATTAGTGAGTGAAACACTGACTGACAGATAACGCACAGCCTAAACCGGTTGGCCTAGCAGCATGTTGCATAGTAGCTCCTTATTATTACGTAGGTGATCACAAAGAAAGGATGTTTGAAGTTCATCCCCTAAGGGGTTCAATAGGGGATGACATTTTGTATAGAGGTCGGACGGTTCTTGAGATTGTGCTGATGGAAATCCCATCGGTGCTACGCCTGGTCCGTTAAGAAAGGATGCGAAGCTGGTTAATTATACAATTAAATATGTATTAGTAGATAAGAGTACTGACTATAATTCTCAAACCAGTGCATCGCTCCCGCCCAACGTTCATCAAAGAAACGAAAGACTCCGACACCCAAACGTGCGACAAAAAAACACTCGTCCTCCAAAGATCCCTAGAAATTTTGGAGATCAAAGATGACCCTACCGAAGCAATCCAAGTCAACTTTGAGAAGACTTTCAACGAATCTGAGAATGAAAATTATAGGACTCCAAACGAGCATTTCCTGGAGCCCCTCAGTGAGGCAGTGTCGGATCAGATTGACGAGTTGATTTCGAAGCTCAGCGCTTGTGCTGATGGCAAATAAATAGGTTGTTTCAAACGATTTTTGGAGTGGTGTTTAGTTGAGGCAGCCGAATTCACAAGCTCCACTTATTTCTCGTTGCACTTGCATTTATTTCTCGTATTTTATTATTTTATTGAATTAATACCACAATTAATCGTAGCGAAAGGGATTTCGGTATATTTTTTCAGTGTCACCTTAAGTTAGCTAGACTTTTAGACTGATCACTTACGGAAATGTTCAAAATGAATATTATTATCACTTGTTTTATAATTTTTTGAGCACCTTTATTGATTGTATGCGTTTTATCATTCTTTGTTGTGTTTTAGAATAGAGGTATTAAGAAACTTTGATATTGATAACTATTAACAAATTGTATATTGGTGAGAAACTGTTTACGAGAAAGCTTTAGCTGGGGAAAACAAATTTCCTTTTTTAAATCATTTTAAAGCCAAAGGATGCAGTTCAAGTCCCGCCCAAAATTATTTATGCTTTGATTCAATATTTGAGGTTTTGGGATCGTTTTTAAATCACGTTACATTATATTGCTTTTATCCAGGAGCAACCACCCCTGCGGCATCAGTCCACGGTTCTGATGATGAAGACGAAGTGGACGAGGAGAAGGAGCTAGCAGAATTGAGGATCACCGACAAATAAGCCAAGTCTTAAATCAATTTCATAAATTATTATAAATAGACATACACTTTGTTTTCTATACTGAGATGGCTGTGATATGTGAGTGCACGATAGATGAGACTAAAATAATGTATGGGCTCGGAACTGGTTTTACAATAGCGGTTAATTAACCGGTTAATTAAGGGATCGGTTTTAAACTTATATCAATAAATCATTTGGGTTGCCGGTTAATACATACATACATACATATTATCACGCCCGAAATCCCTAATGGGGTGGGCAGAGCCACAAGACTACTTGTGGCCACGTTCGATTAATTAGTCCTAAGATGGTATGATGAACCGGATGGTGACAGGTGATCAGCCCATCGCCCATACAGATAGTCCACCATGTTGGAGAGGACCCGTCCCTTAGTCGACTTTTACGACATGCCAGGATGATAAGCATCTGCACGCATTCTATGCTATTTCTTCACTCCCAGTGCAGCAGAGGAGTACGGTTAATACAGAGAACGAAAAAGGGTTTGGTAACCGATATTAACCGGCTTTTGGACGCGTACTCGTTGGCGTAAAGCGAAATCTCTAATAATGGAAAAGAGATGGCATGTAATTTTATCGGCCAAATCCAAATCCGGTTAATTTCGTTCAACAGAAACGAAATTTGTAAATAATTTCCGGTTCGGGGGGAACGACTTAAACCGGTTTGAAAAGTTCACCGGTTTCCGAGACCTGTGTGTGTTTACGTATGTATGTACACAAAACGACTACATTGAAAGCGATATCCGTATAGTAAACAGGGTGGACACTACCTACACTAGTATGTGTGTTCATAATGGAAATAATACTAGTAGAGAACTTCATGATATAAAATCTTATTAGAATATATTTTAGGAAATAAGGGTGGTACCACACGGATGACTGATCTTATATTGCTATTGATCAATCACATTGATTAGCTTCGTTTGTGTGGGTTTCTTAATATCGGATTTCACCAACCAATTTTATAGCAGTTAAAGTTTAAATTTATTGGTAAAATTCGAACAAAGCTATTTAAAAAAAATACACATTCTTATGACTTTATTGCCTGACATTAACTTAAAAAATATATACTTCCATATCCATCAAAGATTATTATATATAAAGCTGATGAGAGCCAAATGACCTTGAGTGATCGGTCTGTCTGTTTGCACCGGAGTGATCGAGAAGCACTGTGTGGTTTTTTGTATGGGGAAAATAAAAAACGGATGAATTGTTTAAGTAAACAAACACAGTACACGTAAAATATAAATTAGTATTTTTGTTAGTATGGGCGTGATGTAATAGTGTTATTAATTATAGACCCATAAGTTAAAACAATGAAGACAGAGAACTGTTTAAAGAGGATTTCAGACGTAACTTCACGATTTTTTTCTATCGTATCGATTTCATCAAATCGTGTTTTTTGAAATAGTATTTTTTTCAATAATATGTTGAATATGAACGTATATCTTTTTCGCTTTGCCAAATCAAATAGTTTTTGTTAAAAAAGTGTTTAAGTAAAGCCGATTTAGATATTGTCAGCGCCTTAAGTTATTAATGATATAATTTCTTTACTGTATCGATATTATGTAAAGGAAGAACTAAAACATAATACACAGTCACACAAAAGTAATGTCATTAGAATGTCACACACTGGAACATGTTATGGGTTTTAAAATTGTAAGTTGTGTAACAGTGCAAAGCATTTGGTCTTTACTTAGTTGCTTTAAAGGGGCTCGTAACCGGGCTACTTTTTCGGCAATTTATTGCTGCAATTCGGTCTATCCTCAAAAGTTTACATTCAAACTTTTTGTCCCCAGTAGTGATGTTTTATGTAATCTTTTTGGGGATAGCCCGAATTGCAACAATAAATAGCCCAAAACCTAGCCCGTTTGCTAGCCCCTTAAGCTACATTCATGTTTAAATGTTTAAGGGTTTAAATAGTGAAGTTTTATTTGTATAGATTTTAAACTTTCCATTCCGTGACTGAATAGTCCGTTCGATTCCGTTGTCACCAATGCTCCTTTAATAAACTACTATGAAGAGAAACGAAATAAATCACGCTGAATATATGTAAAGCTCCGATTTGTAAATCTACACTACGATGTGGCGAGGTTTGTTTCAAGTCTATTGTAGACGCCTGAATTTATTGTTATTTATCTTGAATTTTGATTTAGACACTTATATGATGACTTTAATATAAACAGGGTGCCGATTTGAATAGTTGCAACATTTGAGAGGTATAATGAATAGTATTTAAAAAAAATTAAGCGTTATCAAAAACCGTAAAAAGTAAAAGAGATCCCGTTTTTTGAGACCGCGGCAAATTTTGTCTTGCTAGCGCGAGCGCGCGTGTGAATATGTATTGTGAAATGTAAGGAATTTTGCAAAATTAAGATGATATTTTTTTTCGTGATTTACGTTATTCGTCGAGTACTTAATCATATCCCAAAACATTGCTGGTGTTCAAATCGGCACCCTGTATTAGAGTACTTACCATATATAACTTTGTAACATAGCAAATTTCGAAGTGAAATTAACATATGCGAATGAATTCGATCGAAGTTTAAGAAGACAAACGTTTCACATTTTATAGGTTGAAACTATCGGAAATAAAAATTTATATATCTGCCTCTTTTCTGTAAAACATATCATTTAGTAGTACCTATCGTAAAAAAATACACACTGTTTTATTATTTTTTGTTAGGTTTCTTTCAACTTGCTATGTATTTTTACATATTTATATTATATAGCATGTAGCCGTGTGCCCGACTGGATTTCCTATCAGCAACATTTTTGAAACCATCCGACTTCGATACAAACTTTCATCCCCTATTTGGGTTAAATAGGGGATGAATTTTCAACCCCACCCATTTAGGCTGTGCGTTGTCCGTCAGTCAGTGTTAGAGTTTTATTAAGTAGATAATTTTCTAGTTCCTTAGAGTTTTTTATTTTATATATGTCAACTCTTTACTGCACATAATCAAATAATGCACACGTAATATTCAAATAATTACTATGTCTAGAAATTATATTCTAATTCGTTTTTAAAAATATTGATTAATTAAAAATACCCTTTATTTTTAATTAATCTTTTAAAAGTTACTTGGTTAAGAGGATCGTGTACCAAATTCTTTCCCCAACTAAATGTTAACCGATTTTGATATTTTTTTAAGATTTTATCAACGTGAAGAATGATGTATTATTGCCATAATCACCTTATTTTTTATAGTCAATATAAAAAAAAAAACCTATAAATCTAGATTTTGAACTGCTATGATATAATTAAGTTGTCAAAATCGGTTAACATTTAAAGAGGTAAATACGTTTTCATCATTTGTATGAAAGGTATGACTTTTGCCGGTTCACAATCCTCTTAAAACTTATTTGGTTAAGGGTTTTAATCGGATTTATAATTGTTAATTTTCTTATAGAATTTAAGAGAAATGAATTATGTATATTTTTATATTATAGAACTTTCCCATTTGTTTTGACATAGGGAAACGCTTCATCTAGTATTTTTAAATACATTTTTATGTGACAATTCAAATGAAATAATGGTTCCGATTCGAAATGGTATCTTTGTATAGCACAAAGCTGTCAAAATCAAGTTTAGCGGTTCTTATTTAGTGACTTTTAAATTTAGCGAACAAACTTTCGAATTGGCCCCAGTGTTGTGGGTTACATCACCACACAGCCGAAATTATATGGAAAAGTCATTGGTACAGATGTATTGAATAATCCTTTCCCATCGTGAAAACTCGGAACACACGACTACTTCCGAATGCTGCTGACGTGTCTATGAATTATTGTATTCATAAGTGACATTTTTGTGTTAAATAAATAGGGTACTTTATTTATCAGTGACAAAGGTCAAACCACGAGTTTGAAGTATATCACACTCACGATCAAATTAATCGAACGTGGCGTCAAGTAGTCTTGTGGCTCTGCCCACCCCATTAGGGATTTCGGGCGTGATGCTATGTATGTATGTATGTATACGATCAAATTATGTATATAGATAATATAGTGTTACCAAAAATCGAACTACCGAGAATTGTTCGTCGAGAAATTCCACCGGCCTCCGTAACTCGTTTTTAGATTTTACAGAAATAACCAGTATTGTTGCTATTTTTAAATTTAACATTTTCAGTTAAGAAATATAAATAAATATTTAAAAGCATTTCACAGGCTTGTCGATGTCCCACGTCTTAATGCTTTCGGCATGACTATTAAAAAGAATTGAAAACAAACTTAAAATAATAAAAATCTTAACTTAGGTATTAACCACTTTATATCGATTATTAATCTCGCGACGCGAGCTTCCCCTACGCTGTTTTAATGGGTACTGAGGCTGACTGAAATATTAGCATGACAAATACGAAGGTTTCCGAGAAAATACGATGGGAAATGATATTCACTACATCTGTAATAGTGTAAGCGCTGACAAATTTGACACTTTCGTTTGAAATTTTTTAAATATCGTTCCGTTTCACAAAAGCGTACATAAGCACCAATATCACTGAAATCAATTTGTGATCGTTGGAAGAGTTGTGAGCGTTTTTCGGAACATGGCGTATGTCATGTCGGTTGCATGTGCTATTTGAAAAGCGCACATTTTAATCCTTATTCTATTGAGAAGGATAAATACCGCATTTTAATTAAGATAAATTCATCCATTCTTGTGTTGTTTGATAAACAAGTTTCTAACGTCAAAATGTGCAGTTTTTGGGTGAAACAGCTATTTTATCCTAAATAAAGCAGACCTAGGCTAAGATTTGGCAAAGTGACGTCTAAAATATTGTCCCCGGTTCCGTTATTTGCTAGGAAACAGCTGCCTTAGCCAAAAAAGGTGCATTTTGAGGTTAGAAACTTGTTAACCAAATAAGACAAGTATGGATGGATCCATATTAGAATTGTCACATAAAAAAACCTAAGTCTTTTTATTGCCATATTAGTGTTAATTATATAAAAAAATATAAAAAGAAATACGGTCTATGACGGCCAGCAAGTCGTTCGTTCATTATACTCAAAATTTAAGATATTTTCAGTTTTATACAACGGATATTAAAAGTCATAACGATCATCACTAGTTTATTATGCAAGCTTAAAAATTTAAAATGTTTAGCTAAAAGAAGTTCTGATTAAAATCATCCCTTCGGCCGTCTACGAAACTGGAGTTTCGTAACTGATTTCGATGAAGGAATTATTCTTCGTTGCACACGTAACTAGTTTCAAAGGAGGAATTATTCTTCCTTTTACGAAACCACGGTTGGGTTGCGTTTACGTAGAATAATCGACCATGGTTTCGTAAAAGGAAGAATATTTCCTCCATCGAAACCAGTTACGAAACTACAGTTTTTTAGACGCCTGATCATTTGCTAAATTCAAGTTATATTTGCTAAATTAAAATAATGATAAGTGCAAATGAAGCGAAAGGCATCTCTTTGTGACAAAAACTGCTAAAAAATACACTCAAGCATAATTTCCACCAAACGGCCCGCATCGCATCGGATCGGAACGGATTTTACTATCTTTAAACAATATTAAATCATCAATCAATCAACAATCATGTGCACAGTATTTAAAGTCTATATTACCTCGCCGCAGCAGCTTGACCGCGGGCGTCTTCCGCGACACGCGATCGTAGCTGAAAGTATGCTGCGACGAGCGGCTAGGTAATATAGACTTTAAATACTGTGCACATGATTTAATATCGTTTAAAGATTGTAAAATTCGTTCCGATCCGATGAGATTCAATTTGTTATAAATTTATTTTTCAACTTTGTGACTTTTACGTTTATACTTGTCATTTTAACTAGGTCTTGATAGAGAGCAATGAACTTTAGCAATTAAATAATATTAAATAATGGTTAGGCATTTAGTTAATTAATTTGTCCATTAAATTGTGCCATACAATATGATCCAATTCGTGGTTTCAATAAATCTGTTTTTAATATGATTTGTTTTATTATCTAGTATTGTGGAAAAATATTCCAAACAAAGTTTACTCCATGATAAAGTACTCTGTGAGCTGTAGACTTCGCGAGTAAATATGTTTTTTTTTTTACATTTTCAACCCCCATATATCCGTAATTTGAAAAATTTAGAAAAACTGTTTTTACAAAAGTAATAGTAGTTTATGCAACGGTTGCATAATGATAGGCCTTAAAACACTAGTGCGGTTTTATGAAACGAGCTTTTAGCGAGTTTCATAATAAGATCGCACGTGTGTTTTAAGGCCAAATTATGCAGAGTTGCATTACATAACTTTATCTACTCACATATTATAAATCCTCCATGATGGGTTCAGAAACAATATTTTCTGGCAACAAGTTATTTGTTGCAATCGTGGCTGCATATTTCCGATATCCGGCTCATTTTCACATCACACACACTCCGAGAAGACTACTTACTTCATATTTTCAACTAAAATGTAAATTACAAACAATTTTTTCTATTCAATTAATTCTACTTTCGTTCAGCAAAACACCAACATGGCGCCGATTCGGTCCTCCGTCAAGACCATTTTTTTTTTAAATCATAGACAAACGGATGAAGTCTCTATTCTCACGTCACTCGAGATCAAATATTGTGCAGTTTATATTAAAAAAACATACTGAATTGACGTTTCGTATCAATAACTGTTTTAATATCTATGGATACTAGAATAGAGACCCACTTGAGTTTTAACAGCTGTTCCAAATTTAATCTCATTTCTTTACTAAAAACGATAAAGAAAAAGAAGTCATGTTATTTCTTTATCGCAGCACTGGTTTTTCCTAATTGGTTGTCAAAATAGTGGTCATTTCCTTCGGTTTTTGATTAACCAATGGAGGTTTTATGATATGGGTGTAGATAAACATAATTATCGAACCTGCTCACAAAATTCCACGAGAAGCGGTTCAGAAATGCGACCAGCGGTCCTAGGAAGGTTGACATAGAGATAAGTTAAACCGTCTTATCTCTAAGTGCGTCTCTCACACTAGTGCCGACGAAGGATATAAAGAGATAAGACTGGTTTAAGTTATCCCTGTGTACATGATTTAAGATGATAACTAGTATTCATTTTTTGGGAGGCGATGCAAATCTGTATAATGAACATCAGTTCAAAATTTCGCTTGAATACATCCCGAAATACAATACAGAAAAAAAAAAACTTAGGTCAAAATAAGGAAGTTTTTCTGCAAAAATCGAATTAGTCCGTCAGTTAGATTATCGAAAAATATTGAACATGTATTTTTTGCTTTATCAAATCAATCAAAATTGACAAAGATAACGCGCATCAAAGTTCGGGTGTGGAGACTTATGACGTCATAAGTCCCCATTAATTGGTACCTAGTGTGCAGTCGTGAGGTCACGCGAAACTTCAACGCACTATTTCTTCGTAATTTTTTGTTTAATTGACAAAAGACAAAATGCGTGTTCAATATTTTTTATAATGTAAATGACGGACTAATTAGAATTTTTCAGAAAACTTCCTTATTGTCATAAGTAGGATGTTTATACTCAGCATAAATATTCTTCACTATAAGAGGTATCCAAAAAAAAACCCGAGTTCATTTGAAGTAAAGGCTGACTTACTATGGAAACCCGACTATGGCGTTTTTACGTTAATTAATCATATCTTTATTTATTAAATTATAATTATAAGTCTAATAACATAGAGTAGGCGACGATTATCACAATAAAATAATAAAGTTTTACATTTAGTCTTCCAACTAAAACAGTAAATAGATATTCAAACGGTTACAAGGTTACGAAGATACGATTTGATTTAATTTATAATACTCGTCAGCGTCATTTACAGAGTGTGTCGGTAGAAAGTTACAATTCGTTTCCTATTACTCTAAAAAATCTTCATCTGATTTATGCAATTCACTAGAAACTGGCTTATCCGCTGTGCCTGTTCCTTTAACATCCTCTGTAATATCCTTAACTTTATCTATTTCTTTTGCTTTTTCATCTAAAACTCCTTTTTCTTCACTTTCACCACTTTTTGGCTCCTTAACTTCTTCCTTGATTCTTTCATCAATAATTAAATTAACGTTATTCTCAGGCTTCATCTCTTCGAGAATCTCCTTAGCATTATCCGGATTAAATATAAACACATTAGTAACCTTTTCATTGCCTACAGAATTCCCGTAAATTGTCATGGCATCAACTTTATTGCCTAAAGTTTCACCTCTTCTTCGTTGCGTATTGAGATTATCATTATGTGTAATGGGTATTTTTCTCCCATCAATGATAAGCTTCCCATCTTTAATTAAGGGACCGGTTTCTTCAGGTATATCGTCAAGGAGACACATTTGGGTGCCCTGTTTCTCACGATTGCATATTTCTTGGATGGCGATCTTTCTTATGTGCTGTGGATATGTTTTTATTATTTGAATGGTATGGATAAATTTACGATTTGATTTGTTAATCAATAGGTGTTAAAAATAACCATCTAAAATTAGCAATAAAATATGGGATATCTTTAGTATTTTCTTCACTCGAATTGTCAAATTTTACAATTGATATATTTAAAAAAGAATCCATTGTTTGAATCACTCTTGTACCTACTGAAGGTGTATGGAATTTGATATCGAACTTACCTTTTCTAAAAGCTCCATGTATGTTGCAGTCCATTCACCCAACCATTTCCAGAATTGTTCCTGCAATAAAATTTAATCTTAAAACAACATTACTACATGAAAATAGTACATTAATAGACACATTTTATTTTCTTATTGCTAGTGTTTCTGTGTTATATAGGTAAGTTTTTCTGTTAACTCCTAGTTTTTTACATTATTAAATTCGGATAGCTGCCTATTTCTTTATTTTACAACTTTTGCCGACTATCGTTATTTCGTACTTACGCTTTTAAGCAGTTCATTCATGATGTCTGGCCTCTTATTAGTATCGTCTTCAGGTTTTTGTTCAGGAATCTCTTGCTCCTGGAATTAAAAAAACAGTCGATAGCAGTTCACTATGCACATTGCTCTTGCAATTTATTTCGGCTTTTACAGGTATTTTTTATTTTTGTATCTGCGTGCTTTTAATGATACCTAGTTTCCCAAATATGTTCCTTGATCAAGTTATTTAAAAAAAATCTTGGCTTACCTTTTCTTCAAGCTGATCTTCGGTCTCTCCACTGGGCTCACAATCATCAGGTTTTGGAGCCAGTCCTTCTCCACTTCCTGGAACAATTATTTCTGGATGCTCTGGTTCTTCATCCGGTATTATAGGTTCAACTGGTCCTATTGGTTTAACGGGTAACTCTGTTTCAAGAGGTGCAATGGGTTCAAGAGGTTGAATAGGTTTATCTGGTTTAGGCTCAACAGGTGCCGCAGGTTCTGCGAGTGTAATGGGAACTGTAGGTCCAAGAGGTCCTTCGGGTTGAACGGGTTGCAATGGTTCAATGGGTTCCAAAGGTTGAACAGATTCATGCGGCTTAGGCTCAACTGGTGCTGTGGATCCAAGAGGGTCTTCGGTTTGAACGGGTTGCAATGGTTCAATAGGTAGAATAGGTTTCAAAGGTTGAACAGGTTCATCTGGCTTAGGCTCAACTGGGGCCACGGGTTCTATGGGTGCAATGGGAGCTGTCGGTCCAAGAGATCCTTCGGGTTGAACAGGTTGCGATGGTTTAATAGGTAAAATGGGTTCCAAAGGTTGAACAGGTTCATCTGGCTTAGGCTCAACTGGCGCCGTGGGTTCTATGGGCGCAATGGGAGCTGTAGGTCCAAGAGGTTCTTCTGGTTGAACGGGTTGTGACGGTTCAATAGGTACAATCGGGATCAGGGTTTGCACAGGCTCATCCGGCTTAGGGTCAATAGGTGCCGCGGGTTCTTCGAGTGCAGTGGGAGCTGTAGGTCCAAGAGGTTCTTCTGGTTGAACGGGTTCCATAGGTTCAATAGGTACATCGGGTTCCAAAAGTTGAACCGGTTCATCAGGTTTAGTTTCAGTAGGTATCGTAGGTCTAGCTGGTGCTATAGGTTCTACTGGTTCTGTTTCCATTTCAGGCACTTCAGTTTCTTTAGGGGGATTTTTAGATTCTTCTCCACTTCCAGGCTGTATGTCAGGTTGTTCACTAATTGGTGCCTTTATTGTCGATTCCTAAAATTTTTATATATTTGTAAGAGTTATCGATCCTTTATTTTTTATTAATTCTTCTCGTCATCTTTATAGCTAACTTAATGATTGATTATTTTTTTATATTATCAGGACAGTTATAAATATGACTAAATCTAATTTAAACGTTTTGATTCTCCCTTAATATGTTATCTTCCTTAGAATTTATTTAATATTTTAATCAATAAGTGTATTTACCTCTTCTTGGTTGCTGTTCGGTGATCCAATGTCATATGAAACTGGAGGGTTAACCAAGTCCTGAAAAAATGCAAGTTTGTTAATCTAAATTGTTTAAATGCGTATAAGCTTACTTCTGCTTGCGAACGAGTTGCTTTGCGTGGTCACTTTCCTTTTGGCATTACTTGGAAACTTTCTTTCTTGGGTACCAGGTAGACTCTGACATATTTTATCCATAGCACGGAGATATAATTGTAGTAAACTTAATGATTCGCATTACCTAACAGGCCACGAAGTTCGCGCGTAGCGTTGGGGTTACATGACAGTACTCAGTACATACGCACGTCTACCCACGCACAGATTTATACTGGAATATCTCAAGATTCATTGATTCATTATAGAATTGATTTGCTATCCAACTTCACTATATATGCCTCATTTACATGCAGCCGAAGTGAGTAGCGAATTTAGCATAGAAGTGGGCAGTGCGAGTATGCAACTGGGTCACTTCTACTGCTCCTGCCGCTGCTACTCGCGTTGCCCATGGAACCGAAGTGAGCAGGGAAGTGGGCATGGAAGTGAGTATCGCGAGTATGCAAATGGGTCACTTCTACTGCTCCTGCCGCTGCTACTCGCGTTGCCCATGGAACCGAAGTGAGCAGGGAAGTGGGCATGGAAGTGAGTAGCACGAGTATATAAATGGGGCACTTCTCCTGCTCCTGCCGCTGCTACTCGCGTTGCCTGGCGTGCAGTGAGTCAGGAAGCAGCATGTAAACACCCACTGCCTACGAAAGCAGTATGCGGGAATGATTTCTGGCAGCACAAGCAGCAGAAGCAGTGGCTGCATGTAAATGAGGTAATATAGGATCGCGCACGAAGTTGACATTCTGCTTCTACGGCCATTCAAGCCATGGTACTTACATTCCAAACATGGCCACCATTTGAAGTCAGGTTCATCCCGTAAGTCTTGGGAATATCTTCCACAGGCTGCACAGTAGCGAATATGTGTGCCATCTCCTCCTCCATCACTTTTTTGTCTTCGGGGTCCAATTGGGGGTTCGCGTAGGGGTTTTCTGTCTGTCCGTATAATTCCTTTAACAAAGGTTGTTTGATATTGTCAGAATAAAGGACTGTGTTTAAATATATTGTAAGCCTTACTTAATGTAACTCATATCATTGGTTTATTTTTGTTGTAGTGCAAATAAGATTTTTTTCATCGCCATCATATCTTTGTAAGTACCAAACTCTCCACATGTTTTAATTCTCATCGTATCACAGGGTTCGGGAGTAGTGACTAAACAATTACAAGGCATTGTATGTAATACTCCACTTATATTGAAATTAATTCTGGTTATGTAAGAAATTTACCGTTTTCTCTGTCGATGAGATAATCTGCCTAATGTAGTCTGGTAGGTTATCGTAGTTTAGAGGCGGGAGAACTGGAGCCTCCGGCATTTCCTGATAATGAATGAAACTTTCTAGTGACTAATATGGAGTCAGGTATTAAATGTTGATTACAAGAGTGGAGTTATGTTTATTCGGCATTCACCAAGGCAATGCCCTTGGCTGTATTTTACAATTTACTATGATAATCTATGTATCCACCAAATCCAAATCATAATTATAAATTAACAATACCAAAATTATAAAACTACAAATGGTAAAATTACCTGGATATTTTGTGTTATAAAATTTAGACAATAGGAGTTGAAAGTTTCATATTACTTGGTATACTATAAGGTATATTTTCAAGCTTAAGAGTTCACAGTATTTTCAATTTAAATGTTCTTACAACCTAACAAGTTTATTGGGTACAAACCTTGTTACCGTCAGTCTCAGCAGCAGCAGCAGATGTGTCCGCACTACTTTCTTCTAAGGGTTTTTCAAACTCTGGTTTTTGGTCGCTATTACCAGCAGGATTTTCATTAGAACTTAGATTCTCAACAGTTTCTACTGGATTCTCAGACACAAGAATTTCAGAAACTGGATTAAATTCTTCTTCCTTACTATCGTCAGGATAAGGATTTTCATTAAGTACAGGCTCAATTGGATACGGAGGTAATTGTTCACTTTCGTTTGATGCCGGATTTTCACTGACTGCTGGTACTGGGTTTAGTGGTAATTCTTCATTCAGTTCTTCGTTTTTTTCCTCAAGCTTATTCTCAGGTACATCTGTGTCTTGTGGCAACTTTTGCTCTGTACTTCCATCGTTTTCTATAGGTTTAGCAGAAGGTTTTTCGACATTGACATAGATGTCTTCAGAACTGCCTGAGTCACTGTTTTCTAGAACTGTTGGAACTGTTGGTGGTGGTGGAATGTAGATTTCAATCGGGGGTTGTGGCCGATTTTCTTCGCTTTGTGAGGATTCATTTGGACCCTGAAACATTATTTTAAATAAATTTGAGTGTCTAACGCTGGTCATAAAGGAGGCTACTTTTGAATTTGTTTTAATTGATAAGTACCTCAATTTGATCTCCATTTGGTGATCCTCCAACTTCATAGTACATTTCTGGTTTGTTGAGGTTCTGAAAATTTAATAGTTGGAGAATTTGGTGAAAACCAGAATCAGATACGAAAGTGATATTACGTCACTAAATTGAGGTTTTATTTAGCTGTTTTCAGAATCGGTAATCAGTAGTGTCACCCCATTCCCAACTAACCCTGTGCAAATTACATCATCAATCCGTTCTGTTTTAACATGAAAGAGGAAAAACTAAGAACACTTAAGCATTTATAATAAGTAATAAGCAAAATATGCCCGCAATCTTAACAAGGTTGTCAGCCTATCTTGTGGAGGGCTGCCCCACGCTGCGCGTCCCAGTCCGTGGTCCCCACTCGAAAACCTTTACGCACCATCGGCCATTCAGTTCCTCGAGTTACGTGTCCAGTCCATTGCCACTTCAATTTGGAAGCTTCGAGAGCTGTCGGTAACTTTGGTTCTTCTATCATGTGGACATTAGGACATGAAATGTTATATTTTCTAATTGTTTTCTTGATATTTGGAGACCTTACATCTTCATCTGTATCTTGACCGTGGAGACTGTCTACATCTCCGTTTAACCTAGATTAATGAATTTAGATGTTTCTTTGTTTTACCTATTATTTGTATTATTGTGATCCATAGAGGCTTTATACATCTCTACGTCACTTAACTTGTCTAGACGCGGAGACTATACATATCCCTTATTAGTTATTTATTAGAATTAATTTGTAGTCATTAGGTTTGTTTGTCGCATTTTTTGTGTTAGTTTAAGATAAAACTAATGTCCAAGTTGAAAAAAGACTTACTGCTGAGTTTCTTGCGGCATTTCTACTCAGCAGATGTCATCTTTCGAAGCGCTGTTAGATTCAGACATGTGAAAGAGCCCGTGTGGTCTACTTGCAAAATAAATATTTTCATTAAAAGTAAGTAAAGTAATCTATTATTTAAAAGATTATGTTATATTAATAATATATGTTAATATGGATGTTTAGCAGTAGAAATGGTAAAACTTACTTTCCAAATAAAGTGTAGTACAGGACGTCTCAGCTTAGATAGACCGCCACCGAAAAATGGCTAAAGGGCGAAAGACATGAATTTTGGAGCAATTTAAAAACTACTCGAAGGAAGTATTATGTGCCGATGATGAAGATGACACTTACGTTCCAAACGTAACCTCCTTCTGGGTTGAGATTCATTCCGTATGTTTTAGGCAGGACATTCGCGTCCTTCGCAGCGTCTCCTGAAAGTTGTGGGGGTTCTGGCATCGTCTGTAAGCAATGTTTTTACAGGTACCATTAATAGATTAGATTAGACTAGATGATTTGTCAAAGTACAAGAATTTAGATTGAAAATGTCAGCAAATAAATTAAAAATACAATAAAAATAAAAAGCGGTGCAGTGTTTCATAATAATTATTTATGACAACATGATTGGGAGTTTATGAAACGAATCGCAGGTGAGTCACACTTATACAAAATCGTTACTAATATTATAAATGTGATTGTAAGTTTGTTTGTTTGTTACACTTTCACGCTTAAACCGCTGAACCAATTTTGATAAATTTTGGTATAGATATAGATTGGACCTTGAAGAAGGACATAAGCGGCTTAAATAGTTTTTCTATACATACGAAGTCGCGGGCACCAGCTAGTTTGAATAAACGACAAAATAGGTATATAATGAAATATAAAACAATCAACAATGTTGAAGATGCGGCGCGGGAAGATATCACCGTCAAACAGAAAAACAAGATTATATCAGTACGGCAGTAGTTAGGTTTGGTTTTTTATTTTATAGTTGAAATATAAGACTTTTTAGATCTATATTTACTTATATTAAGTTAAATGTTTTAAGTTTATCATTGAATAAAATGTTGATGATATGTACCTGTAATTCAGCCTGCCTTTTTCTCCTTATCGCACCAGAAAGAACCTGAAAATTGAGCCTTTTAAAAATGTATTCCTGCAGCTCTACTTTCGAGATAAAATGAAAATTAAACCTTTTCTGACCTTTCGCTCTATTGCCGGTTCATATCTCTGTCTCATTTGGTCGAAAAGATAGCGTCTTGCCTTGTAAGCCTGAAATAACATATAATACTAGAGTACTCGCCATAGCTTCGCCCGCGGTATTTTCCCATACAAACTTTATTACCCCTTTTCATCCCTTTAGGGATGGAATTTCAAAAAATCTCTCCTTGGTGCTACTCTAGGGTACTCAAGGAATGTCTCCTCCAAATCTCAAACCTCTAGGACCACCCGTTTAGGCTGTGCGTTGTCTATAAGTGAGTCACCGTACTGTTTTATATATGTATTGATTGATAAACCTCTTGCTAAAAGATACGGTATAATTTTGACCCGCAAACCATTATATTATATCCAATAGACTTCGCATAGCCAGGCGACCCCCGCTGCCAGCATTAGAGGCAAAAAGCTATAACCAGCGAGGTTAAAGGTAGGCGCGGGAGCGCTTAACCTCGAGCACTCTAAAAACCTCGCGCGCCCAGCAAGTTCCGCAACTTTATTTTCTTGTAAAAGTTAGGCTAAGCGGCGTCTAGGATATTTGGTCTGTGTTTGGACTACTCTAAAAATGTAACAGAACGCATAGAACCAAAAATCTCAAAAGAAGTATATGCTTATCAGTACAATTTCGTGTAACTCTCATAGAAAGTTGTCAAACGCCAGCGACCCTACTGCTGATGTCTTAGTTCTTACGACATACAAACAAAGTCTAATATTGCTTGATTCACACGCTATCATATCATTGTGAACAGTGGGGTCGGTGGTGCGGTCTTACACCACACCATGCGGGAGGGCGTTTTTTCAGTTATAACAGTGTCACTTAAACGGGTGTCATGGATGGTGGTTGCCCTGCGACTGAACCTGCGATGGTGTCAGATTCGCGTTCTGACACCTCAAAGATAAGCATCGCGAAAATTTCTTTGAGCAGTTCCTTACTATATATTTCAATGCATAGAACCTTATATGAACCAACGTCTTGTTGACGTGACTGTACGTTGCGTATGCAAAAGACGCAGTTAAACTATGTCGAGTCGGAATGAGACCGATATATTTTAATCTAAAGAGGGCAGCAGAAAGTTGGCGACGCTGCAAATAACTGTCAAATATTTATCTATTTGAACAATTTTTCAATGTAACTATGTCTGTGCGTGATTATGACTCTGGAGTGCATTAAAAATTGTATTTTCTATTGGGAAGGTTTTGAGAGTTAGTGGAGTTACGCGATGTTTTAAACCTAATTTAAATCAGTACATGACAAATTATATAAGTAGGTACAGTAACGGCACCAGATACCTCACTAGTGAAATGAGCGAAGTCATTTACAATTAGGAAAAATGGCGGATGCTTGAAAGAGAACGCAAGTGTTACAGTAGAAGAAAAGGAGATGACACTATTCTATCGGTTCACGCGCATATTTATTAATATGGCAACAGATTGTCGCTGTAAAGTCTACTGATTTAATTTTTCGATCAATAGTTGAGTGCCAGCCATAGTTTAATTTGCTCATAACAGTGAAAATTATCTTACTGTTTTGACATCTTCATCTGTAAGTGGATTACCTTCCGACGACGATTCAGGATCCTGAAATATACAATCATTTAGTATAAGTAACTGAAGAACTCAGAAGGAAACTATTCAAAAGCTTCAATACATATTAAAAAGTCAGTGACTTTGTATGCTAGTCTGTTCTAATCTCTACATCATAAAAGTGCGATCGTGGAGCAGTTCAACAAATAACCACAACTTCTTGGCCTTGGTGAATTAAGGTTTCCACATGGTCTGTGGTTTCCACACACTAAAACGCGGGTGGTGGAAGTGGAGTAGGTCCAAAGCCCGCGTAAGCAATTTCACAGGAACTAAAATGGGAGCAATCTCACAGGTGTGAATACTTTAATTTTAAAGAAAGAAAGAAGAAGAAAGAAAACCATTTATTCACTAACACAGAAGACACACAGTAATTTTATAAATTAGGAAAACAAAGCAAAACAAGATAGTTGTGTGTCCTTGCGGCACTGAATGGGACACTGGCTCAGCATAATGCTGAGATTTAAAAAACTGATTTTGAACAACTGATTTTCAACCAGCACCGTCTGTGTGTGTGTTTAGTTTTGCTTCCACCCGCTCAGCCTCAGAGTCGCGATTCGGTGTCCTGCATTGGAACCCTTTAAAGCACGCACACACAGACGACGGTTTTATATAAATAATATCTATTATCTACTTCGTAAAGAAGCGACACTCCTCCGTCCACCAGTGTCGCGCTCCCCGCATTATTCCTTATATTACTGTATCCTTTAAATATTACCTTTTCTACCTCTTCATGATTAAAAACCGAATCAATTTCATTTTTATGATCGTCGTGGTCTTCATTGTGCTTCTCTTCATGTTTATCATATTGTTCAATCTCAAAATCATCTAGTCGTTTGATATTTTCATCTAATGATACGGGGTCATCTGGTTGCAAGAACTGAAAGCCGTGGCCGTTGGTGAATGATCTTTCATCGATAGCTTCCTGGGTTGTTTGAAGATGCTCAATGAGTTTATTATTGATTAAAACGGAGTGACTTTACAAATACGTATATAACACGACGAAAGGCAAATATTTTAACCCGTCAAAGTTTGGATGAGAAGAACGGTTATGGTAAATATCTGAATAACATCAGAATATTTTTTATAATAACCTATAATTATTATAATAATTGAATTATTAACGGTATATTGGTCAAATTGATAGAATCGTGTCGTTTTCGTTATTATTGTTTACCGACCTTATTTGTTATTACCTACTTACCCTTACCTATGTAGAGAAAACAAAATTGACATTTTAGGCATCAAGATAATGGATGTCAGTGCTGATAGTTGAAGTTTACGTTTGAAACTCTAAAATGTATGAAATGCGTTATGTAAATAACTTACACAATTGCTTTAATCGCGTTAACGTGACTATACCCCGGCGCGGTCATAGTTGAAGATTATTTTTTATTTGAGTTTATTTTTTAGGGTTCCGTACCTTAAAAGGAAAAAAGGAACCCTTATAGTATCACTCGTGTGTCTGTCTGTCTGTCTGTCTGTCACAGCAAATTTGCTCCGAAACTACAGGACAGATTGATTTGAAATTTGGTATACATATGTAAGTTGGTGACCGCAACAGGGATGCGTAACGTAAATAAATTAATTTTGAACATGGGGCCCGCTTTTGGGGGGCAAATTAGAAAATTAAAAAAAAAGTTACGCAATCTATATCATGTGACATATCAAATGAAAGGGTTTATTGTGAGGATCTTAAATATGATATCTTTGGAATTTTAAAATAAATGGTTTGGAAGAAATTTAAGAAAATAGGCGAAAATTTACCATTCCTCCCCCCTTATCTCCGAAACTACCGGGCCTAAAATTCTGAAAAAAATACAATAAATAGTCCTTTACCTATAGATTACAGGAAAACCTATAAGAAGTCTATGGTATTTAAATAACATAGGAAATTTCAGTTAATCATGTATGGAACGGAACCCTCTCCACGCCGGTTTCACTCGCATTTGTCCGGTTTTTCTGTGTAAAACATTTGTCAGTGTGTTATCGGTCGGTACCAAAAGGTGTGAACTGACTTTAAAACTAGAGGTAATTTATTAATTTTGTTAAATGATAAAATCAAAATTAACGGATGAATACTAGCAAAAAGTGTGTTATTGTGATCGGCTCAACGTAGCCATCAACGGGTTTTGAAGGTTTGCTGTTCGTCGTGTTACATACTGTAGAGTTGTAAATTGTAATCTTCGAAATTCCGATGGACACTCCCCGTAATAACTCCCCGAATCCGATAAGATTTGGAAGGAACCAATATGCGATGCTGATCCGCATGTGGATTCGAATCATTTTAATATGCAAATGCGGATTTATTTATCTCTATTTACCAGGTTATCCGTAATTGGTGATGGTGATTATTATTTAAACTTACCTCCTCCACATAAGGTCTTTCGATAAGGAGGTAATACAGGAACTCTCTCAAGGTCGGCTTCTCGTCCTTGGGATTAACGAAGGTAACACCAGATCCATCTTCGACTTCATACACTCCGGAATTATTTTTCTGTAAATATTACAATTTTTCAATTTCTAAGAGCTATTGGACCGTCTTAGAAAGTCAATCGAAACTCATAAGTTAAAATTTTATAGGCTGGCAACTCTGATGACAGATCTTATACTTTGTTTCCTGTCAAATTGTAACATGTACAGTCGAAGTCATAAATATATGTACGTTACCAAAGCGGCAAAAATATCTGAGCGCTCTTACGCTTTTGCTAATAAAGTCGTGTTCACATATTTTTAGGGTTCCGAACCTCAAAAGGAATAAAAACGGAACCCTTATAGGATCACTCGTGTCTCTCTGTCCGTCTGTCACAGGCAATTTGCTCCGAAACTACGGGCCCACTTGTGTTGAAACTTGGTACAAATATGTAAGTTGGTGACCGCAACACGGACGCGTAACGTAAATAAATGAATTTTAAACATGGGGGCCGGTTTTGGGGGGTATTATTAGAAAATAAAAAAAGGCTTTGCAAACTATATCATGAGACATATCAAATGAAAGGGCTCGTTGTAAGAATCTTAATTTTTTTTTCATTTAGAATTAGCTATAAATAGTTTGGAAGTTATTTAGGAAAATAGGAAATTTCAGATAATCATGTACGGAACAGAACCCTATCCTCTCCACGCGAGTTTAACTCGCACTTGTCCGGTTTTTTTTTAACCACTGCGTCCGCATTTATTGGCCCATTGGGCCAGGCCCCTCCCCTCGCTATTGGGAGTGGCAGTTCTTTTGTTTAAACGCATCCAAGGCTTCCTTACCTCTTCTGACTGGATGTAATGTCCTGAATTTAGGTTTACTCCATATAAAAGAAGCATCCATGCCACCTGCAAAATATCCCAATATTAACTTAACGTCAAAACCTTCCCAAGCCGCGTACAACACCAAAGTTTCATCGTTATCGAATAAAAACAAACAAACAATCATTTATATAGAAAATAAAGGGTTTAAATACATAATTTAAAGAGAGAGACCCGCGGTTAGCCTAGTTGGTAGTGACCCTGCTTCCGAAGCTAGCGGTCCCGGGTTCGATCCCCGGTAACGGCTAATATTTGTGCGATGAGCGCGAATGTTTGTTCCTGAGTCTTAGATGTTTCCTATGTATTTAAGTATTTTTTTATCTATATATGTATGTATATCGTCGTCTAGTACCCATAATACAAGCCTTTCGATTTATTAGGGAAATTTGTTACTTTTTCCGACCTTCAACCCCCTCTTATATTCACTCTGTTTTATTTCCATAAGTTTCTATAGGCTATGATCCTGCCCGAAGTTCTCTTTAATGTAATATCGAAAACCGCATTGAAATCCGTTCAGTAATTTCAAAGTATATCGCGCACATACAATCAGACAAACAGACATGAAATTCAAAACCATTGGGATTTATTTATTTATTGATTGATGTGTGTGTTGCTCATTCTAATTCCCATAGGACTGTTCATTGTTATCTTCAATGAACAGTATTTTTCCTTTACGATAAAGATGTTTGATAAATATGTTTGACTCGAACCCTGGACAAACTCTAGGAACAAAATTGAATTAAAAACTAGGAAAATAATAAATGAACTCACCAATAAAATCTTCATTTTGGTAATGCGACGCGTAAACCTTTACCTCATTTGGAAGATAAGAACTAAACTCCGGTTTATATAAGAGATTTAATTGAGTTTTTATCTTTCAGTGTTTATCTTAAACGGTTATTTCGATATATCAATTAATATAATTCTTAGATTTTGTGTAGTTCTGTCTAGCATTCATAGGTTGACCAATTTGTCAGTTGTTAAGTATGACTTTGTTAGGTCATCATGGCAGTCCACTGCTAGACATAGACCTCACCATTTAGCACGCTTCTGGATTTCTTACCTCCTTTTCCCTGAAGCCTCATTCCTCATTTTCATTTTCCTGACAGCCACCCAGCGGAAACTATTGCTCCTAGCTTGAAGATATGACGTTTCCGTTATCCGTTTTGTATAACATCTTTGCTCTCGCTTTCCTGCAATCTGTGTGCGTGATTTCGTGAAAAGGGACGTAAGTGTGTAACAGGAAGCCGGGGGAGCGCTCGCTATTTGATTGGACCAATGAGCGCGCGCAGTGGTAGAGTTGTAACTGGGGAAGCGCGCGCTTATTTGATTTGATCAGATGTTACACATCATATGTGACTAGCGTAATGTTCTTTTTTTTGTTTTAATCGTCTCCTATGCATTCCTATACCAATCATCTCATTAAGATGATACTTTGGTGCAATGGCGCGCTCGGGAAGGTTTATGAGTCAATTTTATTTATAAACAGAGCATAGCAATGCATGCCAGGCGCTGCTTATCACGAAGCTTCAAGTTAAAATCTTACAAGCAACCTGGCAGCACCGATTAAAGATACTATGCATGAAGTGCTGCCCGTTTTTGCCTGTAAAACTGTAACTTATACGTCCCTGAAACGGGCCACTGGTAGTATATAAATATTAGAGTTTTGAGTCACAGTCAGTGCTGGCTGAAAATCAGCGCTGCAGGTGTCTTACACCTCAGCATTATGCTGAGCCAGTGTCCCATTCGACGCCGCGAGGACACGCACAACGTTATGTTCTTGACGACTCCATTTTGTTTAACCTGTGTGTGTTCAGTGTACTGTGAATTAATGTATTTATTTCTTTCTTTTTTCGTAGTTTCAACCCTTATGATGTCATCTCGTATATTTTCCTAGCGTCATCAAGTCATTAAGATCTGAGTGATTTAATGGTTGTGGTTTCTAATGCTCGGATGGAAAGGTCGTCGTTAGGAAAAATGGTTTTCCGATTATGTTACGAGTGTCTCATGGTACAGTGATTCATTGAAGTTCATTACAAAATGACACTAAACAATATTCAGTTGCTGAGCAATGAAGGAACTTAAACTTAATTAGGCAATGAAATCTTGGATACTCAATACCTGAGTATGGAGACTATTATTATTGTTATGCCTCATTTACATGCAGCCGAAGTGAGCAGGGAAGTGGGCATGGAAGTGGGCAGCGCGAGTATGTAAATGGGTCACTTCTCCTGCTCCTGCCGCTGCTACTCGCGTTGCGGCGCGCAGGGAGTCAGGAAGCAGCATGTGTACACCCACTGTCTTCGAAAGCAGTATGCGGGAATTATTCCTGGCAGCGCGAGCAGCAGTGGCTGCATGTAAATGAGGTATAAGGAAGTAACCAAGAAAGGAATTCTAAAAGTGGGCTAACAGTTTAATGATAATTCGGTTCTTGACAGCTTTTCAAACAATATTTCAGGCTGCTTGTTAGCTCTATTTGAATGTGAAAATAGTAGTTTATGCAACGGTTGCATAATGATAGGCCTTAAAACACTAGTGCGGGTTTCATGAAACGAGCCGATAGGCGAGTTTCATAATAAGATCGCACGTGTGTTTTAAGGCCAAATTATGCAGAGTTGCATACATAACTTTATCTACACACATATTATAAATCCTCCATCCATGATGGGTTCAGAAACAATACAAATAACAATGGTTTCTGGCAACAAGTTATTTGTTGCAATCGTGGCTGCATATTTCCGATATCCGGCGCATTTTCACATCACACACACTCCGAGAAGACTACTAACTATTCATATTTTCAACTAAAATGTAAATTACAAACAATTTTTTCTATTCAATTCAACAACAATTCTACTTTCGTTCAGCAAAACACCAACATGGCGGCGCGACCATTTTTTTTTTAAATCATAGACAAACGGATGAAGTCTCTATTCTCACGTCACTCGAGATCAAATATTGTGCAGTTTATATTAAAAAAACATACTGAATTGACGTTTCGTATCAATAACTGTTTAAATATCTATGGATACTAGAATAGAGACCCACTTGAGTTTTGACAGCTGTTCCAAATGTAATCTCATTTCTTTACTAAAAACGATAAAGAAGTCATGTTATTTCTTTATCGCAGCACTGGTTTTTCCTAATTGGTTGTCAAAATGGTGGTCATTTCCTACGGTTTTTGATTAACCAATGGAGGTTTTATGATATGGGTGTAGATAAAAAATATTTTCGTCATTAAATTTCCTCATTTTCAAGGCAAAAACGCTAAAAATATTTTACATTTATAAATTTGCTGCCAAAACGCTACCCCCTGTCAGCTCTCGCATGTGACGTCATTCCACTGGCAGAAACAAACAAAAATACACAGGTTGTCATAAATGTAAAGAAGCGGGAGCTAATAATTTTCGACCAGGGAATGCACGACCCAATAAATCGGTGCGAGCGCGAGCGCGATTAGGAACGCACCCGATTGATATGATTATTCTAAGTTGATATGATTCTATGACGTCGTGATTAGTGTTTTAAGTCACGTGACTTAGAAGTAAAAAAATATGGTTTTAAATTATTAAAATATAAATAATCTTGATTTATTTTTACATGACTCCTGTTCTATAATGTATTCTTGAGGGTTAAGCTATCATTCCACAGAAATATTTTAATATTTGTTACTATAGTCAACTACCCAATTATCATTTTGCGAAACTAAAATCACCATGAAAGAAAAGAAAAAAAGAAAAGAAAAGAAGCATTTATTCGGCTTATTGTAAATTAACATTGAACTTAAAACTAACTAATTATAAACACGTACATAAAACAATAGCCGAAAAGGCATCCAGCTCAGCAAAATGCTGTGGCTCAGAGCCGCAGCGCTGATTTTCAGCTGGACCCGGAATTAATGAAAAGTAGATGGCAAACAGTGGTAACAATTATTAATCGTTAATTTAAAAATTTTAAACAAATTTACAAGATCATGAACAAAACAAAATATTTCTTTTTTTTTTACAATTATTAAAAGCTCTGTGCGTGTGTGCTGAAATTGGTTGCTATTAAAAGTAAAAGTAAATAAATAAAAGCGATTATCAGAAGAATCAGAAAAACATTATTCCATACATAAATTTAAATGGCTCGACAAAGAATACATTATAATAAGTGTTTTATATCACCGTTAAAGACACAGTCGTTTAGCGACGCCCAAGTAAAATGTGAAAAAGTAGATGTGACTTTGAAAAGAATCGAGCGAAGTTGATCTAATCGTGTTTTCCTAATAGAAGATTGTTGATTATTATAGTCAAAATACTTCGAAATTGGTCTCCTTTCTCAGACCATAAATCCAATAGAATAGACTCCGCATATGATATGATATGATATTTATTTTGTATTAAACATACATTGTCAATAGTTATTAGAATTAAAATAGTAGCATTTTTATCATAATTAATAATTAATTACACGTTCACATTACATCACATTGAATTGTTTTTATATGATTTATTATATTTTATGTCTATTATTTAAGTGTGTGTTGACATATTTACTCACTCATCTAGGAATTCTCTTACAGAGTAAAAGGCTTTTCATAGGCATAGCCGGGCGCGGGGTCGATGCCATCATTAGAGGTTATAAGCCATATGTGGCGGGGCTATAGGCAGGATGCGGGACACGAAGGCGCTCTAAAATGCCCGGGGCCCGCAAGTTTGGCAGCTTTATTTGCTAGTAAAAGATAGGTTAAGCGCTGTATTTTAAAATTTTTGGTCTCTGCGTTTGTCTTCTAATGACAAGTGAAAGAGCCCACAGGTGGCTAATTTGATAAATAAACGTTTTGAGTTGAGTTTTAGTTCTTTAGCTCGTGTAGCCACAATCAAACGAAGTCACTTTTTTCGATTTAGCCCTGTTAATACTCATCTTATTTTTATCATCGTATGACAGTAAATTCATAGAATTAGATGAATGGCATGTGTCATTACTGTTCTGATAACATCACCATCATGGAAATTTGAATAAATATGTTCCATAGAATTCATGAAATAGATAAGGCCTTTTAGAGCGGTGTGATATACTAACAAATTATATAATTTATTTGGCTCTAACAGCAATTGATTTAATTGTAAGGGATATAACGTTCATTTGATATAACGATCAGATGATATAATAACAAAATAAATAAAGTTCTTCTGATATAATAAGCGTTGGAGGTAACACTCGTGTGATATAATCATCAAATGCTATAACCATAATTTGATATAGTCACAAAAAAAGACCTAACATCGAAGGCTAAAGCAGGAGCTTTGCTTCGCTTCTGCTCCGAACCATTTTGCTCGCTCGCTTCGCCCGCTCACCAATTATAATACATAATGAGGATTATATCATATGAGCGTTATTGCGATTATATCAAATATTTTGATAGCACTCGTTACGCTATGCACCCCTTTTAAAGTGGTACATACAAGTGAAGTAATTGGACTAGGACTAAAATATGGGCCAGAAAATATAAACTTCGGAAATATTAAATATTTATTTTAAAAAAACTTTACAAACATTTATTTTTATTTTTATTATTTTTTTATTTATTTAAATTAGAAGTGTTCGACAGGCGATTTTGAAAATACCCTTTTAGTATACCTAGTGAAAATGAAACAGACTTTATAAAAAATAATAATTTCTAAGGTGTCGTGATATTTTGCGTTGGTACATTAGTTGGTACATTATTTTGAAAACTTAACGCGCTTAAAACTAAATTATTATTTGTTGGAACTTGTACATTATTATACGCCTGTGCCACAGTTTGTCCTTTGTCTTGACTTTGGTGCTTATCAACTCCACTTAATATCTCTAAATGGGGCTTAATATCTTTTGCTCCAGTTTTAACTTCTGCAGGTGACAGGAAGGTTTTGAAATACTCTTCATCTATAAAGTATCTCATGCTGTCTTCGTCGAAAACTCTTATGCCACCGTTGTTGTTATTAGTAAATAATGGATTCTTCTGTAATGTATTTGGGTGATATTCGTGGTATACAATGCTTGCTACAGGACTTTCAACTTTATTTAGTAGATTTATTGGAGGTTTTTGTTGATAAGCGTATATGAAAGGAAACTCCCCAGTTTGATTAATTGGCCGCTTAACGAATACAGGATGTGAATTCGGTAATTTTATATTAACTATCTCATTGGGGGTTACTTTCTTATGGCTATCTAATATAGCTTGTCGAGTGACAAATGGTATTTTTTGTATTTTGTCTGTAATTTTACCCAAGAATAGTTCTAAAATGCCAGTATTTTTGTCTATTTTATTAAGAATCTGGCTTGTTAACTGTTCATTTTGAGTTATTGCGTTCAAAAGCTTCATTTTCAGTGGATCTTCTACTTCAGGTTTAAAAGTGGTGGTAGTAGTTGTAGTTTGAGCTTCAGTAGTCTTTTTTAGATCTTTTTCATTGATAAGACTAATTAGTAATTTGCCTACATCATCCTTATTTAAATGCAATAATTTTGGTGGATTCGTAGGTAAAATTATATCAAGTAAATCACTATTCCTTTCTATTGTTGCTATCTGACTTTTATTTTGTATCATCGTGTCAATTGTATTTTTTTGAATATTTAAATTATTTAACTGTTTGTCAATTCTTTCTTTATGCTCCTTTAATATATTCGTAAGTGCATCATGCTTCATTCTTAAATCATTTTGTGCTGTTGATATTTTTTTATGGATATCATCGTTATTATCTTTAACCTTATTATTGACATATATTCCAGAGTCATTTACACGTTCCATTTTAGATATCTCAGAGACGTTGACCATTGACGAATATAGCACACCATTTCTATTGAACGTTTTATTTATACTAGTACGGACCTCTTTGAATCCTGCTTTAGATTCATTAAAATCTGTAGGAAGTAGTTTGACAGTAACTTTATAACTAGTTCTTGGATGTGGTTCTAAAGCATGTACTAAATCTTGTACTTTCGGCATTTGTTCAACCAAACCTTCGTCATCAGTTGTTTCCACTTCAACATTACGGTTCCGTAGAGTGGGTTTACTTAAAACCTTGCCAAATGTAGTTGGAGTTCTGTCCATGTCATCTAAAAATATATGTGGGTATTTTGACATAAGAGGATTATGCCGTATTTTATATTCATAAGTATTAAAAAGCGGTGTTTGTTTAGTTTCCAATTGTAATCGTTCATCTAATTGTTCTGCTGCTTTGTTTTCATCTATTGCTAGATCTGATAAGTTTATTTGTCTTACTATAGCTCTATCAGCATATACATTTTCGTCAGAAAATATGTAAATATTCTCATTGGAGTCGCTATGAGCTGGCATATCCTTAGTAACGATCCTTATTTTATCTATCTGTCTCTTATTACGTTTGCTCTTCAAAAGTATTCTTTGCTTGGTCATAGGATTAGTATTTATGTATCTATTAAGACGTATTTTTGTTTTTATATTTGATACTTTTTTATAGTTGTATGAGCGTTTTTTTCTATCTAGAAGATCCGCCAAACTAAGTATTTCTGATGGTTTTAATTTTTTATTAAAAAGTTGATTTAAGTTATTGGGTAGTCCCTCTATCTGATTTGCTTCACTATTTTTCTCATTATCTCTGATCATTGAGAGTAATGTTTCGTTTTGCTTATCTTCATAAACCTGCTGATAATTATCGAAAGGTAGAAAATTATTACCAAATATGATTCGATATTCGTTTGAATGGTAATCATTTACATCTTTAGCAGATCGCCTGTTAGCTCTGTCCGTGTCTTTTATTTCTCTCTTTTTTATGATCTTTTTACCAAGCCTGTTTATATTAATATCTCTTTTTCTCATCTCATGTTTGAATACGGCAACGCCTTCTCCATTGTCAGAACCAACATAATTATGATCATAATTTTGATGATAAGTTTTAATTAGTTTTTCTATGCCAGTAAATAATTTCATACTATCCACGTCAGGTGCTTGGTCCACGTATTGATTAAGACCAATCGAGAAACCAGACCCTTCCAAATCTTTTATTACAAACTGTAGGTTTCCTAAATCGAAATAAGCATTGGAGTTTTCATCACTCAAATCCGTGTTCAAAGGGAGTTGTAGTCTTTGAGGAATTCCAGTCAAACGCAGTACTTTATCATAGTCTACATTAACTTGACTCATTTCAGCTGAGTTGATTGATTTGGAAGTAGAGAAGAATTTAGGCCCATATTCCTGCTTTTTCCAATCTTGACCATTTTTATCAGCTACTTTAGGTAAAGGCTCGTCATTTGGAAGTACTTTACTTATCGGGTATAATTCTCTATGGATGTAGAGACTACGGTCGTATGGTGACATATTTTTGTTTTTAAGTACATGATAAGTATCATTCTTAGGTCCCAGAGAATCCTGTATTCTTTTCTTAATATGAACATGTTTAACCTGTTGCTTCTCTAGGCGAACCGAGTGTAACGCATTTTGTATTTTCTGGACAAGTTTTTGCACCATTTCTTTCTTCCTTTGGCCATTTATACCTGTTTTGTCAAAGTGTGTTTCGATTTCAACAAAAAGTTCGTCATCATTCTTTGTTTTATTGTTCTTTGTATCTGTTTCTTTTTCAGTGACTTTTACGTTTCTTTTAAGACGTTTCTCTTTGTGTTTTACCGGGGTTTCCTGTATATCGTTAATGTTTTTGAAATTTTTTAGATATTCTTGTAACATAGTTTTCATATCCGAATGAGGTAATTTTCTGTTTTTGTAATTATCTTTGACTAAATCAGCAATTTCCTCAACATCTTGGTTCATATTTGTTGATATTGTGCTTGTTGTTTCGACGTGACTTCGTTCATTCACAACTGTTGATGTTGAATCATAGTCATCCATGCTCCTGACTTTAATGGATTTGCCATTGTATATAAGTTTAATAATGCCTTTGATATTTTCGTTTGAATTTCTGAAACCAACAAGAAATTAATATATAGACAACGTGAAATGATTTTGGATACGCTCGCTGACCTCGTTGACATGTTTTGTTGTTTAATTATGTGCTTTAGTTTAGTTTTGGAAACGGAATAGGCGATGAGGTCGAGTATCAGTCGATACTCTCGATCAACGATATTTAAAGGGGCTCGTAAACGAGTTAGTTTTTCGGCAATTTATTGCTGCGATTCGGGCTATCCTCAAAAGTTTACATTCAAAGTTTTGTTCCCATTAGTGATGTAAGATGTAATCCTTTTGGGGATAGCCCGAATTGCAGCAATACATTTCCGAAAAAGTAGCTCGATTACGAGCCCCTTAATAATGTCACTGCAGCTGCGCAAATCGGTCTCGCGGGTCCATCGTCACGACCAACCTCCATCGACCGAATGAATGTCTAGCAGTCTCTAGTAGAATCGTCTTCACGGGGTAGACTGCTCTAGAATCTGTCCCGCGTGGACTGGATTCGTATATAGATTTAGGATTTAAGATTAGTTAAACTTACGTGTCAACTTCTTTGTCACTTTTTTCAATATCGATTAAGGTTCTGATTATAAATTTGGGACCTGAAAATGGACCATTAGTATTATAACACCGTTGTTTTATGTTCAATATTGACTTAATTAATGTTCTTTTTTTAGGTTGCTTTACCTGTGAACTACTTACTTTTAACAGTAGATATTCGACTTTTCTCCCTTTTGATCTCCTCAATGTCTTGCTGCAATTGGTTGCATGTGGTCAGTTCTTCAAAGAACTTACTTTCTTCATCTAGGTGCGTTGTTGATTGCGAAGGTCCTTCAGTTGATACTTCATTTATTTTTTTGTTGGTATGTCGATTGTATTCGTAGTTATCTGAAAGATTAAAATTAAATATCAAAATAAAACTAGTCTCTTTTAAGTTGTTGTGAAACTGATTTTTTCTATATTAATGTCGATTTTAAATCACCTTTTTCATTTCTTTCCTCTTTCTTAAAATTCCTCAGCAGTGTGTGCAGATTATTATAGACATCATTTAAATCCATATGACCTTTTATCCCTTGCAACAATACATTATGCATTGCTAAATGTAATGAATCATCATCTTTATTATTCTGATCATTATGATTTTGATTTTTTCTTCCACTTGCTCTTGGTTTAGTCATATTAATTACTTGCTTTTCTTTATTGACTTGGTTTAACTCTTTTCTTTTGTATTTATCGACCTTAACGTAGATATCATCTAAGTCTATTTTAGAGTAGTCTTTTTCTTTCCTGCCAACAGGAGGTTCCTCTTCATCTAGTTCTTCTAGCAGTGTTGCTAGTCTGTTTGTTAGTTTGCTGCGCATTTTCGGATTTTGTATGTGCAGGAGGAAGTCAGATGAGTCTGAAATATAAATTTAGAAATTAATTATGTTTAATTGGCGTACTTTCTTTAAATAATGTTTTGATAGTATATTGTTACAATACATAACGAATACTCTACATTGAATAGCACATACATCAATGAAAATTAAAATATTTTGTTTAGCAAGTGATTAAATGGGTTCTTTCATTCTGAATCTACCAGCGCTTCAAAGGATGAATGCTGAGAAGAACCACCGCAAGAAATTCAGCAGTTAGTTTGTTTTTTCAACCGAATCATAATGGTAAACAATGTTTAAAAAATTTATAGAAATCGGTTGACCCGTTTCAGAGGAGTGCGACCACAAAAACCGTGACACACGAGATTTTTATATACAGGGTGGGCCATGTTAGGTATTTATTATAATTAAGTAATTAGTATATAATTCATTTTTAATTTGTAAAACACTGTCGTCCACTCCGTCTTGTTGCTGGCACTCCTGCAACCGACTACGCAATTGTATGAAAATATGCTGACAATCATCACTTCTGGTACGTAACCTGTTTGTTTAATATTGGTTGTTTCCTGGCTAGTTTCTTTGAACTTATTGACCACAACTTTGATTAAATTGATGCTGGTACATTAACTTATACGGCGTAATCCAAATTCAATCCTAAAAAGGCATCACATAGTAACGTAAGAAAATGTTGAACACAATAACCAATGCGAATGAAACGGTCCATCGTTGTCAAATATTTACAAAATGGCGTTTAGGTTTCCGTCATACTTTGTGCCGCACAATTAATAGGTTAGAAAAAAATCTGTTTTGCTATTTGCAAAAACTTATGGCCCATCCTGCATGTACTTATTTATTTTAATTAAATTTAGATGTAATTCATCAATCACATTTTAGTCTTTTCAGAACTTACCCAAAGACCTTTTAGTCCTATAGGCCTCCTCACTAACATCATAATTCCTGTCACCAGCATTGTTAACTTCAGATACTTTCGGTGATTCTGGTATGTCTGTAGTCTCCGTCGCATGCTTCACGTTAGCTTGATTGTCTTCAAACTCTGAAATAGTGAAAGATTATTAGTTAGTGATAATTATAACTTAATCTTTTATTGACCATTAGGACGTTCTGTATTACCCTTTCTGTATGAAACAACGTGAGAACAGGGTCATACACACGTTTAGGTTCTCAAATATTCCCACCTGTTTCCGAAAGTTAAGGACTCTGAGGCCTGATTTGGTGGCTTGGACTATATGGCTGTAGGACATTAGACATATATTTGGGCCTGTATGAGGAACACATAAAATTAAGCAGTCATTTTCGTTAACTTTTGGTCACAGGAGTGACAATTTTTGTTTGTTGAAGTGTTTTTTATCCAACAATGAAATCGCTTTTCACTGCCTGGCGAACGTCCTCACGATATTGTAGCGACACGCTAGCGAGTCTCATCCTACTCTTCCGCACGATGCGTAATGCGTGAGTGGGATGCGAGTCTCGCTCGCGAGCCGCAACAATATCGCTTGAACGTTCCCGAATTGAGGCACAGAGCTTCATTTTCAATTTTGTCGCATATTTTCTCATGCCGATAGATGGGGGTTGCCCCATCGCTTTGTTCGCTTAGATAAGCCGTCCGCGGAGTGCTCAAGTTCACAACGGGAGCTAGCGTGGTGGAAATAAAGATGCCATTCTAATAGTATTTATTCTTATGGTTCAGCTAAGTTCATCATCATCATCATTATTTCAGTCACAGGACGTCCACTGCTGGACATAAGCCTCCCCCATCAAATTCCAAAAGGGCCGGTTGGAAGCGGCCTGCATCCAGCGTTTTCCTGCGGTCTCTTTTAGGTCGTCTGTCCATCTTATGGGTGGACGTCCTACGTTGCGCTTGCCGGTCCTTGGTCTCCATTCGAGAACCTTTCGGCCCCATCGACCATCTATTCTGCGTGCTATGCGCCCTGCCCGCTGCCACTTCAACTTGCTGACCCAGTGGGCTATGTCGGTAACTTTCGCTTGTCTACGGATGTCCTCATTTCTGATTTGATCTCGTAGAGAAACCCCGCGAATAGCCCTCTCCATAGCTCGCTGTGCGACTTCGAGCTTGCTAATGAGGCCCATGAGAGACCACGTTTCAGTACCGTATGTCATCATTGGTAACACACACTGGTTGAAGACTTTCGTCTTAAGGCAGTGAGGTATTATGGATGAGAAGACATTTCGATGTTTACCGAACGCTGCCCAGCCTAGTTGGATTCGTCGATTGACCTCTTTCTTGAAGTTGGACCTGCCCAGTTGGACTGTCTGTCCTAGGTGGACGTACGCGTCAACAACTTCTAGAACTGAGTGCCCAACTGATACTGGGGTAGGTACAACATGGATGTTATAACAGCCAAGTTAAAGTGCATCTTTTATTATTATTTATCTTGACTCATAAAAACGATGACTCTGTAAGTAAGAAATATTCTAGTCGACTCACCTTGCACTTTTTTGCTGAGTAAGCTGTCAATGTCAATAAACACGTTCGTCAAAATGACAGTAAATGTAAAGGCGACGATGAACAGCCCGACGCAGAACACCCTGTTGAATGCACCCTCGAAGTCGCATCGTGACATTTATACAGCGTGATTGTGTATTGTAAATCTGTAATGTGTTTCGTTGATATTAATATCTGGTGGTGTCACTTAGTCCCACAGGCACTCCTCGATAGTTTGGCAGCTTTATTTGCTAGTAAAAATTAGCGGTGTCTTTAGGATATAATGGTCTGTGCTTACTCTAAAGTCTGTTCGCTGAGAGTTGATAAAAAAATAAAAAATCAGGGCTTCTTAACTCATTACAAATAGCGCGGCGGCCCGCTTATTTTTTTGCCGATGATAATAAAAAATTAAAGGGAAAAATCATATTTTTTGATAGTTTATTATTTTTGAATAGCCTGTATATGTCCCATTGCTGGCATATCATCGGAAGACGGCCATGACGAAGCCTCAGAGTCGGAGGAAAAATCAGAGTTGCTTCGTCTAAAACAACACTCGAACACCCAAAAGACACACTCGAAGCGTATTCCAGAATGGAGTGGCAATCATATGGCGCTCGCTCGCCCAGCGCGGCGCCGCGCTTGACAACAACTTCGTCCCTCGTACCACGAAACTCAGTGCGCGTGGCAATAACCGACGCCCGTCATACAGTTTGCGATAGGTAAGCGACAGTCGCTATTTCGAGACGATATCATATTATTTATCAACTCTCGGCGGACAGACTTTAGTCAGACACCTGCAGCGCATTTTAAAAGAAATATCTGAATAAAACGATTGTCCTATAATCTACTTACTTTGTAGCAGCAATTCCAACTGTATATACGCTTTGTACGCGTATCTTTCGAAGAATGGGTCGGTGTGAACCCCTGATAAGAATGCAGGAAGTTTACAAACAAATCCAAGTAAACGCGATAAGCATCTTTTTGTCTTATTGTGTAGAAACTTGAATTTTGCGCGACTACCACGAAAGAGTTTTTCAGGGACAATGTGTGCGTTTTGTTTCAGTATTTTAAGTTTAAATTGTACCCGGTGGAATTGCACTACATATAGATGGACACGTACCCAGGTATTTAGCCGGTGGCGGGTAAATACCCGATTACCTACCCAGTGTGTGTACGGTTTTGAATGAATGATACTTCACCGAGTTTCTTGCCGGCTCTTCTCAGTAGAAGTTTTTTTCCAAACCGGTGGCAGATTCATTCCTTGACCTTCCTAAGAGCTTGTAAAAGCCTAAATTGAATAAAGATAGTTTGACTTTGAGTTTGAGACTTTGACACGGGTAAATACGAGGGTATTTATTATTTCTTCTATTTTGAAAGTTTTTATCATTTCTGAGTCTAAAAAGCGACCTAATTAAACAAATTGAGGCAATGTTTCATTAATCATCTTAACTTAAATTTAGCATAGCCAAGAAAAACCTTCTATTAAATTTATTAATGATCATTATTTGGTTACAATATATGTAAATTTATTATATACTCCTCTTTATCATCAATACATATAAAACAGTACCGTGACTCACTTATAGACAACGCACGCACAGCCTAAACGGGTGCTCCTAGAGGTTTGAAATTTGAAGGAGATATTCCTCGAGTACCCGAGGGATTTTTGATGTGAAACATCTATAGGCGCACGTGAGACCGATTTCTGGCGTGGCGACGCGTCGCCACGCGCAATCGACTGTGCGTTTCTCTCTCACTCGATCCGGCGTTAAGCCATCTCTTTCGCTCCACTGAGCTCGGATACCTATAATGTATACTCTGTTTATTACAGTACTCATAACCTGTGTTTTTCTGGTAAATAAATCATTTTTCTGTTCTGATAATAAAATGTCTGACCGTGATAATTTAGAGAGTGGAAGTGATCAGCCTCCTGCAAAGAAAGCAAAATCACACTATGACACATTATCAAGTCATCAGTAAGTTAATTATATTTTTATAATTAAAGTATGCATTTATCTGTGCATTTAGCACGCGTATATTTGGTGTGTATTGAGCGCCAGTAAATGTAAAATCTACTCTCTAGGTAGATTAAAATTCACATAAATTTCATTGCATATCATGTTTTTAAATTAATTATTAATTTTAATTTCATTCTTATTGAAATTAATGCATTAAAACAATTGCTTAGAGAATAAATTTATTAATTTGTATTTAATGAAAATGAATGTTTATTTAATAAAAAATCATCGTTATCTAGAAAAAAAAATCGTTATATTTTTTATTTTATTTTATTGACATTTTTAGTTCCTACCACAATCTGTTCTTTTCTGCATACTACTTTTACGAAATAACGTCGATGTTTCACATCTACCAGGCGTCCCGTGACGGCTCCATTTTTTGAAATTCCATCCCTAAAGTTGATAAAGATTGTATGGAAAATACCGCGGGCGAAGCTGTGGCGGGTCCATTCGTTAGGAATAACTTAATAAGTAACGTTGCGGCTTGACTACTTGCGATTTTAAAACAAAGCGCTCGTTTAAATTAAAAAATAAATAACATGAAATACAAATCCATTCCAAATTCAATTTTAACGCGCTTGAGTAAACTTTGAAACAAAAGTGAATTTCATTTGGAATTGTTCCCTTTTAACTATAAACGTGCAAATATCTACTATATAAAAATAAGTCGGGTTTTCCTTCCTGACGCTATAACTCCAGAACGCACGAACCGATTTCCACGGTTTTGCATTCGTTGGAAAGGTCTCGGGCTCCGTGAGGTTTATAGCAAAGAAAATTCAGGAAAAATTTCAACAGAAAAGCGGGAAAATCTTTTTTCACATACAGCGCCATCTCTAATACATAGCTACACCAAACGAAATGTTACATAAAACGAAGCCATCTGGTGGCGAAACGGAGATCGCCGGGTTTGCTAGTTTCTAATAAAAATCTGTCTTATTTGTACCTGACCGTCAATCGGTTATCTCTCCCACAGCCACAAATTAACTCCCAAAAGCCGTCATGCTATTGGCTTAATTATGTAAATAAACTTACCTACTTTAAAACATTTCTAGAGATTTTAATTCCAATTCGTAATCAGCTCATTTACACAAAAGTATCTAGCCGTCAAATTGGGTAGATACGGATACATACCAGGTAGAAAGGTTGTATGTAAGGTGGTGCCTGGGAGCGCAGGTGAAACAGAGGATAGATCATTAATAACTGATATATCAGGCTAAATGAATGCTTAACTAAGGCTACATAATGAGAGTGTGAGTGTGGCGCAACTAACACTACAGGTATTTACCATGTATTCACCTGGGTAGGTAAATAAGGTAAATACCCGCTGCCCATCTCTCTGCAGTGGAGCAACAGTGCACTTCAAATTTTCTCTGTTAGGACCTTCATAGATGGACTGCTTGAAACTATTGCTGTTAGGCGATCTGCAGTTCCAATATTGATGTAGAGATGCAACAGATAGTGGTTTGGCCAGATATCGGATATCCGGATATCCAGCTCACAAGTCGTGTTAGCTTGTGCGGCCTTCGCGCGGCGAGCAAGTTTCAATTTGTTACGAATTGTACCTAAGTGCGCCGGAAGGCCCAGAACGCGCTTTATTACGTCAGTTGAAAATATTCGAACGTACACGACGTGATGTTATGTGAAGATTTATGTTTGAATAAACATAAAGTAAGATTTCATTGAATAACCGCCGTTGATTTCTGATTGCTTTTTTATCCTATTTATGTTTTTAGCCTTTACTATCCGATATCCGGCTGGATATCGACTTACTATCCGGTATCCGGCCGGCTAGTGTAGTCAATAGTCAGGCCGGATATCCATTGCATCTCCAATTGATGATCGCAATACACACGGCACGCTGAAGCAGTTCGCTCGCCGCAGCCAAAATATGCAGTCAACTTGCAGTCGAGTTTTACCGCGCTGCCGTACCTAAAAAGAAAAAAAGGAACCCTAATAGGGTCACTTGTTTGTCCGTCTGTCTGTCTTTCTGTGGTAAGTTTCTCAGGAACGCGTGGAGGTGTCAAGTTGAAATTAATATCAAATACTCAAGTCTACAATCTTTTAAAGCTGTGAAAAAATCATCCTTCTAAGTCACCGCAATCAAAAGATACGGCCGTTTATGCCACATATTTTGATACTCGCAAGGGAATCAAAACCTATAGGGTACTTCCCATTGACCTAGAATCATGAAATTTGGCAAGAAGCAGTGTCTTCAGTGCTATAGCACAAGTAAAGGAAAAAGTCCGAAAACCGTAAATTTGTAATTACATCACAAAAAAATAGTTAAACAGAATAACCTTTGCTAGGTCGTATCACACTCGCCGATTGGACGGAAATAGGTGCTTGTGGAAGTAATTTTTGTCTTATTTCATGGGTAGGTTGTAAATGGTAACCCCGTTGTTAAACGCATTTTTTTTTCATTTTTAGGGTTCCGTTCCTACACCTCTCTGTATCGTTTCTTTTTCATACATAAGTATGGAACCCTTGGCACGCGAGTCGGACTCACACTTGACCGGGTTTTTCTTCTTATAGTATGCAAAAGCATTGTTTCATTGGGGAGTAAAAATATTTATTTCAAGGTCCGGTAGGGGAGATAGGGGAGGTTTGGGCAGTTGGGAGACATGGGCACCCCCTGTATTTTCAATCCTATCATAGAATTTATTATTTCCCTAGTTTGGTAGTTTTGTTTATATTACGGATATTGAGTGTTTTATACGTCATTCCCAAACCTCCCACATGGGTGCCCAAGCTACCCTACCATAGGGAGCTGTGGGCACAATTGAGATATTTCTGAAATCCTTTTGTAATTTTGAGACTGATTATAATTTGTAGACAGTTCTTTGTGAAACTTCTAGCCAAATGTACCATACACTAAAACTTGGCAATAAATTTTGATTACATTAAACATGTGCTTTTTTATTAATTATCATCTGAAAAAGTGCCCATCCCTCCCCTATCTCCCCTATAGCTTCAATCCTTCGCTACACTTAGAATTCAACATTTAAATCCCTCGCAACGCTCGTGATTGAATTTGAGCATCCTTCGCTGCCCTCTGTTTCATCAATTTTAAATCTTGTTCCGTCTTTTGATCGTGGTAGGTTTTAAATAAACGCTTTTTAAAACTATCACATTTTATTAAATGTACATACAAAATTGCAATCTACAATTATCACAATATTTCGTTATACTTATAATTTAATAATAACTAACTAAAAACTATAAATGCCATGCCCTTGCTTTTCCTCTGGCTATTTCCTGTCCTTCTTCCATTCTCAACATATTAGCCTTCATTCTGGAAAGAGACAAAAAATAATTGAAATAGCAAATTGACTAACTATCAAATTCATCATGGTCATCGGCCTGTATATACCCCACAGCTAATCAGTAATGACAGACATTCAAATTTAGACCTAATATCTGTGTCATCAATACGTATAAAACAGTACCGTGACTCACTTATAGACAACGCACAGCCTAAACGGGTGCTCCTAGACGTTTGAAATTTGGAGGAGACATTCCTCGAGTACCTTAGAGGTGCACTAAGGAGAGATTTTTTGAAATTCCATCCCTAAAGGGGTGAAAAGGGGTGATAAACTCTGTATGGAAAATACCGCGGGTGAACCTGTGGCGGGTCCCATGATAGATACCTTCTGGCGTTAGATTGTCTATTCGATTGGAGCCCCATCAGCTCTGTATCAATGTCGACCCTCGAGTTACTGTCAAACTCTGGCAAGAAATCTGACGCAGCTACTCTTTTCTCACCAACTGCGAAATATCACAACATAAAACCCGGTTCGGTTCTCCAAGAAATAGTCTCCGGGAAACTAAAAATTCCCAGGACACAACATGCGAGCGTTGTGGAAGTCTTAGGGAGACTTATGTCCAGCAAACATCCTCAGGTTAAAATGATGAATACAGTTGTGCATGCTTGTTCACTGGCTGGATCGCTCCGAACTCGTACAATCGTGCAAATGGGTTCGATTTTTTAGTTCTTTTACAGGTCTGTTCTAAGGTCTGTTCGGTGAGAGTTGATAAAAAAAGTAAAAACTCAGAGCTTCTTAACTCATTACAAATAGCGGCCCGCTAATTATTTTTACCAATGATAATATAAAATTAAAGGGAAAAATTATATTTATCTACACCCATATCATAAAACCTCCATTGGTTAATCAAAAACCGTATGAAATGACCACCATTTTGACAACCAATTAGGAAAAACCAGTGCTGCGATAAAGAAATATGTTATGACTTCTTTATCGTTTTTAGTAAAGAAATGAGATTAAATTTGGAACAGCTGTCAAAACTCAAGTGGGTCTCTATTCTAGTATCCATAGATATTAAAAAGTTATTGATACGAAACGTCAATTCAGTATATTTTTTTAATATAAACTGCACAATATTTGATCTTGAGTGACGTGAGAATAGAGACTTCATCCGTTTGTCTATGATTTAAAAAATAAATGGTCTTGACGGAGGACGCCGCCATGTTGGTGTTTTGCTGAACGAAAGTAGAATTGTTGTTGAATTGAATAGAAAAAGTTGTTTGTAATTTACATTTTAGTTGAAAATATGAATAGTAAGTAGTCTTCTCGGAGTGTGTGTGATGTGAAAATGCGCCGGATATCGGAAATATGCAGCCACGATGGCAACAAATAACTTGTTGCCAGAAAATATTGTTTCTGAACCCATCATGGAGGATTTATAATATGTGTGTAGATAAAGTTATGTATGCAACTCTGCATAATTTGGCCTTAATAAAACACACGTGCGATCTTATTATGAAACTCGCCTGTCGGCTCGTTTCATGAAAACCGCACTAGTGTTTTAAGGCCTATCATTATGCAACCGTTGCATAAACTACTATTTTTTCATAGAATATTATTATTCAATAGCCTAACTGTATAAACAGAAAGCAACACGCGAACACCCAAACGACACACTCGAAGCCAATGACATATTATAGAAAGACACGAAACATATATCCATACTCAACGCATTTTAAAATGTGTCATTGATAAAAATAATCTTTTTGTTTCTTTTCGGCCAGTGCAGATTTATGTGACATTTGATGCTCACATATAAGACATTAATTTGCAGTATGGCGCTTCTGTATATGAACAAATATATTTTTTTCGCCGCCATCCGCCCGCCGCGATACCGCTATTGACAACATCTGCGTACTTCTTACCACGAAACTCAGTGCACGCGGCGATAAGCGACGCCCGTCATACAGTTTGCGATAGTTAAGCGACAGTTGCTATTTCGAAGCTATATCATAATATTTATCAACTCTCGGCGAACAGACTTTAGTACACTGAAATAATCTATCTATGGTCTGCTTCCGACAGGACGGCCCGTAAAAACTACGTCGTCTCGCTTGCTCCTGCACAATTGTATATGCATGTTCCCTCTTGCTATCTTACTCGGACAGAGCCAATGTGGAGCCATTCGGTCGATCGATCGGATCGCTTCGATGTCGCTGCTCGCTCTGCGTATTGTACTGACTGTACTAAGAGCAGTAACGTTACGAAATAGTTCGTTCTAGTACAGTGACGGGAATTAGTTATCTAGTACATAGTACATGTACTACACAAGCCTAATGATGAAGGAAGAATCCAACATGGACGAAGTCGCGGGAAGAAGCCAGTTATTACACTGGTCAACAGTGGTTTTGTTGCTCTGGATATTAAACTAAATTCGAGTAATTTGATGCCAAAAATTTATGAAACTGTGAATGATTTTGGAATATTGGCTCTGGTTTTCTTTAAATCAAAAGTTCTTTGTCTATGTAACAAAAATATTTACACCAAAATTATGAAAAAAACATGGGCCAATTCAGTGCTTTCATGAATATATTCGTAAACTGTGTATATACTTGAAAGTAGAGAAATCCGCAGAGATATCCAGGGAGGGCAACAAAAAAACTATTTTTGTGTTGATCTGCGGCCCTAACATGCAAAACACAAAGATAAGTTAAACCCGTTTATCTTTACGACTATCTCTTTCGTCGGCACTAGTGTGAGAGAGACGCACTTAGAGATAAGACGGTTTAACTCATCCTTGTGTCTGGCATGTTAGAGCCGCGTTATACAATGGTTTTTAATGGTCCTCTGCTGCACTGGGAGTGAAGAAATAGAATGCGTGCAGATGCTTATCATCCTGGCATGTCGTAAAAGTCGACTAAGGGACGGGTCCTCTCCAACATGGTGGACTATCTGTATGGGCGATGGGCTGATCACCTGTCACCATACGGTTCACCATACCATCTTAGGACTAATTAATCGAACGTGGCCACAAGTAGTCTTGTGGCTCTGCCCACCCCATTAGGGATTTCGGGCGTGATAATATGTATGTATGTATGTCTAACAACAAAATGTGTTTTAATGGTTAGAATCAACAAACGCGGGTCATGGGCGTGGCGGGTCCGCAAGCGACCCGCCACGCCCATGACCCACGTTTTCGTGTGCGAAAGGCTCCGAACGTACATTTATAAAATAGTTATTTGACTTACCTATGTCACTTTCATGAAGGCTGCCGTCGTCATAAACGTTGCCTTCAGTATCTTTAGTTATTTCTGTAAATTTTAAGTTTGCAATAAATCAGATATTAGCTTGATATACTAGAATGGACCAATAGGGAACTAAGAGGACTGTGAACCAATGGCAAAGATTATCCTTTTCATACAAAAGGCGATAACGATTTCCATCCCTTAAATGTTAACAGATTTTGACCAATTTTTGAAAGGTTGTCAATCAGAACAAAATCTAGGTCTATACGTTTTTTGAATATTGATTAAAGATAAACAAAGTCATATAATCGCCGAAATTAGTTTAGTATGAGAATACTGAAACAACCAAGAAACAACAATAAAACTGAATTTTTTGATTATAGTGAAAAAACCAAAACATATCTAGGTTTTGTTCTGACTGAAAACCTATCAAAAATTGATCAACATCAGTTAACATTTAACGGGTGGAAATTGATATCGACTTTTATATGATGAGCCATAGGTTTACACTCCTCTTAAATTAGGAAATAAAATGAAAGCGAAATTATGGTAATGAAAAAAAAAAAACAGATCATTTTGACCGTTAATTTTTATTAAATTTAGTGATAAATAAATATCATTTTCAAATTGATATAATGTATAATTTCTACGATATTGACCTGAGCAGTATTTTGGGAAATTATTACACATTTCGCTTAAATGCCATATATTTTGTACCTACACTCGAGCGTATGCTGTGATGTTATAGTTTATGTCCATTTTGTACCTACAGAGCGTTTTCGCGAGTCTTATGAACTAAGTATGACTTTTCAAAGGTTCATATTTTATCTCAAAAAATAACAATCATACAATGTTTTGCGTACACATTTCAATTTCTATTACTAATTTTTTTTTGTATTAAGAGGTAAACGAGCAGGCGGGTTGCCTGATGGTAAGCAATCACCGCCCATGGACACCCGCAACACCAGGGGAATCACGGATGCGTTGCCGGCCCTTTGAGAAAGGAGTAGGCTCGTTTTTTGAAGATCCCTAGGTTGTATCGGTCCGGGAACGTTGCCGCTGCAAGCTCGTTCCAAATTCCTACCGTACGTGGCAAAACCTGCCGCAAAAAAGGTACGGTAGTTGACTGCTACCGATCTAGGTGGTGCGGGTGAAAGGTCAGTTTGTTGCGAGTAGTTCGATGGTGGAACTTGGCAGCAGGTAATAACCCGAACAATTCCTCGGAACACTCCCCATAATAAATGCGGTACAGGGTGCAATGAAAGATAGAAAAAAAAAAACATGCATTTGATGCTTCATAAATGGACATAGCATACTTTGATATCGTAAAAACCTTCAAAAAGGATGAGCTAGGTCATAAAATTACTAAAAGTGGTAACATCATTCAATTATCCGCATATTTATAATATTGTATAAACTCACCAAATTGTTTCAAATTTGACTCTAATTCATCATTATCTGGAATTGAAACGATTATTTAGTCCACATTTATATTATCCAATAGTAATATTAATAAAATTATGGAAAGGATTCCCAATGATATGGGAACTGGACAGCGATATAAATATTTAAGCACATTTATTTATTTATTTATTCGAATCAACTGTGTGCAACATTACATAAAAATCCATGGCGTTACAACGATTCAATAGAATGACTTAAACTAGATTCTAACTAAACTACCATCTGGTCCATCCATACTTCTCTCTAACACTCTCTTCTACATAGAAAACAAAATTTGATGATGTGCATTTGAATTTTTCGATTGTTAGCTTACCAGGGAAAAACATGTCGAACTCTGCTACTTCAGGACTTCTTGATGTGCTCCTTGTGAATTCGGTCGTCAATGGCACTGAAGATGTTGACTCAGGAGCTTTTGGAGCTAGAAATAAAATTACTTTGTCAAATACTGTTGTAGAATAACATAGTGGCCATCCTTACAACTATAATAAATGCCAATATATTTCTTTGTTTGTCTTTTACGTCAAAACGGATGATTTTGATTACATTATACATAATTATGTGGTAGGTTACAGTGTCAGGGTACGTTAAATATTAGAAAAAAACCGGTTAAGTGCGAGTCTGACTCGCGTGCCGAGGGTTCCGTACATACCTATGAAAAACAGACAGTACCTTGTAGGTACGGAGCCCTAAAAATGAAAAAGAAAATAGCTTTTAACAACCGGGTAACTATTTACAATGTACCTATGAAATAAAACAAAAAATTACTTGAGACATTGCTTCTTGCCAAAATTCATGATTCTAGGTCAACGGGAAGTTTCCTATAGGTCTTGATTCCCTTGCGAGTATCAAAACATGTGGCATAAACGGCCGTATCTTTTGATAGCGGTGACTTAGAAGGTTGATTTTCTCACAGCTCCAGGAGATTGCAGACCTGAGTATTTGATATTAATTTCAACTTGATACCTCCACGCGTTCTTAAGAAAAAGGTCTTGGCAAACAGACAGACAAAGAAGTGAATAAGGGTTCCTTTTTTTCCTTTTGAACTACGGAACCCTAAAAATGCGGAACAGCGGGCTAAGGCACGTCCTATGATAAAAAACGTTCAACGCCCACGTGTGTTATTTAAACCCTACCGTCCGGTTTTCTGATTTATAATCAGACTAGTAACGCGCAAGTGCGATGAAAAACTTACTTGTGCTGGTCACTGGTCCAATGGGCGGTAGAGTGGAAGAAATATATGGTAATTCTGTAATAATAACTAGCGGTTGCTCGTTTCTATTTGTCAATACAGGTAGCGGTTGCATCAGTTTTGTGTCTGTAAAAAAAATAGTACATTGTTATCTAGACCGGGAAGTAAGCAAAAGAGAATCTAAGATACGAGTCCATTATTTCACTTTTCCAAGAGACATATAAGCAGTGGCGCAGCCTGCCTACAAGCCGATTGTCAGGAATCTTTACCAACCTAGAAAGCTACGACTACCTGTCAGTGAAGTCCAATGTTACTCTAAGTAAATGTCAAACTCGCACGTACGGTTCCAATTCTTCCGGCTTCCCTTAGAAAATATTTGACGCTTCACCACTGCATACGAGTGCATAGTGCTTTGCACAACTAAAGCGAGTATACTTAAGTATATTATCATTTGTCTACTTAAAACTAGGGTGTCTGATAGCAACTATGTCAGCATCAGATAGCTAATAGCAGTATTTCTGCCAGGAGCACTGTAGCGGGTGCGCAGCTGTCAGCAACTTGGCGATAGGCCAACAAAGTATATTTTCTAGGATACAACTATCCAGAGATTAGCACTTTTGTGGCCACAATTAGGAACATCTGACAAAATTTTCGTAAAGTGTTGCCGAATTTAAAATAACATTTAAAGATTGCTATATGAATGCGCGGTGTCGTAAAAGACAACAGAACCAACCGAAGGATGGGCAGCAGCGTGATTCGAGTACTATCATGACCGACTGCGGTCGCCAACCCGCCTGCCACGGCTGTGGCGACTATAGGAAATCCCCCCATTTTTGGTGGAGGCCTATGTCCTGCGGTAGACGTTTTGCAGCTGATGATGCTGATTAGGTTATATATACTGGCACTTTTGAAACATACGTACAGTGGATTCATCCATACTTGTCTTATGGTAAACAAGTTTCTAACCTCAAAATACACCTTTTATGGCTAAACCAGCTCTTTCCTTGCAAATAAAGGAACCAGAGACAATATTTTAGACGTCACTGCCAATTTTTAACCGATTTTTTTTAAAATAATTTTTCAGAATTCCCCCAAGTAGATTTGGGGGAATTCTGAAAAATTCTATTTTTATTAAAAATAATAGTAACTTTTAGTCTTTAACTCGTGAGGGAGTCGTGATGAAATATTTTAGGCTTACGTCCGCTTCACATATAGACAAAACTAAACCGATATTTGCCGAAACAGAGAGCAGCTAGCGACAATTGCGCAAGGCATCAATGTAGTCTTGCCTTGCACAATTGTACGTTTCACATTTGTACAAAAAAAAGATGGTCGTCCCGGAAACTGCCACTGCAGTGGAGTAAGGAAGCGAGAATGTGGTTGTATTTTCTCGTAAACACAAGACTACACGAGAGAACTTTGATGTTCGGGCACAATACAAACATAGACGAATACTCCTATTTACAGTCTCGTATTTGGCAAGTCTTGTGTTTTTGTCCAGAATGTGACGGGCTTTATTACTAACTTTGAAAATGTATGTTCAACCTGGAGATGAATATTGTGTATCAAGGGCGTGGACACCGTCCGCTCACATAACATTTGATTTTTCACATTATTGTCATAATGAAAAAGAATATTGGCAATAGTACAATTTTTGAACAAATAAACCGTGTAAAAAGTTAAAAAAAAACCTAGTTTTGCTTTATTTAAGATAAAACAGCTGTTTCATCCAAAAATTGCATATTTTGAGGTTATAAACTTGTTTACCCAATAAGACAAGTATGGATGAATCCACTTTACATATGTACGTTTTTTCTTATATTAAAATTAATATCAGAAAATATTATAGATCTCCTGTAACCATTATTTTCAGTCATAGTTTTAAACTTACCTAAACCCTTCAATCTTCTAAGCGCCTTCTCAACGCACCAATCAAGAATCTGTTTATTTGAATTCTGTCCTATTTCTTGACAAAAATTGGTTGCCATTGACAGAAAGGGATCATTCGCGAGCTTATTATCTTCTTTGATAGCAGTTGGTTTTTCTGTTGTTTTGTTATTTGTACTTATGCTTGCGAGATTTAATTTTTTGATGGATGTTCCCTTGCCCTTGTGTTTTCTTCGATTCTTCTTTTTTGAGTGATGATTTATCCATCTGCGTTCTCTATGTAAGGTTGGTTCTGATGCAACTGGCAGCAATATTGTTGTATCTAATTTAGAAACGTTACTATTAATCGTGTGTTTATTCCGCTTATGTTTAGCGTTCCTGGCTAAATAAGTTTTATCTGTAAGGATGTAGCCTGAAAGTATTTTATTTTTGATAATAGAGTCAATAAACGTGTTGTTAAAGTAGTATTTGTAGATCAAATCATCGATGGACTTATCGTCTTTCTCTTTTAAAATCAGTTGATCCTGATTTACAATAGGAATACTTGCGGGGATGGAGAATAGGTCAATTTTTACTGGTTCTGTTGTTGTTTGCAATCTTTCGGTGACCTTCTTGGATTCCGTAACGCTTATCGACATTTGTGTAGGTTTCATTATAGAACTTGTTAATTTTGGGAATTTGTTGTTTCCATACATAGTTTTCGCTTTTTCCAATATCCTTGAAAAGCTGGTTTGTTTGTGTGATATTTCAGTCTGGGCTTTGGCTATTGCGTTTTGTTTCTGATTTATTTTCTCGTTCTGTGCTACTAAAAACTTCTGCAAAGTAAAAAACTGCTGCTGCTGTGCTAAGAAATTCTTCTGTTGACTCTCAAATTGAATCAAATTGCTGGATATTTCTTTATCCTTTTTCTTATAACTCTCTTCCTGAGATTTTAACTTGTCTTGTAACGACTTTAATTTCTCCATGACTTTCAAGAAAAAACTATATTTCAAATCGAAATTTTGCAGTTCCTTTGTATTTTTTTCTATTTTATCCCTAAATTCTTTATTTATGCTTTCCATTTGAGAATGCATTGTCTTTATATCATTATGCTGTTTCATTATTTTCTTAAATGTTTTCGTTAACATTGCTAATACTTTTATTAAACCTTTCTCAGTTATTGGCTTGTGGGTTCTTACTTCAACTTTCGGCTCATTTGGCACAGCATCATATACAACATTTGACAATGGCGCCGATAAATATATATTATCTCCTTTCATATTTTTCATTGCATGAGTAACTTTACTCTTATTCAAAACGTCGAGAAGTTTGACCCTTTTGAATTGAGAACCATAATCCATGCTTCTTTTAGGTATAGATACATTGCCTTCAGTTAAATTTACTGCATCTTTTAAATACTCAACAGTATCAGTATCTTGCTTAACAGGTTTATCATTCTCTTTTATAATGTTAAGTTTGTTTATGCTGATTTCAACTTTTTCTTTATCTACAACAGGAACGTTCGTTTCATATTTAGGATAGACGTTGTAATCTATATTTTTATTATTAGGGCTATCAAGCAGCACAGTGACCTCGTAAGGATAATTTTGGAATAGAGAAGGTGTAACCGCAGATTTGTTAATACTATTCAAACTCTTCCTTAGCCGTTGTTTGTTTTTTCCTGAAAAATAATAAACTGCAAAGATTGTTAACTTTTTTATGCTGCCTTGTAGAATGTTACTAATTTAAATGAAAATAAATAAATAAATTGATCATCAACCAAAGTGACGACTACGGCCATAAAACCACTGGAATCTCTTTGCTCGCAAGGACCATTAAAATCATCAATTTATTAGTTTTGTGCGATATTTGAACCTGACTAGAGAGACTTCATAGTGTTCTCTATACTATATTTTATAGTTTTTCATACTCGTTATTTGTATTATTAGGACATGAAATGTTATATTTCAAAATGTTTATTTGACATTCGGAGACCTTACATCTCCATCTTTATAATTGACCGTGGAGACTGTCTACACCACCACTTAACCTAGATTATTAATCAATTTAGATGTTTCTTTGTTTTAATTATTATGTCCCTTAGAGGCTTTATACATCTTCAAGTCACTTAACTTGTCCAGACGTGGAGACAACTTTTCCCTTATTAGCGAATAATAATTAATTTGTACCCATTAGGTTTGTTTGTTGCACTATTTGTATTCGTTTTAGATAAAACTCTAATTTCAAAGTTGTTAAAAGACTGCTGAGTTTCTTGCGGCGTTTCTTCTCAGCAGATGTCACCTTTCGAAGCGCTGGTAGATTCAGACACGTGAAAGGGCCCATGTGGCCTACTTACAAAATAAAGATTTTCATTTTCATTGTCTTTCGCACTTGCATGGTCTTACGGAGCGTGAAACATCTGCAGGGTCGCATAGTGCAGAGAAGAAAGGAATGTTTTATTGCCTCAGTCGTCACTGGTTGCCGGCCACTATAGTCGATCAGAAATAACCTGGTAGTTAGTAGGTTAAAGTAAGTACTTACTGTGTGGTGACCGTTTGTTTCTGATCACGTAGCTGGGCATTATCCCTTCTTGCCTTGAAGTGAACGGGTCGAGGTCATTTTGGACGACGCTCTCAGTGTCCAAGGAATTGGCTCTGAAGATGAAGTGACCCACGCTTGACCTCTCGAAGGGATCATTTTGCTTGTGGCGGAGCCATACTCCTGAACATATAGGTTCATTGGTAAGATTTCAGTGTAATTATCGACATAATGCGATTGTAACTCTGTTTAAGTTTTCACACCAAAACAGTTGAACCAATTTTGATGAATTTTGGTATGGAGATAAATAGAACCTTGGAGAAGGATATAGGCTACTTAAATAGTTATTCTACGCAGACGAAGTCGCGGTCACCAGCTAGTAATGTATGATGCCATACTATAGATATGTAAGGTCAAGTCATGGCATAAGAAGACCATGGTCTACACAAATAAAAGTAATACGTTAAAAAATTGCTTAAAAGGACTTAAAAAAGCCCGTTGTTAAACTCCATAATAAGTACTTAATTGTCATTTATTTGACAAAATATGTTTAATATCAAATAAACAATTATTTTTTTATTCAGTAAAAATATGAACTTCCTGGGTAACTTACCTACTGAATTTTGTCAGTTTAAAACGGAGCTGATGGCGAAATATAAAAATAGTTTTCTAACAAAAACTTCTAAACCAATATGTCACATGTACAATAAATATTGTGTGACAACCCTATGATTACATTTCATTTAATTTTCACCGCTGATAACGGGGTCTGGTTATGGGGTCTGGCGGAGTCTGGGTACATACGTATATGGATAAATAAACACTTAAATACATAGGAAACATCCAGGACTCAGGAACAAACATTCGTGCTCATCACACAATTTTTTGCACTTACCAGCGATCGAACCCGGAACCGCTAGCTTCCAAGGCAGGGTCACTAACTAGGCTAACCGCGTTGTCTAGATAAATTAAAAATACTAACCTTTATTGATCTTATTTTTCTCGAATCGCGGTTTTACTAAGTTATTTTCCGAATCATATATTGTATTACATGTAATCACACCTACTAATGCTGCAATATGACAAAGTGTACGAAACATCACTATATTTTAACTTAAAGTCATTTGAGGTGTTTCTTGAGTTGAGGTATCGTTTGAATTGAACCACATTTTTTAGGTCTGAGTAATTTTTCATAAAGTTTGTAAACTTGAGTAGTGCTGGGGCTGTTTAGACGATTTATCGATATCGATTGGTAGCGCCTCTGAATTTGCAAATGTCTTGAGCTACTTGCTTACCTGTGTATTGCGATCCAAAATATTTATTTTAACCTCACCAGCTCGGAAATGCTTTCTTTTTTGCTCGAAATCTGCACTTTAACTGCGTAATAGGGTCCAGTTTTCACCCTTTGGGTATCCGTACCCTAAAAAATAATCATGACCTAAGCTGACCTAATGAAGTATGGGTGAAAAAATGTTTCGCATGGCAGCAAAGTTATTTGTGTCTCGTGCCTTTAATTGAATCTCTCGCTACGCTCAGGATTCTAACAACTTGACAGCCTTGTATAACAAATAACTATTGTTGCGCAAGACTGCATAGTTGAAATTTGGCGCAAGTGCTGATATTGAATCTAACGTAAGCGAGGCAAGCGAGCCTAAAATTTAATCACGAACGAAGCGAATGAAATTGGCGTTCGCCAAATTACTTATTTCATTTCACCGCAGTGAAGAATATACGGTTAGGTCATTTTCTAAGAACCTTATTCAATTATTCTAAGAAATGTACGAAATGCGTATGCTCGTTTTTATTTTAAATTCCGCCGCGTGCTGATGGCATGTCTTCTTACGTGGTAAGTTATCAAATTAAAGTAATTTATTTACTTAAGTTGACTTAAGTTATATAGTTATTTATTGTCTTAAAGTGCTTTTTCTCAAATAATTTTGTCTAGCACGTCTTCAGCTGAAAGAAGTTCATCACTAGCCATAGGCCTTACCCCAAATATCGCCACAACAACCTTCACCAAATCGCCTGGTATGACATAACGCTCTCGTTATGCAATCACAACAATCTTTATCCCCAGCGGCCATCTTGTCTGCCCCGACAAGCATTGACGCAATGTATCGACATATCGAATACTCAATGCCATTGAGTATTCGATATATCGATACATTGAACCCCGATCAGTTCCCCTCACTATTTATAAACATTAACCCATTTCCGTCGCGTGTTATTGTTTTCATGAGAATATCTTTGGCATACTTCTTTTATTTTGTGTCGGTTATTGTTGATAACTTAGCTTTGTTGTTTTGGGAACTTTTGTATATACACCCTGACCTTAATATTTTTATATTTGGGTATGAAGGTAGTATATAAGATATGTCTGTCAAGCATAAAAATAATAATAGCCTGAACACTAAGGCTACCCAGTGACTTACAATATAACTGTGCAATATCACTCGTTGCACAATTATATTGATCGTCAGTAGATGATATTGACGATCAATATCGACTACTGACGATCAATGTAATTATGTAACCAGTGATATTGCACAGTTATATTGTAACAATATCGACTTCTGACGATCAATATAATTGTGCAACCAGTGATATTGCACAGTTATATTGTAACAATATCCACTACTGACGATCAATATAATTGTGCAACCAGTGATATTGCACAGTTATATTGTAGGTCAGTGGTTAGCCGAACACCTCGTATCCGCTAGAGCCGCTGGATTGTACCTCAAAATTCAGGGGGTTTTTAGGCGTTTTAAAAACGAATTAAAAATGAGTGCTATGTTGATTATTAACTTGAAAAACGATAACAACTTTAGTTTGAATACTTTCTAGTCTGTAATTCGCATTAAAACTTAATGAAGTTGCTGAAGCAGCTAAACATTTAAATGAAATATAAATGAGCAATAAATAGGGAGCAATATTTGTTCTTAATAATTTATCATCAAAAATAACTCGTCCGTTATTGTAATATTACAATTATGAAGTTAATTTGAGCCTCTAGCTCATTTTAACGCATATTTATATGAAGGCGATTGCCGGGAGAGCACTGACGACACACGTAACGGTTATTTTAGTGTCTCAAACAGCAAAATATAGAAATGTAAACAAATATGTGACTTCTATATTATCCAAAATATCCTTTAACAAAAGGCATAATTTCGCTAGAAAATATGCCAGATGCTAAATAGATATTTCAGTTGCTAAATCAGCTAAAAAGATGCTAAATTTAGATACGAAGTTGGTAAATTGGCTACACTGCTACATGATCCAGTATATCGTCACTAAAATGCCAAAACCAAAAGTGTGTTCGCTAATTTTAAAATGAAGATACGTCAAACTTGATTTTGACAGCTTTGTGCTGTAAAAAATTGACTTTGATGTTTCATATTTTAAATTTAGTTTTTTTTTAATTAAGAGGACACCGATTTGAATTAGTCAAAGTGGGTTGCTTAGAATAATAACGCGATAAAAACCACATCCGCGCGCATAATTTGAAGCAACAAAATCGGAGCCATTTATGGCTCCATATTCATACAAAGGCCGGGACGCTCCTTAGTGTCAAATGTCAAAGCGCATAGTTTTATTGCTTCACTTTTGTCAGGGCGGTTGTATGTAAACTATCCTTCTATGGATTGTAATTATATGGTGTGTCGTTGTTTTATACGTGTTATACCGGGTTGACCGCTTAAATGAGTCTTCGCCAGCGCGGCACAGGGGCGCGGGGGCAGGACGACAAAGGGGCCTGAGAGATGTGCGGGCGGTGTGAAATGAATGAAAACAAAAATGCGCCTGCCGCTCGCACCTCTCTCGGTCCCCTTTGTCGCCTACCCCCGCGCCCCTGTGCCGCGCGGGCGAAGACTCATTTAAGCGGTCAACCTATAGACGACATTCGCAGTTTTGACATTTTAGAGACGATATAGCTTAGATTATAGAAATAAAAGATCAAACGTTGGGGACCTCAAGCCATGCCGCCTAAAACGTCCACTACAGGCTAGGACACGGGTTGATACAAAACACATGCGCATTTGTTTGGCCTGTAAGGTTATGATACTAAATAATATTGGCAATTTAGTGTTCATTTGTGACAGCATTTTTACAATCTTATTAATTTGCTCATACTGTCACTGGCTGACGTAAGGCGAAGAACCATATTTGAAATCAATGTACTGATAAAATACAGCCATCTTGTTTTTTCATAAGGGCGCTGACGTTTGCGGGAGCAGCGTAGCATTACAGTCGTAGGTTCAACTAATTTACAGCGTATCTTTTACTTCTATAATCCAAGCAATTTAGTATTTATTTATTACCACCAAATTAAGAAGAGTTCCAAACTTATTAATTTGGTCGTACTGTCACCTTGTCAAGAAACATGTTTGAAATCGACGTACTAATAAAATACAGCCATCTTGTTTTTTCATTAAGGCGCTGATGTTTGCGGGAGCAGCGTAGCAATACAGTCGTAGGTTCAATTAATATACAGCGTATCTTTTACTTCTATACCTAATCTAAGCGATATAGTAAATCATTAAGCAATAGTACTGAATAGAGGCCCTTACAGATGAATAAATAAGATTCATTATCATTTTGTAATTATATATTTCCAAAAATGATCTTCTGTGCCTTCTTCTGTGGTGAGTATTTCTATACCATTTCATCAAAGAAGGCAGCATAAGGTTCCGGCAGAAGAATGCTTAGTATTTCTCCACTTCTTCAGTTTTCTTGTTTGCAACGACTTCCCTGAAAAAGATTAGGAGCCGTGTGCTAAACATGGTTTGAATCAAATGTCCTAAATATCCTACTAATATTATAGATGCGAAAGTTTGTGTGTGTGTTTGTTACACAGTTCATGAAACTTGGTTTATAGTCCTGGTCCTGGAATAGACATACTTAGGGTACTTTTTATTCCGTAAAATTCAAAAGTTAAGGGAAAAACTATTACCGAATTCCACGCGTTTGTGTGGATGTTTCTAATATTGATGATGCTGACTGCTCCTCCTTAATCGTATGTAAGCAAAACGTAATATATGTATTAATCGTATGTATTCATGGAAACATTTTTGTTAGCAACAATTCCCTTAACTATTCCCTAAATAATGAGTTTGCAAACGGACCGTTATATTACAAATTTCAAAGATATGGAATAGCTAGGGAGCTGGGTGCCAAATTTTCTATATGATTTGTTCGCTTGGCAGACCTGAATTGTTCAATTAATGACAATGTAAGAAGCACAGAAAAATCGTCTGCTACCATGGTATCGCTGCGTTTTCAATTGACAGCGTTTCAAAAATTTAAAATCTAAATCATTTGGTCGTGTCTGCCTCTTGGACTGATGGTCAGAATCATCCTCAAAACGTTGAACATCGAAGAGGCAGACGTGCAGGGCTCTGTTTTATAACGGAACGAGTTGCAAAAATGTAAATGATAAAAGCTATATCATTTGTTCGTTGTTCTCGTTGCGTCCATTCGATTCATTAGGACTCCCAGAATAGAAAAAGAAAGTTGGCAGACGTCTAGCTCGCTGATTTTTTTATATACGTTTTTATAAAGTTATAATTCAAAAACGCAGGGACATACGACTTTCATTTACAAGACCAAATTGATGTGAATTGACATAAACTTTAATCCCTATCAATATGAAAGACGAACAAATCATATACCAAAATGGCACCCAGCTCCGTAACTAGAATGTCTATCAGAACACTTTACAAGAGCGGTTCTTAATATTTAACTAAATGATTCTCAAAATATCTCACCTCTTGCAGCAAGGGAACTCCCAGAAGCTCTGCTCCTTCCCATAATCCTCGCCGTCCTGTATCGTCTGCGGCATGGCCTTCCCCATGGATTCAGGCAGAAAGAGGCATAGAAAACCTCCCAGTATCCCCAGGGAACCCAGGATAAGAAGCGGAATCTCTACTGCTATTGTTGCCTGAAATAAGTCGAGTCTTTTATCTAGGTTTAACTGAACTATCATCACCAAGTGCTACAGCGCATGCTGAGTGGAGACCCTTAGGGTGCTTGGCCAGGGCAACTTTTTGTAGCGATACAGTCTCAAAACGGCCGCGCTTCTATCTCAATGCAGTCGCGGATCTGCACCGCTACAGACGCGATTCTGCATCGCTACTAACGTTCTGTTCTGACTGACAACCTACCAAAAATTGGTCATAATCAGTTAATATTTAAGGGGTGTAAATCGTTATCACCTTTTGTATGAAAAGGGTGATTTTTGCCGTTGCTTCACAGTCCTAAGGGCCATTTAAGAATGCCGCTTACCATGTAGACGATGTAGGGCACCAGGATGGTGGCCACGTAGCCGGTGATGTGGATGAGTGCGAGCCCCTGCGCGCGCACCACCGTAGGCAGCAGCTCCGCCGCGTACTGCATGCCGATGTTGTACGAGATGTTCACCGCGAAGCGCCCCACCATGGCCAGAGACGCCGTCGGGATGCCTGGAACATCATACTACATTGTTGTCGACGCCGGGAAGTTCAGTTACTTCCCGGCGTCGACAACAATGTAAGGCACAATCTAAGATACGAGTTCATTATTCCACTTTAGAGACATACGAGTATGTACATAATATTTTGCACGACTAATAGTTAGGGAGCTGGGTGCCATTTTGGTGTATGATTTGTTCGTCTTTCATATTGATAGGGATGAAATGTTTATGCCAATACAAATCGATTTGGTCCAGTAAATGAAAGTCGTATATCCCTGCGTTTTAGAATTACAACTTTAAAAAGTCGTACATAAAAAATCAGCGACCTAGACGTCTGCCAACTTTTTTTTCTATTCTGGGTGTCCTAATGAATTGAATGGACGCAACGAGAATGACAAATGATTTACTATATCTTTTTTTTTCATTTACATTTTTGCAACTACGTCCCGTTATTAAACAGAGCCGTTTGTCTCTTCGTTTTGAGGATGATTCTGACCATCAGTTCAAGAGGCAGACACGAACCAATGATTTAGCACACCTTTTTTTTTTAATTTTTGAACGCTGTCAATTGGAGACACACTGCTACCATGGTGGCAGACTATTTTTCTGTGGTTATTTACATTGTCATTAATCGAACAATTCAGGTCTGCCAAGCGAAAAAATCATATGGACATTTTTTCACCAAGCTCCCTAGCTATAAGCTAAGTTTATTATACTGTGGATTGGTCGATTACTTTACTAGCCTGGAGTTAGACCAACAAAGTGTATTTTGTTGACATGTATTGAAGCGACCAGAGATGAGCAGTTGGGAGCATCTATGACATTTCCGAGCGATGTTGCAATAGTAGTTTATGCAACGGTTGCATAATAATAGGCCTTAAAACACTAGTGCGGTTTTCATGAAACGAACTTTAGCGAGTTTCATAATAAGATTGCACGGGTGTTGTCGTAGTTCCGACTCTTTGTATACCTTGTCATTGTGACACGTTAATTTTGTTTGATAAAACCTAATATCTATGTCTAGGTTTTTCATTTAACAATTTATCAAACAAAATGGACAAATATCTCCGTCCCGAAAGATTTGACGTGGACCCAAACCAAAACACCAGCCCCAAGGAATGGGAACACTGGAAAACAACATTTAATAACTTCATAGCGTCCCAGGAATCACCCCCGTCAGATCAGGTTAAACTTAGCCTACTTATTAATCACGTATCCCCTATTGTTTATACATACGTAGCCGAATGCGCCACGTTCGACGATGCCATGAAGCTGCTAGACAAGTTGTATATCAAACCAAGGAATATTCTGTACGCTCGTCATGTTCTCGCTACGCGGAAACAATACAGCCACGAGACGGTAGATAACTATTTGCAAGCATTGAAGCAATTATCTAAAGACTGTGATTTTGAAAAAGTAGACGCTGAAACTAATAAAAACGATAATATTCGTGATGCATTCATATCTGGCATTACTTCTAATAAAATACGACAAAGATTGCTAGAAAACCTTACCCTAACATTAGATGAAGCCTATAACCAAGCAGTTTCTTTAGAAATGGCTGAAGCAAATTCCCAGCAATATAATAACTTGTCAGTTAACGCTGTTCGTCAAGAAGTGGTCGATGTTACTCAAAATTCTCCTAAGGAAGCGACTGAAGCGGTGGCTGTAACGTTCAGAAAACGAAAATGTTTCTTTTGTGGCGGGCGTGTTCACCCTCGCAAGGAGTGTCCTGCCTCAGAGGCGATCTGCCAGCTGTGCGGAAAGACAGGCCACTTCGCCAATGTGTGCCGCAGTAAAAACTCAATGAGCGCTGCTCAAACTACCGGTGAGATCAACGCCTGTATTATAGCCGCGTCGCCTTCATCTTTGAGAAAGACAATAGTTCCTGCTTTCTTAAAAGGGATCAAAGCAGAGGCTCTCACAGATACTGGCAGTTCCTCCAGTTTCATCAATTATGATTTTTATAAGCTATGCAATCTGAAGAAAAAGCCTAGCAGTCAAATAATTTCGATGGCCTCACTGAGTCATACGTCCCAGGTGGAGGGACAAACTACTCAAACTTTGAAAATAGGCAATCACACTTACGACGGCATCAATTTACTGATTGTTAAAAACTTGTGCTCCGACATGATAATAGGACATGATGTACTTGAGAACCACAGCACTTTAGAGTTTGCGTTTGGAGGCCCAAAAGAACCGCTAGTAGTGTGTAACGTTGCCGAAGCATCTGTTCCTGCTGTTCCGCTATTTGCAAACGTCACTCCTCACTGTAAACCAATTGCGATAAAGTCCCGGAGACATAGCGACGAAGACAGAAAATTTATCGAGGATGAGATCAAAAAACTTCTCACTGAAGGAATAATTGAAGAGAGCAGGTCCCCGTGGCGAGCACAAGTGCTTATAACCAAGAACGCAAATCACAAGAAACGTCTTGTTATTGACTATTCGCTGACTATCAATAAATACACAGAATTGGATGCGTATCCGCTACCAAATATCGAAGAGTTGGTGTCTAAAATATCAAAATTCAACTTCTTTAGCGCTATTGACCTACAAAGTGCGTACCATCAAGTGCCTATTTTAGAAAAAGAACGACAATACACGGCATTTGAAGCCGCTGGAAATCTTTATCAGTTTCGCCGCATTCCATTTGGTGTTACCAATGGCGTTTCCAGTTTCCAACGAACTGTCGATTGGGTCATTCGCAAGGAGAAATTGGAAGGAACCTTCGCTTATCTCGATGACATTACCATATGTGGTAAAACACAGGAAGAGCATGATCATAATTTACAGAGATTTCTGACTGCTGCTGAAAAATATAGCTTAACCCTTAACAAATCGAAATCCATATTTTCAAAAGACTCAATTAAAATTCTAGGCTATGATATTGTTAATAACACCATTCAACCAGACAGCGACCGACTGAAACCCTTAATCGAATTACCTCCTCCACTTGACATACCCAGCATGAGGAGAGCGTTAGGAATGTTCGCACACTACTCTAAATGGATACCAAACTTCTCTGAGAAAGTACACGAGCTCGCAAGAAACAGAGCATTTCCCTTGAACAATAATTTAATAACACATTTCGAAGAGTTAAAATCCTGCATATTGAAGTCGTGCGTACATGCAATTGATGAAAATATACCTTTCACTGTAGAAACAGACGCGTCTGAGCATTCTATAGCAGCGACTCTCTCGCAAGCAAACAGGCCTGTCGCATTTTACTCGAGAACTCTGAATCATAGTGAGCAAAATCATTCAGCGATTGAAAAAGAAGCCTACGCCATCGTAGAGTCATTAAAGAAATGGCGGCATTTTCTGATCGGCCGCCCCTTTAGATTGATAACAGACCAGAGGTCAGTGTCATTTATGTTTGACACAAAGCACGCAAGCAAAATTAAAAATGAAAAAATTCAAAGGTGGCGCCTAGAACTGGCATCTTACAAATATGACATTGTATATAGACCGGGCAAAGAAAACTACGTTGCAGATGCGTTATCCCGGGTTTGTGCTACACTAGAATCACGCTTAACTAAACTTTTTTCGCTTCATGAAGCCCTTTGTCATCCAGGCATAACTAGAATGGCACATTGGACAAGATCCAAGAATTTACCATACTCTATCGAAGACATCCGAAATATGATTAATTCGTGTCGCACGTGCGCTGAAATTAAACCACGGTTCTTTAAGCTGAGTCCTGGCACACAGCCTAGATTAATTAAAGCTATCGCTCCTTTTGAAAGGCTCAGTATTGACTTTAAAGGACCCGTTCCATCGAACACTAATAATAAGTATATACTGACAGTCATTGACGAGTACTCTAGGTTTCCATTCGCATTTCCATGTTCCGATATGAGCGCCAGCACGGTTATTAAAAACCTTAATAGTCTTTTCAATATGTTTGGCATGCCTGCTTATATTCACTCGGATCGTGGTACATCTTTTCTATGTGCAGATGTCAAAGAATTCCTGCATTCACGAGGCGTTGCCACAAGCCGCACTACGGCGTATAACCCGCAAGGCAACGGACAAGTCGAGAGACTTAACTCCACGTTGTGGAAGACTATACAGCTTGCACTTAGAACTAAGAATTTGGCAATAGAACGATGGGAGGAAGTGTTACCCCAAGCGTTGCATTCGATACGTTCCCTTTTGTGTACAAGTACGAATTGTACTCCCCACGAGAGAATGTTCGTCCATTCACGTAAATCTACGAATGGTGACTCCATTCCAACGTGGCTTACAAACTCAGGACAAGTTTTAATGAAACGATTCAATCGCAAGAATAAATATCAACCAATAACAGAGGAGGTCGAACTACTGCATTCTAATCCAGATTACTCGTATGTGCGCCTATCTGATGGCCGCGAGACTACTGTGTCTAATCGGTGTTTGGCTCCGATTGGTGAACAAGGAGAAGATATCCGAGCTGAACAGGAGAGTAATGACTTTCAAGATGCTGCAGACGCTGCATCTCCCGAAGTGAGTCTCCTCTCCCAAGACACTGCCTCACTCCCTCAAGACTATTCAGAAGCACATGAAGTCGAGCCTGCGCCTCCCCTTGAAGACCAGCGCAATGATCATGACGTTCATGAAAGTGCTGAACCCAGAAGGTCTAGCAGGATTCGCAATCCGCCTAAATTTCTCTTGGATTATATTTGGCCGGGGAGAATGTCGTAGTTCCGACTCTTTGTATACCTTGTCATTGTGACACGTTAATTTTGTTTGATAAAACCTAATATCTATGTCTAGGTTTTTCATTTAACAGGTGTTTTAAGGCCAAATTATGGAGAGTTGCATACATAACTTTATCCACACACATATTATAAATCCTCCATGATGTGTTCAGAAACAATATTTTCTGGCAACAAGTTATTTGTTGCAATCGTGGCTGCATATTTCCGATATCCGGCGCATTTTCACATCACACACACTCCGAGAAGACTACTATTCATATTTTCAACTAAAATGTAAATTACAAACAACTTTTTCTATTCAATTCAACAACAATTCTACTTTCGTCCAGCAAAACACCAACATGGCGGCGTCCTCCGTCAAGACCATTTATTTTTTAAATCATAGACAAACGGATGAAGTCTCTATTCTCACGTCACTCGAGATCAAATATTGTGCAGTTTATATTAAAAAACATACTGAATTGACGATGGTCTTGACGGAGGATCGAATTGCCGCCATTAGGCGGCAATTCGATCCTCCGTCAAGACCATTTTTTTTTAAATCATAGACAAACGAATGAAGTTTCTATTCTCACGTCACTCGAGATCAAATATTGTGCAGTTTATATTAAAAAACATACTGAATTGACGTTTCGTATCAATAACTATTTTAATATCTATGGATACTAGAATAGAGACCCACTTGAGTTTTGACAGCTGTTCCAAATTTAATCTCATTTCTATACTAAAAACGATACGGGAATAACATTGCAGCACTCGTTTTACCTAATTGGTTGTCAAAATGGTGGTCATTTCCTACGGTTTTTGACTGTCAATGGTCAAACTGATACCAGAAGCATGTATTTCTTACCTTGTGGCACTGTAGTCGCTAAGAAGCTGAAAATCCCGCTGATCACCAAAGAACCAAACGCAAGCCAGCGACGTCCCAATCTGAAATGAAAAACCGTATTACGAAAAAACGTATTGAAATGTTTTTCATTTCAGATTGGGAAATCTGAAATGAAAAACATTTCAATACGTTTTTGTAATAACAACACTCCCTTTGATAATTTTTAACCGACTTAAAGGAGGAGGAGGAGGTAGATAATCTCCTCATTTTTGAGGACTGACAATCGCGTTATGGAGATAATAGCTCGGTAATAAGCTGCCGCTGCTCAAACCTAGTTAAACTAGATGGCGCCACAACCATAGCTTGCACCGTATTCATTCAAATACAAAGAAATTATATCATTTATTGAGCAAAATGGCACGTGTAGTGCAACTTTACACGTCATTTGTAAAAACTATCAGCTTTTCGAAGGAAACCCTCTTTGAAAGGATTGCAGCCGCAATTTAAGAAATTCGCCGATAGATTGCATCACAAAATGCTTTTTGAAGAGGGGCATATTATATTTTTAGGGTTTGGAACCCTTATAGGATCACTCGTGTGTCTGTTTCTGTATTTCTGTGTTCTGTGGTTGAGTTGACTGACAACTCTTTGTTGTCAAACCACTGTCAAACACACAACTACAGAATACATAATAGAGGAACTGTCACTTTCTTTTTCATTGCAGTCATTTAATAAAATCTCTTCAAGAAACAATATAAAATTAAAATAAATTACCTTTAGATTCTTGGCCCCTGAAACTTTCACTGTCAAAAAAAAATGCCCCTCCTCAAAAAAACTTTACCTGCCCAACTTGCTTTATTCATTCATAGTAATACTTACATATCTAAAATGGATATCAACAGTATATCAGCCGGGAACTCAGTAGCTGTAGCCACAGTGAATGTCAGAAACATGTCCAGCCCTAGTGACCCCACGTTTCGGACATGTCCATCGAAGACCATAGCTGTTGTTGTCCAGATGATGAGCAGCAATATACTGTGGCGCCGGAGACGAGGTGTCTTAAAAAGGTCCAGGGCTGAGTAGTTTTTGGTCTCCCGTTCAGATTTAGCTATTTCTGTTGCTGTTTCCTGGAAAAATTTAAAGTGAGCTTCAGTGGTCTATTGGCTAAAGAATGTAGACTGGTGATCGCGAGATAACGGGTTCGAATCGAAAGTTTTTCTAACTTATTTATTATTATCTACCTGTGAACTGCGGTAACCGATGCTCTTACGGTGAGGGTAAACATCCTGAGGAAATCTGGATATTAATGTAACTAAATACGTAACCATGATCTAGTTGGTCTGGTATACTTGTCACAAAGAGTTATCCGATCAGCAACATCTGGGATCATGGTCAAAGCGTACCCCTTTGTGCAACCGTTGTACGAATTTGGAAAGGTTATTCCATTAAACTCCTTTTTTTGTGACTTATTTACAGTTTACGGACGTTTTCCTTTACTTGTGCTGTAAGACACTGCTTCTTCCCAAATTTCATGATTCTAGGTGAACGCAAAGGATATCAGAACCTATCTATAGGGTACTTCCCATGGATTCCCTTGAAAGTATCAAAATATGTGGTATAAACGGCCGTATCTTGTGATTGCGTTGACTTAGAAGGTTGATTTTTTCACAGCTCCAGGAAATTACAAATTTGAGTATTTTATATTAATTTCAATTTGATACCTCCACGCGTTCTTGAGAAAATGGTCTTGACAGACATACAGACAGACGGACAAACACGTGATCCTATAAGGGTTCCTTTTTTCCTTTTGTGGTATGGAACCCTAAAAAACGGTTTTAACTGTCTCTTCAAAAGAAGACCATAAAGTGCCATAAACAGCGATTTTTGGATTCCCACCGACGTTACAACATAACACAACTACCATCTCTTGCTAAGATTAAAATTGTTAACACAGCTATAATAATATACTAGCTGACCCGTGCGAATTTTCGCACGTTATCAAACACCGGATAGTAATAATAACAATATTATAAAGTGAGAATAAGTAAATGCAAGTATTATTAGTAAAAAATATTTTATTTTTGAGAGATAATTGTACTAAGACATTGCCTATTTATACAATAGTACCTGGATGACCGAGCCTTGCTCGGCATTTTTTTTTTGGTAAAACGTGTTTTTTTGGAAAAAAATATGCGTGGATAAAGATATTTTTTCTCACAAAAGAAAAAACTTGAAAAAAAAAGGAAAAATATAATCCACCACCACCTGGACTCGAACCGGGGTCTTCTGGCTTCGGAACCGGTCGACTACGCAACCGAGCTATTACAACTTTGTGAATAGTAACGAAATTAACCTAAGTATTCAAATGATATTGTAGCAGTTTTTCATTACCGGAAAACACGGATAAAACAACGTTTTCTTAAAATGAAACCTAGCTATATCGATTTATCGCTCCCAAAACGCCCTGCATACTAATCATGAAAATCGTTGGAGCCGTTTCCGTGATTCAGATTATATATATATTGAAATAAGAATTCCTCGTTTAAAGGTATAAGATATGCATGACAGAGTAAAAAAGTAGACAGTTAATAACATAGATATAGATATGGGCATTGATACTGTTATGGTGCGTCCACATCTGACGAATTCGCCGATCGCGCGCCGGTCGCGAACCGCTCGCGGGGATGCTGAGTAGACTATATCGACGGCCGATATCATCCACTAACGACCAATAAATACAACCGTGCAAAATCACTGATTGTACAATATATATTGATCGCCATTAGATCATATCAAATAATTTAGGTCAGTACCGAGCCTACCCGACGCGCAGCGCCATCTGTTGACATTTGTCAGCATCATCACATACGTAGTATCTTCTAAGTAGTCTGTGGCCATCACACCGTAGTTAAACAGACTGTCAATAGATGGCGCTTGCAAATCGCGTGGTTTTTTATTTATTTTTTAACGAAAACGTTATTTTTAATCTATTTTTGTATTTTTAAGACGAATCGGAGAACATAAGCTTTAAAATGACGTTTAAATCATTAATTTTGGTAAAGAAATAACGGAGATCTTGAGCGTCTTCAAAAAAATACCTTTTAGAAATAATATATATATGATGATGATTCTTGTACATAACTTACTCTGAATTCCTTAATAATCTCATCAGGTATCTCCTTCTTGTTCACTCTTCCGCATTTCTCTAGAATTTTAATAGATTCTTCTATACGTCCTTGCGATATCAACCATCTGAAATGGAGGTTTATTTTATTTCAACCAAAGTCAAACTATCTTTATTCAATTTAGGCTTTTACAAACTCTTATAAAGGTCAGGGAATGAATCTACCACCGGTTCAGAAAAATCCTCTACTGAGAAGAGCCGGCAAGAAAATCGGTGAGGTACCATTTTTTTAAAACAGTACACATACAAGCTAACAATGATATCTACAGTTTTATAAAAAGTTTAGTGTGTTTCAACCTGTGGGTGCAACCGCAAAATATGCCTAATCTTGTCTTCTCTCTCCGTCTCATAAAACGTGCTCTTTTGTGTAAGTAAGGGTTGTCAGTTTATCCACGTCAACAACACCAAACATCTGGGCTACTTGATGACGTGAGTCGGCTACCGAGCAAGCGAGCGGCAACCTACTGCGATTTACAGCTCCGAGCGGTCCGACGACCGAGCGTACCTTAAGTGCGGAGTGGACCCCCTGTCATCACTATCCAACGCACCCCCGCTCGGAAATAGGGAAGATGCATATTTTTTTTATCTTGTATTGGAAAGTGCTGAGTAATAGAAACCGATATGTGTACGCAAAACATTTTTATGTTGATTATGTTATGAGTTATGAAGGAAAAGTCATTGTTCATACCACTCGCAAAAACACTCCATACAAAATGAACATCAGATAGGTATGACGTCACAGCCGACGTTAAATGTACAAAATGTACGGCGGTTAAACAAAATCTGTAATTATTTCCGAAAATATTGTTTTTAGACCGACATCGTAAAAATAAAACATGACATATATTTGATGAGGATGTCCAAAAAACTAAAATCAGAACTAAAAAACAATATATATTTTTCACTAATTTTGACCCTTAATCAAATAAAAATGAATAGTCAAAATGATCTGTTTTTTTCCGTAATATGCATTTAAACCTCATTTTGATTTGCATGCAACTTCCCTATTTTGAGGTATTGTGAATCACAATGCAGGGCCTGTTGTAATGCTTACCTAGCACTCTCTGGCACCAAACACGGCGTGAACACAGCCAGCACTAAAGGCACACTTATGACGAGAGTGTAAATCCGCCAGTTTGCGACGCCGAGCGCAATCCAGGGCAGCAAGCACGCCGCGAATGTAAAGTACACTGCTATGGACATGTTCGCAACGAACGTTCGCCATTTGAGGCCTACGTATTCTATCACTGTAAAGAGAAAAGGTTTTTTAAGGGATAATGAACAGTTTTTCTAAGCCAGTGTAATATTTAGGGAACTGGGTGCCATTTAGGTATATGATTTGTTCGTCTTTTATATTGATAGAGTTGAAAGTTTATGTCAATACAAATCGATTTGGTCCAGTAAATGAAAGTCGTATATCCCTGTATTTTTAATGACAACTTTTAAAAATCGTCAATAAAAAAATAAGCGACCTAGACATCTGTCAACTTTTTTTATTCTATTCTGGGAGTCCTAATTAATCGAATGGGCGCGACGAGAACGACAAACAAATAATTTAGAATTGCTTTTTTCATTAACATTTTTGCAACTATTTCCCGTTATAAAACAGAGTTTTAGCACCCAGCTCCCTAGCTATAATAATAGGAAGTAAACGATACCGTAGCTTTGTAATACGTCTCTTAAATTAATGAAAATTAAAATTGAAATGATAATATTTATTTTGCAAGTAAATATCATGTTCATGCTACACGGGCCCTTTCACATGTCTGAATCTACCAGCGCTTCGAAAGGCGATATCTGGAGAGAAGAAACGCCGCAAGAAACTCAGTAGTAAGTCTTTTATCAACTTTAACATTCCATTTTTAACTAAAACTAACACAAAAAGTGCAAAAAAACAAATACTTCATAATAAATAACTAATAAGGGAGATGTAAAGTCTCCGCATCTGAACAATTTAATTCAAGTGTCTTGGAGATGTAAAAAGTCATACTAAACTACTTAATTAACTCATTACAAAGATGAAATGTAAAGTTAATTATGTGGCAACATACTTAAACAGTGATCTAGGCTAGTTTTTTGGTATTCAAAATGGCGAGCACGTTTGTTCAAAGGAATCTTACTGTACTGACCCACAATATACATGATCATGAAGCAGTTGTCATACGCCAGCCCCACGAGGAATCGGCAGAGGCAGAAGGACCAGAAAGAACTGGTAAATGCTGTCCCTACTCCTGCTGCGAAGCCACACAAGTTCGTCCCTGAAATAGCATAGCAAGTGAATTACGGCGACGCGGTTAGCTTAGTTGGTAGTGATCCTGCCTCCGAAGCTAGCGTCCCGGGTTCGATCCCGTTGTGTTATGGGTACTAGACGACGATAACATACTTACATAAAAAAAAATACCTAAATACATAAAAGCAGCAATATTTTCTTAGTCTTTTTCATCAAAAGTCATTTAATGCTGAAGAAAGATCTTCATATTTCTAAAAAGTCAAATTCATTGTGTTGGCTGTCCGTGCGCGAACTCCAAGGAATCATAACGCACGTTGAAGTTAAGATCTAGTGTAGTTTACTACACAACTAATACGGCACTAGTATCGATAAGTATGAGCATGCCTTTAGAACAACACTACTGGTAGAGTGCAAGGTATGGAAGGAAAGTCGGGCGCGGCGCACCACGCCCGTTTCCCCCTCCCCCGATTCCTCGGAGCTCGCGCGGACTATAGGTTAAATTGATACAATTTAATGAAAATAGAAACGGTTCAAACCAGAAGATATACTTACCAACTAAAGCTGGTATTCTGCCATATTTGTCAGCCATCCATCCGAAAAATAGACCTCCTACTATAGAGCCGCAGAAGAATATAGACTGAGCTGTAGCCGGATAGTTGTCTCTGTCGCACACCCAGTTCAACTGCAATGAGAAACAAGTACTCTACAAAAACAGTTTTGTTTATCCAGGCTTTTATTAGTAGTTAATAAAACAAGAACCATCTGGGACCAGAATCCTTGTCAAGACGAATCAAACGAGCCCAAACTCGATAGGGTTACGTCATTTTATTACTGAGTTCCCATGGCCACCTTCCGGCTCCTTCATCAGATCACTTCATGTCAAAATAATATTCAATTGTCAAATTTCAGCTCAATCGGAAACCGGGTGGGTCAAATTTAACATGCAGGATTTGAATACCGACAGCCACCGGGACAGGTGAAAGTACCTACATAAAAAGCTTGTAAAATCGTAAACTCAAAGATCTCGAAAGAAGGACAATTCTGTGTAACAAGTCTCATAGAAGGTTGTTAAACGCCAGCGCCATGGATTACCCACACCCTATTGCTGTTATCTTAGTTCTTACGACATACATAAGAAGGTCTAATGTTGCTTGATTCACACGCTATCATATCATTGTGGGCGCTGGGTTCGGTGGTGCTGCGGTCTCAGACCGCACGATGCCGGAGGGCCTTTTTTCAATTATAACAGTGTTACTTAAACAGGTGTCATGGATGGAGGTTGCCATGGGACTGAACCTGCAATGGTGTCAGATTCGCGTTCTGGCACCTCAAAAGTAAGCATCGCGAAAATTGCCTTGAGCAGTTCCTTACTATATATTTCAATGACGATAAGTATTATACTTTTGATAAACCCAGATCGACCGTGTTTATATCATATAAGATATATTTTTCTTTTTACTCTATACGTAAGATTTATTTTATAAATGAAATTGTGTGCATGTTTTTCTATTTGGGTGTGGTTGTATGTTGTATGACAATTAAGATCAATTCTTTTCTAAAAGTTTACTTAGTAACTATGTTCATAAGGTCGCATAAGGCCTGGAATCTGAATATGGAACTGAATTACCGACTTTATGGACATAGTAACACAGCTTCAATATTTCATTGACGAAACTAAAATAAAGTGCATCAAAATCACCTGTGTAGCAATAGTTTCATACGGCACATCAGTAAAATTAAACTCCCACTGGTTCTGACACTTCTTGGTCGGCCATGTTGAGTCTGGTGAGCTGACGCCATTTTGTAATAACGTCGTCCAGTTCACGTCGTAAACATTACATCTGTCGTATTTGCCGTCGACGAGAGGTATGGATAAATGGCGTCTGAAAGAGAAGAATTCCGGGCTGTTTCGGTGATGGTGAGAAAAATGACTTCCACGAAACGGGTACGTCTCATATCGTCGCTTATCTAATACCACCGCTCAAGTCGAAAATTGGCGGTTTCCACTTTTGAATGTCATTGGATAGAGCTACTCATTGCGCGTCGATCTACCAATCATATTCTAGACGTATCGGCCAATAAGAGGCCGATTTCAAAAAATTGTGACACACAAGTCGGTTGGCTTCCCAACACCGCTCAAGTCGTTGTTCTGCCATACTTTGACAACTCTGCGCTCCGTGTTTATTTATTGTTAATCATGAGTTTTGTGACTAAACTTGTGTTAAAAAGCCGGTCAAGTGAGTCTGAATCGCGCGCCGAGGGTTCCGTACTTACCTATTTCTTTAAAACTTTTCCACATAAAAATAAAGGTGGAATGAGACGGTTCACTTTTTGTTCATCTACCTCTTTCATTCGGCATCTTTCATTCGAAATGAAACGTCTAAACACAAAACGAACCAAGTAACAAATGCGTTCACGATTGAACCGGTCGAGTGATGTTGGATATTATCGTCACTCGGCATCATTCATTAGCACTCCGAATGAACGAAAAATAAACCTGTCATTTTTTTTTTTTTTCTATCAACTATAGTGATAATAATCTGATTTTTTTAAAGATAATTTGTACCAAACAAATTCACGTGATCTTGGATGGGGGAGGGGGGATTAGTCTGAAAACCACATATCAACACGGGGGAGAGGGGGTTAAAAAGTTGCTAAAAACATCACGTCAATTACTCACCGTTCCTCCAAACTCAACTCCCCCAATTCCTCGACATAGCACCAATGCTGCTCCGGCACCAGGGTCATGAAGATCTGCGCGAAGTAGACGAACGCGAAGAAGAAGGCGTAGGGAATCATCATGAGGAACAAGAGTTGCTGGTACAAGCCAAACTCCCCTAAGTATGGAAGCAGATCTTCGAAGTCTTTCACCTTTTTAGGGGGAGGTTCTGAAAATGTGGAATTAATCAGGCACTGTTTTAATGACCTGCTTTGAAAATTGGAGTTTTTTATATGTTTTTGTAATGTCAAGTTCGTTTGTTTTCTGTTACTTTCAATATACTCTTTAGCTGGCACCGTGTTTCCCGCACGAACCCACTTTTCTCTCAGTTTTTCGAAGGGAGCAGTCAATGGAGGCGGAGGAGTGCAGTTGTAGACTAGTGATAAAACGTGCATCCTCCTATGCAGAGTGTCTGAGGGAATTTTTCAAGGAAATATAAGTACTAACCCTGCCTTCGCTATACCTACTTACGTATTTGAAATAATTTATGTCAGAAAAAATCTATACAATTTTCCTACAAATGTAGATAAGCCAAAGGCTACGAGAAATACCGGAAAGCTTAAAGTACCGACTTATAGACTGGCTAAAACTAAAAAATAATTTCTAGGAAATTGTACACGTTTTTACATAGCATACCTAAAAACATTATAGAACAAACACACACAGCGAATTTTTATTTCTACACAGTAAAAGACTACGTCATGGACAAGGACGTTTGGCTTCAATGAGTTTTAAATGATATATTATGAAAGTAAATGTAAACACAGAAAAAAAGCAACCCATTTTCACTATTCATTTTTATTTGATTAAGAGCATTATAAATAATGTGATTAAGAGTAATATAAAATTAGAAAAAAAATTACATTGTTTCTTAGTTCTGATTTTAGTTTTTTGGACATCCTCATCGAATTTATGTCATGTTTTATTTCTACGATGTTGGTCTAAAAACAGTATTTTCGGAAATAGATCAGATTTCGTTTAAACGCCATAAATTTTGTAGTCTAACGACGCTGTGACGTCATAGCCGTCACAATTTTTTCAGAGAAATTCTCTCACGCATTGTTTAAAACGCTTTTTGACTCAAAATTTCAAATGAAATGACCACTTGAAAATGTTTTTTTAGGTAAAAATGGTCACTTGTTGGTTACGTAACGTTTTACTACGGGGGGGGGGGGGGGGGGGTAAAGAAAAACGTTACGGTGCGTTACATGGGGGGAGGGGGGGGTCAAATTACATATAAATATAAATTTTAATTCTCTCTTCATACTTCAAAAAAAATCTACTTTTTATTTCGGTTTGCTATTAAAGCGTGTTTCTTGGTTTTTTAAACTATAATTTACACAAAGACAAAAAAACACGCTCTTGTCAGTAACGAACTAAAAAGTAATAGACCCGCATCACTAAGGTATACCTATGGACTCGTCAAACCAAACAAAATGAGTCCAAACTCGAGGAGCTTACTATAGTAGTCATTGAAGAGTTCCACTATCTACCTTCTGGCTCCATCAGAGTCATCATCAGGTCAGATCAGATCAGCTCGATGGTTCCAAATTATCATATTGTCATCCGAATCGCATACACTTGCAAAGTTTCAAATCGTTACGATAATTAGAAGTAGGTTAAAATTACTCTGAAAGATTCCATTACATACATACATACATACATACATACATATAAGTCAAGCTAATAAAAGCGTGTTTGAGAGAAAAAAAACTAAGTTTACTAAGTCGAGTATAAATATGAGTATATATGTTTTCTTACCTGCTATGTCACGGGTAGCTAGGGTGTTCAGCCCGCCCCCGGCCACTTTCTCATGTGATTCCATTCTCGAACTCTGCTTTTCCCTTAAAAGACACTTTTTGCGACGTTTTACCCGCTTACGGAGACGAAGAGAGTTTTCAAGCTGAAACATAATTGGCCAATTCAATTCAATTCAATTTAATTTATTCAGAACAATACAGATTGTGTTTGAAATATAGGTAACTTAAAAATTAGACATACAAGTTATTTCATTACATTGGTTACATACATTATTTAGGGTAGAATTTTAAAAACATAAATTTAATTTAAACATAAGTTTGGCTCAGAAATACATAATTATAATTTTTATTCATTTGAAAAGATGAATATCCTTCTATCCTCTATTTATCTTTTATCCTTTGATAAAAGGAACAATAGGGTAGTATACTGGGTAAAAAAAACTAATTAGTCCGTCAGATAGATTATCAAAAGATATTGAACACGTATTTTTTGCTTTATAAAATCAATCAAAATTCACAAAGATAACGCGCATCAAAGTTCGGGCGTGGGGACTTATGACGTCACTTAATTGTACAAAGTGTGAGAAGTCGTGACGTCACGCGGAACTTCAACGCACTATATCTTTGTAATTTTTTTGTTGAATTGACAAAAGAAAAAATACGTGTTCAATATTTTTTTATAATGTAAATGACGGATTAATTAGAATTTTTCAGGAAACTTCCCTATTCTGATAGCCGAATTCACAAATAATATAATAGAATGGAAATATATCCCCACTTCTACTTTGTTTCAGCAACAACGGAACAGCGGCCCTAGCATACCAAACACGTGGATAAGTTAAACCCGTTTATCTCTCTGACTATCTCTTTCGTCGACACTAGTGTGAGAGAGACGCACTTAGAGATATGACTGTTTAAATTATCCTTGCTAGGGCCGCTGGGATTGACATGATTTTTTTGCAGAGATAATTTATGGGTGTGACGTAGACTACTTTTAGGGTTCCGTACTCCAAAAGGAAATAACGAAACCCTTGTAGGATCATTTGTGTCTGTCTGTCTGTTCGTCCGTCTGTCACAGCCAATTTGCTACGAAACTAGTGGACCGATTGAATTGAAATTGGATACACATTATGTAAGTCGGTGACCGCAACACGGACGCGTAACGTAAATAAATAAACGTGTAACTTTTGGGGGGTAAATTGGAAAAATAAAAAAATAGTTTTGGAAACTATTGTGTGACATATCAAATGAAAGGAGAGTCGTTGCGGGGCGGGTCGCTAGTAATATGATAAATATTAGTTACGTGAAAATGTTTTGATGTTTGTTCCTCAATCACGCGCAAACGGATAGACGAAGTTGGATGAAATTTGGCAGACAAATAGACCATATCTTGGAATAAAACATAGCATACTTTTTATCCCGATAATTTATTCCCGTGAGATAATTTGACGAACAAAATTGCAGGCACATCTAGTCAATACATACCTATAAAACAGTACCGTGACTCACTTATAGACAACGCACAGTCTAAACGGGTGGGCCTAGAGGTTTGAAATTTGGAGGAGACATTTCTCGAGTACCCTTGAGGTGCCTAAGGAGTGATTTTTTTAAATTCCATCCCTAAAGGGGTGAAAAGGGGCGATAAGGGGTGATAAAGTTTGTATGGAAAATACCGCGGGCGAAGCTGTGGCGGGTCCACCTGTATAATTTGCTTACCGTTTTTATTTGTTAATAAAACTTCAGAAGAAGGAAACACTATAAATTAAGATATAATATCTTACAGAGTGGTGAATCAAGATACAGATGTGTAAATAAAATGAGAACAGACGATGTCTTATGTGGTTTATAAGTTGTCTCGTGTTTATTATATTATGCACGGTAGTGTCACGCCAAGACCCGGAAGCATTAGTCACGCAACCGGGCTATAACACCGCCTGTATTCATTGTTACGGTATCGCTAATTAATTTGTTACGATATTGTAGCTCTTATTACTTGACAGCAAAGATGGCCCCATTGTAAAACCATCATGATATCTATCGCTTAAGACGCTGACAATAGCCAATGACCTTGAATGATCGGTCAGTGTCTGTTTGCACAGGAGTGAACGAGAAGCAATGTGCGGTTATTTGTATGCGGAAAATCAAAAACGGATGAATTATATAAGTAAACACACTACACATGAAATATAAATTAGTCAAGTTTTTAGTATGGACGTGATGTAATAGTGCTATTAATTATAGAGCCATCAGTTAAAAAAATGAAGACATAGAACTGTTTAAAGAGGATTTTAGACGTAACTTCACAATTTTTTCTATCGTATCGATTTCATCAAGTCGTGTTTTTTAATTAGATAGATTTTCAATAATATAAAGAATATGAACATATATTTTCTACGCTTTGCCAAATCAAATAGTATTTGCTAAAAATTGTTTAAGTAAAGCCGATTTAGGTGCTGTTAGCGGCTTAAGTAACATAATGGTGAGCAGACGCCCTTTCTTTTAAACCAATTGCTGCAATTCGGACTATCCTCAAAAGTGTATAAGAATGTTTTAGTTCTCAGTGGTCATATAATGTCTTTTTATTTATATGATTATTGTCATAAAATCTTTTTGAAAATTGCCTTAATTTCAGTAATTAATTGTAAAAAAAAACTAGTTAATTTACAACCCTGTTAAGTAAAACAAAAACTAGATAGTAATCAGGTAGAAAAACTAAAAGTAACAGTGTGTTTTGATGGTTAAAACTTTATTAAAACTAAAAAGAAGATAATTTTTATAAAAAAAATACGAAGCATGTTGTGGATTCAATTCTTGTAATGTAATTACGTATTAAGTATGCTTAACTCCTCTGCTGCACTGGGAGTGAAGAAATAGCATAGAATGCGTGCAGATGCTTATCATCCTGGCATGTCGTAAAAGTCGACTAAGGGAGGGGTCCTCTCCAACATGGTGGACTATCTGTATGGGCGATGGGCTGATCACCTGTCACCATACGGTTCATCGTACCATTTGAGGACTAATTAATCGAACGTGGTCACAAGTAGTCTTGTGGCTCTGCCCACCCCATTAGGGATTTCGGGCGTGATGTTATGTATGTATGTAAGTATGCTTATATTAATAAATAAATAACTATTAATAAATACTTTAACGCGTTCACTGTGGCTTGAGGTCAAAACTGCCTCAAAGTAGACTACGCTGGTGCGGCGCGGAAAACTCGTGTTTTCTCTCTGGTGCGGGAGATCTCTACGCTCAACCATTAGACGTATGACAAAGACAAATATAGTTTTCTTTATGTTTTCGAGACCTCGACTCGTAAGTATAAAAAAATATTTCAAAATATTTGTTAGTTCCCAATAAGGGAAAAATAATATAATAAATATATGTAATGTAAGATATATATGTATATAGTTCATGTAAACTAACTAGCTAACTAGTACACGGTGATAAATAGTGAACCGACCTCACCCTTCCAGTAATCAAAATCAAAAATTATTTAATTTTATAGTTTATCAAATGGAATAAATAGGGTGCTACCCTATATACAAAAATATACCTATAGTAACTATCAAATGGACTTCGATATTCATCGATATAACAGCAGATAAATTCATTCCTGTCACTAGTGTTACCCCAATTTAGTGCGCTTTGAGGTCAGAAACGACCTCAATAACATTTTAGGTGTTTTCTTTTAAACCAAGGGTCAGAACCCCGGGCGAAGTAAGATTTTGTTAAAACATACATAAGTGATTTTATCACAAGGCTAAACATCTTATCACTTTCCAGGTCAAATTATGTAAAAGAGTTCAAGTTTGGGCTGATTCGACCTCAACTTAACTAAAATTGCATGAAGCAGTTCGACACTTAATCTTATTTCAGTTTTAATTTTACGCTTTTACATGAAATATATTAAATGTTACAGCTATTAAATTCGTTAAGGAAAGGAATTCATTCGTTGTATACTACTACTAACCTAACCTAACGAATGAAACATAACTGAGTGAATTTCAAAAAAATTGTACGTAATTAAGGCGTAGTTAAGAAAAAGCTAAAAAAGTTCCTCTGCGTTACGAAAATTAGCAATACAATTATATGCCTTATGGCTACAATTAATGAGGTATATAATTGTATGGTTAATTTTCATAACACAGAGGATATCTTTTTTAACTTTTTCTTAACGACGCATTAATTATGTACAAATTTTTTGAAACTCTCCCAACTATTGTTATGCAAAAACTGAAAGTCAAAACGTCAAACAATAGTAATTGTTATTAAAATTCCAATTCTATTTATAAATGATATGCACTTGGACGTATTTTTAGTTTCAAATCTAATTCTTATAATTGTTTAAGTATGCAGTATTTACGTCACACCTTATCATACAGTCAATACATGAACAGCTTTCAACCTATGATAACGAAAAAAAAAATTATAACATGTTAAAAATTATGTCAATCACATTAATCTCACAGTGATAATGAAAATATTTATTTTGCAAGTAGGCCACATGGGCTCTTTTACATGTCTGGAGCTACCAGCGCTTCGAAAGGTGACATCTGCTGAGAAGAAACGCCACAAGAAACTCAGTGGATTCATCCATAGTTATCTTATTTGGTAAACAAGTTTCTAACCTCAAAATGAACCTTTTTTGGCTGAAACAGCTGTTTCGTTGCAAAAAAAAGGAACCGGAGACAATATTTTAGACGTCACTTTGCCACTTTTCAGCCTAGGTTTGCTTTAGGTAAAAAAGCTGTTTCACCCAAAAATTGCACATTTTGAGGTTAGAAACTTGCTTACCAAATAAGACAAGTAAGGATGAAATCACTGTAATTATCACATATTATAAATTCGAAAGTTTATGAGAGTGTATTTGAGTTAGTATGTTTATTCCTCCTTCACACTTCAACGGCTGTACGGATTTTGATGAAATTTAGAATGGAGATAGCTTATACCCTGGATTAACGCATAGGATACTTGTAATCCCAATACCACGCGAACAGAATTACGGGCACACTTATTTTAATATAATGTCAGGTAGGACAAAATCTCGGTTTATATGTTTAAGATTTTTTATATAGTAATCATAAGGCGATTATGTTAAAAATTGTTTTCTGTAAAATCAGTAAAAAATAAATATTATTGAATTCGTTTATTTTTTACAAGCTTTTTATTAACTTGTAATGTTTTTTTTTTGGTTTAGGCCAAATCTTGCAAGCTGTATAAGAACCACTTCCTCTTATCCTACGGAGTTGAATTTTTACATGTTGGTTCAGTTCCGTTGACTGCATTTTTATGGTAAGCATGACCTGAATCGACATCCAGGGTACTCCAGATAAAGGAACTCTTCAATGGTCAACAGCACACGAAAACTGTGTACGCATTTTATTGCAATATTAAAGTGCACTGGCCAAAGCATGTTATAAGAATGCAATGTTTAACAAAAACATATACTTTCGCGATTTGTACACATATTTATGTTTATTTCGGATTTGAACGCGATAGAAACCATATAAAAGCTAAAGAAAGGTAGAAATATTCTGTTATTACTTAGCCCGACGTTTTGGCTGAGTTGTACCAGCCATGGTCCCGGGTAAACTGGTAGCAGCGATGCCATGTGTGATGTGGGTAAGAAAAACAAAAGCTACCCTCTTTATTCTAAATTGTTAAGGGTACGACACACCACACTAACGGGGACATCTTGGATGCCTATCGGGCATTGCGGATTGTTTTTATTTATCACTGGATTCCACGCTAAGGATAACTTAAAACCATCTTCCTATCTCTTTTTAACCGACTTCAAAAAAAAAGGAGGTTCTCAATTCGGTTGTATTTTTTTTTATGTTTGTTACTTCAGAACTCCGTCATTTCTAAACCGATTTTGAAAACTTTGAAAACTTATGTCCATGAAGATTCATGTAGTAAAATTGAAGAATCAGGAGAACTCCTCAACGATTGACATCCTTGCACCGGGGATAGCAACAGTTTGTAAATGGTGATGAGCAATTGGCATTATGCTACTGTAACTGATGTAGTAAATGTGTGTCGTTAAATCACAGGATAATAAATAAAATGTGAAAAAAAAACTTACTTTTCAAAGGCTATTTGAAGTCGGTTTTTTTTATTTTATAAATTTTAGATTATTAAACGCAGTACGAGCAACTTGGATATTTTCACTAAGTCTCTTCCTAAGTACAGAGCTATATTATCTGAGAAGATCCACAGAAGAGATCTTTAGCTTTAATTTTAATTTATAGTTTTACATTTTTCAAATTATCGTCACATTTTGCATTTTGGATTTTCTAGGATTCCCATAGACTTTCTGTTGATCTTAGTGCTAACATATAATATTGTTTATTTGTGTAGGTACTTTTTTTAATTTTAAGTAAAAAATTCGTTTTAGAAGCATATTGTCTACATTTTAGCCTAGTTGGTAGTGATCGTGCCTCCGAAGCTAGCGGTCCCAGGTTCGATCCCCGGTAAGGGAAAATATTTGTGTGATGAGCACGAATGTTTGTTCCTGAGTCTTAGATGTTTTCTATGAATTTAGGTATTTTTTATCAATATAAGTATGTATATCGTCTAGTACCCATAACACAGCCCTTAGAGCTTACTTTGGGACTAGATCAATTTGTGAACAGATCGTCCCCTGATTTATTATTATTATTTTTAATTAATGTTGCTCTTAGCCTGATAGTTTAATAGCTTGATATACATTATTTTGTCATACGTATAATGTGACGTGTGATGTGTGTGTGTACGTATTAAAAGTGGTCAGACTTGGCCCGCTTTAGTCCAACTTCCAAATTAACACATACTTAACAGCGTGATAGTTAACACTGTTTCTATTAACAAACGCCAAATAGGTATAGATCAATTTCGTCATGAAGCATCGAGCTGTTACCAAGTGCCATAGTTCACGGCCCAGAGGTAAAAAACTGTAGTATATGATTTTGGATAGAGACCGGCAGTTCAATTACGCAGTACAATTGGTATCGGTTTGGCTCGAAATGCAAACCAATTTAGTTTTAACTCTGTGTACATAAATGCACAATTGGTTTACTTTTCGCGAAAGCGATACCACTTGGTTTTGCGTAATTGAGCGGCTGTACAAGGATGTAGCACGGGACCCACTGTGTTCGAATACATATTTCCAACGCGCCGGCTAGGACCCTCTTCGAAAACAGGGGGGTAGAAAAAACTAAAACCGGGCAAGTGCGAGTCGGACTCACGCACGAAGTGTTCTGTACCGTCTATAAAAACGGCAAACAAATCACGTTTGTTGTATGAGAGCCCCCGTTAAATATTTGTTTTATTTTAATTTCATTGTTTATTTGTAAAGTGAATATCTTTAATAATTCTACTGTACGTGTGTATGTCACTGAACTCCTCCTAAAACGGCAGGACCGATTTGAATGATTTTTTTGTATTTGTTTGGGTGGCGCCCTGGATGGTTTAGATTCACAAATCAGCCCGGCAGATGGCGCTGCAGTCGGTAAAAATACCGCGGGCGAACCTGTGGCGGTTCCACTAATATAACTATATATTCTGTGAATATTTCAAGCGTCTACGTTGCCGTTATCAATATAGAGCAAATACGAGCAAAAACATCACTTTTGTTGTATAGGAGCACCCTTGAGTATTTATTTGATTCTGTTTTTTAGTATTTATTTTTATAGCAGCAACAGAAATACATCATCTGTGAAAATTACGTAAACATAATACAGACTACGTACAGTACATACAACTGCCTGCGAAGTTTGAGGTTGCGGATTCGAATCTCGCGATGGGTAAATCTCAATATTTATTTATTAAATTTTCTTATCAATGAAAAAACACGACTGTGTGAATATAAAGACTGAAAACGAGGACAAAATAACGAATGTGATTAAGTGGTGTTGTGTAGAATTCAGATTGTGCAGAATTGCGAATAGGAAGAAACGATATTGCCATGAAAGTCGAATAATCCATATTAGTTATATATATATGCACTACTGAGCACTTTGTGTTAAGGAATGTCCAACACCCAGAGACATGTTGTATATTAACATGCTGTCTATCCGAATTCATATACTACAGTTTTTTACCCCTGGACGACAGACTATTTGAGATACAATTCTATATTAGGAACCAATTAGGAAAACCTTATTGGCATCAAATTATCGTACTTATAATTCAAGGATGTTATTATAAACCTATTTAGACATGTACTTCTAACTAGAGTTTTAGGCCGCGACTTTGCATGAAATTAATACATCTCTCCTCGGAAACTGTCACTCTCCAGCTTGCGAACTATCGCTTTGCAAAAACCGGTCAAGTGCGAGTCTGTCTCTCGCACAGAAGGTCCCGTACTTGCACTTGAATAAAAAAATAGTAGGCTCTTCGCTATTAGCATAGCTGGGCACCGTTGACTTCGTCAATTGCTAATCCGTTACCAAAGAAGTTAACTTTGTTAAACTTTAAAGCGTTAAATTTCGGAAAATTTGGCGGAAGTTAACGTTAATCGTTAAATGTCGCTGCTTTAATAATTTACTTATAAAAAATGTTGGTATGGGCTATGGAAGCTTAGACAGGACATTAAACATACGTAAAAATAGGGTGTTGCATTAGACTTTGTAATAATACCTATTACTTAGAGATCAAATTCAAATCAAAAGCTATCTGACATAAGCCGCGCGGTGTCCTTTTGGCAAAAGGTACGTACGTAATTAACGTTTAACGGATTTTTATAGTTTCAACGGCAGTTAATGAGTCCGTTAACAATTTCTGAAGTTAACTTAAAAGTTAATCCGTTACTCGAAATGTTAACTCCGTTAATCAACGGATTTACGGTTTTGTGCCCAGCTATGGAAACTTCATACTGTTCTTTATACTTACTATATTGGATAGTTTTATTTTTTGTTGATTATTCAACAGCCTTTTATATTTATTAGTTTTAAATATTATTATTTATTACTTTATTACTTAGTTTTTGATTATATTTATGTACGATTTTAAAATATGACTTTCTGCTCTCTTGCGACGCTTTTCAGTAAGTAATGATGGTCATGTCCGAAGCGATTCTAGATTCGTTTGTCATATTATATTATGTGACGAGTAAAAGACCCCACAGATGGCCAACTTGCTGCACAATATTTGAGTTAGGGCATTGTCGGTTTAAAAAGCGGTTCTGAAGTCGGATAAATACCTGTTTTTTCCAGATAGTGCGCAGGCGCAGACACGAGCGTTCGATTATATTGTTATACTGAACGAACAGCACTGCCTTCAATAACTGAAGTGTTGGCATTGAAGGAACCAATATTAATTTGTAGTCATTATGATTCACGGCTTTATAATATGTGTAGAAGTGGCAATTCGATTTTTTTGTATCTACAAATACGTCCCCAGCATATTTTAAAGTACACTTTTGCTTATTACACAGTATTATTCTATTTATTAACACGATCCTAAAATATTAATTAGTAGTGGACCCGCCACAGCTTCGGCCGCGGTCTTTTTCATACAAACTTTATCACCCCTTTAGGGGTGGAATTTCAAAAGTCCCTCATTAGCGCACCTCTACGGTACTCGAGGAATATCTCCTCCAAATTTCTAACCTTTAGGACCACCCGTTTAGGCTGTGCGTTGTCTATAAGTGAGTCACGGTACTGTTTTATATGTATAGATTATTACGACCTATTCTTATCATCATATTTAACAGCTATTGTGGTTCATAAAGAGTTTAATTTTTTTGTTGGTAACGCAGTGGTTTTTTAAATAGTGTAAATTCTTTCTTACTTCATTGAAGTGACTTAAGAAAAAATACTAGACAGAATTGTACATAAGGACTATGGCTAAAGGACTATATACTTGTGTATTATATATTTCTATAGTTTTTCATATTCATTGATTATTCAACAATTTATTTTATTCTATTTTTATTAGTCTAAATAATCACCACCTATTGCTTTATTACCTTGTAATATTTCTATTGAATTTAATTAGGGTTTTTATATACTTATGATGTAAAAACAATGTTTTGACTTGAAAAGATGACTTTCTTTCTGCTGAGTTTCTTGCGGCGTTTCTCAGTAATGATGGTCGTGTCCGAGGCGCTGGTAGATCCAACCCATTGTAATTTATTCATGTGACAAGTAAAAGAGCCCACAAGTGGCCTATGTGCTGAATAAACGATTTGAATTTGAATTTGTAAAATGAAGCCCAGTCTGTTCATTTTATAGTCTATGAGAGCAATCAACTCTAGCGCATGGCCAATCATGTGTAATGATCAAACAGCACCGCTTGCGCTGCGCGTGCGCGTTACAGGAATGATGCTTTTAGCTATGATGATGATGATGGTTTGACACTGTCTAGACGTTGTTGGCTGCCACGAGATGAAAGGCGTCGTACTGTTTATTTTTATACTGTGTCATGAGAAGCGCCACCTGTCGTCTACCACAGTCTAAAATTGAAATAAAAAACAATATCATTTGTCATTTTGTAATATCTTATCACAGAATTATACATAGATCACAAATCCGCATCAAATTTTAACTTATGATGGCATCTTACAAGAATACTGCTACTTATTAACTCTTTTTTACAATATTTATTAAAATATAATATATCTGTACAAAAGGCAAGCTTTTTCGGACTGTATATAATTTATCGTCTTTGGAACTGCGTATGAGTTGAGGATTTTCAGATGTTTGCACCCTTGCCTGTCTGTAGACCCACCGTTTATAGCTATTTTACTCATTAAGGTGGTAACTCCGGCTATGAGGAGTCTATAGTTTATATGGTCACGACTTAGTCACATTGGCTTTGGCTTTTGTGAATTCGGTGAATAGACAGACAGACAGTGAGATAATATTAGGTAAAAAATTCAAGATAACATTTTAAATTTCTCCCGTGAAAGGGTCGATAAGGACACCTACGGAACTCTGATTTGATTGAAAATATTAAGATATAATAAATTATCATTTATAATTTAAAATTAATTGACTTCGACCCACTACTAGAATAATAATTCGAATGCACTCATTATACTAAAAATGGATCCTTATTAACTTACATAAATAGTAAAACTTAAGTTTAATAATAACTTACTATTACTATCTTTTAGCATAGAGGACGACTCTAAGGTTTTATTAATTTATCACATTTTTTTATAACTAAAGAAATTTATCAAATTATTGGCGGTAGAGTTTCTAACTTATCCGTGAAACCTATAGAATTTTATCAAATTTGTAAAGTACTTCACAAATACATATAAAAGTACACACACACGCACAACATTTTTAGGCATCTTCCTCTAACGTACGAAGTAAGAACATGACAGCTATAGTTGCCGGTTATAAATTGCTATGAAAAATTGCTCGTATAATCGGGCCTTTAATGTTCACTGTCATATCTCTGTCAGTCATATTTTCATTAAAATCATTTCAAAATTAATGGTAATGCAAATTTAATTTCGTCACCGCCAATAACATTAAATAATTGAAAAAAAGGGCAAGATTTATGTCATAACTTCTACTAATAAATAAATAGTAGATTTAGATTTTAACTCGATAGTTTTAAACTTTCGCGTTTAAACACTTATTTTTATGAAGAACGTTGTGAATAATAATTTAGTAAGTATTGCGGTTAAGTCCCGTTTTTCAAAACTCTGTTAAGTCTGAGTTAATTGAGTTCTAATTGACTAATGATCGTACGATTAAACCATGCGACTTAATCGCGCTATGAAACTTATTTCCTGGGGCCTATTGCATAACTACTTATGAGTTGTAATAAAAGCGGAAGCCTCTTTTTAACTTCTTTTACTAGAAAGAGACTACCGCTTGTATTACAAATTACAAGCAGTTATGCAGTGGGCGCTCTATGCTCGAGCGATGACTTGCGTGCTTCAATTGGGACACTAAAGAGATTTGCGTATTTAATCTCGTCGTCTTTCGGCGTCTCTCGTCGTGCGACGAAATCGCATCGTTTGCTCATGCAATCGCAGCCGATAGGCTAGTTTCCTGAGAAAATCTACTTAGTCAGTCATTTACAGTATCAAAAACGACTGATGAATACGTATTTTTTCTGGTCTCAATTAAACAAAAAATGACGAAGATATAGTGCGTTGAAGTTCCGCGTGACGTCACGACTTTGCACACTTTTTACCATTAAGTGACGTCATGAGCCACTCCCGAACTTTGATGCGCGTTATCTTTGGCATTTTGATTGATTTGATAAAGCAAAAAATACGAGTTCATTATTTTTTGACAATCTAACTGACTGAATCATTAGGTAAATATTTTTTTTTTACCCAGGGAATATCCCTATTAGGACGAAGTCTGAGCAAAAAAATATAATTTTCTTACAGTACACCACATGCTTAAGGGTCCTTTCATATTATTTATACTTTCATTAACATTTTGATAAACTTTCTCAAAATCGAACGCCGCTAATGCAATGACTCGAATACGAACTTTATGTTGAGTAACTTTATGGCCGAATTCACAAACGCCACTTGCATTTGATTAGAGATTAAATACTTAAATGTCCCTCAACTAGTTGTCAAAGTACACATAAACGTCACTCAAACATCACATTAATTAGAGATCAATTTGAGTGGCCTTTGTAAATTTGGCCATAAGCTTTTCATTACCACTACACGTTTTTTGTACAATAAGATTTTTAGAAAGCTAGCTGTCGTTTTAAATATATCTTCGATTTCAATTGACTTTAACAATTTTAAACACGTCTATTTTTTAACAAGTAAAGAATTGAAGCAATTTTGAGGTAGGTACTCGTATTTATCAAAAGTTCTTCAATCTATATCATTTAGATGATCCCTTTACAAGCGAGATGTATGGGAAAGTCCGACTGACGTCATTATGACGTATTTTTTGGACGAAAATAGTAGTTTCCAAGAAAATAATCAAATACACCCCTTTTAAATTGTTTGAACTTTTAACCAACTAAAAATAACGTGGCAATATTGTTAATTTAGTTAATAACATTTTGTACTGCTTTATAAACATTTTGGCCAAGCAATATCACTTCCTTACTCTTTCATATGGAAATCTTCAGCCGCAAAACAAAAATGTAAACACGGCTGTATTGCCAAACCGATAAGAGCGTATTTCCGATGATTCAGAGCATTTGTCAGCCTTTACATGTTTGACAATTTCATTCCACATCTGACCTTTTCCCTATTCGATCCAACCTCAAAACAAGGTCCTCACTCATTCTGGAACCTCATTGGTCAATCTCACAGTAATGCCATATTTACCATCATCCATTGGTTGTTGCTAAAGTTCCATGGTACATGGTGGTCTTTCTAGGACCTCATTGGTCAATTAGGTACTTCAACATACATTTTTGATTGGCTAGCACTAAAGTTCTTAAACTCAAACCCCATTCTCCTGCCTCTCTCGTCTTTGGGATGCTCTCATGGAAACCCTGATGGATGCTCGCATGGATGCTCTGGAGCCTATGGCAGGTAAAGCCCTGACGAACTCCTGAGGCTGGGTGATGGAGTGCCTCTTGGTGTAGCGGCCTGGGCCGTCGTCTTCTTCTGCTGGTGGTTGACTTTTTCTGGAAATTGATTTGTGGTGAGAAAAAGTGTTAAGTAATAATACTCCAATGGAGCACTTTTAGTTGATGAACTATATATATATCAAAGCACGGTAACATTGCGGCAAATGGCCGTAAGCGACGGGGCTATAGGCAGGCACAGGTGCGCACAACCTCAAACGCACCAATCAATAATATCCTAATCAAATACATACATATTTCACGCCTGTTTCGTAAAGGGGTAAGCAGAGACCACGGATCTTCACCTGCTACGATCCTGAGAAACCTTTCGCTTCGTCTACTCTCATTAAGTTGTTCATGCAGCTCGCCGGCTTAGGGTACTCTTGACGTGGCCTTTCTTCAGAACGTCCTCGATCTGGTTTCGGTACGTTCGCCGAGGTCTTTCCCTTCCAAGCCTACCATGCACACTCGCCTTATAAATCTGCTTCGTTAGTCTTCTTTCGTTCCTCCTCTCCACATGTCCACACCATCTAAGCATACCTTTCTCAATTCTCACGACTACATCTTCCTACATTGTTCCCTTATCACGCTATTCCTTATCCTGTCACTCATAGAAACACCGCACGTACTTCTTAAATCAAATACCCTTTAAATAAGAGCTTACTTCTTCGAACACGGGTTGTCCCAGAAACTCTGGTCCTTCCCGAAGTTCTCTCCATCCTGTAGAGTCTGAGGCATCTCAGTGTCCATGGTCTCCGGCAGGAATAGGCACAGGAGACCCCCCACGATGCCTAGGGCTCCTAAGATGAGGAGTGGAAGCTCTTGGGACACTGTGGCCTGAGGAGAGAAAACTTACTGATGCAAAATACTTTTACCAAAGTCGAAACTTTAGTCAGGCAGTTAACTATGTTGAAATAGTTTTTCTGATGTTAGTCATGGATACCTCTCGAGTTTAAATCGCGCTTTTCCGATTTATTTCTTTCGGCGAATCGACTAGCAGCCAGAAAGTACAAGAGTAATACGTTTTGTGCTAGTTAAAAATAATTATACCAGCTATTTTGGCCAATGAAAGTATTCATTTGTATTGTCAACGGGTTGAAATATGTGTAAACAAACTTCACTATATTTTGACACAGAACAGCGCCTCTATTCGGGAACGCTAAGTGATATTGTAGCGACTCGCGAGCGAAATTTCTCATCCCCCTCTTCCGCACGCCGCGTTATGCGTAAGAGCAAAATGCGAGTCTCACTCGCGGGTCGCTGCAGTATCAATTAGATGTTCCCGAGTAGACGCCCTGATTCAAAATTGACTTCTAAAATTAGACCCAAAAATACTAAACAAGCAACAAGCACAATGAAGATAGCAGTAGCGTAGCTACCGAAGGGCTAAACGGTGCCGTGCGGGCCCCCAAGCTCAGGGGGCCCTCGGATCCTGACCAGCAATCCTCCTATTGAACTAGCTAAAAATTCACCCACCTTCGGAATGCAAATAAAATAGGTTGCGACACGACCATCATGGCGACTCATTTGAAAGAATATAGGAGAATTCATTAATAAAACCTAAATAGTTTAACTAGGCACCAGGGCATTCTGGTTGGAACTACTTATTTTGCAGTAGTAGTTCACGGCTGCTAAAAGAACTTACCAGATAAACCACGAACGGCGCCACGATACTCGCAACGTATCCCATAATATGTATGAGAGCTACGCCTTGAGCTCGCACTACAGTTGGGAGCAACTCCGCGGCATACTGTAGACCGATGTTATAGGAGATGTTCACGGCAAATCGCCCGAGTATAGCGAGGGTGGCTGAGGGACCGCCTGAAAAAATTATGCAGTACATAAATATTTTTAGTACCTGGATGACCGGTTTTTTTGGTACGAATTTTATGCGTTGATAAAGGACTCCCAATTTCACTCCTCACAAAAGAAGGAACTTGAAAAAAAATAACATCTGGACTAAAAATACATCTGGACTCCGAACCGGGTGTTCTGGTTTCGGAACCGCTCGATTTCCCACCTGAGCTATTATAACCTGATAGATGGTGGCGAAATTTACCTTCGTATTCTAATTATGTGTATAATAGCAGTTTTTCATTGCCTGAAAACACGGATAAAACGACGTTTTGTAAAAATGAAACCTAGCTAGATCGATTTATCGCCCCCCAAAACCCCCTGCATACTGGAGCCGTTTCCGAGATTCAGATTTTATAAATATACAAGAAATGCTCGTTGCTGAGTTTCTTGCAGCGCTGCTTCTCAATATGGTCCTGTGCTGCTGAGTGCTGGTAGATTACTTTTATTATGTGACGAGTAAAAGAGGGCACAGATGGTCGCTTACTAAACGATTTGATTTGATTTGCGGCGCACGCTGTGCGCGGAAACGTATCTTTGGGTAACGCCACCTACATTCTAATACAAAGCGAAGCTATGTCTATGTGAGTAAACTGACGAAAACACCCAAAACTACATGTCTGTGCACAGCGTGCTCCGAAATGGGTTTCAACTTTCAGTCGCTTGTGGCTACCCAAATCCATTATGGCCGAAATGTTGATGTAAAAGGTTATTTATGTGATTATATCCCGTTTAAATCTAAACCTTTCCCTTAGTATATTCTAAATATAGAATTACGAGTGGACCCGCCACAGCTTCGCCCGCGGTATTTTACATACAAACTTTGCCACCCCTTTCAAAAAATCCCTCCTTAGTACACCTCTAGGGTACTCGAGGAATGTCTCCTCCAATAAAATAATAATTTAACAAATAAAAAAACCGACTCCAAAACCCCACTGAAAAGTAAGAAATAATAATTGGCTTTCGTAAGTCATTAACCTAGAAACGGCAAATACATTATTGGTTAAGTGACGTCATAAATTAAATATATCGAAGTCGGTGGCAAGTCAGTGTTTGGTGGTTGGTTGTGACTTGTCAAGTAAATGAACACAGTATGAGGGATGTATTAGAAAGTACCATTTATTGCATGTACCTATTACCTTATTCACTTGCCACCGACTTCGATATATTTAATTTATGACGTCACTTAACCAATAATATATTTGCCGTTTCTAGGTAAATGACTTACGAAAGCCAATTATTATTTCTTACTTTTCAGTGGGGTTTTGGAGTCGGTTTTTTTATTTGTTAAATTATTATTTTATTTTATACTTTTTAGTGCTTATCGTATGAAACACATTTATTACATCAAGCAACAACAGCATAATGCTAATTGCTTATCACCATCTACAAAATGTTGCTATCCAGGGTGCAAAGGCATCAATCTTTGAGGAGTTCTCCTGGTTCTTCAAACCCAGTTCTATTTTACCACATGCATTTTCATGACCATAAATTGCTTCACAACCTTATAAAGAAATTTAATCACCAACTGTGAAATACTTGTCATTTAGGAGTTCCGGTGATCATCTATGGTCTTCATCAACAGTTCCACTTCACCAAATAATGCTTTTGGAACGTAACTGCTTGAGTTATTACAGATTATACTAAAATTGCTATATGCGTGCCTATAATATTTGAAGAGTTCCATCGATTCCTCATAGATCCTCTCATCACACCTCGACTTTGACTACAACGGGACCAAACTGAAAGTATACCCTACCGATTAAAAAAAGAATTTTCCAAATCGGTTTATAAATGACGGAGTTCTGAAGTAACAAACATTAAAAAAAAAAAAAAAACATATAACCGAATTGAGAACCTCCTCCTTTTTTTGAAGTCGGTTAAAAACCCTCTAGGACCACCCGTTTAGGCTGCGCGTTGTCTATAAGTGGGTCACGGTATACTGTTTTATATGTATAGATTGGCAATTTGCACGAAGCGCCTTGCGTTTTGTTTCATCATGCGCACTGCCACAGAATAGATAATAGTACTAACTTACAGAAGAATCACTGTCTAACAAAACCGGTGTTTAGGTACGAAAATATGTCTAATCGTGCCTTCTCTCTCCGTCGCAAAATGTGCTATTTCGTGTACGCTAGGGTTGTCAGTTTATCCGCGTCACCCAACAACACCAAACCTCTGGGCTGCTTGATGACGCGAGTCGGCCAGCGAGCGAGCGAGCGGCAACCTACTGCGATTTACAGCTCCGAGCTGTCCGACGACGAGTGAGACCCTCCTAGCACAGCCAAGGAATGGAACTCTGTTTCTGCTCAGTAAAAGTAACTTACCAACTGGTACAGTGGTGGCGAGCAAGCTGAAGATACCACTGATCACCATGGAACCACACGCCAACCACCTTCGACCCCATCTGTCGACAAAATACCATCATTAAGTGTGGTTCAACCTTACATAGCGCAATAGTACAAGAATTTGGGGATAATATATCTTACGGAGAATTTCTCACATTGAAAGTGTATTGTCGGCTGCATCCTCTATTAAAAAAGATCTATTGAGTTGAGTTCTCTCTGCGAACGATGCAAAAGACAGGAGTAGGCCGATTCTCACTTAGGCAATTTTTTTGCAATTTATCGCTGTATTCCCAAAACTGACTCAGAGAGAACACTATTCAACATTGCATAAACGATATCGGAAAGTATTTAGCTACGATATGATAGCTCTTATTAACTTACAGCAAAGACGGCCGCATTTAACCATCGCGATGTCTATAGCTTAGTCAAAAACTACCCACTATTTTATAAAGTACAGTTTTACAAGTCAAAAATGGCAATACTGCCATCCGTGTTACCAGCTCATATCTTTTACGTGACACGAAAGCAACACGAATAGACATAATTACCTGTCCAACACAGCAGTGAGGAACGTATCAGCAGGCAGCTCAGTAGCCGAGGCCACTGTGAACGTCAGGAACACGTCCAGCCCCAAAGAGCCCACGTTCCTGACATGACCGTCAAACACGAGCGAGATGGCCATCCAGATGACGATGAGGAGGATCGCGTTCCGCCGCAGACGTGGTGTTTTGAAGAGATCCAGGAAAGAGTAGGTACGGTTCTCGGCTTCGTTCTCTTTGATTATCTTTAGGGATGATTCCTGCAATAAAATAAAGAATATTAATAGGAGAATTTCAGACTTGGTCGTTAATTGAAGCTGTTTCGTAAACGCAATGGATTTTGTATCTGTATTTTGCACGGTGGCAACACCGACAATACCAACACTCTCTCGTTGCTTGAACTCGCGGACACTGCCTGTCCGTCTGTCACAGCCGATTTGCTCCGAAACTACTGGACCGATCGAGTTGAAATTTGGTACACATATTTAAGTCGGTATCCGCAACATGGAAATGTAACGTAAATAAGTGAATTTTAAACAGGGGGGCCATTTTTGAGGATTAAATTATTATATTTTTAAAAAAGTTTTGCAAACTATATCGTGTGACGTATCAAATGAAAGGGCTTGTTATGAGAATTTGATGTATATATTTTTTTTAATTTTAAGATAAATAGTTTGGAAGTTATTTAGAAAAATAAGCTAAAATTGCCCATTCCCCCCCTTTATCTTCGAAACTACGGGGCCGACAAATTTGAAGAAAAAAAAATATGTTCTTTACCTATAGTTTACTTACAGGAAAACCTATAAAATTGGTATTTAAAGTAACATAGGAAATTTCATGTAATCACGGAACCCACCACGCGAGTTTAACTCGCACTTGTGGACAAGTGCGAGTTTTTTTTTTTACTGACTTATCTCTTGGCTTTTCCTATATTTTATAGTTGTTCATATTTTCGATCATTCGATCGATAATCGATTTTATTTTGACTAGTCTAAATAATTATCATTTATTGCTTTATTACTGCGTAATGTTTCTATTCAATTTTCTTTGACTTTGTAAATACGATGTAAAATCAATATTTGACTTGATAAGATGACTTTCTGCTGAGTTTCTTACGGCGCTTCTCAGTAATGATGGTCCTGTCCGAAGTGCTGGTAGATTTAATCCATTTTAATTTATTCATGTGTCTAATAAAAGAGCCCACAGGTGGCCAATTTGCTGATTAAACATTTGGATTTGATTTGATTTGTTCCTTACCGTGAAATCACTGAGGACCTTCTCCGGGATCTTAGTTTTGTTGATCCTCTCGAATTTCTTCATTATTGTTAGAGCCTTCTCGATTTTGCCTTGCGACACCAACCATCTGAAAACATTAAAAATAGTGTTGTTGTATTTTTAAACTATCAAATTAGAATAAGCTATCAATAATCTTTGATATTACGAATATATATTTATTATTGTTTTATTTTCAAAGTTTAGCCAGAAAATCTAGACTGACAAAATTTTTATGCGCCGGAGCAAATTGCATGAGATTTAGAACAACTAATGAAAATGAAAATGAAAATGAAAATGAAAATATTTATTTTGCAAGTAGGCCACCTGGGCTCTTTTACATGTCTGAATCTACCAGCGCTTCGAAAGGTGTCATCTAATGTCTGTTCGCCAAGAGTTGATTAAAAAAATCAGGGCTTCTTAACTTATTACAAATAGCGGCCCACTAAATATCTTTACCTATATGATATTAAGAAATTAAAACGAAACTATATATTCTTCATAAAATATTATTATTGAATACCTTGTATGGGTGAATTTCAAAAAAGTGTACATTGTGTAAAAATGAAATGTCTCCAAAGTTATAGGTTGTTTAAAAAAAAATTGGCTGACATTATATACATTGAAAGTACGTCCTTTGATATTCGTATATATACTAAACTATAATTTATACCGTTTTATTGTATTACTTTAATATACATTTGAGAAAACACTCGCCAAATGAAAAAGTAGATTTCTTTCCCCATACAAATTGATAGTGTCTCCTCAATACCTCATTTGTACAAAAAATCATAACTTCTATTTGGGTTAATAGAGAGATGTCGCTTTGTATTCAATATATTAAATAATAAATACATTTTCTCTAAAAGGGTTCACATCATTAAACCGCATTTTGTTTTCTAAATTTAATAACAAACTTTTAAGTCAAATTTTGTTCCTTTGGTGACGTCAGCTTTGTTACGTGATTCTAAGCGTTTAATAGACTTACGAAGGAATTTGTAATATTTTTATCCAAGGCAAAATTCATACCAATACCAACATAACCAAATTGAGTCGCTGTTCGTGTTACTTTTCTGACAGCGAACGAAAAAGTCGTGCTAGAGTGTATTGGTAGCTAAAAAAATCATCTTGTAACGTGACTAATGCGGGTAAGTTTATTGTTTTACGTTCATAAGTTTACATAATTTATCAGCTAATTTCGTGGTTAAATTATACCACATTTACAAATCACACAATTCTATCAGTCTTGTCTGCTACATGAGGTGATAACATTTTTGGCGCGGAATTCGGCTTCCTCTGTGTGACGTTTTGTTACGTTACACAGGCGAACTCATATTAGGATTCATTCATATTCGTGTTCATTTAATTTTTAACCGACTTCGAAATCAAAAAGGTCCTTTTGTATTACCATTAATTTTTAGTCCGTAAATGATATTTTGCCATTTACAAATTTGATTTTTCAATAAGTACTAGCAAGTGGAAATACTTGTATAAAACTAGAATTAATTTTTTACTTTATTTATGTATTTAAGCGATATGTACAGGTACAGTGTGAATGTTAACGTAAAATTCGGATAGATTTGTTATATAGCGATGATATGATACAGTATGTAATGGGCAATAGCAACTTTTTCACATGAGCTACCTATTCAAAACAGTTTTAAACACTTAAATATATGGGTGATTGTTTAAATATTTCCGTTAACTAATAATTTATTCAAGTTAGCGCATTGGGGTAACCGTCGCCTTAAAATTAGATTAAGTGAATAATTGTTATGTTGGCATGTTTTATTTATCCATCTGAATGCCTCTTTATAATTTCCCATGTGTCACGAAATCTTCCTTTTTGTTACAAAACTGTCAATATTCCTTTTTTTACTACTACTTACCTACATTTTTTTTGAAATTCACCCGTATATGTCCCATTGCTGGCATATCATCGTACGACGACCATGACAAAGTCTCAGAGTCGGAGGAAGAATCGGTGACGTTTATTATGAAACGTTCAATTGGTTCGTCTACCCTGCCATCAATTTGTAAAAATCTATCATCTTCTTTTACCGTATAGTACCGCCCGCCCGGCGCGGCGCCGCGCTTGAAAACAACTGCCTGCCTCGTACCACGAAACTCAGTGCGCGCCGTGATAAGCGACGCCCGTCATACTGTTTGCGTTAGGTAAGTCGCTATTTCTATACGATATCATAATATTTATCAACTCTCGGCGAATAGACTTTAATTTAGGTTTATTTTTTGCACTGGCCACACAATAAGTATGCGAACGCAGCGTGACGCCCTCTGTTGTTTGTTACGCTGTCGTCGCGCCAAGCCAAACCGAGCGCGTTGTTAGGTCGTGTCATTATTTAGACAATAAAAAAAGAACAGTACCTGGCACTCTCCGGCACCAACCACGGCGTAGCCGCGGCCATGATGAACGGCAGACTTGTCCCCAGTGCGAATATCTTCCAGTCATTCGCCCAAAGCGCGATCCACGGCAGTAGGGACGCGGCGAGAGTGAAGAACAGCGCTATAGACATGTTGGCAACGAAAGTACGCCATTTCGGACCCACGTATTCGAGTACTGGAAAAAAATTATAAGTTACTAGCGTTTTGTCTATCGCTATGGCAGGATGTTTGCATTTTTATGGCGAGGCATCATTTTTAATTATATTTATTTAAATTTAATTTAATTTAAGCTTTATTTTTATTATTCAAATTTTTTAAAATCTTTATTTTGAAGATTTTTTAAAATCTAAATCTGATATCAGTAATCACTATAGTATCATTCAAAATTTTTCTTGAATATAGTGTCGTTATCTTGTTTTATTTTTTTATTTTCTTTATATTTTTATGAATAATGTAACATAGTTTAGTTTAGTTTAGTTTGTTTATTACTCAATATAATATACAGTTTAAATTACATGTCATGTCAAATTAAAAGAAATTACATTGAGATCGTCAAGCAAGTACATATAAGCATTCAAAATAATTAAATTATTAACAGTTTGATATTCAATAATGAAGAAATAATAATAGGTATAAATAGGATGTCATATTGGGTCTCCTCTAGGGATCGTCATTTCAAAGTCAATTTTAGTGTAAAATAACAAAAAACAAATAGGTAACAAAGCAATACGACGAAGCGGTTAGCCTAGTTGGGAGTGACCCTGCCTCCGAAGCTAGCGTCCTGGGTTCGATCCCCGGTAAGGGCAAATATTTGTGTGATGAGTACGAATGTTTCTTCCCGAGTCTTGGATGTTTCCTATGTATTTAAGTATTTATTTCTCTATATAAGTATTTATATCGTCGTCTAGTACCCATAACACAAGCCTTTAGAGCTTACTTTGGGACTAAATCGATTTGTGTAAAGATTGTCCCCTGATAGCATACATAGCAAGTAACTACTACTTGTAACTAATATATTCTGGAGCAATCTGAAATACTACATTACAATATGATTATTGACTACTTTAGGAGCTCGTATCTCGCTAAAATATTCACCAAATCAACAAAAAAAACTACTTCATTATCTTCATGTAATTTTTTAAGGACGATCTATCGATAATATCCGTGAGTTTTTTTTACCCCCCATTTTCATGTATGGCGTGCCACTTAATACCCCTTAAAATGATTTTTTCATAATTTCACTAATGTAGTGGTATATAGAAGACATAACATGAGTTTTTCTAATTCATAATCCCAATAGTCTGAGTAAAATGGCTGTGACGTACAGACAGACAGACAAACGGATATGAAGAATCTATAAGGCTTCCGTTTCAGAATAAGGAACCCTAAAAAGACGCATGCTCTGTAAGAATTTCCCACTGAGCGTCCGTGCGAAGTCGCGGGCACGGCTAGTTAATACTATGTTTTATCTCAACACGTACTTAAGTCATCTCATTTAAGGTAGAGCGTGCAAAGGCCCTTCAACAATTTTAGTAAATGACATGGTTCATGCGACAACAAACCTTTTTGCTCCGAAATAAGAACTTCGACACGTACCTAACTTAACTTTGTGGTGCGTTAAGTGAGTCACGCAGGGCTCAGCCTTGGAATACGTATTATATTTAATGGCTTACATAATACGTGATAAAACATAAATAATTCATTAACCTTGTGACTTCGGCGTGAATAATTGATACATAAACCGTTAAAAAGTCACGATTTCCGTTGTTTTTATATGTATGTATACATATAAATAATATTAAGATGCCTGTCTGTTATTTCAAAATTAATAAAAATATCTAAATGGAAAATGCTAAGCCTAAATTCCGGTATTGAGATTTTTTCTGTCTGTATTTTTGTTCCGAAAAAGCTCCGAAACTTTCAGGAATAGTTGAGGGCATTTTAACTTAGATAATGGCATTTATTTTATTTTGATGCCTTAAAGGGTTTGGAAGAAAAATACCGGTCAAGTGCGAGTCTGACTCGCGCGCGGAGGGTTCCGTACTTACCTATGATAAACAGACAGTAGGTACCTTGTAGGTACGGAACCCTAAAAAAATACTTAGCTTCAAATTTTCGGTTTTCAGATTTTTCCTATACTTGTGCTAATAAGACATTGCTTCTTGCCAAATTTCATGATTCTAGGTCAACGGGAAGTACCCTATAGGTTTTGGTTCCCTTGCGAGTATCAAAATACTTATGTGGCATAAACGGCCGTATCTTTTGATTGCGTTGACTTAGAAGATTGATTTTTTCACAGCTCCAAGAGATTGCAGACCTGTATATTTGATATTTATTTCAAGTTGATACATCCACGCGTTCCTGAGAAAAAGGGTCTTGACAGACAGACAGATGTAAGACGAAGTAATCCTAAACAGGTTCCTTTTTTCCTTTTGAGGTACAGAACCCTAAAAATTGGCTTCGGACTTACCCAGGATATACATCATGGTGAAGCAGTTATCAAAAGCCAGACCGACGAGGAACCGGCAAATAGAGAAAGTCCAGAAACTGTAGCTGAAGGCTGTCCCGACGCCTGCTGCGAAGCCCACCAGGTTCGTTCCTGGAATACATTAAATGGGGGTTAAGTTGGTAGCTCTGGAACTGCCAAATGTGGATATAATCACATCAAAAATATGTATGTATGTTTTGCAACTTCTTTCAGCACAGTAAGAGTTCGAAAATGAAAAAAATTTTGCTCACCAACTAAAGCAGGTATCCTTCCATATTTGTCAGCGATCCATCCGAAGAGCAAGCCCCCCACGATAGCTCCACAGAAAAAGATGGCTTGAGATGTCGCAGCCAGGTTGTCCTTCTCGCACACCCAGTCCAACTGTCAACCAATATAGATTTTAGGTTATGTGTATAGAGGTATTGTGTGTTGGGAGGATTTGTACAGCATTCTCCTCGTTAACTTCGCCTATTGGCAGGAAAGGCTTTAGTTTAAGAGGAGTCTGAACCTACTTTTCATACAAAAGGCAACAACGATTTCCACCCCTTAAATGTTAACCGATGTTCACCAATTTTTGATAGGTTGTCAGTCAGAACAAAATCGAGGTCTATACGTTTTGATTTTTTCATTATAATCAATGAATTCAGTTTTATTGTGGTTTCAGTATTCTCATACCAAACTAATTTCGGCATTATTTGACCTTCTTGATCTTTAATCAAAATTTTAAAAACGTATACTTAGACCTAGATTTTGTTCTGACTGAAAACCTATCAAAAATTGGTCAAAATCGGTTTACATTGAAAGGGTAGAAATCGTTATCGCCTTTTGTATGAAAAGGGTGATTTCGTTTTTAAGTTATTAACTTATAAATTATCTTGTTTTTTTTTTTACATATCTATTCTATAATTTACTATTGAGGATTAAGCTACCGTTCCACATATATAGTTATATTAATATTTGTTACTATAGGTAGTCAAGCAACAAATTCATAAAACGTGAAATTAATACGAGTGCCATCTATCAACACACCCTCAAACTACTTCGACCCTTACCTGGCTAGCGACGGTCTCATAGGGGACGTCGCTCCTGTTGTACTCCCAACGCACGCAGGGCACTATCGGCCACTCGTCGTCGGGCGTGGTGCGCCCCTGCGCCAGCGCAAGTGTCCAGTTCGTCGAGTACATGTGGCATCGGTCGTGGGAGAACTGGCCGTCGGATTTAGGGGGGATGGCGAGGGCTCGTCTGAAAAAGAGACAGGTATAATAAGAAAACCGGCCAAGTGCGAGTCGGACTCGCGCACGAAGGGTTCCGTACCGCTACCTATAAAAACGGCAAAAAAATCATGTCTGTTGTAAGGGGGCTCCCTTTAAATATTTATTATATTCTGTTTTTTAGTATTTGTTGTTATAGTGGCAACAGAAATACATCATCTGTGAAAATGTCAGGTGTCTAACTATCAAGGTTCATGAGATACAGCCTGGTAACAGACGGACAGACAGACGGACGGACAGCGGAGTCTTAGTAATAGAGTCCCGTTTTATTTTTAGGTACGGAACCCTAAACCCAGCTGTTGAATAGTCATCATGGTTCACTATGCTTCGGAGAGCATTACCCATTACCAGGATCCGATACTTTTTAACCCGGAAAATTCAAATTACCCAGGGAATAACTATAAAGGAAGTACATTAGGAGGACGTCGCGGGCAGAAGCTACTTCGTTAATAACTAAATAATTAAATTCGATAATCTTAAATCATTTAAATTAATTAAAGACCTAAGTTTCTATTCGTGCTTATAACATATTTTTTACATTATCTAAAACAGGAAACAAAAACCATCTCGCACTTAACCAGTTTTTTGAACTCAATAATTGCAGAAAAATCGATAATCAGCATTGTAAAAAGCGCGCCAAGGTCTACTAGAATCCGAAGGCTTGTCCGGGAGAATGCCAGTTAGCTATCTATCTACCCGGTAGGCGGAATTGTTTGAGCATATTATAAAGAATCTCGTTTAATAAACGGGTTATTATAACGGTACTTGTATTACAACTGTTTGTTGTTTTTTTGGCTTTGATTCTTTGTTAAATTGTGTTATGTTTATTTTTGCAATTCGAATCGGTCCAATTTGAATCGGTGTCTCCTTAATTTAAAACTACCCAAGCTTACAACAAGATAACGTCAAAATCGATTTAGTATGGCACCAAACTGTCAAAATCGAATTTGACGTTTCTTATTTGAAGTTTAGCGATTTTTTTTTTATTTATTTACACACTTTCACCTAAGCATTTTAGCCTAAAACCTGATCTTCTGCATTTTTCTTCCTAAAACGCGTTAATAGGCTACTGCAAGCTATGATTAGAGCTATTATCCAAGTTGCAATGCACAAATGTGCAAAAACTGCTATAAACTCAGCATACATTTATTTATAGATTTCATGATAGGGATTTCAACAGCACAAAAACATACATTATGAACACGAATTACCATAAATAAACCCAATTATAGAAATCCTTATAAAATACAAAAAAAACAGAACACAGTGCGCACAAAAAAATGCTTAAACACATTGCAATGCAAATTGTTAATATACAAATGGAGGGAAAAAATACAGGTACTAATTACTTGTGTGTATGTGTGTTCAGCTATAAGTGCAGAAGTATCCAGTTTACCATTGATAATGTCACGGAGGATATCTAAAACTTTACGACGATTCTCGAGTGTGCATATATCATATTTCTTACCAAAACTTACGTAGGTATTTAGCGTTACTAAGTTTAGCGCTAATTTAGGATTAAACACTGATCATCTGGCCTCCTCTTATTAGTAATACATGACTTAAACGCAAATATTGGTACTAGCGGGTTTAATTTGTAACATTAAAAATCGACCTAGAGGTCACTTGACTATTTTTGTCAATGATGTTTTTAGGAATATTTTGCTACATAGCGGGTTTTTCTCACTATATTAGGGTTCCGTAGCTCAAAAGGAAAAAAGGAACCCTTATAGGATCACTCGTGTGTCTGTCTGTCTGTCTGTCTGTCTGCCTGTCTGTCCGTCTGTCACAGCCAATTTGCTCCGAAACTACTGGACCGATTGAGTTGAAATTTGGTATTCGTATGTAACTTGGTGACCGCAACATGGACGCGTGACGTAAATATATGAATTTTAAACATAGGGGCCACTTTTTGGGGGTAAACTAGAAAATTAAAAAAAAAGTTATGCCACCTATATCGTGTGACATATCAAATGAAAGGACTTATTGTGCGGATCTTAAATATATATTTTTTTGAATTTTAAGTAAAATAGTTTAGAAGTTATTCAGGAAAATAGGCGAAAAATGACCATTCCCCCCCCCTTATTTCCGAAACTACGGGGGCTAAAATTTTGAAAAAAATACAGAAAATTGATCTTTACCTATAGATTATAGGAAAACCTATAAGAAGTCTATGGTATTTAAGGTAACCTAGTAAATTTCAGATAATCATGTACGGAACGGAACCCTCTCCACGCGAGTTTAACTCGCACTTGTCCGGTTTTTTTGAAGATATCTGACTACTAAAAATCTCCATAGGTAATTATATGACAACAATGCCGATGATATAATATCGCTATATGCATCAACGAACACATAGCGCCATATAACGAGCGCATTCCTAAATGTGCGTTATTATTTTAAATTCGCTAATAGCCCAATTTCACATAGCGAAATTATCAAGGTACATTTTTGTCTTATAACACATACTTAAACCAAAACTGTTAACAAAAAAAATGATTTTGTGGGCTGATGCAGAAATTAAAATCGAAACTAAACGTTTCGGTTTTCGTTTAGTGTTAAAATAAAAAAAAAACACAGAAAAACACATAGCAATTTTGGAATTCACACCGACGATTTTGAAAATAAAAGAAAATGCGTTACCTATTAAAAAAAAAGCTACAAATAGGTAGAATGCTCATGAATTTATTTTTCGGTCGCAAAAAAATGCAACTTGAAAGAAAGCTACGAGTGAAATTCCGATGAAAAAAGTTTTCGATCGCGGAAAAATGCGAGTCGGAAAAAAGCTACACGAAAATAATTGTAGTGGTAGAGCCTAACAGTAATTCTCACTAGATGATTACTGTTCGAATGGGCTGACTCGACCAGGGTAGTACCACACTCTCACAGAATATCGGCGTAAAGTAATAGCCTGCTATTGCGTTTCGTACGGTGTGTGACGAGATCCGGAGGCCTATGCCCTCATCCCAATCCCATCCCCATTCCCCATCCCCCCTAGACTGGCAACGCATTGGCAGCACCTGTGGTGTTACAGGTGTCCATGGGCGACGGTGACCACTTTCCATCAGCCGTCTGCAAGTTTGTCAATCAATTGACATAAAAAAAAATGCGTTCGCGGAACCGTATCGTGGTCATGTGGCCAGGCCCTAACCGCGTCGTCGTAGCCGCGCGGTCACGGATGTGAAGGCTTCCATTACAGTTCATGTGACACTATTTACGCGGTCTCACTTCCGTTTCGCGTAGAACTAAGTCTTGCGTTATCATCGTATTAATAAAATGTTTTCTCTAGTTCTATAAAGGTCGTCACAAGGTCATGTCTAATAGAGCAACTAATTTATCCGGCAGCGGTAGGAAGTAGTTTTGTATATTAGTTTCAATACTGTAAGTAGGGTCTGGGTTCCGTACCATTACCATGAGTTTACGCAAACCGTTCTCGCTATCGAAATCTATCGGAAATACTGCTTTGCTGATACAACTAAAAGGGACCGAGCGATGGTTTTCGATATCGAGAACGGTTTGCGTAAACTCATGGTAATGGTACAGAGCTCGTTTGATGGTTCCATAAAAGTATAGTTATAACTAGCAGCCCTCGTTTTTTCTGTCACCTTAAATGTAAAAATGTATGGCATTTCTAAAAAGGTTTACATAATTAACACTTTGAACGATACGGCGTAGAGGCCGTATAGATTAGCTACCCAAAATTTTAATTTCCCAATATTTTTAGTTCCATTCGCGTTTTTCCCCACTTTTTTATTTTCCTATGCAGTTGTGTTACTATTAGGTTATTTCTCCGAACGCATTAATTTCTTTTCGTTTTTGTTGCTAGACGTATTTTTTCCATGAATTTTGTCTTCTAGTCCGTATTATCCTCATGCGTAATGTTTTACATGTAGAACCATTTCTCAATATTATTTTATCACACACTGTCCTTTAAGCTCGCTGACTAGATCGATTTGTGTAACAGATTGTGCCCTGATTTATTTATTTAATGTACTGAAAAAATTAAGTACGCTCTTTTCGCATGAGCTTTATAAAATAATAATATAATAAAATAAAAAAACGACTTCAAATAGCCTTTGAAAAGTAAGGTTTTTTCACAATTTATTTATTATTCTGTGATTAAACGAAACACATTTACTACATCAAGTAACAATAGCATAATGCCAATTGGTCATCACCATTTACAAACTGTTGCTATCCACGGTGCAAGGATGTCAATCACTGAAGAGTTCTCCCGGTTCTTCAATTTTACTACATGGATTTTCATGGACATAAGTTGCTTCAGAACTTTATATAGCAATTTAATCGGCAATAGTGAAATACTCATCATTTAGGGGTTCCGGTGATCATCTATGGTCTTCATCAACAGTTCCACTTCACCAAATAATGCTTTTGGAACGTAACTGCTTGAGTTATTATAGAAAATACTAAAATTGCTATATGCTTGCCTATAATATTTGACGAGTTCCATCGATTCCTCATAGATCCTCTCATCACAACTCGACTTTGACTACAACGGGACCAAACTGGAGGTATATCCTACCGATTAAAAAAATAATTTTCCAAATCGGTTTATAAATAACGGAGTTCTGAAGTAACAAAAAAAAATACAACTGAATTGAGAACCCCCCCCTTTTTTAAGTTGATTAAAAAGAGCTTATTTGTCGAATTCCAAAATGGTCACTTGCTAGAATATTTCTTTCATAAGAGATAAATTATTATTAAAAAAAAAACATAATACCATTATAATAAGAATAATTTTAATCGGAAGTACTCGTACAAAATCGCAAATATTAGGCATTTCCTGACACGAAGAATTAGCCAGTCGATTAGACACGGCCTCGGTTTTAACCTTTTGTTTGACCTCGAGGCCGTCTGGTCATGTCTAGCGCCAATTCGTATTAAGTGCTATAACCATTGGACTAATAACACTTACATACAAAATATGCACCAGTTTGTATGTTTGTTGTTAAATTAAAGTTAGGGTTAGGAATGCCTGTAATGCGACGCGATAAGTAAAAAACCGCTAGTGCGAGTTAAACTCGCGTGGAGAGGGTTGCGTTCCGTACATGATTATAAGAAATTTCCTATGTTACTTTAAATACCATAGACTTCTTATAGGTTTTCCTATAATCTATAGGTAAAGAACTATTTTCTAGTTTCGGAAATAAGGGGGGAGGGGGTAATGGTAAATTTTCGCTTACTTTCCTAAATAACTTACAAACTATTTATCCTAAAATTCCAAAAATAATATATTTAAGATCCTCACAATAAGACCATTCTTTTGATATGTCACACGATATAGTTTGAATAACTTTTTGAATTTTCTAATTTACCCTCCAAAAGTGGCCCCCATGTTTAAAATTCATTTACTTACGTTACACGTCCGTGTTGCAGTCATCGACTTACATATGTATGCCAAATTTCAACTCAATTGGTCCTGTAGTTTCGGAGCAAATTGGTGAGCCTGTGACAGATGGACAGACATACAGTGACCCTGCCATCGAATCTAGCGGTCCAGGGTTCGATCCCCGGTATAGGCAAATTGTATGATAAATACAAATGTCCCAAACAACGATTCTCTGTACTATGACTACTAGACAACGATACTACTTAATACTTATATAAATTTAAAGCAACACCTGCAAAAGTTAAACTATTTTGTGAATTTATGTTTCTGTTGTGGTTGTCTGGAAGAGATCGCTGTTTAGCGATAAGACGCCTATTGTTCCCTAACTTTATTTTGTTAGTGTATGCTTTTCTGTTCTTTTTGTGGTGTGCAATGAAGAGTATTGTATTGTATATAGATAAATATATACATATAGAGACACTAAACATCCATGACTCGGGCACTAACATTCGTGTTTATCCCACTTTGCCGCCAGACTCGAACCCGCTATCTCCGGCACAGTATTCAGATGCACACCACTGCACCATCAAGTCCAAATACAATTATTTTGTTGACGTAAAGAACTACGTCTTTGATTAAAAAGCATTAATATTGATCAGTTTGTTATAATCTGCAATTTTAATAGATTTCTTATATTGATCGATGAAAAATATTTTATAGGTATTTAAAAACTTAGCAGCATATTTATGCCATTAAATAATTTATATAAGAAGCAAAGTTTATTGCAATGAAATAATTAATAATACAAAACACAGAAAATAGAAAATAAAGTATGATTAAATAACAACTAAATCAAAATAAATACAAATTAAAAACTAGGTAAGCTGAAAAATTTGCATCGCCAGATGGGTTTTAGTATTTAATTTTGCTATTTATTCTAAACTATAATTACACCAATAAACAAAGTTTCCTACTTAGCCGATTTATTAGTTAGTTCTTTTAATTACGAATAGGTGTATGTTTTTTTGTGTGTTCCATTGAATTATGTATATTTAATCATCGCGATGTAGTATGATAATTATAGCGAGTATGTATATCTAGTTTTTATGAAGAAAAAACAGAGAATATTGATATGCGCTAAATCTTACAGACTTCTGGTAAATAGTTAATATACTTAAATGAAATTTATGGGTCTGTGAAAATGCCACCGCTATCAAAATAGTCCAACACGTCTTGTTATGGCCAAATTTAGAAAGGCCACTCAAATTGATCTTTAATTAAAGTGACATTGAGTGACGTTTTTGTATAAGATGACAACTAGTTGAGGGACATTTAACTATTTAATCTCTAATCAAATGCTTAAGTGGCGTTTCTGAATTCGGCCATTAAAATCTTACCCATATACCTAAGTCATCAATTTCAAACGACAACTTTGGAATGCGGACCGTTAATGACAAACGTTTTTTTTATAATGTTTTTCCTGATAAATCCATTAAATTGTATTATCTTAAGATACCGATGTCTTAAATTAACATGTAACAACTCATATTACATTAATTGCTCGCAACATTCCTTACTTATGTAAGAATAACTGCGCTTATAGAGAGAAAATCCGGTCGTTTAAAAAAAAACCGTGTAACTTTTTATTACGATAATATAATTATCTAGGTTGTTAAGAATAAATACTGCTTTGGGAACCTGCATATACAGCAAGAAAGTGCTGCACTTTATTATTTTACTAGTGGAGCCGCCACAGCTGCGCCCGCGGTATTTTCCATACAAACTTTATCACCCTTTTTCACCACATTAGGGATGGAATTTCAAAAAATTACACCTTAGTGCACCTTTAGGGTTCTCGAGGAATGTCTCCTCCAAATTTCAAACCTCTAGGACCACCCGTTTAGGCTGTGCGTTGTCTATAAGTGAGTCGCGTTACTGTTTTATATGTATTGCTAATGATACAATTTGAGTTTATTATCTATTTATCCCAATCTGCTTTGCACTGTTGCCGGTTTTGTCTGTAAAATTTGTAACCTGAAGCTTCTTGAAACGTTCTACTTGCAAAGTAAATATTCTCATCTTTATTTCTTTTTACGCTTCTAAAACCGGCTTGTCCTTAGGGATGTGCCATTTCCGGCAACATTGCCCGAAATGTTGTGCTAGCAATATTCCCAGGTTAATTCCATAAAGGTAATCTTACAAACATACATAGCAACACGGCTGAAATCCCTAATGGGGTGGGCAGAGCCACAAGACTACTTGTGGCCACGTTCGATTAATTAGTCCTAAGATGGTATGATAAACCGTATGGTGACAGGTGATCAGCCCATCGCCCATACAGATAGTCCACCATGTTGGAGGGGACCCGTCCCTTAGTCGACTTTTATGACATGCCAGGATGATAAGCATCTGCACGCATTCTATGCTATTTCTTCACTCCCAGTGCAGTAGAGGAGTGAAGGGAAGGAAGGAAGCGAGGTAATCTTGCTGGGCAATATAGCGTCAATGATACTACGAAACCGCATTACTCACAATATTTATAAGGTCGCAAATAGCATGAAATCAAGACAAAACACAATCACACATTAGGCCCGAATTCTAAAAACGGAGCTATATACGTGACCTTATGAATACCTACTGTTAGTTACGCAGTTTTGTAGTATCATTGCCGTTATCAAAATTGCCGGCTAATTGGGAATATTCCCGGTATGATCCCAGATAAGCATACAACGGCACTTTATTTTTGCCATGTAAGGCGACGACGAGTGGCTCGCCGACGATTCATAGAATGAAATCCGTTATTATATAATTTAAACTCTGTTGTTTTTACGTCACGATAACGGATGTCCGCTTAAAGAAGGCTGGCCGCGGTGGCAAGCGAAGCATGGCGTCTAACTTGTATTCAAGGGCGTCAATGATTTAACATCTTCACGATCTTGTTATAAATACAATTTGTTAGGAGTGAAAGTTAAAAAATTTGGCAAAAAATAAATAAATATATGAGTTAAGAGGAGTGTGAACCTACGGCTTTTCATACAAAAGGCGATAACGATTTCCACCCCTTAAATGTTAACTGATGTTGACCAATTTTTGATAGGTTGTTAGTCAAAACAAAATATAGGTCTATTCGTTTTGATTTTTTCACTATAATCAATAAATTCAGTTTTATTGTGGTTTCAGTATTCTCATACAAAACGAATTTCGGCATTTTTTGGCTTTTTTGATCTTTAATCAGAATTCGAAAACGTATAAACCTAGATTTTGTTCTGACGGACAACCTATCAAAAATTGGTCAAAATCGGTTAAAATTTAAGGGGTGGAGATCGTTATCGCTGTTTGTATGAAAACGGTGATTTTTGACCGTTGGTTCACTCACAGTCCTCTAAAGTGCATGCTGGTTACACTTCCAAATTGGTTGCGCAACCAAGTGGACAAGTGAGATATATACTCGTACCTTATTTACATGCAGCCACTGCCACTGCTGCTCGCGCTGCCAGAAATAATTCCCGCATACTGCTTTCGAAGGCAGTGGGTGTTTATATGCTGCTTCCTGACTCACTGCGCGCCGCAACGAGTAGCAGCGGCAAGAGCAGGAGAAGTGACCCATTTACATACTCGCACTGCCCACTTCCATGCCCACTTCCCTGCTCACTTCGGCTGCATGGGCAACGCGAGTAGCAGCGGCAGCAGCAGAAGAAGTGACCCATTTACATACTCGCGCTGCCCACTTCCATGCCCACTTCCCTGCTCACTTCGCCTGCATGGGCAACGCGAGTAGCAGCGGCAGGAGCAGGAGAAGTGTCCCATTTACATACTCGCGCGGCCCACTTCCATGCGCACTTCCCTCCTCACTTCGGCTGCATGTAACTGAGGCAATAGGCCGAAGCACTGCGCCAAATGATTCGCGGGCAGGTTGTATTACACGTGATATGTAATGTAACACAACATTGGATTTTTTTCAAGTCATGGCCGCTAGTATTTTTTACTGGCTGTTATTATAACACAATAATAGCTGACGTTAAGGATAAACCCGTGAACGTAGTCACGAGTTGTGACGTAGCAGACGTAACTAGTAAACATGAGAACTAAAACATGAAAAACATCGGGATAAGATCAAACAGAAACCTATTATAAATACACGTTCTTTTTTAGACGAATGTCTAAAAAAAACGTAGTTCGTGAGAATATGAAAAACGCGTATAGAATAGACCAAAATTTATTCTACACTGATCTGTTCCGCCGACTTGCCCGTATTCTTCCAAAGCAATCGTTATCAGCGGATATACCTCAACCAATGTAAAAAGAGCGCTAATATGGCCGTCCCCGCTCTTTTTACATTGGGCGAGGTATAATTATTATACCTACAGTCCGCGCGCGAGCTCCAAGGAAACAGGGCCTGGCATAGAAATATATAGTAAGGAACTGCCCAACGCGATTTTCGCATACTCGGTAAATATTGCCGAAATCGGCGTTCTTATTACATTGAGGAAAGGTCCATTATTGGCTGATTCATGCGTTTTGTTTTTGTGGTTCGTCGCTCCTAGCGAGCAATGAAAGACAGCGATGAATCAGGGAAAATGTCATAAACACTAAGACGTCGTAACAATAGAGCTTTGTAGTTTATAAACTTGTAAATAGATGGCGTTACCATGACGAACTAAGTCATTTGTTCAACGCAGTTGTATTGAACGCCATATCCTTCTTTTGAGATCGTTGGGGGCTCGAGAAACGGGCGAGTGCGCCGCGCTCGACCGTCCTTTCACACCCAGCACTCTACCAGTAAGCAAAAACCGGTAAAACCGAAGACAGATCCCATCCATGTGCCTTGCAGTGTTGCCAGCCTGTAAAATTGTAACTAGTAGCTGCGTGAGAAGTGTGTCGTCCTGAAGCCATACGACTTATCGATACAGTACCGTATTACTCATTTACTGCACTAGATCTATACTCATAGCTGGGCAAAACAGCGTTAATCCGTTAATTAAAGAAGTTAACATTTCGAGTAACGGATTAACATTAACATTTCAGTTAACTTTAAAAATCGTTAACGGACTCATTAACTTCCGTTAAAACCACTAATATCCGTTAGTCGTTAATTAAGTACCTAAATACTATTTGCCAAAGGGACACTGCGCGGAACACGCCGCGCCGTTTAAAACGCCTTAACAAGTACGTTGTCGGCGGTATTTTTTTAATTTTTTTATGTCAATTAACTGACAAACGAGCTGACGGCCCACCTGCTGGAAAATGGTCACCGCCGCCCATGGACATCTGTAACATCAGACCTGTAATGCGCGCAGACCTTTCTTTTATGAATTTTTCATGTCCTGCCTAAACTACACAACGACATATATTAATGCAATTTCTATCAGGAGTTAACAATTAACGATTAAAGTTAACTTTCGTTAAATCTTCCGAAATGTAACGCTTTAACGTTCAACGCAGTTAACCTTTTTAGTAACGGATTAGAGATTAACGAAGTTAACTATTTGATTAACGGTGCCCAGCTATGTCTATACTTTGACGTGCATTATTCCTCGGCGTTTGCGCGCGGGCAGTTGTCTTTGCAGTCACTTCACATTTATGATAACCAGTATTCTTACGTAGCATTACTTATTTAGAGGATAATATGTGGTTAGAATTATTACCATCCTATTATGCTGAGATATGATCTTTAAACCACAGGGGAGTAAAAAACGTATTGTCTAATATTATCCAACCGCGAAGCGAAAAACATAATTGTAAAGATACCGGAGGTAGCCTTTATATTAATTTTATAACCTCTATTATTTTACTACACTGTCTGAATTAATCTTTCAAATTAAAGTAAAATCAAAGTAGGTATATAAGTATGGTTTTCTTATTCCATACTTATATAGTTTGATCCAAAGGACATTGGATCAATTCATATAAGTACCTACTCGCCGCAACGATCTTGACTTTGATCTAACAGACCCTCACCGCCATGACATCAGGTTTTTATAGTGCCACTTGAAAATTAAAAACAAACAAACAATCTTATGAAAAAACATTAACTTAAGAATAAATAGCGGATTTTCGTAGCAATTGTGTGGAGATTTCAATATATATTTTGACATATTATCATGATGAACAAAAAATGTGGCTCGTCAGCGATGCATCTCCTTCGTAGATGTTCCGACGCATCCCACTCTTACGCATTACGCATCGTCCGGAAGAGTGGGATGAGAAAATCGCTAGCGCATCGCTACAATATCGCTTGAATGTTCCCGAATAGAGGCCCAAATAAGTCAACGGTTAATAATAGTAATTTTAAAAAGAACGGGTACTAACAATAATGAAAAGTCTGTTTGTTTCATGTCAAAATGGAAAAAATTAACTTTAATCAGCGCGCTGATTCGTGGTTTTCTTTAATAATCGCTTATCTTTCTAGGTGGACGGTCAGCCTAAAACTATTTGGAAGCTTACTTAAACCAACAAGGAAGTATAACCGTGATGACGTAATTGATTACGAGTATGCATCAGTTTTCCGATCCATTTTCGATCTCATTTGAATAAACAGATAAAAAATGCGCTTCGTGTTCCGGCTTCTCTGTATAATTTTTCGATAAAATATTTGATCTAATTATCACATTAATTAAGATTGATGTGCTACTAAATTATTGTAAAAAAATCAAAACGCATCGACATAGGTTTTGTGTTGACTGACAACCTATCAAAAATTAGTCAGAATTAACATTTAAGGGGTGGAAATCGTTATCACCTTTTGTACGAAAAGGCTGATTTTTGCCGTTGGTTCACAGTCCTCTTAATGCGCATGGGAAATTCAATGATATGTGGATGAAAACCCTCCCGACGTCTGGCATTCCGGTGGCAGAATGTAGATGGTGGGATTAGGTCATGTAGTTCCTATGCACACTCACCAAAATACACCTTGTAAAAAACTGGCAACTTTACGCCGATGCTCCAAACATTGCAGTTTACCAAAGATCTCAAAAGAAGGATATGCCTATCAGTACAATTTCGTGTAACAAGTCTCATAGAAGGTCGTCAAACGCCACCGCCATGGCTTACCCACACCCTATTGCTGATGTCTTAGTTCTTACGACATACATACAAAATTCTAATGTTGTTTGATTCACACGCTGTCATATCATTGTGGACGGTGTGGTCGGTGGTGCTGTCTCACAGGTTGTGGAATTGTACTGGATACTTAATTATAATAGTCTCACTTAAACGGGTGTCAAGGACCGTGATTGCCATGCGACTGAACGTGCCATGGTGGCAGGTTCGCGATCTGACACCACTAAAGTAAGCATCGCGAGAATTGCTTTGAGCAGTTCCTTACCATTTATTTCAATGATGTTTACTTAAAGTTTTGACAGATAAGTATCCCTTAATAAAGAAACAAAGGTACCTTAATAGGAAGCGTAAATAATTGGAAAGACGGAAGGCGTAATTGCGTCAAAACACTCTAAAATGACCTTAATTTTGTCGCTTAATCGGGTATTGTCGTTCGAATGACTCATAAAAATGATATTAACAAATAAAAATGTGCATTTTAAAATCAATATGGTAACTTATGATGAAAGGAGAGCTTTTAAGTAAGGCTTATAAATTTTTTCGTAACGTACGATTCCTTTATTATTATTTTGTTTGGGCTATTCTACTTTTTAGGGTTCCGTACCCGCAGGGATCAACGGGACCCTGTTACTGAGCCTAAGTACAACTTCCATCCGTCTGTCAGAGGCCTCTAGCTCAGCAACGGAGCTATTTTCACAGAATAAATGTGTTGTTGTAAATGATAAAAATGTCATACATACATTGATACCCTAAAAATTTACTGATTTTAGACCAATTTTGTTCCAGCTGTATTTCCATAACAGCTTTAGTTTCAGCTATCAAATTTGGTCTAATTTTAGTTTATACTCAATAGTCTAACAACACTCCTCCCTCCTCCTCCTACTCCTCTGCTGCACTGGGAGTGAAGAAATAGCATAGAATGCGTGCAGATGCTTATCATCCTGGCATGTCGTAAAAGTCGACTAAGGGACGGGTCCTCTCCAACATGGTGGACTATCTGTATGGGCGATGGGCTGATCACCTGTCACCATGGGTTCATCATACCATCTTAGGACTAATTAATCGAACGTGGCCACAAGTAGTCTTGTGGCTCTGCCCACCCCATTAGGGATTTTGGGCGTGATGCTATGTATGTATGTATGTCTAACAACAAAATATCAATGGTGTTCTGTTATAGACATGTGAAAAATATATTGAAATCAAACCGAAACATTACCGCTGCAGCTTAACAATCTGCCAACTTAGTTGCAACTGTCAAAGTTCTTATATCATACATACATACATATACATACACTAGCGGACCCAGCAGACGTCTTCCTGCCCGGTGAGTCACCCTTATCATTTAGGGGTATGAAAAATAGATGTTGGCCGATTCTCAGACCTACTCAATATGCTCACAAAATTTCATGAGAATCGGTCAAGCCGTTTCGGAGGAGTACGGGAACGAACATTGTGACACGAGAATTTTATATATAAGATATTATCACGTCCTAAATCCCTAATGGGGTGGGCAGAGCCACAAGACTACTTGTGGCCACGTTCGATTAATTAGTCCTAAGATAGTATGATGAACCGTATGGTGACAGGTGATCAGACCATCGCCCATACAGATAGTCCACCATGTTGGAGAGGACCCGTCCCTTAGTTGAATTTTACGACATGCCAGGATGATAAGCATCTGCGCGCATTCTATGCTATTTCTTCACTCCCAGTGCAGCAGAGGAGTCTTATATCATTAAGTATAGTATTGATTGGGTGAGACCATGCCAAACTGGGGTAAAATCAAATGGGGTCAAATCATGTCCGACTCGCACTTGACCGGTTTTTACATCCCCAGCATATTTTAAAGTGCATTTTTTATGACACAGGATTATTCAATATACTAACATGATCTTAAAATATTAATTATTACGACATAGGCTTAATCATCATATTTAATAACTATTGTTGTTTATAAATTTGAGTTTCTATTATTTTTTTGTTGGTACTGTAATGATTTTTTGCAGGAGCGCTCGGATACTGCTGGTAACGCTGGGGTAATTGAGCAAAAAATCTAGTTATTTTTAGCATTTCCGAAATAACTGATGACTGAGATTCATGTGAATAGTAAAAAGAATATCGGAAGGACATTTGACAAAATATAATAAATCTTAAATTTCGCGATTGCGTAAACTAAATTAGGCACTAAAAAGTAGACTGACCAGGGGGGTTACCACGATCTCTTAATGCGATTAACTTTAGGCTCTAAACTGAACTGCGTCGCTATTTCATACCGCGTCATTGTATTTAAAGATCGTGGTAACCCCCATGCGGCCTTAACATGCATGGCAAAAAGATAAATTAGAACCGTTTATCTCTATGAATGACTATCTCTTTCGTCGGCACTAGTGTGAGAGAGACGCACTTAGAGACGCACTTACACATTTATCTTTGTGCCATGATTGTTAGGGCCGCTGTTTATGTTTAATTTTTTGATTTTATTTATTTTTTGAAAATATAGTACATATACAAAACTCAAGAAAGGAAGACCTCCAGTCGTTCGTAAAAGAGATGGTACAATTCGTACCACGTAACTTTGCGTCTGTGAAGGTAGCTACTAGTAGCGTACTTGACTGACCATACGATTTGTATTGATCTGAACTACAATCCCTATGATATGAAAAATTACCAGTTCATAGGTTATACTGAAATGCTCGCTACCACCCCAACTACATATAACTTCACCGACAAAACTCGACCGACAAAGCTCAGATCTCGATTCGACTATATATCGATACGACTAAATCGCGATTGGACCAGATATCTATAAGCCCAGTTCTCGATTCGACTAGATCGCGATTTGACCGTCTCAAATAAGGCTGCATTGCCATTCGACTAGATCGGTACTGGTCTAAGTATTTATCACGTAGACTGATAATGATGACGCAGTGTATTGTTTTATGGAAGTAAAATTCCCTGCAGAAAAAGAAGGAAGAACTACACTATACGAATTAAGTTTTCCAAAAATTTACAACAGATTTTCATGTACTTTTTTATTAAATTAAAACAAAAATAATAAATAATAAAAAAATAGTATTTAAAAAATACTGATCTAGTCAGATTACAATGCAGCCTTATTGGGATGTAGTCCAATCGAGATTCAGTCAAATCGCGATCTAGTCGAATCGAGATCTAGACTTATAGATATCTGGTCCAATCGCGATTTAGTCGTATCGATATATATAGTCAAATCGACATCTGGGCTTATAGACACTAACCCTTAATTGCGTTCAGAAGAAACGAGCGTAAAAAACTGGTTTCTCAATTAATATAAGTAACTGCAACAGAAACCGGAACAATTTCCGGGTCGGGGTCAACGAGCGAAACCGGTTTAAAAATAACCCGGTTTCCAAGTTCTATGGTATGTTTTTAATATCGTACCGCTGACCTTGACATAGACACAACCTCTAGCATGCCGGAACTAGATCTATAATCTGTAGCTTACGCAAATCTACTCGTAAGTGGCGCGTTAGTGGTTTATTCTGTAATGTGTAATCTGTAATGACAACGCGGATAGCCTAGTTGGTAGTGACCCTGCCTCCGACGCCAGCGTCCCGGGTTCGATCCCCGGTAAGGGCAAATATTTGTGTGATGAGCACGAATGTTTGTTCCTGAGTCTTGGATGTTTTCTATGTATTTAAGTATTTATTTCTCTATATGTAAGTATTTATATCGTCGTCTAGTACTCATAACACAAGCCTTTAGAGCTTACTTTGGGACTAGATCGATTTGTGTAAAAAAAAAAAATTGTCCCCTGATTTATTATTATTATTATTATTCTTCAAACTTCTAGGTTCCGATATAAAAGTACAAGAATTAGTCTACAAAACCGGGGTTTAGGTAAGAAAATATGCCTAATCATGCCTTCTCTCTCCGTCGCATAAAACGTGCTTCGTGTACGCTAGGGTTGTCAGTTTATCCGCGTCACCCAACAACACCAAACATCTAGGCTACTTGACGCGCGAGTCAGCCAGCGAGCGAGCGAGCGGCCACCTACTGCGATTTACAGCTCCGAGCTGTCCGACGGCCGAGCGTGCCTAAAGTGCGGAGTGAGAAGCTAATACGATTTGTTTTGTTTTGCGACATTCAACTGAAATAGGTACTCTTGTTCATTCCAAAAAAAGTCTTTGCTTACCTTTCTTCCACAGTCAAATTCGCGAGCTCAGGCACCCAGCACCAATGCTGCTCCGGCACCAACGTCATAAATATTTGCGAAAAATACACAAACGCAACAAAAAACGCGAAGGGTATCATCATTAAAAACAATAACTTCTGATACAATCCAAATTCTCCAACGTATGGCAACAAATCATCGAAATCTGTGGCCTTTTTCTCTTTTATTTCTTTTGGCGGGCTGGCAACATCGTCCGAGCTGTCATTTCTGTAGCCCTTGTTAACGAAACCGTTCAAGTCTATGTTCGACAGGTTGTCTATGCTATGGTTTTGGCGGGAGTCATCCTCGCAGCATGAAGTTCGCTCTTGTGGCGCCATCTTTATTTGCGTTTTGTTTCTTATTGCATTACTTTTTTAACTGCGTTTTGATCTGTAACAAAAGATAAAGAAAATTAATAGATGTTTTTGTTAATTATTGCCTGAGTTTTCTTCTTTACTTTATAGCAATAAGACCACCATTTAACGCAGTTAATTTTTAAGTCTTTGTTACGTCTTTTATATTTTCGAATAAACGTAGTACGACATGTTATTTTAAACTTTAACTACAGTAAATATTATCACCCAATTATTTTGAAAAAGTCGTATCTATTCCAAGGCTTTAGCAAAAACTTGGCAGCAATTCTGTCTTAAGAATAATTTTAGACCTAATGCGTGAGCGTCGCCTTGAGGGTGTGGTAATAGTGCCTTGTTTGGAGTGCCAATTGAATTATAAGCGATTAATCTACTTAGGTACTAAATAACACAGCACTCAAATAAAATGTTGAGAACTTTGAGGTTAGCAGTGGGTCGAATTCAAACGCAATCTTGTTAATTTAAAATTCCCTAAAATTAAAATAAGAACCGTCAAACTGGATTTTATGTAGCGCAAAGCTGTCATAGTGAAATTTGACGTGTCTTATTTTAGGAGGTATGTATGGGCAAAAAAGTTTTGCCAAAGTATCACATCCCAAACTATTTTGCTCAAATTATCATATTATGGCAAAAAATCATTAGTCAAAACAGCTTATCGCAATTTTACAATCAGCAAAAGTATTTTATGACAAATAAGCACTTACGTAAGGGACACAAGTTAGCCCTAACCACCCACCCACCAACCCCCCCACCTAACCTGACCTACCTACCCGAAAGCAAAATGATGCCAAATGATAATTTGATTTAAAAAATAATAAAATGCGAAATGTAAATGTGCTTAAAATTCATTTGGGAAATGATACTACTGCGATAAGTTTTTTGGGAAGTGAAATTTGGCAAAAAATATTTTGCCCAATGGGCAGTACACCTTTATTTAAGTTTCTTATGGCCGAATTCAGAAAGGCCACTCAAATTGATTTTTAATTTAAGTGACGTTTTCGTATTATGACAACTAGTTGAGGGACATTTAATTATTTAATATCTACTCTTCTGAATTCGGCCATTAGTCACTTACGAATTGGCCCCACATACATACATGACCAAGATGCGATGATTCGAACCGCAGTCTCTGTCATGTAAGCAAGGTGGCAGCCACTAAGTCAACAGAATTCTATTAGAACGGTGTTGCAATCGCCTTGATAACTTGTGAGTAATGTCACTTGAATTTTAAGTGTTTACCTACTTAGCCATACGACGGTCGAATAGATCGTTTGTAAGATTATCAGCATGCACTGACATACATTGTACGACTCGGTGTGGTCAAGGGAGCAAACTGGTACACAGTTGGGGTTGCCAACTATTAATGGAGCAAAAATAGTAATTTCCAGTCAAAGGTATAAATAAAATAGTACCTACACTGAAAGAAAATATAGTACTTTAATGAAAAACCTTTTTCAAAGCATAGTTGAGCACTGTTAATCAAATAGTTAACTTCGTTAATCGCTAATCCGTTAATAAAAAAGTTAAGTTCGTTATACGTGACGTTATAAAATGAAAATGAAAATATTTATTTTGCAAGTAGGCCACATGGGCTCTTTTACATGACTGAAACTGCCAGCGCTCTTTAAAAAGGAGTACTTACCTTTTAACCTGATAAATTACAAATTACAAAGTGGTAAGATCTATAATTGTAAATATAGTTACCTAAACTGGATTTAACAGTGAATTTCAAAAAAATTGTACGTAATTAAGGCGGTGTTAAGAAAAAGTTAAAAAAGTTCCTCTGCGTTACGAAAATTTGCAATACAATTATATGCCTTATGGCTACAATTAATAAGGTATATAATTGTATGGTTAATTTTCGTAACACAGAGGAACTTTTTAAACTTTTTCTTAACTACGCCTTAATTACGTATTTTTTTTTTTAAATTCACCCTTAAATGAATAATGTGACAATCGACAAGCCGATTTAGGATGGATTTCAAAGATAAAGTTAAAAACTTTCCTCTATGTTACGATAATTCGCCATACAATTATATGGTTAATTTTCGTAACACAGAGGAACTTTTTAAACTTTTTCTTAACTAAACCTTAATTACGTACAAATTTTAAATTCACCCTCTAGTAGCCACTAAAAGAAAACAAAACAATACGCACGCCATAGTGCATAAAAAAACTCGGTATTTGGGTTTGTTACGTTGCAAGCAAGTAACATGTTCGTTGAACTTCGTTGTGATCTAGAATTACTAAACTCCGAATTATAATTTACCTAACGTTCATCGCATTGTATTATTCAACATGCGAATGTGGTCCTTCGAACCGGATATGAAGGTATGGAACCCTAAAAATACGGTGAAGCTGTTAATCAAGTGTTTGCGGCCTTGGAATACATTTGGATTGGACATAACTTAAAATGGATGGTTGCCACCATGATTAAAAATGATTTATTTTAATAGATTTTATTTTCATCTGTCGCATGTACCCGGACAGGTGGGCGAAAATTACCACCAAGTGGGTTCCAACAGTCGGCCGTCGAAGGCCTGCGGCCCTAGCAAGCAACACAAAGATAAGTTAAACTTGTTTATCTCTATGACTATCTCTTTCGTCGGCACTGGTGTGAGAGAGACGCACTTAGAGATAAGATGGTTTAACTTATCCTTGTGTCTTGCATTTCGTAGCGGCCGGCCCCACGCTTCGTGCGAAACAGCACCATCCAGCGCGACCTCCGCTAGGAAGACCTGGACAACTCCGCTCACCCGCTGCTTTAGGGCATCGCGCCACTGCACGCGCGCCCCCCGGACCGTCGCACTCGAGCTCTACCCAGAGAGCTCGTGCCCGCACCCGAACAGCCCCCTGTCAGTGATGAAGACAGGTAATTTCAAAGGCGCAGATAGGTAAAAAGCTAAGATAGGCCAAGAACCCGCACGCCGCTGATTGACTACCGGGCTATCACCCAAGCCGCAGAGAGGCCATAAACAACTGCCAGAATGGCATTGAGCCATGAAGGCAGAGCAAAGACCGGTCCGTTGTTACGGACCGCGTATAGAGACCTCGTAGACAGAATACTAAGAGGGCCCAGCCCTGAAAAGTCACCCCTAAACACCACCCGCGATGAGTGTATGAAGGCTCGAGACTTGTGTCTTGCATGTGACGGCCGCTCGTCGGCCGAGAACGAGGTGGCGGCAGGATCTCGATGACTACCAGCCCGATTGGCTGGAGGTGGCACAGGAGAAGGTGGAGTGGAGAGGGGGGAGGCCTTTGGGACACAATTGGGTAAGATTTATTGATTGAGATTTTATTTTACTTCAAATAAACCTTTCTAACTATTACATTCTCCTCTGCTGCACTGGGAGTGAAGAAATAGCATAGAATGCGTCCAGATGCTTATCATCCTGGCATGTCGTAAAAGTCGACTAAGGGACGGGTCCTCTCCAACATGGTGGACTATCTGTATGGGCGATGGGCTGATCACCTGTCACCATACGATTCATCATACCATCTTAGGACTAATTAATCGAACGTGGCCACAAGTAGTCTTGTGGCTCTGCCCACCCCATTAGGGATTTCGGGCGTGATAATATGTATGTATGTATGTAACTATTACAAACCGATTGTACATAAAGTCAAAGCCAAACTATCTTTATTCAATTTAGGCTTTTACAAGCTCTTATGAAGGTCAACGAACGAATCTACCACCGGTTCGGAAAAAATCCTCTACTGAGAAGAGCCGGCAAGAAACTCGGCAACGTATCATTTTTTCAAAACAGTACACATATACGTCCACAATGATGCCTACAGTTTTATACAAATCTAAGTATATACCTCAGCAGGTACGCCCATCGAGACCCAGGGATCGCCGGTGCAGGTCAGGGTTGAAGCCAAGCGTCCCTGTCCATGACGAAGTCTTTTACTGAGTAATATGCGCTAGAAATAAGAATTCGCTTTACGGTAGATTTGAACATTGTGTATGTTTGTTCTATAATGTTTTAGCTATTTTATTATAAAAACGTGTACAATTTCCTAGAAATGATTATTTAGTTTTAGCCAGTCTATAAGTTGGTACTTTAAGCTTTCCAGTATTTCTAGTAGCCTTTGGCTTATCTACATTTGTAGGAAAATTGTATAATTATTTTCTGACATACATTATTATTTCAAATACGATACGATATATGATACGATATTCTTCGCAAGGTCCCTCGTGTCATTCCACCCGGTACATAAATAAATACATATATAAAGATAAATCGATAGCCAATGATAATGACAAGTCAATTAGTCATTGTGTAACGGTTACGCTGTATTGGCAAACTGCATCGTTAGATCATTAATTTTGATCATTTTGCGAATGTTAAATGTGTTATATTGCATAACACATTTAACACAGCATAAATGTCCATAATTAGAGCAATCTCAATCAGAATTCGGGGAACAAGGAGACGAATAGGAAGATATGGATGCGAAGACGGATGTGGGATGCCCATCCTCGACCATTAACCCCTTATTTACGTCTACTGAAAATTGTGAAATTGTGATTTTGATACTATTATAGAAACCTTTGTTCATTGGCTTATTAAATAAATTATATTGTGTTATATTGCATAAAATCCTTGCTAATATTTTATATATCTTTATTTATCTTAACTCTTAGGCTAAGTTTTCATAATATTTACTAGTGGACCCGCCACAGCTTCGACCGCGGTGTTTTCGATACAAACTTCATTTATTTATTTTTTCAGATAAAGTACACAGTGACTTTACAGGTTTCCCCGAGGCACTCACTATGCTAGTCATAATACATTAAATTTATTACTTAATCACTAGAGTCCATTCCATGGCACTACTGGTAACGCAACGCAAGAGTAATCGAGCAAGAAATCTAGTTATTTTAGCATATCTGAAATAATGATTGACGATAAATAATGATGAAGAATGAATGATGGAGAGATTTTTGAGAAACCTAAAATAAAACTTAAAATATCAACGAATTCGTTAAAAATTGCCCTACAATACCCAAATCAAAATTAGGCACTTAGAAATAGAATGATCCATTTATCTATGCCTTGTAGGTATAATGGTTTACAAAGAACCGGTAGTTAGTATAACCGGAGCCATAATTTATTAGAATTATGCTACTCAAGGACTCTTGCAACACCAACTGGTCTTAAATTTAAACACTAAACAATGTAGCTCAGATATACACGACACGACCAGCATGTCTAGCACGACCTGCCCGCGAGTCGTTTGTCGCTCAGTGCATCCCTTACATACTTGACTAGTTTGACAGGGACGCACTGAGCGACAAACGACCCGCAGGCATGTCGTGCTAGCCCCCCTGGGCGTCTATTCGGGAACGTCTAAGTGATACTGCAGCGATCCGCGAGCGAGACTCGCGTCTCGCTCTTACGCATTACGCGTCGTGCGGAAGAGTGGGATGAGAAATCTCGCTCGCGAGTCGCTACAACATCACGTTCCTGAATAAAGGCGCAGGACCCCAACTCTCGGTGCATTCGAGATAATGTGGTAAGATTAAACGTCACATTCATATAGTTGTGTCAAACGACTGTATGCAATGCACTGACGTTTAATCTCGATTGTGAAATTATCTCGAATGCACCGAGAATGGGGGGCCAGGACAGTTGTGTCAAAGAACTGCGCCTCTAATCGGGAACGCTAAGTTATGTTGTATTTTGTATCGATTCGTGAGCGAGATTTCTCATCCTACTCTTTCACATCACGCGTCATTCGGAAGAGTGGGATGAGAAATCTCGCTCGCGAGTCGCTACAACATCACTTAGCGTTCCCGAATAGACGCGCAAGACCCCAACTCTCGGTGCATTCGAGATAATGTCGATTGCGATATTGAACGTCAGATTCAAACAGTTGTTGTGAAGCGACGTTTAATCTCTATGCGACAACAAGTGCAGAGTTAGTGTACGCGACCCCTTTACAAGTAAAAAAGAAATCTGGCGACCCCCCTCGAGTCCCATTACCAAATTAAAACTATGTCAGTGGTTTCAACGACGAGGTATTTAAAAACATTGCTTGCACCGCGACAGTAAGAGCTTGCGACCTCCTGAGCAAGAGTTTGCGACCCCCTTGGGGGTCGGGACCCAGAGGTTCGGTATCGCTCTTATATATCACTAATATATGTATATTACCACGCCATATACCATATTTTCAGGCTATTTTCAAAAATATATTTGTCTCATTATTAATAAAAGGCAAACACTTAAATGGGATTTAATACTCCATTGTTCGTTAACTAGACTTTTTAATTACATCTTCACAACTTTAACTGGTGCATCCAAAACAATCCTTCCGCCTTTATAATAGAACTTACTATCTTCTAACGGAACTAACATTTGTATTAAGCCTTAAAACCGTTACCAGTTTACACATTCCGGTGTTGAAACCAATTGACACTGTTATGGAAATTATTTTAAGATTCATTTTCGTTTAACTTTCTGTTGTTTGAACGCTTGCCAATTATACAAGCGTCTAGACGTTACCATCTCTGTATTAGCGCCAGAGAAACTTGCAGTTGCTCTTAGATGGCTTGAAATAAAGAATAGTTTCGCTTGAGCATACGTTGAGTAGCGGCAAATAGAAGTGATGACAATGACCCCGATGGGTACTGATCGGTTGTATCACGAAGTACGTTTACACTAACCAAGAATGAATTCCAGCGAAAGTAAAATGGACCTTAGCGCCTTGTGATAAGGGTCAAGTTAAGAAATTCTTTATTACTGAAGATCTTGACTCTAATTTAAAAAATGTTACGTGACTTTTAACAATATCATGATTATACAATATTACAGGCTATTGGACATAATTTTCAGTTTATATTTAAATTAGCTGTTCTGGGGCCTGCGTTCGCGCAGTGTTACTGTAACCTTGCTAGTCATAGTGAGGGGGACTGGGCAGTAGTCCCGACGCGAGCCCAGTACCGATTGGGCACTTCACCCACATCTTTAATAATATAAATAATTTATCGAGTAACTTCTTGCAAATTTCAATAGGCTCATATATATATATATCTATACTCATACCAGTCTACAAAAAGGGTTCAAAGTCCGACCTTAAAAACTGCAGACCCATCTCTCTCCTGCCAACCCTCTCCAAACTGCTTGAAACACTTATAAAGGATAGACTGATAAAGCACCTATATCTGAACAGAGTGTTGAGTGAACGGCAGTTCGGATATCAGAAAAGTAAGGGAACTAACGATGCCATAAGAACTCTACTCCAAGATATCACTAAGCAATTAAATGATAAAAAAAGGTAGCGTGCCTTTTCCTAGACCGTAGTTCAGCGTTTGATACAGTTAACCACAACATTTTGTTAGCAAAGCTAGAACACGTTAGGTTAGGGGTAAAATACTGACTCTTCTTGGCTCATATCTAACGAATAGAAAACAATTTGTTGAGATAAAATGGACACAAGGCCTTGCTGAACAAAGTTTTAAATCAAAAACTGCTTATGTGAATAGAGGAGTTCCACAAGGTTCCATATTAGGGCCTATTCTTTTCTTGATACTTATCAATGACATGATACAGGATATGTATAGCACGTTGTCCAACACTGATTTAGTAGTTTTTGCTGATGATACCAACGCTGTTGTTTCTGCTAACAATATTTCGGAACTGAATGAAAGGGCAAATAGAGCTCTTGAATTGTTCCTTGCCTGGTTCAGTTGTAACAACCTTGCGTTAAATTGCAGTAAGACGAACGCTCTAATTTTCAAAACCACAGCGAGAATCAAAGATTCTCTGCACATTACTCTTAACGGTGCAACAATAAGTCAAGTGGAATCTGCAAAGTTCCTTGGAGTTCACATAGACTCTAGACTGAACTGGAAGCATGAGTTGTCTGCGCTGACTAGCTCCGTTAGTTCTGCATGCTATGCGCTTAGAAGTCTTAGGGATGAGTTAGAGTTGAGTCAACTTAAAACGGTGTACTATGCGTTGGTTGAGTCAAAAATATGGTACAGTATAAAGTTATGGGGTAACAGCTATAAATATAACGTGCAGTCTGCTTTCGAAGCTCAGAAAAGAGCAATTAGAATTATGACCAAAGTACCTCAGGGAACGTCTTGCAGAGCTTTCTTCGTAGAATTTGGAATCCTCACTGTTCCCAGCCTGATGTCTTAGTAGTTCTTAAGGATCTAATTAAGCATATTAATACTGTTGAATCGCCTGAAGACAGGGAAAAACGTCTATCTACAAGACGGAAGGATTTGCCACAGTCCATAGCTAGCAAACTCAACGTGGTCAAACACTCTGAGAGCTATCAAATAATTATCCTTTTTAATAAGTTGCCTGTGGAGTTGAAGTCGCTTACTAATGATAACATGTTTAAAAACCAACTTAAAGATCTCTTGCTAGAGCAGTGTTTGTATTCTGTAGATGATTTTTGACGGCAAAGCATGTATTGCAAATAGATTTTTATTATTATTCTCTTTATTAATCTTGAATCTTAAGCTAGGTTTTATAATATTTGTGTAAAAAGTAAAAATTAAATTATTATTATTCTCTTTATTAGTCTTGAATCTTAGGCTAGGTTTTATAATATTTGTATAAAAAGTAAAATACAATATCACTATAAAAATATAGACACTATAAAAACCTAGCCTAGGGTGCCGCCGGTAGCGGGGCAGGGCTCAAGCTACCGGTGGTTAGGGCCGCAGAGAGAGGAACCTCCTGACAATGCGCGCCGTGTCCAGGAGTACCGCCTTCTGTATCCGACCCTTGATCCAGCCATCATGCCAGCCAATATTATTATTATTATTATTGTGTTATTTTATTTTTTGTCATTAAATTATTGTGGTGACATGTGACTTATATAAATTTGGATATGATTATTTTTCTAGTCAATCTCTAAAGACTTGTTTTAATGTTCTGACTTAATTAGTTTTTTTTTAATGTAAATATAGTATAGTAACTTTTCTTAATTATCCTAGTTTATTTTAAGTGACATGTGATTTATGATAATATTTTTGTAATTTATTTGAATGCATTTGTTATCTAAGTTAATTTATTATTTTTGTTTACTTACACATCTGTCTGTTAACATTTTCAAACACAATGCTTATTGTTTATGAAATAAAAAAATAAAAAATAAAGAAATATAATAAAATCGTAAAGTGGAAAAAGTCTGTACATTGAAGATAATAATGAAAAAATGCTATGGCGGGCTTCAGAACGACCAACACAACACACCCTTATGGTTTTTGAATTACATGTCTGTTTGTCTGTTCATTTGATTGTATGTGCACGATAAACTTTAAAAGTACTCGGTTAATTTCATTGCGGTTTTCAATATTATATTAAAGGAAACTTCAGGCAGGACATAGGCTATAGAATGCTTGAAAATAAAACTGGAAGGGGATAATAAAGGGGGCTGAAGTTAGTACCTATGGGGAAAACTAATTCGATGAGTTTATCAGGGTACTTTTTATCCCGGATAAGCCAAAAGTTCCCTACTTCGTTAAGATTGTCTCCTGATGTATTTTGTAATTACCAAATTGATAAATAGTGACATGTTGATGTCGTTTTGATTGTATTTAGTGGTATTTCGCCTACATTGCTGTAAAAAGCCCTTAAGTCAGTTTTGTTAAGTTCATCATACCATCTTAGGACTAATTAATCGAACGTGGCCACAAGTAGTCTTGTGGCTCTGCCCACCCTATTAGGGATTTCGAGCGTGATGCTATGTATGTATGTATGTTAAGTTCTAGGGCGGTATGAATTAAATTATTTACGGCCTGCTCTTCCTGTGTGTTCCTTGTTTCTTCCTTCCACTAATTACACGCAAGTGTGTAGAAAATTTATAGCAGATAGCTTTTCCCTCTCATTTTTCATCCCGATTTCTCGTGTTAAATTATAATTTAAATCATCTACTGGCCACAGTTTTCAAACAAGGTTAAATTACTTTTTACTGAATTAATTAATTTATGTTAAGTAACAAGGAAGTACATTAACGTTGAGAAGTTTAAAATTAATTCAAATTTAATTCATGTTAAAATTAACACTTAATGAAACAAAAGTTCAAAGAAAATATTTTGTTCATCTCTAAGGCTTGCTTAATTAGTTTTTGATCATAGGCTAAAATGCTTAAAATAGACATCGTTTCGCGCCAGGCCATTTCCAACACAGTGCCAGGAGTGCCAGACTCTTAAAAATACCTTTCTTTTAACCTCTTCAACGCCGAGCATGTCTACGGCCGTAACATGAATGACACAAAGATAAATTAAACCCGTTTATCTCTATGACTATCTTTTTCGTCGGCACTAGTGTGAGAGAGACGCACTTAGAGATAAGACGGTCTATCTTATCTTTGTGTCATTCATGATACGGGCCGCTGAGAAGCAACACTAATTTCAACCTTACGTCAAACTAGTGAAGGACTTTTTTACCCTGTATACCCTGACGGATATATCCGTCGTTGGCGTTCAAAAGGTTAATCATCTGGGGTGTTTCGACACGCTTATAGTTTAATATATTATGTAAAATTTACAAAAACAATCGTTACTGTGGCACTTGTGGCACTTTTAACGCTCTCATCCTCAACCATAAAAGCGTTGAAGGATGTTCGCACTTTATCTTCAGCTAAAGGGTAACTGGAAGATATAATCGATAATAAATTCGCCTCTGCATTGATAAGTAGGTACACTTTTTAGTAACTTCCTCAGATCTTCCGGGAGAAGTCGCTTTTAAGAGATAAGATTGACTTGGTATTTAATTGCTACCATATATCCAATAGACAGCATAGAGCCCCGCGCGTAGAGACAAAAAGCTATAAAGAACGGGGCTACAGACAGACGCGGAGCGCGCATTTTCGCAAACGAACCAATCGCAGTGTTTTAAAAACCCCGCGCGCCCCGCAAGTTTAGCAGCTTTATTTGCTAGTTAAAGTTACCCTTAGCGGTTTCTTTAGGATATTTGATCTGCGCTTAATTGTACTTTGCCATAAGGTTCTTCTTATTAAGGTTCACTACCTCAAAAGGGAAAAACGGAACCCTTATAGGATCACTCGTGTGTCTGTCTGTCTTCTGTCTGTCCGTCACAGTCAATTTGCTCCGAAACTACTGAACCGATTGAGGAAGAATTTGGTACACTTATGTAAGTCGGTCACCGCAACACGACCGTGGAACGTAAATAAATTAATTTTACACATGGGGGCCACTTTTCACTTTTGGGGGGTAAATTAGAAAATTGAAAACATAGCTTTGCAAACTCTAGCGTGTGACATATTAAATGAAAGGGCTCGTTATGAGGATCTCAAGTCTATTTTTTATAATTTTAAGGTTTGAAGTTATTTAGGAAAATAGTTCTTTACCTATAAATTACACGAACACCTGTACGAAGTCTATGGTATTTAAAGAACCATAGGAAATTTCAGATAATCATGTACGGAACCAGAGTTTTACTCGCATTAGTACAGTTTTTTTAGAGAAGAATGCGTAGAAAAATAATTCTTTATAATAATGTAAATTACGATCAAATGTATATAGCAGACTGCATTCAAATAACCTTTAAAAGTGACTGGTGACTTAGTACGTAACTATAATACCGGCAACATTGTTTAAAATTGTGATATTGGCGGCAATATTATAAATAATAACAATAAATAAATAATAATAAATCAGGGCACAATCTTTACACAAATCGATCTAGTCCCAAAATAAGCTCTAATGGCTTGTGTTATGGGTACTAGACGACGATATAAATACTTATATAGAGAAATAAATACTTAAATACATAGGAAACATCCAAGACTCAGGAACAAACAGTCGTGCTCATCCATCACTCAAATATTTGCCCTTACCGGGGATCGAACCCGGGACGTTAGCTTCGGAGGCAGGGTCACTACCAACTAGGCTATCCGCGTCGTCAAAAATATTCATAATAATAAGTAGATCAGGGTAGAATCTTTACACAGACGAGACGTAGACGTTCGTGCTTACGAGACAAATCTTTGCCCTTACCGGGGATCGAACCCGGGACGCTAGCTTCGAAAGCAAGGTCACTACTAGGTTAAACGCGTCGTCAAATAATCGTATCTAATCAAATTTTGTAAAGGTTGTAATGTTGCCGGGCCGTTGTTATTGGGACCGGACCCTAATACAGACCATGCTTTTTTGATGTTTACGACTGGTTTTAATAAGATTACATTACGCGCGCCAGCTGACAGTAAGATAGCGTTTTAGCGGCAGATTTAAAAATGAAACATATTATTATTGCTTTTGCCTTGAAAATGTGAAAACGAAAATGTTTTGACATAATATAAAATGAGATAAAAAGCAGCCAACCTATTCTAGAATCGAATTATGTAATTTTACTATAATAATTCTAATCATTCTTTATTATTTATTTTTCTGGCTGATTTCATGGTTTTTTTTTGCACGGAGACCTAACGCTTTTATCTTAAATAAAAGTAGGTTTTGTTACTCCTTATAATATCAGCTATCTGCCAGTGAAAGTCCCGTCAAACTCCGTCCGGCCGTTTAGGAGATTAACCGAAACAAACAGACAGACAGCAATTTTAAAAATTGTTTTTTGTTATATTGACATTACAAACAGCCGCTTTAATTTTATTTATTTGTGTAGAAAACCTATAATTTGCTACATACCCTCAGTTCCCCTTATAAAGCTGGAACGTCACAACACAACACTGTATTTCAAAGTCCTTTAGACTATCTAAATACAAACAAGTACTTAACTACAGTTAATTTACTTGTAACGCGACTAGGTGTCTGCCGTTGGCCACACCGACTGAGCGCTGAAGGTTAAACAACCTCTTTAAATAACTAAAATGCATAACTGCCTCTGCGCAGTCGGTTATCCCCTCCAAGATTAATAAACAGCTAGTATTAGGTGTATTACTAATTAGGTCTCAGAGCGCCGGAGGCCTAGGCGCTGATTTCGACCTGGTCGCGAGGTATCAGACTCGAATCCAATCATTTTTTATCTGACTGCGCGAAGCGAAAACGAAATGACTATGGTCTGCAATATAGGAGTAGAATAGGATTAGGATAGGATTTGTTTCGTGTTAAAGCACCCGTTTTAAAAACAGCACTACCTAAAAAATATACTAATAATAATAATAATTACCTTTGTGCTCGAAGGGAGGATGTGTTGCGTAAGGGATGACTGGGCAGCGCATGGCGGTCGTTTAAAGTCCAGGAACTCCTCCGCCCTCCAGCCACTCGGGTATTGTTGCCCCCTCGCCTGCTCTGTATATGCGGTTATTTTGGGGGGCCCATGCAATTGAGTTGGCGAGTCACCGTCTGCCATTTTGTCCGTTTTTATAAAAGACGATGCCCAGGCAGACGCCATAGTCGCTTCCATAGCCCAGTTAGCCAATCCATAGCATTTCATCCACATAGTCTAGTTAGTTTTGTACCTATCCATTGCCTTACTATAGTCCTACACTAACCGGTGGTTGTCCGTGCGTGCACTTCTATCGTATGACCTCAGGGATAAATCATCGGTTGGTGTCACATCACATTCACATTAAAATTGTCTTAAGGGCCTCTGCGTGTTGGCTTCGGCCCCATGTGGGACAAAGCCGGACGCCTTCCAAAGGTCCGGGACTCCCATAGTCCCGTGATGGAAAAGGACATACATAATAATAATAATAAATAGACAAATCATGGAACAATCTTTACACAAATTTATCTAGTCCCAAAGTAAGCTCTAAAGGCTTGTGTTATGGGTACTAGACGACGATGTACATATTTCTATAGATGAATAAAAACTTAAATACATAGGAAACATCCAAGACTCAGGAACAAATATTTGCCCTTACCGGGGATCGAACCCAGGACCGCTAGCTTCGGAGGCAGGGTCACTACCAACTAGGCTAACCGCGTCGTAATGTCAGGAAATATTTATAATCATATTTCTCTAGAATTAAGAGCTCTGCCTCATCAATTATTCTGAATTTCTTAATCAAACTTCGATTATGGCTCAAGGAGAAATGTTTTTACAACATCAAGGAATATTTTGACGCGTAACTAATGATTTGATTTATTGTGTCTCGTTTTTGTTTTCCTATTTGTTACTTGACATAAAATGTATCAAGGAATAGTGTTGACGTTCGTGTCTGTAATGGTATGAATAGTAATAATAGCTACTAATAATGATAATAAGTATGTAATCCTGGCGCCTCATTCGGGAACGCTAAGTGATTCTGTAGCGACTCGTAAGCCAGATCTCTCATCTCGCTCTTAAGCATTTGGCGTCGTGCGGAAGAGTGGAATGAGAAATCTGGCTTAAGAGTCGCTACAGAATCACTTAGCGTTCCCGAATGAGGCGCCTGTACTTTTTTCAAAATTTTAGGCCCAGTAGTTTTGGAAATAACTCTCAAACTATTTATCTTAAAATTTCAAAAAATATATATTTAAGATCCTCACAATAAGCCATTTTATTTAATATATCACACAACATAGGTTGCATAACTTTTTTTTTATAATTTCCTAACCAAAAGTGGCCCCATGTTTAAAATTCATTTATTTACGTTACGCGTCCGTGTTGCGGTAATTACATATGTGTACTAAATTTCAACTCAATCGGTCCAGTAATTTCGGAGCGAATTGGCTGTGACAGACGGACGGACAGACAAACAGAGACATACAGACACACAAGTGATCCTTTTTTTTCCTTTTTAGGTACGGAACCCTAAATAAGAATATTTTGAATTTTGCATGCCAATATTATGGTACATTGTGTAGTTCTATATTACTTCTATAATCTGTCATCCGCATGTACATAATTCTAGTAAATTAAACTTTAACTTTGAATTTTTAGGATTTTTTGCGACAAAAAAAGTATGTATGCAAAAACTGCTCACACTGAATTTTGTTTATGTAAATTGTGATTTTGAAAACAGGAAAATGGCTACAGATGAATACGGTCGTAACATTTGCTATCGATGAAAACCGAGACGCGAAAAGATGCGAATAAAAAATGCGTTCGCGGAAACCATCGCGATGCACTGCATTACTAAGCGTGGCCAACCGGTCGATCGCGATCGACTGGTCGATCGCTGCTATAAATCCAGTCGATCGTGGCAAAGCAAAGAAAAATACATACGTTTAATATCAGTCAGTAACGCACTAAAAAGTACAAAAGACCCTCGTCATCAGCCGTAAAACGTCCACTGCAGGACATAGGCCTCCCCCAAAAATGGGGGGTTTGCCATAGTCACCACGCTTGGCAGGCGGGTTGGCGACCGCAGTTGGTCATGGTAGTACTCGAAGGACGCTGCTGCCCATCCTTCAGTTGGTCCGTCTGCTGCCTTTTATGACATCCACGGGAGGAGATGGGGTGATGCTATTCTTAGCTGGCACCACACGGACATCACCAAAAAGACCCTCATCACCAAGGTAATGTATTGGGCACGTCAAAACAAACCAAATGAGCCCAAACTCGAGGGTTTCACTAGTAATTGAAGAGAGTTCCACTATCCACCTCCTGGCTGCATGCTCAGATCAGCTCGATGGTACCAAATAATTGTATTGTCATCCGAATAGGGAACAAGCATAATTTTTTTTTCATCTGGTTTTGGAAAATAATTTAGAGTAATAGAAACCGATCTGCGTACGCAAAACATTATCATGTTGTTTATTTTATGAGTTTTGAAGCTTTGAAAAGTCACTGTTCATATCACTCGCAAAAACACTCCATACAAAATGGACAACAGCTATGACGTCACAGCTGTCGTTAGACTGTACAAAATGTATGGCGTTTAAACGAAATCTGCAATTATTTCCGAAAAGACTGTTTTTAGACCAACATCGTCAAAATAAAGCATGTCATAAATTTAATGAGGATGTCCAAGAAACTAAAATCATAACTAAAAACCAATATATATTTTTCACTAATTTTGACCATTAATTAAATTTAATAAAAATTAATAGTCAAAATGATCTGCTTTTTTTCTGTAATATGCTTTTGTTTACATTTACTTTCATAAAATATCATTTAAACCTCATTTTGATTTTCATGCATCTTCCCCATTGCATGCACTTGCAAAGTTTCGAATCATTACAAAAATTAGGTTAAAATTGACTAAATTTTCACCTGCAGTGCTGGGGCGTGATTCTTTTCAATAAAACTTCGTTCATGAACTCGTCAGCGAGCTAACTTGAGCTGTCAGTACATATAAACTACATGTTTGTGCGTGTCTTTCGATTTTGGTGGTATTTTCACGCAACCGGCCACGGACGTAGGTACCCCGCTCCGTATAATACCATAAGTCTGTTCGCCGAGTGTTGATAAATATTACGATATCGTCTCGAAATAGCGACTGTCGCTTAACTATCGCAAACTATATGACGGGCTTATTGCCGCGCGCACTACGAGGCACGCAGTTGTTGTGAAGCGCAGCGCCGCGCCGTGCGGGCGGTACTATACGGTAAAAGAAGATGACAGAATTTACAAATTGATGGCAGGGTAGACGTATCAATTGAACATTTCTTAATAAACGTCACCGACTCTGATTCTTCCTCCGACTCTGAGACTTCGTCATGCTCGTCGTCCGATGATATGCCAGCAATGGGACACATACAGGCTATTTAATAATAATATTCTTTGAAAAAAAAATAGTTTTTCTTTTTAATTTCTTATTATGATCGGTAAAAATAATTAGCGGGCCGCTATTTGTTGCCGCTAGCTATACCCTGATTCTTTTTATCAACTCTTGGCGAACATACTTTACAAGCGCGCGAGTCGATGCTGCGCTGGAGTAAACAGACAGTTGTAAAGTAACACGAACTCCGATTATAATTGTAAAAAAATTGACAAACTTCTAGTAAATACGTGAATTGTAACGAGGCGCTATCACTATCACCGACTCGTTCAATACTCCTTCAATACTGACAACTTCTATTTCTTCTTTCAATTTCTTTTTCGTTTCCAAATTCAAATTTAGATCAGTGGATCGATTCAGACATAGATTCATTACATAATAGATCTTTGCCCAGAAAGGTCTTGCACTGCCTTCGGATTTATTAATAGAGCTTCCCTCTAGTACATAATGTACATAGTTATTTAAAGTAGCTACCTAGAATCTTAGAAAGTCTCTTAGAATAGAATAGAACAGAATATTTATTTCTTCAAATATGGTACAATTGTTGGAAAAATAGTTTTGTGAATTGCATATTCTGCCGATTTTGGCGTAGAAATATTGAAATTAGTTAATTTTATTTACATGCTATTTATACCTAATTACATTAAAATAACTATTAACATTAAATTAAAACTTATTATTCATGATGACCATTCGAATAATTTTCTTGCAAATAATTTATTTTTCTTCCTACTACGCTTTAATTTCATCATAATGGCCTTAAATACTCAGCACAAAGCAGCCCTTATTTGCTCTAGAGCAAATAAAGTTGCATACAAATTTCATTATTGCACTGTTTTGTTATATATATTTTTTAATTGGTTGTTTGATCAAGAAGTTTACACCAACAGCTACCCAATCCGCCCATTCACAGTCCGACGGGATAGCCGACCACTCTTTTGTGGACTTACTGTTAGCAAAAAAAAAAAAAGGCCACATATCGGCGGCCATATCGAACTGTGATTGTCTCGTCTAAAATGTTATGCTCAAAGTACTGGCTGATAAGATAGTATGGGTTACATAAAGATTAAAAAAAGGCATAATATGACAATTAATAGGCTAGAAAATTCAGTGAAAATTTTCGGATTTTCGACTTTAGCTTCAGAACCAATAGACCGATTTTAATAAATAGGGTATCTTAAGATTCGAGGAGAACGTGCGAGTGTTATAGGCTATATAAACATTCTAAGGGTGCGTCATAACAGGTGTCAAAATCCTTTTTACTTCGCTAGTTGGGTTTAACTGTACCTTTACGTTTTTTTACCAACTTTTAGCAGTAGTAGAAAGAAAAGCAGATTATGCACCTCGCATCAAGTGATTTGTTATTGCGCTCGTGTTTATAGAGCCCTCACTTGCGTTCGGGCTCCAAACCAACACTCGGCGCAATAATGAATCACTTTCTGCTTGGTGCAACAATCTACTATTGTAAAATTTTAATGTCATCACATCAGGTATCTTATTGTAAATTTTAATTGCCATACAGTATATGTTGTTGCTAAATAATTTAATTCTTTGATAAGGTACATATAATTAACTTATTAACAAGTGTGCGGTGTTATATAAAGGAAGGAAGGAAGGAATGAATTACCTGCTATCTAATTACTTCTTATATATACACTTCTCTGCTGCACTGGGAGTGAAGAAATAGCATAGAATGCGTGCAGATGCTTATCATCCTGGCATGTCGTAAAAGTCGACTAAGGGACGGGTCCTCTCCAACATGGTGGACTATCTGTATGGGCGATGGGCTGATCACCTGTCGCCATACGGTTCATCATACCATCTCAGGACTAATTATATAATCGAACGTGGCCACAAGTAGTCTTGTGGCTCTGCCATTAGGGATTTCGGGCGTGATGCTATGTAAGTATGTATGTATGTATGTATCTAATTACTAACATCAAGGATTTACCATTGAGGCACTTACATGTAAGTAAAGTGTCACACAAAGCCTCCAAACATCCCATCCACATAGTACCTATATTTATAAGTGTTTTATACCATTGTTAGAGTGCCTCGTTCTTATTTTAATAAATTTTATCTACACCCATATCATAAAACCTCCATAGTGTAATCAAAAACCGTAGGAAATGACCACCATTTTGACAACCAATTAGGTAAAACGAGTGCTGCAATTACATTCCCGTATCGGTTTTAGTATAGAAATGAGATTAAATTTGGAACAGCTGTCAAAACTCAAGTGGGTCTCTATTCTAGTATCCATAGATATTAAAACAGTTATTGATACGAAACGTCAATTCAGTATGTTTTTTTTAATATAAACTGCAAAACATTTGATCTCGAGTGACATGAGAATAGAGACTTCATTCGTTTGTCTATGCTTAAAAAAAAATGGTCTTGACGGAGGATCGAATTGCCGCCATTATGTTGGTGTTTTGCTGAACGAAAGTAGAATTGTTGTTGAATTGAATATAAAAAGTTGTTTGTAATTTACATTTTAGTTGAAAATATGAATAGTAGTCTTCTCGGAGTGTGTGTGATGTGAAAATGCGCCGGATATCGGAAATATGCAGCCACGATTGCAACAAATAACTTGTTGCCAGAAAATATTGTTTCTGAACCCATCATGGAGGATTTATAATATGTGTGTAGATAAAGTTATGTATGCAACTCTGCATAGTTTGGCCTTAAAACACACGTGCGATCTTATTATGAAACTCGCTAAAGCTCGTTCCATGACAACCGCACTAGTGTTTTAAGGCCTATCATTATGCAACCGTTGCATAAACTACTATACCGATACCATTTTCCGTTGTTTTACCTGCTACTACCCACCCTTACCTGCATCCAGAATCTCTAAGTCCTGTGTAGTTATTAAAATCTAAGTCAAAGTATCTTTATTCAATTAACTCTTTTACTAGCTCTTATGAAGGTCAAGGAGTGAATTTACCTGGTCCGGAAAAAAACCTCTACTCAGAAAAGCCGGCAAAAAACGCGAGTGCGGTCAGTCATATTTTTGATTTAGATACGAAAAAACGGTCAAGTGCGAGCCTGACTCGCGCGCCGAGGGTTCCGCAATTATGTTTGAAAAAGAAATAGTACCTTGAAAGTACAGAACCCCAAAAAAAAAATAGCCTTTAACAACGGGGTAACCATTTACAACCTACCTATGAAATAAGACAAAAAATAACTTTCGCAAGCTCCTATCTCCGTTCAATCGTAGAGTGTGATACGACTTTGCAAAGGTTATTCCGTTTAACTTTTTTTTTATGTTATGTAATTACAAATTGACGGTTTTCAGACTTTTTCTTTTACTTGTGCTGTAAGACTCTGCTTCTTGCCAAATTTCATGATTCTAGGTCAACGGGAAGTACCCTATAGGTTTTGATTCCCTTTGGATTTCCTTGAAAGTATCAAAATATGAGACATAAACGGCCATAAGTATCTTTTGATTGCGGTGACTTAGAAGGTTGATTTTTTCATAGCTTCAAGAAATTGCAGCCCTGGGTATATGATTTTTATTTCAACGCGTTCCTGAGAAAATGGTCTTGACAGACAGACAGACAGACAGACAGACAGACAGACGGACAACCGAGTGATCCCATAAGGGTTCCTTTTTTCCTTTTGAGGTACGGAACCCTAAAAAGCGCAGATTTGTAACTTAATACTACAATTAATGGCATAAAATCGAATTTAAAAGTCAAATACAATTCCAATTCAGTTCAAATTTATGTATCAGCAAGGTTAGGCACATGTATCATCACATTATATCACACGGTCCAGCTAATAGGAAATCTGACTTCAGTAACAAAGTCTACGTCATTCGGTACAAAGGGTTTCTGTACATTATAATTATTTGTGTATATGCCTTTCAATATCTGAAGGTTAAGGGCGCACATGCGGAAAAGTAATTAATAATACCCTTTCTATTTTATTATTTAGATATATTGGCGCAATTCGAAAGTGAGTTGGCTTTTAAAGTTTTTAAACTTGAAATAAGCAACGTCCACATCGATTTTGACAGCTTGGTGCTATAAAATTGGGTACGTGTCTTATTTTAAGTCTAGGGAATTTTTAATTAAGAGGACTGTGTAGCAACTGCAAAAATCACCCTTTTCATAGAAAAGGCGATAACGATTTCCACCGCTTAAATGTTAACCGATTTTGACCAATTTTTGATAGGTTGTCAGTCAGAACAAAAACTAGGTCTAGGGTTTCCTGGTCAGTTCAGCTGCTTGTAAATGAGGCATTTAATAGTTTTGTTTATCCGCTGTACAGCTGCTGTGTTGTTGTGTTAATTTTTAATTGCTCGTGTGATCGTCATATAATTAATAACTTATTAAAATTTACAATGTTATACGATTGAGGAGAAAATATCACTTATTTAACATGCTATCAGTGGCGCAGCCTGCCTACAAGCCGATTCCTGACGGCTTTACCAAGCTAGAAAGCTACGGCTAGCTGTCAATGAAGTCCATGTTACTCTATCTAAATGTCAGACTCGCACGTACGGTTCTAATTCTTCCGGCTTCCCTTAGGAAATATTTGAAACTTCGCCACTGCATGCTATGTCAAATTGTTCTTACTTTAATGTAATAGGGAAGATGCATCATTTTTTTTCATCTTGTATTGGAAAGTGCTGAGTAAGAGAATCCGATCTGTGTACGCAAAACATTTTTATGTTGTTTATTTTATGAGTTATGAAGCTTTGAAAAGTCATTGTTCATAGCATTCGCAAAAACACTCCATACAAAATGGTCAACAGCTATGACGTAACAGCTGTCGTTAGACTGTACAAAATGTATGGCGTTTAAACGAAATCTGCTATTATTTCCGCAAATACTGTTTTTAGACCAACATCGTACAAATAAAGCATGTCATAAATTTAATGAGGATGTCCAAGAAACTAAAATCAGAACTAAAAAACAAAATACATTTTTCACTAATTTTGACCCTTAATTAAATAAAAATGAGTAGTCAAAATGATCTGCTTTTTTCTGTAATACAATTGTTTACATTTACTTTCATAATATATCATTTAAACCTCATTTTGATTTTCATGCAACTTCCCCATTCCAATATATCACTTATTATTTAAGCAGGTATATGTGCCCAGTAGACTCTTTTGCCAATATTTGGGATCACTCAGAACGCGATGCCACACTGAGAAAAAATTACTGTACCGACATACGTAATTCTAGATGACACGTACGTAATTCTGGAGAAAAACGTACCTAACGTAAGTAGAGACTCGGCTACATAGATAATGTTGCGGGCTACATAGATAATGTTGCGGACTACAAACGCCACGTAACAATCAACATTATTTCGGATGCTTCGACATTATTTGGACTTGGCTGCGAATACATTACGGTAATGCAGGTATAGCATCAAAATTTTTCTCAGTGCACCCAACCAGAACTTCACCTTCGCGGTTACAAAAACACTAATTAAAATCTAGACATCAAACTATACTAAGAATAATTAAGTCACAAAAAATTGCTAAAATTAAATCGGTTGTGACGTTATGGGTCGTTAGTCGGAGAAAAAAGCACGCGCCTGTATGAAGGCTTTCAGAGTTCCGTAGTCAAGGGATGACTGACACGGTTGGCTTAGTGGTTCCTGATGGGAGCTCAAGGTTCCCGTCAGTGTCAGATATTTATATCATTACTTTATAATATATTTATATTTATAATATTATTTGATGACGCAGATAGCCTAGACGGTAGTGACCCTGCCTCCGAAACTAGCGTCCCGGGTTCGATCCCCGGTACGGGCAAATATTTGTGTGATGAGCACGAATGTTTGTTCCTGAGTCTTAGTTGTTTCCTATGTATTTAAGTATTTATTTATCTATATAAGTATGTATATCGTCGTCTAGTACCCATAACACAAGCCTTTAGAGCTTACATTGGGACTAGATCGATTTGTGTAAAGATTGTCCCGCGATTTATTATTATTTATTATTATTATTATTAACATGATTGGGTATAATTAACTTCAGTTAAAATAAAACTTTCGTGAAATATGAACTCTTGAAATAAACACGCTTTAATCACGATTTATTGTCAGAAATGGTCGACATGTTTCGGACTCGGGGTCTCAGGGCCGCGCGGCGGGCAGTGCGCGGTTTGCTTTGACCGCGACCGCACTCAACCGCTGAAGGACTCCATACGATAGGTACGATACATACGTATTCAAATAGACTCCGCATAGCCGGGCAGGGCAACCCCGATTAGCATTATAGGCAAAAAGCCATAAATGACAAGGCTACATGCGGCCGCGGGTAACGCATAACCTCGAACGCATCAATTACAGCGCTCGAAAAACCCCGCGCGCGCAAGTTGGCAGCTTTATTTGCTAGCAAAAGTTAGCCTAAGTCTCTACGATATTTATGGGTAATACACACTTTAAGAAACAAAAATTGTCCCTCCTGTGATCGAAAGTTGCCCAATTATTGATAAAATCGTAATATGGCTCTTAACGAAAACGACTGCTTAATTGTACGTTTTCTTCATATAGGCCAAAACTATACCTAATGTCTTACATGCGGATATAATCCAAACAAAAAATGAGGCCTCATCAAGGTCCTTAACTTCCGAGAACAGGATAGGACATTTCTGAACCTAAACGTGTGTATGACCCATTTGGTCCTGTGTTTTCAGATGAAAGGTAAGCTACTGTAACGAGTCTTGTTTCGCGACTTTTAATCGACAAATCATTAACTTCCGCGAAATATAATAATAATATCTCTAACACTAACACAACACAATACAGACCAAATATCCTAAAGAGTTAAAGACACCGGAGGTCTGTGGTGTCACACCGCTTAGGCTAACTTTTACTAGCAAGTAAAGCTGCCAAACTGGTGGGGCGTGCGGGGTTTTCAGGGCGCTGTGATTAGTACTTTCAAAATTATTCGCTCCCCTCGCCTGCTAACAACCCCGCCACTTATAGTTTTTGACTCTAATGCTGGAAGCAAGGGTCACCCAGCCATGCGGAGTCTATAGTATACGTTATTTGCGTTATATTGTGTCGATAAACTCACTTGTCTCATTTATTACTGGCAGGATTACAAGCAGAATATGTAAGCTGGGAGTCGGAGGATTTGAGAGAAACCAAAGATATTTAATATATCCCTTTAATTCGGGTATTACAGTAAATGCTATATTTAAGTGCTAAAAATAGATGTCTAATGGTCGATGTGAGAACAAAGAGTGACACGACTTCAGATAAATCCATGGAACATTGGAGACAACGTCACGTTATGCTGCGGCGGCGCAACTTGCTTGTCGCGGGGCGCGCTATATCTAGGTCCATATAGCAAGCATACATATCCGTAAAAATAAATATGCTTGATAAGAATCATAATAAAATACGCAATCTCGAACCCGCTAAAGATCCCTAAAAACAATTTTTATCTAAAAAAGCAATTGACTAATTCGTCACGCCGCCAGACATAATGGCGCATCGTGTTATATAATGTAATGTCAGATATCTGGGGCAGGGTCGACGTATTGTTAATTTGTCAGACGTATTTGTTATTTGTTGTTGAGTTACGGCCTGGGCGTGCTTCGACACCCTATCAAAATGGTCTAAGGATTTGGTACTAGCTAAGGGGGGCTAGCACGACATGCCCGTTTGTCGCTCAATCCGTCTCTGTCCAAATAGGCATAGGTATATGAAAGGGACGCAGTGAGCGAGAAATGACTCGCGGGCAGGTCGTGCTAGACGTGCTGGTACTGGCTGAGATACGCGTCATATTCTTAAACGGGTGCTGTCTGAGGGGTCCGGACGGTTCATGCTCGTAAGGGCCAATTGAATTTGTTAGTTATTAATTTATTAGTTTTGTGCGGCAAACGATTTTTTTATTATAATTTGTAGTTTTTTTTTAATATTAAGAGGGGGGCAAACAAGCAGGCGGGCTACCTGATGGTTAGCAATCACCGCCGCCCATGGACACCCGCAACACCAGGGGAATCACGGATGCGTTGCCGGCCCTTTGAGAAAGGAGTAGGCTGACAAACAGGCAGACGGCCCACCTGATGGAAAGTGGTCAGCGCCGCCTATGGACATCTGCAACACCAGAGGTGCTGTCAATGCGTTGCCAGTCTAGGGAGGGTGGGGAATGGGGACGGGATGGGGATGAGGGAATAGGCCTCCGGATCTCGTCACTCACCGTACGAAGCGCAATAGCAAGCTATTACTTTACGCCGATATTCTGTGAGAGTGTAGTGTTTATATTTTTATTCTTTTAGGTTTTTATATATGATGTATAATCAATGTTTTGACTTGAAAAGATGACTTTCTGCTGAGTTTCTTGCGGCGCTTCTTAGTAATGTTGGTCCTGTCCGAAGCGCTGGTAGATTCGACCCATTTCAATTTATTCATATGACAAGTAAAAGCTAATTTGCTGAATAAATGATTTGTATCTGAATTTGGTAAATGTTGCCGGAATCCGATAGACATAGGACGTAGGACCGTCGTGGAAGTTTTAGGGAGACCTACCTTGGACTCAATTGAAACACAGAATAGAAAATAATACTAAAGAACAGAAGAATCGTTGTCTAACAAAACCGGTGTTCAAGTAGGAAAATATGCCTAATAACGCCTTCAGTGTCGCATAAAACGTGCTTCGTGTACGCTAGGATTGTCAGTTTATCCGCGTCACCCAACAACATCAAACATCAAAGCTACTTGATGACGCGCGAGTCGGCCACCGAGCGAGCGAGCGGCAACCTACTGCGATTTACAGCTCCGAGCTGTCCGACGGCCGAGCGTATCTAGAGAGCGGAGTGACACCCTACTGGTGGAAGTGATGTTGTAAAAGCTTCTGCAGAATAAAACCGTTTCCAATGTCAGCCACCTTACCCCAAATCAGTATGCCATAAGACATGATAGTATGTAAATTACTAAAATAAACAAGTGGTGCTGTTTCTACATTGTTAAATGTCGGATGCTTCTTATCAGAGCTCAGTTTTTTTACAAAATTTGCGTGCCCAAGTACAAGTTACGATCCAGAGTAAGCCCGATAAAAACTGTCCGATCCATAAGACAGGTTTTCTCCATTTAATGTAAGGGCTACGTCTACCTGTCCCTTACTTTCTGAACCTTAGGCTATGAAGATGTTACACATTTAGTTTTCTTTGCATTAAAAAGAAGTCTACTTAGTTTATTTACTTTAAATCATTTAAGCACTTCTTTAACGTATTCCTGCTGTCGGTTCAATTTAAAACTCATGGAAGTAGTTATAGCAAATAAAACCATGTCACATTTGTTATTTATAAGGCTAAGTAGATCGTTTATATAAATAAGGAAGATATAAGGACCCAAAATAGAGCCTCGAGGCACTCCGAACTTTACAGGTAAACCAGAAGTTTGCCATCTGCTAACTAATAATTTCTAAATCCTCTGACTCCTATCGCCTGGATGTAACCCAGCGCGTTATGAGTTATAAAACCGAGGGAGAACTAGTCGGATTTATATCATCCGGTCTTAGTAGGCCTTATAAATGTACGCAGCTCAACACATAGTTAGGGAGCTGGGTGCCATTTGGTATATGATTTGTTCGTCTTTCATATTGAAAGGAATGAAAGTTTGTCAATACAAATCGATTTGGTTCAGTAAATGATTTAAAAAATCGTAGATAAAAAATCAGCGAGCTACACGTCTGCCAACTTTTTTTCTACTTGGGAGTCCTAATTAATCGAATGAACGCCACGAGAACGACGAACAAATAATTTAGTATAGCTTTTTTCATTTAGATTTTTGCAACTACGTCCCGTTATAAAACAGAGCCCTGCACGTCTGCCTCTTTGATGTTCATCGTGTTGAGAACGATTCTGACCATCAGTCCAAGAGGGAGACACGAACAAATGATTTAGCACACCTTTTCTTAGAAAAAAATATAAATGCTGTCCATTGAAAACGCAGCGCTCCCATGGTGGCATACTATTTTTTTCTGTCGTTCTTTACATTGTCATTAATCGAACAATTCAAGTCTGCCAAGCGAACAAGTCATATAGAAATTTTGGCACCCAGCTCCCTAGCTAACATAAGTAACCTCAATTAAACCAAACTTATGTCACTTTAAGTGAGTTATGTCAATCGTGTTCAACAGCGATGAAGGTCAATGTCCGTGGGCGAATCGTGGCTGACTTAGTTCCGGTGAAAAAAAAACGACGGACAAGTGAGGTTATGTAAAATTTATGTCATGAAAGAATGTAGACAAGTTACATTGTAACCTTGTGAGGAATTAAAAAAAGAACAATTACTTTTCTTTTCGGAACTCGAAGTCTGTTTTAGATTGTGTTTTTAACCGACTTCAAAAAATCCAAAGGATTTTTTTTATTTTATCTTCAGTTAGTTTTGTTACCTCAGGACATGAATTGTATGCAAAGAAAAAAAAAACAATTGTATCGCTATTCGTAGTATTCTTAATTCTGAGAAGATATCGCAAAAAAAAATACAAAATGTTTGAAGTTTCTCTTATTTAGCAAAACATGATGTTTATCTAATACTAGTGGACCCGCCACAGCTTCGCCCGCGGTATTTTCAATACAATCTTTACCACCTCTTTTCACACCTTTAGGGATGGAATTTTATAAAATCCCTCCTTCGGGTACATTGCTCGAGTATCCTAGAGGTGCATCTAGGGTACACGAGGAATGTCTCCTCCAAATTTCAAACCTCTAGGACCACCCGTATAGGCTGTGCGTTGTCTATAAGTGAGTCAGGAAAGTTTTCAGTAAAAAGTACCCATACAATACAATACAATACGCTTTATTGAACACCACATAAAACATATTGGAAAAAGATAAAGAAATAAGTAACAAGGTTGACAATAGGCGGTCTTATAGCTAAGTAGCAACCTCTTCCAGAGAACCATCTTCCAACCTTCAAGATACTTACAATGGCATGCGGTGCAAACTATAGTTAACATTTTAAATACACTTAACCAAAAATATACTACTTAAATACTACATGAGCACATACTATACACAGATATATACATAAGTATATATATATATATATATATATATATATATATATATATAATAGAAAGGAAACATACATAGTCAGCTATACAAAAGCCATTGTGTTAATCTAGCGTATAAACTATGTACTATCTAAATTTCAAAACAGTTCAGCCATTGAAGTGAAGGAGTTACAAACATACTAACGCACGCAACCACAAACAAAATTTCACGTTTATTTTAGTGTGATTTTTAGGGTTCCGTACCTCAAAAGAAAAAGCGGATCCCTTATAGGATCACTCGTGTGTCTGTGCTTACATACATACAATTGAAAAACATAACCCTCCTGGCGACTGCAGTATAAATATGAAGAGTACGCTAGGATTGTAGCGTTACCTCTCTCCTTAGGCCTTCATCGAAGATGTCCACTGCTGGACAAAAGCTGCTGCTTTCCTTATCATGATCGGACACGCAAAAGTCAGTCAAAACAACGGACTGAGTCAATTGAAAACTTTGTAGAAACCCGAACACTTTACCATAGTATTAAGAGAAGGGAAGTAGGTTATCTTCATACAAACGCACCGCGCGCGGCTTCTATGTGTGCGCCAAAGTAGGTATCTATGCCTCGCCGCACGCACACTTAAACAAATCTCGACCCGCTTAGTAAGGGGACACGGGTCGAGATTTTGTTTAAGTGTGCGTGCGGCGCGCGCGGTGCGTTTGTATGAAGATAACCTACTTCCCTTCTTTTTATATTATGACTTTACCTCAGTGGTCAAAATCGTGCTGAATGTAGGAAGCACCTAATTACCGCGCATGCGTCACTTACTTTCACAACCTCGCGGTGCGCGCACGCCGCCATGTCGCTACAATCGAAAGATCACCGTCGAAATGGCAACTTAAGTCGGATTTTTAACTAGCTGAAGAAAAGTATGACTCATATTTAACAAAAAATCGGACAAGTTCGAGTACAACTCGCGTGGAGAGGGTTCCGTTACGTATATGATTACCTGAAATTTCCTATGTTACTTTAATTACCATAGACTTTTTATAGGTTTTCCTGTAATTTATAGGTAAACAACTATTTTCTGTATATTTTTCAAAATTGTAGGCCCAGTGGTTTCGGAGATAAGGGGGAATGGTCAATTTTCGCCTATTTTCCTAAATAACTTGCAAACTATTAATCATAAAATACCAAAAAATATATATTTAAGGTCCTCAAAATAAGCCATTTCATTTGATATGTCACAAGACATAGTTTGCATAACTTTTTTTAAATATTCTCATTTACCCCCCTCAAAGTCGCCCCATGTTTAAAATACATTTATTTACATTACGTTACGTATTGCGGTCACTAATTTACATATGTCTACCAAATTTCAACTCAATCGGTCCAGTAGTTTCGGAGAAAAATGGCTGTGACAGACGGACATACAGACAGACAGACGGACGGACGGATGGACAGCGGAGTTTTTTTTGTCATTGACTGACAAACGAGCTGACGGCCCACCTGATGGAAAGTGGTCACCGCCGCCCATGGACATCTGCAACACCAGAGGTGCTGCCAATGCGTTGCCAGTCTAGGGAGGATAGGGAATGGTGATGGGATGGGGACGAGGGAATAGGCCTCCGGATCTCGTCACTCACCGTACGAAACGCAATAGCAAGCTATTACTTTACGCCGATATTCTGTGAGAGTGTAGTACTACCCCGGTCGAGCCGGCCCATTCAAACAGTAATCATCTAGTGAGGATTACTGTTTGGCTCTACCACTACAAAATCTCAACAGTCTTAGTAATAGGGTCCCGTTTTTTCCTTTGGGTAACGGAACCCTAAAAATTAATATATTTTTAATTCCGGTATAGATGGACATTTAATACAGACTTGTCAATAAACATAAAACAAAACTAAGTGTTTTTAAGCACTCGTGCGTGTAATCAGATTATTTCAGCTCAAGAGCCAAGGATAGCCGGTCATTCTCTTATACAACAAGGACTGTCCCGCGAATATGTCTGTTACAATTGTTTACCAAAATGCAAAACATTGATTCAGCAAATTGACCACCTATGGTCACCTTTTAATGTCACATGAATTCATTAAAATTGGTTGAATTTAACCGCGCTTCGGACAGGACAATCATTACTGAGACGCGCCGGAGTCATCTTTTCAAGTCAAACATTGATTTTACATCATATATAAAAACTCAAATAAGTAAAATTAAATTGAAACATTTCAAAGTAATGAAGCAATAAAAGATAATTATTAAGCCATAAAAATATCGATTGTTGATTACACAAGTATGAAAAGCTATAAAATATAATATAAAGAGCACTATGAAGTCTCTCTAGTCAGGTTCAGATATCGGACGAAACGAATAAATTAAAAACTAATAAATGTTGTTAGTCCTTGCGAGCATGAACCGACCGGACTCCACAGACAGCACCCTTTCACGAGTATGACGCGTATCTCAGCCGCGGGCTAGATTTTTTGCAATTTATTACTGCAATTCGTGCTATTCCCGAAAACATTACATGACTACTGGCAGGCGTCCTACACGGAGTCCAGTAGTTTCGGAGCAAATTGGCTGTGACAGACGGACAGACAGACAGACACACGAGTGGTTCCTTTTTTCCTTTTGAGGTACAGAACCCTAAAAATGGATTTGCGCTGCTTCCAATAAAACGTCCTTTATTTAATCACTTTTTATTACGGAGCTCAAGATAAAACGTACTAATTTGACGTTGATGGCGGCAAGAGAAGGAGGTGTTGCCAACTACAATTACATATATAAAATGAATTAAAATAGTAGTTTATGCAACGATTGCATAATGATAGGCCTTAAAACACTAGTGCGGTTTTCATGAAACGAGCTTTAGCGAGTTTCATAATAAGATCGCACGTGTGTTTTAAGGCCAAATTATGCAGAGTTGCATACATAACTTTATCTACACACATATTATAAATCCTCCATGATGGGTTCAGAAACAATATTTTCTGGCAACAAGTTATTTGTTGCAATCGTGGCTGCATATTTCCGATATCCGGCGCATTTTCACATCACACACACTCCGAGAAGACTACTTACTATTCATATTTTCAACTAAAATGTAAATTACAAAGAACTTTTTCTATTCAATTAATTCTACTTTCGTTCAGCAAAACACCAACATGGCGCCGATTCGATCCTCCGTCAAGACCATTTTTTTTTTAATCATAGACAAACGGATGACGTCTCTATTCTCACGGCACTCGAGATCAAATATTGTGCAGTTTATATTAAAAAAACATACTGAATTGACGTTTCGTATCAATAACTGTTTTAATATCTATGGATACTAGAATAGAGACCCACTTGAGTTTTGATAGCTGTTCCAAATTTAATCTCATTTCTTTACTAAAAACGATAAAGAAGTCATGTTATTTCTTTATCGCAGCACTGGTTTTTTCTAATTGGTTGTCAAAATGGTGGTCATTTCCTACGGTTTTTGATTAACCAATGGGTTTTATGATATGGGTGTAGATAAAATTCTTTTATGTTGCTAATATCTTCTTATATCAGATTCAGATTCAGATCTTTATGGCGTTATTTCGTAGATAAATAAATCAAGGGACAATCTTACGCAAATCTATCTAGTCCCAAAGTAAGCTCTAAATACGGTCAGCATAGAGATGGACTTGAGCACAGTCTGGAATGTTGGAAGGCAAATGGTTCACGTTAATCAAAAATAGAACTGGGCTTAAAATCGAGCCCTGTGGTACTCCAATGTTCCAATCAAGATTACAATGAAATAAATTTTCATTAATGGTTTTAAGACGAAAACCAAAAGTGTTTAATTAATTACTAAGATCATTATCATTATACATTTAATTACGATAAGGTGACAATAATTGGTAATAAAACTTTACCAAAACAATGAGATTTTTTGATGTGAATAAATAAAGGAACTGTAATAATTTACTGAGTTGTGTTGGGTTGCTCCTGATCACATCTCCCGAATCATCCTGTATTCCTTAATCTGCGTATTAAAAGTAGATAAAGATGTCAGCCACCAGCTCAGGCCAGGCGCACTCCACGCTACTACTTCAGCAGGCCCGTCTTACCGGGCCTTCGTAATGGGTTGCCTCGTTCCTATTTTAAAACCTCATAGGTGCAGAATAATAACGACCTTCACGCGCAGCCATAGTGTTCTATGTTGCATGCTCACGCGCGGTTGGTATTTTATTAATAATAGGGGACATGCATCATTTTTTTTCATCTTGTATTGGAAAGTGCCGAGTAATAGAAACCGATCGGTGTACGCAAAACATTATTATGTTGTTTATTTTATGAGTTATGAAGCTTTGAAAAGTGATTGTTCATACCACTCGCAAAAACACTCAATACACACTCAATATAATGAACAACAACTATGACGGCATAGCTGTCGTTAGACTAAATAAAATGTACTTATGACGTTTAAACGAAATCTGCAATTATTTCCGAAAATATTGCGTTTAGACCAACATCGTAGAAATAAACATGACTTAAATTTGATGAGGATGTCTAAGAAACTAAAATCAGAATTAAAAAACTATATATATTATTCACTAATTTTGACCCTTAATCAAATAAAATAAATAGTCAAAATGATCTGCTTTTTTCTGTAATATGCTTTTTAGGGTTCCGTACCTCAAAAGGAAAAAAGGAACCCTTATAGGATCACTCGTGTGTCTGTCTGTCTGTCTGTCTGTCTGTCTGTCTGTCTGTCTGTCTGTCTGTCTGTCTGTCTGTCTGTCTGTCTGTCTGTCTGTCTGTCTGTCTGTCTGTCTGTCTGTCTGTCTGTCTGTCTGTCTGTCCGTCCGTCTGTCACAGCCAATTTGCTCCGAAACTACTGGACCGATTGATTTGAAATTTGGTATACATCTGTAAATTGGTGACCGCAACAGGGATGCGTAACGTAAATTAATTAATTTTGAACATGGGGCCCACTTTTGGGGGATAAATTAGAAAACTAAAAAAAAAGTTGTGCAACTGAAATTGTGACATATCAAATGAAAGGGCTTATTGTGAGGATCTTAAATGCATTTTTTTTTTAATTTTAAGTAAAATAGTTTAGAAGTTATTTAGGAAAATAGGTGAAAATTGACCATTCCCCCCCCTTATCTCCGAAACTACCGGGCCTAAAATTTTGAAAAAAATACAAAAAATAGTTCTTTACCTATAGATTACAGGAAAACCTATAAGAAGTCTATGGTATTTAAAGTAACATAGGAAATTTCAGTTTATCATGTATGGAACAGAACCCTCTCCACGCGGGTTTCACTCGCACTTGACCGGTTTTTTTGTCTAAATTTACTTTCATAATATATCATTTAAACTTCATTTTGATTGTCATGCATGCTCCCCATTATGTAGGCCTGGATCATCAAGATCAAAAAAAAGCCTTCTGTACTTGTACTGACCAACCTCATAATATTACGTACTTACGTACAAACAGTTATTTTCCTACAGTGTTAATGGTATGTGAACAAACAGATTCGTAAATAATCAGGGTAACGATAATGCGGCTATCTTTGGCGATTTAATTACATTATTACAAAGTCGTCCATTTTTGTAATGTTTCGATTGCATGATATCATAAAACGGAATTTTAAGAGGACTGTGAACCAACGGCAAAAATCACACTTCATACAAACGATGAAAACGTTTTTATCTCTTGAACCGCTTTGGTCCGAATCGTGTACCGGCCTAACATAATATAGATAAATCAAATCAAATCAAATCAAATATATTTTTCATCACACTTGCTCGGAAAGGGTGTTATTATACGCAAGCGTATAGAGCAACTATAGCCGATTTAACTCCTCTATGGGCCCCGCCGTCAGCGGGAGTTATAAACCATACAAAATCCATAACTCCCGCAGGCAGTTAAGTGCGCCAGGTCGGCGGAGCTGCTCGGGAGCCGCAGCCGGCGGGGCGCGCAACCGCAAGCCGGCGGAGCTGCCCCGCGCTGATCGCAACGCAACGTACGCTCAGTTTATGAACACCCACCTGATGGTAATTCACGATGTAAAATGGGAATTAAATTAATATATATACTTTTATTGTCTAATTTTTATTTCATTTCCTCGCAAATGTGATGAAAAACATTGTGTGTATCACGGGCAGTAAGGGGATAACAAACTCGAGTCATAAAAGCCCTCGCCTATCGGCGTCGGGCTTCTAACAGACTCTCGTTAGTTATCCCCTTCTTACGGCCCTAGATGCACAATGTACTATATTGCATGGCTATGAGTTATTTCAATTTAGAGATGTTCATAACCTGCCTCAGAGACGCGTACATATTTCATAAGTTAACATTACAATTTAAATTTAAGTTGTTATATATGTCGCGGAATTTAATAAATACCTAATTATCATTAAGTATATTAGAATACCGATTCAGAGTATTTCAAATATTTACACAATAAATTATACAATGAAAACGAAATAAAATCAATAATAAATAAAAAATAATTCGATAAAAATTCAGGAATACTATAGATACATTTATTGACTAGTGGCCCCGTGAGTTGATGACCTCGCGACAAAAGACTTCAAAAAACTGAATCTAAAACAAAAACTCTTTGAACAAGTAAGAAATAATGATTGGCCTTGCGACAAACTTTACTTTGCCGTTGAAAAACTGATATCTCCATACATCGAGAAAAGTTTACCAACACCGCCAGTAACTTTGTAATTGCAAAAACCTCCATATCTCCGCCATTATCAAATATTTCGAAAAAATGGATCGACAAAAAAAAATTATACATTTACTGAACCTCCTCACAAAATTTCACGAGAATCGGTTGAGAACTGCGAGCTGTAGACGAGAACAAATGGACATCCGCTGGACGCTGAAAATTGGACATAGGTCAGGGCATGTTAGGGCCGCTGCGGTCTATCGCTGAGTGGGTGCGTTTTAGCCGAAATCTGTTGTTTTTGTTTTATGCTCTAAATAAATGATTAGGTAAAAAAACCGGACAAGTGCGAGTTAAAATCGCGTGGAGAGAGTTCCGTTCCGTACTTGTTTATTTGAAATTTCCTATGTCACTTTAGATACCATAGACTTCTTATAGGTTTTCCTGTAATATATAGCTAAAGAACTATTTTCTGTATTTCTTTCAAAACGTTAGGCACAGGCCCAGTTGTTTCGGAGAGAACGGGGGGGGGGGGGGTTTATTTTTCAAATTTTACGTATTAACGAAGTTAACTATTTGATTAACGATGCCCATCTATGCGTACTCTTTATCTCAGTGTGGTCGTTTGTTTCTGTTTAATTGTTTACAACATTTAATTATAATTTTACCCAACATTAAAGTTGATTAACTAAAACAAGCAAATAAATATCAAATGTAGGTTACAGATAAGATCTAAGGATGTTTTTCGCAATAGACACTTTGAAAATGTAACTTATCTCTGTCGACCTTAAAAATAAATGAACGCCGAATCATTGGCGTTTTTATAATTACGCATTATCATAATTTGAAGGTTCCGTTATAGTGCACTTGAAATATTTATCGTTATTCAATATGCGGTTACCGGTATACCGGTCCGACGTAAAGCGCACCTCCTTTTTTGACTGTAACAAGAATCCGAGAATCCCGGCCTATTTTAGAGTTCCGGAGTCAAACTAGGAACCCGTATTCGCCAAGTCCGTCTTTCACAGCCACTTTTTCTACAACTGCTCTTTGAAAAACGAATATATATTTCGAAAGAAAATGTAAATAAATGCATTTAAAAGAAAAAAAACCGGCCAAGTGCGAGTCGGACTTGCGCATGAAGGGTCGATGGACGTGATATTTAGACAGTTGACATTTTCACAGATTATGATGTATTTTTGCTGCCGCTAGAACAACAAATACTAAAAAACAGAATAAAATAAATATTTAAGGGGCTCCCATACAACAAACGTGATTTTATTGCTCGTTTTTGCTCGATATTGATAACGGCAACAGGTACGCTTGAAATATTCACAGTATATATAGATATATATTAACTTCAAAAATAAATAATTAAATAAAAATATAATAAATATTTAAGGGGGGCTCCCATACAGCGAACGCGTTTTTTTTTTGCTTGATTATAATGGTACGGAACCCTTCGTGCGCGAGTCCGACTCGCACTTGACCGGTTTTTATTTAATAATTACTCCCAAAAATTTGACTGAAGTTCGATATTAATTTGTAATATAATTTTCTGGTAGAAGTTGACCCTGAAAATTCGCTCGCCAACAAAGCCCCAATCAAAATACCTTCCCACGAATCGAACCTGTGACCTTGCGATAACCGGTCACTGAAGCTTTGACAAACTAGAGCACCGTTCGCAAAATAAACTAATTAAAATATTATTGTTACTTGCTGACCCTTCGCCCGCGTAAAATTCTTTTATCGTGATTGCAAATATGATTTTGTTTTTTTTTATACTTCCGGGATTAAACGTAGCTAAGGGGTCAATTCGAAAACGCGTTCGCTAAATTTAAAAGTCACTAAATTTAACATAAGGAAAATCAAAGTTGAAAAGAGACTTACTGCTGAGTTTCTTGCGGCGTTTCTTCTCAGCAGATGTGACCTTTCGAAGTGCTGGTAGATTCAGACAATGTAAAAGAGCCCATGTGGCCTACTTGCAAAATAAATATTTTCATTTTCGTCAAACTTGATTTTGACAGCTTTGTGCTATACAAAATCGAGTTTGACATTTTTTATTTTAACTTTAGGAAATTTTAAATTAAGAAGACACCGTGTCGAATTGGACCCGATATTTTGTATATGTGGCTTGTATGTGCATGTGACGACGCGGTTAGCCTAGTTGGTAGTTACCCTGCCTCCGAGGCTAGCGTAGCGGTCCCGAGTTCGATTCCCGGTAAGGGCAAATATTTGTGTATGAGCACGAATGTTTGTTCCTGAGTCTATTTTTCCTATGTATTTAAGTATTCAATTATTTATATGTATATTGTAGTATGTATATCGTCGTCTATTACCCATAACACAAGTCTTTAGAGCTTATGTCAAAGCTATCAGCTATGTCCATGGGAGGACTTCAGGACTTTCGTGAATGGGACATTCCCCCAGTTAAAGATCTCAAAAGAAGGATATGCCTATCAGTACAATTTCGTGTAACAAATAGTCTCATAGAAGGTTGTCAAACGCCAGTGCCATGGCTTACCCACATCCTATTGTTGATGTCTTAGTTCTTATGACATCCATAGCAAAGTCTAATATTGATTCATTCACACGCTATCATATCATATTGTGGGCGGTATGGTCGGTGGTGCGGTCTGGAAGGTAGTGGAATTGTACTAGATACTTAATTATAATAGTGTCACTTAAATGGGTGTCAAGGACTGTGGTTGGCATGCGACTGAACGTCCGATGGTGTCAGATTCGCGTTCTGACACCTCAAAAGTAAGCATCGCGAGAATTGCTTTGAGCAGTTCCTTACTATATATTCTAATGATCAGGCGCGGATTCAGCCAGAAAAAGGTTGTGGTCACAGCCACCCGAAAATCGGCCAACTGCGAGTCGGAGTATGAACTCACTCATGATTGATATAGTGCATTCCTACAAATGACGTCACAAGTCTATTAGGGTTGTGGGCATGCCCATCGTGTCCAGAACGGTGGAACCACGCTCGCTCTTATTGTAGTGGTAGAGCCCAACAGTCAGTCAAACTATCTTTATTCAATTTAGGCTTTTACAAGGTCTTATGAAGGTCAAGGAATGAATCCACCACCGGTTCGGTAAAAATCCTCTACTGAGAAGAGCCGGCAAGAAACTCGGTGAGGTATCATTTTTTCAAATCAGTACACATATACGTCAATCAGTAATCCTCACTAGATGATTACTATTCGAATGGGCCGGCTCGACCGGGGTATTACACTCTCACAGAATATCGGCGTAAAGTAATAGCTTGCTATTGCGTTTCGTACGGTGAGTACACCGTTTTAAGTTGACTCAACACTAACTCATCCCTAAGACTTCTAAGCGCATAGCATGCAGAACTAACGGTGTGACAAGACGAGATCCGGAGCCCTACTCCCTCATCCCCATCCCATCCCCATTCCCCATCCTCCCTAGACTGGCAACGCATTGGCGGCACCTCTGGTGTTGCAGATGTCCATGAGCGACGGTGATCACTTTCCATCAGGTGGGCCGTCTGCCGGTTTGTCGGTCAATTGACACTGTTTTGTTTACTAGTCAATTTTCGATAAGAATTCGAATGATTTTACGACACCAGCTGACATTGAAACCAATGAAGTATAATTAAACAGTGATTTAATGTTTGTTTGTACTACATTATAGCACAACCTGTCAATCATGCGCAGAAGGGGAACTACTAATTTGCGGTGGAAGCCGCTTTGTCGGAAATATTTCCATTTAAGGAGAACATGTATTTATTGATTGCGGTGAACATCAAACACCAGAGAAATCTTAAGTCTTGTAAAGTTAAGAGGAGTGTGAACCTACGGCTTTCCATACAAAAGCCGATAACGATTTCCATCCCTTAAATCTTAACCGATGATGACCAATTTTTGATAAGTTGTCAGTCATAACGCAATCTAGGTCTATAAGTACTTTTTTTAAAATATAATCAATAAATTCAGTTATATTGTTGGTTTGATATTCTCATACAAAACAAATTTTGGCGATTATTTGACTTTGTTGATATTTAATTACTATTCAATAAACGTATAGACCTAGATTTTGTTCTGACTGACAACCTATCAAAAATTGGTCAAAATCGGTTTACATTTAAGGGGTGGAAATCGTAATATCCTTTTGTATGAAAAGGGTGATTTTTGCCGTTGGTTCACAGCCCTGTTAAAGTAACAGCTTTTTACTAAATATATTATGAAGGTATATACGGAACGTATATCAAGAAACCAATTTTGACCAATTTTTGATAGGTTGTCAGTCAAAACAAAATCTAGGTCTATCCGTTTTTTGCAATATTGATAAAAATCAACAAAGTCTAATAATCGCCGAAATTAGTTTTGTATGAGAACACTAAAACAACAATAAAACTGAATTTATTGATTATAGTGAAAAAACCAAAACGTATCGACCTAGATTTTGTTCTGACTGACAACCTAACAAAAATTGGTCAAAAGCGGTTAACATTTACGGGGTGGAAATCGGTATCGCCTTTTGTATGAAAAGCCGTAGGTTCGCGCTCCTCTTAAACTATCTGTATATTTATCTTGGTTCTGTTTATCTATTGCGGTATCTCGTTAAATCACAAATGGACCTTGGGAATAAATTGAATTAAGGCAACGGCATAAAAATCTAATTCTTACTTTACTGTCGCCACTTCCGTAGTTTCTCTCTTAGTTATTTTATTGATTTATCTTGGCACTAATATTTATTTATTACTAGCTGTGCCCGCGACTTCGTCCGCGTGGAGTAGTGCCTTTGGGTAGCATTTTTAATTATTTTCTCAGTTTCACATTTTGTAATGACTCCGTAAATGTTTCATCAGAATTCTATTAAAACTTATAAAACATTCACATAAACCTTACATAGTTCCATACAATCTTTCATCTCATATTCCCTATTGTTATTATACACCCTTCAAGGTAAAACTTTTACAAACTTTGAATGTCATATTTATTTATATCGAATCTACAGCCTAAAAAATAAGTTTCAAGCTTCGAGCACTAAAAAGGATGATACTTCCATACAACTTTTCATCCCCCCCTTTCAATCACTTACAACCCTTTTTTCGCATTAAAAAGTAGCCTTTGTCCTTTCTCAGGCTCTAGACTATCTGTGTACCAAATTTCATTTAAATCGTTTCAGTAGTTTTAGCGTGAAAGGGCGACAGACAGACAGACAGACAGAGTTACTTTCGCATTTATAATATTAAGTAATTCGCATTTATAATATTAAGTAGGGATAAGGATAAGGATTTTTGGCAGCTTTATTTGCTAGTAAAAGTAAGGCTATGTTAATTAGGTCTGTGCATTGTTACAATTATAATTTGAACGCGTGACAGAACATTAGAAGCCATCTTTAAATTACGTCACACGCGTCACATGATTTTTGGAGCCCCCCGTTCCTGTCAGAGGTGGTCATATTTGTGTGGCACCCCTCCCCTGCAGCCCTAACATGAATGAGCCAGGGCTCGAACAAATCATGCGGATGACGTCAAACCACTCATAGGATAATTTCAAATATTATTTTCATAAACAATTATCACTTATCATTTATCATTAATCAACCTCTCTAAGTACCTAAACGATATCGTCACTTGAAATGAGTCGAGTAATAACAATGTCAGTCAAAGACGTTACGTTAATGTCATTGACTTACATTGTCATTCAGATGAATTTTACCTTCACAATTATAATGTAGCTTTGATTTATTTTTATTAATATTTAGAAAGACGCAATATTAATGATGATTCAATTTTAGAATCCTTCGCTTGCTCGGTCATCAAAATTGAGCACGCGGTTAAGAAGCAACTGTGCACTCTTGTATAACAAATAACTATTATTTTGATACACACGATCGCCATATTCCAAATTAATGTCTAATATTCCTACGTCACAAAAAAAAGAAAAAACAAACTATGACACGTTTTCAAAATGGGCTGAGTATGGATATAACGTCTTTCTATAATTATGTCATTGAGCGGAAATCATTCCCGCGACCTCAATACCTCATCTTTATTGATTAAGTACTAGCTGTGATGAGGCTGCGTGTGCGCAGAGTATCGCCATCTTTAACTGTCACCTTGATATTAAATATGCTGTAATTTTTTTGTGTCGTCGCCTGCAATTAAGCAGTCATTTTACGGTACATTCCACTTCTTAATCCACTTCTAAAAATCCCAAAAAATCATTTAGTCGTTTTCCAGTGATTACTGTTAAAAAATATATATTTTTATGGTTCCGTACCTCAAAAGGAAAAAACGGGACCCTTATAAGGTCATTTGTGTGGGTGCGTAACGGTCGGTATAACAACTTTTGATATATTATTGGTCGATATAACGATTAAGGGATATAATGCACTTTTGGTATAACAATATTTGGTATATTCTGATATGATCTAACTACCATCAGGTATAATGAACTTTTAATATAATAACTATTAATCTAACAGTGATATGGTATAACATATAAGTGATATAACTTTGTTAGATATAACGCTCAGTGGGTATAATGTAGTACTGGTATAATCTGGAATACGTACTACTATTATAATAACCAACCTATTCTACCTATTAAGTAAGGTCTCCGTTAGATACGACGACGAGCAAAGCGAGGAAGAGTGTTAGGTAGAACTGCGATCCTACAGCGCGAGCCGAGCGAGCGAAGCGAGCGTGCCGCGGTAGCGGCCGGTGAAGCGCCAGAACCGTTTTTTTTTTATAATACTATACTACTATTATTATAACCTTCCTATTCTACCTTAAGGCAGGTATCTGTTAGGTACGACGACGAGCCAGAGACGAAGATTGATCCTGTAATAACATTACAGTACAGATTTTACCTAGGTACAGATGTATTGCCTAATTAATTTTCATCGTGTTTTATCGGAAAAGTTCGTAATTATCGTGCTCTTTCAATTAGCTTCAGCAGGACCCCAATTCTCGGGGCATTCGACATAATCTCACAATCGAGATTAAACGTCAGTGTAGTTATAGTAGTTATAGTAGTTATTTGACACAACTGTATGAATCTGATGTTTAATCTCGCAATCAACATTATCTCGAATGCATCGAGAATTGGGGGCCAGTACCCATCATACCATGCTATCATTTATTATGATGATGATATGATTGACATTTGACAGTAAATAATAAAGTTTCATATTAATGAATATAAACATGTCACTCATTTAATACAATAATAAATTGACACTTCAGGTTCCGTCGCCTTCCGATTGAGATCTGAGTTTTACCGATTGAAACATTTTATTCACTAAGTAAATCTGTGCTACCACAGTTAAATTGTTTGTACTAATGTTGATAATTTCCTACGGTTTTATAATCAAGGTGTAGATAAAATATGTAATTACACATTATATCACTAATACGGTCATTATATTAGGTAAACATTATATTAAAATTCTATTATACTCATTGAATATTATTCACCATGAAAATGTGTTTACTTTGTGGTTATATCAAAAATGAATTATGTCCCTTGAGTGATTATATTCTATGAAATTATATCAAGTGTTGTTATAATAATAATAATAATAATAAAATCATTTAATTCAGAAATAAATCCATACACATTTGATAATAAAATACAATGAAAATAAATAAAATAAAATAAAATAAAATAAAATTTACATTAAAAATTAGATTAAAATTAATTCAAAATAAATAGGGCTGTGCAGACGAATGAAGAGTTATCCACCTCTTCAGTATTGGTGAATCCCACCGGTCAGCCAGCACATTCTCGCTCAGTTATATCTGGTGAAAATATATCAAAAGTTGTTATGCGAAAAGTTTATTATCTCCCTTGAGTGATTATATACTATGAAAAGATATCAAATGTTGTTATATCTAGTGAACATATATCAAAAGTTGTTATACCGATCATTACACACCCCATTTGTGTGTCTGTCTGTCTGTCCGTCTGTCACAGCCAATTTGCTCCGAAACTACTGGACCGATTGAGTTGAAATTTGGTACACGTATGTAAATCGGTGACCGCAACACGGAACTGTAACGTAAATAAATGAATTTCAAACATGGGGGCCAATTTTGGGGAGTAAATTAGAAAATTAAAAAATATAGTTTTGCAAACTATGGCGTGTGACATATCAAATGTAAGGGCTCGTTGTGAAGATCTTAAATATATTTTTTGTATAATTTTAAGTTAAATGGTTTTGAAATTATTTAGGAAAATTTGCGGAAATTGACCATTCTCCCCCTTATCTTCGAAGCTAATGGGCCTAAAATTTTGAAAAAAATACAGAAAATAGTTCTTTACCTATAGATTACAGGAAAACCTACATGAAGTCTATGGTATTTAAAGTAAAATAGGGCATTCCATATAATCACGGAACCCTCTCCACGCGAGTTTAACTCGCACTTGTCCACTTTTTTGTATTCTTTTAAGTTCATTTTAACACATGTACGGACACATTTCTATAAATCCATAATAGCATTAGGTATTAATATATATTTCTTGTGTATATTTTTAATATTAAATTAATGATATCTAATTAGGTTTATTATCAATACCACATCAATACATATAAACAGTACCGTAACTCACTTATAGATAACGCACAACCTAAACGGGTGGTCCTAGAGGTTTGAGATTTGGAGGAGACATTCCACGAGTACTCTAGAGGTGCACTAAGGAAGGATTTTTTAAGTGAAAAGGGGTGATAAAGTTTGTCGGGAAAATACCGCGGGCGAAGCTGTGGCGGGTCCACTAGTTTATTATAAGTATCGATGGTTATACTTTCCCTTAACTGATCGGTCGTAATCCCACACGCTTCGACAAAAAGCCTTGCAAATGGTTTATAGCTTCATTACATAAGTAATGATACATGTATAACATTGATCTGATAAGTGGAGCATTTATTTATAAACATTTAAAAAGCCAGAGAGCGATCAGAGTTTATACCGCGTAATATTCCAGGGCTGTTCAACCTGTAGGTCGCGATCGCCGTCGCAAACTCTTACTAAGGGCGTCTCGCGGTCGCAAGCCAGAGCCCTAATTCTCGGTCCTTGCGAGATTTGTTGACATTTGAGACTGACACTAATCTCACATGTGACTTCATTTCACAAAAACCGAGAATTGGGCTCTAGTGTTTGAAATACGTCGTAAGTCAAGGCAATAGTGAATAGGCATTTTCTGGGTAAGCGTGTACCACCTTCGACCTCGTCGCCACTTAACATCAGGTGAGACTGAGATCAATGGCAAACCCGCTTTTGATAAAAAAGGGACTTTAATTTTGTTCTTATTTTGTTGCTATTATTATTTGTGATTATTTTAGTTATTTTTTAATATTGATTATAAATGCGGAGATCATGGCCAAAATGTACTTCGTATGGAAATCATCAAACATCATTATTTGCAAAAAAAAACACTAATTCAAAACAATAGGAACCTATAAACCTAGTTTTTTTTAGCGCAATGAGACAATACAGTTCAAGAACCATTATAAACAGCGATCAAAACCCACAAGTGGCTAATCTGATGCTACCGTCACACTCGAAGACGACACGAACGACGAGAAGACACGGAACGAGGTACTTTCGCATAAACAACATCTATCTATCCATCTATCTATATATCTATCTAATCAATATAAATAGCTTGGCCAGCTCTGAGGCCAAGAAACGCAACTGTGTAACCTCGTAGTGTCCGGGAGTCTATGTGTCGTTTCCTGGCGCTGTCCCCGTTGCCTATTGTGTCTCCTTAAAGAACTGCTATTCACTTTTTCTTTTTGGCTTAATAACCAATATTATTTGTATTACTAGGACATGAAATGTTATATTTCAAATTGTTTTTGATATTTGGAGACCTTACATCTCCATCTTTATACTTGACCGTGGAGACTGTCTACATCTCCATGTAATCCAGATTAATCAATTTAGATGTTTTCTTTGTTTTAATTATTATTCTTATTATTATTACCCTTACAGACTTTATACATCTCTAAGACACTTAAATTTACTTGTCCAGACGCGGAGACTATACAACTCCCTTATTAATTGTTTACTATAATTAATTAGTGCCCATTAGGTTTATTAGGGTTCCGTACCTCAAAAGGAAAAAACGAAACCCTTATAGGATCACTCGTGCGTCTGTCTGTCCGTCTGTCACAGCCAATTTGCTCCGACACTACTGGACCGATTGAGCTGAAATTTGGTATACATATGTAAGTCGGTGACGGCAACACGGACGCGTGACGTAAATATATGACTTTAAAACATGGGGGCCACATTTGGGGGGTAAATCAGAAAATTAAAAAAAAAAATGCAATCTATATTGTATGACATATCAAATAAATGGCTTATTGTGAGGACTTTAAATATATTTTCTTCTCAATTTTAAGTAAAATAGTTTGGAAGTTATTTAGGAAAATAGGCGAAAATTGACCATACCCGAATTTCCGAAACTACCGGGGCTAAAATTTTGAAAAAAATACAGAACATAGTTCTTTACCTATAGATTACAGGAAAACCTATAAGAAGTCTATGGTATTTAAAGTAACCTAGTAAATTGCAGATAATCATGTACGGAAAGGAACCCTCTCCACGCGAGTTTAACTCGCACTTGTCCGGTTTTTGTGTTAGTTTTAGTTAAAATGTAATTTTAAAGTTGAAAAAAGACTTACTGCTGAGTTTCTTGCGGCGTTTCTTCTCAGCAGATGTCACCTTTCGAAGCGCTAGTAGATTCAGACATGTGAAAGAGCCTGTGTGGCTTACGCGCAAAATAACCTTTGCCAAATTAACCGTTTGAACGCCACGGCTAACGGCTAAAAAGCGTGCCACGAGCGCTCGACGGCTGTAGCCGACGCAAATGTATGGAAAACGGCAAATCGTGCTTGAGGGGCACGGAAATCTGCTGACGGCTACAGCCGACAGGGGTGTTCAGAAGATTAAAAAAAATCACACCACAAGATACTGTTGTTCCCTTTAAACATCCAAGCAGCGACACACTATACTCACACAATCGATTTAAATAGTTACCCAAAGCAATGCGAAACCATTACCTCTTTTTAACCGATTTAATCGATAACCGAGTTGTTGAAAGTTTACGTAACCTGAATCGGTGTTTAGTTCAAATTTGAACTCGCTTTGGCGTTAACGCTCTCGTATAAAGCTGTGTTCATAATGATCTGCATACGTCAACCTCCTAACGCTTTTTTCTGTTACTGATATGATCCTAGATTCGGCAGGTCGGGTTATTACCGTGGAGCGTCTGACTAACCTCCGTATCCCTTGTCACAGAATAGATAATCGTACCTACTTACGTACAGAAGAATCACTGTCTAACAAAACCTCATGTTTAGGTACGAAAATATGCCTATTCATGCCTTCTCTCTCCGTCGCATAAACCGTGCTCTTTCAGGTACGCTAGGGTTGTTAAGTTTTTATCCTGCTTCCCCTCACACAGGGGGCAAAGGCCGGATAAAATATCTCTACTTGACCTGATCTTGGAGGGACAGGGGGGTAAAAGCTGTTCTTATGCAATATTTTATAAGTAGGAATGTGAGTCTTAAAATGAAGAGTGATAGACAATTCATAGCAAAGCGTCAGGTAAAGCAATTATGTTTTTTTTTTATATTAGTATTATGAGCACTATGGCCGAATTCAGAAACGCCACTTAAACATTTGATTAGTGATTATATAGTTAAATATCCGTTAACTAGTTGACGTTTTATACAAAAACTTCACTCAAACGTCAATTTCATGAAAGATCAATTTGAGTGGCCTTTCTGAATTTGGCCATTAGTGTACCTGATCGTTTTCTAATAACATTTAGTAAATCTAGATAAATCCTTACGTAAGAAGGGGGTAGGGAAGCCCGAAAAATCTTGTGTCCTTACATAGGGGTAGGGGGAGGTCGATAATCGTCCTTACGTAATTAATGAATGGCCCCCAAGAGCATAGGCAAAAAAGTGAAATTGATTTAAATCAGGTTTTAGTATGAACAAGTCCTTATTTCAAACATAGCTCATGTTACATGATTTCAGTAACGATTGTAGGAGTTCATTGCTGTATAACAAACACAGTGTTCACCATTCCAGTCTAGTTCTAATACTTATTAACTAGTGGTATACTTTAATAAGATAGCTCCTAAAAATCATGTAAAGAAAAACAGAATTTTAATTTGAAACAAAATGTATAAGACATTATTGGTTTTCTTTATAATCTGTGTTAAAGAAAACAATTGTTTGCTACCGAAAAAAATCGAGTGCGGATATAAGGTAACTTTAATACTATTTCATTTTATTTTAAAATAGCTTCAGTCCGCGACTTTGACTTGATTGATTTACGGAAATTTCTAAAACAAAAAGGTTGAAGCTATTACGTGCATGTCAGAGTCCCTCAAGGGAGCACTTTGGGCCCATTGTTGTTTCTCCTCTACATAAACGACCTTCCAGACATCACAAATAATAAATGTATTGATAACGCAATATTGTCTGAATGCTATAGTAAAAATAATTTATAAAGTGACATAAGTAAAATATTAAATGACATAATTAGTTGGAAGGAGAACAATAATAAAAAATATAAGCAAAACTAAGGCAATACAATTTAAAAACAAATTAAGGCATTGAACTTAAATTAAATATTAACTAATATAAGTTGTTTTGTGTAACAACAGAACGATTAAACTTATAAATCACATTACTTCCTTGAGCACTACACTCGAGCAATATAGTAAATGGAAGAATCACATTGAAGTAGTCTGTAATAAACGTAATAGATTCATATATGCATTAAACCGTCTTAGAAAAGTTGTTCATTTCAGACAGCCTTAAATGCTTACCATGCTTACGTGGCTTCTGTGTTGCGCTATGGTTTAATTATCTGGGGTAAATCAGTCGATGTGTAAAGATCTTTCAACGCATAACAACTTGTGTTTAAACTACCACAAAACTAGAATAACCGTTAAACAAAACAACAAAATTTAAAGATAAAGACAAAGACTATAAAATCATTAAAGTTTACATTTGACGAGATGCAATGATAAATGGACAAGAACAGTCACAGAGTGGTACCAGGTTCAGGGAGAGGCATAACCGAACATAAAAAGATGGAGATGACATCCGTGAACTTGTAGGAACACTGGACTAGATATACTTTCAATTGAAATAGACGGAGATCTTTGAAGGCCTTTGTCAGGAGAAGCTAGGGAGGAAGTTCTAGATGGTAATGCAGAAGAAATATAAATATGTAGGATATATGAAAGGATGTTTGTTATATTAAGTGACATTTACAAGGAAAATCTCTTACACTGAAAGCTTATTTATTATTTATTTGTGTAGCAATGCCCGCAGACGAGAGATGGCGCTCTTAACGTCCACCTCATTGCTCATTCACACATGGATGCTGGTTGGGTGAAGACTTTTGATGAATACTACTTTGGCTGTGAGTACTAAGTTCTAATTGAATCCTTCCAACTTTTACTAATATTAAAACTGAGTAATAAATCCGTAGTAGTTCCGGTTTGTCGTACCGCCGACAAAGCGGAACTACTACGGATTTATGCCACGATGCTGGTTGTCAAAGGAAGCTTCTTAGGTAACACTTTGCTACTACTGTATTTAAATTTTCAGCAAAAACTACAATCAGCTCCGCGAACGTACAACTCATCTTCCATTCCGTACTTTCCGAGTTACTCCACGATAAACGGAGAAAGTAAGTATTTACAAATTAACATGTCTCGAATTGTTTGATAATCTATGACATCAATTTAGATGTTCTTTGTTTCTATTATGTCTTTGTTATTATTATCACCCTTACAGGCTTTATACATCTCTAAGTCACTTAACTTGTCCAGACGCGGAGACAATACACCTCCATATTTATTTATTAGAATTAATTTGTACCCATTAGGTTTGTTTGTTGCACTTTTGTGTTAGTTTTTAGATAAAATTAATATCAAAGTTGAAAAAATACTTACTGCTGAGTTTCTTGCGGCGTGTCTTCTCAGCAGATGGCACCTTTCAAAGCGCTGGTAGATTCAGACATGTGAAAAAGCCCATGTGGCCTACTTGCAAAATAAATATTTTCATTTTTATTTTCATTTTCGTCAAACTTGATTTTGACAGCTTTGTGCTATACAAAATCGAGTTTGACATTTCTTATTTTAACTTTAGGAAATTTTAAATTAAGAAGACACCGTTTCGAATTGGACCCGATATTTGTATATGTGGCTTGTATTGTATGTGAGCCCATGTGGCCTACTTGCAAAATAAATATTTTCATTTTCATTTTCATGGCAATATCAAAGAATTCGGATATATTTTGTAGTGGTAGAGCCAAACAGTAATCCTCACTAGATGATTACTGTTCGAATGGGCCGGCTCGACCGGGGTAGCACCACACTCTCACAGAATATCGGCGTAAAGTAATAGCTTGCTATTGCGTTTCGTACGGTGAGTGACGAGATCCGGAGGCCTATTTCCTCGTCCCCATCTCATCCCCACTCCCCATCCTCCCTAGACTGGCAACGCGTTGGCAGCACCTCTGGTGTTGCAGATGTCCATGGGCGGCGTTGACCACTTTCCATCAGGTGGGCCGTCAGCTCGTTTGTCAGTCAAACACATAAAAAAAAAACATTAATAATTTCCTTTTTTTCTGTCTTCGAAATAATTGACGACATTAGCAATGTTTAACTTCTAAAACACATCATTAGTCCGTCCACCGCAGGCACTTAGATTGATTTTCACCTGGGAGCTCTGTCTTCTTTTCTTTGTCTTTCGATGTTTTTCCGTGGCATAGTACTTTGACCGGTAATTAAGATGGCTTTTTAAACACGATAACATAACTAGAAAGATAAAAAAACTCATTATATCAATTACTAGTGGACCCGCCACAGCTTCGCCCGCGGTATTTTCCATACAAACTTCATCCCCTCTTTTCACCCCTTTAGGGTTGGAATTTCAAAAAATCCCTCCTTAGTGCACCTCTAGGGTATAGGTATCACCACGAGAGTTGAGGTGAATGATTACACACACAAGTACGCAATGCCATACAAAACAAAACACAAATTTGAAAATTCGAACGAAATTGTCTTGTCCACACATGACGTGCCGCGGTGTGCGTGACCTCAACTCTCGTGGCGATACCTATACTCAAGGAATGTCTTCTCCAAATTTTAAACCTCTAGGACCACCCGTTTAGGCTGTGCGTTGTCTATGAGTCACGGTACTGTTTTTTATGTATAGATAAGATAGCAATTTGCTACCACCATAGATTCAATAGGCTACGTCAGAACCTTGTGCCTTGATTTTGGTGCAAGCCCTTCTGCTGCATCAGCACAGCACCAGTTAAATACTTTTCTATTGCATTTTATGCGGAGATTATTCCTTCTTTTCTACCCACAGTCTTGACACTTTTCTAAGCACGTGGTACAAGTCATAATATTTAGTTTCTCCATCTTTAACCAGGTTCACCTTCTCCGAAGTCAGCTATTTCTGGCGTTGGTGGAAGGAACAGCGTCCGGTCACCCGCTCCACCTTCCGATCCTTGGTGCAGGAGGGCAGGATCGAGTTCGCTGGCGGAGGGTGGGTGCAGAGCGACGAGGCTACCACAGATTATCTGATGCTGCTGGACCAGTACACTTGGGGTCTCAGGTACTCAGAACTGCTATTGGTATTTTTATTGTACATGGTAGTATTACCCGTGAGCTGGAATAAAAGGTACCTACTCCAAACCTCCCATGCGTACCGCCCAGGTTTCTTCATCACTGCATCTGCATTAATAATCAAGTGTATATAAATAACTAGTGGACCCGCTACCGCTTCGCCCGCGGTATTTTCCATACAAACTTTATCACCCCTTTTCACTCCTTTAGGGATGGAATTTCAAAAAATCCGTCCTTAGTGCATCTCTAGGCTAGAGTACTTGAGGAATGTCTCCTCCAAATTTCAAACCTCTAATACCGCCCATTTAGGCTGTGCGTTGTCTATAAGTGAGTCACGGTACTGTTTTATATGTATTGATGATGAACAAATATTTCCTGAGTAAGCCTGTTACACCATAAACTCTATCTACGATTCCCATGAGTTGAACCTACGGTCAGAAGGGCACAGTCAGAATATGTGACACCGACTTAGAATCAGAAGGACCGAGAAGGCGCCATGCCAAAAACCAGCTCATCCGGGCTCTTTTCCCACATCTTTGTAGATTGATCTCCAACTTTGTGAGGAGGCCTGTGTCCAGTGGGCCTTTATAGACTAAAGATGAATTATTTTTATTATTTATCGGAGCACGACATGTGACTTCTCTTTCACCTGATTTAAGTGGCAAGTGGAGTCCATGAGTGCGGGTTACTGGCGCTTAACCAACACTAAGTAGGGCGTCTGTCGCCATCGCTTTACCGGCTTAGGAGATGCTTCTTTTGAAGATGCTTGGGTTGTAAGAAGGAAACATTGGTAATTTTAGACTAATATTACTTTTTGTTGCAGAAAGATAAACGACACCCTCGGACCCTGCGGGAAGCCTAAAGCAGCCTGGCAGATCGACTCCTACGGGCATACGCGCGAGCATGCTTCCTTACTCGCACAGATGGGCTACGATGGACTGTTCATCGGTAAGTAGCTTGTCAGATAGTACAGTCGTCATCATAAGAGTCATAACAAGAGTCTGTACTGGCCCAAAGATGTTTAGAAAATTCATCTTTATTTTGGCCACAGAATAGATAATAGTACTAACGTACAGAAGAGTCACTGTCTAACAAAACCGGTGTTTAGGTACGAAAATATGCCTAATCATGCCTTCTCTCTCCGTTGCATAAAACGTGCTTCGTGTACGCTAGGGTTGTCAGTTTATCCGCGTCACCCAACAAAACCAAACATCTAGGCTACTCGATGACGCGCGAATCGGCCAGCGAGCGAGCGAGCGGCAACCTACTGCCGTTTACAACTCTGAGCTGTCCGACAGCCGAGCGTACATAAAGTGCAGAGTGATACACCCCTGTTTTTGGCCCTTGGCTACCATGTTAAAAGAATGCCTTATGACTCTAAGATAAAAGCGCCTAGCCCCTGCGTTGCAGCTATATTAAAATACTGTTGTGATCACAGTTATGTAAAAATATAAATCTACATATTTTTGACAGGTCGTGTGGACCACTCAAGTAGAGAAGCTATGTTAGAAGAGGATAGAATGGAGTTCATGTGGAGGGGGAGCGATATTCTGGGTAAGCGTTTATGGCCGTTTTACAAATGTCACTATACGCTTTATAAATAGTTGAGTTCATTTTCTTGAGTATAAACGGCTTCGTAATAAAAAAATAAGTCACTTTATAAGACTTGAAACCCGGATACATTTTCCAACGAATTTGTTCGTTTACACTGACCCGGAAATTATCTGGTCAATTTAGAAACCAGTATTACAAATTAACCGGGTAATTCGAACTATTGGAGATTTCTCTCTACCGTTACCGCGTTTTCAAATTTCGTTTTTCACACAAACCGGTGAACAAAATTCTTCGGTTGGTTTAAAATCGTTTCCTTAATTAACTGGTTAAATGCCAAATGCTATTTAAAACCGGTTTTGAGACCTGCTATTTACCTTAAATTTATCTGTAACAGAAACTTTTTATAGGTAAAATGTCAGACATAATGACGCACACGCTGTTCAATCTGTACAATGCTCCTGAAGGGTTTTGCTTCGACTTCCTGTGCAACGAGGAGCCAATCATCGACGACCCGGATAACCGGGTGTATAACGCAGGGAAACGGGTAAAATCATACAACTAGTATAAACGGCCTAATGCGTGTCGGACTCGCACACGAAGGGTTCCGTACCGTTATCTATAATCAAGCAAAAAAAATCACGTTGGTTGTATGGGATTCCCCCTTAAATATTTGTTTATTTTAATGTAAATATGTGTTCTGTGAATGTTCTGTGAATATTTCAAGCGTCTACTTGTTGCCGTTATTAATATCGAGCAAAAAACGAGCAAAACAATTACGTTTGTTGTATGGGAGCCCCTTAAATATTTATTTTATTCTGTTTTTTAGTATTTTGTTATTATAGCGGCAACATCATCTGTGAAAATTTCAACTGTCTAACTATCACGGTTCATGAGATACAGCCTGGTGACAGACGGACAGACAGACGGACAGGCGGACAAACGGACAGCGGAGTCTTAGTAATAGGGTCCCGTTTTACCCTTTGGGTACGGAACCCTAATAATAACAGACCCAACTCCATAACCTCGAAAAGGAAGAAACAAGAAATTGATTCTGCCGTGCTCGTGGGGCCGATATGGAAATAGCAGTCGTTAACTTCAAATAGCTATTATAGGATTTCATGATATTTTCATATCGGCCCCACGAGCACGACAGAATCGATTTCTTGTTTCTTTCTTTTTGAGTGCAGTCGGGTTTTTGTATAAATGCGATGGATAAAGGCGTTTTGCTGTTAGCTCAATCAATCTTCGAACGGTCAACTACATCAGCGGCTCTAACATGCATGCCACAAGGATAAATTAGAACCGTTTATCTCTATGACTATCTCTTTCGTCGGCACTAGTGTGAGAGAGACGCACTTAGAGATAAACGGTTCTAATTTATCTTTGTGCCATGCATGTTAGGGCGGCAGGTAATACACACTTATAGAAACAAAAATTGTCCCTACTGTGACCAAAAGTTAACGAAAACGACTGCTTAATTGTACGTTGTCTTCATACAGGCCATATACCTAATGTCCTGCATGCGGGTATAGTCCAAGCAAAAAAATTAGGCCTCATCAGGGTCCTTAACTGTCGGGAACAAGCGGGTACAGTTCTGAACCTAATCGTGTGTACGACTCATCACTCCATGTAGGTACGCATTTTCTTTGTAGGTAGGAGATTTCATTGCCCAAATCGAGCGACAGGCGAAATACTATGAACACGATAATATCATGGTGACAATGGGAGGTGATTTCACGTACCAAAGTGCTGCCAACTGGTTCATGAATATGGACAAACTTATCAAGTAAGTTTGCGCAATATTTGACGACGCAGTTAGCCTAGTTGGTAGTGACCCTGCCTCCGGTTTTAGCGGTCCCGGGTTCGATCCCCGTTAAGGGCAAATTTTTGTGTTGAGCACGAATGTTTGTTTCTGAGTCTAGGATGTTTCCCATGTACTTAAGTATTTATTTATCCATACATATAAGTATGTATATCGTCGTGTACTTTGAGACTAGATGTAAAAGATTGTCTCGTGATTTATTTATTTATTATTTATAGCGTGGCTGGGGACTTCGACTTCGGGGATTCGAGTTATTTTTCTTAAAAGTTTTAATTATACTTATTCATAATTTGTATAATTGTAATGTTAATATATCCAGTGACATGTAAATCGCTATAAGTCAAATCAATACACATATAAAACAGTTCCGTGCCTCATTTATAGACAACACACAGCCTAAACGGGTGGTCCTAGAGGTTTGAAACTTGGAGGAAATATTCCTCGAGTACCCTAGAGGTACACTAAGGAGGGATTTTTTTAAATTCCATCCCTAAAGGGGTGAATAGGGCTGATAGAGTTTGTATGGAAAACACCGCGGGCGAAGCTGTGGCGGGTCCACTAACGAATAGAGTATGGTTGACGATACACATATAGATAAATATATACATAAATACTAAACATCTTTATTCTTTACAGTCACGTGACCTCCCATCCTGCCAACATGTCAGACATAAATATATTCTATTCAACGCCATCCTGTTACCTAAAGGCGTTATACCTATACGGGAGAAGAGACAAGGCCATTTTCACTGAACGGGTAAGTCATAATTTCATTTGCCCTAAATTTTCGTTTGTCATAAAGTTTCATTTGCCGTAATGTAGTTTTCTGATTACAACGGAACATGATTTCGAAGTTCGTATGGAAATGTGGTTTTTATTGCTAATATTAGCCAACAACCCTGCCTTGATGATTCAATAATCAGAGTGCTTCCTCCGACAAGAAAGTGGTTGTAGATTTGAGACCAGACTGTGTATGTGTCTGTGTATAATATAATACTTATAAATGACACAGGGATAAAATTTTCACCCCGGTTTCACCTAACTTTGGCCTTCGATTTTGCTTGAAATTTATTATCATGACTCAGTTTGCCGATATTTTGTTCGCCTAATCCAACCTTTTCATTTGACATAATTTTGTTATTGACTGAAACCTTTAACTTTAACGGATATTCTAATATTTTTATCAGTTAGATAGGTTTGATATAATGAAATCAAAGCTGAAAGACGTTTCGGTAAAATAAAATTAGCCCAATAAAAATTGGCTAAACATACCGTACCGTTAGATTAAAAATGTTTATTGCTACACCCTGACAGGGTCCATGTGATTCATCTATGCAAATATATTTAAGATCTATTGTAAAACCATGGTCGCAAGAAATAAATACTTACTTACTTACTTACCGTTGGTGAAACTAAGGGGAACTTCCTTGATTTTATTTTACTTATATTATAATTAATTTATTATCCTTTTTGCCTGCAGGGAGAACATATACCATATGGAAGCGACGCTAGCACATACTGGACTGGGTTCTATACATCGAGACCAAGCACTAAGTATTTAGCTAGACACGCCCACTCATATTTACAGGTAAGATCTAGGACTAATCGGCATGAAAATTTGGTCTACATCATAAATTAACTGTGATTTGACCAAAGAATTACGAAAAAAAATAGAGGTTTCAGAAACGATTGGCCGCTGTAACATTTCACCGAATTATGGTTTCTCCGATTGGTGCTTCCAGCCCAAGCCTATAACATTTTTTTAAATCTAAAGATTTTCGTTGAAAATTAGATTCGGTGAAGCGAAAATTCTCCGAAACATTACCCGAGCATTTGTATGTGTTAACCTAGAATAAAAAATGTGATGACAATCATGAAGATGATCAGATGATGGTCTGATCAGGTAGTGTCGTGTCGTGTTGTGGTGAAGACTTATCCAACTCCAGGTGGTGAAACAGCTGACGGTGCTAGCTCAGATGGCAGACTCGTACGAACTCCACCTCCTCAGACATGCTGTGGCGCTGATGATGCATCATGACGCCATCACAGGTGACCACCATTAGAATAGTGGAATATACATTTTTGTTTGAAACTTAGATTGTTGAGTACCAAACCGTCGAAAACAGTGGATTATAGATACTCAAAATTAATGGTTCATCAGGAACAAGCCAGCAGCACGTGGCAAACGACTTTACGAGGATCGTGAGCGACGCATTTGACGCGGGGGCAAAGAAGGTCTCCAATTTATTGAGGTAAGGAATCTTCCAATTCAGAGGACAGACAGAAAACCGGCCAAGTGCGAGTCGCACTCCCGTACGAAGGCCTCCGTACCATTATCTTTAAAACGGCAAAAAATCACGTTTGTTGTATGGGAGCCCCTTTAAATATTTGTTTTATTTTAATTTAAATATTTATTTTTAAAGTGTATATATAACTCATTATTCTGTGAGTATTTCGAGCATCTACCTGTTACCGTTATCAATATCGAGCAAAAACGAGCACAAAAACCACGTTTGTTGTTTTTTTAATATTTTTTGTTATAGCGGCCACAGAAATATATCATCTGTAGACAGACAGACGGACGGGCAGCGGAGTCTTAGTAATAGGGTCCCGTTTTATCCTTTGGGTACGGATCCAAGAGTTTTAACATTTCTTCGCAGCTACCTCACTCCTACTTGGGGTGGAACCAGAAGATCCAAAACGCATCAGCAGTTCATGACATGCCACCAGATGAACCTCAGCCAATGCAGAGTAAGTCCTTGGTACTGTTGGAGTAAACCAGCGTCGTGGCCATAGCGCCTCTGGTAAGATTTGAATTTTGCGCCCCCCAAGAGGCTATTTTCTAGAAAGCGAAATAACACGATAGAGAAATACAAAATCATTAGTTAGTAAACTCGTTCATAACTAGGGACTAGCCAAATGGGTGCGTCTCCCATCTGGCCAGTCCCTAGTTACCAGTGGCGAAGCGTCAAATATTTCCTAAGGGAAGTCGGAAGCATTAGAACCATACGTGCGAGTCTGACATTTAGTTAGAGTAACATGGACTTCACTGACAGCAGCCGTAGCTTTCTAGCTTGGTAAAGCCGTCAGGAATCGGCTTGTAGGCAGCCTGCACCACTGCAGTAGTTACGACGTTGAGTAAAACCACTAGCCCTTCCAGTACTCCCAACGTAATGATTTTGTATTTTCCTATAACTCTTTTATAAGTAAAACTCTATGAAGGGTCTTCCATAGAATTATCGATAAATATTTCACCGAATGTGAAAAACAATTCACAGAATTTTTATTTCATCGAAATCGTACTTCTAAATTTAATTAACTTTTTCTAAATCAGCGTTAAAGTTACTAAACTTAACTTAACCACCGTAGGCCCGCTCATATTTCGGGCGCGGCAGGAGCGCATGACCGCAGCGTGACGTCATCGGTTGTCTTGTATTAGAAGTCGTACCAGACGTTATTCATATCACGAATGCTGCGGACGTGCCACCCGCAATGTGACCAGACCTTATGAATTTTAAATATCTTGTTTTCACGGCAAATGTGAAGTAATTCGGAAGTGATAAAAGGACTTTCGATGAAATGATTTTCTGTAAAACCATGCATTCGTATTTGTATGACATAAGATTATTTACCTATGTGTTCTTTTATTAATAACGGCTGATTTCCAATTTGACTCTTCCCGACAATAAAACATAAATGGAAAAGTCGAGAATAAGTCGAGCTAAGATTTAAAATACGAAGAATCGCGAAGATTATATAAAAAATAATGACTGTGAGGAATACCGGATGTGGTCAAATGTTGTGTGGAATTCATATTGTGCAGTATCGCGAATAGGAAGAAACAAATGGCATGCACTTCGATTAATCAGGTGAAACGTTGTTCGACCACATAGAATAATAGCATTCATCATTTCAGTTCGCCGAGACCCAGGACAGCCTGCTTCTAATCGTGTACAATCCTCTGAGCATCAAGACCTATTACTTCGTGCGGCTACCAGCAATCGCGTTGCACTATTCCGTGAGAAATCCCACAGGTAATGATTTTTTTGTTAATTCAATTTACGCGAGCTTACAGTTAAAAAACTCATTTACGACCCATTACACCCAGACTTAGGTACTGCTGAGTTGCTTGCGGGCGTTTCATCTCAGCAGATGTCACCTATCGCTGGTTTTTTTATTTTTTTTAATGTCAATTGACTGACAAACGAGCTGACGGCCCACCTGATGGAAAATGGTCACCGCCGCCCATGGACATCTGCAACACCAGAGGTACTGACAATGCGTTGCCAGTGTAGGGAGATGGTAGATTCAGACATGTGAAAGAACCCTTTGTGCCTACTTGCAAAATAAATATTTTCATTTTCATTTTCAATTACGTTAAATAAACAAAAACAGCAAAGGAAACGAAACAACCCATCATAACATTACGTGGGTAATTATCTCTATCCCTCTTGTATGTTAAAGAAGTTGTAATGTATGTTTTAAGAAATCTATGAGTCTTTTTAATTTTTCATAAATTTCAAAAAACTTTGCACCAGACTTGATTTCAATATGATAAGGTCACAGTCAACGGCCCAAACTAAGATAACCCGTATCTTAAACGCCAAATTGTTATTTTTCTTGGCTGTAGATGAAGAAGTGGAATACCAGCTCGTACCGCTCCGCACCCCCGTCATCAACCTACCTGGTCGCACTTCCTCGGCGCTTCAAGAGCTGGTCTTCGAAGCCGAGAATATACCGCCTTTAGGGTACCTGGCGTACCACATTACCCCGGTCAGGGATCAGTTGGTAAGTTTTACATACATAAATACATAGCATCACGCCCGAAATTCCTAATGGGCTGGGCAGCGCCACAAGACTACTTGTGGCCACGTTCGATTAATTAGTCCTAAGATGGTAAGATGAACCGTATGGTGACAGGTGATCAGCCCATCGCCCATACAGATAGTCCACCATGTTGGAGAGGACCCGTCCCTTAGTCGACTTTTACGACATGCCAGGATGATAAGCATCTGCACGCATTCTATGCTATTTCTTCACTCCCAGTGCAGCAGGTAAGTTTTACCGAGATATATTCCGATATGAATGGATAAAAAGGCTGGTTAGCTGAGTGACGTGGATTAGTTTGTTAACATTTACTTAACTACCTAGACGAAGAGGTACATTGTATAGAATTGTTGACTATTTGTGTAACTTAATTGCTGTTATCATTTAGGACGCTCGCAACACTGCTTTTATAGCGATACAGTCGCACGTTTGTACGCGCGGCTGCTTCACGACACGTTGCCGCTTGTCGCATTTGCAACGCACGATAGAAGCGATGCAGTAACGCTACAGTCGACAGTATCGATTAAGCATGGCTACTATATCGATACAAATGCGCCACTGTATCGGGCGACAGCGGGGTGGGAATAGCCAAGCGGGACCGCAAGCGTGTGTATCGATGCTGCATCGCGATCGTAGCAAATTCAAATTCAAATTGGCCACTTGTGGGCTCTTTTACTTTTTTACAGACGCGATTCTGCATCGCGACAAAAATGATGCAGAACCGTGTATGCGTGCGTAGGCTATGTTTCGCGGTCGTTTTGCGACCGTATTGCGACTGCATCGCTGCATGAACTTGCTATCTGTGCGACTAAATATATTATCCTTTACACTACCGGAATATTGTGAACATATTTTCTTTTGGCGTCTGGTAGATCAATGGTAGACAAAGGCGATTTTAGCCCTCGAAAAAGCTTAAACTATGTAGTATACCTATATTATCTTCGGTTGCAGGAGGAAAATGAATATGCTAAGAAACGGAAGTTAGAACCTGAAATAGAAATTGTACCACACATTTCAAATGAGGTATGTATATTGAATGAAATTGACGACATTTCACAGATTTCAGGCCGTATCTAGTTAATTGGTTCACAAGATATAATTTCCAGAAATATATATCTGATTCTTCGATCTCTCAATAACATTCGTAAAGGGGCTGGTAAACAAGCAACTTATCCAGACAATTTATAGCTCACAACGTGCTTTCTTACTCTAACTTCATAAGAAAGAGAAGAATGAAGAATTAGTATTAAGATAAGTAATTAATTAATCAATTTAACCTGTTTTCTTTTTGTTGTAGATTTAGGTAATCATAATTACCTTTAGGTTAGTTTATATTAGTTAAGTTAAGCTTTTTAGAAACGGATTACCGATTAACGAAGTTAACTATTTGATTAACGGCGCCCAGCTATGGTTGAAAACCGTCGATACGCCGATAATTCTATAATATTGGGTTGGTATCATAACAATTACATTGTCAAAACGCCCAAATCATCAGAAGGTCCATATCTCAAAAGGACTATCTCCGTAGAAAGCCTATATCTCCGAATGACTTGGTAGCAAAACGACTGGTTCTCGAAAATACCAAATCGTTAATAGACTATATCTCAAAAAGATTCTGAGATCTGGACCTTATGATGATTTGGTCGTTTTGACAATGTAGTCGTTATGATAATATTTTGTTATTTTTCTCCAAACAGTATCTTAAAGTCATCGTGAACAAGGAAACAGGACTGCTGGAGTCTGTCCAGCACGTGGACGGGTTGAAGGTCATGGTCAGTCAGAACTTCCACTTTTACGGCCAAGGGCGAAGGACGCTGCAATCAGGAGCCTACAGCTTCAGGCCTGATAAGGAGCGACCGACACCCGTAAGTGCCCAGTTCGATAGACTCTAGCCCACCTGTAGTGCAGGGCTCCGACGACACTAGCTCAGCTCCTTACACACCACACCGTCCCCTCCGGAGGAGGCGTGCACGTCCCCACACCTCCACACGTGGTCGGCCACATTTCTTCAATCGCTACCAGCATGTACCAGGTAGATTCTCACCTATCAGACACACCTGACTGAGTTTCTTGGTGCTTCTTCTCAGTCAGATTTAACGTAGCCTTTCCGAAGCACTGTAGCACAAAAATCCGATTGTTTATATCCCCGCTTAACGTCCTAAGTCCGAGGTCGGCTCAATAGGAGCGCCCTTAGGCATGTTAAGTAAAATTCCCCTTGTTGAGCGCCATTCAGGCTGCTCGCATCTTTCCGGTGAAGTTGTCGAAGTCGTCAGAGACTAACAGCATATGTCCATTCTAAAAAAAAAAAAAAAACCCGTAAGTGCAGTATTCAAAGTATAAGCACAAATAGGGTCCTTGCGGGTACACTTCGACCCTATGGGATCTTTTGTGTAATTACCCTTTACCTAAGCACTATTCTATAGCATTCTCCACCACTTCAATGAACTGACTTGTGGAGCGCAGTGGTAGTGCCTTGAATTCCCTTGGTTCTGGATAGCCATTGCCAAGGATTTTCATTCTTAGTCTGGCGAGGCCGTCACATTCACACATGATGTGTTTCATTGTTTCTTCCTCTTCGCCACACATTCTACAGTACTCACGGGCCTCCGTTAGACACTGCTTGTTACGGACTCGAGCATAACACAACTGCACGAAACAGTCTTTTTGCATTTGGGTTTGACCCGAATGTCTCCTCCAAATTTCAAACCTCTAGGACCACCCGTTTATGCTGTACTTTGTCTATAAGTGAGTCACGATACTGTTTTATATGTATTGATAGCCGATTAATGAAGTCATTATATTCTACAGGTGGTCGAAACGGCGACATATAACACCATCCGAGGCACGTTGGTGAAGGAGATCCGGCAGCGCTTCACCGACTGGATCCATCAGACTCTGAGGCTGTACCGGGGCGAGGAGTTTCTGGAGCTGGAGTGGATCGTGGGGCCGATTCCAATAGGGTATTTATTTGAGCTGAGTCTCTTGCGGCTTTTCTTATCAGCAGATATCACCTTTAGAAGTGCTGGTAGATTCAGACATGTGAAAGGGCACGTGCAGCCTGCTTGCAAAGTTTATATTTTCATTTTCACTTAAATATCAGTTACAATACAATACGTGATACTTTCAGTTGGCCTTCATTATTTTTCCGAATGTTACATTATAGAAATAACGTACAAAATAATCAATAATCATTTTATATTAAGATTCTCCTGCCGAAACTGTAAAATTTTCAGTATTTTTGGGGTTCCGTATCTCAACAGGAAAAAAACCGAACCCTTATAGGATCATTCGTATATCTGTCACAGCTAATTTGCTCCGAAACTACTGGACCGATTGAGTTGAAATTTAGTTCACATAGGTATGTAAGTCGGTGCCCGCACCACGGACGTGTAACGTAAATTAATGAATAAATAAATTTATTTGCAATCTATGGTGCGTGATTATATCAAATGAAAGAGCTTTTTGTGAGAATCTTAAATATTTATTTTTATAATTTTAAGATAAAGAGTTTTACAGTTATTTAGGGCCTGGAATACTACTGGGCATAACATTTTGTAAAAAATACAGAAAATCGTTCTTTACCTATAGATTACAGAAAAACCTATACAAATATAGAAGTGTATGGTATTTAAAGTAACAAGGAATATCAGATAATCATGTAACCCTCTCTAATTAAGTTTAACTCGCACTTGGCTGGTTTTTTTAAATATTTCTATCACCACACACAAATTCCACTGTCACTACGTCACCGAGTCCATTTGTAACCACATGTCGTGCAATTATATTCTTCCAGCACGGACTTGGGTAAAGAAATTGTGACGCTGTTTACATCCAACATCAGTAGCCACGGTGATTTCTACACGGATTCAAATATGAGACAGATGATAAAGCGGTCCTGCTGGAACGAGACCTTAGGTAGGGTACCCTTCGTAGGACTCTAGCATAGCTGGGCACCGTTAATCAAATAGTTGACTTCGTTAATCGCTAATCCTTTACTATGAAAGTTAACTTCGTTAAAGGGTTACATTAGGAAGATTTAACGGAAGTTAACGTTAATCGTTAACTCGTGATATAAATTGCTTATAAAAAATTGGTATGAACAATTTATAAGAGATATGAGAAGTTAATGAGTCCGTTAACAATTTTTGAAGATAACTTAGAAGTTAATCCATTAATCAAAATTTTAACTTCGTTAATTAATGATTAACGGATTAACGGATTAACGGTCTTTTGCCCAGCTATGGACTCTAATAGCCCGTCGTCCTAGAGGTACAAAACTGACGTATCTGAATTCGGATAGAGGATATAAATAAGGAGGGGGGGGTTAGGGGGTCCTGAGCCCCATTCATATCCATCTTTTATGTGTGTCTAAACCGCAAAAGTTGCACGCGCCGCCGCTCGGTTGTAATGGCAACGAGAACGAACGAGATCTTAGCGCTCTGTCTTTTAGGGTTCCATACCCGAAGGAATCAACGGGACCCTATTACTGAGCCTACAACCTCCGTCCATCCGTCTGTCAGAGGCCTCTAGCTCAGCAACGGTAAGAGATTGTCCCCTAATTTATTTATTTATTTTGCGTTTCCTTGTATTTCGACCCCCCCCCCCCCCCCCCATCTTCCAAGGGTGTCCTAGCCGGCGCGTAAATAATACTCGTAGCTATTCGAGCACTGTGGGTCTGGTGCCACACCACTCTATAGGTCTCTATCCAAGTTCATACATTACAGATTTTTACCTCTAGGTATGTCTATGAGGTTAAAGGTGAACCCATTTCATACTAGATATATAAAGTTTTTTTTATTCAGGTCATTCCGCAAAGAAGTCCGTGGCGGCATGCTACTACCCTGTGACTTCTCGCCTGTGTATCCATTCAGTCAACACCTCTACAGGTATATCTGCTAGAGACTCATCAGGCCTGTAGCCAATACTCGGTTTTGGGGGAGTTCTACTTCAATTAGGGGTTTCAATTAGTAACTAGTAATACTTAGCCAAGTGTCATTGTCCCCCCAATCTCTGCATCACGTTTCTCTAGACATTTTAAGGGGTTGTGTGGGTTTGAAATTAAAACATATAGAAGCCCCAGTATTCGACTTCATCTCATATAACATGACGCAGTATATTTCTACTAAGTTAACGCAGAAGAACAAGACTTATATCAACGTAATATAATGATTATTATTAATCTTAATTCCTTTTAAATGTTACATTCTAAAAATAGCATTAAATAAAACAATAAAACGACGATCCACCGACCGCGGAGTAGGGCCCTAGCGGTCGGGAGACCTCCTATCAATACGTGCTGAGTCCATGAGTAGCGCCTTCTGTATCCCTTGATCCAACCACCTAGCCCGAGCCTTGAGATGGTGGTCGTGGGTCTTCGCTATCAGTCCGCTCACCGACACAACTATCGGGACGGTAATCGTTGAAACCACATCTCCCATAGCGGTTAATCTTGTGGGCCAAGTCAAAGTTACTGGCTTACCTTGTTCTTCTCGGCCTTCACGAGGTTAGCATCATCCGAGATCATGACGTCGATCCATGCTTCTATGTATGCCTCGATCCATCCCTCGATTCCTACCTCTATGTATGCCTCGATCCATCCCTCGATCCATACCTCGATCCATCCCTCGATCCATACCGCGATCCATTCCTCTATCCATGCCTCGATCCACCCCTCGATCCATGCCTCGATCCATCCCTGCAACGAGTATCGCTCGGCGCTCCAAACGGTCTGCCAGCACGATATCAGGCGTATCGGCGACAAAAGTTGTATCTGATGATAGACCGGCCCCAGAAGAGCGTGGCACGGCCATTCTCGAGAACCGGCTCCGTCGCGTGCTTGTAGTTCAGCACCTCAGTGTCTACAAGGTTATGTCGCAGAGCAAGTTGCTGGTGGATGATCCTTGTTACTTGCTTGTCTGTGCAAGTAGTTATGGACCACTCGAAAGCACATGCCCTAGGGGCCATTATAATTATTATTAACGTATTTCAGGACTATGCGTTCTACCGGACCGATGTCAGGGAGGTACATCGTATAATGAAGGGGAGATCGAGCTGATGGTAAGAACTTTAGAATTAGAAAAACCTTCATGAACAATTTTTAGCTATTGTGTAATTTATGAAACTCTTAAATAGTGGTGATAAATGATAGGCGAGTGGTCGGACGCGCGTCTGTTGCAGAGATCGCCAAGCACAAGCCCGTCACCAATTTCGACGTTTCTTATTAAGTTTAGTGACTTTTAAATTTAGTTAACACACTTTTGAATTGGCCCCATTATTACTATAATAATACACACATAGGTACATAAATATATCACGGATGTTTCCCAAAGGGGTAGGCAGAGACCACGGATTTCCACCAGCTACGATCCTGACACACCTTTCGCGTCGTCTACTCTCGTTCGCCGGTTAAGGGTAGTCTTCACCTGGCCTTTCTTAAGAAATATCTCGATCTGGTTTTGGTACTTTCGCCGAGGTCTTCACCTGTCTGTAATATAATGTGATTGTATTGATTAAAAATACATTTGCACATACTTTACCAATTCTACATCTGCACATTTGCACCATCCCTGACGATAAAGCCTAAGGCTAAAATGACCCAAGGTGCTGCCAATTCTCAAGAAGGGTTCTAAAACTGATCCCAACAATTACAGACCAATCCCTCTGTTGCCGGTGCTGTCTAAAATAATCGAAATGTTATCAAGGACAGACTCATGAAGCATTTTTATTTGAATGACTAAATGGGAGACATTTTGGGTACCAGAAAAGTATAGGAAAGTATAAGTATAGTACAGGATGAAGACTGTAATGGATCCAAGTTTTAACCCACTTGTTTGTCACAGATCCATAGGAGATTACTGACTGACGATGGATTCGGTTTGGATGAGACATTGAATGAAGAAGAGAACGGAGTTGGACTGGTCGTTAGAGGAAAACATCGACTCTATTTTGGAAACCATCGACAAGAAGGTAACATGATATTTCGGGGTCAGTTTTTGAATAAAAACAAAACCTACTTCTAGACTATACTTATATGTACAAACTTAAACTAAAAAGTAGATTATTGTGAGGGCCTCTTAAAAATCGCCGCTTATCTAAAACCAACTCATAATTGGCGGAGTAATCGCGTAACAAACATAAAAAACAGGGTGAACCGTTTTTTTGAACATTTATCAAGTTACCCTAATAACATATGAAGTCTAAATTGTAATAAAACTAAACAATATACAAAATAAACTAAGACTAAGTTAAAAGTAACTATAAATAAAATATTTGATCCAAATCCGAGCGAGGTGGCAGCGTTGTCACGCTGTATGGTTAAGCTGACACGTTGTGCCAAGTATAACCCAGCCCTCTGGTCGATTCGGTCTTACAAGCTTGAAATCTAATGTTATTTCACTATATAGAGACCCGTTTTCGAAGTATGTTCCAATCAGTATGACCCGTATGTTTTGGAGGTATATTCAAAAGAATAGATTCCAAGTTATTTAGATGTATATTTCGTGGTATATTCCAAGGTATTTCGAGGTATATTCAACGGTAATTCGAGGTATATTCAAAGCCTAAAATTCAATTCAAAACTCATGTATACGAATACTGCACTTACCCATTTTTTATAATAAAACGTCAAAAGCAATTAAGGGTCTAGAACCCACATCATCGTTTTGCCTTCATTCCAAGTGGATGAACTAAACTTTTCGGAGCGCATGAGCCAAGCTGCCCACCGCTGGCAGATGGAACCCTGGCAGTTCCTGTCCTCTGGAGAGAAGATCAACAGGAGGAAGTGGCAGAACGTCAGAAACAAACGAGTAAGGAAACACAGACAGAAAATAAACAGTAATTTTGAGGGCGCGGGGGCGGCAGTGCGTGGGTTGCAGTGAGCGCGACCGTACTCAACCCCTGAAGAAGGACTCCATATGAGTTCGAAACATGTCGGACTATTTCTGACAATAAATCGTGAGTAAAGCCGTGCTTATTTCTAGTCTTAGTAATGTCTCACGAAAGTTTTAATCTAACAGTAATTTTGGCTGTAATAGTGGGTTGGTTTTTAAAGTAGCTACTTAATATATAAAAAATCAGACCCCTGTTTTCCACAACGCATTTTATATTGTATTGCAACTGTCCCAGTTCCAATACCATTAACATCAACTCAAATTGATTGAGACCATGCCATATTGGCGTAGTACGAAACCCTTGGTCCGCGAGTCCGACTCGCACTTGACCGATTTTTTTATTACCCTATAAAATCCGCCTGTACTAAGTACTTATACCACTGCATTTGAAACCTTATTAGATATAGAAATAAACGTATTGATACGTCGTCAGTTCTCAGCGCTCCGTGCCCACGGGCTGCCGCGCTACGTCAGGGTCTTGACCCTGGAGCCATGGAAAGGAGGCACCGTGCTGCTGCGACTCGAAAATACCCTGGAGAAGAGTGATAGAGGTAAATGTTAATGCTTAGTTCTTTGAGAAAGTTTTATTATTTTTATTTTTTATTCTTACAGGACAGCTCAAGATACCCCACAGAAGTTCTGTACACTGTAAACTGTTTATTTCGTTCGTTTTAAGCCGAGAAAATCATGGTAAAAGTATTTAAAAGCATTTTCGTGTCCGTATAAAAATCTAACAAAATGTCGTATTAAAAAAAAACTTCAGCCTCAATTCCAGTTAAGAGGAGTGTGAACCTATGGCTTTTCATACAAAAGGCGATAAACATTTCCACCCCTTAAATAAATGTTAACCGATTTTGACTAATTTTTGATAGGTTTGATTATACTGAAAAAACCAAAACATATAGACCTAGATTTTGTTCTGACTGACCAATCAAAAATGTCACAAAATTGGTTATCATTTAAGTATGGAAATCGTTATCGCCTTTTGTATAAAAAGGGTGATTTTTGCTGTTGATTCACAGTCCTCTTAACGTTTAAAGTTTTTTAACAGTGGCGGATATTCGACGAGCCCGGGAAGCGAGATAACAATAGCAGTTATAATATATATGGCCTACTTTCAAAATAAATATTTTCATTTTCAATCTACAGGGCGTCCCACGGCTATGCCACATGGAGGGAAAGTATCTTAAATATTGTAAATAAAATACATCTAGTATATTTTTATAATTCCCAAACAGAGGATTCTGGCCGCTTCAGTAATCGCTTATCAGAAAAAAACAGATATGATCTTTATGGTAATATCATTTACCAAGTAGGTGCTTATGAGGCTGGCCGAATTCAGAAAGGCCACTCAAATTGAGATTAAATCAAGTGACGTTTCAGTGACGTTTCTGTATAAGTTGACAACTAGTTGAGAGACATTTAACTACTCAATATCTAGTCAAATGCTTAAATGGCGTTTCTGAATTCGGCCATCTGAGTATAGATGTAGTGCATAATTAGTTTCCATCGTGTTTATCGGAAAAGTTCGTATTATCGTGCTCTCTCAATTAGCTTCAGCAGGCCCCCAATTCTCGGTGCATTTGAGATAATCTCACAATCGAGATTAAACGTCAGTGCATACAGTCATTTGACACTACTGTATGAATCTGACGTTTAATCTCGCAATTGACATTATCTCGAATGCATCGAGAATTGAGGGCCAGTATCCATCATACCATACTGTCATTTTTCATTTTGACATTTGACAATAAATAATAAAGTTTCATATAAATTAATATAAACATGTCACTCATTGAATACAATAATTAATTGACACTTCGGGTCCCGTCGTCTTCCGATCGAGATCCGAGTTTTACCGATGGAAACATCTTATTCACTATATCTGTATGTTAAAATTTATGAAATGTCATGCTTTTCACTTGAATTTTAATACCCCTTTGACAAGCTCTCATACAGGACGAAGTTGCGAAAAATGGCCACGTTGTGTGAAATAAATTATTTAGTTTTTTCTGAATTTTACTTAGCTCCCAGGGCCAGAAATGAAATGTCCGAAGAGTTCCCGAAGCCAGCCCACGTCAGTGTTAATCTCCAGAAGCTGTTTCAACATCTGCAGATCAAGTCAGTGAATATTGCTTTTTGAATGCCTGCACTCCTTTGCTGCACTGGGAGTGAAGAAATAGCATAGAATGCGTGCAGATGCTTATCATCCTGGCATGTCGTAAAAGTCGACTAAGGGACGGGTCCTCTCCAACATGGTGGACTATCTGTATGGGCGATGGGCTGATCACCTGTCACCGTACGGTTCATCATACCATCTTAGGACTAATTCATCGAACGTGGCCACAAGTAGTATTGTGGCTCTGCCCACCCCATTAGGGATTTCGGGCGTGATGATATGTATGTATGTATGAATGCCTGACATTTGATTTTTATCACAGCGGTTGTCGGTTCAATTCCCGCGAGTCAGATACTCATATCATTACATCCATGTATTTGGGGTCTGGTCGTTTGTGGGCCTTTGTGTATTGTCTAGGACCCAAGACCCAGATTATCTTAGTTTGAGCCGCTAACTGTGTCGTCTTGTTTCTTCGTAACTCTTTATTGCATACTAGTGGACCCGCCGCAGCTTCGCCCGCTGTATTTTCCATACAAACTTTATCACCCCTTTTGATCCCTTTAGGGATGGAATTTTATAAAATCCCTCCTTAGTGCACCTCTAGGGTACTCGAGGAATGTCTCCTCCAAATTTCAAACCTCTAGGACCACCCGTTTAGGCTGTGCGTTGTCTATATGTGAGTCACGGTACTGTTTTAATGTATTGATTATCTCTTCCATCTAACTTTGGACTTAATAATTATTTTATTATGCGGTTCTACCGCTGCGCGTCCGCAATGTGGTCGCGCCTTTTAGCTTAAATAACATATATTTCTCCGTTGCTGGCCTTCAGATCTGTACGGGAGACGACCCTGGGCGCCAACCAGTGGCTGGAGGAGGCAAGGCAGATGGATTGGAGCACCAGGTAAAATTGACTAAGACGTTTCTACTGGTCACAGTTTATTCTATACTACAGTCATCTTTTTATTTCCGACCTATCAGGGGGCATTTAAGAGAGTAAATCTGGCATTAATTTTAGATATGTGTACACCGGAGGAGACGAGGGTCTCTTACCCGAAGACATGGACTACGGAGACGACACGAAAACGAAGCAGACCGAGCTCAAAGGAGAATCAGGTACTTATTTTTCAAGGCTTGGTCACATTGTCGGTGCGATAGGAGCGAGCGCAGCGCGCATCTGTAGTCTTATATTGGAAGTCGTAACAGACGTCAAATAGGTACCTACATTATGCTTGCGTTCACGCCAAGCCACGCCAGGCACAAAATCGTCGTATAATTATATTTTTTCACGACTACAAGTTATCTAACAATCACTATAGACCATAACATATATCACGGAGAGCGTGCGATGGAATTACATGAACTAATTCCGCCATCCCCATTCCTTCATCGGGGGACAAGGCGTGGGCTGGTGTTCCATCCCTATGTTGTGGATGTTCCAAGAATTCGCACTAAGCGGTACGCTTCAACATTTATTTGGCGAACGACTATGGAGTGGAATTCCCTGCCTGCAGACTTGTTCCCAGAACGCTACAACTTTTCAAGGGTCTTTTCAAGGAGAGAGTGAATAGGCATTATCTAGGTGTGCATGCTCCATCGTCGACCTGATCATCACTTTCCATCAGGTGAGATAGAGGTCAAATGCACATCTATCTTCTATAAAAAAGACCACCATATGACTGTTACATAACTTGAAGTCGTATAGGACTGGAATTGTACGAGGATTTTTCTTGTTGGGATGTGTGACTCTTATTTCGACTTCCAATAGAAGATAACAGAGGGCGAGACTAGTGATGTGCATTGCCCGACATGGTAATATTGCTAGCAATATTTCCCGTGATAATTCTATAAAGGTGTAATTCCGGGCATAAAGAAAACTGGCCGATAACACTCCGAATATTCCCGGGATGATCAGGCAGCAATATTGTCGGGCGAGAATATGACGATGGCACATTTGTATGCGTGACGCTGCGGTCGCAATGTGACCACATTTACTAGTTGTGCCTATCATGAAAAATATTTTACTTACGTCACACAAGAGGTACCGCGATTGCAAACGCCGTGCCATTGAAGGCCTCGCCTTCGGCTCATTCTAATAGGGATGTTTCCTGGGTAAAAAGAAAGTAATTCTAATTAGTCCGTCAGTTAGATTATCAAAAAAGATAGGAAACTTATTTTTTGCTGTATCAAATCAATAAAAATTTACAAAGATAACGCGCATCAAAGTTCGGGAGTGGGGGCTAATGACGTCACTTAATGGTAAAAAGTGTACAAAGTCGTGACGCGGAACTTCAACGCACTATATCTTCGTCATTTTTAGGGTTCCGTACCTCAAAAGGAAAAACGAAACCCTTATAGGATCACTCGTGTGTCTGTCTGTCTGTCCGTCTGTCACAGCCAATTTGCTCCGAAACTACTGGACCGATTAAATTGAAATTTGGTATACATATATAAGTCGGCGACCGCAACACGGACACGTGACGTCAATATATAAATTTAAAACATGGGGGCCACTTTTGGGGGGTAAATTAGAAAATTAAAAAATAAACTTATGCTACCTATATCGTGTGACATATCAAATGAAAGGGCTTATTGTGAGGATCTTAAATATATATATTTTTTTTTAATTTTAATAAATATAGTTTAGAAGTTATTTAGGAAAATAGGCGAAAATTGACCATTCCCCCCCCCCCCCTTATTTCCGAAACTAATGGGGCTAAAATTTTTAAAAAAATAGAGAAAATAGTTCTTTACCTATAGATTACAGGAAAACCTATACGAAGTCTATGGTATTTCAGATAATCATGATCATTTACGTAGAAAATTTCAGATAATCATGTAAGGAACGGAACCCTCTCCACGCGAGTTTGACTCGCACTTGTCCGGTTTTTTGTTTAATTGACAAAATAAAAAATATGCGATTAATATTTTTCTATAATTTAAAAGACGGACTAATTCGATTTTTTTAGGAAACTAGCCCATTGACTTTAACACGATTTTCTTTACAGGACACGATTCAGAGGAAGAGTCAGATTTTGCCAGAAAATCTGGCTCGCTACGTCAAAAAGACAAAGTCAGGTCCAAGCTAAGAACATCTGCTTTCGAAGAAGAACTAAGAAGAAAACGTTCCATTAACATATCAGAAAACGTCATAGACGATACTATTATTAAAAACAATAGCACCACAGAGAGACCTAAAAAACGTACGACAACTGTGAAAACTAAACTAGGCGAAAAAACTTGCATTGATAATTTTACTAAGGAAATTCGAACTACAACTGAAAATGAAATTAGAACTAACACCCCTAAAATATGGTTGTTTAGAAAGAAGTACAGGAAGCAAGAAGATGCAGGATCTTCAGAAGAGGAACTGTCTCCGGGTATGAAGAAACGATTGAGAAGGAAAAATGAACGGAAGAAACGACCAGCTGGTGAGTTTAAATACAACAAAAAATAAAAAACAGGCCAAGAGCGTGTCGGACTCGCGCACGTAGGGTGCCGTATCTTTAAAAACGGCAAAAAATTACATTTGTTGTATGGGAGCCCCCTTAAATATTGATTTTATTCTGTTTTTTACTATTTGTTGTTATAGCGGCAACAGAAATACATCACGGTTCATGAGATACAGCCTGGTGACAGACGGACAGACGGACCTTTGGGTACGGAACCCTAAAAACTTTGTTATTAAAAGAACTTGACGCACGCAGAGAAGGTTCCGTACTATACATTTTATTACTTACTATATTTTTCACTTTCTTAGTTTTTGTCCGTTTGCTGTGGAAATTGAATGGCTAGGAATTTCTGTGTAGGTTATATATTACGCATCTTTTTCAAAATTTTAGGCCCAGTAGTTTTGGATATGAGTACAGTGAGGGGTCATGAGCCCTTAAGTACCATGAGCAGGCAGGGGTGTAAATTGCAGCAGGTTGCCGCTCGCTCTTTCGCTGGGCGATTCGCGCGTTGTTGTCGTTGGATGACGCGGATAAAACTGACAACCCTAGCGTACACGAAAGAGCACGTTTTATGGACGGAGAGAGAAGGCATGAGTAGTCATATTTTCGTGCCTAAACACCGGTTTTGTTAGACAATGATTCTTCTGTACGTTAGTACCAGTGGCGCAGCCTGCCTACAAGCCGATTCCTGACGGCTTTACCAAGCTAGAAAGCTACGGCTAGCTGTCAGTGAAGTCCATGTTACTCTAACTAAATATCAGACTCGCACGTACGGTTTTAATTCTTCCGGCTTCCCTTACGAAATATTTGACGCTTCGCTACTGGTTAGTACTATTATTATCTATTCTGTGCCATGAGTTTGCGCAAACCGTTCTCGTTATCGAAATCTATCGGAAATACTGCTTGTTGCCGATACAAGTAAAAGGGACCGAGCGATCGTTTACGTTTAGAGCGGTTTGTAATGGTACTGCTGTGTGTACGTAAATGTTTCTTTACTCGACAGCTCTGATTAACGTATTTACACTAAAATACACATTTTTAAAAATCTCCCGTTAGGTTAGGGGGGGAGGAGGTCGAGCCAAATATCGCGACATCTCACCAGGGGGGAAGGGTGGGTCGAAAAATCGCCTCACGTATTGGGCGCCCCCGATCTTATACTGACCGCGACGTGTAAACGACTCGACAAGTGCTTATACAACGCTGTTCGCACGGGCTTTGAATGTCATTTCGTCTATAATTGCTTCTTTACCGCCCTTAATACACAATGTACTATTACATAGCATGTCTGTTATGTAAGTGTTAACCATAGCTGGGCACCGTTACTCAAATAGTTAACTTCGTTAAACGTTAAAGCGTTACATTTCGGAAGATTTAACGGAAGTTATCGTTAATTGTTAATATGTCGTTGCGTTAGTAATTTACTGATAAAAAAATGTTGGTGTGTGCTATCGGGAAGTTTAGGCAGTACATGAAACATTAGTAAAAATAGGGTATTGCATTAGAGTTTGTAATAATAGGTACCTATTATTTAGAGATCAAATTCAAATTAAAAACCTCCTGACATAAGCCGCGCGGTGTCCTTATGGCAAATAGTAGGTACTTAATTAACGTTTAACGGACTTTAATTATTTTAACGAAAGTTAATGAGTCAGTTAACAATTTTTTAAGTTTACTTAAAAGTTAATCCGTTACTCGAAATGTTAACTTCGTTAATTAACGATTAACGGATTAACGGTCTTTTGCCCAGCTTTAGTGTTAACTAACCACTCCGACAGCCGTATTCTCAGAAATCAACCCGGACGAAACTGATGATGGAGTCACAAAGTCGATATACGAGATGTACTATAAGACCAAGGCAAAGGTCAGCTCCTTCAGGCCTCTCATCAGGAATTCTGAAGAGGTACCCCCAGAATCCAAGAAGCGGAAGAAAACGAGGAAGTTCCGGTCTAAGGAGTTTGATAGACGGATGGAAGCTGTTACTAAAAGAATGAAGAAAAAGTAAGTGGTTATTTAACAAAATATTAAAAAGATAATAAGAGGACTGTGAACCAACGCCAAAAATCACCGTTTTCATACAAAAGGCGATCACAACCCCTTATATGTTAACCGATTTTGACAAATCTTTGATAGGTTGTCAGTCAGAACAAAATCTAGGTTTATACGTTTTTAAATTTTGATTAAAGAAGAAGAAGATCAAAAAAGTCAAATAACCGCCGCCGAAATTAGTTTGTATGAGAATACTGAAATCCCAATAAAACATAATTTACTGATTATAGTTAAAAAACCAAAACGTATAGTCCTAGATTTTGTTCTCATCAAATTTGTCAAAATCGGTTAACATTTAAGGGGTGGAAATCGTTGTCGCCTTTTGTATGAAAAGCCGTAGGTTCACACTCCTCTTAAGCATAATTTCCACCAAACCGCCCGCATCGCATCGGGTCGCAATTTTTGTATGTAAGTATAATCGTCGCAAGATATTTTCTGTGACAAATTTGTGATACAACAATTACATTAAAATGAAAATATTTTAGTTATTATTAATTTATATTTCCATTCTTCCCGTTTCATTCTCAACAATAAATCAACTAGATACGAGTGCCACTACCACGATAGTTTTTTGCGATGCGAGACAACATGTCAATAATAACAAGTATACTGGTATAATGTTATTGTTCCAGGGCGAAACGTAAGATCAAGGTGGACATGCCATTCTTCATAACGGGGGGGAAGGAGATGGTTGATAGCGGGGAGCGGAGGAACATGTCGGAGGAGGACGAGGAAGAGAAAGGTAATAAGTCCACGAGCCAGGCACAAACGTCAATCATTCCCTCACGGGCGATAACTCATAGAATGCTTCAGAATTGTATCATGAAACCTCGTGAACGTCAGCTGCCTTCGTGGGTGGGTTGAGGTTACCAAAGCTCAACCTGTTGTTGGCTTAAGGACCATAACGTCGCTTATCTAACAACACCGCTCATGTCATTTTGACCAACTTTACAGGAGAGCGAATAAACCTTACCTTTGTAATTGTAACAACGCGTAATTCAAAAAACAAGCAATAGTAAACACCGCCTAGTACATGACAATATACTCATTCGATTTTTGGTAAATTATTATACGAAAATCTTTATTTCTTATAATAATTTTATTAGCTTACCATTTATCTTTAATATTATAACTTTATTTACACAAGTTTAGTCACAAAACTCACGAAAAACAATAAACAAACACGGAGCGCAAAGTTGTCAAAGTATGGCCTAACAACGACTTGAGCGGTGTTGGAAGGCCAACCGACATGCGCGCTGTCACTATTTTTTGAATTCTGGTCTGTTATTGGCCGAAACTTCTAGATTGTGATTGGTAGATCGATGCGCAATGAGTAACTCCCAATGACATTCAAATGTAAAAACCGCAAATTTCCGACTTGAGCGGTGTTGTTAGATAAGCGAAGATAAGCATTCTACCATCTTCCAATTCAAATTGCTTATTTTGCTAGGCCACACGGGCCACACATAATCTGAGTCTACCAGCGCTTCGAAAGGTGACATCTGCTAAGAAGTGCGGCATGACGTCACTGATATAACGCCTCATTGCCTTCGTAAAAAAAAAAAAAAAAAGTGTATTTGGAATGGCTCCGAAATTATACAATAAATTGCCAAAGGCAATTACACAGTTGGAAAATATGACGCACTTTAAAAAAATGTTGTATAATTTCTTAACAAAAAAAGCATATTACTCAATACAAGAATATTTAATAGATGCATTTTAATAAGAGGTAACACTGAAGTACCTATATAAAAACTATGTGCATGTAATGCATGCTGCATGTTTGTATGCCTCATGGCTAAGCATAGTGACACATGACACTTACTGTACCATCTTTGTACCACCTACCTATGTTTTACAAATAAATATATTGATTGATTGATTGATTGATTGTAAAACATTTCCCACTTATATTATTAGTTTGGATAACGCGGATATATTTTCAAAATTCATGATGTTGCAGACGCCAGCTCAGAAGGGAAGACGATGTCGCCCCGCCCACACGACGAAAACGAAGAAGAGGACGACAATGAGGACGAGCGTAGCGAGCGGAGGCGAAAAAGGTACATTTCAGTAGATTATCAATTCTCTAACGTGAGCAGCGGCTGCTCATTCTCTATGAGTATAAAAAATACTGCTCTGGGCTACTATAAGCAAAGCGCTACCAAGGTTGGCAATGAACGCAGGGGCGTAGCTACCGAAGTGCTAGACGGTGCCGTGCACCGAGGCCCCCAAGCTAAAGGGCCCCTCGGACCATGACCAGCAAACTAGCTAAAAATTCTCCCACCTTCGGAATGTAAATAAAACAGTTTGCATCATGACTTAAATCATGGCAATACATACGAGAGTTGATAATTATTATAATACCGGTTCGAAATAGCGACTGTCGCTGTATTACGGGCGTCGCTCATCGCCGCGCGCACTAAGTTTCGTGGTACGAGGCACGCAGTTGTTGTCAAGCGCGGTGCCGCGCCGGGCGGGCGAGCGCGCGCCCACGGCGGCCATATTGCCATTCAATTCTGGAATACACTTCAAGTGACGTTTGGGTGTTCGTGTGTTGTTTTAAACGAAGCAATTGAACGTTTAATTATAAACGTCACCGACTCTGATTCTTCATCCGACTCTGAGACTTCGTCATGGTCGTCGTCCGATGATATACCAGCAATAGGACATATACAAGCTATTCAATAATAATATTCTATGAAATTTTTTTAGTTTTTCCCTTTAATTTTTTATTATCATCGATAAAAATAATTAGCGGGCCGCTATTTGTAATGAGTTCAGAAGCCCTGATTTTGACCTAGCTACGCCTCTAAATGAACGTGATATTTTGTCAATTCCAGGATGATAAGGAAGGAGGACTCGGCGCAAGCGGAGGCCCCCGACCCGGACCCGGAGTACATCGTCACCCTGCGTCCAACCCAGATACGCAGCTTCGTAATCACCTTCTTTAATAATAAGAAGCAATACGTCATTTAGAACCACACGACATCGACGCGCACACTGCTCTAAACTAGAAGCCATAATTCAGTAAACCAAGTTGACACGAGTCTTTTTAGGATTCCGTTCCTCAAAAAGAAAAAACGGAACCCTAATAGGATTACTCGTGTGTCTATCTGTCTGTCTGTCACAGCCAATTTGCGGCGAAACTACTGGACCAATTGAGTGGAAATTTGGTACACATATGCAAGTCGGTGACTGCAACACGGACGCGTAACGTAAATAAATGAATTTTAAACAAAACAAACTTTTGTGGGGAAATTAGAAAACGAAAAAATAAAAATCCAAACTTTATATTGTGACATATCACATGAAAGGGCTCAATGTAAACTCCTTAAATATATATTTTTTAGAATTTTAAGTTAAATAATTTGGAAGTTATCGAGGAAAATAGGCGAAAATTGACAATTCCACGCCCCTTATCTCCAAAACTGCTGACCCTAAAACTTTGAAAAAAATACTGGATAGAGTTCTGGAAAACCTATAAGTCTATGGTATTTAAAGTAACAGGCAATTTCAGATAATCATGTGTGACAAGACGCCTGCTCACTCACAAATAAATGATTATAAAATACATTTAAATACATTAACAAAAAAAAAAATAAAAAAAATACAAAAATTTTTAGAATCACCCTAATTTTTAAATTCGCTCTCACCAGTCGGATGAGTCTGAAATTTGTGACGAAAAGCATGGCAAATACACAAATATATAAATAACATGCATTTGAATATAATAATTAAGTTATCAAAGGCAAATAACTAAAATTTAAAAACAAATAGTATATTTAAAATAGCTCAAAATATTTAGAGTCACCCTCTTCGTTCAGAAGGACTTGACCTTTGATCTTGTTTAAGGAAGAGGCAAAGTAGATACTTGTGGTACAGAATCTTGGAACAGCGATTACTTGAAAGTATTAATACGCGGTTTTCTCTAAGCATGCTTAGCACATATCGGGTATTTAAATCGAGTATTTTCGTGGACGCGTACTAAAAAGTCTTAGTATGTGATTTATCGAGTTTGTGTCTCCCTAGTACTATTGAGAAATGTAAATAAAAAACCTATCCGAGACTTTTGTGCATTGTGTCAAATGTGTCGTTTGTCCGCGTTAGGCTCAGTAGTCCGTCTAACCACGAAGCAAACACTTGTCCTTCTAACCGCAGTTATGTATGCTCTTAGTAGGTATAAATACGAGAGGGATCCAGAAAAAGGGAGTATTATTGATTGGACCTTCGGCGCGTAGATGTTCAGTCCTAGTAACGCGATGTGCTAATATTTGGATTAGTACCTATCCAGAAATATCTTTGTTTTCATTTGTTGAGTATTAACGTGATTTGTTTAAAGTTTTAATTTAAAAGAAAAGTTTTTGGTGTAATAAGTGAATTCGAGTATTAACGTGATTTGATTAAAGTTTTAATTTAATGGAAAAGTTATTGGTGTAGTTTGTGAATTAATAGTGCTTGGAAAGGAGTGATTCTTGGATTACCCGGAAAATAGTTAGATTGCATGAGAGCATAAAACCATTTCCCGTAGTAAGTAGGGAATCTGGCGAATATGCGTATTCTATATTTCTAATTGAAAGAAAAATATTGACTTAACTTCAAATATAAAATAATTTCTATTAAAGAGTAACTTTTAATTGGTCTTCTTATTGAATAGTGAAGTACTTAAATGGCAATTATTAGCATCATCAAACGATAAATATATTATTGAGAAGTCTGAAGGATAGATTTCACTAAGTGAGTCTAATTTGAACTAACTACTGATACTTTATGAAAGAATATAAATAATTTGTGTTTGGTGAGACATACTTAACGATAATTCCTTGGGGTCACTTTCTATGGAAACACCCAACTTCTAGTCACTGTCTTGCTATTTTACTATATCTACAGATTTACTGTACTTATCTAGATTTACTTGTTTGGACTCTTTGAGCGAAACTGCCTTTTTATACTACATGACTATAGTTCCGCTGAATAGCTTAACTATTTGAAATAATTTAAAGAGAAATACTTTTCTTCATTTATTTGATCTAAATGAATATATTTCACATGGCTGAAAAGCTTCACTATTTAATATGAATTATGAAAATACTGTTTCTGCAACCATTTGAACTGAATAAATAATATTTGTCAGGGCTGAATAGCTCTTATTTAATATGAATTGTGAATGCATATATCTACATCAACGACCGAATGGTTGAATACATTGTGTTGTTAGATAGTGAAAACTTCTAGCAAAAGGCAGGAATCTGCTCCATAAATTGAATATATCTATTTCATCGACCGAATGGTTGTGATTACATTATGATGTCCGATAGTGGGAATTTCTAGCAAAAGCAGGAATCTGCTTCATTGAAAGAATAAACATTGACAATCTGAAGGATTGATTTGATTAATTGAGCTTGATAATTACTACTGAATATTCATGAATATGAATAAATGGTGGCCAGTGAGATATGTTCAGGATACGTCCTTTTGGTGATTTTCCAAGGAAAACCCAAGTTTATAGCCTCTGTCTTACTGTATCACTGTTATTACTTCGTCTGAGTAGCGGTTAATGGGATATACTTATGGATACGTCCATTGTGGTCACTTTCTAAGGAAACACCCATCTTCTAGTCAATGTCCTTTATATCGTTATTCTTACAGAGTGAATACTCTACCTACATCAAACAAACAAACAAACATACCATCATCATAATATACTGCAAAACCGAGCTCAATGAGTGAAATCATCCTATTATATACTATATGAACATATAACTTGGCTAGAAGTCTTTACTATTATGACAGAAATATAAATTATCCATTATCATAAATATGTAAAGGAAATTACCAATATATAATTGATATATTTAGTCACAATTCTAAGAAACCTGACTATATCTTCAATTATATGAATATGAATATTACTTAACAAAATTTTAGTACCTTACCATACTTACTCTTAGTATCTAGGTATATGTCTTTGTCATATGGCAGCAATTTCTCTCGAAGCAGCTTGATAGAAATAGTATATTATATGAATTGACAGTTGAAATAAAGAACTGATCTAATTGTTTATAATGAATATGAAGAATAATAGACTTGGAGTTTAATCATTACAAAAATAAGTAAATAATTTCATAACTGACATTTAATTATGATTATTAATGTTTTCAGTATTGGCAAAAGAGAAAGCTAGTAAAAACATTTCAATATTGATGATTTTAAGAATTAAGAAAATTGCTACATTTTGAGCATTCCTCTTGACCTGATATTTCAGTACATGAACATGACTAACCGACAAAGGACCATAAATAAAGAAATTTTATTGTAAAATATAGATTCATTGTGGTGGGGAGTTGACCAGTCTGGCTGTCGAGACTCACAATTTTGGTATCTACCATGAGAGGATATCTCAGGGCGGTGGAGGAGCCCAAATCTTAGCCACATTAATAAATGTACATATTCATATTTACTAAATTATTAATCAAGTTCATTTAACACTATCAGACTACACTCTGTAATATGAATACTACTTTTATAGAATTAATATGACTAATATCACCATACTTTGCTTACTCTGTTATGCCTATTTTAGTCAAATAGCTTAGGTAAAGTACGTAGTCATATTAAATACCAATCTTAATTTCATTTAAAGTATTTGGGTTACTTACTACATTTCACTTCGTAGGTCCTATAGACTCTAGGTGATCACATGGCCAATGTGTAAATTAAATATGTAGATAATTATATGAAATTTATGTTCGTCGGATAAATTATTTATTAAAAATTCTTAATAGGTTAGGCTAGACGTTACACATGTACGGAACGGAACCCTTTCCACGCGAGTTCAACTCGCACTTTTCTGGTTTTTTTCGTAGTGAATCGATCAACGAACCAAAGATTTGTTGCTAGCTCTCCAGAATTAACCAGTTACTACTGATGAAATTCCCTTTAGAGAGACACATACATACAGCCAAAGTCAGGGAAGAAAGGAATGTTTTACTGCCCCAGTTTGGTTCACGACCAATATAAGATACAATAGAGTTATATGTAAGGATATCTGAACTTTTTTCCGATTCTGATCGGACGCGATGCGAATGCCATACAAGTATGGCGATCGGAGCTCAGAAATAAAAATAGCCGGGCACCGTTATTCAAATAGTTTACTTCGGTAATCGCTAAAAGTTAACTTCGTTAAACGTTAAACCGTTACATTGCGGAAGATTTAACGGGAGTTAACGTTAATCGTTAACTGGTGATAGAAAAGTAAATCCATTACTCGAAATGCTAACTTCGTTAATTAACGATTAACGGTCTTGTTATGGAAATAAACCAAATGTTACTGGAAAAATATCAGTAATAAGTAGTTATTTTAATTGATAACAGTAAATGTTTTTATGATCAAAATCAGTTCATTCGTTTTTAGTTTGAATTTGTATTAAATAAAACAATTTGTTTAAAAACAGCCTTTTATTTGGAACTTCATGCATAAATACCAACAAACACCTATACAAGCATACAGACTATTTAAATATACCGAAAACAATTATATTGTATTTCAATTCGTTTGCACTTGCTCGGTTTCCTTTTTTAAAACTATGGTATAGACTGGACACTTCCATATTAAAACATTTCGAATCGTGATTATTATAAAGTCAACCGGGGTAACTTTGAACACTAGGGTAACATTAAACTTCATTAAAAATCCAAACGTTTGAATTACAATTATATTATTAAAACATTGTGTGTGAGAAACTTTTAGGGACATTTAATGATACCTAATTGTTCAAAGTTACCCCAGTTGTTAGTGTACGCAATTCGGACGACATAACAATAATTTGGTACCATCGAGCTGATCTGAGCATGGAGCCAGTAGGTGGATAGTGGAACTCTTCAATAACTGCTAGTAAACCCCTCGAGTTTGGGCTCATTTGGTTTGTTTCGACGAGTCCAATACCTTGGTGAAGAGTCTTTTGTACTTTTTATTGTGTTGCTTGGCAAAACCTTGAATTTAAAAATATCCCTTCGCTTATAGTTTCTGACTGACCCATTCCATGCTTTGGTTATTTTTCGAGAGATGTAAATACTTTTTGCTCAAAGGCAAAAAAACAATGAAAATTTGAATACATAAATGTACAAAGGCGAAGTCTCCCTTAACGGGATTTCTACCAGTAAACCATTAATTAAATTAACTACGTTAACGTTTATGATAGTTTCTTTGAGAAAAAACGTTTTTTTATATAAAACCGAGCAGCTTCTAGAGTATTAACAATAAACCCCATATTATAATAAATAAGTTACTAAACTAATATTATTAACATTTTCTACAAATAAAAATGTTACTCACCGAACCCTACATGTAACATTCGACGGCCCAAACTTGAATACAAACAAAATGACAATTTCACAAGATCCATTTTTGTAACAAGCAAAATCGATATCTACCGACTATTTTCTCAATCTCGTATGCCGCTAACGCGTCTTCAAATATGAACTTCATTGTAAGTTTGTCTAAGTTTTAAAACTCAGGCGCGTAACATGCGAGCTTGTGAAAATAATATCTCGATATTCACAATTTAAAGGTCCCGGTCATCCACACCACACTTTAATCTTTCTATCAACAATTCCAATTCTCTATATCGACGCAGACTAAGTAATTCACGTATACCTTCTTTTTTTGATGTGTACCATCTTTCCTCTCGCTTTCCTGCAATCTGTGGGAGTGATTTCGTGAAAAGGGACGGAAGTGTGTAACAGGAAGCCGGGGGAGCGCGCGCTATTTGATTTGACCAATGAGCGCGCGCGGTTGTAGACTTGGCCGTCAGATGGTATCAAAACATTTTCAGAGAGGTCGGTACTGTCAGCCAACAGTGTGCGTGTGTGACGAGAAAGAGAAAGGGAAATAGAGAGGGAGAACTCATCAGCTGTGCGTTCAACCTACAGTGTTGTTAGTGTGCTGTTATATAAACATTTGACTTTCTACTAGCTGTAGCAAGACGAAAGAAAGATTACCTAGTTTCAGCATATAATGTTAATGTTGCTTATTATCAAGGAGAGATGTCAGATGTTACACATCTTATGCGACTTTTACTGCCTGGGGAACCCTTGAGTGGCATCACATTATATTTATAAGGTAAAAAAGCATTTTTTAAATAAATACAACGAAATAAAATACACCTAGATTCATAATCTGATAACAACTCTTCGCAACATAATGTCGAATGCGCAAGCCTCAAATCTCATACCGAACTCAAGCACAAACATACTAAAAACCTAACTTGAGTACGGTGTCTTGAGGCTCTGCTTATTCATAATACCTTTACAAATCCAGGTGTAAATTATTTAAGTAAGAAATTGTTCTAATAACATAAAAATGGAAATCAATCAAGGAATGTAGTTTTTGTACCTTCTATAGGAAAAATAATATATTTTTAACATAATTTGTCGTTCGAAATGAGATTGAATACTATTAAAACATAATAATAATCAAATGTTAGTTGGAAAATAGTTTGTCCGAATAACGTTTGACCTAATATTCATTTAGCCTAAGATCGATACGAGGCTAAGAAACGCTGCTAACTGAAATCACGGAAATTGCAATTTTTTGGTCGTTTTTCCACAATGAGTTTTAGATAGGATACAAGAGTATTGTATTTAGGATAATATTAGACTTTTAGTCTTGACCAAAAAGGACGGACCTATATATTAAAACAGGCAACAACGATACACAAATATTATTTAAATTAAAAAACAATATTCCATATAAAAAAAATAACAGATTAAACTATAATGGAGAATGTATTAAAGACTCATAAATCGTACTACATTATAAAGTCGATTCATCCTTACTTGTCTTATTTGGTAAACAAGTTTCTAACCTCAAAATGCACCTTATTTGGCTAAAACAGCAATTTATTTGTAAAGAAAGCAACCGGCGATAATATTTTAGACATCATTTTGCCAATTTTTCATCTACGATAGGTTTACTGAGGATAAAATTGCTGTTTCACCCAAACAGGTACATTTTGAGGTTATAAACTTGTTTACCAAATAAGACAAGTAAGGATGAATCGACTAAGCAATTTGTCTAATGTGAGAAATTACAGAATATCGAGCTAGGTTTCCTTAGTTATTTTTCGAAGTCACATTTTACGACATACGCGTCGTGATGCCCCGCGAAGCGTATACTTTTCCCTTTTACACCAACGACGGAAAGAGCTGACGCAAATTTATGGAAAACTGCATATCGTGGCGTCAGTGGCACGTATATAGCCGACTGTGGCGTTCGAAGGGTTAAAACTCTTTCTAGAAAGAGACTCAAGCTTGACAAATAAACTTCAGAACCTCAGCCAAAAACTACTCCGATAACGGACAACATTTCATATTTCTTGAGACGTGAAAATTTATTAATATAAATTTATAATAAAATAAATATTAATCGTAGCCAGAAGCCAGTTTTTTTAAAATTCCATTTTATAATAAGCTTGTTCGCGCTTTAATATAACAATACAATGCGTACACAAAATTTCGCCTCTGTGCTGTTGACCGTTGAAGAGTTCCTTTATCTGGAGCTAACCCTGGACGTCGATTCAGGTCATGCTTACCATAAAAATGCAGTCATCGGAGCTGAACCAACATGTAAAAATTCAACTCCATAGGATAAGAGGAAATGGTTTTAATTCAGCTTGCAAGATTTGCCCTAAACAAACATACAAAGTTACTTACATACAAACATTGCAAGTCAAAAGTTATAGGGTTAGAAATATGAAACATTGTCAATTGCGGTTCTCGGGTTAAAAGGGCTGATCTCCAATAGATATAATCTAATGAGGACCCTATCGCTTTGGATTTATAATCCAAATATAAAACGAGACGGGAATATGCCCATACATTATTTAAGAAGAAAATGATATGGCCAATTATAATTTATCATTACTAGTGAGATTGTTATTGCTCCATTTCTAATGCGGTCAGTTTTCTGACGAACTCGGCGCGCTGCGACGGTGTTAGTTCCTGTGAGACAAAAAAAAACAATATTATTCATCATCATCGTCGCCATCATCATCACCGTCGTCGTCGTCGTCGTTATCATCATCATCATCATCACCGTCATCTTCATTCGTGCGCGCGCGCTCAGCGAGTGAACGTGTCGCTTATTTATGTAACTTAGATTTAATTTACGGAGATCAATGATAATGGTGCAGTACAAAAAGTGTAGACTATTTGTGTCTACAGCAAACGATGATACGATAAATTACAAGGGGTCTTGTGAAACCATCTTTAATAAGTGTGTAAAAAATTCCAAATCGTTCATGGAGCTTAAGGCGAGGGGAAATTATTGGTATAATATACCTTTTGTAAAATAAATATAATAAAACGTCGTCGTCAAATTGTCGTCATTCTCGTCGTCACCGTCATCATCACCGTCGTCATCAACATTATCATCATCGTCGCCGTCATATTCATCATCACCATCGTTATCAAAATCATCAAAATCAGCGTCGTTGTCATCACTGTTATCATCATTATCTACGTCGTCATCGTCATCGTCATCATCCATGCGCGGTCCCAGGGGGGGGGTCACAGGGGACATGACCCCCCCCCCAAAATCGTACACGTCAAATTGAAAAATCAAGTCTAAAAATAAAGTCTACAAATTTACTCGACAAATTTTATTATTAGTGACCCCCCCCCCAAAATTTCAGTCTGCGACCGCGCCTGTCATCATCATCACAGACCCAGTACTCACCATAACGAGCCCGTTGACCGCCAGCATTACGGCGTCCTGCTTGATGGCGCGTAGATTCCTTTCCAGCACGGAGTTATCGTCCTCCACTTGCGCCTCCAGCCACTTGCACACCGCCTCGTTGTCGTGCTCCCACTGGTGGGACTGTGGGCAAAAGCGAAAACTTTAAAAAAAAACCTATGTTACTTAACTACATATTATGTGTGAATCTGCGTACTTTCGGGGTAATGTTCTTTTATCTTTTAGGAGCCTCCTTTGATATAGATGTTTCCGATTATCTCGCAAGGAACGCGAGATTGCACTAAGTAAGGGCTCTGGTTTGTTATGGTTCGAGGATCTCATTTGATTAGGATATAATAAAGTTCATCATACTTTCATTCTTGTGATTACGTTAGCAAACAGATATGAGGCCCTTCTTAATTATTATCTAGGGGCTTTATCTGATTATAATTTAGGGGCCTCGTTTGATTATAAGCTAGGCGCCCGACACGAGCATGAATTACGAGCCTCGTGTTACTTTAAGTGGGGCCTACGAGATTTTAGAGCGGGGGCCTCGCTGATTATGAAGTAGGGGCCACGCAGAACATTAAGCAGGGGCCTCGCTGATTATGAGGTAGGGGCCTCGCAGATTATGAAGTGGGGGCCTCGCAGATTATGAAGCGGGGTCATCACCTGCGTCTCGCCCTGGTCCTCGGTGAACCAGCGGCGCAGCGTGGCGGCGGCGGCGCCCTGGTCGAGGTGGTCGGCGGGCTGCGAGGCGCGCTGCACGCGGCGCTCCTGCTCGTTCTGCAGCAGCAGCCGCCGCAGCCGCCAGTACAGCAGCCGGCGGGAGTCCCGCCACGGGATAATGTCCTGCAGACAAAACGATCACAACATATTATTATATATTATATATATTTACACATACATGACTTTACAATCATGTGATTTATTTTATTTTATTATAATAGTAAAGTTTTACAAAAACTTCATCCACAACATGCTTCGTTAAACAGTAACAAGTAACAAAGATAAAACAAGGATATTTACATATTATATATTATTACTGACATTTTTCCTATGAATTATTACAATGCTGTAGTATCCATTTGACATAGTTATTAGGTTAGTTATTATTAGTTTTCAATGTGATCAGTTTCAATCACTTTTTATGTAACCCATAAGCGTCTTGGCTTTCCTAGCTATAAAGCTTATATGTGGCATTAAATAAATTAATAAAATAATATAAATATGAGCACCTTGTCTTGACAAATTTAAACCCTTGACTACACCTGAAAACGGCAAAGAAGTCGGTTTTTACTTCTAATTAATAGTGACATTTTTTTAATGGAAAATATGGTAATACTTACAAATATACAGCCCTTCTCCAGCATCCTCTCGGCTGTGTCGTGTAGCTCGGCGAACTGAATTGCAATCTGTTAACAAAAACAGATGGGTAATGTCTTTTTCTTTTTTCAAAATACCATACAAGCACTTTCACTTGTTTGAATCTTGGTTAACCATGGATGAAAAATAACGGATGCTTTTATCGCATGAAGTTGATAATAATTCATTTTCGCATAATTTTTTACGCATAAGCTTCATTTCGCATAATGTAATTTTGGCAGTTGACGTTATATATTATAAGTAAGCACATAAAAATAAGCCAAACGTGCGGAATTATGGTTATGCGCTATGAAGATTATGCAAGGTTAGAATATGACAAATAAAATAATGCCAGTCAATACGAACCCAAAAATAATAAACTTTATTATTATCTACCCATATCTCTCGACTTATTTTTATTTGGGTATATATGATGTAAAATCAATGTTTTGACTAGAAAAGATGACTTTCTGCTGAGTTTCTTGCGGCGCTTCTCAGTAGTCGTGTCCAAAGCGCTGGTAGATTCAACCAATTTTAATTTAATCATGTGACAAGCAAAACAGCCCACAGGCGGCCAATTTTATTGAATTGAATTTGCCATACCTCATGATATATCGGCTGCAACTCCTTCTCCCTCGCCTTGGCACTCTTCTCGCACTGCTGCAGCTCCGTGTCGAGCTCCCTCACTCTGCACTCCGCCTCCCTCCCCGCGTCGGTCTTCACCAGGACGTCGTCTATGGAGCCGCGGCGGTCGAAGTTCTTTGATATCACGTCGATTTGCTCTTTTAGCTCTGTGACAAGTAAAACCATTGTTTTCAATTGAAAACCAAGCTGTTAGAATTAGCATTAAACGGGCTTTTTACGACATGGGTTATCTTTCGATAGTGTGATAAAAAAAAATCACGAGATTTTTTACAAAATCGAGTAAAGTTGTTAGACAGGTATCTTTGTAGGAAACGATTTATTTTTCCGACTAAATGCTTATTTCTTCAGCTGAAAGTACCATTTTAGCAGAGGTACATAATCCCATAAACTATCTCAAGCCGAAGCGTTCGTTTTTTTTTTTAATTTTTTTCGTTCGGTAAGAAGGCGAATTTATGTCTATTTTAATAAAAAAATCATAACTTTTGAACCAGCAAGAATCGAACCAGCACTTATCACTTGAAATTATTGAAAAATATGACCGCCTCTATGTCCCTGTTTGATACGATCCATCCTTCCAAGGACACCCTGTATATAAATTAAATGTGCCCGCAGACTTACAATTTCAAGTTTGCCAACTAAATCGCAGAGTATACCAATAGACATAGTGACTTATGATGATAGCCCGCACATCTTATCCGACTAAATTAATATATCTGCGATTCAGTTGGCCAACTTGAAATCGTAAGTCCTGCGGGCACGTTTAATTTATATACAGGGTGTCCTTGGTGGCCCCGGGTGCCATGCACCAAGGGGTGACAACGACAACTCACTCGTACATCCAAAGGAGGCGCACGAAATCTCCCTCTCCAAATACATATCAATAAATAACTACCACCAAGGCATGACACCAGACACAATCATGTTTAGTATTTGGTGTTTTATTTTAAGTAGGGGTGATCAATACAATACCACCCGGCAGAGGCGAAGCATGAGGGTAAGCCGGTTCATAATTTCTTAACTCAAACATTATTATTAATTACTTCTTGTATTAACATAAAAATGACATATTACATATTTTTTTAAGTAAATAGATAATTTAATGAGTAATAATATAGTTTTTAGAACGAGAAATGATACACCGGCTTACCTTCACGCTTCGCCTCTGCCACCCGGGGTGCCAATCTACCCTACGCCGCCACTGGCCAGCACGCTAAACGTGAGAGGTATTAGGTCGCCATTAATTTATAGTAATCTCTTTGATATGTTACCGGAGATTCTAGCGATGAGCCGCTGTAGCTGCGGGTCCAGCCGCTGCATCGCCTTGACGGTGTCTCGCTGCTTGAACTTCACTTCCACGATGCCCTCCGCTTCCAGCACGCCGCCTCTGTATAAAAAAATAAGCTTTGATACTTCAAAATGAAGGCACAGTAAGTTAAGAATATAATGACACTTGATTAAAATAATCCTTAATTTAAGTACATTGAGCATTCTAGTCAACTTCACACAGTTAAGTGCGGCATGAACAGTCGCAAATTATAGAAAACGATGGTCAGAAAGAAATTCAGGTAAATAAATTATTTAATAATAATTATACATCTAACATGATAATTACTTGATGCACATAGTTGAGGGTGAGTTAGAGTCAAATTATAGTTTCAATTGTGACAGAACTGAAATAAAGTCGACGTATGGACGTTTTATAAGTTCTAATTCAACGGATAATCTCATTGATATGTTACATTTAGCTTTCCACAATAAACCTAGATCTAGATTTTGTTCTGACTGACAACCTATAAAAAATTGGTCAAAATCGGTTAACATTTAAGGGGTGGAAATCGTTATCACCTTTTGTACCAATAGGGTGATTTTTGCCTTTGGTTCACAGTTCTTAAGATGGGTGTGTGGTGACTGACCTGGCCTCGGGGTCGGCGTACATCTCCACGGGTTAAGAAGAGTGTTTCGACTGACCTGGCCTCGGGGTCGGCGTACATCTCCATGCGCGCGCTGTTGACGGAGGGGTCGACGACGGCCCAGGCGCCGCCGCGCAGCTCGGCGCCCGGCGGGATGTACACCAGCACGGGCGCCGTCGCGCGCCGGAGAGCGCGCACGATCTCCGCGCCGAACTTGAGTATCTCCTCGTACATGTCTGCAACATTAGGGATTTTTGGGGTTCCGTACCTCAAAAGGAAAAAAACGGAACCCTTACAGGATCACTCGTGGGTCTGTCTGTCCGTCTGTCACAGCCAATTTGCTCCGAAACATGCCTTATGTGCTTGTGTGTTAATGTGGCAATATATATATTTTTATTTATTTATTTACTTAACGTTTAGCTTAGAGTTAAAATTACACTTTTTGAAGCATTACTTCCCCTTGATAATGAATAGAAAAAAAAGACACCGACTTTTGACAAATCACGATCTAAAAACTATGAAACAGCTAACAATATAATTATTTTTGAAACGTGCCAGTTAATCTTTTTTTAGTTCATGATTTTATGTCCTCTAGAACGCGTCATATTCAATGTAATATGACGTCACATACCCTATAACCAGCGGACGATCAACACGTTTCCAACGATACCTCATTTGTCAAATTATGATAAGTAGTTTAGAAGTTACGAGGGAAGAGATGTACATACATACATATATACCGGTCAAAATCATAACCCTCCTTTTCGGTTCGCCGTAATCGGGTAAAAAGGCTTTAATTGCGTTCGAAATAATCGTAACAAAATGCTTTTTCCAGACTTCTAAAAAATTTGAATGAACATACCCTTCTGTCCGCCGCTGAAGCCTCTCCAATTGGCGAAGATGATGATGGGCAGACCCTCGCGGGAGAAGTCGTTGATGGCCTGAGAGGTCTTGTAGGCCGAGTCTGGGAACCAAACCTGCCACGACATAATTATTAAATTACAATAACTATAACACTGTTCTAAATACATATATTAATAGGGAATGTACATGAAAATCAAAATGAGGTTTAAATTATATCTTACTAGTGGACCCGCCACAGCTTCGCCCGCGGTATTTTCCATACAAACTTGATCACCCGTTTTCACCCCTTTAGGGATGGAATTTCAAAAATCCCTCCTTAGTGCACCTCTAGGGTACTCGAGGAATGTTGCCTCCAAATTTCAAACCTCTAGGACCACCCGTTTAGGCGGAGCGTTGTCTATAAGTGAGGCACGGTACTGTTTTACATGTGATGAAAGAAAATGCAAATCAATGCACGTTAAAGAAAAATAGTACATTGTGCATCTAGGGCCGTAAGAAGGGGATAACTAACGAGAGTCTGTTAGAAGCCCGACGCCGACAGGCGAGGGCTTTTATGACTCGAGTTTGTTATCCCCTTACTGCCCGTGATACACACAATGTTTTTCATCACATTTGCGAGGAAATGAAATAAAAATTAGACAAAAAAAAGTATATACATTAATTTTATTTCCATTTTACATCGTGAATTACCATCAGGTGGGTGTTCATAAACTGAGCGTACGTTGCGATCAGCGCGGGGCAGCTCCGCCGGCTGCGGCTCGCCCCGCCGTCAGCGGGAGTTATAACCCATACAAAATCCATAACTGCCCTTGGGAGGTAAGTAGGCTACAGCTGCTCTGTACGCCTGCGTATAATAACAGCCTTTCCGAGCAAGTGTGATGAAAAAGATCATTTTGACTGTTCCTTTTTTTATTAAGCGTCAAAATAAGTGAAAAAAAATAGTGTTTTTTTTAAAGTTCTGAATGAGTTTGAGTTTTTAACATCCTCATCAAATTTATGTAATTTTTTATTTTTACGATATTAGCCTAAGAACTGTATTTTCGGAAATAATTGCAAATTTCGGTTAAACGCCATATATTTTGTACATTGTAATGTGTGCTGTGACGTCATAGTTATGTCCTTTCTGTATGACTGTTCGACTTTTAAAAGCTTCGCATCTCACAAAATAAACAACACAATAATGTTTTGCGTACACAGTTTGGTTTCTATTACTCGATACTTTCCAATAAAAGACGGAAATAAAATGCAAGTTCCCTATTACGTTTAAACAAAACACTGAATCAATACAACGAATAATATGCCTATAACTTAATCCTTTGACCGCCACAGTCGGCTGTGGCCGTCGGCAGTTTTCCGTGCCCCTGACGCCACGATATGCCGTTTTACGTGACGGCTACAGCCGTCGACGAGCGCTCGTGGCACACTTTTTCACCGTTAGTTGTGGCGTTCAAAAGGTTAAGGGATACAAAATTCCCTATAAAATTCCTAAACCCTTAGAATTCCAACTGACCTGTCCAGCTTGCTGCAGAGTCTTGGACTCAGAGTCAAGGTTGGCTGGATCAGCCGGCAGCGTCAGCTCCACGGTTCTCGTTTCCACGGCTATCACGCCAACTGGAATACCGCCGAGACGAGCGCGCCCTGCGGACAAACCAGTATGATAATCTCAATGTAGTAGTAGTAGTAACATTCTTTATTGAACATCAACACCTTAAACCTCAATGTTAGTAAGCTGAGTAATAATAACAATTATCATTTTTTGGGAGGGTTCTGGGAGGCTGCTATTAACATAGGTTTGGTTAGGCTATCTACCAAATATCCTAAAGGCACTGCATAGCCTTACGTTATGCTAAAAAAATTCAAAGTCAAACTATCTTTATTCAATTTAGGCTTTTACAAGCTCTTATGAAGATCAAGGAATGAATCTACCGCCGGTTCCGAAACAAATCCTCTACTGAGAAGAGCCGGCAAGAAACTCGGCGACGTATCGTTTTTTCAAATCAGTACACATATAAGTTAACAATGATATGCCGATACCAAATTTATTTATAACTGTATTCAAAGCCCTGCTTTATTGCCTCATTTACATGCAGCTGAAGTAAGTGGGTATGGCAGTGAGCAGCGCGAGTATGTAAGTCGGTCACTTCTGCTCCTGCCGCTGCTATTCGTCGCCTGGCGCGCAGTGAGTCAGGAAGCAGCATGTAAACACCCACTGCCTTCGAAAGCCGTATGCGGGAATTATTTCTAGCAGCGCGAGCAGCAGTAGCAGTGGCAGTGGGAGACGCGTCTCCAGGGTTGCCACCTGACTCGCCAGGGTTGTTGACTCACCCGCGATGACGGTCTGCGCCCAGGGCTTCATCAGCTCGTCAAAGGTGCCGCTGTCGAAGAAGCCTCCGCGGGTGCCGTCGCCGGTCAGCATGAGGCGCGGGTCGTGCGCCGCGCGCGACGGCTTCCACTCCACGGGCCGGTTGATCGGGTCCGAGATGCGCATTATCGGAACCATTGACAGTTTGTCCTGGGGAAAGTTTTATGGTCATAATGTGAGGTATGTATCATTCAAGTCAAAAAACCTGTTCACAACACCGCCCGGAAATGTCATGGGTGCTCCCAAATGTGGCCACAAAACTGCTAATCCCGCGACAGTTAATGTTAGATTTCATGTTTTTTTTATTTCTAACACCAAATGTTATTATAGATTTTTGATCCTGAACAATAATCCTATAGAAGTAGAATTAAATAGCGAGTGTTTATTTCTTGAATTTTTCGCTGGTTTGATTCCCGGGTGAGACAAGCGAATTTAAGAAAATCTTTCCCTGCTGGTCCATAATTTATTTTCATATCGTCGACTAGTACCCATAACACAAGCCTTAGAGCTTCATTTGGGACTAGATCGATTTGTGTACAGATTTTCCCCTGGTTTATTTATTTATTTAATTCAAGTAAATCAACCGGGCCCGCGTGGGCAACGGAGACCTTCTCACTATGAGACATCGTATCGTAGAAGATAATCATATAAATTTTCTTGTTACCTTTGGCACATAGGAGAGCCATCTGACCGCGGTAGCGACGGCTTCCAGGTCAGTCGGGGCGACGGCGTGGGTCACTCCGTTATTGTGCATAATCTGTACTCCACCTGCAGACAACATTCTGAATCTAATCTTTTTTAACCGACGGATTTGGTTCCAAATAGTAGAGTGTACAACAAGAGCATAAAACGAGCCATTTTACCCGAGACGTGCATATAACAAACCGAGCCGGTGCGGCGAGGGTAGATAGTCACGTCGAGGGTAATAGTAGTTTATGCAACGGTTGCATAATGATAGGCCTTAAAACACTAGTGCGGTTTTATGAAACGAGCTTTTAGAGAGTTTCATAATAAGATCGCACGTGTGTTTTAAGGCCAAATTATGCAGAGTTGCATACATAACTTTATCTACACACATATTATAAATCCTCCATGATGGGTTCAGAAACAATATTTTCTGGCAACAAGTTATTTGTTGCAATCGTGGCTGCATATTTCCGATATCCGGCGCATTTTCACATCACACACACTCCGAGAAGACTACTTACTATTCATATTTTCAACTAAAATGTAAATTACAAACAACTTTTTCTATTCAATTCAACAACAATTCTACTTTCGTTCAGCAAAACACCAACATGGCGGCAATTCGATCCTCCGTCAAGACCATTTTTTTTTTTAAATCATAGACAAGCGAATGAAGTCTCTATTCTCATGTCACTCGAGATCAAATGTCGTTCGGTTTATATTAAAAAAACATACTGAATTGATGTTTCGTATCAATAACTGTTTAATATCTATGGATACTAGAATAGAGACCCACTTGAGTTTTGACAGCTGTTCCAAATTTAATCTCATTTCTTTACTAAAAACGATAAAGAGATAACATTGCAGCACTGGTTTTTCCTAATTGGTTGTCAAAATGGTGGTCATTTCTTATGGTTTTTGATTAAACAATGGAGGTTTTATGATATGGGTGTAGATAAAATGGGTTTTATGCTCTAGTTTAACACTCTGCTTTTCACTTCGATTGCAAGGAAATAAAATAAGGATGGAGGACAAGGAAGGAGGAAGGAAGCATTTGCTGTTAATTACATTTTTCGCACTTCATTCCATTAAAGTCTCAGGCGAAATCATTATTTGATCGTCACTATCACTACTCCAAGACATTGTTTAATTACTTACGAATAACTTATTGAATTTTTAACCGCAACACAACAAATTTAGCTAGTCTCTAGTTTTGTTTGACGAATAATTAGCTTCCTGCCACACAGTTTTTCTTAATATTTTTTTATAATTTCCTACTATGTGACGTTCGACTATGGTCTGTGCCTTAATGCAAAGTTATTATAAATATTTGCGTTATATTTTTTTTTACGTAAATGCACGCCCGTATTAATCGTAATTTTGTCGTTTTTGTTTGTTGTAAAAAAATATGTCGTAATTAAATTAAGATATAACCTAAATCTCATAAAAATCAATTAAATGAAGGTGCATTGTGTATCTGGCTGTAAGGCCTAATTGCGTTAGTCTTAAAAAAAGAAATTACTTTATGCACAAGAGCATAAAAACCCATTTTATGCAGTCTTCTCTCGACATAAAGAACCATTTTACGAGCATGAGAAGTGAAAAATTATTTTTTTACATACATACATACACACATAGCATCACGCCCGAAATCCCTAATGGGGTGAGCAGAGCCACAAGACTACTTTTGGCCACGTTCGATGAATTAGTCCTAAGATGGTATGATGAACCGTATGGTGACAGGTGATCAGCCCACCGCCCATACAGATAGTCCACCATGTTGGAGAGGACCCGTCCCTTAGTCGACTTTTACGACATGCCAGGATGATAAGCATCTGCACGCATTCTATGCTATTTCTTCACTCCCAGTGCAGCAGTAGAGTAATTTTTTTTTTGGTGTAGTTATTTTAATTTTTCATTCAAGAAAGTAAATACCAATTTAATGATTTTGATCAACGAAGAACTAAAAGAAATATATCAAGAAAATATAAATAAAGAACGCAAACAACATAGAATAAAAAATAAAGACAGCAGTGATGTATTACATTATATCACGCGTTTCTACTGGTCGGTGAAACTATGACTAATGTACAAAATATATACGTACCCAGCTGGTTGTTGCTCGCGTACACAGCCCTCCCGAGCACCTTGTTCAGCGCAGCGTAGCCGGTCAGGATTATATAGGAATTCTCCACTTGGATCACGCGATGGCCGAGTCTGGAGACAAAAGGTTTTTTTTTAAAAAAAAGGTCCAGAGTCAATGACCAAAATCTGTTCCTATTTGTAGTGTGAGTCCCAATGAAGCTGCTCGTGACATATACAACCTGTAAAAAAACCGGCCAAGTGCGAGTCGGACTCGCGCACGAAGGGTTCCGTACCATTGTATGGGAGCCCCCCTTAAATATTTGTTTTATTTTAATTTAAATATTTATTTTTAAAGTTAATATATTAATATATACATAACTTAATATTCTGTGAAAATTTAAAGCTTCTACCTGTTGCCGTTATCAACATCGAGCAAAAACGAGCAAAAAGTCAACTTATCCTTTTTTTGTTCTATTCCTATATTATAAAAAAAAAAAATCTTCTGTCTTTCTTTCAAAATTCTTAAAATTTTATAAGACGCCATCTCGCTTCTTCCTTCGTTTTTTATCCCGTTCTGGCTTTTCGATTTTATTATATACTGATTTTGTTCTCACCTCACGACGTAGGAGCCGATCCCGATGGCGCGGCACGTGACTATAGATATAGTGACGATGTCTTCGTACGCCTGCGCCGTCTCGCCCGCGATGAGTCCCGCGTCGCGCAGGCACTCCACTCCCAAACCATCTTCTTTGCCTGTTGATAAATGGTTCTTTATAGCACCCTATTTTTATTAATTAATTAATTTATACACAATTGCATTACATATGCTACAGGAACTATATATAGAAACACAGCACTATTTGCAGCAGTTTGCCGTGGGAAAACTGTTATCCCTATACATCGACATAGGTCGTGGTCAATTTACCAACACCAAAAATAACTTTCTAGTCGGGAAAAAACCCCATACCTATTTTGAAATATTTCGAAAAACCGAATGGACCAAAAAAAATCCATATAATTATCGAACCTGCTCACAAAATTTGCCTGACGACCATTATTTATAATCATGTTTATAAGCAAATAAATTTGATTTGACTTGAACAAATGGACATAGTCCGGACAGACATACGAAAGCATTTTTGCACAAGCTAAAACGGAGACGCTTCTCTCGCACGGTCAATTAAAAGAAAAAGAAAAAATTAAGGTCCTACCCGGCGAATTCAGCTGTTTTCAAATCCTATAAAGTACACTTAGCGTTGTGCAAGAATATTGAAAAAAATATGTTTTGTAGTATGGAATCTATTCTTTATTTTCGTCCACTGGAATCTTGAAAAAAGTGATAAATCAAGAGCAAAAAAAAAATACCGTAAACCCTTTTTTTTTTCAAACTAAAATCCGTAAAGTCTCCCTTATTATGCGACGCTTATACATGAGACTTTTACTAATCAGAACTATACTTACACACTATACTTTCATCCGCCGGTTTTTCAAAATATTTTGTAGTTTTTGAGTAAATTATACTATTGACCTGGCGCGTGAACTAAGGCAAGTAGGGAAGGACCGAGTTGGAACGCTCAAGGTCATTGGCGTGGGGTACGCCCTTAAACACTCACCGATGATATCCGTGATCTTGTATCTGGTCTCTCCCTCATCATCAATGAGCTGCGTCTTCACGGAGCCCAAGGGGCCTAGCTTGCTGTAGGCCTCCGGGGTCAGGTAGAGATATTTGAAGCCCCTCTCGGGCCGTTCAGCGTCTATCCACGCGACGTTGAACGCCGATTTCACTTCCTCAGCGACACCGATACGCGCGCCCGAATTCACGCTTATATATAGCTGTGGATAAAAATAAACAGTCAAAACAAATAATCGACTAAAGTCTGTTCGCCGAGCGTTGATAAATATTATAAGAGAAAAACAATATGCGCAGAAACTCAGTACGCGCGGCAGTCGCTATTTCCAGACGATACTTGAAATAGCGACTGCCGCGCGTACTGAGTTTCGTGGTACGAGGGACGCAGTTGTTGTCAATCGCGGCGCCGCGCCGGGCGGGCGGTACTATACGGTAAAAGAAGATGATCGATTTGTACCAATTGATGGCAGGGTAGACGAAGCAATTGAACGTTTCATAATAAACGTCACCGACTCTGATTCTTCCTCCCACTCTGAGACTTCATCATGGTCGTCGTCCGATGATATGCCAGCAATGGGACATATGAATAGCCTTAATATCAATAATAATATTCCATAGAAAAAAAAAAAAGTTTTTCTCTTTAATTTCTTATTAACATCGGTAAAAATAATTAGCGGGCCGCTATTGGTAATGAGGTAAGAAGCCCTGATTATTAACTTTTTTTATTAACTCTTGGCGAACAGACTTTAATCTAAAGATATAAAACAGTACCGTGACTCACTTATAGACAACGCAGTCTAAACGGGTGCTCCTAGAGGTTTGAAATTTGGAGGAGACATTCCTCGAGTACCCTAAAGGTGCACTAAGTAGGATTTTTTTGAAATTTCATCCCTAAAGGAGTGACAAGGGGTGATAAAGTTTGTATGGAAAATACCGCGGGCGAAGCTGTGGCGGGTCCACTAGTATATACTAGACATACATTACATATATATGTAAGACCCCTTTTACAAGCAATATCAGCCCACCAACCACAGCAGTGATAAACAACAGAGTTTCTAACAAAAAACTAAATTGCGTCTTTATCTTTACTCGGGGGTTTTTAGACCGCTGCGATTGGGCCCCGCGCCTGCCTATAGCCCCACCGCTTATGGCTTTTGGCCTCTAATACTGGCAGTGGGGGTCACCCGGTTATGCGGAACCTGTGACGTATAGGAATAATCACTCACCCTTGGAATCTTGAGTTCCCTGGCGTACTGGGACGCTCTGTAATACACCCAGTCCTCCTGAGGGCCGAACGAGCCCATGTAGAAGGTGAGGTCGTTCGCTATCAGGATGATGTCGCGGCCCTTCGGGCATTCCGGGGTGAAGAGGGTGAGCCGCCACGCCACCATTCCCACCTGTGGACAAATAACATTAAAACGAGAACTTAATTAAGGCGCTGACAACACCTAAATCGGCTTTACTTAAACAGTTTTTAACAAAAAATATTTGATATGGCTACGCGAAAAAAATACATGTTCATATTTATTATATTATTGAAAAAAATATTTCCAAAACACGATTTGATGAAATCAATACCATACATCTCTCTCTTATCTCTTACGGAGCTGAGTAGTAAAAACATACACACACAGAAACTTTCAGATAATATTAGTAGGAATGTAACTCACAGTGTTCTGCCCGGGCAGCCTGGTGACCTCGACCACCCTCCTCTCGCCCTCCGCCTCCACCACCAGCTCCACTGAGGACATCACGTTGTCCGGTGCTGGGCCTGCCACACAAATATCAATCAATCAAAGTCAAAATCAAAGTCAAACTATCTTTATTCAAGTTAGGCTTTTACAAGCTCTTATGAAGGTCAAGGAATGAATCTACCACCGGTTCGGAAAGAAACCTCTACTGAGAAGAGCCGGCAAGAAACACGGTGAGGTATCATTTTTTCAACTCAATCAATGATTTAAGTGGATACATGATCTGTGGTATAGATTAGAGATGCAACGGTTATCCGGTTACTATCCCGTATCCGGCCCATCCGGCCACGATTTTTCTATCCGGCCGAATACCGGACAGTAAAAGCTTGGTTCGGAAATAGGATACAACAAATGAAAAGCCATCAGAAATAAACAGATATTAGAGCGAGTGTGAACCCGCCAACAAAACAATTTAAACCTTATAACGATACAGATAGAGTTGGAAATATTTCTAAATTATGGCATTTACTTAGATGCACTAGATTTTGAAATGTGACGTCCCGAAACTTAGGACGCCCTTCCACCCCTCCTCACACAATGTCAACCCCCCCTAACGTGTGACGTACCAAAAAGGCTGACCCCAACATCACGACGTGCACGTTCGAATATTCTCAACTGACGTAATAAAGCGCGTATTGAACCTTAAAGGACCCGCGCAAAGGCCGCGCCAGCTTACACGACTTTAGAGGTAGCTCATGTGCAGCCGGATATCCGGCTACCCGGACAATAGCCATGCCGGATATCCGGTATCCGGCCAAACCACTATCCGTTGCAACTCTACTATAGATAGATAGATACCAGAGGCGAAGCGTCGGGGTAAACCGGTGTATCATTTCTATTTTTAACCTTTTGACCACCACAGTCGGGGTTTTACAGGGTAAAAAAGTCCTTCATGACCTTGACTTAAAGTTGAAATTCGTGTTACTTCTCAGACATGCTTGGCGGTCAAAAGGTTAAACATTATATTATTAGTCATTAAATATTGTATTAACCAAAAATCATTATGTATTATACAATTTTTGTGTTAATACCATAATTAATTAATAATATTATAATGTTTGAGTTAAGAAATTATGCACCGGCTTACCCTCATGCGCCGCCACTGATAGATAGAATATTAAGTTGATCACCTTCGACGCTGCCGTCTTCGATGCACTCGCGCCACCTCCTCTCAACGACTTGTCGGAACATGTCGGGTATATCGTACACGTACGTCGTGCCCTGCGACGTCGCCTGCAATATTCATAAACATTTAGTTCAACTCATTTAGAAATTACGCCGAATATTTTTATATAAGACAAACAATAAAAAAAAGGAATCGGACATGAAACATTTGTGTGATGAACACGAATGTTCGTTCCCGAGTCTTGGATGTTTCCTACGTGTTTAAGTATTTATTTATCTATATAAGTATGTGTATCGTCGTCTAGTCGTCTATCGTCGTTTTTGTAGTGGTAGAGCCAAACAGTAATTCTCACTAGATGATTACTGTTCGAATGGGCCGGCTCGACCGGGGTAGTACCACACTCTCACGGAATATCGGCGTAAAGTAATAGCTTGCTATTGCGTTTCGTACGGTGAGTGACGAGATCCGGAGCCCTACTCCCTCATCCCTATCCCATCCCCATCCCCCATCCTCCCTAGACTGGCAATGCACTGGCAGCACCTCTGGTGTTGCAGATGTCCATGGGCGGCGGTGACCACTTCCCATCAGGTGGGCCGTCAGCCGGTTTGTCAGTCAATTGACATAGTATCCATAATAAAAGCCTTTAGAGCTTACTTTGGGACTAGATCGATTTGTGTCTATTTTTTTTTTGTAAACAAATATACACTTACCAAAAACCTCTTTTGCTGTAGGTAATCTTTTGTGACGTACGGCGTCGAGATCGGCAACCCATGCATCGGACCTTGACGAGTTCCAAACGACTGGAACATTATCTATAAAAAAAATGTCGCAAATGTCAGATATATGCACATAAATCTGTAAGCTCACATTATAAACCTCTGATAAAGCTATTTCACATCACATGTTCTATAATTATATTCAAAATTTAAAACATTTTTTTTATTTTAGTTTTAATACAATAATAAGTTACTTCAAACTTCTTTAATTGCATAAAATAGTCAAAAAGATAGAGAGTAACACAGTAAGATAAAAAAATATTCTGCTATTTATATAGCATGCAAAAAACTTATCCAATAAAAACATTTGTACAAATATTGCTTTTGGTGTAACAGTTTTGACAGGCTGTTTCGGAACATATTTATTTAGTAATAATTTAACGAGCGCTATTTTCAATCCATAATAATAATTATATTATACCAGATTCCTGATATAACAGGTCCCCGAAATACCAGAAACCAAATATACCGGTATCCCAATAAAACCAGATTCCTAAAACTTCAACAGATCTGGTATTTTGGGAGTGTGGAATAGGAATAGGCGAGTTTCCTAAAAAAATCTATTTAGTCCGTCAGGGCTCGAACAAATCATGCGGATGACGTCAAACCACTCATAGGTGATTTCAAATATTATTTTCATAAACAATTATCACTTATCATTTATCATCAATCAGCCTCTTTAAGTACCTAAGCGATATCGTCACTTGAAATGAGACGAGTAATGACAATGTCAGTCAAAGACGTTATTTATATAATTACATTGTCATTCAGATGACTGTTGTACCTTCATAATTATATGTAGCTTGGATTTATTTTTACTAATATTTAAAAAGACGCAATAGAATGTCATCTTTATTCGTGCGATATGTCACACGGAAGTTTAAATACAAAACATCATTCTGTGTACAAAACTACGTCATTTTCACGTCATCTGCATGATTTGTTCGAGCCCTGGTCATTAATATTATCAAAAAATATTGATAACGTATTTTTTCTTTTGTCAATTAAACAAAAATTGACGAAGATACAGTGCGTTGAAGTACCGCGTGACGTCACGCCTTGGCACACTGTTTACCATGTTTATTATTTAACTTAATAGTAACGTCACGAGCCCCCACTTCCGAAATCTGATGCGCGTTATCTTTGTCAATTTCGATTGATTTGATAAAGCAAAAAATACGTGTTCGACATTTTTTGATAATCTAACTGACGGACTAATTAGAATTGTTTTTTACCCAGGAAACATCCCTATTGGACACCTGTTTTTTTTTTTAAATATCTTGTAAAGCTATTTCCCCTAAAATTTAACTGTCTTATGGCCGAATTCAGAAACGCCACTCAAATTGAGCTTTAATTAAAGTGACGTTTCAGTGACGTTTCTGTATAGGTTGATAACTAGTTGAGGGACATTTAACTACTTAATACCTGGTCAAATGCTTAAGTGGCGTTTCTGAATTCGGTCATTATTTTTTTGCCGTAAAAAAAACAGAAGGGTAATTGATAAAGTACTTACCACACCGATCCTGGGATCGGAGACTTCCTCGTACGTGTAGACGTCCAGCGTGTACCCGGAGCCGTTGGAGAGGCACAGCCTGACGTTCTTAGTGGGAGCTCCGGGGCCTACACAAATAACATAAAATAATAAAAAATAAATAAAAAAATTTAGCCGTTTAATATTTGAATACAATTGAAAGAACCCTATAATCAAGTTTATTTATTTATTGAAACAATAACCACTAACAGTTAAACCTTACGTGCTAATTTTAACAAAAAAATTATATATATATGTGCATATTTGTGAGAAAAAAGGATTATTTAATTTTATACAGAATACATAATTCTAACATTATATGACTATTGTAGTAGGTATACATCAGTTGCCAATACTACTGGCAGTTACAATTTTTTCTAAAAATCGACTTGATGACGTCAGAAATTTATACTCAGAGCCATAGAAACTGTCAGATCTCAGAGCCTTCACGGTTACCTTAATAAGGTGAACGGTTCTTTGGTGACAACACTTGGACCTACCAACACTATACTAAAGAAAAGTGTTGCTATTAAATTAGCTGTTCTTCGTGGGATACCATTCGAGATACAGTTTTAAATAGCAATAATAATATAACACATAGACCACAAATAACGTACTTCTACCTACATCACGGTACAATAAAGGAGTAAAAAAAAAACCGGACAATTGCGAGTTAAACTCGCGTGGAGAGGGTTCCGTTCCGTACATGATTATCTGAAATTTACTACGTTATTTTAAATACCATAGACTTCTTATAGGTTTTCCTGTAATCTATAGGTAAAGAACTATTTTCTGTATTTTTTCAAACTTTTAACCCCAGTAGTTTCGGAAATAAGGGGGGGGGGGGGGGGGGGCAAATTGGCTGTGACAGACGGACAGCGGAGCCTTAATAATAGGGTCCCGTTTTTACCCTTTGTGTACGAAACCCTAAAAATAGCCGGGAAGACTTACCAATCCTGAGTGTGAACCTGATCTCCGCCTGCAGCACCCTCAGCTTCCACAGCCGGGGTCCGTAGCGCATCACCATGCCCAGAACTGACTCCTCAATCTGAAATAGAAATAATCATGACATAAAATCATACATAAACTTTTTTTTTTGTTAAACTATTTTGCTCATTATTTTCTCTGTTGCGGTTGTCTGGAAGAGATCGCTATTAGCGATAAGACTGCCTTTTGTTCCTTAACTTTATTTTGTTAGTCTACGCTTTTCTGTTCTTTTTGGGGTGTTCAATAAAGAGTATTGTATTTTATACAAACTTTATCACCCCTTTTCATCCATTTAGGGTGGGAATTTCAAAAAATCCCACGGTACTGGTTTATATGTATTGATTGTATTGTATAAATCTTTATTGCATGATACTTCATATGTAACAAGATCTTAATGTAATAGTCAATAAATATTTCATTATTTCACCAAAGAGGTATACAATCAATTAGTACTTTGAATATAACGATTTCACAGAATTAATTACCATTATTTTATTTAAATTCATATGTCAAACTATGACATGAGCGGTGCTTGGCGGTGCACTGCTGGGCAGGAGTTCATATCATGGTATCATGGAAGGCACTGAGTATCAGTTAGGGCTAGCTTTAAGAAATGGATTTTCTAACAGCAAAATAAATGATAAAAAATTGCAGTCATGTCAAGTCATGTTCAGTGTAGGGTTCCGTCGACATTATAACTACGAAAACCATAACTTTAGCCAGTTTTCATAGCTGAGCACAAGACCGTTAATCCTTTAATCGTTAATTAACGAAGTTAACATTACGAGTAATAATACTAATTTGTTAAGAGTTTGAACATAAGTTGCTGAATGTAATTTAATAGTAAACATGTACTTACACCTATAAAATTGTGAGAATATAAAAATGTATAAATTGAGCTAATTAGAGCGAATCTAATTTAATTTAATAATTTAATGCTTATTGTATGAAAAGTAACTAATTAATATAATATGAACTGACTTGTAACTGTAACTTTTATACTTACCAATAAACAATAAACGGATTAACTTTTATCTTAACTTTAAAAATTGTTAACGGACTCATTAACTTCCGTTAAAGCAATTAAAGTCCGGTAATCGTTAATTAAGTACCTATTATTTGCCAAAAGGATACATTGCTCTATGTCAGATAGCTCTTGATTTGAATTTGATCGCTAAATAAATCGGTATTATTACAAACTCCTTTAATCAACTTTTCATGTCCTGCCTAAACTTCTGTAGCTCGCTACGCTCGTGATTCAATTATAAAATCCTTCGCTTATTCGGTATTCGCAGCAAAAACCAACATTGCTCTATTGTTGCACAAATAACTATTGTGGGGACCAAACTCTTACCTTAGACGGGTCCATGATAACGGTCGGTCCAAAGTTGAGGAATATGTGATTGCAGTCGGTCCGTTTCGCGAGCGGATGGGAGAAAGCCACTTCCAACTCGTCCATGGCCTCCAACAACACCCTGTTAAAAAAAAACGAGTAAAACAAATGGTTTCTCACTTCTCCTATTCGAAAAGAATTCATTCCTACCCCGTGCAGCGGGAGCTAAGTCGCATTTTGCTCCCTGCGGTTATTTTTTATAACTGTTATAGCTAACCCTTCGTATGGTTACGGACCCGTAATTTTCTTTTTGGAGATATATTTTTAAGGTTCCGTACCTCAAAAGAAAAAACAGAACCCTTATAGGATCACTCATACGTCTGTCACAGCCAATTTGCTCCGAAACTAATGGACCGATTGAGTTGAAACTTGGTACACATATGTCGGTGACCGCAACATGGACGTGCAACGTAAATAAATCTTTTAAAATTAAATTTAAATTAAAGATTTATTCGTCTAAATTTTACAAAAATTTAATCCACAACATGCTTCCATCAAATAGTGATAAGGATAAAATCCACCATTCGCTTCGACAGCTGTCAACAAGCACGCAAAAAAAAAAAATTAACAACTAAAAACATTTTTACACAATGAATTTGTTTTAATATCCGCATACTCTAACCATAGTATAAAGAGAAGGAATTAGGGTATCTTCATACAAGCGCACCGCGCGCGGCTTGTATGTGTGCGCCAAAGTATCTATGCGTCGCCGCACGTGGCCCGCACGCACACTTAAGGATGTATGCCCAATATATCGATTTGTATATTTTTCGCTGAAATTGAATAGTATGGTAGTTTTAGTCGTTTCGCATAAGTGTAATAAAAAATAAAACCACTTTACCGTTCTTTTAAAGGAGATAAATGACATTTAAGATTACATGTGTTATGTGCTGTGCCCCTGTTATTTGAACCGGGAGTTGATTAAATTACAAGAAAAAGCGAATAATGTTTCTGGCCCATAGTACTTTTATAATCAAAAAACATATTTTCATAACTTAGTACTCTCCTCGATTTTTTGATTAAAAAAAAAATGTCGTTACCATTGTACCCATGGAAATATTCTTGATCGAATTTCCATGTGTCCGGACCGTTTCAAAAACTGCATATTGATTGGTTATGCTCGAGTAGTCAAATCAGGTTCTGATTTTATTTCACATAATAATAATAATTATTAATAATCACACAATTTGTCCATTTTAAATCATTATTCGTACAAAATTACTCATTGCCGTTATTTGGTGCAAATGAAACAGAACTTGAAAAATAAAATACATGTACTGCGGCATTTGACGTGACATACATCCTTAAACAAATCTCGACCCGCTTAAATGAGCGTAGTAAGGGGAAACGGGTCGTGGTCGTGTTTAAGTGTGCGTGCGCCGCGCGCGGTGCGCTTGTATGAAGATACCCCACTTCCTTCTCTTTATACTATGCTCTAACTCTAATCTAGAATAATTATTCATTCGGGAAATGTGTGATTTTCCTGGATTAAAAGTGAAAGTCGCATCAAAGTTGGACCAGCAGTGGCAGAGAATGATACCTACATAATAGTGATATTTTTTTTTATGTCAATTGACTGACAAACGAGCAGACGGCCCACCTGATGGAAAGTGGTCACCGCCGCCCATGGACATCTGCTACACCAGAGGTGCTGCCAATGCGTTGCCAATCTAGGGAGGATGGGGAATGGGGATGGGATGGGGACGAGGGAATAGGCCTCCGGATCTCGTCACTCACCGTACGAAACGCAATAGCGAGCTATTACTTTACGCCGATATTCTGTGAGAGTGTGGTACTGCCCCGGTCGAGCCGGCCCATTCGAACAGTAATCATCTAGTTGCTTTAAGTTCGTGACATTCGTCATGAACGTCATTCTCCACGGTGATAAAAAAGTGTTACCTCTCTCCCTCATTCTGCAGGTACTCGAAACTGGCCTCCTTGGTGATCAGGTCCTGGTGTCTGATGATGGAGCGGATGAAGAACCGGTAGTCCGTCACCTCCTGTCCCTTCTTCACCTGGCAAGTAATGATTTATTATTTACTTCTATATCCTGAGTCTTGGAGGTTACCTTTGTGTTTAAGTATTTATTTATCTATACAAGTATGTATATCGTCGTCTAGTACCCATAACACAGGCTTTTAGAGCTTACTTTGGGACTAGATTGTACCCTGATTTTTATATTATTGATATTATTCTCCTCCTCTGCTGCACTGGGAGTGAAGAAATACCATAGAATGCGTGCAGATGCTTATCATCCTGGCATGTCGTAAAAGTCGACTAAGGGACGGGTCCTCTCCAACATGGTGGACTATCTGTATGGGCGATGGGCTGATCACCTGTCACCATACGGTTCATCATACCATCTTAGGATTAATTAATCGAACGTGGCCACAAGTAGTCTTGTGGCTCTGCCCACCCCATTAGGGATTTCGGGCGTGATGCTATGTATGTATGTATATTATTTAAACGTCCACATATATTTTTTAGTTTTACCTTAGCCTTGCCCAAGTATAGATGCATCTTCTGATTGCTTGTGGGCAACGCTTCCAACTCATAACTCCTCATTCTGTACAATTCCAGCTGGAAGGCCGACGCCGGTTCAAGATGGCGATAAATCGTGTCTTCTATGAAGTCGTTGCGGGCGCGGTACGTGAAGAACTTCGGGAACTGGCGTCTGTGGAAAAATGATACAGCGTTAGGGGGGAAAGCGAGCCCGAGCCGCATGTGAGGGCTATAATGCTACAATGTCTATCGGATGAAAATTCAGTAAGTTTTCTGTCTGTGTTCTGCAGCTTGTTTATGTCGTCTTACTAGATGACATGAAAGGGGACCGGTCTGACGCACTTCGGAGTCCGAGCCACAGGCGAGGACTATAATTCCACAATGTTTATCGGCTGAATAATCAGCAAATTTTCTATCTGTTGTTTGTAGTTTGTCTGTTTGTCGTCTTACTTGATGAGCAATTTAGTTAGGACCCCGAACCGCAAGCGAAGACACAATGTCTATCGACCGAATAATCGGTAAGTTTTCTGGAATTGGATTGTAGCTTGGCTGCCTTACTTGATGAGCGACATGTAGACGAGTAATCTAGTGCCCGAGCCGCAGGTGAGGAGCATAATTCCACTATGTTAATCCTGTGCCCTTACTTGATGAGCGACATGAAGGTGACGCGTCGCACGCGCTTCTGGTGCAGCTCGTGGCGGTGCGCGCGGCAGAAGCCGCCGAAGCGCCGCGCGAGCGCGATGTCGTCGCTCTCGCCGTTGTCGCGGACGCCGATCATCAGGATGTGGATGGGCTCCAAGTCCTGAGGGGAAAAAAATATATGGTCCTGTAACTTTACCTCAATTGCACAATGTCGCGAAACTGTAATTCAATTTAGATACTTCAAATATCTTACATATATCACGAAGATAACTTGAAGTATATGTAATTCCAATATTTCCAACACTCACCGCTTCTTCCGCGTCGATCGGTTTGTAGTCCATACCGACGTTGATACTAGTGCTGTCTCGGCCTTCACTGCCGTCCTGGAGGGCCTGCAGGTCCTGCCGAGGCAAATTATACATTTAAGCTATTGTACCAAGTAACAATGTATTGGAGTCTTCAAAACAAAAAGAAATGAGCCCAAACTCGAAGGGTTCACTAGTAGCCATTGAAGAGTTCCACTGTCCACCTCCTGGCTCCATGGTCAGATCAGCTCGATGCTACCAAATTGGGTCTATATTGTCTCCCATAAAATTAAAGTTTCAATTTTCACAACCCATAACGTTTTTGGTCATAATTATAACCCTACTAATATTGTAAACTATTAACGCTCGGATGGTTAAAAATAAGTGATGAACCTTATCATCAAAACAATCCATACCTCTCTCCTCACAGAAGCGGTGCTCGCGAAGTCGTGCACCAGATCCAACAGCTCGTCCGCGTACTGCGCGAACTGGTCGAACGAGTCGAACGCCGCCAGCGCGCCGGTGCGGTGGTGGCACTTCTTCATGGCCGCCGTGCACAGCTCCGCGGGGATACCTTCCGCGTCCTGAGCTGAGGCCAGCTCGATCTCCGATTGGCTGAGTGGGATTCTGAGGAGTAGAGTGCGTGTTAAAAATTATGTTTTCACTTCTCATGCTCGTAAAGTTGTTCTTTATGCCGAGAGAAGGCTGCATAAAATGGGTTTTTATGCTCTTGTGCGTTTTAGGCAATTAGGCCTTACAGCCATATACACAATACACCTTCATTTAATTGATATATTTTAATGAGATTTAGGTTATATCTTAATTTAATTACGACATATGTATTACTATCTAAATACAAATTTACGATTAATACGGGCGTGCATTAACGTAAAAAAATATAACGCCAATATTTATAATAACTTGGCATTAAGGTTCAGACCATAGACGAACGTCACCTAGTTGAAAAAAAAAGAAAAAAGAAAAATTGTGTGGCGGGAAGCTAATTATTCGTCAAACAAAACTAGAAACTAGCTAAATTTGTTGTGTTGCAATCGAAGAGAAAAGCAGAGTGTAAAACTCGAGCATAAAACCCATTTTACCCTCGACGTGATGTACCAGGAGTAAAACATAATCTACTCACCTATTAGGATGTCCAGTGGGCAAGACGAACTGGAAGTGCACCACGCCAAGTTCCCCGGACAAGGCCAAGTGCTGGAGACACTGTATCTCGTACGACGTGTACGCTCGACGGACGTACACTTCCAGAGACGCGTTGCATACCTGTTGACAGGATTAAAGTTCAAGTGCGGTAAGAAAGCAATTAATGCACGCTTTAATATTAGATGCTATAATGTTTAATATAATTTCACTTCTGATAAGTTTCATTTGACCTAATGTTTTTTTGTCATAATGCGGTTTCCCTGAAACTGTACAAACCAATAGGGAATTTGAATGATTTTTTTTCATCGTTTATTGGAAAGTACTTACTGATTAATAGAAACCAAACTGTGTACGCAAAACTTTTTATTAATAAACATAACTCTAAGATATAAATGCATGTAAGTGTTAAGAAACGTTTCTCCCGGAACACGTTTCGGAGTGATTCATCGGTGCGCATACGATGAACAATTCTTAAGCATCCTTTATGCAATTTGAATATTTTGTCTGCATCAACAGAATTACCCCAGTATATTACCCCAGTATTATAGAAGAAATCATGAAGTCGACATACAAACCAATTGCGTCAAAATATACAAATTAAAAACGATTGCGTCAAAATATACAAATACAAAACCAATTGCGTCAATATATACATTGTCAAAAGCATTAAGCTGACTTACCGCTGCATTAGTATGGTAGAAGAAATCATGAAGTATATCGAATATCGAAGTCTCCGACAGTATCAGCTTCTGCAGGTTCTCCGGATGGAAGTCATGTCCGTACATGTCGACCGCCGAGAGGAATATCGACTCCATCTGGTTATGGCGAAGCTCGTAGGCCGGCTGGTGGGCGGCTATTAGTACCTGGAAGAGAAGGGGGGGTTATAATAGTCAATTTAAAACTTATAATGGGGGTTATAATGATTATACATTTTTGGTGGAACACAAAAAAGCGTGCCGCAGACGCCAACGACGGCCTTAGCCGACGCCAAGTGTATGGATAACGGCATATCGTGGCGTCAGTGGCACGAAAATCTGATGTCGTATATAGCCGACTTTTTTCGTGTTTACAAGCTTATGCTCGCGACTTCGTCCGCGTGGAATTCGTTTATCGACTGCAAAAAAAACCGTTTTACTGTGAAAGAGGAACAAACTAACGAACAAACACTCTCAGCATTTATAATATCGATTTGTGTGAAGATTTTCTTCTTATTTATTATTATTATTGAGTATTTCTCAAATAGTTTGTACATATTTAACTTACTGTGAGTAACTTTTAAGTTTTACCATTTCGTTACGATTCTTTTTAAAGATTCTCCAATGGTATTGTAGTTACTTTCTTTTGAATAATTAATGAATAATTATGCGTTTAGTTTTTTAATTAACACAATAGATTAAGAAATTTGTGAAAAAACTCATAAAAATCTCGTAACTGATTTGTAATCAGTCAAAAAACTATAAATGGCTGGACTACAGGCGGGCAAGGCGAACGCACCAAACACAGCGCACTAGACACTCCCCAGGCCCCGCAATGGCAAGTTTATTTGCTAGTAAAAGTTAGGCTACGCTGTGTATTTAGGATATATAGTCTGTGGTATAACAGGTCATGAATTTCGGGTTAAAAACTGTACTTACTTGTCTTGCTCTCAGAGCGACTCGGCTGTGTTCCGCGCGATGCAGTGACGTCAGCTCGTTCAAGATGGCCGCCAGTTCATCTGTCAAACCCGGCTCGTTGGACCACAAATGGTCTATTAGGAGGGTTACCTGTTGAAAGAAATAATATGATGAGAAATCGTCATGGAAAGTAAAGGATAATCATCTGTGTACATGCGGTTAGTCTAGTTGGTACTGAGCCTCCGAAGCTAGCGGTATATTTGTGTGGTGAGCACGGGAGAATTTCAAATGACTTTATTAGAAAGATTCCCAGAAGGTCGAATTCCCAAAACATCAAATTCTCAGTATGTCAAGCTATTTAGGTGAGAGAAAAAAAGTGTGTGTGTGTGTCAGCTCCGACGCACGACAGAAGTTTACTCTTTACGAACGATTTAAGGGGGGGAGGGGGTCGACGAAATGTGTCATTGTGTGACAAGAGGTGGGAGGGGTCCTAAGTTTTATGACGTCACATTTCAAAATGTAATACATCTAAGTGTTAAAATGCTAAATATTTACTATGAACGAAAAACTTAAAAATATTTCCATCTCTATCTGTATTGAAGGAGTGGGTTCAAAATCCATTGAGTGAAGAGGATTAACTTTGTAACTTCCATTAATATAATTAATATTGTATTGTTTTTTTTTCTTTTCAAATGTTTGTTTATCAAATCTACATCAGTAGACTATATTAAAAATAATAAAATGGTAATAAAACTAATTTTGGAACTGTTGTTTTTATGTAACAATTTCTAGATGTAAAATCAAAAAATGCGTTTATCTACACCCATATCATAAAACCTCCAAAGTGTAATCAAAAATCGTAGGAAATGACCACCATTTTGACAACCAATTAGGTAAAACGAGTGCTGCAATGTTATTCCCGTATCGTTTTTAGTATAGAAATGAGATTAAATTTGGAACAGCTGTCAAAACTCAAGTGGGTCTCTATTCTAGTATCCATAGATATTAAAACAGTTATTGATACGAAACGTCAATTCAGTATGTTTTTTTTAATATAAACTGCACAACATTTGATCTCGAGTGACATGAGAATAGAGACTTCATTTGTTTGTCTATGATTTAAAAAAAAATGGTCTTGACGGAGGATCGAATTGCCGCCATTATGTTGGTGTTTTGCTGAACGAAAGTAGAATTGTTGTTGAATTGAATAGAAAAAGTTGATTGTAATTTACATTTTAGTTGAAAATATGAATAGTAGTCTTCTCGGAGTGTGTGTGATGTGAAAATGCGCCGGATATCGGAAATATGCAGCCACGATTGCAACAATTAACTTTTTGCCAGAAAATATTGTTTCTGAACCCATCATGGAGGATTTATAATATGTGTGTAGATAAAGTTATGTATGCAACTCTGAATAATTTGGCCTTAAAACACTCGTGCGATCTTATTATGAAACTCGCCTGTCGGCTCGTTTCATGAAAACCGCACTAGTGTTTTAAGGCCTATCATTATGCAACCGTTGCATAAACTACTATTGTGTGTCAGCTCCGACGCACGAAAAGTGTTTACTCCTTACGAACGATTATAAAATAAACCAGTACCCATCATACCATGCTGTCATTTTTCATTTTGACATTTGACAGTAAATAATAAAGTTTCATATTAATTAATATAAAAACGTCACTCATTGAATACAATAATTAATTGACACTTCAGGTCCCGTCGTCTTCCGACTGAGATCCGAGTTTTACCGATGGAAACATATTATTCACTATATCTGTATGCAATGTGAAGCGAACGACGCATCTTCGGCTAACATTGTGTGACTTCGTGTGACTCTGTCGTGTGACAGTGTGACATTGTAGTTTGATTTTACACCCCATAATTTTTCATACTCCGGGCTTATATATGAAAATCGATTCTTAAGGAGTAAACTTCAAAAAATATGTGATTTCACACTAGGGAGAGGGGGGGTCTGACAAATGTGACCAACTGTGACAAGGACGGGGGAGGGGTCCAAAAATCACGAAATTAGTGTGACGTACTTTACGGATGACCCGTAAGTATAATGTGGAAGGTTATAGTGCAAGGTAGAGACAGTTTTGTGAAAATGAAGAAATTGTTTGTTGCTGCCGTCGATGCTACATGGTTTGAGTGAGTGTGTGTTTGTGTGAGCTTGCAGAATTAGTCAATGTGGGAATTAGACAATGTGGGAATTGGACAATTTAGGAATTGGTCGATTTGGGAATTGGACATTATGGGAGTAACGCCTTAGGATTAATTTAAAGAAATTAAACGCAGCAGAAGCCGCGGGAAAATGTAGTGAACAGTACTTACCAAAAGGTTTTTCTTGGCTACTTGGTTGTGCGAGAAAATGATGTCGGCGACAGCTTGCATGTCGTCCTTGTGTTTGTCGCGGAGAGCCATCACGCATTTGTCGTACGAACCTACAACACAATAATTCTTAAGTGCCCTATAAAATTTCCTATTAAAACACCGGTCAAGTGCGAGTCGTACACACGCACCGAGGGTTCCGTAATACGCCAATTTGGCATGGTCTCAACCAATCAATAATAGACTTTATGTTAATTATAAAAGAACTTTGAAAATATTTGTGTTTCCTGAAAAATTCTAATTAGTCCGTCATTTATATTATTAAAAAATATTAAACACTGTTCTTTCTTTTAAACAAAACATGACGAAAATATAGTGCGTTGAAGTTCCATGTGACGTCACGACTTTGCATACTTTTTATCATTAAGCGACGTTATGAGCCCCCACTCCCGAACTTTGACGCGCGTTGTCTTTGTCAATTTTGATTGAGTTGTGAAAGCAAAAAATACGTGTTCAATATTTATTGATAATCTATTTGACGGACTAATTAGTTTTTTTTTTTACCTAGGAAACATCCCAGTTGCAAGTAAGGTGGCAGATTATTAAGCTGCAGCGGTAATTTTCTTGTTTGATTTCAATATATTTTTCACATTTCTATAACATCATACCATTGAATTGTTATTTGTTGTTAGACTATGAAGTATAAACTAACATAAGGCCAAATTTGATAGCTGAAACTTGAGCCGTTATGGAAATACAGCTGAAACAAAATTGGTCTAAAATCAGTCAATTTTCAGGGTATCAATGAATGGGGAGCTTCTCAGGCTTAAACCTTTTTGATATTTTTATTATTTGCTAGTATTCATGCCATAACACCATCTAGCTCTTACCGTTGTTGAGCTAGAGGCCTCTGACAGATGGACGGACATTGTAAGCTCAGTAAAGTCCCGTAGATCCCTTCGGGTACGGACCCCTATAAATTACGAACTTGCATACAAATTTTCATCCCCTATTTAATTCTTTAGGCGTTGAATATTGCAAAAATCCTTTCTTAGTGTACACCAGCGGCCCTAACATGCATGGCACAAAGATAAATTAGAACCGTCTTATTTCTAAGTGCGTCTCTCTCACACTAGTGCCGACGAAAGAGATAGTCATAGAGATAAACGGTTCTAATTTATCTTTGTGGCATGCGTGCTAGGGCCGCTATCGCTACGCTACACAACGTGTCCCTGCCAGTTGGGCATTAAATAAAAACTCGTAAAATATTATCGGAAGTGCTATAAAATTGTTTTTATTTCGCACTAGCTTCTGCCCGCGACTTGGTTCGCGTGGAATTCGGTTTTAGTTACTCCCTATTTTTTTTTTACTGCTTTAACCCTTGCATTATGATGCAAATTAGATTGTTCTTGTGTAAAAAAATAATTTTTTGATGATTCCCTTTTAAGTGACAAAAATTTAACTGTATTTAAATTTTACATAGTATATCTGTATGTATGGTGCCCGCTTAAAGGATAAAGCGATCAAAACAGAGAAAAAAACAAATCGGTCTAGCCATTTTTTTAGGTTTTAAGGGGCTCGCAAACGGGCCAGTTTTTCGGCAATTTATTGCTGCAATTCGGGCCATCCTAAAAAGATTACATTCCAACTTTTTGTCTCGATTAGTTAGTGATAAAATATGTAATCTTTTGGGTATAGCCCGAATTGCAGGAATAAATTGATGAAAAACTAGCACGTTTACGAGCGAATTTAGCGAGACTAACGCACGGTAATTGTATTTTATATATATAGATTTAGAGATAAGCAAGAATCACGAGTAGCACATTAATTGCCAAGACCTATACTGCCCTGCTAAGCCGAAAAGCGGTATCTCAATCAGAGAATGTTTGAGGAAATCGACCTTTTGTAAATTGTCATAAAGTAAATTACTCAAAACTTACTCTAATTGAGCTAGCGCTTTTCGGCTTAGCAGGGCAGTATATGAGACCTAAACGCTGCTCATGTGACTAAGGAGTACGGTTGTCAACCGGTTGTCAACCGTACTATAATATAAAGTATTGTACTCTATTTTGGCTCTGTGTACTATATACCGCTGAAGACATATATAGTACGCAAAAATACTATATTTCGGTTGGTCCTTATAGATGGCCGGTTCAATAGGCATTTTCGCAACTCAGATAGCCACAAGATGCGCAATCGGAATGTTAGAACTCGAATTTGGTGTATTACTAATTATCAAACATACTTTACACTCATTTATAAGGATTTTCAATAAATTACTGTATTTTCTTTCAGTGTTATATTTTATTCATACCTTTGACTGAAAAATACTATATTTGCCCTATAAATAGTTGGCAACCCTACTAAGGAGTAAAAATTGAACTTTTAAATTATTAAATTCTACATGATCTTGATTTATTTTTACATAAATCCTGTTATATAATGTTCTATTGAGGGGTAAGCTACCGTTCCACGGAAATATATTAATATTAGTTACTATAGTCAAATAGCCAATTCCGTGGTACCTGAGATAGTATTTGATTTAATGTCTGGTAATGAACGTGTTAAGACCTAGGTTTAGGCTGTGCGTGTTATTTGTATGCCACGAGTTATCGAGGAAACTGAATATGTGTGCATCAAGTCCCCAATCTGCACCGTGTGCGCGTGTGGACTGGGCTTACCTAGTTGGAAGTTGCTTTCGACTTGATAGTACTGTCTCAGCAGGTCGTGGACCGCCGCCTTCATTCTTCCACGTATGCCATTCCTTGAAAAATAATATTATATTAAATGGCAGCATTAAAAAAACGGGCCTAGTGCGAGTCGGACTCGCGCACGAAGGGTATCTATAAAAACGGCAAAAAAATCACGTTTGTTGTATGGGAGCCCCCTAAAATATTTATTTTACTCTGTTTTTAGTATTTGTTGTTATAGCGGCAATCATCTGTGAAATTTTCAACTATCACGGTTCATGAGATACAGCCTGGTGACAGACGGACAGACAGACAGACGGAGTCTTAGTAATATTTATTTATTTATTTTATTTCTCAGATAACAAAGATCCAATAAGTAATAGGGTCCCGTTTTAGGGTCCCCTAAAAAGACATCTTTATATGATTAAGCATTATGATAGATTTCATGACCCATGGGGGACGCAAACCTTTGTTAAGGGGGTCATGTTCGCAAGCCAGGTTTTTAACCCTTCGAACGCTAAATGCGAAAGAAAATCACACGTGTGCCAACGACGGCTGTAGGCAACGCAAATGTATTGAAAACGGCATATTGTAGCGTCAGTGGCACGAAAATCCGCTGCCGTGTATAGCCGTCTGTGGCGTTCAAAAAGTTAAAATACCCTATCGATGAAACCACTGATATAGTATTAATAGGGTCATGGAGGGGTCACCAGATTTTTTTTACTTGTAAAGGGGTCGCGCACTGAAAGTTGAAATACACTGGTATATGGGCACCGTTAATCAAATAGAAACTTCGTTAATCTCTAATCCATTACTAAAAAAAGTTAACTTCGTTAAACCGTTACATTTCGGATTTAACATTAATTTAACGGAAGTTAACGTTAATCGTTAACTCGTGACAGAAATTGCATTTTATATGACGTTGCGTTAGAAATGTACTTATAAAAAATGTTGGTATGTGCTGTGGAAGTATAGGCAGGACTTGAAACATTAAATATAGTAAACATAGGGTATCGCATTAGTTTGTAATAATACCTATTATTTAGAGATCAAATTCAAATCAAAAGGTATCTGACATAAGCCACGCGGTGTCTTTTTAGAAAATAGTAGGTACTTAATTAACGTTTACCGGACATCGTTTTAGCGGATATTATGAGTCCGTTAACAATTTTTGAAGTTAACTTAAAAGTTAATCCGTTACTCGAAATGTTAACTTCGATAATTAACGATTAACTTGTGCCCAGTGATGATAATATGTTGGTAGTTAAATTATAATTTTCAAAAAACTATCATCTGATTTTTCGATCGTATAAAATTAATACATTTCGTATTTACTTCTTTATTTAAGTCACTAACTAGCGTTTCCCGCGAATTTGTCTGCGTGGGAAAAGTATGCTATCTGGTAGTTCAGGGTATAAGCTATCTCCATTCCATATTTCATCCAAATCCGTCCATCCGTTGAAGCGTGAAGGAGTAACAAACACACTAACACACACAAACTTTCGCATTTATAATATCAGTGATGGCTTCAATACAACATTACCTGTATCGCTGCACGAGTACAACGAGGGCTTGCGTGCTCATGAAGAAAACGTCGCGGTCCGCGCGTTTCGGCAGCGACGCTGCGTGGCTGTAACAAACACACAAACAAATTGATTTACTAGCTTCTGGCCGCGACTTCGCCCGCGTGAAATCCCGTTAGTTGTTCCCTCGGGAACATTTGAATTTTCCGGAATAAAAGTATGTATGTCATTGTACATCCAAACACCGTAAGAGGAGTGTGAACCTACGGTTTTTCATACAAAAGGCGATAACGGTTTCCACACGTTAAATTTTAACCGATGTTGACCAATTTCTGATAGGTGTCAGTCAGAACAAATCTAGGTCAAATATACCAAAACTCATGAAAATTGGTTCAGCGGTTTAGGCGTGAAAACGTAACAAACAGAGTTACTTTCGCAGTTATAATATTAGTTATATAGCGTCGGTAGCCAAATGGCTAAGAATGTCGACTCCTGATCGTGAGGTCCGGGTTCGAATCCAAGCGGTTGCCATGTAACAATGAGTTTTTCTAAATTATGTACATTATCCGCCTGAGGATTGCGGTGACCGATGCTCTTACGGTGAGGGAAAACATCGTGAGGAAACCTGCATATTTAGGTAACTAAATGTGTAACCATGTTTCAATTGGTAAGGTTCTGTCACCAGGGTTACGGAGGTCCACTGTAATAACCCGACCTGTCGAATCTGGGATCATGGACAAAGCCTACCCTGAATTTGAGACGGGAAAAAGCGCTAGGAAGAGAGTTAGCCAAACAAAAATAATGTTGTACTAATTCTGTAGAATATAGTTATTAAAAATAATATTTGTACGCCAGTAATGTTACTTATACTCGCTTGTTTGTATGCAAATAAATACTCATTTCATTTCATTTCAATAATCATTTCATTTCAATAATCATTTCATTTCATTTCAATAATCAATTTTGATATCATTTAATTTCAATAATCATTTCATTTCAGTTCAATAATCATTTCATTTAGGATAGTAGGATTATGCTCACTGATCAATGACGCTGGCGATCTGCTGACTAGGGAACTGCGCCAGTACGCTGGTGATGTTCCTCTCATACAGCGCCATCAGCTTGCGGACTTTCTTCTCGACCGCCACGGGAATACGACCCGACGCTGACGATAGTACCTGACAAAAATAACACGTTATTTAACCTTTAACGCCGCAGTCGGCTGTGGCCGACAGCGTACGACCGTGCCCCTGACGCCACGACATGTCGTTTTAAAAAAGACAATATTTATTTTGCAGGTGGGCCACATGGGCTCTTTTCACATGTCTGAAGCTACCAGCGCTTCGAAAGCTGACATCTGCTGAGAAGAAACGCCGCGAGAAACTCAGCATTAAGTCTTTTTTCAATTTTGACATTAGAGTTTTATCTAAAATCTAACACTTTGTCGGCTACAGCCGTCACTCGGCGTCTGGGGCACGCTTTCTCGCATTCAGCGGTGGCGTTCAAAACGTTAACATAGGAATGATGGTTGTCTGTCTGTCTGTCCGTCTCTCCGTCTGTCACAGCCTATGTGCTCCGAAAATACTGAACCGATTGAGTAGAAATTTGGTACACATGTGTAAGTCGGTGACCGCAACACGGACGTGTAACGTAAATAAATGAATTTAAAACATGAGAGCCACTTTCTGGGGCAATTTAAAATATTTAAAAAAAAACTATATCGTGTGACACATCAAGTGAAAGGGCTCATTACGAGAATCTTAAATATATATATTTTTGAATTTTAAAATAAATAGTTTGACAGTTATTTAGGAAAAAAGCGAAAATTTACCATTCCCCCCCTTCTGAAACATCTCTGATCATCTCTGAAACCACTGGGCCTAAAATTTTGAAAACAAGTTAAATAAAAAAATAGTTCTTTAGCTATAGATTACAGGAAAACCTATAAGAAATCTATGGTATCTAAAGTAACAATAATTTCAGATAATCATGTACGGAACGGAACCCTCTCCACGCGTGTTTAACTTGCACTTGTCCGGTTTTTTAATTTGTTAGTTTTGTGCGAGACAACCTGACTAGAGACACAACCTGACTAGAGAAACCTAGAGACTACATAGTTTTCTTTATACTATATTTTATAGTTTTTCATATTTGTTGATTATTCAACAATCGTTTTATTTTTTTTAGCCTTAATAATTATCATTTATTGCTTTATTACTTAATGTAAAATTTATGTTTGACTTGAAAAGATGAGTTTCTTGCGGCGCTTCTCAGTAATGATGGTCGTGTCCGACGCGCTGGTAGATTCAACACATTTTAATTTATTCATGTGACAAGTAAAAGAGCCCATATGTGGCCTTTACTGCATAAACGATTTGAGTTAGATTTTGTTACCTCCTGCAACTCCAGTAACGGCAGCGACGGATCGCGAAGACTCTGCATGAACTTCTCGACGATTTCTCTCGAACGGGGCGTGTTATACGGCTCCGGTAAACAGTAACCTGTTGAAAATATAATTCATACACATTAAATTATATTGTTAAATTAATTAGAAAGATAGAAAGAAGAAAACACATTTATTCACTTCACAAGGTCACAAAAAAAAAAAAAAAAAACAGGAAAAACGAGGCATGTGTGTCGTCGCGGCAGTGAATCGGTCACTGGCTCAGCGTAACGCTGAGGTGTCAGACACCCGCAGCGCTGATGTGCAGCCAGCACCGTCTGTAGCAATCGGAGCGCTATACAAACACTAAACACTAATAACTACACAAAACTACTTGCATAAATAAGTGGTATATATATATATATATGTAAAGAAAAGCATTTGACTCATGTACGGGCGCTTTTCTTTGGATTTGTATTTGCCGCGCTTTTAGCAGGGCCTACTGGATGTCACGAATGACATATTTGTGACATTTAAGGAAATATGAGAATAAGATTGAATTAATTGTTAAGATATAAAAAGACCTGAAATAAAGGCTTTAAATGTTGTTTCTTTTGTTTTTACAGAGAAACGCAATTAAGTTTTTTGTTTCATTACTCAAGAGTATAATATCATTATAATGATTATAATGATACAGAACATTTAACCAAATACAGTATCCGTTAACAAAAGATTCACTCACCTGTAAAAAAAAAGAAACAACATTTAAAGCCTTTATTTCAGGTCTTTTTATATCTTAACAAATAATTAAATCTTATTCTCATATTTCCTTAAATGTCAGAACTGTCATTCGTGACATCCAGTAGGCCCTGCTAAAAGCGCGGCAAATACAAACCCAAAGAAAAGCGCCCGTACATGAGTCAAATGCTTTTCTTTACATATATGTATATATATATATACCACCGCCGCCAGTGTTTTGGGAACCATACTGGACACGGATTTGCTGGAGGGGGTATTCTTTTTATAATAATATACATTTATGTCAATATATTCCTTTTTTTAATTAGTGATAAGTTGTACATAATATTTATTAATTTATCTTTTTAACCGACTTCAAGGATTTTATCTTTTAATTTATAATGTTATTGTTAATATTGTATACTAATCAAATAAATTATGAAAAAATTTAAAACAAAAAATAATAATATATATATATATAAGAATAAATAAGTGGCTTTTGAAAGAAATGACTGTCTTTTTTGCCTCAAGTTCAGCTTGGTTTTAATCTAATTCTGGTCTTTCCAGTCTACTCGCGGTCTTTTCGGTCTACTCGCGGTCTTTTCGGTCTACTCCCTAACATACCTGCGAGCACGCTCTCCAATATCGCCCGGTACTTGTTGTGCTGCTGGCTCAGCTTATCCGTCAGATTAGGGTTGTCTCCGGTCGGGAACTGTCCTTTGTACGGTTGGGCGGTGTTCACTAAAGTTGGGTCGTCCAATTCTAGAAAAATCAGGTTGTTTTTAATAACAGGATGGTGGCCGGATTCACTAGGGCTTGGTCAAAGTGACATTTATGTACAGGTTAACAGCTGTTTTGGGGAAACATATCTATTTAATCAGGGATCAAACGCTTCAATGCCAACGACGGATATATCCGTCAGGGTATACAGGGTAAAACAGCCCTTCGTTAGTTTGTGATAAAGTTGAAATTCGTGTTACTTCTCAGACATGCTTGGCGTTGAAAAGATTAAAAACTGTACAAATTGATCAACTGGTCCATTTTATTAGATACAGTACTATTAAAATAAGTTCACCATTCGGCCATCCTCGGTTATTGTCGGTATCCCTCGTTTTTCACATAGAGCATATCAAATTACAGAAAGACCTTTTAAATATATGTTTTACCCGTTATCTTATTAAACACAATACAATAGAAGGATATGAGCAACAAAACCTCCTAAAAGCTCTAAAGTAACACAACCTTAATATTGAAATAATAAAAAATTGAGACTATTTTTTGACAGTATGACACGCACCTTACGTAAAACAGTAACTATTGATTAATAAAGAATCATGAATATTATTTTATATTATAGGTACATTTATATAGATTAATGAATTATGCATGTCCATATCGCTTCTGTAAACTTCTTAGGTCTACTGGTTAGTAATTGTGTCATTTTCGTGTCCGGCTTTAGCCGATAATAGCCGAGAAAAGTCGATTCGTTAATTCATTTTAATCGTACTGTTTTAATAACCCTTTTCTTCTTATTGAAAGTTCTACTTTTCATATCAAAAATCTGTTTAATTAAGTTACCTATTCTAAAAGGGTGGAAAGTCGAAAACCTGACAAAAGTTACAACAGCAAAATTTGGCAATACCTATGAAAGATCCCTTACATCTGCGTTGCATTGTTTTTGCTTGTAAAATTGTGTCTTGTAGCCTCGTGAAACGGACAAGTTAATCTAGGTACAAAATACAACAAAAAAAATGCAAAGCCTACCGCACACAGCCAGTGTTATTTAAATATGCCTGTCTGTCTGACTTACCCAGGTTGCCCATAAGGGAGCCCATTTCCAGAACAGCGCCCGGTCGAAGGCACCAGGTCACTTTCCCGGACTCGGGGGCGGACAACGTCATCACCATTTTCATCACCTGGTGAACAAATACACGGAGTGATTGCGTGTTTTACACAACAAAATGTTTGCAAAAAAAGTATTTGGTGCAATGATCTTAAACTAATAATCAAAAACGTATAAACCTAGATTTTGTTCCGACTGACAACCAATCAAAAATTGGTCAAAATCGGTTATCGTTTAAGGAGTGGAAATCGTTGTCGCCTTTTGTATGAAAATGGTGACTTTTGCCGTCGGTTCACAGTCCTCTTAAGTATTTACATGTAATCCTCGACACTATATATATGGCAATACGGTTTTATAAATTTGCATAATTAACATTAACTTTAAAATTAAAAAAGAAGACAATAAATGATGAAGATTAAAATATTAAATAAATTTAATTTAACTGAAAATATTTCAGCATTAAAGAAGTCTTCAACGGACTGCGGCGGTCAAAAGGTAAAAAATGGCCGGCATGTGGAAAAGCGACAGCCGTATTCCGAGATTGAGGGGACTGATAGAGATAATTAAAGTAAATTTTGGCTGCCGAACATGACGTAAAATTTTACTAAATTTCAAATGACTATAGTTGGTTATAAAATTCTGTAAGTGCTAAGGATAGATAAAGGTTTTTTTATGACTGACTAAACTGCGTCTTCGTAATCAAATAAATGAGATTTTCATGAAATGGTCTTTTTACGTAAATCTCTACCTAGTATTATCTACCTAAATATTAATTGATAAATGCTATTAAAGTGAATTCATTCTTACTTGTCTTATTTGGTAAACAAGTTTATAACCTAAAAATTTACCTTTTTGGTTGTAACAGCTATTTTATCCTAAGTAAATCAATCCTAGATGAAAAATTGGCAAAGTGATGTCTAAAATATTATCTCCGGTTGCTTAATTTATGAAGAAATAGCTGTTATAGACAAAAAAAGGTGCATTATGAGGTTAGAAACTTGTTTACCAAATAAGAAAGGTAAGGATGAATTCACTTTAATAGCATTTATCAATTAATATTTAGGTAGATAATACTAGGCAGAGATTTACGTAAAAAGACCCATTTCATGAAAATCTCATTTATTTGATTACGAAGACGCAGTTTAGTCAGTCATAAAAAAACCTTTATCTATCCTTAGCACTTACAGAATTTTATAACCAACTATAGTCATTTGAAATTTAGTAAAATTTTACGTCATGTTCGGCAGCCAAAATTTACTTTAATTATCTCTATCAGTCACCTCAATCTCGGAATACGGCTGTCGCTTTTCCACATGCCCGCCATTTTTAACCTTTTGACCGCCGCAGTCGGCTGAAGCCGTCAGCGGATACAGGGTAAAAAACGTCCTTCATTACCTTGACTTAAAGTTGAAATTCGTGTTACTTCGCAGACACGCTTGGCGGCCAAAAAGTTAAAGAGCGTGTTTAAGTTTCCCGATAGTTGGCACACAAATCCGAATGGCCTTTTCCAACCTAACATTCCCTACCCCTTTCACTAACCTCAATCTCGGCATAAGGCTGTCCTTTTTCCACATGCCCGCCATCTTCAATGAGCGTGTTAATAAGTTTCCCGGCAGATGGCGCTCTCAACTTCGAGGGGTCCTTTTCTTTCTCGAAGACAACTGTTTGGTTGCCGATAACGATTCGATATTTATCGACCTCGTCTTTCAGGTAGGTCGTGTATGATGCTCCATCGATTGAGAGTAGAGTGCCTGGAATATGGTTTCTATTAGCAAGGTAATATGACACATTTTCATTGTAAAAAAAACGGTCAACTGCGACTGATTCGCGCGCCGAGGGTCCCGTACTTACCTAGGAAAAACAGACAGTACCTTGTAGGTACGGAACGCTAACAATTTGCAACCGGGTAACCATTGACAACCTACCTATGAAATAAGACAAAAAATAACTTTCGCAAGCTCCTATGTCCGTGCAACCGTCGAGTGTGATACGACCTTGCAAAGATTATTCTGTCAAAGACATTTTTTTTTTATTATTCAACTAATAATTTACAGTTTTCGGACTTTTTCCTTGACTGTGCTGTAAGACACTGCTTCTTCCCAAATTTCATGATTCTAGGTCAACGGGAAGAACCCTATATATTTCGATTCCCTTTGGATTCCCTTGAAAGTATCAAAATAAGAGACATAAACGGCCGTATCTTTTGTTTGTTAATTTTTTCACAGCTCCAGGAGATTGCAGACCTGAGTATTTGATATTAATTTCAACGTGATACCTCCAAGCGTTTTTGAGAAAAAGGTCTTGACACACAGACAGACAGACAGACAGGCAGTGATCCTATAAGGGTTCCTTTTTTTCCTTTTGAGGTAGGCAATTTAATCCGTCTATTTACCGAATTCCTCAACCTGACTCTATTCGTAACTTAAAATACCCTCGGTCTTTCCAATTTTCTCAAGGTCTACTCGCGGTCTACTCACCTCCATCAGTCATCTTGTGCACCTCCAACTCCTTGAAGCTGCCATTCATGGCGAGGAAGTACGTAGTGGGACCAGATTTGCACGCCTGTACTCTGTATTTGCTGCCAGAATGGATCAGCTCCACTTCCTGGCAGTTTGATAGTTGACTGGAGCCTTGGATTTGGCCTCTATTGAAAAAAAGAAAAGTTATAAATAAATAAATCATGGGACAATCTTTCTTTACAAAAATCGATCTAGTCCCAAAGTAAGCTCTAAAAGCTTGTGTTATGGTAATAGACGACGATATACATACTTATATAAATAAATAAATACTTAAATACATAGAAAACATCCAAAACTCAGGAACAAGCATTCGTGCTCATCACACAACTATTAGCCCTTACCGGGAATCGAACCCGAGACCGCTAGCTTCGGAGGAAGTCACTACCAACTAGATTAACCGCGTCGGCACGCACAAAAGATCACTGTTATAAAGATAGGTAGATAAATATTTACAAACTATTGTACCCGCCACAGCTTCGCCCGCGGTATTTTCCATACAATCTTTATCACCCCCTTTAGGGATGGAATTTCAAGAAATCCCTGCTTAGTGCACCTCTAGGGTACTCCAGGAATGTCTCCTCCAAATTCCAAACGTCTAGGACCACCCGTTTATGCTGTGCGTTGTCTATAAGTGAGTCACGGTACTGTTTTATACTTATTGATTAAAGATTATTAACATTAAAAAAATAAAAACATACTTTTCGAGTCCACTCTTGAACTCGTGGAAATGCGTGGTGATGAGGCTGTCCGCTATCAGTATGGAGCCGCACATAACTCCCAACATTATATCCGGCTTCTCCGATTGCATCTGATAACAATAAATAGATTAATAGCAATTAAAGAAATGAAATGACGACGTCATGAAGCTGGTCTACCGGTTCATGGGTTCCGTACCTAATTATGAAGCGGTCTTTCAAGACTAACAGAACTACGGGCTAACTCAGTCATGGTCGGGTTTTTATAGATTTTGACACTCAAAGGGGTCATCCGTAAAGTACGTCACACTAATTTCGTGACTTTTCGACCCCTTGTCTAAATTTGTTTTAATTCCATTTTTTTTTATATAATCATATCAACATCACACCAAACATTTGGAAAAAATTACAAGGCGATAAAGTATTTATTTTATAGATGGAAGTTACAAACTTAATCATCTTCAATCCATGGACTTTGAACCCACTCCTTCAATATAGATAGAATTGGAGTATTTTTAAGTTTTTCGTTAATAGTTCAAATCTGGCATATTAACACTTAGATGTATTAGACTTTGAAATCCCCTCCCACCCCTTGTCACTTATCACACTTCGTCGAACCCATCCCCCCCCCCCCCTTAACGTGTGACGTACTTTACTTTAGACTTATCCGAAAACTATTTAAATATCAATTTAAGAGGTATTTGCCATATTTTTGTTTAAAATACTGTGCTATTGCATGAGAGTCCACGTACGATAGTACGAAAAATAAATATGAAAATGTAACTGGTCAATCCGGTCTACTCATGGTCTTAATGGTCTACTCGTGGTTTTTGCGGTCTACTTTTGGTCTTTACGGTCTGCTCATGGTTTTCCTTGTCTATTAATGGTTTTTGCGGTCTACTTATGGTCATTTAGCTCTACTCACCCGCTCAGCAATAAGCTCATCAAGCCAGGCAGTGTCAATGTCATTATTCTGGAAGGCACTAGTTTCTAGCAGCGTGATGAGATATTCCACCGTTGTCCTGAAGTCTCCACGGATGCTGAGCTCTTTGAGAGCTATTACTAAGTTTCTGTAACAAATTAATAGTCAAATGCTGGCAGCCAGATGATGAAATGGTTGAGGTCACCGAAAGCCGGTGAATGCTCAAAATTTTCAAAAATTACTATCGTCCTATACGTGGTCTTTTCAGTCTACTCGTGGTGTTTCTGGTCTACTCACTCTCTAGCCTGCTCTCGAGTCTCGCCCCATGAGAAGCAGTGGCCGAACTGCGAGTCGGCAAACTCGTGCAGACCTCCTGATGCGGCCACACTGAAGTATCCCCATACGTTCTTCGATGACCGGAAGTTCAGTTCTTGAACGGTACCGGAAGATGGTTTGAAACCTATGAGGGGAAATAAGTGTTATTTATTTATTTATTTAACTGGATATTTAGTCTTTGCTCGGCTTGATCTATGAAGTTAAAGTTGCTAGTCTCCAGTCTACCTCATATTTTCTTTACCTACCTTCGAGCTTTAGCAGTCTTCCATTATTCTCCGTCTCCCACCAACCTCTTAACATCTACCACCTACTGACCTAGTCTCCCACCAACTTCTCACATTCTCTCACCTACCTGTGAAAGTCTCTAACCGACCGTCCAATCCTCTTTAAGTTCTGATCGTTCTGTAAGTTCTATGAGTACTGACCTTCATCCGGGTTCTCGGAGGTGATCCGGGCCGCGATGACGTGCCCCCAGGGCGAGGGCCTCTGCTTCGGCTCGTCCAGCTCGATCTCCGAGAGACCCCAAGGGGACTCGCCGTAAAGCAGGCGGATATCCTTGATATTGTAGAGAGGGAGGCCCATGGCGATCTGGGAAGTTAAGCGTTTTATAATTTATTCTTCGATAATAATTTATTACTTGTCCCGAAATACGTAGGTATCTTATTGATCTCTTGTTATCTCTTACAATAGTTAACAATTTAGCAATATTTTACATACTGAAATGAATCGATCAAGAGAAATAGGCGTCATTCTTTGAACTACAGCGACGACAACACGGCTCTTAAATGAGAAAGAGACGGGGAGAGATAGGGGGGGAAGAGAGGGACAATTTCCTCTTTCCCCGTCTAACGGCGGCAGTCACCTCTCTGCCCCTAGCTCTCGGAATGAGATCAGTCGAAGTCGATCGATAACTATTTGTAGTAGAAACAATCGATCGATTAAATTCGACAATCGATCGACGTCGATCGCTGGCTCACAGGGGCCTCCAGGGTCTTCCGTCGATCTCTCACAATATCTCACCATCTTCCGCAAACTTCTCAGTCTTCTACCTATCTCATCGACCTTACAGTGTCTCACTGGCTTGTATACCAAGTCCGTTGTAAAAAGAGCGCTGACGGCCATATAAAATGTATGGCCGTCAGCGCTCTTTTTACAACGGGCGAGGTATATCAGTTTACCTTTACCCCCCAGTGTCTCAACATGCCCGACTTTTTCTATTTCCACCAATCACTACCAGCCTCCCACCGACCCCTTCGTGTCCCATGAGCTGTAGTTACCTGCAGTTGCGCGGCGGGCAGGTTGACGTCGGCGACCATCTCGGTGCAGGGGTGCTCAACCTGCAGCCGCGGGTTCAGCTCCAGGAAGTAGTACTGCCCCGACACGGGGTCGTACAAGTACTCCACTGTGCCCGCCGACACGTAGCCGACCATTTTGGCTAAGCGGACCGCAGCCTGCAGAACGAAGGTGAATGTTTCAATTCTTAGTTTAAACATGTGGATAATAAAATGGAAAGAGTCAATGAAGCCTCTTAACGCCAGTGTTTTGATATGGCAACATTGTCAACAGTGCCACGAGTGCCACAGTCATCTATCTATACGGCGCGGTTAGCCTAGTAGGTAGTGACCCTAGCGAGTGGACCCGCGTTCGATCCCCGGTAAGGGCAAATATTTGTGTGATTAGCACGAATGTTTGTTCTGAATATTGGATGTTTCCTATGTATTTATCTATATGTAGTCTAGTCTAGTATGTAGTATCTGGATGACTGGATATTTTCGTACGAATTTTATGCGTTGGTAAAGGGCTCCCAATTATAGTTTTTCTCACAAAAGAAAGAACTTGTAAAAAAGGGAATAAAATAATCATCTGGACTCGAACCGGGGTCTTCTAGTTTCGGGACCAGACCTTCTAGTTGCAGATGGTGTCGAAATTTACCTTCGTATTCTAATGATATTGTAGCAGTTTTTCATTGCCCGAAAACACGGATAAAACGACGTGTTCTAAAAATATAACCTAGCTAGATCGATTTATCGCCCCTGAACACTCTGCAAACTTAATTTCATGAAAATCGGAGCCGATCTCGGAAAGAGATTCAGATTATACATATACAGGATGTCTCATTTAAATCGGTCAGTATGGGAAAGTCTGAAACTATAAGACATACGAAGATCTGTTTTTAGGAACCATGTCATCGATTTTAATGGGAAGAAAAACTGCATTCATACACTTAAAAAAAACCTGTACACAGCTCGGGAATCGAACCCATTTATTTTGAAAAAAATAAACTTACACTATTTCTATCCAGATACCGATCGTGTAGGTCTTAAACAGTAAATGACTCTATGAAACATGATGTCTAAAATGAACAATGTATGAATGCAGTTTTTCTTCCCATTAAAATCGATGACATGGTTCCTCATGGTGGATCTTCGTATGTCTTATAGTTTCAGACCTTCCCATACTGACCGATTTAAATGAGACACCCTGTATATACAAGAATTGCTCGTTTACAGGTATTACATAGATAGATATCATCGTCTAGTACCCACAACACACGCATTTAGAGCTTACTTTGGGACTAGATCGATTTGTGTAAAGATTATCCCCCGATATATTAATTTATTATATGTATATGCGAAAACATACTCTTAGTTGTGATATTTTTTAGCTTTTTAAATTTAACTTCTAAAGATTTTTTGAAACAGCTATGATGTGGCTACCTTTTCCATTTCAATGAAGACTTCCGGCTTGGCAATGGCGGCTGGCGCTTCCTCTATGATTTTCTGATGACGCCGCTGGATGGAGCAGTCACGACCGAAGAGTGAGATCGCGTTCCCTGAGCACATCAATACAAGAATTTAAAAGTGGGGAAACTTAAATCGTTTATTCAGCAAAGGCCACTTGTGGGCTCTTTTTACTTGTCACATGAATAAATTAAAATGAGTTGAATCTACCAGCGCTTCGAACAGGACCATCATTACTGAAAAGTGGCGCAAACAAAGCAGAAAGTCATCTTTTCAAATCAAACTTTGATTTTACATACATACATACATACATATAATCACGCCTGTTTCCCGTAGGGGTAGGCAGAGACCACTTCTTTCCACTTGCTACGATCCTTACATGCTTGTTTCGCTTCGTCCACTTTCATTATTCCCTTCATACATGCTCTTCGGTTTAGGGTACTCTTGACCTGGCCTTTTTTCAAGACGTCCCCGATTTGGTCTCGAAACGTCCGCCTAGGTCTACCCCTTCCAACCCTTTCATTCACACTCGCCTTATACACTTTTTTCGTCAATCGTTCTTCATTCATTCTCTCGACATGGCCAAACCATCTCAGCATACCTTTCTCAATTTTTGTCACTACATCTTCTTTCAGACCACAACGTTTCCTTATCTCACTATTTCTTATCCTGTCACTCAGTTTAACTCCTATCATACTTCTTAACGCTCTCATCTCAACTGCATTTATTCTGCTTTCATGTTTCTTCTGCCATACCCAACTTTCACTTCCGTACATGAGTGTCGGAACCAACACCCCCTCATGCACAGCCAAACGAGCCTTGTTAGACACCTTTCGACTGTTCATAAAGGAGTGCAAAGCTCCATTCACCATGTTTCCTGCATTCACTCTTCTTTCAATATCACTCTCACACTTTCCATCTCTTGTAAACTTTGAACCCAGATACACAAACTCATTCACCTGTCCAATTTGTTCATCTCCAATCACGATATTGCAGCCTGTCACTGCCTCATCTCTTTCAAACACCATCACTTTCGTCTTCTTTACATTCATCTTCATTCCCTTTCTAACAAAATCTCCACTCATAGCAGTTACCATCTCCTGCAACTCCTCGGCCGAAGACGCAAGTAATACTTGGTCATCAGCATAGAGAAAACATTTGACGAGTAAGTCATTCATTCTCAACCCACTTTCATTCTCTTTTAAATCTGTCAAGCAATTGTTCATGAACAGATTAAACAGCCACGGTGACGCTACACATCCCTGTCTAACACCTTTTTCGATATTAAACCATTCAGTGTATGCCCCGTTTATCCTTACACAAGCACTAGAATCCCTATAAAGAGATTGCAATGCTCGTATGAGGATACTGCTCACACCGTTCACGGACAATGCTGACCACAATTCATTCCTCACCACTCTATCATAGGCCTTTTCTAGATCCACGAACGCGCAATAGACCTTCTTGTTTTTAGCCAAACACTTTTCGGCTATGCACCGCAAGGAAAAGACCTGATCCGTACATCCCATTCCCTTTCTAAATCCCGCTTGTGCATCCCATACTTTTTCGTCTGTTTCATTCACAACCCTTTCAATCAACACTTTCGCATACAATTTACCGACTACGCTGAGAAGGCTTATACCGCGGTAATTTATGCAGTCCTGCCGTGACCCTTTTCCTTTATACAATGGCACGATTACGGCTTTGCACCAGTCTCCCGGTACTTGCCCATTTCGCCAGCACAAATTGAAAAGGCGGTACAGCTGGCTAGCCACTATGCCCTGTCCAGCCCTCAGCATCTCGACGGTAATCCTGTCATACCCTGCAGCCTTACCTAATCTCATACTCTTCAACGCTTTCACTATTTCATCCATGCTTATTACACTTTCATCAACATTTATATTACTTTCCATGGAAGGTGCCGGATGTTGTACCTGCACTTCCTCTCTTTCAAACAAACTTTCAAAATACTCTTTCCATCTCTTTAATACACATTCTTCTCCTTTTATAATGCTCCCATCTTGACTCCTGATTGTACTCAGCTCCGAGGTAGAAGTTTTTCCTCTGGCTGTTTTGATGGATTTCCAGAAAAACTTGATGTTTGTCTGGAAATCTTCAGTAAGCCTCCTATCAAAATCATCCTTTCGTTCTTCTTTCTTTCTAGACACAGCTTCTTTCGCTGCTGATTTTAATCTTTTATACTTCGTTCTTGCTTCCTTTATCTCGTCATCCGTTGCCTTTTGCACTTTTTGGTTAGCTTTTGTTGCTAACCAATCCAACCACGCTTTCTTCTTTTCTTGCACAACCCTTTGTACATCTTTATCCATCCACACATTATAGTTCTTTCTTCCTTTCCTTCTTTTAGCTACCCCGCATACCTCAATAGCAACATTCACGACCCCTTTCTTAAATGTCTCCCACAAATCTTCAATCACACCTATCTCTTCTATGCCTTTAAAACTTTCTTTCAGTTTCTCTACATACTCGTCTTTCTTTTCTTTTTCTTGTAGATTTTCCACTTTTACTCTGTCCAAAACACTCGTAGGCTCGGCCCCTCGGTGACGCCACCGTTTAAAGAGGCCACGCATTCGGACTATGACCAGGAAGTGGTCTGTGTCGAGGCCTACACCGCGGTATGCCCGAGTGTCTAGCACTTTCTTCCTCAATTTTTCATCCACAATTACAAAATCAATCATACTTCTAGACTCACCCTCATTTCTTGTATACAAATGGATCTTTTTGTGATCAAACATTGTGTTGGCCACGCAAAGATTCCATTCCAAACATACTTCAAGCAGGCTTCTCCCATTGTCATTCACTCTCTTGTCCCCAAACGTACCCAGAACTCCTTCATACCCATCACGCTTTACTCCAACCCACCCATTAAAGTCCCCTAACATCACGATCCGTTCATTTTCTCCGCATTTATTCAATACCTCTCTCATGCTATCCCAAAATTCCTCTCTCTCTTGTTGGGCTTTTAATGACCCACCTCCGCGCAGATCCGTCGGTGCATAGACCCCAAGGATAAACAAGCGAGTGAGTCCGACTTTTAACCTAATCCAGAGGAGTCTTGGGCTTACACATTCATGCTCCATCACACATTCAACTATTCGAGAGGAAAGAATCACACCAACTCCCTTACAGCCTCGGCTGGTTTGGGGGACTCCCGACCAGTATGCCGTGTAGGGACCATGAACCGTGGTGTCACATCCTTTCCTCTTGGTTTCGTTCACGCACAGAATATCTATGCATCGTTCATCCATCATCTGACATACTTCATCTACCTTACCATCCATTCCTCCTCTTACATTCAACGTAGCGAAGCGGCTCTCCATGGGCCGCTTTTCGCCCCCGCGAGAAACGAGACGTGATGGGTGGCGAACCACATCGCCGCCATTTTGGTTAATTATATTATTATTATCATTATCCATTGCGTTCCCACGAATAGCGAGGGAAAGGTTTGTCCACCCCAGCAGAGCCCCGCATGCCAGGGTAAGGCTGGCCTAATTCTGGGTCGCCCGGTCCCAGGGCAGTGTGGCACGCTAACGACTAGGCTTGCCCCTAGCCATGCATCCATCGGCGCGGTAGACGTTGGATTGGCGGAGAGGGTAGGAATAGGGAAAGGGAAGGATAGGTGGTGTGAAAAGGAAGATTGGTAAGTTAGAGTGGGCAATAGGAAATGTAGGATATTACCGCCCAGGAGGGCAAGGGATAGGACATTTTACATGATATGTATATTCCGAGTACATAATCATTGGCCTATATACTTAACACTACAGTACCCTATGTCCTATTCCAGGACCTAAAGTCTTTACACCGAGAGTTGATAAATAAAATAAAAAATCAGGGCTTGCTAACTCATTACAAATAGCTAATTATTTTTATCGACGATAATAAAAAATTAAAAGGAAAAACTATATTTTATTCATAGAATAAGTACTATTATTGAATAGCCCGTATAAGTCTCATTGCTGGCATATCATCGGACGACGACCTCGACGAAGTCTCAGAGTCGGAGGAAGAGTCAGAGTCAGTGACGTTTATTATGAAACGTTCAATTGCTTCGTCTAAAACAACACACGAACACCCAAACGACACACTCGAAGCGTATTCCAGAACGGAATGGCAATATGGCGGCGCCGCGCTTGACAACAACTGCGTGCCTCGTACCACGAACCAGCGACGCCCGTCATACAGTTTGCGATGGGTAAGCGACAGTCGCTATTTCGAGACGATATCATAATATTTATCAACTCTCGGCGAACAGACTTTACAGACACACCCACACAAACTTTCGCATTTATAAGATTAAATAGGGTTTTGAAAAGACAATTCTCATCTTACCGTACTGGTCGGCAATCAGCTGCACTTCCAAATGTCTGGCCGACTTCGCGAGCTTCATCACGAAAATCGGTGAGCCGGGTACCTCAGCTTGCACCTACAACAAAAAACGAGTCAATACAAACCTTTGTCAGACCTTTTACACGTGCAGCCTGTGGACGAAGTACACACAAAAGGCGATTAATGCCCTGCGCATCCAATATAATAATGGATTAAGGATGCTGCTGGGGTTGCCTCGCTTTTGCAGCGCATCGGGGATGTTTGCGGAGTTGCAGATTGACAGCTTTGGTGCAATAATACGCAAAAGGACTGCCTCCCTGATGCGTCGCGTGCGGGACAGTACCAACGGGCTCGTGAGGCTGGTCTGGGACTACCCTGCTGGGGAAATGTGGAAGCATTGGAATGCTGTTCACATGGGCTCCAGAGGGGTAGTCTATGATATTTTTTAGTTTTTAGTTTTGATTGTATACTAACATAGCCGGTAAGTTCTTGCTGTTACTAACATTATGGACATAGTGTGAAATAAATAATTTGATTTGATTTGATTTGAATACCATTGGCCGGATAGCCGGGTATCCGGCCGCACATGAGCTACATTTTAATAAAAAAATGTCTTCAAAGGTCATAAAAAAGTAAAAATATCAAGTGGTACATTTCGCTCCTGTGCCTCGGTTTGTAAGAAACGTTTATTTTTCAAATTTGTAATTTATATCTTGTGTTATGATTATTATTCTGATTTTATATGTAATGCTGATTTTTATAGTTTCAATTTAATTATTTATAAATATTTTTTAATGTAATTTGAACCAATTTTTTAATTTATTGTATTTAATTTTTATTTTGTTTTTCATTGTATTTTATCAAATACCTGTGGATGAATTATTGAAATAAATGACTATTATTATTATTTTTATTATTTACAATATTATTATTAAGATTTATTAACTACAGTGAATTCATCCATACTTGTCTTATTTGGTAAACAAGTTTCTAACCTCAAAATGCATATTTGGCTAAAATTGCTGTTTTATTGCAAATAAAGGAACCAGAGACAATATTTTAGACGTCACTTTGCCAATTTTTAGCCTACGTCTGCTTTATTTAGGATAAAACAGCTGTTTCACCCAAAAATTGCACATTTTGAGGTTAGAAACTTGTTTACCAAATAAGACTAGTAAGGATGAATCCACTGCGGTCAACTAACAACCCGCAAATAAGTTTGTTATCGCAAAAACGACCAAACCAACGCCGTTTTGAAAAAAAAAAAACGAAAAACTTAATCGACTAAAGTTGCATATAATTATCGAACCTGCTCACAAAATTTCACTAGAATCGGTTGAGAAATGCGACCTGCTGCTCAATTACGTAACACCAAGTGGTATCGCTTTCGCGAAAAGTAAACCAATTGTGCCCTTATTTACACAGAGTTAAGACTAAATTGGTTTGCATTTCGAGCCAAACCGATACCAATTGTGCTGCGTAATTGAGCTGCTGTAGACGAGAACAGGACATCCGACGGACATCCATACGAAAGCATTTTTGCCCAAGCTAAAACGGAGACATATGGCCAAATTCAGAAAGGCCACTGAAATTGATATTTAATTAAAGTGACGTTAGAGTGACGTTTTTTTATAGGATGGTATTTATCCATAATTCGTATTATAGGTCACAAAAAAATGGTGCGATGGTGGTGGCGATGATGGTGGTGGTGTGGTGGTAGTTATGCGATGGTGTTTTGTATAGGATGGTATTTATCCATAAAAAATCGTATTATAGGTCACAAAAAATGGTGCGACGGTAGTGGTTGTGTGTGATGGTGGTGGTGTGGTGGTGGTGTGGTGGTGGTTATGCGATGGTGTTTTGTATAGGATGGTATTTATCCATAATAATTCGTATTTATAGGTCACAAAAAAATGGTGCGACGGTAGTGGTTGTGATGGTGGTGGTGTGGTGGCGGTTATGCGATGTTGTTTTGTATAGGATGGTATTTATCCATAATCATTCGTATTATAGGTCACAAAAAAATGGTGCGACGGTAATGGTTGTGATGGTGGTGGTGTGGTGGTGGTTATGCGATGGTGTCATTTGACAACAAAAAGTGAGCATCGCGAAAATCGCGTTGGGCAGTTCCTTACTATATATTTGTATGGCAATACCTGTCTGAACATGTTGGGGAAGTCGTCGGGGTTCTCGACCTTCCTGATGCCCTTCCCGCCGCCGCCCTCGGACGCCTTGATCATGACGGGGAAGCCGATGCGCTGCGCCGCCTGCAGCCCCTGCTCGGCGCTCGCCACGCAGCCCTTCGCGAACAGCTCCGAAGATATCTTGATCTTCTTGCTGTTGTACTCCGCCTTCAACTCTACAACAAATACAAAGTTAGCCAGTTTTATTACCGAGACATTTACACGAACTCATAAGGGAGCGTTCAAGTATTACGTAACGAATTTGAGGGGAGGGGGGTCTTGTAAAACGTTACGATGCGTTACAGGGGCGGGAGGGGGATTTGAACTACGCGTTACGTAACATTTTTTTAACCATTCAGAACGGTCGCGTATTCGTTCACGCTTTTTTTCTTAAAATTTTAAATGGAATGACCACTTGAACATTTTTTAGGTAATAATGGTCACTTGGTGGTTAAATAACGTTTTACTAGGGGGGGTACATAACAACGTTACGGCGCGTTACATGTGGGGGTGGGGGGGGTCAAAAATCTCCAAATTGCGTTACGTACGTGACATTGTGTCACAAGGGGTGGAAGGGGTCCTAAGTTTCGTGTCGTCACATTTCAAAATCTAATACATCTAAGTGTTAAATGCGAAATTTGAACTATTTAAGAAAAACATAAAAATACTTCAAACTCTATCTGTATGGGTATAAGGTTTAAATTGTTTTGTTGGCGAGTTCACACTCTCTCTACTAGTGTCACGCGCAAAATTATTAACGGAAATATTTTTTAATGGAAGTTAATTAGACCCTTTACAATGTTTAAAGTTAACTTAAAACTTAATCCGTTACTCGAAATGTTAACGATTAAAGGATTAACGGTCTTGTGCCCAGGTAGGGTCTTAGGCAACATTGTCTTTCAAAAAATTAGCACTGTCTATGGCTTCAGGTTGGGATGGACTCACCACTACCACTCCACGGTAACGTCGGTATCTCGGCCGTCTGCGCCACGATGGAGGAAGCTATCTTGTCTCCGAGGGCCCACATGGCTTTCTCTGGAGGTCCGATGAAGACCACGCCAGCTCTGTGCAGCAGTTCCGGCAGCTTCGGGTTCTCCGAGGCGTGGCCCCACCCGGCCCAGACAGCCTGGAAGCAAGGGGTATTATTAGAAAAACCGGCCAAGTGCGAATCGGACTCGCGCACGAAGGGCTCCGTAACATTAACTAAAATCAAGCAAAAAAAAAATATCTCGTTTTTTGTATTCGATCCCCCTTAAATATTTATTTTATTCTGTTTTTTAGTATTTGTCGTTATAGCGGCAACAGAAATACATCATTTGTGAAAATTTCCAAACTTGCAAGCTATCAAATTTGCAAACTATCCAACTAACAAGGTTCATGAGATACAGCCTGGTGACAGATGGACGGACGGACGGACAGACGGACAGCGGAGACGGAGCGCGCCGAGGGTCCCGTACTTACCTATGAAAATCAAACAGTACCTACCCTGTAGGTATGGAACCCTAAAAATGAAAAAGAAGGTAGCTTTTAACAACCGAGTAACCGTAATGGTACCTATTAAATAAAACAAAAAATTGCTTTCGCAAGCTCTTATCTCCGTGCAACCGTAAAGTGTAATACGACCTTGCAAAGGTTATTCCGTTCTTTTTTTTGCAAGTTTTCAGACCTTTTCCTTTACTTGTACTATAAGACACTGCTTCTTACCAAATTTCATGATTCTAGGTCAATGGGAAGTACCCTATAGGTTTTGATTCCCTTGCGAGTATCAACATAATTAAGTGGCATAAACGGCCGTATCTTTTGACTGCGGTGACAGAATGGAAGTGAGTGTGATCAACCAATGAGGTTCGAGCATTGATTCAGTATTCGAGGTGTTAAGAAGACTGAACCAACGGCAAAAAGCACCCTTTTCATACAAAAGGTGTGACGTGACGACCACCCCTTAAATGTTAACCGATGTTGACCAGTTGAGGGTTAAGCTACCGTACCACAGAAAATATTAATATTTGTTACTACAGTCAAGTAGCCAATTGCATTGCTTAGCGACCCCAACATGGTTAAGTCGGGCCGGTTGACACCCCTTAATGAGATTTGGTGTGATTCTCCTTCCTCCCCCATTTTGAGCTCACGTATTTGTACCCCCCCTAAACTAGTTAAGAATTAACCTGCACTTGAGTCCTGATGGCGATATCCACGATCAATTCAACGTTGGCATAATTATTATTGTTGCTACCGCCAGGCACGGGGACGTAGTGGTCGGCCATCTTTATGTACTCCGCGTTCGCTTTCAAATCCTCCGGGGTCACCTGGGAACAATAAAATAATGTGTATAAGTTTAATGGCACGAGTATCATAATAGCCGTACCGCCCATTATACAATAAAATCAATCATCAATCAACAGTACCGTGACTCACTTATAGACAACGCACAGCCTAAACGGGTGGTCCTAGAGGTTTGAAATTTGGAGGAGACATTCCTCGAGTACCCTAGAGGTGCACTAGGGAAGGTTTTTTTTTTAATTCTGAATGACATCATAAGTCCCCACAACCGAACTTTGATGCGCGTTATCTTTGTCAATTTTGATTGATTTGATGAAGCAAAAAATATGTGTCCAATCTTTTTTGATAATCTAAAGGCCCGGGCGCCGCAAACGCGCCGCAACCGCGTTTGGTGTGCGCGGGCCTTTACTGACGGACTAATTAGAACTTTTCAGAAAACTTTCTTATTCGGATGACAATACAATAGTTTGGTACCATCGAGTTGATCTGAGCATGGAGCCAGGAGGTGGATGGTGGAACTCTTCAATGACTAGTGAACCCCTCGAGTTTGGGCTCATTTGGTTTGTATTGACGAGTCCAATACATTACCTTGGTGATGAGGGTCTTTTGTACTTTTTAGTGCGATACGCGTGTGTACAATTTATATAACAAAATGACCAAAATGTTGTTATGCAGTCATCAAAACCGCCTTTTTACTGGTTTTGGTGGTTTCGTGACTTCTCGCTGTACAGGGACGATATATCCGACTCTCGCGGGAATTGAGCCGATCTATCAGTGGTCGGTAGGTATCTTACCATGACGACGAAGCGTACGGCGCGCTCGTTCTTGAACATCTCGTACGACCATCGTCGGATCGAGCGCATGCATTTCACTGCGCCAATCCCATTATTCGCTATCAACACCTGGGGACAACGAAAAACAATTTAACTTCTTTTACCACAGAATAGATAATAGTACTAACTTACAGAAGAATCACTGTCTAACAAAACCGGTGTTTAGGTACAAAGATATGCCTAATTATGCCTTCTCTCTACGTCGCATAAACCGTGCTTCGTGTACGCTAGGGTTGTCAGTTTATCCGCGTCACCCAACAACACCAAACATCAGGGCTACTCGATGACGCGTGAATCGGCCAGCGAGCGAGCGAGCGGCAACCTACTGCGGTTTACAGCTCCGAGCTGTCCGACGGCCGAGCGTACCTAAACTGCGGAGTGAGAAACCCCTGCTTTTACCCAGGACTTATACCGCTTCCGCTGCGACGCACTCACATTTTTCGCATTTATAATATTAAAAACATTTAGAAATATATGTATACCAAAATTTAAAGAATTAATACATTTCAAAATCGTTCATTTCATCATCATCGAAAGACATCCACTGCTGGACATAGCCCTCCCCCAATGATCGCCACAACGACCGATTCCGTACTGCTCGCATCTAGCGGAGACCCGCAATTTTCACGAGATCGTCAGCCCACCGTGTGGGTGGTCTGCCCACGCCGCGTCTCCCGGTCCGTGGTCGCCACTCAAGAACTGCGACCCCATCGGCCATCTGTTCTACGAGCAATGTACCGCCCACTGCCACTTAAGTTGAGCAATTCTTTGGGCTATATCGGTTACTTAGATCTTTTACAGATCTCACTTCAATCATCAATAAATATAAAACAGTACTGTGACTCACTTAAAGACAACGCACAGCCTAAACGGGTGGTCCTAGAGATTTGAAAATTGGAGGAGATATTCCTCGAGTACCCTAGAGTTGCACTAAGGAGGGATTTTTTGAAATTCCATCCCTAAAGAGGTGATAAAGATTGTATGGAAAATACCGCGTGCGAAGCTGTCGCGGGTCCACTAGTATAAAATAAAACAAAAGTATATATTATCATACTTAGCATGAAATCAAGATACGGTTTAAATTATATATTATAGAGTTCACAAGCCGTATTATACTGATGAAAAACTATAATAAGATAAATTATCAGAAGATTTTAATGGACACGCGCAATCTTAGGTCAGATTACAGGTCAACGCAGGCGCATTAAAATGATTCGCAAGAGACGCGGATGACCAGTGATCGGCCAGGATGCGCTGTTTTTGTCACACTCGCTGTGAGACCGTTCGCGCATTGTTGCCAATTTTGCAACTTTGTCACTAAAAGCATCTTTTCAGTTGATTTAGCAACTAAAATTTCCAACATCTAGCAACTTTAGTTAGTCGGGCTTTTGTTAAAGTATATTCTAAATAATTTGCATCGTATACAGGCGCGGTCCGAAGGGGGGTCACATGGCACATGACCCCTCCAAAATCGTACACGTCAAATTGAAAAATCTTCTAAAACAAAATAAAATAGTCTAGTCTAAAAGTAAAGTCTAATTAACTCCACATAACATTTTATTATTATCGTTTTTATGTTGGAGCAAAACAAAATTTTTGATAAAATACAATTTTCCTGTATGTGGACCACCCTCAAATTATCCCTTTTTGTTTTTTATTATTCATTAGGATATCTGCTATGGTAACACATTTCGGTAAGTACAACCTCAGCATACTGACAGGGGCAATCACAGGCCACTGCCCACTAAATAGACATCTGTCAGTAATAGGGGTAAAATCAGACCCACGGTGCCCTCACTGTGGGGAGGAGGAGACTAGCAAACACCTTATAGCCGACTGTGTACTGTGTGTGACGTACTCCTCACTGAGATACAACATATTCGGAGTAGATGTAATAGATGTAACTGAGTTAAGTAGCTTGAACCTGCAGGATGTTCTTTTGTTCTGCAGGAGAACAAGAAGATGGGATCCATGTTGGATGGGAGCGCCGCCGGGGCAGTAACCTTAAACTACAAAACATAGGGGAACTGGGCTGAATGATCAGCACACGCAGATCGACCGCTCACCTGTCACCGGCCAGGCGTCTCCGCCCACCATCATCATCATGGTAATACATTCTGTGAAAATTACCCGCTACCCAAAATAAATTAAAGGTAAACTAGGTGTAGGCTTACAAATAGTGTCCCATGTCACCCTTTGGGTATGGGACTTTAAAAAGAAGCAGTGTTCTAACCTTATTTATGGGCTTGGTACCCTGGAACCTCTTGACAAACTCCTCAGGTGTGGCAACAGTGAAATCCTTCTCTTGGAATCGCTGGCTGTGTATCACTGTGCCTTGTGACATAGACGGCCTGCAAAAAACACATACAAGATATTACTCGGTAGCTCAACTTATGGCAAAAAAATGTTGTGCACTCAAATCCAAGCTTGAGTGTTGTTTAATATATTCACCGGATTGTAGGTGTGATGAGTGCGTCGGTGGCTTAATGGCTAAGGATGTTGACTCGTGATCGTAAGGTCCGGGTTCAAATCCAAGCGGTTGCCATGTACCATTGAGTTTTTCTAACTTATGTACATTATCTGCCTACGAATTGCGGTAATCGCTGCTCTTACAGTGAGGGAAAACATTATTACTATAGATTTTATGCACAGGCAGCTTATAGCTGATACGTGCATAATCAGTGTCCACTTGTGTTTTTTTAATTTAAACATCGTGAAGAAACGTGCACATTTGGGTAACTAAATGTGTAACCATGATCCAATTGGTCAGGTTCCCCTGTCACAAGGGTTACAGAGGTCAGATGGCAGTTGCTCCACTGTAATTAACCCGCCCTGCCGATTCCGGTATCATGGTCAAAGTGTACCCCGTAGCGTAAGCATAGACGGGAAAAAGCGCTAGGAAGAAGAAGGATTGTAGGTGTGATGAAACAAGAATATACCAATCATTATTGCTAAGATAATTCTTGTAACAAGTTCAAGATAGAGGAAGGAAGCTGCCGTCAAATAGGATAATGATGCAACTGAGTTGTGTTGACTGACGATCATGATTTTTTGCTAACTATATTTTAGTTTAGGCTAAACTAACTAAATAGCAAAATTAACTTGAGTTATGATGCTAAGCAATTGTTCAGTGTACGCCGATGGAAAATGCTGTAACTCAAGTTGCGTCTTGTCATTTGACAGCTGAACATTACTATTAAAAGAATAATAACAAATATTAAAATTATTATCTATATACATATAATTTTATAATTGTGTTGTATGTTGTGTAACTATATAAGTAATAACCTGAAATAACTAATTTATATGCCGTGCCTTTTTTCTGGAAGTAAGGCAAAGCAAAACTACCAGTAACATGGATAATTGGGCCAGAAAATTGACACAACACAAAGTTATAACTGCATTGTTTTATTGGAACTCTCCACCCATATAGGACATAGGATATTAACACAAGAAGTATATTTTTTAAAAGGTTTTATTTGACTTCAATTGTTCGTTAGTTAGTATGTTTGTTGTTGTTTGTGGTTGTTATGTTCTATCTTGGACAACTATTTTGAATGAATGCCCATGAGCGGAATAGGCTGAAATTTGGTAATCATTATGTAAACCAAATTTAATTGCAATAAAAAAATCTTATTTGTTCAATAATTTCTTTAGTCATCAGTTCAAAAATAAAGAAAATTAGTACCTAATAAGTGTTTTAAATTTTTTGTGAGACAGGCAAAGTAAACGAACTAATATTCGCATCGATCAACACCGAACATACCTAGTTTAATAATATGCGAAAGTAAATTAAGTAACGTAAGTGAAACTATAAGTGAAATCAGTGGCATACTTATTAAAACCAATGCCTGCCTTGTTTTAGAAAAAAAAACGGGTAGGAAAAAAACAAACCGTGAAAATAGAGCACAATAATAGTACAAATAACAATGAATTGGAATAAAATCAAATAGGAAATGGAAGAAACTTTGAATTTTTCTAACCTGTAAGGGCTATCCGAATATAATCCGTTCATTGAACGATACATTGTTCACAGTTAAAACAGTAATTTAAACACTGTTTAACTATTTAGCACGGTTTAAAATCACATTTACATTCTTTTAAAATATACGAACACTACATTTCGCCGCACCAATTAGTTTTGTTTTCACGATTTGACGTTTCATCCGCCAATTGAGTTTCCTGACGGATCGTACGATCATGTGTTCTCTCTCACTCCTATTGATTAACAAGAGTTAGAGCGGGATAAGGGATCGGATAACTGAATCAGAGTTGCCGTTAGCGCAAAAGGTTGCAATTATTTCATAAGTAATTTGTTTTTGCGCGTGTTTACGCTAGAGACGGGAAATAGGTCATATCGATATGTCAAATGTAAACAAACAAGTAGATTGGTTATGTTTTGTTATCTAAAGCCGTAATTTGCTTATCTACCCCCGTGAGCTAACATTAGATCTTTTTAGAACAACAGAACAACAAATAAATATGACTAAATTCGTAATTATTATGATAATATTGTAAGTCGTAAAGGAAAAACAGGTTTTTTATAAATATTTATAGTAAAAAACAATTCAAAATATTGAGAACTATAAATAAATGTTAAGAAACAAATTCCTTTTTTTTTGCATAATCGTTAAAACGGGTTCACAACCAACACTGGCTAATTTAAATTCTTAGCTCTGTGACGTCACGTATTGCGTACATCGTCCGTTCAATTTCATTATCGCTCTTCCTTCGTAATAAGAACTAGTTTTGTTAATTAGTTAGGGAAAATATATTTAAAATTAGGTCAACTGTGAATTACCAATATTAGACCGCCATATTTATTCATCCGTGAAATAGGTTCAATTTCTGAATAGGAAACGTAGGTTTTTATTAAGATTTAAGAGTGCCTAATCTATTGTGGAAGGCACGCAGATACTCTGAGTTTTTTTAGTATCCAATTACAAACTAGAGTAATTGTTAAAAGCAGATAAAAATATAAAATGACAAAATATGTATATTTAAAAATAAAATATTGAGAGGTACTAACAACAATAACTAATTCAACGTATTAAAATGAAAAACAATAATTTTCATCTTTTGTCAGTTGAAGATAAAAACACCTTTATTAATCACGAAAATAAAAAATACAATAACTTCACAACAATAAATAACGCATGTTCCTTCAATAAAACCCTTTATACTCACCTTACACTCCATCCACTCGAGCAAAAGGAGGACAGCCTAATCATAATATAAATTTTCCTACTTCATAATCCTGTTTAATTGGAGCACGGCATACGGCTCTTCCTCCGCTTGGTGCGACGTGCTTGGATGGCGGCAGTCGCTGAACCAATATGGAGTCAGGCGCCAGGTCACCATCACTTACTGTGCTGGCTAGACTATGCTTCCACAATTCGTCTATCATCCTATATTCATTATATTTCAATACATTAATGAGTAAAATGTTGTTATTGTGATTTTTTTTCCAAAATGTGAAAAAAAAGTAATAAGGGGCTCGTAAACAGGCTAGGTTTTCGGCTATTTATTGCTGCATTTCGATCTGTCCCCAAAAAGATTATATATTACATCACTAATTGGGACAAAGAGTTTGAATGTAAGCTTTTGAGGATAGCCCGAACTGCAGCAATAAATTGCCGAAAAACTAGCGCGTTTACGAGCCCCTTTATTGATTTCCTACAATTAATTTGTAACATTACAACTATGTCTGTAAGCAAAAGCTGTAACATACAGACGGACAGGCGACCACAGAAATGTCCTAATTAAAAGGCATCTATGTTTTACTACGAAACCTTAAAAACCGGTAATAATGCGTAAATAACTTGTTCCATGTGGCCTGGCCTTCGGAAATACTTAAGGTAGGTAAATAATGTTTGATATGCGTTGTAACCTTTCTCAATTGACATTTTGCCATGAAAGAGACCTCGATACTTTACCTATTTGTTATTCTGTGTTCTTATTGTGCTATGGCTTATAAAAATTGTTTATTAATTTGTTAATTTACATGTAAAATAAAGGAGCGATTGACTGAATTCACTATATTAAATTTACAACAAGTTAATTAATCATAGCCCATGTAAATGTACACTTTGTCATTTTTACTTTGTCAGATTCGCGTTCTGACACCTCAACAGTTTTTTTTATTAATAAAGTTTACATGATTAGCCGTCAATAAATTCATTAATAAAACAAAATCAATATTAAAAAAGGGTCTATACGTTAATTGCATAGTTTTATATTTTTAACAAGTTAATATTAATTATTTCTAAAAAGAATTTACCCTTCAATGACATCCGCATCCTGGTCAGACCTGTTACATACATTCGTTTGATCATAAAGAACAATATTGACACTTACATTACCACCAAAAGCTAAAATCATCAGTTTAGATTTATATTTCCGTGAATTCGAAGTATCGAAGCAATACAATGCTTTATTCCAATGCGATAAGAGCTTTGATAGTCCAACAGAATCCACAGAAAAGTTACATATGTAGGTATATCAAATTTACGACATGCATACAGCCGGGCTACAATAATGTTTAGCACTTCAGTAGGTACTATGTCATAGTTAATTACAACCACTTATATTTCTTTGACAAATATTTAAATTAGACTTTAAATTAACAGGATTCCAACCAAATAGGTACGACTACTATTTACCAGGGGGATTAGGTATACCATACCACTGAATACTATGATATAATAATTAATTGTTTATACTAGGAAAAGCATAATATTATGAGAATGCATGTACCAAAATTCGCGAGGAAAAATATATTAAGCTTGTCACAAACATTTTTAGTGAAATATATATTAGACACTATGGATTTTAGATTATTCTGACTATCAGTTCTTAGAGTATGCAGTTAGAGAAATTGTGCTACTAAAAAAATTACTAATAATAATAATATTATAATATATTGGACACACACATTTATCTAGTCACGAATTTGCATTCTCTGAGGGCTTAGAATTTTTATCGCCCACATAAAGCATTCATCCCTTTCGCACCCGCAAATTAGTTAAAAAGTGACAGATGCTTTATGTGCGCGATAAAAACTAGTGTGCTAGGCACTCTGTGGTAAGTAAAGCTACGGTACGAAACGGCTCGTAAACGGGCTAGTTTTTCGGCAATTTATTGCTGCAATTCGGGCTATCCCCAAAAAGATTACATATTACAGATGTAGTGCATAATTAGTTTCCATCGTGTTTTATCGGAAAAGTTCGTATTTATCGTGCTCTCTCAATTAGCTTCAGCAGGCCCCCAATTCTGCGCGCATTCAAGATAATCTCACAATCGAGATTAAACGTCAGTGCATACAGTCATTTGACACAACTGTATGAATCTGACGTTTAATCTCGCAATCGACATTATCTCGAAGGCATCTAGAATCGGGGGCCAGTATCCATCATACAATGCTGTCATTTTTCATTTTGACATTTGACAGTAAATAATAAAGTTTCATATTAATGAATATAAACATGTCACTCATTAAATACAATAATTAATTGACACTTCGGGTCCCGTCGTCTTCCGATTGAGATCCGAGTTTTACCGATGGAAACATATTATTCACTATATCTGTACATCACTAATGGGAACAAAAAGTTTGAATGTAAACTTTTGAGGATAGCTCCAATTGCAGCGATAAATTGCCGAAAAACTAGCGCGTTTACGAGGCTCTTTATATAGATAAATACCTCCATATATAAATGCTAAACATCTTTAAATACAAACATTCGTTCAACTCATAAGTGGTGCTAGCAATAAAAGAGCGATACAAGGGATTTTTCTCTGCCTGTTTGATATGGAAACATGGCGCATCACATGATAAATTGCTGTATTTTTCTCGCTGGCACTCCACTATGAATCTACTTTCGCTAGGTATCAGTGTTAAGTAATTTCGAAATCACCCAATCACACACAATTTTTTACAAAGGGCTAAACCACGCTCCTTTACTTTGGGTTCATTACAACTAAATTACATAATGCCTTATTCCCTAATTTGACTAAATTTCAAATTGCACACAATTGCTAAATATCAAATTGTCTCATTTTAAAAATGAACGAGTCATAATGACTTTGACCTAAGACGTCACATTCTCGTGTTGTGAAGTTTGGTCATTATGAGCCTAAGACATTAAAATTCAGCCATACTAAGAATCCGGTGTTATGAGAAAAAAAATAGGCATTCTGGGATTAGGTATTTTGACACTTAGTCCTTTTGAGATCTAGGGGTTTAGGTAAAATTTTGTAACGAAATTAAGCAGTTATGAACCCAAAACGCTTCATAGTGACGCTTACGTAATCACGATTGTAAACGATATAGTATAGCATTCGAGTTGACGTATATACGTCATACGAAAAGTAATACTTATTTCAAACACTATTATTATTAATTAAATTGTATCCCCCAGAAAAACTTACGTCAAAGTTTGATTTGGCGGCCGCAGCAACCCCTTACTGCTAATCTGCACCTTCTTCTCCTCTTTCTCATTCTCAGGCTCAGTTTCCAAGGTCATCTGGAACTTCTGGAGGTCAGGTAGAACTTCCGTCTCATCCCCCATCTCCCATGACGGCTGCTCCTCACTGTCCCCAAGGACGAAGCGCTTCGACGTCCGTCTCTTCAGCATGTTGACGAACTGGTAAACTTTTTGCACTATGATGGCGAGAGATCCAAATATGGTGGTCATGCACTAACACTTTTCAACATTGGCATTTCTAAAAACACGCTTAACGTTTGATTCAAAATTTGGCCAGGTTTTAACGTTTGATAAATAAGAGTTCACTTTAAAATTGATAGCGCATGCCCGCTAATCATTTCGGTACTAAACTTGCCGTGGCTTATGATAAGTATGAAACTGCACTACATTTTCCGTACTCTCGCATACTTAGCCTGACGTGTGACGTCATAACGTCAGTGTAAGCGACAGAAGAATAATGCTGCTTCAACCTCACACTTACTGGCGACACTGTATACTGTATTCACAAGTAAATAATAACTATCAAAGTTTTCAAAAGCACGAAGACGAAACGTCACTTACGTTAATTATATGATTTATATGCTACTGTTAACCTGACATTTCCTTTTGTACATTACTTTATTACGTTGAGCGTTACGTCATTTTAACCTGATTTTTTAAAGGTAATACGTTTTATAATGACGTTGATTCCTGTCGCGTCAGTAACGAGACTGACGTTTTTTGTATTTTATGTCAATCTCAGTAAATACGTTTACGTCAACAAAGATTAAATGATGGCGATAATGTCATCTAACGACATTTTAAGCCGAATTTGATTGCCAAGACACAAAAGGTGTTTCTTATGAAAACGATTAGTAAAGATGAGCTTCGTTTATACGAAGTGATTGAGTTCATTGAGTTAATACAAGATATATTTTGAAAAATATATACTTAATTAATTACTGCATATGAAACACCTCAAAATCGCTCATTTCTCCTTAGTATTGAGGGGTTCCATAGTCAAACTAGGAACCTTTATAGTTTCGCTATATCCGTATGTCACAACCACTATTTTCCGAAGACTACTAAAGTTACAAAGCTGTTTTTTTTTTACAACTATACGAGACAACCGGCCTCCCGCGCACACAGTCCAAATATAAAATTAGTAAAAATTTGTTTTTCTACTTTGTAACATTATTCCTCTCGCTTTTCTGCTATCGGTGGGAGTGATTTCGTGAAAAGGGACGGAAGTCCGTAACAGGAAACTAGCGAAGCGCGCGCTATTTGATTTGACCAATGACCGCGCGCCGTGGTAGAGTTGGCGGTCAGATGGTCCCGACCCATTTTCCGAGAGGTTGGTACCGTCAACAGACACTTTTCGTATTGGCAATATTTATGATTTATACTTACGAAAAATTTTTTTTTTCATGGTATAATTTTAATGTTGCTTATTATCAAGGTGAGATGTCAGATGGTACACATCATATGCGACTACTATAAGGCTCGCTGGTTTTTTTATTTGTACATACATACATAGCATCACGCCCGAAATCCCTAATGGGGTGGGCAGAGACACAAGACTACTTGTTGCCACGGTATGATGAACCGTATGGTGACAGGTGATCAGCCCATCGCCCATACACATAGTCCACCATGTTGGAGAGGACCCGTCTCTTAGTCGACTTTTATGACATGCCAGGATGATAAGCATCTGCACGCATTGTATGCTATTTCTTCACTCCCAGTGCAGCAGAGGAGCGACTCCCAGTGCAGCAGAGGAGTTTTTATTCGTGTATATAAAAAAACCTCATTGGAGCCATTTTTGGCTCCAAACGCCGGGACGCTGCAGTAGTGTCAAATGTCAAGCGCACCGATTTATTGCTTCACTATTGTCAGGGTGGTTGTATATAATCTATTCTTCTATGGTTTGTAATTCTATGACCTATTGTACCTCTAGATACCGCTTTCCGCGTTCTTACTTAATTTACAAGATTTTTTTGGCTGCAATGAGCGTGTCCTCACCTACCAACAGGTAAGGAGCATATAACATCCGTGTTTGGTTCAAATATTTGTACGTCTGTACGAACAATGGCCATGACATCCGCTAATGTTATTACACACGTAACACGCGTAATACTGGACTTTGAACTATAAGTACAGTTGACCGACGGTCGGCCTAGTGGTCCCAATGTTGGATTCCGAAGTCATCATAGGTTTGATTCCTAAGTTAACTACACAAATTGTTAACGGATTCATTAACTTCTGTTAAAACAATGAAAGTCCGTTAATCGTTAATGAAGTACTATTTGCCAGAAGGACAACGCGCGGCTTATGTCAGATAGATTTTCGTTTGATTTGATACCTAAATAATTAGGTATTAGCACAAAGTAATATAAATTGCATTTATATGTCGCTGCGATTTGGTGATTTACATATAAAAAAAAGTATGGGCTATGGAATTTTAGGCAAAACATGAAAAATAAATGTTTGCCTAAATAATTAAGTATACCTAATTATTTAGAGATCAAATTCAAAATCTATCTGACATAAGTTGTATATTCCCCTTTATAAACATCGATACTAAAGTTTCATTAACGATTAACGGACTTTAATTGTTTTAACGGAAATTAATGAGTTCGTTAACGAAAGTTAATTCGTTACTCGAAATGTAAACTTCATTACTTAACGATTAACGGTCTTGTGCCCAGCTATGGGTACAGGTTATCCTAGTTTGAGCCATTAAGGTTAATCGCCAATAATCGAAGGTGGTTTCGTCTCTACATCTATATTTTATACGAACAGCCCGTCCATCCTTCTGGTCATTTAAAATGGAAGTCAACTAGGTAAGCATATCATATGTTTACAATTGTGACTAGCAAATAAAACCGCAAAACAAATATTTACAGTAGATTCAAAGAAAATGCAGATGACTGAATAGCCGTAAGTAATTAACTTCAAGGAGAGCGTAATAGCCATAGCTGGGCACGTTAATCAATTAGTTAACTTCGTTAATGGCTAATCCGTTAATAAAAAAGTTTACTTGGATTTAACGGACGTTAATGTTAATCGTTAACTCATGATAGAAATGGAATATCGTTGAGTTAGTAATTTACTTGTAAAAAATGATGGTATGTGCTATAAAAGTTTAGGCAGGACATGAATCATTAGTAAAAATAGGGTATTGCACTAGAGTTTGTAATAATACTCATTACTTAGAGATCAAAATCACATCAAAAGCTATCTGACATAAGCCGCGCGGTGTTCTTTAGGCAAATAGTAGGTACTTAATTAAAGTTTAAGGGACTTTAATTGTTTTAACGGAAGATAATGACTCCGTCAACAATTTTTGAATTTAACTTAAAACTTAATCCGTTACTCGAAGTGTTAACTCCGTTAATTAACGATTAACGGATTAACGGTCTTGTGCCCAGCTAATTCTTCATTGTAATTTAGGCTGCATGTGAAATACCCAGGTACTGCAAAACTCGATATCGTGAAAGAATTTCGATATTGATTTAGAACTAAAAATTAGACAACTAATGATAAAATTTCCCGATTTATGTTCGTAACAGCAGTGCCCCGTATCATGAAGCTACCAGTTAAAATTATACAAGCAAAAATTGGCAACACTGCAATGCCGATGTATGAAATCTGTCATCGGTGTTACCAGTTTCTGCTTTTGTATCTTTTTTCGTCGTGAAAAAACAAAGAAAATCATTAACAGTCTACAAAATTAACGTCATCCGTAATTAAAGAGCCAGATGACTCAAAATTGTGATGAACCATATTTAAAATAAATTCAAATTTAAAAAGATAAGACACTCTTCTTTTTTAAATGGAACTAAGAAGCCGAATCGTCTGCATCTTTATAACAGGTCTCTTTGATCTTTGGTAAAAACTTATACGAAAAATAGCTAATCACTTTGTTTTGACCAAGTCTACATGATAAAAACCTATTTTGCCCTGCCAAATGCAGATTGCAACAAGAACAAATAAAAACTCTAATACTCATTGCATTATTTGTGTCTCGATGTTTTTGTTTTACAGTCAAGTAATAATGTTTAACTCGGGAGTTAAACCCAGTCTTAGGACACTACTTATTACCTACTTACTTTTGACCACCAAGCATGTCAGAGAAGTAACACGAATTTCAACTTTAAGTCAACTTTAAGTCTAAAAAAGTCCTTCATTAGACTTTTTTACCCTGTATCCGCTGACGGCTGCAGCCGACTGTGGCGGTCAAAAGGGTTAAAGTCGGTTTACTAATGTACTTATGAGGAAAAAACTTTTCCCAAAGTATCAGATCCCAAACTATTTTATTCAAATTATCATTTGGCAAAAAATCATTAGTCAAAACGGCTTATCGCAATTTTACAGTTAACAAAAGTATTTTTTGACAAATAAGTACTTGCGTAAGGGTCACAAATTAACCCTTACCTAACCTACCAATGACAAAGCAAAATGATGCCAAAAGATAATTTGACCAATGAAATGCGAAATGTAAATAAGCTAAAGATTTTTGGGAAATGAAATTATTGCGATAAGTTTTTTGCGAACTGAATTTTGGCGAAAAATATTTTGCCCAAAGGGCAGTACACCGTTAAAGTCACTGTCACTACTCATTGTATACCAAAAAATATTGTACAACTATACTCAATTTACTTAAACTTTATTTAAAGCATTAGTAATTTTAATCACCTATTTTAATTAAGTAATAAGTTGATCATTCGACTCTTAAGGTAGGTAAGTAATGGCATTCGTATTTAACTAAGAATTGTGTTTGTGATGGGATCCCGGTTGTTAATATTTATTAACGAATTAGGTAGGTATAAGGGCATTTACTACGTGACTGAATTGGTTTGATTCCCCGTCTGGTTCCCCAATACCATTGTTGCAAACTGCTTGCTATTTTAGAAATAATTTACTTTTCTATTTTTAAGTCTATGGTTTTTCAAATTTATTGTGATTCTTTTGCTTTGGCTGTTAGGTGATTTATCTTGATTTTGTGTTGTATTAGGTATAAATATTTTGCCAATTTTCCATTTAAATTGTTTTATTCATACAGTCCATTTAAATAGCGTACCTACAACCAGTCACATTCAATTCTTACCTGTCAGTAAAATATCTCGTGTGATTATAGCTGTTTTAATCCCTCGTTGAACAATCTACTATTTCACGATATCAAAGAAAAACTGTTATATCCTTGTCTCTCTTACCTAATAAATAGTCAAAAATAGATAATGAAAATGTATTTTTGGCCATTACGCCTTTTATCGCCCTACATGCTGACGATGTCACTGACAGTCTCTCGGCATCTTGAACTTATTTACGCAAGAGAACCGGTTCCTAACGCACTTGTTACTCATACGTCAATAAACACGAATAAATAATCATAAAAATGGTAGTTTTACTTCGACTGCCGAATAAAACAGAACGCTTGAAAACAATACACAAAAAACACGTATTATAAGCATAGCGTTGTCTGTCCCTCTTTTTACCTGACTGCGTTAGAAGGTTTTTTATTATATGTTAATTATCTGCGATCGGCTGTTTTAGCCATAATCAGATGTTTTAGCTGATCTTTTTCTTTATTATTTTGTTGAGTAGTGTTCCAATGAGCACCATCCTCATTTTTAACCGACTTCAAAAAAGGAGGAGGTTCTCAATTTAGAGGTACGTAATCTCTTTGGTCCAGCCCTAGTATTTTCCCCCAGAAGGATGGTAATGTTTTCGAGTGTAGGTATGTATGTATGGTTATATGTATGGACTGTTTAGCCTAAACGGCTTCATGATTTTAACATAATTACGAGGTTTCGCCGATAGACTCGTTTTCAGGATTAACTCTAAAATGAGAGAAACAAGAAATTGATACTGCCGTACCGCACAATTTTTAATTTCACTTTTTTATATGTTCAAAACTCCTTTATTCAGTTGAAAATATCTTAATTATATATTTTTGGATTTATTTAGCGTGGTTCTACCCATACTTTTTTTAATTATACATTTTTCTTTTTTATTAGAGTCGTCATCAATTTTCAATTCAGAAATCGGCTATTAGACTTTTGAATGTCGTTTGACATTTTTGAGGTTTCATAATTGATATACTACTTATTCTATCAAGAGTGTAATAAATAATAAGTTAGGGGTACGAATATCGACACAAATCGAAAGATTTGATCATCCTCAATAATAACAAGAAACCCAAACCACAGACCAAATATCCTAAAGACACCGCTTAGCCTCACTTTAACTAGCAAATAAAGCTGCCAAAGTTGTGGGGCACGCGGGGTTTTTAGAGCGCTGTGATTGGTGCGTTCGAGGTTATAAGGCCCGCGCGCCCCCTGTAGCCCCGCCACTTGTGGCCATTTGGCACCAATCACAGCGCTCTAAAAACTCATCGCGCCCCACAACTTTGGCAGCTTTATTTGCTAGTTAAAGTGAGGCTAAGCGGTGTCTTTAGAATATTTGGTCTGTGGTTTGGGTTTCTTGTTATTATTGAGGATGATTAAATCTTTCGGAGCTCGCCCGGCTATGTGAAGTCTATTGGGTATAATAGTCTGTGACCTATAATACCTATACCAAACTTTAACCTTATCTTTAATACGAGAAAGGGATAAGATAATTACGTTTATCGCTAGACTATCGAATGTTGATATTGTCCCCTCACTAATAGCTGATTATCCTGTTGTTAAATAAATTGTGTCACGCTAAGGTCGATGCAAATTATAGAATGACAACAAAGCAACAGAAGCAACAAGCTCAAAGTAATGCACAGGAAAAAGAGAAAAATCAAGTATAACATTAAATACGTTCGCAATGTTTAGAGGTCTTTATCATTTTCACCATAATCTTCATTATCCTATTTGCTTCATTTTACTATTTCAGTTATCTGAAACACCTGAGAATTTTTGGAAATTCGTATTTTCGCTTTTGTCCTACGTGTATTTAAAACACACGTTAGCTGAGACGGTAGAGTTAGACTAACGCATAATCCTTAATTACTGAAAGGGCTCGGTTAGTTTAACGGCAATTTATTGCTGCTATCCTCAAAAAGATTACATATTACATCACTAATGGGGACTAACATTTTGAATGTAAGCTTTTGAGGATAGCCCGAATTGCAGTAATAAATAGCCGAAAAACTAGCCCATTTACGAAAGGGGCTCGTAAATGGGCTAGTTTTTCGGCAATTTATGGGCTAGTTTTTCGGCAAAAATAAATTTGAAATTAAAGTTTTTGTTTATTTAACACATTTTAGCTACCTAGCATCACTATCTAGTAAGAAATAAAAAAATATCTGTGACTATAGAGCAAGCTTAAAAAAAATCTTATACCTTTTATATCAAACAATATGTTAACTGAATATCTTAAAATATTATTATATGTGCAATTGTGCAAAATTTATAGTTGAGGTAAAGACTAGACAAGGAAAAGCTTACGCAAAAGGCTATCTTACAAGCTAGTTTCTCACTACAGTATTAAGTAATTAAAGAATGAAAATATCCCTCAATCCAGAAAATACTTCCATCTTACTACAGAATAAACAGTAGTACTACGATGATACTGTATGATCTGGGAATGATTTTTATATGGAGGTTAATCGAAAGGGACGCAAATTAAACTAACTTTCCTATGTTATTTAAAATACCATAGACTTCTTATAGGTTGTCCTGTAATCTATAGGTAAAGAACTATTTTCTGTATTGTTTTACAAATTTTAGGCCGAGTACTTTCGGAGATAAGGGGGGATGGTCAATGGACAGACGGACAGACAGTAGACACACGAGTGATCCTATAAGGGCTTCCTTTTTTCCTTTTGAGGTACGGAACCCTAAAAAGAGTACCACACTTCTATCAAGTTCCTATCGGTAAGTATAGGTAGTAATTGTAAAGTACCTACCTATCCAAAGGAATATGACAATGCACTCCGTTGAAAAACGGGGGGGGGGCTGAAGGATATAAGTAATTGAAGTTATTATGTTCCTAAATTGTACATAAATCATCGACGCTGAAGAAAATTGACATTAAAGTAAATGCAGTGGCAAGTGACGTAAATAAATTGTTTATAAAAAATATTTTTCTTATATATTTAATTTTTTGTGAATAAAATATCTTCCCGAGCAAGTTCACGAAAATTGAGAAGAAAGATAAACTTTATTAACTTCATCATTTTATCCCTTAAATTAAACTCATTTTTTAACTCATTTTATTAGCTCACTTATGAGCGAATTAGTTCTAAATGGGGATGTCCTTTGTTATGAACAAGTAGCTAAATTCGTTAATTTCTAATAATAAAATTATCTAAATAATCCTTGCATTTTGACTGATTATGACACGTACCTGTTTAACACACATAATATTGATTTAGAAGTTTGATAACTATCACTTTTAGTGTAACATTAATGCTGATCTTATTATCTCTTATCGGTCATTATCACTATGACGTACGATCGTACCACACGACTTCATATTAATCATAATTATAAACATTTTTATCTAAAATGAATCAAAATAATGCGCAAATTAACAGCAGCAGTTAATTAATATCGATATAAAATTCTTTAAACATCCAACCTGGCGCAACACTATGTCAAAAATATATGGCAACAACCAAAAAATAAACAAAATCCGGACCAAATTTTGCAAACGGAAACGCACTTCGTGTTTGTAATCAACACAACAACTTTTTTCTCACTTGTCCACTGGCACTAGTAATCTAATGCAAAAAATACCTACTAATATTTCAAAAAAGTTTTTCCGTATTAAGAGAGATAATTCTCGCCGCGAACGTGTTTAAACCGCGAAGGTTAGATACCTACTACAATTTGCCGCCATTTCTGGCAGCTGCAGACGCGAATGGCGTCATTGATCAGAAGAGCTTCTAATAATCATTCATCTGATAATAAAAGTTAAATTCATAATGTTAAAGTCGATTTTTAATTGTCTGGAAGGTGAATAAAATTTATTTAGCTAGTGTTTATAGAAAAATATGTTTTAATGGTCATCACAAACTTACTTTGTTGACGACATGCGGAAGAAAAAGAGGTCAATGTCAGTGTGGCAGCATGTCTTGAGTTCATGACATAACATCAAAATGTAGGTTGTGTTGTGCTGTTTATTAGCAGAAGAATGTACCTACAGCTACAGCCAACCAATCTAATACGTGGCCTCTGTTGGAAGTTTATTACAATGATATGCGTTGAAATCATAGAATTACAAACCATAGAACAAAGATTTCAAAGGAAGGATACCTATGCCTATCAGTACAATTTCGTGTAACAATTCTCAGTCTCATAGAAGGTTGTATCTTATTATTATTATTACTTATTATTGTGGGCGGTGTGGTCGGCGGTGGTGCTGTCTCACACTGCACAATGGGGGAGGACATTATTTCAGTGTTTCAATTATAACAGTGGCACTTAAATGGGTGTCATGGATGGTGATTGACATGCGACTGAACCTGCTATGGTGTCAAATTCGCGTTCTGACACCTCAAAAGTAAGCAACGCGAAAATTGCTTTGAGCGGTTCCTTACTATATTTCAATGGTTTACATACAACCGCCCTGACAAAAGTGAAGCAATAAACCGGTCCGCTTTGATATTTGACATTACGGAGCGTCCCGGCGTTTGCATAAATTTGGAGCCATAAATGGCTCCGATATTGTTGCTTCAAATTGTGCGCGCGGACATGGTTTCTATTGCGTTATTATTCTAAGGTCCAAATAAATCGTTGACTGTCTCAAGCAATTTGATTTCTGAATCCTCGCACCTTATCACGGCAAGTCCGAATACAAGGTATTAGATAAGACATTGCAAAACGTAGAATTAGTCATGGTCTAGGTTAATTATATCAGTGTCAACTTTATAATCAAGTTTTCTGACGCAACCGCAATATAAAAATGAATTAGGGCAACCCTAGAATGCCGCAGAATTTTAAAATAGGGTGACCATTTGCTATAAAATTTTAAGACCGCAAAGATAACTTTGCGCCTCTATTCGAGATTCGAGCGCGAGAGCGAGATTTCTCATCTCGCTCTTACGCATTACGCGTCGTGCGGAAGAGTGGGATGAGAGTTTAATAACCGGGAAACGATTTAAAATCTACCTATGAAATAAAACTAGTACTAAAGTTTCGCAAGCTTATCTCTATGCAGCCGTCGAGTGTGATACGACCTTGCAAAGGTTATTCACTTTTATTTTGTTTTTTCCAAACCATCAATATTAGGTACTTCGTTTTCTTTTTCTCGTAAAATATAGTTAGGTGCTGCTCTCAGTATGCATTATTAGAGATTTAATTAAGGGTTCACAAATTTCGGAGAAGTTTATTTTTTAAATTAGTACCTATTAAAAATATGCCTGGTTTGTTTTTTTTTCAACATCAGTGCTTTGCCTTCACTAAAAGGTAACGAGAAGTTATGCCAAATCGGAAACTTTTGACGTTACGGGATACCAGCCCTATTCTTCCTCTTTCCTTGGCCAACAGCGATGGTGGACTTCAGCCAATCGCCATAATAATTAGAAAAATAAGAATGTCATTGGTATGCATAGCTGGACCCCGTTAATCGTTAATTAACGAAGTTAACATTTCGAGTAACATATTAACTTTTGAGTTAACTTTAAAAATTGTTAACGGACTCATTAACTTCCATTAAAACAATTAATTTCCGTTAATTAATTACTTACTAATCGCCAAAAGGACACCGCGTCAGCCGAGAAAAGCCTTCAGACCCTTCTTTTATAAATTTTTCATGTCTTGCCTAAACTTCCATAGCCCATACCAACATCTATTTATAACTATATCACTAACACTACGACAAAATGCAATTTCTATCAAGAGTTAACGATTAACGTTAACTTCCGTTATTTATGAAATGTACCGTTTTAACGTTTAACGCAGTAACCTTTTTTATTAATGGATTAACGATTAACGAAGCTAACTAATTGATTAACGTTGCCCAGCTATGGCTATTACGCTCTGCTTGAAGTAAATCACTTACGGCTATTCAATTATCTGCATTTTGTTTGAAATATTTGTTTTGCGGTTTTATTTGCTACTCACTATTGTAAACATAGGATTTAGTTGACTTCCATTTTAAATCACGAGCGGCCCTAACATGCACGCCACAAAGATAAATTAAGCCCGTTTATCTCTATGACTATGTCTTTCGTCGGCACTACTGTGAGAGAGACGCACTTAGAGATAAGACGGTCTAACTTATGTTTGTGTCATGCATGTTAGGGCCGAAGGACGACAATAAGGCTGTTCGTACGTATAAAGGATAGACATAGTGGGGAAACCATTTTTTAGTAAGTAACGGATCAGCGATTAACGAAGTTAACTATTTGATTAACGGTGCCCAGCTATGTTGGTATGGTAGAATTAAGGTACCTTAGTTTGCTTCTCTTCTCAGCCAACTTTAACTGCTGCACTTGAGTAAGCTTGGGCCGGAGATTGGGCGGCGGTATGTTAGGGAAAGAGTCGCCCCCCTCGTGCGACGGCTCATCATCTTCCTCTTCACCGACGATGAAACTTGGCTTTCCCTGGAACGTATAAAAATATGTATCATAAACACGCTCAGAAATCATGTTCAGCTTTTGTGTTCGTTACAGATCACGGAGACGTCTTTTCAGCGACCCTAGCAAGTTTAACAAGGATAAGTTAAACCGTCTATGTGTAAGTGCGTCTCACACTAGCAGTGGCGTAACTATACCATCTGGGGCCCGTGGCAAATTCTTTTGATGGTACCCTATCAGTAACAATCGGCACGTTGTACTATATTTTAGAGCTCGCGGCCTCTTGGGCCGGGGCCCTCTTGGGTCGGGGGCCCGTGGCATTTTGCCAGCCCTGCCACCTTATTGTTACGCCACTGCACACTAGTGCCTAGAGTTCTGCGTGCTCGTTCACCGGGCGGATCGCTCCGAACTAGTACAATCGTGCATGTAATAGTTCGGTCTTTTAGTTCTTTAAGTACACTGAAATAATCTATCTATGGTCTGCTCCCGACAGGACGGCCCGTCAAAACAACGTCGTCTCGCTTGCTCCCGTATAATTGCATATGCATGTTTAGTTCACGCAGAAGAGCGGTCCGTTTCCTTCCCTCTTGCTATCTTACACGGACAGCGCCAATTTGGAGTCGTTCGGTCGTCAATCGGATCGCTTCGCTGTCGCTGCTCGCTCTGCACATTGTACTAAATATATTAAGAGCAGAAACGTTACGGAATAGTTCGTTCTAGTACAGTGACGGGAATTAGTTCTTTTTATTACTTTTTAATGATCAGCACACGCAGATCGACCGCCCGCCTGCCACCGGCCAGGCGTCCCCACCCATAATCGTCATGTACTTACTACACAAGCCTACTAGTGCCGAAGAAAACGATAGAGAGATAAACGGGTTTAACTTATCCCCGTGTCTGGCATGCTAGGGTCGCTGGTGACTTTGATGCGAGTGACACCATCTCCCGCAACTCTGTTAGGGGTGGTTTGTTAGGGTGTTCGTGATGATCCATATGACCGATATATACGGACAGTGACCTGTGTTGCGATTCCCTATCAGCGTTTCGTTCAGGACGTTCACGATGAGCTTGGCACTGACGCGCTGTCACATAAAAAGCTGTCAGAGTCAGTTTGATACAGCGTCGAATTCCCGTGTAGTCGAGAGCTAGGGAAAATAATCGAACCACAAATCAAGGTCGATAGACGAGCGCAGGACATGCTGATATGCAGTTTTCTTGGAAGGCCTTTAGTACAATCAAGCTATTAACTATGGAGTAAGCATGAAATGCTCAGACTTACATTCTCATCAAGTTTTACATCCTCGGATTCAATTTTTTCAAAGTTGTCGCTCTCACTCGACGAGCAGCGGACCTGCTCTTGATCGCCCATCTTCTGACCTGAAAAAGTGGGATTACAATTATTATAGACAACATTATATTGCATTGTATACTAAATGGGCTCGTAAACGGGCTAGGTTTTCGGCAATTTATTGCTACAATTCGGGCTACATATTACATCACTATGGGGACAAAAAGTTTTAAGGTAAACTTTTGAGGATAGCCCGAATTGCAACAATAATTTGCCGAATAACTTGCCCGATTACGAGCCCCTTAACATATAGATATACAATAAGTCACATACACAAAAGGCTGTTCGTAAGATTACGAAGATTTCTGAAATTCTGAAGTTCATACAATAATAATACGCAGTAATAGGTAAATGTCACACATAGCTGGTACAAAAAGTAAAATGTAGTACAATTAATACTAATATAATTATGTGCCCATCCACTGGTAATATTTAATTAAAAATCGTGAAAATGTCACATAATAAACAATTAATTATGATAACCTATCGATGATAATACATGATATTATGGAATAATCAATCAAGTAACTAAATCTAAAAATAAAATATTACTCCTTTAATGATTTTCTCAGGATTTTCTACAGTTAAGTACACTTTTTTGGCGATATTTCGTGGAAATTAAAAAAATTACGATGATTATACGGAAAACCAACCTCCAGGAATACAAAATATATTTAAGCACAACATTCCCGCCATTTCGGTTTTCGGCAAAAACAACACAGATGTTAGTCACTCGTAAGCATAATTATGACTGAAAAAATATTGCTACTAAACGAAAAGTAAAAGTTTGAAACCAAAATCATGCAGCGTTACTTTTATTACAGGAGAAACTGACGACATTGTTTCGCTGCTTAATAATTAAAATACTTCATTGAAATAATACTAATGTTATACATATTTTTGTGGGTACTTTAAAAAAAAAACTTATAATTATAATAATGATATACCCATTGAAATATATAGTAAGGAACTAGTCAAAGCAATTCTCGCGATGCTTACTTTTGAGGTGTCAGAACGCGAATCTGACACCATCGCAAATTCAGTCGCATGGCAACCACGGTCCTCGACACTCATTTTAGTGACACTATTATAATTAAGTATCTAGTACAATTCCACAACCTGAGACAGCACCACCGACCCCACCGTCCGCAATGATATGATAGCGTGTGAATCAAGCAATATTAGACTTTTGTATGTATGTCGTAAGAACTAAAAACTCAGCAGTAGGGTGTGGTTAAGCCGTCGCGCTGGCGTGTGACAACCTTCTATGAGACTTGTTACACGAAATTGTACTGATAGGCATATCCTTCTTTTGAGATCTTTGATTAATATAGTAACAAAAATCTGCATCTTAAGAATGCTAAGCAAAGATCGAAAAATAATAATAATTTTTTGAAAATTATTATGTAAATACCAACATACTTTCATCACTGAGCACAAGACCGTTAAGCCGTTAATCGTTAATTAACGAAGCGATAGGCATATCCTTCTTTTGAGATCTTTGGATGTACCTAGATAAAACATGGCACGAGGACCATTGCAAAGTAATAAATGTAATGTTTTATAACGTTTTTTTTTTAATACTTGAATGCGAAAAAACCATTCCAAAATATTACACCAAACCTTAGTCACCCTACTGACCTACAAACTGAGTTTTCCCGTCACACCAAAAACAACCCTGCTCCTCGCTGTAAACGTTCAATCTCCAACAACAATTGCATTTCGATCCCGTCAAGCAATTCCATGCATTTCACCACGGAACTATTTCGCGAGGAATTCCTTAATGGGGAATAAATAGATAGGATCGCAGCCGGTGGAAACGTAAAGGGCGCCACCGTTTTAGTTTTAGTGTTTTATTTATTGTTTTTTTTTTTTTTCATTTAGTTTATTTAGGTACCTGAAGCAATAAGGACGAAGGTTTGACAATGGTAACGATTTTGACCCATTTTTATAGGTTGTCAGTGAGAACGAAATAGGTCTATGGGTACGTTTTGTTTTATCACTATAATGAATAAATTCAGTTTTATTGTTGTTTCAGTATTCCCATACAGAACTAATTTCGGCTATTGTTGGAGTTTGTTGATCTTTAATCATCAAATCTTTAACAATCAATATCCTAAAAACGTATAGACCTAGATCTTGTTCTCACTGTCATAATCGGTTACCATTCAAGGCGTGAAAATCGTTATCGCCTTTTGTATGAAAATGGCGACTTTTGCCGTTGGTTCAAAGTCCTCTTAAAAAATATTAGCACGTTTAAAAATAAAAGGGAATAAGTCCAAACGAAATTCACTTTTATTTTAAAGTTTACTCAACCGCGTTAGAATTGAATTTGGAATGGATTTGTATTTCACGTTATTTCTTTTTAATTTTAAACGAGCGATATGATCATTTCGCTAGTGCGAGGAAAGACCGGTTTTTATCGCTAAAAGCGTGAACATACGTTATCGCGTGTCAAATGTCGAATCGGGAGTCATTTGACGTAACGATTTTGTGAAGGTGACATTACAATGATAGCTAAGGAAGTGAAATAGAGGGCAAACGGGAGATTTTACAAGCTTTTGTGCCGGCTCATGATACGTGTGTGTGTACAATTTAAAAACTTTTTTAAAACTATTTAAAGTGAAATTAAAAATATATTTATTTGCATTGACGTACATTGATCCCTTTAAACCTTTTGACCGCCAAGCATGTCTGAGAAGTAACACGAATTTCAACTTTAAGTCAAGGTAATAAAGGGCTTTTTTACCCTGAATCCGCTGACGGCTGCAGCCGACTGTGGCGGTCAAAAGGTTCATTACTGTGACAGGATGTCTCACTTTTTCATAAGTTGACCCAAAATGGCGGTCGTACGCGTACCTCAGCGCACGTACATCTATGGTTACTTCGCGTCATGTAAGTTGAAATATGACCTTGAATGCGCAGAACACATTTTCGGGTCTCAATCGAGTGCGGGTTGAGATGCGACGCCATTTTGGGTCAACTTATGTGTCTGGGATTATAATCATCTGAATGATTCCATATATTTGGGATGATTACCAATCCACTCATTTAAGACAGCATAGTTTAAAAGCTGTATCAAGTCTCATACCATATGTTTTAATCTAGAAACTGACGTTATTTATTTATTTTACTCACTAAAACTCTAAAATCAGAACTTTACTAAAACAATCAAAATGATATAGGTACCTCAACCAATCTAAAAAGAGTTCTGACGGTATTTAGTTTTGGTTTCGTGATAATCAAATCCGTTACTACTTTCAGAGTTTAATCTATTGTAAACTAATTATTAATTAACGAAATTAATTATACTTGTTTGTTCCTCAATGATAGCGTCGATTGATTAAAAGAAAATGGCCAGGTTATAAAAAAGTTTATCCTGTATTTGCTTGCTTTTTCGCAGGAAAAAGTAAATTTCGTAAAAATTTTGCTTATTTGACCACCATAGCTGGGCACCATTAATCAAATAATTAACTTCGTTAATAGCTAATCCGTGACTAAAAAAGTTAACTTCGTTAACCGTTGAAACGTTACATTTCGGAAGATTAAACGTAAATTAACGTTAATCATTAACTCGTGGTAGAAAATGCATTTTATATGTCAATACGTTAGCGATGCACTTATAAAAAATAATGGTATGGACAGGAAGGACGTGAAAAATTTATAAAAGAATGATGTAACATTCGTGTGTAATAATACCTAATTATTTAGAGATTCCCCCTTATAAACATCAATATATTATACGGTTCACGCTGTGTACTTTTGGGAAACAGTATACGTACTTTATTAACGATTAATAGACTTCAATTGGTTTAACGGAAGTTAATGATTCCGGTAACAATTTTTAATGTTAATCCGTTATTCGAAATGTTAACTTCGTTCATTAACGATTAACGGATTAACAGTCTTGTGCCCAGCTATGCTGGCCACAAACTAAATGTTGCCTATGAAAATGCTTCACAAAGGTTAAAATTATTACGCATTTAGACTACGCACTTCCGCATTCGAGCACAAAAGACTAAAATTACTAAGGTTATCTCAACTGTGGTCTGGAGGGCACCTAGACGTAACAATACATTATATTTATGTATGCTGTCTAAGTTAGGTGCTAAAAAAACTAATCCCTGACGAACTAAGTTCATTCCTGTGCGTGGGATGGAGAAAATAATAATAATAGTGGGCTGGGCACTAGCAGTACCAGCACAAATGTATCTTTTGTAGTGGTAGAACTAAACATATATATCCTCACTAGATGATAGATACCTCACTAGATGATTACTGTTCGAATGGGCCGGCTCGACCGGGGTACCACACTCTCACAGAATATCGGCGTAAAGTAATATCTTGCTATTGCGTTTCGTACGGTGAGTGACGAGATCTGGAGGCCTATTCCCTCAACCCCATTCCCCATCCTCCCTAGACTGGCAACGCATTGGCAGCACCTCTGGAGTTGCAGATGTTCATAGGCGGCGGTGACCACTTTCCATCAGGTGGGCCGTCTGCCTGTTTGTCAATCAATTGACATAAAAAAATGTAGGCTAGAAGGGCTTGGCTTTAGCAGGAAGAATTTGCAAAGAAGTACATGGGTGTTACATTGGCTCTCCAATGATTGAGGAAGGGCCACGGCTCCCTATCCGTTGTGATCGAGTCCCAAATAGGATTCCCACTAGGAAATTTAAACACTAGTATGAATAAACTATTTTAATACTAGGCCCTCTTCCAAGGCCTTACAAATTCCCTCGAATTTAAAATTAAATTATGTGTCTGTCTGTCTATCCGTTTGTCACAGCCGGTAAGCGCAACACGGACGCGTAACATGAATAAATGAATTTTAAACATGGGGGCCACTTTTGGAGGTAAATTAGAAAATTAAAAATAACAGTTTTGCAAAGTATCTCGTGTGACATATCAAATGAAAGGGCTCGTTATAAGAATCTAAAATATATATATATATATTATATATATATTAATTCTAAGATAAAAGTTTGGATGTTATTTAGGAAAATAGGCGAAAATTGACAATTCCCCGCCTTTATCTCCGAAACTACTGGGCCTAAAATTAAAAAAAATACAGAAAATTGTTCTTTACCTATAGATTACAGGAAAACCTATAAGAAGTTTATGGTATTTAAAGCAATCTAGGAAATTTCGGATAATCATGTACGGAACGGAAACCTCTCCACGCGAGTTTAAGTTGCAATTGTCCGGTTTTTTTTAAATAATGTATTAGATTTAAATAAGTTACATACCTCACCCAAAAGTTTAATTAATACTGCGGCATTTCCCGCTGTACTGCTAAGGATATTTTTTTGGTTCAAATATGAGCTGGACTAGGGTCTCTACCAACCTATCCTTTAATCATCAACCCAGAGCCCTAATAAAGTGTTTGCCTCTACACTCCAATTTAAATACTGGACTCTGTATTGCTTTAGTCATGATAGACTTTGATGACTTTTAAACCTTATACAATATTTCCTAAAAATATCTCGTACCTAATACCTGCTTTATTGTGACGCATCAGAATAGGCAATAGGAGCGGAATATACTCAAATATGTTTTTCGCCTACCACGTGATAGGCATTATCTCGTGTCGTGTGAGCCACGTGAAAGATTTTTATTTATATTTTTAAGTGATAACAGGTCAATTGGCAGCTCGTTTAGCGGCGCCAATCTTGATGACCTACAAGTGCACGCAATTAGACAGCACCCAGCGTTTTCCTCCTGAGATCTCGATCATTGGAAAAATATAAATGTCTGTTGATGGATTTAGTAGTAAATGATGTAGAAAAGATAATTTTTCTCCGAAAAGTAAGCTTGTAGTAAGAAGCAGAGTAAAATAAATTGTGTATGCCTTGATACAGTTGAACAGCACCAAACTTTTGCTAATTTTTTGTAGAAGATAGACTTTATAAATCTTTTTTGCTTATGTATGTTTTAGAAAAAAACTAATATTGACAGACTGTTGTACAAAGAAAGCATTAAATGTATGGGTTTCGAACATATAACAAACATGGCGACTTATAAAATCCAAAAAGCAAGTGTCGGATGTCTCTTCTCTTTCTTATGAATGTGTTACGCCTCGAGCGCAAAAGGGAGCAATAAACGAAGTTCGAATTGCGTTATTCAGATTACAGGCCCTCTTTATAAATATCATCTGGTTCTTGAAAATGTGTTACAGTATTGCCTTGATGGAAAAGTGTGTTTTTAGAGGAAATATCTAGGTCTAGTTACTGGTCTATTTAAATCATGTGGCTACAAAGCTATCTTGATAAGCCTTTTTATTGAAAATTCGTTTTAAACTACATGATAGTATTTAAGAAATCAATAACACAAGAAACATAAATGACTTACATTATTATATATTTGTTAGCAGTTCTTTTGTATTTAAAAATATCACATTTGCACAAACAGATTTATCAAGATTGTTTATATTATTTCGAATGAAGTTAGTTGCATTTTGCAACTTGCATATAAAATACTTTGACAAGACAACAGCGTCTCATAGCCGAATTCAGAAATGCCACTGAATCATTTGATTAGAAGCTAAATAGTTAAATATCCCTCAAATAGTTGTCATCCTATACAAAAATGTCACTCAAACGACACTAATAAAAGATCAATTTGAGTGGACTTTCTGAATTTGGCCAGCAGACAGACAATCTTTACCCAAAGGAGTAGTTTCCTACCATTGGAGTAACGACCTTAATATTCATGGTGGTTGTATATGTCGACGATGTGGTCGTTTGCTGAATCGGTAAGAAAAGTTTATCGGCAAAAAGTTTTCTCTTATTAATTTGGTCTTTGGATGATAGATAGACAATAACACGAGTTGTAAGGTTGATGACAAAAAGGATTCGCAAGTTTCCTAAAATAAAGCATGACTCCCTTTAGAAAACAGCACCGCGTTTACAGTATTTACGCGAGATCTTAAGATATAAATATCGAGTCTTGTTTTCAGGTATTCTCATACTGAATCCAAATACTTAAAGAACATCATTTCATAGAAACCTGAACGCATCCGAAATTATTCAGATCTTACAAATCTACTTGATTTACAAGCGGTTTCCATAGTTGAACTTTTTTTTAATTACGGCTAGGATATCGCGTGAATTAGCATTTTTAAAGTGGGCGGTTTGTTTTCAACAGTTTTTAGTTCTAGTTTTAGTTCAGGTAAATCACGACAGAATAAAATTTTGTATCCATTCAATAGTTAATTAATACACCTGACCATGTATAATGTATGCATATACTTAAAATACTACAATCACCTTAAAATATTCACGATTCAATGCAAATCGTTCTTTTAGCGTCATATGTGGAGAATTCGGTATTTTTTCATAACTTACAGGGAAACGTGCGTCAAATAAAAACGGAAGTAAAAAAAGTAAGTGTAATAATACTTACTTTCGTTACAATCCTCCGCCGGTTTACTCAAAATGTGCTTAAAAATATAACAAATGACAACAGCTCCAATGAAGAACGCAATTGTTAACATGAAGACTTAAAACAGTTAAAACAAAACATCACAGCACCATCACATATCGTAAAAAACTAAATTAAAAAAATACTACGCGTTCCCGCCAAGATATGGCATGCGACTGTTCCCGCGCGGCAATCGGGCAACATGCGAGCGCCATTCAAATTTAGAATAGGAATTAATTCAATACAGCGCTGTAACGTAACAAAATGTAAAAGCGATTCGCATTGAACATTCCTGTCGTAATTACTTAGCTTTGCAATTTATTCCGTTTATAGGAGTTGGAGGAGAACACGGTAAGCAACATGCCTGATTCACGTTGACAATCAGACGATGTAGTACATCCAATGGAGCGGTGCATTAAGGCTAGACCGTATGTTTTCTATGAGACTTCACGCTCGCTTTCAAGCGCTGTTTCCGCTGAGAAATTAGTTTGTTATCGTATGATCCCAGTGAACTTGATAGTTATATTACGATATGGAAACGGCCTCATTCCACTTAAAGATTACGTTCAGCTGGTTGTATCGTGAGGAGCCAATAGGGAAATTTGGCGATTAGATTAAGATAAGATTGAACTGCACTGAACATTGGAAATCAAAATATTGCTCACGTGTTTTTTCTTTTGAATTTTTATTTACATAACTATAGCTGTAACATAAAGCTTGTCATAAATGTTACAGACGATTATGGGCGGTCGCATACTAACGGCGATACGGAACACGTGGCTGCATCGCTGTAAAAAGTTGTGGACGACCGCCCTTAAAATTGCAAATATCGGCAAAACAGTTTAGCGCAGCACATCGCTATTACTTTTTAGGGTCCACAAATAAAGGTTAGTACAGTTAGTATCACAATCATAAGTATGAGTATTTAAACACATTAATTTATTTTAATTCTAATACAACGCTATGTAATACAGTTTATTTTCGGAAATATTCCTAGCAGTTTCACTTTTTGGTGAGCTTAACCTGTGGAGTCTGAAATACGAATTACAAACATGAAATAAATTCATGATTAACACTTAGTAAATTTTACATCTACTTGTCAAATGAGTTACAGTGACTTTTGGAGCTGCCTGGACCCAAAAAATATTCCATATTTTTTTAAACTAGTGTAAATGGTTTCAGTCGTTCTCAACCTAATACATCTCGGAACGCGGAAAATGCTCTGAAAAGTCACACTTCAGCCATTGCCGTGGCCTCGTTTTCCTGAAACTTCAGCGTATTTTGAACCAGTCATCTCATTGTGCTGACTTTCTTGTGGAAAATTTAGGTCACAAATATATAATACTACCTGTGCTCGCAAATTTGTTTACATTGGAATGAAAAGTATCCTACGTGTTAATCAAGCGTATGAGCTATCTCCATTCAAAATTCCATCCAAATTTGTCCAGCCGTTGAAGCGTGAATGAGTAACAAACATATTAGTTGGGCACCGTTAATCAAGTAGCTAACTTCGTTAATCGCTAATCATCCGTTACTAAAAGAGTTGCCTTCGTTAAACGTTAAGGCGTTACATTTCCATTAACGTTAATCGTTAACTCTGGATAGACATTGCATTTTATATGTCGTTGCGTTAGTAATTTACTTATAAAACATGTTGGTATGTGCTCTGGAAGTTTAGGCAGGACATGAAACATCAAATAGTACGGACTTAATTAACGTATAACGGGCTTTAATTGTTTTAACGGAAGTTAATGAGTTAACAGTTTAAAAGTTAATCCGTTACTCGAAATGTTAACTTCGGTTAATTAACGATTAACGGTCTTATGCCCAGCTATGGTAACAAACATTATTAAACACAAACACAAACACACAAACACACACACACACACACACACAAACAAACGACTTAACCAGCAGCTACTTCACCTTTTGAACGTCACAGTCGGCTGTTGCCAACAACAGATTCCCAAGGCCCTGACGCCACGGCATGCCGTTTTCCATACATTTTGTCGGCTACAGCCGTCATTCGGCGTCCGAGTCACACTTTTTCGCTCACTCAGCCGTGGCGTAAGGTTAAATAAAGAATTAACTTGTAACTTACCCAAGACACAAGGAGCACAGACGACACAACGAACCTGTCTTCGCTTTCCATTGGGTGAGACAAGGGTCAAACGCATGCCGTCCTTCATAAAAAAAGAACTAACCAAAGACAAATACCAGTATTTTGGCGGGAATCCAATACACGATTTTTTGGCTTCCTACGTAAAAGTTGACCTCGACCGACTTGGGGCTTCTTAGGAGTTATTTATTTTATTTAATAATTAATAAATTGTTTTAAGGGTCACGGGTCACGGCTGGTTTTCATGTTAAATACAATATTAATAAGTACTTATTAAAATCTTATTTACTTAAGTCTTGTATTGTTGTCTGAATTCAATGGGTCAATCACACCAACGCGAGGTTTATTAACAAGTTTTTGATACGAAACAAAAATTGGATAAATAATGTTATTATTGTTAACAAACAACTTTATTAATGAATTCAAGCATCGCGTGAATTAATAAAATCATTAAAATATAGAAAACTTATATAATAGCTATTGTATTTTGTATGAATTGATATAAACAATAACTTGCTGTGCCCTAGTAATATCTATGTACACACTGGCTTATTTTAAGAATATCTTGTAAAACACCATGAATGCAAGAAATAAATGAATATGAATATGAAAAACCGGACAAGTGCGAGTTAAACTCGTGTGGATAGGGTTCCGATCCGTACATGATTATCTGAAATTTACTAGGTTACTGTAAATACCATAGACATCATATAGCTTTTCCTGTAAACTATAGGTCAAGAACTATTTTCTGTATTTTTTTCAAAATGTTTGCCTCAGAGTTTCGGAAATAGGGCGGGGGGGGGATGGTGAATTTTCGCCTATTTTCCTAAATAACTTCCAAACTACTTTACTTGAAATTCAAAAAAGTATATATTTGAGATCCTCACAATAAGCCCTTTCATTTGATATGTCACACGATATAGGTTGCATAACTTTTTTTTTAATTTTCTAATTTACCCCCTTAAAGTGCCACCCATATTTAAAATTAATATATTTACGTTACGCGTCCGTGTTGCGGTCGCCGACTTACATATGTATACCGAATTTGAACTCAATCGGTCCAGTCGTTTCGGAGCAAATTGGCTGTGACAGACGGACAGACAGACACACGAGTGATCCTATAAGGGTTTCGTTTTTTCCTTTTGAGGTACGGAATCCTAAAAACGGACCGGAATGACCGTTTTCCCCTTAAACGAGTAGTCTTTGCTTTCTTTTGATAACGTTTGAGCAGTGGGTTGAAAGTTGAAAATAAATACGAAATATATATATTATACTTTTTATTGGAGATATTTCTTAGCAATACAAATTAAGGTCTCAGCAGTGTGAACATAGAATAAGACGTTTGTAGTATCTGCAACAAAAAAAAAACATTTTAGTTATACCAAAAAGTTAATTTTACATCACTAATGTTAAAAGGCGATAACGATTTCCACCCCTTAAATGCTAAGTGATTTTGACTAATATTTGATAGGTTCTCAGACAGAACAAAATGTAAGTCGAGATATTTTGGTTTTTTTCAGTATAAGTAATTAATAAATTCAGTTTGATTTCTGTTTCAGTATTCCTATACAAAACTAATTTCGGCGATTATTTGACTTTGTTGATCTTTAATCAAAATTCAAAACCGTGTAGACCCAGCTTTTGTTCTGTACCATGTCACAAGGAAAAGTCAAGTCCACACGTGTGACATTGCGCCGGGCCGAACTTCGTGCCCAAGGGTGTATTTATCCTAGGGCCAAGGGTTCATGGGGCAGGCTGCAAGGGGCGGCGAAGCCTCGCGGACTTCTCTGGGCGCCTTTTATTGACATGACAAGCTTACCTATACAACTTTTTAGTGCCACCCGTTGCTATGGCTACACAAATTTTGTCCCTTGGACAACTTAAGCATTTTTCTATGAAACAGTATGTAAGTGTCACTTGGACAACCGGGGACAAAATAACAACACAAAAAAGTTGATTGACTCTACAATATTTTTTATTACTTATTAGGGCGGCAAAGCAATACATTTTGTACAGTCTAACAACAGCTGTGACGTCATAGCTGTTGTCCGTTTTGTATGGAATGTTTTTGCGTGTGGTATGAATAATGCCTTTTCAAAGCTTCATAAAACCCCCAAAATCGTACACGTCAAATTGAAAAATCAAGTCTAAAAATAATAATAGTCTAATTTACTCGACATATTTTATTATTAGTGACCCCCCCAAAATTTCAGGCTGCGACCGCACCTGTCCAATACAAGATTTAAAAAAACAGCCAAGTGCGAGTCGGACTGGCGCACGAAGGGTTCCGTACCATTTTCTATAATCAAGCAAAAAAAAAAAAAGTTTTTTTGTATGGCCGTTATCAAAATCCAGCAAAAACATCACGTTTGTTGTATGGGAGCCCGCTTAAATATTTATTTTATTCTGTTTTTTAGTATTTGTTGTTATAGCGGCAACAGAAATACATCATGTGTGAAAATTTTAACTGTCTAACTGTCACGGTTCATGAGATACAGGCTGGTGACAGACGGACAGACAGACGGACGGACAGCGGAGCCTTAGTAATAGGGTCCCGTTTTAGCCTTTGGGTACGGAACCCAAATGACAGAACTCAACTCACAGAGACGAACAGCTCCATGTCAAAGTTGAGCATATTGAACGCAGTGATGCTCATCGGCACCTGTGCGCGCGCGATCATGAACATGGCCATCTTGCGCGTGCGCTGGTCGTTCACGTGCTCCCAGCCGCAGCAGTACACTTTCGTCGCCACATCCAGAGCCTGCACAAAGTGTTTATTATAACCTACAAATCCTACTTATCTACAGAGATGTACAATATACCCTATACACATAGCTGGGCACCGTTAATCAAATAGTTAACTTCATTGATCGCTAATCCGTTAATAAAAAAGTTGACTTCGTTAAATGTTAAAGCGTTATATTTCGGAACATTTAACGGAAGTTAACGTTAATAGTTAATCATTAATTCGTGCTAGAAATTGCATGTCGTTGCGTTAGTAATTTACTTATAAAAAATGTTAGTATGTGCTATGGAAGTTTAGGCATGATATGAAACATTAGTAAAAAACCGGACAAGTGCGAGTTAAACTCGCGTGGAGAGGGTTCCGTTCCATACATGATTATCTGAAACTTACTACGTTACTTTAAATACCATAGACTTCTTATACGTTTTCCTGTCATCTATAGGTAAAAAACTAAGTTCTGCATTTTTTTTTCAAAATTTTAGCCCCTGTAGTTTCGGAAATAAGGGGGGGGGGAATGGTCAATTTTCGCCTATTTTCTTAAACAACTTCTAAACTGTTTTATTTGAAATTCAAAAGAAAATATATTTAAGATCCTCACAATACCCTTTCATTTTATATGTCACACAATGCAGGTTGCATAACTTTTTTATTAATTTTCTAATTTACCCCCCAAAAGTGGCCCCCGTGTTTAAAATTCATATATTTACGTCACGCGTCCGTGTTGCGGTCACCGACTTACATATGTATACCAAATTTTAACTCAATCGGTCCAGTAGTTTTGGAGCAAATTGGCTGTGACAGACGGACAGACAGACAGACAGACAGACACACGAGTGATCCTATAAGGGTTTCGTTTTTTCCTTTTGAGGTACGGAACCCTAACCTATTTTTAGGGTTCCGTACCTCAAAAGGAAAAAACGAAACCCTTATAGGATCACATTGCATTAGAGTTGGTAATAATACCTATTATTTAGAGATCAAATTCAAATCAAAAGCTATCTGACATAAGCCGCGCGGTGTCCTTTTGGGAAATAGAAGGTTCTTAATTAACGTTAAACGTACTTTAATTGTTTTAACGGAAATGAATGAGACCGTTAACAATTTAAAAGTGAATCCGTTACTCGAAATGTTAACTTCGTTAATTAACGGATTAACGGTCTTGTGCCCAGCTATGATTATAACCCTCAAGTCCTACTTATCTACAGAGATATACAAGATACTCTACAAATAAAACTATTCATGCGATTAAAAAAAAAAAGAAGATACTCTATACAAAGTATCTGGAATACGAAATACAAGATACTAATAAAATAAGTATTTGAGATATACCAGATACAAGATACTTTTGGAAATGGTATTTGAAATACTAGATACAAAATACGTATCTTCTAAATAATTTTTGAAGATAAAATACCTACCTACTTTTTGAAAGAAAACCTAATTTTATTAAGCTCAACTTTGTTACATAAATTCTGAATAAATCGCGTCGATCGCGCAAATGTGACAAAATATATTATTATATTGTTAGAGTGTTAATTGAGACTTAATCAAAACCAGTTCTTGTAACATTTTATCACTCATTTTTGATTGGTTGAGATTTAAAGAGTACCTACTTATAGCCCGGGTAAGTATGGAGAATCGGCCCCAGACGACAAAATCATTGTCCTTTGACTGAGTTATTAATACAGACATAAGATGTAATTTCACCAAATATTAACCCTAAAATGCTACGGATTTTCGAGAAAATAAAAAAAGAAGTTTTTTTTTCTATCTAATCTACTGAACCGATTTTCATGAAATTTGGATATATTATGTAAATCCTTAAGATTTTATGTTAAAAATGTGTATGAAAGTCGAATATTTTTTTTTACTTCAAATGGACAGAAAAAAGAAAGCATAAAATGTCAAACAATAATAAAAACTAAAATAATATAGAAAAACGAGGGGTTTATCATCGCAGCAGTAGCGTCGCAGCAATAGATGGCTTTAACCTTTGGGACGCCGTTGTCGACTATGCGTGACAGCGTATACAGGGTAAAAAAGTCCTTCACTACCTTAACTTAAAGTTGAAATTCGTGTTACTTCTCAGACATGCTTGGCGGGCAAAAGGTTAAGCTCCGTCACGCCCACAATGTTACCGCGCCTTTACAAACTTTTTCAACTTACACTGACTTGCAGTTTGGCGGCGTAGCGGCACGGCAGATAGATGTGCACGACTGTCCCCGCGATGAACACCAGGTAGCGAGGATCGATTCCGTACCCCTACGACACAGAGCGGCCAGGTTGACGTCGAGGATATGTTAACACCGTTTTATCTCTAAGTGCGTCTCTCTCACACTAGTTCCGACGAAAGAGATAGTTATAGAGATAAGACGCGGTTAAGTTATCCCCGTTGACACCTCGCTTAAAAATTCATTTAAATCCATTCAGCCGATTCGGAGCCTATTTGAGGAAGAGGAAAGAAGAAAGAAAATAAATTAATTGACAACAATTAATTAACATAGTAAACACGTATAAAAAATAAGAAAGAAAATATAATTGTTGCGAAACGGCCCCAACTCAGAATGTGCTGGCTGTGAAGCCAGCGCTGGGCTTCCATTGGGACCGCTCGGTGAAAACACGTAAGGCGACACAAACATATTACTATATTACACACTACACTATGACCAATAAACAAAAATAAAGCATTAAGGACTAAAAAAATCAGTACCTAAACAAAACAGAATAAAGCAAACACTGATGAGCAATTTTTTTTTAAGAAAGTTTGGTACAGACGTTCAGACAGACAGACACAAATTCTGAGAACCGTAATTAAGGCTTAGGCATCATGTAAATAGCATTTTCTACTTAATTTGTATTATTTGGAAATCATAGACAGACACATAAAATTTATTTATTTGCATAAACATGGATTGTATACATAGATATAGATACATTTCATCATCATCAGAGTCCTTCATACGTCCACTGTTGGGCACAGGCCGCACCCTTTTCCTCTTATCACGTTAACAAAACTGAAGAAGTTGACCACAAACCTCAATAATCTGGTACATGCAGTTGCATATTTGTATCATCGTAGCGATGAGGATGATCCCTAGCCACACGTTGAAGGTCTTTTGTAGAACTTCTACCATCCTGCATAACGAATAATTGCAGTTTTTTAATCCTTAAATTCAAGTCACTTCACATTATTATATGGAATAGAATAATTATAATTTATCAAATAAAAAAACTGACTTCAATTCTTTTCAGTAAAGCCAGGTTTAGACAGGGTCAGTGCATACGAGTAAGTCAGCGCCGAACCGACTGACCTCAATATATTTGGTTTTTCTCGGGTCAGTGCTGAATTGTCTCGAATTCGAAGTCAGTCACTGACCCTGTCTAAACCTGGCTTTACTATCATGTGATTTAACATTTACTAATTAAATAGCGATAGCATAATGCGTGGCATGGAGCAAGGAGTTCTCCTGGTTCTTCTCTGACGGTCCTATTTTACCACATGGATTTTCATGCATATGAGTTACTTCCGAACCAGACAGAAATCTAATCGCCAACCGTGAAATACTTATCATTTAGGAGTTCCGGTGATCATCTATGGTCTTCATCAACAATTCCACTTCACCAAATAATGCTTTTGGAACGTAACTGCTTGAGATATTACAGAAAATACTAAAATTGCTATAATGCGTGCCATAATATTTGAGAAGTTCCATCGATTCCTCATAGATCCTCTCATCACACCTCGAATTTAACTACAATGAGACGGGAAAATATTCTCCGAGATACTATCAGCAACTTTTGAAATTATTGTAGCATGAGTTAGTTTCTGACGGTTTCTGGTAGACCAAATATTGTGATTGTCAAGTTGGCGTACCCGTCGAAGATATCCAGGATCTGATGATTCGAAAAATAGTACCGAATTTACCAAGGTCAAAAAAATTGTCCTTTGTAATTTCGGAGATATGAGCCCTGTTACACGGGTACGCTAACTTGACGTCAAGCTAGCGTACCAAGTCTGGATCTCGAGAACGATGCTATTCCCAAAAATGCTGTATATCCCAAAAAATAGTACCCAAATAGTACCGCTGGCTCACGAAGTCTCAACTTCGTAGCTCTAATAGAAGCTGAGATATTTCATACCAAACACGGGTAAATTGTGCACCGTCAAGCTGGCGTACCCGGCCGAGATCGCACAGAAAGCCATTGAATTCCTGAACCAGCTATATACCAAAAAGTAGTACCGGAAATAGTACCCCTTTTACAACAAAAGCATAACAGAAAAGCTAAGTCTATAAAGACACAGCTTCGCCTAACTTTTACTAGCAATAAATCTGCCAAACTTGCGGGGCGCTCGAGGTCTTTAGAGCGCGGTGATTGGTACGTTCGAGGTTATGCGCGCCTGCCTCTAGCCCCGCGGATTATAGCTTTTTGTCTCTAATGCTAGTAGCGGGGGTTGCCCGGATATGTGGAGTGGAGTTTATTCGTCGATTCCAAGCCAAATAAAAGTATTTTATAATACAAGCATATGACTGTCGAGAATCCGCGTCCAGAATAGTCGTCAACCAGTCGGTCTCACACACCTGAAGACTTCATTCTGCTCTGCAATAACCTCCAGCATCCTTCTAAACACGACTTGCACATCGCGTTCCAACATCGCATCCTCCAACGTCTTGCAAAACAGAGCCATCTTCAAACACAAATGGTTTATTGTAATTCCGAAGAACGCATCGAACCCTGTGAAACTCATTATATAAATGATCGAACAATACACCATATAGAAGAAGATGATCTCGAAAAATGGCGATTCGAAACGAGCTTCTGGTTCTGCGAAAGGCTTTCGGAGATCGTGAACCATGTACTTTGTCGGTTCAGCTTTGAAAGTGAAGTTATAGAAGTTTAAAATCATAGCTGTTAAGGGGAAAGTGGCAACGCAGGTTGCGACGGTGATCGCCCAGCACTTCTCGCTGTAGTAGACGGTTTCGCTTATAGCATGGCGAGCGATTGCCTTGTGGTCTTCTGGTAAGGTGTTGTAACGGCGGTAGTCCTTGTCGATGTCGTTGAGGATCTGATAAGCTTCGGCACGGCGCCAGAAGAAGAGCAGCATCTGTTACAAATAAAATAATATTTTATTATAATAAGAAAATCCCGACCGCGCCCATGGTGACTTTGAATAGCTATTATACGATTTTATTGGTTTTATGAAGAGGCACTGCTATTTCCATATCTTTTTAGACGTTATGCGTTACGTGCTTTCTGTGAAATCGTGTTTGCAGTTATGACCTTCTATTTCAAAGTAGCGATTGGCGGTTACACTTCACAATGAAAGACAATGGCTTTGTTTGCCAGATAAAGTAGCTATGCGATCGGGACACGAAAAATAATTCCTACTATACTGAGAACGACCCGCTTACTTTGAGCAGCACTCCAAAGAAGGGTCCCATGACGGTGCCATGCCGTATGATGTTGATAATGTCCCTCTCCACCCAGCTCCGCCATATGTCCAGCAACACCATGTAGGATAAAGGTGCCACAGAGGCGAGGACCAGGGCTGAAGAATTAAATGTGGTTGTGTGTGTTTTGGGCAAAATATTATTCGCCAAATTTGACTTCCCAAAAAACTTATCGCAGTAGTTTCATTTCCCAAACGAATCTTTAGCATATTTACATTTCGCATTTTATTCATTTGGTCTTATTATCATTTGGCATCATTTTACTTTGGCAAGTTTTATTAAGACAAACGTTTATTAGGCAAACGTTTTGTTTTGGCAAATATTATATTACGAAACAAAAAGATAGGGGGGGCGAAGCCCCCTACAAGGGGGGTGAGGAGGGCCCAGCCCCCCGCAGTAAAAAAACAAATACTTAATCTTAACAACTGTATTATTGGTACCGGGGCACAAGACTGTTTATCGTTAATTAACGAAGTTAACATTTCGAGTAACGGATTAAGTTTTAAGGAAGGACACCGCGCGGCTTATGTCAGATAACTTTTGATTTGAATTTGATCTCTATATAGGTATCATTACAAACTCTAATGCAATACCCTATTTTTACTAATGTTTCATGCCCTGTCTAACCTTCCATAGCTCTTACCAAATTTTTTATAAGTAAATTACTAACGCAACGATATATAAAATGCAATTTCTATCACAAGTTAAATATTAACGTTAAATCTTCCGAAATGTAACGCTTAACTTTTTTAGTAACGGATTAGTGATTAACGAAGTTAACTATTTGATTAACGGTGACCAGCTATGGCGCATGTAACCTAGCACTTACAAGTGAAGCTAATAAAAGCGTGTTCAAAGGGGCATCTTTCCATGCGTAACGCGTTAAGGGTTAAGATTAAAATAACCGACCTATACACACGGCCCGACAGATATCCGTCTCAGGCGTTGGATAAAGCAGCCCAGCGACCATATTGAACGTGATGATCTTGTATGTCTCTCGAAACGGCTTGAATTCTTCTTCGTCTGATGCTGCAAACAAATACCATATTCCTGTAGACCAGTGTTGTCCAACCTGAAGGTCACGACCCCCAGGGTCTCACAGGGTCGGGGTTTCAAGCCAGGTTTATAAACACCTCTATGAAACCACTGACAGTACAATTCATCCAAGGCAAACAGAGCGCTGGGCGGCAGTGGAGGGGGTGGGTCTGCGCATGTGTGCAGTGACGCGCGAAAGTGCTAGGCTATTGTTTAATATTAGAAGTGTAATGTTATGTAGAATAATAGTAAAACGGTATGTTTGGATGGATCATTGAGGAGGTATATATAAAAAATGTATACATATTAAAAATACAGATGAATTGAAAAACTCCTCCTTTTTTAAGTCGGTTAAAACGAGCGCTGATGGCGATGCGTATTATATGGCCGTCAGTATTCTTTTTTTGTGACACGACCTGTAGCCTCGGACGTTTTCGTTGCCTCTGCAGTTCGTTTTATGCATTGTTTTAAATTATTTACTACACCACTACGTACCTATGAGCTTCCCTCGTCATAAAACAATAAACATTATAAATATTTTTTCTTTCCTTTTTTGCAAAATCATCGTGCAAAGAAACGTGCGTGACTGTACTTTGCGAGCGAACGAAACGTAGTCTCCATGCGGGAAGTAAATGACAACTGCCGAGCCGAGCTGAACCAATAGCGCGACGGCACAGACATACCGCGCATAACCCCTCCGTCGCGCCTCACCTCATGCCACTTTGGCCGGTAAATCGACTACTGCGCAGCCCCCACCGCCAGCGCGCTTTTTCCTTTGGACGAGGTATACGGTCATGAGCACAGAGCTATATCGAGATAGAAGGGAAGAGTTCGTCGATTTGTATGGAAACTGAGCGTGTAATTATGCGTAGTTACTTTGATATCACGAGTGTAATTTAGACGGGAGGCATAAGTGGCGCGAAAACGATTCAAAAGCATCGATTAGCACGTGGCAAACCGAGTCTAGGCACCGCCCCTCCCGCCGCCCCGCGCCGCGCCGCCGCCTTTGTTACACACAAAGATGATCTCACGACATCTTTTTGGTACGTGGGAACATACACTCTTTCCTTCTACGAGTATCTCGATATAGTTCTGTGATCATGGGGGGGGGGGGATCACAGCCGCCAGATTGTTTTTAGGTACTTGGTATCTAGAAAGTTGTAAAAACACTGCTGTAGACTTGCACAGGCCCCCTCTGCCAATATTACAGCCGAAAAATAAAATAAAAATTGTTACTTAAAGTGATGGTTCGGGGGCGGCAGCAGCAAGCGCTCTATCCCGCTGCATCCCGCGTGTGAGAGAGTAATATAAAGGTGGGTTTATTGTGAACATAATGGCGTCGCACCAAACCAACGACGGAATAGGCTAGTTTCCTGAAAAAAACTATTTAGTCCGTCATTTACATTATCAAAAACGATTGAAAATGTATTTTGTCTTTTGTAATTTAAACAAAAAATACCTACATACATACATAGCATCACGCCCGAAATCCCTAATGGGGTGGGCAGAGCCACAAGACTACTTGTGGCCACGTTCGATTAATTCGTGCTAAGATGGTATGATGAACCGTATGGTGACAGGTGATCAGCCCATCGCCCATACAGATAGTCCACCATGTTGGAGAGGACCCGTCCCTTAGTCGACTTTTACGACATGCCAGGATGATAAGCATCTGCACGCATTCTATGCTATTTCTTCACTCCCAGTGCAGCAGAAACAAAAGATGACGAAGATATATTGCGTTAAAATTCCGCGTGACGTCACGACTTTGCACAGTTTTTACCATTAAGTGACGTCATGAGCCCCCACTCCCGAAGTTTGATGCGCGTTATCTTTGTCAATTTTGATTGATTTGATGAAGCAAAAAATAAGTGTTCAATATTTTTGGATAATCTAACGAACTTATTATTATTTTATTACCCCAAGAATCATCCCTATTGTGAATGCAAAAGAACAATAAATCTTTACATGGCACCTTGGAAACTTAATTTTAATATAACGATAAGTAACAAATAGCATAGACCGTGACCGCAACACGGACGCGTGCCGTAATTATATTAATTTTAAACATGGGGGCCACTTTTGGGGGGTAAATTAGTTTTTTTTTAAATAGTTATGTAACCTATATCGTGTGACATAGGTATCTAATGAAAGGGCTTATTGTGGGGATCTTAAATATATTTTCTTTTGAATTTCAAGTAATATAGTTTAGAAGTTATTTAGGAAAATAGGCGAAAATTTACTATTCCCCCCCCTTATTTCCGAAACTACTGAGGCTACAATTTTGAAAAAAATGCGGAAAATACTTCTTTTCCTATAGATTACAGGAAAACCTATAAGAAGTCTATGGTATTTAAAGTAACGTAGTAAAAGTCAGATAATTATGTACGGAACGGAACCCTCTCCACGCGAGTTTAACTCGCACTTGTCCGGTTTTTTTAGTATTTGTTGTTATAGCGGCAACATAAATAATAAATAATAAATAAATCAGGGGACAATCTTTACACAAATCGATCTAGTCCCAAAGTAAGCTCTAAAGGCTTGTGTTATGAGTACTAGACGACGATATAAATACTTATATAGAGAAATAAATACTTAAATACATAGGAAACGTTCAAGACTCAGGAACAAACATTCGTGCTCATCACACAAATATTTGCCCTTACCGGGGATCGAACCCGGGACGCTTGCGTCGGAGGCAGAGTCACTACCAACTAGGCTATCCGCGTCGTCAAACGCGGCAGCAGAAACATATCATCTGTGAAAATTTCAACTGTCTAACTATCACGGTTCATGAGATACATCCTGGTGGCATACGGACAGACAGACAGACGGACGGACAGCGGATCTTAGTAATAGGGTCCCGTTTTACCCTTTGGGTAAGGAACCCTAAAAACTAGAAATCACCAAGTTCTACGCTACAGAAGTAGGAGGCAAAAGGTTTATATTTACGTATGACTACAGCATCCTCCTCAACCACACGGTTTTTCTTTCGTCGAAAGCAATTCATTTTACACTTTAATTAGACGTCAAAGTTGTCCGAGTTCTGTAGTTTAATTGAACTGAATATTTTTTCTCTGATGTCTGCGCTTCAAATCAAAGTAATTATGTTGTTAAAAAATATATAATGGGGCTTATTTCAATCGGTCGTGAAAAAAGTTTTGCCCTAGACCAGGGGTGGCGAACCAATGGCATAAATATTTCGGGCACGCCGATCAAAATATTTGGCAGATGACTCCAGTTCAGTATGCATTCTGCTAATGCAGCGTCGTGAGCGTCAAGTTGGCTTACTTACCCGTCGAAGATATCCAGGATCTGATGATTCCAAAAAATAGTACCCAATTATTACCAAGTTCAAAAAACCGGACAAGTGCGAGTATAACTCGCGTGGAGAGGGTTCCGTTCCGTACATGATTATCTGAAATTTACTAGGTTACTTTAAATACAATAGATTTCCTTTACGTTTTTCTGTAACCTATAGGTAAAGAACTATTTTCTGTATTTTTTTCAAAATTTTAGCCCCACTAGTTTCGGAAATAAGGGGGGGTCTAATTGGTCAAATTTCGCATATTTTCCTAAATAACTTCCAAACAATTTTAGTTAAAATAAACTTTAAAAATATATATATTAAGATCCTTACAATACCTATCTTTTCATTTGATATGCCACACGATATAGGTTGCATAACTTTTTTTAAATTTTCTAATTCTTAGTTTTGAGGGTCGAACCAAGTGGAATTTAATGATCCTCTTGCTTTTGCTCTGATGGTCGAACTAAGTGGAATAAAAAAATCCTGATAGTCCGACATGTCGGACAGCAAGGAATCAAAATTCCTCGTCGTCCGACACGTCGGACAACGTTGTCGAACCACGTGGCCAGAGGGGATAGGTAAATCTGCGCAAATCGGTTTGCACAGATAAATCGCTACGATATAATCATGTGTGTAGCGGGTTCCTAGAACCCTAAAACGCAAGCGTGTGACGGACAGACCGACCAGCGGCCCGGGGATAACCAGTCTTATCTCTCTGACTATCTCTTTCGTCGGCACTAGTGTGAGAGACGCACTTAGAGATAAGACGGTTAAACTTATCCTTTTGTCAACCTTGCTAGGGCCGCTGAGAAGCTTTTGTCTAACTTCGTGTGCGCTAATTTGTATATAAAAAAAAATCGATGCATAAAACTTGTCATCGCTTTAAAATCGATTTGCATAGATTGATTTATTATTCCGATTGTGCATTTCCCCAATTAATTAGACAAAATTTTGTCTAATCAAAGCGCACGCTGTTAAGAATTTTATACGCGAAAACTTACAGGTGTCCAAGATTAGGTCAATTTTCGTAAAAGGCAGTTTTTCTTTTATAGTATAGTGTGACCACTCTACTGGAAGATCGCCCGCGCTGCGAGTAGGAAGTTAAGAGATAAATCCCGAGATAATGTTGACTAGACACATGAGATAGTGGTGGGGATACTGCGCATGGGTAAGACTGCTCTCGCTCCCGTCACCGTCCCGCTCTCACGCGATAACCAATTTTTGATTTACTGTCATTAGGTACAAATGGAAAATCGTCCACGTAAAATAACCATTCTGAAGTTGGGTCAAAAGTAATAATACCTATCCAAAGTGAATTTAGTCAAAAAGTAATTATGCTGAAAAGTATTTATAACCAAATTTATTTTCGTTGTAAATTAATTAAGCCCGAATGGAATTTTGTCGAATACTTTCAAGTGGACGATTTTCCATTTGTCCCTAATGACAGTAAATCCAATTTTCGACTAGACTTTCGTGCCTCTACCTGTAATATCTGTATCTTGATCTCGCTATTAGGTTTGGATGGAAGTATGTTTGTTACTCAATCACGCCAGAACGGCTGAACGGATCTGGATGAAGTTTTTTTTTTGTATATGACTGTATGTGTTCTGAAATAAATAAAAAAAAAAAAACGTTTAGGATGGAGATAGCTTATATCTCGTGAAACTCCCCTGTGCTATTCCAGGCACATAGGGGAGTTGCACTCCGCACTTTAGGTACGCTCGGCCGTCGGACAGCTCGGAGCTGTAAATCGCAGAAGGTTGCCGATCGCTCGCTCGCTGGCCGATTCGCGCGTCATTAGATGCCTAAATTTTTGTTTTTTTTTGGATGCGGAGATAAACTGACAACCCTAGCGTACACGAAAGAGCACGTTCTATGCGCCGGAGAGAGAAGGTATTAGGCATACCTAAACACCGGTTTTGTTAGCGATTCTTCTGTACTATTATCTCTATTCTGTGACACGCATGCACTGCCGAGCGTAGGGTTGCCAACTCTACAACGAGGTATACCCCTAAAAAAGTCGAAAAATCCCTAATCCCCTACATCACTGGCCACAGTTTTCTTGTCGGCTCCCGTTACCAGACTGATAATCCATACCATACCATACCCTTGTCAATGTGATCAGTGCGTAAAACATAACCAAAGTACGGACTACAAAAATATTCTGAAAAAGCACGGTTTCTTTGCGAACGCACGAAAGTTGCAATTATTGCTGTAATTTTTCAATCAATTTTGCACCCATTCAGATAGGGTTTTTCTAGGGTTATAAAAACTAACAATGTTCTGCCCCTAAAAATCCTAATCCATTTATTTTGTCCCTAAATTTAGGGGGAAAACCCCTAAGTTGGTAAGCCTAGCCGAGCGCGACATAAGCTTCCCCCCACCCTCCGCTCCCGCACGCTTCTTGCCGCGCGGGCGATCTTCCAAATAATTAATACTGTCGCTGGTTATAAACCAGTTCATACTTACCATCATTTACAAACTCTTCTTGCATTCATATCTCCACCTGAAATGTAAGGGGCTGATTGACGTCTGCCCGAAACCCAGAAACAATTATTTTGGCGGTCGCATTTTTTTTAAAAACAGCCATCTTTTGTACAAAAACAAAATTAATCCACAAGCTTATTTTTTCTTGTGTTACAAAATAGCGGACCGCCATCAAAATATGCACTGACTTGAAAAATATATATTTTGAGCCGTCGTTTTTTTTTCGGCTTACAGGTCTTATATTTTTTTTATTTCTTTTTTACAATATTACAACTAAGTCAGATACACAGGGTTACAACTAACTTAAATTACACAAGCAAAAACATTATAAAGTAAAAATAAAAACAAATATATATACAATTTTGGTTTATGAAATACATTACAGACATGACTTTACCGAAGCGGCTGACTACAGGCACCAGCCAAATTTTTCAAAGCAAAATCAAGTCTGCTAGATATATCCAACAAATAATCATAATTTCTAAACCAAATTTTATATAATTCTAATGCATTAAGACAAATTAACAATCTTATTTAAAAAAAAACGGTACAATTTTAAAATCTATTTTATCAATAGTCAAAAGCAAACCGTATTTCAAATAGATTTAAATTTAAAAAGAACACTAGTCCAATAATTTATATATCTTGTATACCAGCAGTAGGTACCTATTTTAAAAAAGCAAAAATAAGGCAACTAAAGCCTAAAAGTAACAGCTATGTATATATGCGTCATTTAAATTGTTGGATTAATTTAGCGATTTTTAAAGAAACAACAAAGATTACTTCTATATTTCTTTAGTGAAAGGTACGGCTCATTCATTCCATCATATTACGAAGAAGAAGTAAGCTCCATTATCTATTTGTATTTTAAAAAAAGATTTAAATATAGCCTCGATAAATAGGTGGCAAAACACGTAGCATTTACCTATTTGAAAAACTTCGATTTATCAAACGAAAACCAGTAAATTAGAGGAATATTTACATTTATTTTACAAGAATCGCGATCGTAATCAATCGTCTGTCGTATGTATGTCTATCAGTGCGCGCTCGTCTGCGTAACTACTCGGTTCCATATAAGATGTTATCTTATCACTGACGTGATATTTTTCCATTTCACGCGTGAAGCATTTCAACAAATAAACTGAATAAAAAAATTAACGGTAATGTACAAACAGTGAAATTAAAATTATTAATTTGTATACTCTCACATGTGCGCAGTGTGAAACGGAACGTTCAAGAGCTGACCATTTACCATGGAACGAATGGATCTGTTATCTTTTCACATCGTATGGGAACCTGTCATCGATAATCGTTAAAAATCAAAAAAAATGAAATGTGGCTTTTGCATCTCCGTTTTGTAGAAGAGATGTATTTCGCCAATATCAAAGTTGACTTTAGACATGTCGCGAGATTGTTCAGTATGCTAAATTATGGTACTTTTAATTTGAGGGAGGTTCGGATGGAGTACCATAAAAATCAACTTGATTCTGCACGGCTACATCAGTAATGTCAAATGCTTAAGTGTCACCTGTCAGCGATAACATCGTATGTGTAACCGAGCATACTAAGTTCTATACTAACTCTTTTTAACTATAGCTTAGTGTATATGTAAGGTCCAAAGAAGTTATTTGTTGCTTCACTTTCAGTGGCGTAGCGTCGGGGGGCGGCAAATTATCACACCAAATACAATAAACCATTTTATTTCATTTTATTGCACCTACGATTCGGACCGATTGAAATGAGCACGGAATCTTCATTGCGATGATTCTACTTGCCGAAGAGTTCTTTAGAATTACTGTATATTTTAGTCTTTTAAATTGAAGCTCCTCTGCACTGGGAGTGAAGAAATAGCGTAGAATGCGTGCAGATGCTTATCATCCTGGCATGTCGTAAAAGTCGACCAAGGGACGGGTCCTCCCCAACATGGTGGACTATCTGTATGGGCGATGGGCTGATCACCTGTCACCATACGGTTCATCATACCAGCTTAGGACTAATTAATCGAACGTGGCCAAAAGTAGTGTTGGGGCTCTGCCCACCCCATTAGGGATTTCGGGCGTGTGTATGTAAATTGAAATACCTAAACAAGTGGGGCGGCGGAATTATTCTCCGTCCCGGGCTGACACCCACGCTACGCCGCTGTTAATTAGACTTGCAAACTGAAAGGTACTGAGCAGATTATTACCGTGGTAGTTAGGGTTGCCAACCGTACTATAAATATAGAGTATTAGTATACAGTAGTATAGCGCGCCGCGCGGCGGGCAGTGCGTGGGTTATTACGAAAGTTTTAATCTAACTATGTATTGTTCTATATTTTGGCTCAGTGTAATATATACTGTTGAAGATATATATAGTACGCAAAAATACTATATTTCGGCAGGCCTTATTTATGATTAGATGCCCAGTTCAATAGGCATTTTCGCAGCTCGGATAGCCACAAGATGCAATCGGAATGTTAGTAAGACGAATTTTGTGTATTACATGGAATAATCATAACTTACACTCTTTTTAAAAAGGTTTTTCTTTAAAGTACTATATTTTCTTTTAGTGTACGATTTTATACTGGAAAATACTATATTTTCCCCATAAATAGTTGGCAACCCTAATGTTAGTAAACGAAGCACTTAGTAACTCGAGTGTTATGAAAATTGCCAACCTTGCAAAATATTATCCTTTTTTAAACTGTCATATTTCTTTTCATTCTGACTAGTTCTTTAGCTGTTAGCTTTAGGTCGGATTTCGTCAACGTATTTAACAGTCCAATCTGAAGGTAGCAACAGCTGTCAGGACACGTGACAGCCACTAATTCGTTAAGTTATAATCGACTGTTAAATTGTTATTTTTAAAGCGGCTTCGACCATCTTAATTAAGACCCATTATTTTTACTCTGGCATACGTTTCTACAACTTATATCTCAAATATCGTGGACCTGGATATTTTTTTGTTGAACTATTCATAATTGTTGCATTAATGAAGGGCTCGGAAACAGGATTTTTCGAAACCGGTTTCAGTTGTTGACTCTGAACCGGATAATTGATGAACGAAATTGACCGGTTTCATGAAAGATTAACCTCATTTTCTAAACCGATTTGTACCCCTGTTAGTCGGTCTGTTACAGACCGGTCTTAGAACTACTTGTATATAAGGCATTCTCAATAAGCTAGATAAAAGACTCCTTAAAATTGCAAATAATTTATGCGTTATCTCGTTTAATTAAATTTGTACTTTTATAGGATGTAGTTAACCTAAAAAAAATATATAATTCGCGGCACGTAAGTTGAACTTTGACCTTGAATGCGCGGAACACATTTTCGGTTCTCAATCGAGGACTTGTACATGCGCGCACGGCCGCCATTTTAGTTCAACTTATGTGCCGGGGATACCTCCGGGAACATTTAGCCGTGGTGTAATTGGAGCTTCTAATTAATTTATAGATACAAAAACAGACGGGAAGGGAAATGCTGACTTGAGCCGAATGCGCAGGGCAAAGAGGTTACTGTGTTTCGCGTTAACGTGTATTTCTTTGCGCCCGCCTTTAAACTTGTTTGGGAATTAAATGAATGGAGTGTAGTAAGGTATGACTTTCAGTGATATATGATGGTAACAGTGGTCTCCGATAGGTAAAGTCTGTTCGTCGCGAGTTGATAAATATTATGATATCGTTTCGAAATAGCGACTGTAGCTCACCTATGGCAAACTGTATGACGGGCGTCGCTTATCGCCGCGCGCACTGAGTTTCGTGGTACGAGGCACGCAGTTGTCAAGCGCGGCGCCGCGCCGCCGGCCATATTGCCATTCCGTTCTGGAATACGCTTCGAGTGTGTCGTTTGGGTGTTCGTGTGTTGTTTTAGACGAAACAATTGAACGTTTCATAATAAACGTCACCGACTCTGATTCTTCCGCCGACTCTGAGACTTCGTCATGGTCGTCGTCCGATGATATGCCAGCAACGGGACATATACAGACTATTCAATTATAATATTCTATGAAAAAAATATAGCCTTTCCCTTTATTTTTTTATTATTATCAGTAAAAATAATTAGCGGGCCGCTGTGTGAATGAGGTAAGAAGCTCTGATTTTGTATTTATTTTATCAACACTCTGCGAACAGACTTTACGCCTATTTCGTGTTTACTTGGTCTGTGTAATTCTTATTTTATTTTTCTTTTAGTTCTCTCAAAAATCGCTAATACGCTATCAAGCTTCGTCCTTCAAAGTGTATTTCGTTGTTAGCCTCAAACACAAAGGAAAACTATCAATGTAATTTTCTGTATGCACTCGGATTGGTCTGGTTCTGTCCCAGTGGTAACGTAGGTCAATCAGTCGCTTCACTATAGCATCGTGTATTTATTTAGCACTCAAACAAAATCCATTACGCCCGCGGCTTGTATTTTAGCCGTACGATCCGTTTTTCTAGCATACAATCTTAATAGTTAAGAAGAAGTTTGATGTAAATAAATATTGTATTTAATTTCATTTTTGTAATAACCCAACCTATCTACCGATCATGGTTGGCGTGCCTCGAATTAGAAATTGCAAATGGCGCTAGGAGAATATGTCTATTTCGCTACTCCAAATAGTCTATGACCAGATTTTTTGTTATATAATCTATGCGTTTAGATAGTTAAGTAAATGTAAAAAAACACCCACGTGACTAACGCGGCAGCCAATCTAATCTTTTTTATCTATGATTGGCTGATTAGCTAAGTCACGTGGGTTAGTTTGTTTACATTTACATAACTAACTAAACGAACAGAGTATAGCTGAATAAATATGTTAGCCGCAAAATGAACACTTGTGCATTGTCGTAGTTAAAAATAGTTCTTGTTTAACTATCTTAGGCCATGATAGGCTATTATTTCTAGTGGCTGACGTCATCAAAATGGCTTCGTAATTAAATTACATAGCTAAATTTTTATACAGCCTATGACTATTATATAACGAGAATATTTTTACGCGCAAAATCTTTGTAATAATTTTTGATTCATCTGACGACTTTCAATATACAGCGAAGTGTTATTGGTTAAGTTGAAGTTTGGGAACGGTGTCGTAATACGCGCCGGCGATATCGCAATCTGGATAGAGATTTTAATTATGAAACCTTAGGGGTTGATTTTCGGAATACAGTCAATGTATTTTAAACACTAATTTTCAGACTTCCGTATTGTATGACATCTGTTCTCCCTTTGATTTGACGGATCTCTCTTATACGCTAATATACGCTAGTGTAACTCCAGGTTAAATCAGGTCTTAACGCGATCAAGCTTAAGGCCACACAGGACGCGGCTCGCTTAGCGGCAAGCGTTTCGCAGAGTTCTTAGATGAAATCCTAGTGAATAAAATTACGGTTATCTATGGCGCTGGCCACACCGAGCGCTTAGTGCATACATGCTACTCAAAGTACTCATGCGTACAGAAGGTAAAGGTAGGGACAAACTGATGACGTCTATACTATTGAATTTGCATGTTTTGAAAAATACTTACGTACGCGTCCGTTGCGTATGATAAGTGTGTTTCCAAGCATGCTAATTTAAGAGTCTAAGACGTCATAATGCGTTGCGTAAGTGGGCTCAGTTTGTCCCTACCTTAATCTTTTGAACGCCACGGCCAACGAAAAAGCGTGCCACGAGCGCTCGACGACGGCTGTAGCCGTCGCAAATGTATGGAAAACGGCATATCGTAGCGTCAGGGGCACGGAAAACTGCCAACCGCCACAGCCGTCAAAGGGTTAATGCGCGAGCGACAGAGACGCGTATATAGGGGTCATTGTACAGAATTCTCTCTGCTCCGCGACCACCCGATTAAACCTAGAGTTAATTGTGAAGGTTTATAAATAACTAGTGTATGTTCGTCGCTAGTGGTCTTCGCTAGCGGCCGGCGCAGCGTCAACGGCGCCAAGAGCGGTCCTCCTCCTCCTCCTCCTCCTCGTCGAAGCGGAGCAGCGCGTCCGCCGCCTCCGCCGCCGTCTGCTGTTGAATAAATAAATAAATAAATCAGGGGACAATCTTTACACAAGTCGATCTAGTCCCAAAGCAAGCTCTAAAGGCTTGTATTATGGGTACTAGACGACGATATACATAATTATATAGATAAATAAATACTTAAATACATAGGAAACATCCAAGACTCGGGAACAAACATTCGTGCTCATCACACAAATATTTGCCCTTACCGGGGATCGAACCCGGGACCGCTAGCTTTGGAGGCAGGGTCACTACCAACTAGGCTAACCGCGACGTCAATCGTGTTGGATCACAAACTAATCATCATCGGCGTATACACTTCCCACTGCTCGGCAGAAACCTCTCATAGTGAGACTAGGCAGTAGCTCCACGAGGGCACTGTCTGGATTGGGGATATCAGAAACGAATACTAAATAAAAAAAACCGGACAAGTGCGAGTTAAACTCGCGTGGAGAGGGTTCCTTTCCGTACAAGATTATCTGAAATCCCTATGTTACTTTAAATACACACTTCTTATAGATTTCCTGTAATCTATAGGTAAAGAACAATTTTCTGTATTTTTTGCCTATTTTCCTAAATAACTTCCAAACTATTTATCTTAAAATTCTAAAAGAAATATATTTAGAATACTCACAACGAGCCCTTTCATTTGATATATGTCACACGATACAGTTTGCAGCGCTTTTGTTTTTTTTTTTTCTAATTTACCCCCACAAAGTGGCCCTCATGTTTAAAATGCATTTATTTACGTTACAAACAGACAGACAACCACACGAGTGATCCTAAAAGGGGTTCCGTTTTTTACCTTTTGATTTGCTTTTATTTACTAAAATTAACGAGCGATTAATTAATTATTGAGCGGTATTTTTGTTGGCGGCGGTTGCTGTAGTTGCGTATTTTATTGTATATTTAAATATTGAATAGAAGCGCCGCTATTTGCAAGATTAAACCAGACTGTTTTCGCGGAATAGCAAAGTAATTCAATATTTCTAGTAACAAAATTAACGTGTAAAACAATGTACCTCTGTATCCTTGGTCGGTTCTGCGACGTCAGCCCGCGGCGAGGGCGCGCGCGGCGGGTTCGAGAACGCCTTGGGGTTCGCCACCCACGTGATCTATCACAAGAAAATCATTATAACATCCAATAATAAGCATTACGCATTAGGTAGGTATAGGAAGCTTCCGCCCGCGGCTTCATCCGCGCGGAATTAGATTATAGTTATTCCCTCGGAAACCTTTAAATGTTCCGGGATAAAAAGTAAATGTGCTATAGTATAATCTATCTCTGTGCCAAGTTTCATCCAGATCCGTTTAGCCGTTCTGGCGTGATTGAGTAAGAAACATACATCCATCCAAACTTTCGCATTTCGTTTTAACTGTACTACAATATATACTCGACAATCTTCGAGGAATCTTCTAGTACTGGTGTCTCCCCCAGCAAGGGCAGACACCAGTACTAGAAGATTCCTGATGTCGCCCCCCGCAAGGGGAGACACCAGTACTAGAAGATTCCTGATGTCGCCCCCAGCAAGGGGAGACACCAGTACTAGAAGATTCCTGATGTCACCCCCAGCAAGGGGAGACACCAGTACTAGAAGATTCCTGATGTCGCCCCCAGCAAGGGGAGACACCAGTACTAGAAGATTCCTGATGTCTCCCCCACCAAGGGCAGACACCAGTACTAGAAGATTCCTGATGTCACCCCCAGGAAGGGGAGACACGAGTACTAGAAGATTCCTGATGTCGCCCCCGGCAAGGGAAGACACCAGTATTAGAAGATTCCTGATGTCGTCCCCAGCAAGGGGACACACTAGTACTAGAAGATTCCTGATGTCTCCCCCAGGGGGTCCGTCGGGGGAGATACGAGACCGAATCCGAAGTTAGTGACTTACGGTGAGCGTGCGGTCGTTGTAGTGGCGGCCCTGCTGCGCGGCCAGCTCCGCGTGCGCGCGCGCGCGGTACACCACCACCAGCTCCGGCACCTGCGGGTTCAGCTCCTTGCTCGCGATCTCGCCGAATTGCTGCACATGCATACCATCGCATCAATACATATACAACAGTACCGCGACTCACTTATAGACAACGCGCAGCCTAAACGGCGGCTCCTAGAGCTTTGAAATTTGGAGGAGACATTCCTCGAATACCCTAGAGGTGAAGAGTAGAGATGCAACGGATATCCGGTTACTATCCGGTATCCGGCCTATCGGGTCATGATTTTAGTATCCACCCGGATACTGGATAGTTAGTCGGTATCCGGCCGGATACCGGATAGTAAAATCTTGGTTCAAAAATAGGATAAAACAAATAAAAAGCCATCAGAAATAAACAATATCAACTCGTCAATCAATTAAAGCTTAGTTTCTTTTTATTTACACATAAAACTTTACTCAACATCACGTCGTGCACGTTCGAATATTCTGCATGGCCGATGGCCATTCCGAATATCCGGTATCCGACCAAACCACTATCCGTTGCATCTCTAGTGAAGAGCTCACAACCGGACAAATGAACACCATAGAAAAAAGAACTTGTGTGTACACTTTCACATCTACTAGACGTACAATCAGGCCAAACATTGAAAGAATTTCAGAACCCTTTTCGCTGTCCGCTTCCCTTGAAATAAGAATATTTTTTTTAATTGTTCAGGCTATACTTAACTAAAATTAAAAAAATGTTTAAATGCCCCCAGTGTCAAATGATCAATTGCTACTCACCGCGAAGTGCGCGGACAGCGCGGCCGTCTCGTCGGACTCGAACCCGGACACGAGCAGCGCGCGCGGCCGGTGGTCCACCGACTGGTTCACGAACTGCGGCGCGCGCGTGTACCGCGACATCGTGTTGAAACGCCCTCCCCTGGGGAACGAAGCGTCACGGTTGGCATCTCTCGGAAAACACGAAATAATGTAACGCGAGAAACATCGTCGTAATGGACGGCCGCCAGGGGCGCAACCTCAACCTCCCGTCAGCGGCCCTAGCATGCCATACACGGGGGGTAAGTTAAACCAGTTTATCCCTCAATCTCTTTTTAATAATAATATTCAACATTTACAAGACTTGTGCAGCAGAGAATATAGAGTGGTTAATACCTAAGTTAAGATTTTTATTATTTTAAGTTTGTTTTCAGTTCTTTTTAATAGTCATGCCGAAAGCATTAAGACCTGAGAAATGTTTAGATCGACAAGCATGTGAAATTCTTTTGACATTTACTCATATGTCTTAACTGAAAATTATTTTAAAAATAACAACAATACTGATTATTTCTTTGAAGTCCAAAAACGAGTTTCAGAGGTCTGTGGAATTTCTCAACGATCATTCTCGGTAGTTCGATTTTTGGTAACACTACATTCTCTATATAATTTGATCGTGGTGGTTATAACATCTCAGTGTAATATACTTCAAACTAGTGCTTTGACATTTGTTATTGATATATAAAGTACTCTATTTATTTTATACAATCATGTCACTTATTAATACAATAATTCATAGACACGTCGGCAGCATTCGGAAGTAGTCGTGTGCTCCGAGTTTTCACGATGGGAAAGGATTATTCACTACATCTGTACGCGACTTTCATAAAAGTGCATCAATTACAAGAGATTTATCTGATCGAAAAGATGCTTATTATTTCACCTAAAAAATGTCCTACGCAACTTACCTATACCAACTGAAAGTAGAGTAAAGAAATATTATTCTCAAACATATTTCATATTACTTCTTATGTTTATGAAATTATGAACAAAATAATACTTATTGTTTTTATAACGGAACGAGTGAACGCGTTAAAATACGCCTGTTTACAAATCTCACCTGAGTTTTCTCTTCACAATGCGATAGCTTGCAAAAGAATAACGCAGGTTAATTTTAGATGTCTACTCTACGCAAAGCCCGTTTTGCGCCGCTGTCGGCCATGCCCGTCAAGTGACAGTACAGTATACGTACTAGGAAGTTCCTATTGATGTCATATAGACCTAAATTTATAGGAAATAAAATATTTTTCATTTTCATTTTCACATCAGCAAATGACACATAATGCCATGGAAGAATAAAACAAGACGCCCGACAATCGGGATTATCGCTCGGAAATAAGCCGAAGCTGCTAACACCCAAACTAGATGGCGCTTCTGTAACGAGCGATAAGGCATTATAAGGCATATATTCGTGCCTAAACACCGGTTTTCTTTGACAGTGATTTTTCTGTAGGTACGTTAGTAACATTAACTATTCTGTGATTTTGATTAGATTGATTTCAATATATATCCTTAAGTTTTATAAGTAAATACCTGTAGAAACGTCTGCTAAAATAAAATACAACCCCCATGATCAAAAACTTGCAGTTCTCAGTTCATAAAGATCATACAGAACATATAAAAAAAATAGAAGAAACGAAAACGAACAAAATAATTAATTTACAATGCTGATCTCGCACCTGTCGAAATCATAACTATAAAACAGTACCGTGACTCACTTATAGACAACGCACAGCCTAAAAGGGTGCTCCTAGAGGTTTGAAATTTGGAGGAGACATTCCTCGAGTACCCTAGAGGTGCACTAAGGAGGGATTTTTTTAAATTCCATCCCTATAGGTGTGAGAAGAGGTGACAAAGTTTGTATGGAAAATACCGCGGGCGAAGTTGTGGCGGGACATTATATCCAAGTGAATCTGCAACTGTGTCAATGGACTCACCTGGAGTGTGGTCTCCGCATGGCGGGGTGTATCGGGAACTGCATGGCCATCTGCCGGCGGAGCTCTGCGATCTTCTTCTGTATGTCCGTCACGTCCTGTCCCTCCTGCGTGACAAATGAATGAACGAATGAATGAATGAACTTAACGTTTCATTTTTATACATTTTCATTTGGCAAACTTCCTATTTCCTCCTACGCTTTAAAATTGCTCAAAATCTCAAGGAAAAAACGGAAGCCTTATTCACTCGTGTGTCTGTCCGTCTGTCACAGAAATTTGGTATACATATGTAAATCGGTGACCGCAACATGGACGCGTATAATTATAACGTAAGTAAATGAATTTTAAACTTGGGGCCACTTTCGGGGGCTAAATAAAAAAATTATGCAAACTATATCGTGTTACATATCAAATGAAAGAGCTAATTGTGAAACGTAATTTTTTTAGAATTTTAAGATAAATACTTTGGAAGTTATTTAGGAAAATAGGCGAAAATTTACCATTCCCTCTTTATTTCGGAAACTACTTGGCTATAATTTTGGAAAAAAATATACAGAAAATAGTTCTTTACCTATAGATTACAAGAAAACCTATAAGAAGTCTAGGAAATTTCAGATAATCATGTACGGAACGGAACCCTCTCCCCGCGAGTTTAACTCGCACTTAATTCGGGTTGTGCTATAAAATTCTTCATAGTATAGATAATTATTACAAGGCTTACCTGTTGTTTAGTGAACATGTCCAACTCTGCATCGAGAATTTCCTTTTGTGCCTCTTCCCTGGATTTTGGCTTCTTGGCGTTCGCCTAAAGTAGAACAGAAAGATTATAAAAGAAATGTGGTTTTCTTGAAAAAGAGCATACAAGAAACTGTCTGTAGAATTATTGTGCCTTTATTTAGACATTTTAATCTATTATTTTGGTATTTGATAGATAAAAGGAAAAGAAAGTAAAGTTCTTGTTTTTAAATATGTTTTATTTTAGTCAAAAGGGGAAAGCAAAGATGTACAATTTTATTAACGTTTTTGGGTTCATTTATAATTAAATATTAATATGAAAAAAAAGGGGAATATTTGAGTTTTAAAATATAACAGTAGTTTTAAGATTTACATAGATTTTACTTACGTTTTATTATTTTATTTTTTTTACATAAAGAAGCGTGTTTAATAATTATTAATCAACGCACAAACAACTACTTGTACAAATTACCAGCAACCATACAATGAATATGAATACGATTAATGATATTTTACTTTACATGAATAGGGTACTTAGCTCATGTTTATTGATATTTTATTTTTACAATAATTGCAGAAAATTTTAATTCAGACGTCTTTAGTTTTCAGAAGGAATATTTTGTTAAGGTTATGGATTATTTAAGGGCACAAAATACAGCAAATTTGACGACGTAATAGAAGGTAAAAAAGCGATATACGACACTAGACTGGAGTGAGGTTACACGGTCTTGCACTGGCTAGATTAGCTTTATATTTTTTTATTTGTAACACTGAACTGTGTTTTTCAAATATTTTGAATACTGACCCCTTTACAAGTAAAAATTCTCCATCCAAATCCATGGTAGCCAACCATGACAGTTTAAACGTTCGCTTTACCTCATCCAATATAGTCCCATATAATATTACATGCATAGCTGGGCAGAAGACTGTTAATCCGTTAACATTTCGAGTAACGGATTAACCTTTAAGTTAACTTTTAAAATTGTTAACGGTTTTATTAACTTTCGTTAAACTTTAATATATTGATGTTTATAAAGGAGAATATTGCACCTTATGTCACATAAGTTTTTTTAATTTGACCTCTGAATAATTAGGCATTATTACAAACTAATGTTACACCCATATCAATTTTTTTAAATAATTTAATCACCAATGCAACGATATAAAATACAATTCATATTACGAGTTAACGATTAACGCTAAATATTCCAAAATGTAACGGTTTAACCTTTAATGAAGTGAACTATTTGATTAACAGTGCCCAGCTATGATTATTTAACAACCCATTTATCGTCGGTTTATTCGAGTCAAATACCCTTATTAATTTAAAATCGAAATAAAACTAAATACCATATGATTATGTATTTAATGACGATGAGTAAGTTTTGACGGCGCTAATGAAAATAGGTCGTTTTATGTACACATGCGTTGTGCAATGTTTTTAAATGTCGTGGTTTTGGTAATTAAAAACACAAAATTAAGCTATGTATTTCAAAAAAGCTGAACTATGCAGCGATAAAACGAATCATGAATGAAGTCGGTTTAAAAGAGCATTACATGTCGAAAGTAAAGAGAGAATAAGTCATGCAACACAACAAACATAATATACGAAGAGTGAAACACTCAAAAACAAAACTGATTACTAAGATTAAACTATATGACAAAACATACAAATTACTTTAAAGTGAACATACAACCTCCCTACCATTTCTTGTAATGGATGTCTACCATGTCTATAAGGATGGGTGGATATTTGTTACTCTTTCACGTCTCAACGGCTGTACGGATTTGGATGAAATTTGGAATTAAGATAGCTTACATCCTGAATTAACGCCGGAAAATTTGACAGGAAATTACTTTAACCGAATTCCAAGCGAAGTCGCGGACAGACGCTAGTTTTTTATATATCGCGTTCTTGAGCTTTACTATGAGCATAATACAGATTTTTTTTGCAGAATATAAAAGATTGACGATATCGAAAATAATTCTAAGTTAGGGTTTTATTTCTAACGATTGATAATTCAAAACGTTTATTCAGCAAAGGCCACTTGTGGGCTCTTTTACTTGTCACATGAATAAATTAAAATGGGTTGAATCTACAAGCGCGTCGGACATGACCAGAATTACTGACAAGCGCTGCAAAAAACTCAGCAGTCACCTTTTCAAATCATACATTGATTTTACATCATATATAAAAAAAACTTCTAGTTGATTAATATATCATTTCATGGAATGAGAGCATTATTTGAATGACTTCTCCATTAATTCACTAAATCAGTCTTAAGAGGAGTGTGAACCTACGGCTTTTCTTACAAAAGGCGATAACGATTTCCACCCCTTAAATGTTAACCGATGTTCACCAAATTTTGATAGGTTGTCAGTCCGGACAAAATCTAGGTCTGTACGTTTTGGTTTTTTCACTATAATCAATAAATTCATTTTTAATGTTGTTTCATTATTCTCATACAAAACAAAACTCGGCGATTATTTGTCTTTGTTGATCTTTAATCAAAATTAGAAAAACCTATCAAAAATTGGTCAACATCGGTTAACAATTAAGGGGTGGATATAATCGTTATCGCCTTTTGTATGAAAAGCCTTAGGTACACATTCGTCTTAAACGTAATTCAGGTGACCGTGAAATGACCCAACTGATTTCGATCGCGCGCCGCGCACGACCCGCTTTTGGTGTGTGAAACTGAAACGAAAGCTTGTTGACATATGCGGCTAATGCATAGACAATGTATGGTCTGTCGTCATTCAAATACGTGGTGTACAGTGTGAAGGCATCGCACAACTCATGCGCACATCGACCGGTACCTGAGCTAGTTGGAGCCTCGCCATCGAACGCGCGACCGTCTCTTCCTGCCGTCACAGAGTCAGTTCAACGATCTTGTTTACAACGTTTATTTTACATCGCTTTGGGTTTCCAACGCGGGTCGTGCGCTGGTAAGCGTCAAGTTGGCGTACCCGTCGGAGATATCCAATATCGGATGATTGCAAAAAATAATACCTAAATACTGAGGTCCTTGTGAAAAGGGGGTTAAGTCGAAAAAGTAGTTATACAGCTTGTTCTGATTTCAACTAGATATATAACTAAAAATCACACTTTTTCGCCTTAACCTTCTTTTCACTAGGACCCCAATAGTACCCAATACAAACCTAGTACAAAATTGAACCTTTACAATTTCGGAAATATGAGCCCTGTTTAACGAGTATGCTAAATTTTGTCGTAAAATTAAAAAAAAATGGTATATAGCTGATTTAGGAATTCAATGATTTTCTGTGTGATCTCGGCCGGGTACGCCTGCTTGCCGGTGCACAATATTTTACCCGTGTTTGGTATGAAATATCTAAGTTACTATTAGAGCTACAAAGTTGAGACTTCGTGGACCAGGGGTACTATTTATTTACTATTTTTTGAGATATACAGCATTTTTGGGAGCAGCACCATTCTGAAGATAGTCAAAGTCAAAGTCTAAGTATTTTTATTCAATTTAGGCTTTCCCAAGCTCTTATGAAGGTCAAGGAATGAATCTACTACTGGTTCGGAAAAAAATCCTCTACTGAGAAGAGCCGGCAACAAACTAGGTGAGGTTAATTATTTCAAAACAGTATAAAGTTTACCATGATGTCTACAGTTTTATACAAATCTAAGTATATATCACAGTACGCCCGTCGAGACCCAAGGATCGCCCGATACAGATTAGGTACTATTTTTTGTACTAGGTACTATTTGGGTACTATTTAGGTACTATTTTTTGGAATCATCAGATCCTGGATATCTTCGACGGGTACGCCATCTTGACGCTCGTGTGCGCGTGGCGGGTCACTTGCGGACCCGCGTAAGTAGTGTCACGGGAACCGAAGCTTGCAAATCAATGAGCGCGAGCCGCAACATCACTGAAGCGAAGGCAATTTAGTTCCTGTGACCCTGCTTACGCGGCCCGCAAGCGACCCGCCCCGCCCACGACCCGCGTGTAAGGCCATATTCAGTTCAGAAAAAGGGAAAATGCATATATTTTTGTTCATCTTGTATTGGAAAGTGCTGAGTAATAGAAACCGATCTGTGTACGCAAAACATTTTTATGTTGATTATTTTATGAGTGTGCTTCAAAGTCATTGTTCATACCACTCGTAAAAACACTCCATACAAAATGGGCAACAGCTATGACGTCACAGCTGTCGTTAGACTGTACAAAATGTAAGGCATTTAAACGAAGCTGCAATTATTTCCGAAAATACCGTTTCTAGACCAACATCGTAGAAATTAATTTGATGAGGATGTCCAAAAAACTAAAATCAGAACTAAAAAACAATATATATTATTCACTAATTTTGACCGTTAATCAAATAAAAACGAATAGTCAAAATGATCTGCTTTTTTCTGTAATATGCTTTTGTTTACATTTACTTTCATAATATATCATTTAAACCTCATTTTGATTTTAATGCAACTTCCCCATTATGGTTATTATTGTCATGACAGTCAAGTTGTTTTTGTACGGTAGCAAGAGAGACAAACATACCTGCATAAGTTTGAGCGTTCTGTTGTACGCGACCAGCTCCTTCCTCAGCTTCTCGATCCCCTCCTGAGCGGAGTTGATCGCTTCTAGAAGAACCGCCTTTTGCGGGCCAGTCACGTTACCTAAGAAAGAGAAACCGCGGTTTCAAATTAACTAACACGCTTTTTTTAGCTTCATTAAACCTACTTCTAATGTCGTAACGATTTGAAACTTCGGAAGCAGTCGCAATAGGCGTGTTTCCTTAAAAAATCTATTTAGTCCGTCATTTACGTTATAAAAAAATTATGAACACATATTTTTTCTTTTGTCAATTAAACAAAAAATGACGATGATATAGCGCGTTGAAGTTCCGCGTGACGTCATGACTTTGTACACTTTTTACCATTAAGTGACGTCATTAGCCCCAACTCCCGAACTTCGATGCGCGTTATCTTTGTCAATTTTGATTGATTTGATAAAGCAAAATATACGCTAACTGACGGGCTAATTAGATATTTATTTTCCCAGGAAACATCCTTATTCGGATGACAATAAGCTGATCTGAGCATGGAGCCAGGAGGTGGATAGTGGAACTCTTCAATGACTGCTAGGAAACCCCTCGAGTTTGGGCTCATTTGGTTTGTTTTGACTAGTCCTATACATTATTACCTTGGTGATGAGGGTCTTTTGTACTTTTTAGTGCGTTACTGACAAAAGCGTGTTTTTTTTTTAGTTTTTGTGAACTATAATTATTTTCACATTTTGTTGACTATAGACGGATAGAATATAATAGCTAAGATTTTTAGAATTTAGAAATATATTTTTTAAGAATTTAGAAATTAATTATACCGAAAATATGCAGTTTCCAATGTTACAGCGATAAACGACACGGTAGATGTCGCGGGCAAAACTTTAATGTTCCCCATGCCAAGACCAGAATGTATCTACAGAGACACACGCATCGCAAGTCTCAGCTCGGAGGTATTCTTATGTAGCACGCTTATGACTCAAGCGCCGCGCATTGAGAGCGGGACGGATCTAAGGAGCGTGCACTTGAGAGCTGGGTGACACTCAAGTATTTATTTATGAAGAAAAAGACACAAAACGAATGTCGGTTTTGAACTCGGGTCGTCAGCGTTGCTGGCAAATGGTGAGACCACTGGACCAAACTGAGCCTATGACTTTAGTCGAAAATTACGAACACAATAATATATCAAAACACGAATAATAAAAATAAACGCAGTAAGGGTTATTTTTGGTAAATGAATACAGTGCGACGGTTCATTGCATCTTCGAATTCTAAACCAAAGGATCATCAATTCGTAAGTTTATAAACTAGAAACCTGGGAAAGCATTTATAACGACACACTGAGCAGTAACTTATTCTGTGTGTCGCTTCAAACTTTTAAACTCTTTAACGTATTTTATCTACACCCATATCGTAAAACCTCCATAATGTAATCAAAAACCGTAGGAAATGACCAGCATTATGACAACCAATTAAGTAAAATCGATTTTCGAAAGGTATCGATTTTAGTATCGTAATGAGATTAAATTTGGAACAGCTGTCAAAACTCAAATGGGGTCTCTATTCTAGTATCCATAGATATTAAAACAGTTATTGATACGAAACGCCAATTCAGTATGTTTTTTTAAATATAAACTGCACAACATTTGATCTCGAGTGACATGAGAATAGAGACTTCATTCGTTTGTCTATGATTTAAAAAAAATATGGTCTTGACGGAGGATCGAATTGCCACCATTAATGCTTTCATGATTCATGTTGGTTTTTTGCTGAACGAAAGTAGAATTGTAAAAAGTTATTTGTAATTTACATTTTAGTTGAAAATATGAATAATAGTCTTCTCGGAGTGACTGTGTGATGTGAAAATGCGCCGGATATCGTAAATGCAGCCACGAATGCAACAAATAACTTGTAGCCAGAAAATATTGTTTCTGAACACATCATGGAGGATTTATAATATGTGTGTAGATAAAGTTATGTATGCAACTCTGCATAATTTGGCCTTAAAACACACGTGCGATCTTATTATGAAACTCGCTAAAAGCTCGTTTCATAAAACCGCACTAGTGTTTTAAGTTCCGTTGCATAAACTAATATTTTGCGGTTTTAACCAACATTTAGAGTATTACTTGCAGGTTTTAGTCTTTAAATACATTTTGGCCGCGACTTCGCGAGGAATTCGTTTACCGCTGTTCCCTTAGGAACTGTAATTTTAATTTTTTAGTACATGACTTTGTCCTCTAGAGGGCGCCATATTCAATTTAATGTGACTTCACAGCCTATAACCAGCGGACGATCAAGACGCTTTCAACGATACCTCATTTGTCAAATTATGGTAAGTATGAGGGAACAGATGAACATACATACCAACATATCCACATACATACATACCGGTCAAAATCATATACTTCATTTTTGCTTCGCCGTAGTCGGGTAACAAACAAACTTTAGCATTTACAGGTAAGGATATGTATCCGTGCGAAGTCGGGGCGGGTCGCTAGTTTTTACAGTGGTGGTCCTAGAGGTTTGAAATTTGGAGGAGACATTCCTCGAGTACCCTAGAGTAGTGCACCTCTAGGGTACTCGAGGAATGTCTCAGGAGGGATTTTTTGAGGTGATAAAGATTGTATGGAAAATACCGCGGGCGAAGCTCTGACGGGTCCACTTGTTTAGGATAAAACAGCTGTTTCACCCAAAAATTGCACATTTTGAGGTTAGAAACTTGTTTATCAAATAAGACAAGTATGGATGAGTACAATGTAAATAATCATCAGTGTATGCACTCACCGCCCTCCAGCCGCTGTATGAGCAGCACCTGCTGCTGCAGCTGCGTCTGCAGCAGCGCCTGCGCGCGCTTGTGCATCTCCATCACCTGCTTGCTCTTCTCTATGCTTTTCGGAGCTTCCTTCTTGTGCTCGCCGCCGTTGGCAAGCGCCTCCTTCGCCTAAAAACATAAAATATATAAAATTAATAAAAAAATCGAGGGATATGGGTAGGGGATGGAGGGGTACGGTAGGGGATGGAGGGGTACGGTAGGGGATTGAGGGATACTGGGTTGGGGATGGAGGGATAGGGGTGGGTCATACACACGTTTAGGTTCAGAAATGTCTCTCCTCTTGTTCCCGAAAGTTAAGGACCTATATCCACAGGACATCACGCATAGTTTTGACCTGTATGAAGCAAACGTACAATTATGCAGTCGTTTTCGTTAACTTATGGTCACAGGTGGGACAATTCTTGTTTCTAGAAGTGTGTATTACCCGGGTAGGGGTGGAGGGGTAGGGGGTGGCGGGGTAGGGGATAAGGGATGGAGGGATAGGCCTTCAGATCTAAGTACGAATCCCAAAATCAAGCCGCCTTACGCCGGTATTTTGTGAGGGCGTAGTAGTACGTTTCAACCCAAACTTTGATTAAACCAACACTCTCACTTAAACGGCGCAATCCGTATTCAAACCTAAAAGGGCATCGCATAGTAACGTAAGACTGTATTTTTTTAAAGTGTTTAAGAGAACTGTTAACCAACGGCAAAAATCACGGTTTTCATACAAAAGGCGATAACGATTTTCACCCCTTCAATGTTAACCGATTTTAACCAATTTTTGATAGGTTGTCGTCAGTCAGAACAAAATCTAGGTATATACTTTTTTTATTATTTAATTTATTGTTGTCTTGCTATTTTCAAAAAATTATGGCGCACCCGACCTGGTGAATATAGCGGGACTCCGCTGAATGCGAGCAGCACAGGATCGGTGCTTCTGGCGATCATTGGAGGAGCCTATGTCCAACAGTGGACGTCTATCGGCTGTTATGATGATGATTCTTACAGTTACCCGGCCGTCTGTCCGATGTAATCAGACGAACTTTCATTGTAATAATGTTACCTTTTCTGCGGCCAACGCGGTGGCCTTGTTGTCGGCGGTGGCTTTGATGTTTTCTCTGTTGATGAGCACTTTGTTGTGCGATGTCGGCTGCTGGGGGTTGTTGGGTTTCTGCTGTCCTGAAGGCGCAGTGTTTTCTTGTTTGTTCTGAAAATAATATTTTATATGTAACATTATACTCGGTTCCAAATAGGATGGTATCGCTGACATGTGCTATTTGAAAGGCGTCAAACGTTTCAACGAGTATTAAAAATATAAAAAAAATGCATAGAAATGTACTTATACATGAGATGAATCATAATCAATACAAAACGTTATCACTCTCACGTCGGTACTGGACAAACTGTCCGTGATCATGGGGATTCCCATATTATTATATGTCTTATGTCTTGTGCTGGTGTATCAGAAACTACGGATGAGATAGTATGTATATACCATTGTTACCAAACTGCAATTGCATAGCTACTGGTGAAGTCCATTGACGCTGTTCGTGTCTGATGTTAGTCAGTAACGTACAACTCGCATCAGCTTCAGAGGAAACCAATTATTGTATGTTATACATAAAGTGTTATACACAAACATGTACATATTTATATACATGTTAAACGACGCGGTCAGCCTAGTCGGGAGTGACCCTGCCTCCGAAGCTAGCGTCCCGGGTTCGATCCCCGGTAAGGGCAAATATTTGTGTGATGAGCACGAATGTTTGTTCCTGAGTCTTGGATGTTTCGTATGTATTTAAGTATTTATTTCTCTATATAAGTATGTATATCGTCGTCTAGTACCCATAACACAAGCCTTTAGAGCTTACTTTGGCACTAGATCGATTTGTGTAAAGATTGTCCCCTGATTATTATTATTATGTAAATAAACGAACATCCGCGTTCTTATTTTTTTTTGAATGCTCTTGACCTCATATGCAGAAACGAAGACATATGCTCATTGTTAAGAGTCCAATTGCATTCTAATAAATTAATGCAAACAGGCGCATGGTATAATTATAATGCAAAGATTTTTTGTTTTCTAATTCTAAAATTCTAAGTAAGTTAAGTTAGTTAACACTTTCAGTGCCAGCCCAAAAATCAAGTCCCACCCCAGGCGCCGAAAAATTGCCTCCATACAAAATTGCTATAGCAAGAACCCGAGCAGCGAGTCGTTCGGCGTGGCGACAAAGTCATCGAAAACCCGACTATCGGGTTTTCGGCACTGACTGTGTTAAGAGATTAGCACAAACTATTTTTGTCGTCTCCTCTCTAAAATTGCTGTGCCCGACAAGGTCCATAATGATCTACAATAACATGCCTAACATCTGCAACACAATAAAGTATTGAATTTGAGTATTGAGTATCCCTGATGGTATAGCACGCCCGCACACAGTGAATCGCTGAGCGGTGCACTACCGTCTTCGTTGCAGCTCATCCATAGTATAAAGAGAAGGAAGTAGGGTGCGCGGCTTGTATGTGTGCGCCAAAGTATCTATGCGTCGCCGCACGTGGCCGCACGCACACTTAAACAAATCTCGACCCGCTTAAATGAGCGTAGTAAGGGGAAACGGGTCGTGGTCGTGTTTAAGTGTGCGTGCGCCGCGCGCGGTGCGCTTGTATGAAGATACCCCACTTCCTTCTCTTTATACTATGGCTCATCGGTTTTCTGGCGGCTCTACCGTTAACGCTGAGGCGTGAGGTTTATTCGCAACGATGTTTGAAAGGTGTCAGCGACATTCGTCTACTTCTTATTTCGTCATAACTATAATTTGCCAACTTCGGAAATGGTCTACTTCTCAGTTACTGTTTGCCTCTATCCGAATTCGTTCTTTTAGTAAATGGGCGAATTATTGTTCCGCAAATACCGTAGCACGTCAACTTCTTAATTGCCCAACTTCTCAGTTAGTCGAATTAGTCATTTGTCAATTTTGCAATATATCATTCTATAAATTACAAACAATGAAACACATCCAAATAGGTTTATTGAAAATATTGACGTTGACGTTGTTGAGTTGACGAACTACGATATTGTCGAAACAACAATTCGCCCATTTACTAAACGAACGAATTCCGATAGAGGCAAACTGAGAAGTAGACCAATGAAGTAGTTGGGACGAAATAAGAAGTATCGTATATATCGCTGTTGTAGCTTATCGTTCAAACAACCAGTATCAGAACCAATGAATTATGCTGGCTCAGTCTGTTACAGTTTCTGTCACGATGTCATACAGATTGTCATACAGAATGTGGCAGTTTCGAGGTCAGGTATTGTATAACTTCGGGATGTCGCGCCATACCGAGTTTCTCAGGGACAACAGCGTGCATTTCGCTATCGGCAATAATTGCATGTCAACATACAATAATTGGTATCCTCTGAAGCTGACGCGAGTTGTACGTTACTGACTAACATCAGAAACGAACAGCCCCAATGGACTTCACCAGTAGCTATGCAATTGCAGATTGGCAACAATGGTATATCCTCGTAAGTCCTAGCATTTTTAATGCCCAGTAGTGATTCCGTCCCAGTGTACTAAAATAAGAACAAATTATTGAAGTAGTTTTTAACCTTGAATCAATTACGATAAAGTTGAAATTAGAACCAAATCAAGCAAAACGCCAGGTCTTAACGGTGTACATTAATTTGTATTAAATAAAGTACAAAAGGACTTACGAGGTTAAAATAATAATAATAAAGAAACTATTTATTATTAACATTTACATTTAACAATTACAGGTTATAAACATTGTGGTTGAAGCATCCTATTAGGTATTTATGTACCTGTGTCAGGAGATCTCGCTCATTCCAAAACTAGTAACATTTTTTCTGTATTGTTAGATATAGACAATTCATTTAAAAATTATGCTTAACTAGCTGGTGCCCGCGACTTCGTCTGCGAAGAATAATAATTTAAGTAACCTATGTACTTTTAAACCTTCCCTCGACCTCCACGAACATTTCAAGACTAAGATAAGATAAATCCGTTCAGCCGTTCTCGAGTTTCACTGAGACTAACGAACAGCAATTCATTTTTATATATATAGATGTTATTATAACAATAAATCTTATCGTTATGTGCGTGCGTGCGTTCGTGCGTGTGCGTGTGCGTGTGCGTGTGTGTGAGTGTGTGTGTGTATGTGAAATCTCATCCGTAGGTTCTGATACACCAGCACAAGACTTATAATAATATGGGAATCCCCATGATCACGGACAGTTTGTCCAGTACCGACGTGAGAGTGATAACGTTTTGAATTGATTATGATTCATCTCATGTTATAAATAGTCAAAGTCACGGTTGCCAAATTATCGGGGCTTCTAGCAACTATTCAAATTAAATGTAAAGTTTGTTGAGCTTCACATTCTTAAATATTTTATTGTAGAAATCTTTATTACGGGTTAGACTCGATAAGCCCAGTTCTCGATTCGACTAGATCGCGTTTCGACCGAGTCTCGATTGGACTACTACATCTCAATAAGGCTGCATTGCCATTTGACTAGATCGGTATTGGACTATTATCACCTTGACTGATAATGATGACGCAGTGTATTGTTTTATGGAAGTACAATTCCCTGCAGAAAAAGAATTACACAATACGAATTAAGTTTTCCAATAAGTTACAACAGATTTCCATGTATTTTTTTATTAAATATTAAATACCGATCTAGTCAAATGGTAATGCAGCCTTATTGAAATGTAGTCCAATCGAGACACAGTCAAATGGCGATCTAGTGGAATCGAGATCTAGACTTATAGATATCTGGTCCAATCGCGATTTAGTCGTATCGATATAGTCGAATCGAGATCTGGTCTTATAGACACTAACCCTTTTATTACCCCTTGACGCATGTGTCTCTGTTTTGTGACGGCTGAGCTTATTTTTCCAACATGAATCAAGGCAATAAACCTGTCTGTCTCCATACGATCAAATATAGACCAGCGCTTGCGTCAAAGAAAGTTAATCCGGCTGTTCCATAAAACGGCCCTTCGTCTGACATTACTGGTTAGTTCGCTTCCAGTCCCGTAAGATGTTCCACCGTACACGAGCCCTCCGCGGCCTCGAGCCCTCCGCGGTCCCGCAAGCGATACTCATTGACAACATCTTATTGCGTTCCTATTATAAATTAACAGTGCTGATTCTCCTTGCGTTTTCCATTTTGGTTGCGTCGCGGCTATACTTCGGCGGGGAGCCGATGGATTGCGAGTTTAAAGGATATGAACATGGCAAGCTGAATAGTTATTGTTTCCTTCAAGGAACATTTGTCCGAGAACAAAATGCCGAGCATGCGGAAGTGGGCGAAACACACACCGGGAGCACTCGAGTGAGGTATTGTAGCTACTACTCCTGGGTCTATCTCGCTTTGTTCCTGCAGGCAGTGTTCTTCTGCATGCCACATTGGATATGGAAGTCATGGGAAGGCGGGAGAATAGAAGCATTGACCAGCAACATCAGTTGTCCAATTCTCAATGATGAGATAGTAGAAAAGGAGGCAGAGAGTTTATCAAAATTATTTCTCAGCAACCTTCATACCAACAACGGTTACGCGTATAAATATTTTACATGTGAATTGTTGAATTTCATCAACGTAGTAGGACAAATACTTTTCTTACATCGATTCATCGGCGACGGCTACCAATTTTATGGAATTTATTCTCTATTTATGAATCGTGACGACATGGAGAAACGTATCGGTGAGCTATTTCCAAAAATAACTACATGTACGTTCGAGAAATATAGCCCGACAGGCCGCGAGGGTGAACTTGAAGGGATCTGCCACCTCACGCACAACCTGCTCAATGAAAAAATCTACAGTTTTTTGTGGTTCTGGATGCATTTTGCAGCAATTGTGAGTATAGTTGTCATCATCTATCGGATCAATACCTTACTCATCTCTACCCATCGAGTGTATTTGCTGCGATCCACGAGCCACATTGAAAATGCTGATGAGATTCATGCAGTATACAAGAAACTGCAGATTGGAGATTGGTTCTTGCTGCTTCTGGTTCACAAAAATGTGAACTCAAAGGTGTATAAAGCGCTGATATCACGTTTGGCCGATTCTCCCAAACCCGATGTCGCGGGTTTCTAAGTTCTCACGTCATTGCATATATGAAATCTGTCGTCAACATGTTGAATGTTTATTATAAACTAGCTTCCGCCCGCGACTTTGTCTGCGTGAAATTAGGTTATAATTATTCCCTCGGGAACTTCGGACTTATCCGGCATAAAAATTACCTTATTTCCTATTCCAGGAGCCAAGGTCTGACCACAAACGACGTTTTCGATGAAAGCCGCCAGGCGGCTTCAAATTATCCGACGCTTTTAACAATTCTAGTTTTATTTCAACCAATTTACACAAAACCTTGACAAACTATATACTTAAACCTTCCCCATGAATCACTCTATCTATTGGTGAAAACCACATGAAAATCCGTACAGTAGTTTTTGAGTTTATCGGTAACAGACAGACAGACGCGGCGGGCAACTTTGTTTTATAATATGTAAGGATATAAAACGCTTATTGTAACTGTGTACTATATTCAAATAAACGTATACCCACGGCTGTCGTTTCTTTAAATGCCCGCATCTTCGTGCAGCAATCACAAAGTTTCTCCGTCACGAGTCTAACGGCATTCTGATAACGGAATGCAAACAAGTGCATGGTGGAGGTAGAGCCAAATAGTAATCCTCACTAGATGATTACTGTTCGAATGGGCCGGCTCGACCGGGGTAGTACCACACTCTCACAGAATATCGGCGTAAAGTAATAGCCCGCTATTGCGTTTCGTACGGTGCGTGACGAGATCCGGAGGCCTATTCCCTCATACTCATTCCTCATCCTCCCTAGACTGGCAACGCATTGGCAGCACCTCTAGTGTTGCAGATGTACATGGGCGGCGGTGACCACTTTGCATCAGGTGAGCTGTCAGCCGGTTTGTCAGTCAATTGAGATAAAAAAAAACAGTGCCGTGAATGCCAAGAACTGCAATACAACGTACAAGATAATAGGTTTGTACGTGACTGGGTCTGATCCGCCGATGCTTAATGGGAGTCGAGTACTCCACAGATCCGGTCCTGCCACTCAGTTCCTGCCGGCGTCCAACTTATCCTTCTGATGCATGCATTATTGCAGCAACATTCTCTACGCTTTTATACTGCTACAAGCTCTCATTCCCGCATTTGGAATTTACAACGTACCGTGGTACAGTCGAAGTCATAAATATATGGGTGAATTTCAAAAAATATGTACGGTTATTAAGGCGTAGTTAAGAAAAAGTTTAGAAAGTTCCTCTGTATTACGAAAACTAGCCATATAATTGTATGTAAGTTACTAAAGCAGCAAAAAATATCTAAGCGCCCTTACGCCCTTGACAATAAAGTTCACATATTTTTGGCCACTTTGTCCGCGTAGATATTTTTGCCCTCGACTGTACACGGTTAAGACAGTTTAGCCGTTACGTTCGACTTACAAACAAACAGAAATTTACACGTACCTCAGGGTTATGCCAGAAGACTTTGATGAATCTGTTGTTGAGCACAGCCTCCGTGCTCTTGTAGGCTACGTTTGCTTCCGTGTGGTTCGAAAACGTGATCAGAGCCGCCTCAGGATCCCCCTCGTAACACACCTGACGACATAATACGTTCTGTATTAGCAAAGTAGCAATTATAAAAGGGTTTAATGGTACGACGTTCATAGTCGCCGTACCGCCGCGCACACAAAGATTTTCATTGATATCAGTATATGGAACCTTAAAAACCGGCCAAGTGCGAGTCGGACTCGCGCACGAAGGGTTCCGTACCATTATCTATAATCAAGCAAACAAAATTACGTTCGTTGTATGGGAGACCCCCTTAAATATTAGTTTTAATTTAAATATTTATTTTTAAAGTGAATATTTCAAGCGTCTACAAGTGTTTTTTAGTATTTGTTGTTATAGCGGCAACAGACATCATGTGTGAAAATTTCAACAGTCTATCACAGTTCATGAGATACAGCCTGGTGTCAGACGGACAGTGGAGTCTTAGTTGGTGGATATTGGGCTCCCCCGGTTATAGTTATTCCCTCGGGAACTTTTACATTTTCTTCCAGGGTAAAAGCTGTATCCAATCCAAATTTAATCCAAATCCGTACAGCCGTTGAAGCGTGAACGATCAACAAATAAACTAACACACACACACACACACACACACACACACACACACACGCAAATTTTCGCATTTATCGCACCAGTCGCGTCTGTGAAATGGTAGGATCGTTTCAAAGTTAAACCCGTTCTCTCACCTGAATATTGACGATTTTGCCGAACTTTCCAAAGTGGTTGTTCAGGTGAGTGATATCGTTCAGACCGCGGGGCACTTTCTTCACCTCCAGCGAGCAGTTGGAGCCGTTCGCCGCGGGAGGGCGCCCTGGACCTGCTGATAGAGTAATATGTTTTTTAGACCTGGCCACACTCATATGACCGAATACACAAGCCATTGGACTTTTTGACGCCTATGACGGATATATCCGTCAGGGTATACAAGAGCCCTTCATGAGTTTGACGCTAAGTTGAAATTCGTGTTAATTCTTAGACATGCTGGGCGTGTGAGTGACAACTTATTTAAAGTGACATTGCTGCGATTTCTTTTAGGTAGCATTCAACTTAAAGTATCGTAAACGCAATGTATATCACCTGCCATGGTGACATTACTTACCGGTAGACCTAAGAGGTTTATTATACAGAAGTGATATGGACATTCATTATTTAATGATGTTTATAAATGTACCTATAAAATATAAAAATATTCATGATTCTTTATTAATCAATAGTTACTGTTTTACGTGAGGTATTTGTCATGCGTGTCATACTGTCAAAAAATAGTCACTAATTATTTTTTTACTTAAGAGCTTTTTTGCTCATTACCTTCTGTTGTATTGTGTTTAATAAGATAACGGGTAATATATTTAAAGGTCTTATCTGTAATTTGATATACTCTATGTGACAAACGAACGATACCGACAATATCCGAGGATGGCCGAATGGTGAACTTATTTTAACCTCTTCAACGCCAAGCATGAGAAGTAACACGAACTTCAACCTTACGTCAAACTGATAAAGGGCTTTTTTACCCTGTATACCCTGACCGATATATATCCGTCATTGGCGTTGAAAATGTTAATAATAATAATAATCAGGGGACAATCTCTTACACAAATCGATCTAGTCCCAAAGTAAGCTCTAAAGACTTGTGTTATGGGTACTAGACGACGATATACATAACCATATAGATAAATAAATACTTAAATACATAGGAAACATCCAAGACTCAGGAACAAACATTCGTGCTCATCACACAAATATCTGCCCTTACCGGGGATCGAACCCGGGACCGCTAGCTTTGGAGGCAGGGTCACTACCAACTAGGTTAACCGCGTCGCGTTTTAATCGTATTGTATATATTTCGACACGTCCTGAACGACAAACGCAGGCATGTCGTGCTACCCAGGAGAGGTACTATATACTTAAATTTGTATAAAACTGTGGACATTATTGTTGACTTATATGTGTACTGATTTGAAAAAATGATACGTCGCCGCTTTTCTTGCCGGCTCTTCTCAGTAGAGGATTTTTCCGAACCGTTGGTAGATTCATTCCTTGACCTTCATAAGAGCTTGTAAAAGCCTAAATTGAATAAAGATAGTTCGACTTTGACTTTGTACTCACAGCGGCCGAGGCGCGTGTAGTCGAAGTTCTTCTTGTGCGGCGCCGGTAAGCGCGGCGCGGCGCCCGGCATGGCCGCGACGCCCGGGGGACCCGCGTCGTGGATCCTACAATCAATAGTAGTTTATGCAACGGTTGCATAATGATAGGCGTTAAAATACGAGTGCGGGTTTATGAAACGAGCTGACAGGCGAGTTTCATAATAAAATCGCACGAGTGTTTTAAGACCAAATTATGTACAGTCGCATACATAACTTTATCTACACACATATTATAAATCCTCCATGATGTGTTCAGAAACAATATTTTCTGGCAACAAGTTATTTGCTCAATCGTGGCGGCATTTACGATATCCGGCGGAGTTTTCACATCGTTCTCGGAGTCACTACTAATCATATTTTCAACTAAAATGTAAATTACAAACAACTTTTTACAATTCTACTTTCGTAACAGCAAAAAACCAACAAACGAACAAATGACAACAGTAATGGCGGCAATGCGATCCTCCGTCAAGACGAATGTTGTACTGAGTATAGTCAGTGACCTGGGGATGGGGATGAGCTCGCGCGGCGGGTGCGCGTGCGGCGGCGGCGGGTGCGCGTAGGGCGCGTAGGGCGCGCCGCACCAGATGTCCGGCGTCAGAGGGTTGTACTCTGCAACAAACGGTGCCGCAGTTTAGAAGGGTCATTTCCGGGTCTGGTCGAAACCAGAAGTCAAATAGCGCACGCTTCCTGTTACTCACTTCCGTCCCTTTTCATGAAATCACTCCCACAGGTTGCAGGAAAGCGAGAGGAAAGGTGTTAGACATCGATAGACGGTTACCTTGCACTGGCGGCGGCATGGTTAGTACGGAGGTGAGCGCAGAGTCTTCTAGAACGACCGGATCAGCTCCGTGATCCCATTGGCATAGGTCACCTCGCATGCAGTAACCTTTCTCTGCAAACAAAATATCAAGACCAAATTTAAGATATAAATTAATTTGCTTTTATATAAAACGAAACCCTGATTATAGGTGCATTTGTAAGCCCGTAGCCACAGAATAGATAACAATATTAACGTGCAGAATAATGGCTGTCTAACAAAACCGGTGTTTAGGTACGAAAATATGCCTAATCGTGCCTTCTCTCTCTGCCAGGCATGCCGTTTCCCATACATTTTGTCGACTACAGACGTCACTCGGCCTCCGCGGCACGCGTTCTCGCATTCAGCCGTAGCATGGTTGGTTAACGTCCCAGTAGGACCCTAACAGTGTGTGTGTGCTATGGGAATGTACCGATGCTGATGAAAAATATATCTCACCGTCGAAATCTCTGCAGCGGCGTTTGAAATTTTCAGAGTGCTCCCTGGCATGATGCGGCGACATCGAATGAGAACGGGACCGGTCGCGTGAACTGCAAACACATAACTTTATTTATAAACATCCTAGATAATAGGTAGTAAGGCAAGGCAGGCAAGTAAGTAACGACGCGGTTAACCTCGTTGGGAGGGAGGAACCATACAAAATGCCATCCCCTATTAACCCCCTTAGGGGATAAATAAATAACTCCGGGGACATTCTGTTTACACAAACCAAACTAGTCCCAAACTAAGCTCTAAAGGCTTGTGTTATGGGTACTAGACGATGAAATACATACTTAAATAGATAAATAAATACTGAAATACATAGGAAACTTCTAAGACTCAGGGACAATCGTGCTCATCACACAATTATTTGCCCTTACCGGGGATCGAACCCGGGACCGCCAGCTTCGGAGGCAAGGTCACTGCAAACTAGGCTAACTGCGTAATTTACAAAATAACTTTCAAAGTAATGGCCGAATTCAGAAAGGCCGCTCAAATTGAGCTTTAATTAAAGTGTCGTTTCAGTGACGTTTCTGTATAGATTGACAACTAGTTGAGACATTTAACTAATTAATATCTAATCAAATGGTTAAGTGGCGTTTCTGAATTCGGCCATAAGAGATTCAAAATGTATAAACAGTGCATACCGATCTCTATCCCTAGAGCGGGACGCACGATCCCTGTGATCTCTGTCGCGCGACATTCTGTCTCGCTCCATCTCGCGCGGCGGGCGCAGCCGGTCGCGATCATGCTCTCTCTCTCTAATTGGAACTGGTGATCTTGATCTGTCAAAGGAAATACATATGTCAATGTTGGGTCGGATATAGTGGCGTTTTCGGGTGGACGGTAATAAACAAACCGGCTACTATTCGCCCAAACAAACTTAATATTAAGTTGAAGTAGTTTTTGTTGGAACTAGCATAAATAATCTTTAAAAAAAAAAAAAAAATTGTTTTGAAGCTATTTAGGAAAATAGGCGAAAATTGACCATTCCCCCCCCTCCCTATCTCCGAAAGTAATGGGCCTAAAATTTCGAAAAAAATACAGGAAAATAGTTCTTTACCTATAGATTACAGGAAAACCTATAAGAAGTCTATGGTATTATAAGTAACATAGGAAATTTCATACAATCACGGAACCCTCTCCACGCGAGTTTAACTTGCACTTGTCCGTTTGTGTGTGTGTTGCATCAAAGTCAAAGTCAAAGTCAAAGTCAAAGTCAAACTATCTTTATTCAATTTAGGCTTTTACAAGCTCTTATGAAGGTCAAGGAATGAATCTACCACCGGTTCGGAAAAAATCCTCTACTGAGAAGAGCCGGCAAGAAACTCGGTGAGGTATCATTTTTTCAAATCAGTACACATATAAGTCAACAATGATGTCTACAGTTTTATACAAATCTAAGTATATACCACAGCAGGTACGCTCATCGAGACCCAGGGATCGCCAGTGCAGGTCACGATTTAAGCCAAACGTCCCTGTCCATGACGTAGTCTTTTACTGAGTAATATGCCCTAGAAATAAGAATTCGCTTTACAGTCGATTTGAACATTGTGTCTGTTTGTTCTATTATGTTTTTAGGTATTTTATTGTAAAAACGTGTACAATTTCCTAGAAATGATTTTTTAGTTTTAGCCAGTCTATAAGTTGGTACTTTAAGCTTTCCGGTATTTCTAGTAGCCTTTGGCTTATCTACATTTGTAGGAAAATTGTATATATTTTTTCTGACATACATTATTATTTCAAATACGTATAGCGAAGGCAGGGTTAGTATTTCAATTTCCTTAAAAAATTCCCTCAGTGACTCGCGGGTGCCCATGTTATATATGGCCCTGATGGCCCTTTTTTGTAAAATAAAAATAGAGCAGCTGATCCCCATAAAATTAAACCGTATGAAATAATACTTTTGAAATACGCGAAGTAAACCAACCTTGCCGTCGCTACATCAGTTAATTGCCTCATTTGTCTGACTGCAAACGCAGCAGAGCTCAACCTACTCGCTATGGCTGTAATATGGGAACCCCACTGCAGTTTTGAGTCAAGTGTTAATCCTAGAAAAACAGTTGACTTTACAAATTCAATGTTTTGACCGTCTAATTTAATATTCAAGTGTGCATTAACATCTGGTGTGTTTACTAAAGAAAATTTAATACATTTGGTCTTTTTAGGATTAAGTAACAAATTATTTGCAGCAAACCATTTAGAAATCATGGACAGAGTGTTGTTTGGTTCAGTGAGCTCGGTATCCTTCCTATTTACCTTGAACAGCAAAGAAGTATCGTCTGCAAACATGACTATGCCTGATGTTTGGCTTACCATGTAAGGAAGGTCATTTACATAGACAAGGAACAGGAAAGGGCCAAGAATTGATCCTTGGGGCACTCCCATTTCCACCACAGTCTCTGCAGATACTGCACCGTTAACTGATACCTTCTGTAATCTCTGTGTAAGATAAGATCTAACGAGTTGAAGGGCATCGCCGCAAATGCCATAGAATTTTAATTTTCGAATTAAAGTGTCATGATCTACACAATCAAAAGCTTTGGAAAGGTCACAGAAGACACCAATGGCATCGTGTGAGTCTTCCCAAGCCTCTAAAATGAATTTAACTAAGCTAGCACCCGCGTCGGTGGTAGACCTACCCTTAGTAAATCCAAACTGCTGTGGATGTAAAATTTTATTAGAGTTGAAATGTTGTAACATCTGCGTTAGCATTATTTTTTCGAATATTTTGCTAAACGCTGGCAAAATTGACACAGGGCGGTAATCAGAAGGATTATCCTTTTTGCCCGATTTGAAAATGGGTACTACTTTACTGAATTTCATTAAGTCGGGAAAGATGCCTTCATCTATGCAACTATTGAATATAAGGGCTAAAGATGGCGCAACGACGTCTAGAATAGAATCAAGAACCTTAACTGATACGCCCCATAAGTCTTCCGTTTTCTTCACCTTTAACAATTTGAACGTCTTTAAAATGTCTATGACAGAAACGTGGGAGAACTTAAAATGAGATATATTACTAAGACTAATGTATTCATTTAGTAGTAGACCGGCAGTATTGGAAGAGGAAGCTAAACATCTAGTCGTTTCAATGGGAATTCTAGAAAAGAAAGTGTTAAATTCATTTGCTACGTCAATCCCGTCTGTGATAAGCGTGTCTTTTATTTTTAAGGAAATAGAAGCCTCTGCGTTCTTTTTCTGGCCGGTTTCTGAATTTATAATTTTCCAAACAGTTTTAACTCTATTGCTGGATGATTGAATTCTACTGTTGAGGTGGGCTGACTTAGCTTTATTGCATACGATTTTAAACAATTTAGAATAATCCCTAACATACTGGTGGAAGCGTTCATCAGTAGTACAAGATCTCTTGTCGTACAGTTGGTACAAGTTGTCCCTACTTTTACGAATCCCAGTTGTAGCCCATTCATTAAAAGTGACTTTAAGCCCTATCTGAATACGTTTCTTAATGCAGGTTCTGTGAAATTCAGTACACACGGTATCTAATAACATTTTAAACTGTTCGTTCGGACCATTCGGTTTGGCTTCAGAAGTGGATATTTTAAACGCGATGTTTGATTTTAGGCACTGAAGTCTATTTTTAGTCAATGGTCTAATTTCTATTACCTTATCTGTTCAATCATCAATTATATCAATAGCTAATAATAAACTTAATATACTAAATAAGCCTTTTCACTATTTTGTTTCATTTTCCTTCACAAGTAGCCAGTGCGCAAAGTGCATACCGAACTTAGCACAAATGAACAGATCTAAGCAATCAGATATCTCTGTCATGCCCTTGAAATATTGGAAACAGTTAATTGCTCAGCCCGGCACAGCTCCGCTCCACTTCGCTTCAGTGGGCACGTATAGGTGCACTATTGATCGACGTCGATCGATTTGTGTGATAACACTAAGAGAATCGCTGAGCCATAAGAGTTAGTAATTTATTGTCCTTGAAATATTTTAGTCATGATTGCGTAGCTCGGCTCCGCTCCACTCAGCTTCAGTGGAAATGTACACAATCGATCGACGTCGATCGATTTGTGTGATAACACTAAGAGAGTCGCTGAGCCATAAGAGTTACTAATTTATTGTCCTTGAAATATTTTAGTCATGATTGCGTAGCTCGGCTCCGCTCCACTCAGCTTCAGTGGAAATGTACACAATCGATCGACGTCTATCGATTTGGGTGACAACACCTTAAGAGCCTCGCTAAGCCATATCTTAGTTGATTAGTAGCTTAAAATCCTTGAAATATTTCAGACGTGATTGCTTTACTTGGCTTCACTTGGCTATAGTGAGAACGTATAGGTGCACTGTCGATCGACGTCGATTGATTTATGTGATAACACCCTAAGAGGCTCGCTGAGCCATAATAGTTAGTTAGTAGTTTATTGAGTTTATTGTCATTGAAATATTTTTGACATGATTGCGTAGGTCGGCTCCGCTCTACTAAGCTTCAGTGGAAATGTACACAATCGATCGACGTCGATCAATTTGTGTGATGACACCCTAAAGCCAAGACACATGGACAGTCGCTGAGCCATTGTAATTAGGTATTAGATTTATCATGTTATTACAATATCTCTAACATGATGGCTTTTGGCAAAGCTCCGCCCCATTACTCTTCACTGGAAATGTATAGGTGAATATCCCATCATTTATTTAAATTATATTGCACAATACAGAACAGCACGTCTAGCACGACCTGCTCGCGAGTCATTTGTCGCTCAGTGCATCCCTTACATATTTGACTACTTTGACAGAGACGCACTGAGCGACAAACGACTCTTGCGCATGTCATGCTAGCCCACCAGTACAGCTGCCTTAAGGCATTCTCTGCCAGTCAACCACTTGGACAAACCGAAACATGTTGAGTTTGGTGCAGGAAGTACAGACCGTGAAAACACTATAGTGTATATAATATACATAAATATGATGCATATATTGTTTATAATAAACCTAAATAAATATCGTATATTTAACATATGTACACATTGCAATAAACACATATAAAACAAAGTTTAGTTAATATATATTAATGCCTAGTACTACTTATCATGCAAACTTAATCATGAAGATTTTCAAAAACATGAAGGACATTGAAAATAATTCAGACATCTTTTTAAAACTTTTCATGCTGGACAATTACGCTTATTTTTAGATTTAAAAGATGCTTCATAAACTAGAATTCTTTGTTGGACAGCTTTCGTTGTGCAATGTTAAACTATTGTACTCAGGGTTCGAAACGATAATTATCTTAGATTATCTTTATAATACGAAAAGGCACAACACTAAATGGCTATGATGTATCCGAACACAAATTGACGCTTCGCGAGTATCCAGACGAATGAATTGTCAATAAAAAAATATGGGTTACAACAAATCAAGCAAAAGAAATTGTTTTGTTTTCTAACTGTTTGTGAATGTTTTCGTTTGGTAATTATTTTGTGTTGCTTTCATGTTTAGTCAAAAATTAAACACAAAACTATGAATCAGCATGGATAATATTCAGACTATAATTATCTTGATAATTTCGAACCCCGGTTGTGCTAACGGGCATTATTACTGGGTAATAATACACACCTAGAGCGAGTATTGGGTCGGTCGACCGCGTTTTGAGGCGGGCTCCTGTTTCGGAAGCGGCCGCGAGGCGACGGCGATCTGGACAGTCGTCTGCGAATTGCATAAGTTACATTTTTATCTATACTTATCCCTACACATCATATATATATTATTTCTAAAAGGTATTTTTTTGAAGACGCTCAAGATCTCCGTTATTTCTTTACCAAAATTAATGATTTAAACGTCATTTTAAAGCTTATGTTCTCCGATTCGTCTTAAATATACAAAAATAGATAAAAATTAACGTTTTCGTTAAAAAATAAATAAAAAAACCACGCGATTTGCAAGCGCCATCTATTGATAGTCTGTTTAACTACGTTGTAATGGCCACAGGCTACTTAGAAGATACTACGTATGTGATGATGCTGACAATTGTCAACAGATGGCGCTGCGCGTCGGGTAGGCTAGGTACTGGCCTACATTATTTGATATGATCTAATGACGATCAATATATTGTACAATCAGTGATTTTGCACGGTTGTATTTATTGGTCGTTAATGGATGATATCGGCCGTCGATATAGTCTACTCACGATCGCGCAAGCGCCATCTATTGAGAAAAGGTTTAACTAACATACAATTGTTTTTTCGCATGGACAATTATATGTGGCTTATTCACAAGTTCGTAAATTCAGTGATATTTATGTTTGTGTTAAAGAGACCTACGGTCAAACAGTCAACGATGATCACATTGTAACTGCTAACATTATTTTTAAAAAAGTTTTTTAGCATGGGAAAGTTAACAAAATATTATGGGGCGTCCACATCTGACGAGTACACCGATCGCGCGCTGGTCGCGAACCACTCGCACGAAGCTGCGTGCATCCCCCGTGTATTCTTATTAATATATATATATATATATAATCTGAATCACGGAAACGGCTCCAACGATTTTCATGAAATTTAGTATGCAGGGTGTTTTGGGGGCGATAAATTATTATAGCTAGGTTTCATTTTAAGAAAACGTTGTTTTATCCGTGTTTTCCGATAATGAAAAACTGCCACAATATCATTTGAATAAGAAGGTTCATTTCGTCACTATTGACAAAGTTGTAACTAGCTCGGTTTGGGAAGTCGATCGGTTCCGAAGCCAGAAGACCCCGGTTCGAGTCTAGGTGGTGGTGGTGGCTTATAATTTTCTTTTTTTTCAAGTTTTTTCTTTTGTGAGAAAAACTATCTTTATCCACGCATATTTTTTTCCAAAAAAAACACGTTTTACCAAAAAAAGTGCCGAGCAAGGCTGGGTCATCCAGGTACTATTGTATAAATAGGCAATGTCTTAGTACATTATCTCTCAAAAATAAAATATCTTTTACTAATAATACTTGCATTTACTTATTCTCACTTTATTATATTGTTATTATTACTATCCGGTGTTTGATAACGTGCGAAAATTCGCACGGGTCAGCTAGTTATAAATATGTGGAACGACAAAATCAATGAAAAAAAAATCCGAATATATCGTGCTAGAATTAGTGTTTGTTAGAACGGACAGGAAAACAACTGCAGGAGTTTCAATGCGATCTTAAGAAATGGAGATCCTAGGTAGCGTTTATTTTTTGTTTCATTGTAACCAACTAAATAAGAATAAGATACAGCCATTTTTAATTTGTAGTGACGGTCAGGTGGGCAATGCACTATATCTTAACGCCCAGTGAGAGTTAATGGCAAGCTGCATGCGTACCTAGTCTAGGGTGCGTCCTACGCCTAGTCGTCGAACGAACGATCACGAAATATATATAATGAGGATTTTTTTTTAATTTCTATTGATGTCTATACGACGTTCTAAATAAATGCTAAGTAAAAACCCCAATTTCACCCCTGTAATGAAAATGAAAATATGTTATTAGCGTGACTTTGCGTTTTGCGTAACCACCCAGCCTCTTTGACATGTCTGAATCTACCAGATTTTTTCTAAAAAAATCTTTTTAGCGACCACATAATAACCGAAATATGGGAAATTGGAAAATTTCCATGTTGGGCTGGGGCACAAGATATTCACCAATCGATACACCTCGACGTCGATCGATATCATTTCAGTAGCAGGTAATGTCGATCGACATCGATCGATGCCTAAACGTTATCGATCGACGTCGATCGATTAGTGTGTTAGCCCTAAAATACCAAGCCACCTTTTGAGTAGTTAGTAGTTTTGGAAATTTAGTAATTCGCAATCAGAATAGGAACTAAGCGAAATCGTGAAGTCGCATACTCGATACTAAATAATATACTGTTGGTCATATCATAGGTTGTTGACGGAAGTAAATATAAATAAAGTTATAGATAATTTTATAACCCATTGATCGCCAGATATACCGTTTTTCATACATTGCGTCGGCTAATGCCGTCCTTGCTTTTTCGTATTTGGCCGTGCGTTCGAAGGGTTAAAACTTATTTCTGTTCATGTTCCTATTCTATTCGCGGACAGATATTCTATTTCCTTCTAATATTATAAATGCGTAATTATTGTATGTATGTTAGGGTGGTCCTAAAATTACCAATTTTTTATTTCTGGTAGGTGGGTTGGAAACGACCCTTAGTCATTGTTAAAAAAATAGGGAAAAAATACAAATTTATTACTTTTGACATAGAATCAAATCAGGTGGTGTCCCAGCAAAAAATAAATAATAGCTCATTTGTGGACCACCCTAATGTGTGTACGAGGAACTGGCGGGTTTCAATTCCGCATTGAACATTAGAACATTAGTAAGGATCATGACGCGCTCACCGGCGGCCGTCGTCGCGCTCGGGCTCGCGCGCGTGACGGCGCGCGCGCGCGCGACGCTCCCACGAGCGCGATCGCCGCCGCCGCCGCTCCTCGCGCATCTGGGAACAAAAAAATAATAATAATAAGGTGGCTTGGCATTTTAGGGTTAACACCCTAATCGATCGACGTCGATCAATCGATGTCGATCGACAGTACCTGCTACTGAATTAAATCGTAGGGATGTGACGACCCCATCTCTCGCTGGTGTTACCAGTGTAATCAGTCACCGCAAGGCAGCTTGTGGCGAGGTGTTGAAGAGCAGCGACTCCACGGACCTGAGTGCTCCCGAGGGAAGCCCCTATCCCTCATGTCCGCTTGCCTTCACTGGCTGGTTGGAGTGAACAGTGATGAGGAGTAGACCCTCACCTCTGGCTCGCCTTCACCGGCCGGTCAGAGTGGAGTCGCGAAAGGTTTGTGCTCGAAGGGAGGATGTGTTGCGTAAGGGGTGGGCACCGCATGGCGATCGTTTAAATTCCACGAACACCTCTCGGCCCTTCAGCCGGGGGTTGGCGAGTTCAAGTTTCTTCTTTCTATACTACTTTTCTTTGTTTTACTGAGCGCGTTCCGTTCGGAAATTTTCGAATGTGTATGACGAACCCTTGCAAATGTATGCAGGTCTTGGATGTTTTGTTTTTTTTTTTTTCGTTCGGAATTTCGCAAGAGCTAGCATTCGGAACGTATAGACGGAAGTTTCCACAAGGAACAAAATCGAACGTGGATTTGCTGCGTTCGCAGAGCCCGATTCGAAAAACGAATTCGGTATTCGAATCGGGAAGACGAATGTCTGTGACCGGCCTTAGACAACTGAGCATGACTGAGATATTTGTAAGTAATAAAGAATGTTTAAAAATAAATAATAAACTCAACTTACGTTTTCTCTCCGGTCCCTCCTCCGCGGCGGTTCCATTGGCTCCTCGAGAAGTTCCGTTAAAGGCATGACCTGAAAATTTTACTTTTTTATTCATAATTCGTCTCCTGGTCATCATATAGAAATGACGGGTATGAGATAACGGGTAATATATTTAAAGTCATATCTGTAATTGATATACTCTATGTGAAAAACGAGGGATACCGACAATAAATATGCATGTCCATATCGCTTCTGTAAACTTCTTAGGTCTACTGGTAAGTAATATCATCATGGCAGGTGATATACATTGCGTTTACGATACTTGAAGTTGAATGCTACCTAAAAGAAATCGCAACAATGTATTTTGTATCATTTTCGTCTGTGACTACAGCCGATATTAGCCGATAATAGCCGAGAAAAGTCGAATCGTCAACTGATTTTAATAATACTGGTAATGGTCCACAAAGATAATAATATGGTATACTTTTGGGAATAGACCAAATTGCCTAAAATCTAGGCCGTTTACGAGCCCCTTTAAGGTTTGACTCGAGAACAAACAGATGATAGTCACATGCGGTCACCTTGACTAGCGTGTGCTCGCGGAGCGGGGGCGGCGGCGGCGGCAGCGGCTGGGGCGGCGCGGGCGGCGCGGGCGGCGCGGGCGGGCGCGCGCGCGACAGCACCACGCGGTGCCGCGGCGCGGCCCCGGCGCCCGCGGCGCCCGGCGCGCCCGGCACGCCCGGCGCGCCCTCGGGCGGCGACGATTCGCCATTGGGTGCTGCTGCGAACATAATAATAAATAAATCAATCAGTTGCCAACCTTTGCACCAGTGTTTTAAAACACTGCCACCCTCTTTTCCTGGACATTCGCCGGGTGCCGCACTTTGCTGTGTGCCCCAAACGCATATGTGAGTTCAATAGACTATTACCCAGTGCCTCCGACGCACATTTGAGTTCATACTAATTTGACATTGGAACTAAATTATTCTAACAAAAGGAATAAAACATGGTAATTCATATTTTATATTCTTTAATCACATTGAACCTTTAATATCGATTCTAATTGTGCTTCATATACAACTAAATTTGAACTAAATCGAATACAACTAAATCGCCCTAACAAAACACCAAAAAAATAACAATATATGTATAATACGCTTATAATTCAAATATTTTTACTAAACTTACATAATTATATGTCTAATATTTTCTGATTTAAATATTAGACATATAATTATGTAAGTTGAACATTTCAACATTCATGACTCATATACGCGTCGAAGGCGCAGGGTGAATCACTAAATATTATGAACGCGTCTGTGCGTCAAAGGCACAGGGTGAATACAAAGCGACGCGTATATGCGTCGGTGGCAGTGAATGCGTTAAATGTGTCACATTTTAGGGTTCCGTACCCAAAGGATAAAAACGGGACCCTATTATTAAAGCTCCACTGTCCGTCTGTCACCAGGCTGTACCTCAGGAACCGCCATAGTTAGACAGTTGAAATTTTCACAGATAATGTATTTCTGTTGCCGCTATAACGACGAATACTAAAAAACAGAATAAAATTATTATTTAAGGGGGCTCCCATACAACAAACGTGATTTTACCCCGTTTTTATAGATAATGGTACGGAACCCTTCGTTCGCGAGTCCGACTCGCACTTGGCCTGTCTTTTAACTTACATTCTTTAGTTCTTACCGTTATTCTCGATTTCAGGCTGTTTCTCCGGCTCATTCGGCTCTGTTGAGGGCACATCAGGAGGAGCCGACAACAGTGCATTCTCCATTAGCTTTAGATAATCATTATTCTCCAGTGCCTTGAACAGCATGTCCACAAATGGCTTAGTTTCTGTAAATAAAATGTAATACTTAAATTTATGTGAAAGAAGCATAGAAATATTATATATAGTAAGGAACTGCCCAACGCGATTTTTGCGATGCTCACTTTTTTGTGATGCATACTCGGTAAATATTGCCGACATCGGCGCTCTTAAACAACAATTACATTGAGGAAAGGTCCATTATTGGCTGATTCATGCATTTTGTTTTTGTGGGCAAGACAGCGATGAATCTGGCAAAATAAGACTCTGTAAATGTCATAAGAACTAAGACCTCGGCAATAGAGCTTCGTAGTATATAAACTTGTTAATAGATGGCGTTATCATGACGAACTAAGTCATTTCTTCAACGCAGTTGTATTGAACGCCATATACTTCTTTTGAGATTGTTGGAAAGCTGCCGTGGTAGCGACAAAGGCAGTAAGTACGATTTTTGACGAAATTGAGTCAAGTATTGATTCGGTATCAACATTATTGCTGATCCCGAATTAATACTTAACTCAATTTTGTGACTATCATGACAGTATGGAGGACTGGCAAAATATAAGAGGTATTAGTCGTATGTCCTGGAGGTAAAAAAACTACATACATATAAACTCCACATCCATCATTATATTCCGAATAGCCAGCAACTTGTACACTACCATGCTGCAGGAACACGTCCAGCTGGTCCAGCATGCCGTCCCGCAGCTCGTCCAGCGGTTTGTCCTTCTTGACCAGCGCGTACACGTACTTCGCCAAGGCGGCCGGATCCGCGTCGCATCTGTAGCAATAAACGATGCTTTTCTTGGTATAGAATTATCAAGTTTTTGGGAAGGGAACATGTCTATTGTCAACATGAGCATGAAGTCTTGAAAAATTAATTCAAACTTCATCTCAGTAGGATAGAAATCGTTTGCTGTCGAGTTGTGAAAAAGTTTTGATAAAGAGTTGCAACTAAAAGTTTTGAGTAGTTCAGTTGAATTTCTTTTTTCTAACATATTAATGCTATGGTTTGGAAGATTACAGAAGGCTGAGAGGACTAATAATATTAAAGGAAGAAAGCCAGACAAAAAACAAATGTCAGTAGCTATTCTTTTAAAAATAAAGCACAGGAACGAACATTCAGACAGACAGACAAACATAAAAAAAAACGTAAAGCTGCTTAAGTAAAATCGCTTAGGCATCCTGTCATTAGCGGACACAATTTTATTTATTTGTAAACTCAATACTCAATCTTTATTGTATTCCATAGTAAAGATAGAGATAAGGTGTGTGAGATAGATGTCCACCATTAAATTATTTTATTCATGTGTAAATCAATATTATTCATATTCATTTAATTTTGGAAACATGGTTTTAAATCTTTAAGAAATATGTACAGGTGCCAACAGCATTTTGGTGACCTTAGCCGATAGGTGGGACTCCCCCCTGCTTAAAACCTCCACCCTATTAATATGAAAATGAAAATGAAAATATTTATTTTGCAAGTAGGCCACATGGGCTCTTTCACATGTCTGAATCTACTAGCGCTTCGAAAGGTGACATCTGCTGAGAAGAAACGCCCATTAAACTCAGCAGTAAGTCTTTTTTCAACTTTGACATTAGAGTTTTATCTAAAAACTAACACAAAAATGCAAAAGCAAACCTAATGGGTACAAATTAATTCTAATAAATGACTAAAAGGTAAGGGAGATGTATAGTCTCCGCGTCTGGACAAGTAACTTAGAGATGTATGAAGCCTCTAATAATAGAAACAAAGAAACATCTAAATTGATTAATCTAGGTTAAATAAATGGTGGTGTAGACAGTCTCCACGGTCAATTATAAAGATGGAGATGTAAATTTAAACAGGGCATCTTTAACCCATTGGAGGATTATTAGTAAACATTTTTTTTTTCTAATACGAACAGGTAGTGAGCTTCAGTATTATGGCAACGTTATCTTATCAATTGAGATAAGAGGGCATAATAAATGTCATGTCCATGTGTTTATTAAAGTTATGTAATATCCATATTAAGTAATTCTTATGAAAAGTTTAAGTTGTGTAATTGAATAATTGATTCAAGGAGTATTGCAATGTTAATATTGAAAATTCTACATAGAACAAGTTATTGATGAAATAATCATAGTTAATAATTGCTAGGTATGTTTTAACCCTTTGAATGCCACAGCTAAATGTGAGAAAGCATGCCATGGACGCCAATAACGGCATGGGCCGATGCAAATGTATGGAAAAAGGCATATTGTGGCCTCAGTGGCACGAAAATCCACTGTCCTGTATAACTGTGGTAGCCAGTCCTGCTAGAGGATAAAAAAACACTACTGGGACATAATTTTGAATTTAAATTGTTAAATATTTTGTTTTAATATTGTATTTGTATTGGCATATTATGTACTAATTACTGATTTGATTGTATTCATAAATTTGAATCAGATATTATTAGTACGTGCCTACATTATTATTGTAATTTTTTATAAAACTATATTCATGCAGATAAATCATAATGATCGATTCATTGATTAATTTGTTACATTGTCTCTACTTGTATGTTGAAATTAATGATATCTCAGGAAATAAGAAATCATAGAGCTAAAATAGTGTCTGTGGGAGGGCTCAATGTGTGTGGTATAGATATAAAAATAGTTCAAGGTGGCATCGTACATTTAGAATGTGTGTGTGGTCATTATAATTATCCTACAGCAGAATGTAAACAATACTGAAATAAATCTATAAATAAATGTGAAATAAAGGCTTAAAATAAAACTATGAGACTAATAAATGTGAAACTTAGCATGCACCTTCTTTTCAACTGATAGATAATCTGAAAGAAAGGGTGTTCAATAATTTAATCATTAACTGTCTGTCCATCTGTCTGTCTGTCACCAGGCTGTATCTAATGAACCGTGATAGTTAGACAGTTGAAATTCTCAAAGATGATGTATTTATGTTGCCGCTATAACAGCAAATACTACAAAACAGAATAAAATCAATATTTAAGGGGGCTCTCATACAACAAACGTGATTTTTTTGGCGTTTTTATTGAAAATGGTACAGAACCCTTTGTGCGCAAGTCCGACTCGCAGATGGCTGGTTGTTTAAGTGCATTTTTTGCATATTATATTCAAGTTATTTCTTATACTCGAAGAATCTAAGGAGATGTGAATGCTGTATATTTTAACAATCCCCATATGAAGGGTTAAGGAGTAAGCCTAATAAATATCATAATATGTTGAAGCTGGGGCTAACCAATAGCATATTGATTATTTAACATTATCATTGTCGGAGATTGAGCTTGATAATAATCATGTCAATGATGATCAAAAGATGGATATAGAGTCAAGCCTCTTGAAGCTAATGGTATGCATAGTTTGCAGAATATCAGAAACAGCTATTTATATATTTTGTCACTATCTTATATTGTGGTAGTTATTAGTTAAAAAGAAATATAAAATATTAAGACAAAAAGTGAACATGGGGGGTCGGGTAATGTACGTCCCGATATTGCCCGACTTGATAATGCTCAACTGGATAATTCGCGTCCATTCCATACTACTGGTCAGACCGGTAGTATGGGGTGGACGTGAATTATCTAGTCGAGCATTATCAGGTCGGGCCATATTAGGGACGTACATTAACCGGACCCAACATGGGCAGAACAGATTAGACTTGAACTTATAATATTGTCAGGGTGCATCCACAATCATTGAATTTCCAACAATTAATCATTCTGAACCAAATGGCAACAACGTTGATGTAGTTTTCAGGTTAGGTTGCTTTGAAACAGGAAAGGTTTAAAACTTATTAATGAAATAAAAACATGTCAGATAACATTCCTGACGCAAAATCGCATGATGTCACACCGTAAACAGGAAAGTCTTGCAAAAATGCGTAATTCGACGCAAATAGATATAATTTAATTAAGGTTACAATTAAGGAGTGAAATACGAATGCGAAAATTAATTGTGAAAGCAGCCTTTCGCATGACAGGCTAAAGCTAAACCAAAAAAAAACGATTACGAAATTAGTAACGTGACACCTTTTCGGTGGCGAAAGTGAAATAAGAAGCTAAAAAGGAATAAAAATTATGGCAAAATTCATTTCATTTACAGCGTTCTAATTTTCATCAGTACAGGAGCAAAAAATAACACCATGGCAAAATAAAATGGCTGCGATGTACGCCAAATTATACTCACAGCGGTTCCAATATGGAAGTCAACCATGACTTGAAAGCTTCAGGATTCTCAATTAGCATTTTGATTATACTAATGATAGACTAAATAAACGATTATCCATGTAAATTGCACTTGTTACTTAATTATAATTAAAGTAAGATAATTATTTTTTCACTTGATTTACGTCCGACAATCGAAGAAGACTTTTCAAAAACTGTCAAAAAACCACAGACAACAGACTAAGTAAATATCCTGTTCTAAAACTCTATGATTCTATTATTCGAATTTCGAAAATCATTTAATTTGCTGTTACCCTATACCTGTATAAAATAAATTCGCAATTAAGCAGGCCCGAAACATCTCATAACATAGTAATTATTACATAAAAAATATCATAAACAACTGACCAGAGGGCTTAGCATACACATTTTTATTACAGACGTAAAGCTTTCGTCCCTTTCGCACCCGCACATTAGTTAAAAAGTGACAGATGATTTATGTGCGCGATAAAAACTAGTGTGCTAGTCACTCTGAGTGCCTAGCACACTAGTTTTTATCGCGTACATAAAGCATCTGTCACTTTTTAACTAATATGCGGGTGCGAAAGGGACGAATGCTTTAAGTGCGCGATAAAAATTAGTGTGCTAACTCTGGAACCGTTTTGCATAAATATGCCAAATTTTTATGGGTTTTGTCTATGGTATGTGTATTCGATTCGATCACAGAATTCACAGATGCTCGAGCTCGACACTTGATTCTGGCAGAATTGTACTGTGCATTCAGTAACAGATCATATAGAAATATTACCAAAAGGGTTCCAACAAAGAGTAAAGTAAGTTCAATGGACTCTGTGGCAGTGATTTATGTTTTGCTTTGCTTACATAAAACGCTAGAAGCACTTCAAATCAATATCCCAAACCCAGAATAACGTTAGTAAACAATGAGCGCGGCGGGCGACGACGGCATGTCGCCGGCAGTGGTGCGCGTCAAAGAGGAGCCGGAGTGTGAGGGCGCGAGCGAGGCGGCCGTGGCGGGCTTGTACCTGCAGCACGAGGTGAAGGACGAGCTGGTGTTGGACCTGGAGCGACTGCAGCCGCAGGACATCGCCTACGCGATCCAAAGTGAGTTGAGCCGCGTCAAATGCTACTTCTGATATATTAACTGATGATTGTCAAAATTCACAAATGCTACTAAACTTAAGCATTTGACTCACATTAACTACTAAAGTCTCAGTACTTGGTATTGGCAAAATACATCTTGTCTACAAAAGAGAGATGAGAAAGCCACTAAAAAAAAAACAGACAGGTGCAAGTTAAACTCGCGTGGAGAGGGCTCCATTCCATACATGATTATCTGAAATTTACTGTGTTATTTTAAATACCATAGACTTCTTATAGGTTTTCCTGTAATCTATAGGTAAAGAACTATTTTCTGTATTTTTTTCAAAATTTTAGCCCCAGTAGTTTCGGAAAGAAGGGGGGGGGAATGGTCAATTTTCACCTATTTTCTTAAATAACTTTTAAACTATTACTTGAAATTCAAAAGAAAATATATTTAAGATCCTTACAATAAGCTCTTTCATTTGATATGTCACACGATATATATTGCATAACTTTTTATTTTATTTTCTAATTTACCCTCCCAAAGTGGCCCCCATGTTTAAAATTCATATGTTTACATCACTCGTTTGTGTTGTGGTCATCGACTTACATTGTGTATACCAAATTTCAACTCAATCGGTCCAGTAGTTTTGGAGCAAATTGGCTGTGACAGATTGACAAACAGACAGACTGACAGACACACGAGTGATCCTATAAGGATTTCGTTTTTTCCTTTTGCGGTACGGAAATGGTATCAATCAACCTGTTTAAGTGAGGCTTTTATTATAGAAACACCACATTCTCATTAGCCGGTTTCTTTTGTTCTGAATCGCCATTTTACTTTTCTTCCGGCTGTCACACATGAATGACAGAACCTGTCACAGATTATATAACACAACTTTAATGAACATGAAAGTCAAATTTATTACACACCAATTTATAAGTGGTGTTTGTGAATTCGGTCTCATGACCCCGACCATAAGCATGTACTCTCTTACCATTGCCACCACATATTTTATTTTATTCCTTGTCACTCTGTCATTCCTCTGAATACATTTAATACTATAGGAAAGTATGACGTTGACACAATAAAGTAGGAGATTAAATGATTGCATTCTGGTTTCAGAACCGGCAAATCGAATGGAGACCAGATATATCAAGATGGAATTGTTCCCAGCATCAGACACTGAAACAGATCCCTGTGATGAGTCACCTGTCTCTAGCAAGAACTACATTGAACAGGTTGGTCTTAGCAGCTGTTATGTGAAGCTTCAGTGCATCCTTATTGAAAATGTATCGCATGCATGCACAACTTGTGACAAAATATTTCTCCAAGAATCTAACAGGACTCACATGTGCATTTCTAATAAAAATAAAAGTTCATTACAATTTGTAATTGGAAATCATCATCATCATCATATTATATTATTTCTAAAAGGTTTTTTTGTGAAGACACTCTATATCTCCGGTGATTCTTTACCAAAATTAATGATTTAAACATCATTAGAAAGCTTATGTTAGTCGCTTTGCCACAAAAATACACAAATAGATTAAAATTAACTTTTTCGTTAAAAAATAGATAAAAAACCACGCGAGTTGCAAGCGCCATCTATTGACAGTATGTTTAACTAACATGTCTGTTGGCTATTTGCGCATGCAGACTAATGTGAACAGATGGCGCTACTGTCTCTGTGTCATTCATGTTAGGGCCGCTGGAGGGTGCTGCGTTAATCATTATCTTAGTCAAAATTATCCGTCACTATATAGGTATTATAATAATACGTATTAAGACTTTCAATTACAAAACAGCGCGTGGCCCACAGCCGCGTACGTAAATAAAAATCATCGCCAAGCGCCATCTATTGACAGTCTGTTTAACTAAAATGTGTCTTGGTTATTTGCAGACCAATATGTCAGTATAGATAGCACACCCGCAAGTTACTCCGTTAATTATTATCTTTGTAAAAACTATCTGCTATTGACGAAAAATAGACAAATAGAGTACTAATAATACTTGCATTTACTTATTCTCATTTTATTATTATTATCCGGTGCTTGATCGCGATACAGTGCGAAAATTCGCACGGGTCAGCTAGTATACATTATTTCTAAAAGCTGTTTTTGGGAAGACGGTCTCTATCTCCATTAATTCTCTACAAAAATTAATAATTTAAACATCATTTTAAAGCTTATGTTCGGCGCTTTGAGGGAAAAAATACACAAATAGATTAAAATTAACGTTTACGTTAGAAAATACATAAAAAACCACGCGATTGGCATGCGCCATCTATTGACAGTCTGTTTAACTAACATGTGTGATGGCCACAGACTACTTAGAAGATACTACGTATGTGATGGCTTTTTGCACATGCAGACTAATGTCAACAGATGGCGCTACCTTTTCGGCCATCCGCCATCTGTTGACATTAGTCTGCATGTGCAAATAGCTAACAGACATGTTAGTTAAACAGACTGTCAATAGATGGCGCTTGCTAATCGCGTGTTTTATATTAAACAAAACGTTAATTTTAATCTATTTGTGTATTTTTGTCTATATATAAGATATATAGCAATTATTAGTGTATTGAACATTTATATGTTAAGGTCCACATGATGACAAGGGATACAACAGGCAGGCCAAGAGGAAGACCTCGAGGCAGAAGGCGTAAAACACCATTGGAACTTGCCACATATCGCAAAAGGAGAAATTCCAAAAGTGACGAACAAAGACAACTTCAACACCAGAAGAAAATCGAAGCTCAGCGTATTTACAGGCAACAAAGATTCGATGCCCAACGAAAACAATTAATACAAGATAACAAATTTGTATCATCAACTTACCTACTTCACCTTTATCAAAAGATTAATGCAAGAAGACAACAATTTAAACTTCCAAAAACATATTGTTCTGCCCGTCTTTGTTTAAAAGAGAATGAAGTGCAAAAACATAGTGTTGGTGATATGGACAAAAAGTGTATACATTGCTCTGCAAAGTTGTTTGCAAAAGAATTTAGTGACAATTCAACTACCATGTGTTGCCACAAGGGAAAGGTTAAGTTAGAGCCTATCAAAGTTTGTGAAGAGTTTCAAAATCTTATAGAGAAAAATGATGATTTTACTAAAAGCTACTTAGAGAATATTAGACAATTTAACAATGCTTTCGCATTTGCTTCAGTCCAGGTAAATACAGTTGACATTCCTGGTAGAGGTCCATATTGTTTTAAAGTACATGGGCAGGTTTACCATATGGTAGGAAGTTTGCAACCTCCTCCAGGAGTTGCACCAACTTATGCTGGACTTTTTATTGTAGATTTCGATTCTGCATTACAATATCGTATAGAAAATGAAACCAATAGAAACTGTTGCAAAGAATTAATGGTCATATTGCAAAAAATTCTCTATAGACATAACCCTTATGCACAGTTGTTTAAATATATAAAAGATGTACGTGGCACTACACGCGATATACAAGTACAATTCACTACTAGCAATGCATTTCATCCTGGAAGATCCAATGCACCTATAGTCAATGACGTCGCTGCTGTATTTGTTACAAATGACGGAACACCGCCAAGCAATATTGATTTTGTCATTCATGCTAAAAGAACTGATAAACTGAGTAAAATATCCTACTTGAACCCCCATTCTGATCCAATGTGCTATCCATTGCTTTTCCCATGCGGTGATTCTGGATGGACAGTAGGTATGACACATGTTGAAGTTCATGCTACCGCGTTAAGAACAGCCACAACTCAGTTACAATACTACTGCTATCGCTTAGCAGTTAGAGATGGTTTCAGTATACTTCATTGTTCCGGTAAGTTATTTCAACAATATATTGTTGACAGTTATGTGAAAATAGAAGGCTCCCGGTTGGCATTCATTCGATCCCATCAAAAAATACTGAGATCCGATAGTAACAAAGGCCTGACGGACTTCCTTAACACTAATGCTGAACAAAGAGCAGCAGTTGGACGAGTTCCTGTTATTCTTCCTACAACTTACATTGGCAGCCCTCGTAATATGCTTCAAAATTATCAGGACGCGATGGCAATTGTTGCCCGTTTAGGAAAGCCTGATCTGTTTTTGACAATGAAATGCAACCCCAAATGGACTGAAATTACCTCTCAATTAAAACCATATGAAAAAGTTGAACATAGACCTGATTTAGTGTCTAGGGTTTTTCATTTAAAATTGGAAGCCGTATTAGATGATATTTTAATGAAGCATGTAGTAGGCTTAGTTATTGGTCACGTTTGTGTTATTGAATTTCAAAAGATAGGTCTTCCTCGTGCACACATATTGCTCATTCTGTCAAATGAAGACAAATTACGTTCAGCTGACGATGTAAACTCTTTAATCTGTGCAGAGATTCCAAATAAAGAAACGGACCCTCAACTTTTCGAAATTGTCCGAGAATGTATGGTACATGGACCTTGCGGTACTGTTAATCCAAACAGTCCGTGCATGAAAGAACAAAAATGTACTAAAAACTATCCTAAAGATTTTCAAGAGGAAACAAATTTAAATATTAATGGCAACCCATTTTATAGACGGCGCGATAACGGCGATATAATGAGAGTACGATCATATACCATTGATAATCGGTGGATTGTACCATATTGTAGATTTCTCAGTAAAAAGTACCATTGTCATATTAATCTCGAGCATTGTTCTTCAATCAAATCTGTCAAATATTTATACAAATACGTGTATAAAGGCCATGACTGTGCAGCTTTACGATTACATTCGCATTCTGAAGGCCAACCACAACGCACTGTTGACGAAGTAGACAACTATTTAAACTGTCGTTATGTTAGTCCACCAGAGGCTATTTGGCGAATACATGAACGCAAACTTTTCCACCGATCTCATACTATCGAGCGACTTCCTGTTCACTTACCGGAAGAACAAACGCTATACTTTGAAGCCGAATGCGAATCTAACGCTAACTTGGATAGGAACTCTAAACTCATGGCATTTTTTAAGTTGTGCAATGAAAACATTTCCGCGCGTGATTATCTTTACCACGAAATTCCAGAACATTTTGTGTGGTCAAAAGGACAATGGAATATTCGCAAAAGAAATCCCAAGTGCTTTGGGCGGATCTTTACCGTCAATCCGACCGACGTCGAAAGATATTGCCTCCGGATACTACTTCTACATGTGAGGGGACCGCAGTCGTTCGACGATCTGCGTACAGTTGATGGGATATTGTGCAACTCATTTCAACAAGCTGCAGAAAAATTACATTTAGTCATTAACGATTCCGAATGGAAAGAATGTTTGCAGGAGGCCGCCAAATTCAAACTGCCAACGCAATTGAGATGGCTTTTCGCTATCATCTGTATATTTTGTTCTCCTGGCAATGTACTTGAGCTATGGACAACATTTCAAGACGCACTTTCAGAAGATTTTCAGAGACAGTTTACAATATCTGCAGCCTACGATCTCACACTGCAAGAATTAGAAAAACTTTTCAAATATCACGGGAAATCTTGCAAAGAGTTCAATCTGCCAACTTCTGTTGTGACCGTCGCAGAATTGACAACAGAAGCCTACAATGTAGAAGAAGAACGTATGAAAGGCCAGACTGCTTATGAAGAACTAAACGTAGAACAGAAGGCAATAACTGAAAAAGTCTTACATGCAGTAAGGAATAAAATTTCCAAATGCTACTTTATTGACGGACCAGGAGGCTCCGGTAAAACATTTATTTACCAAACATTGTGCTACATCTTACGGGGTGAAAACCAGGTTGTTTTACCAGTTGCATGGACAAGTATTGCTGCTAATCTCCTACCAGGGGGACGCACATCACATTCGATTTTCGAATTACCTGTACCTATCTTGGATACATCGGTCTCATCGATTCGCACTCATACTAAGGATGCACAACTCCTTCGTGACTCAGATCTCATCATTTGGGACGAGGTTTCAATGGTTCCTAAAGACGCGTTAACGGTTGTCGATCGTTTTCTAAAGGACATCATGAATAATAATCTCCCTTTTGGAGGAAAAATAATTCTGTTTGGTGGAGATTTTCGTCAAGTATTACCTGTTGATAGGCATGCCAGTAGAACAGCCATCGTCGAAAATATAGTCAAACGATCTCCATTATGGTCTCACGTAACAATTCACAAGTTGACTCAAAATATGAGAGCAAATGATGATGCAGTTTTTTCAAAATGGATCCTTGAATTAGGTAACGGTGATTTGAAAATTCAGACAGATGATTATTATGATGAAGCTATTGAAATTCCGAAACGTTGTTACCGTAATTACGATAATCTTATTAATACCATATTCAATGTCACAGAAATTAACGATCAAAATGTGTCGCAATTTTACTCAACGGCGATTTTATGTCCAAAAAATGACGACTGTACAACTATTAATGAATACGTTATTTCGAATTTGTTACCTGGAGAGGAAAAGATTTACCTCAGCTCTGATTCTGTCCAACCGGACGAAACAGACAATGTTCAATCGTACCCCATGGAATTTTTGAACTCCTTAAATCCATCCGGTTTACCGCCTCACAAATTAATTTTAAAGAAAAATACTATTATTATGTTAATCAGAAATCTTAACCCCAATCAGGGATTAATTAATGGTACAAGATTAGTCGTAACTAACTTAGGCGACTACATCATAACTGCTAAATTCATTCATTCTGATACAACTGTGCTCATACCCCGCATTAATCTTACACCTTCTGATTCAACCGTACCTTTCCAAATGATAAGAAAACAATTCCCAATAAAAGTAGCTTTCGCCACGACCATTAATAAAGCACAAGGTCAGACGCTTAAAAGGGCAGGACTGTATTTGCCAGAACCGGTTTCTTCGCATGGACAATTATATATGGCTTTTTCACGAGTTCGTAAGTTCAGTGATATTTACGTTTGTGTTAAAGAGAGCTACGGCCAAACAGTCAACGATGATCACATTGTAACTGCTAACATTGTTTTTAAAGAAGTTTTGTGAAATGGGAAAGTTTAAAAAATATTATGTATGGTGCGTCCACATCTGACGAATACGCCGATCGCTCGCTGGGCGCTAACAACTCGCGCGACGCAGCGCGCATCCCCCGTGTATTATTATTTATTGCATCTGATTGCGCACGCGCCGCACGGCGCGCGATCGGCGCATTCGTCAGATGTGGACGCACCATAACAGTATCAATTCCCATATCTATATCTGTTTTATTAACTGTCTACATTTTGAATGGTTTATACTGTCATGCATATATTGTCTAAATAGGCAATGACTGTTGCAGCATTACAGGCGTAATCCTGCAAATTTCCTAACCGATTAAAACTTTTTGGCATTCTCAACCTTTTCCTTGTCTTTTTATTTGGTCGGTTATATATTAGTGTCACTTCGTTCCCCTTTTTGAATTTTAAATTTGATTGTTCGACTGGGACTTTTTTTGTTTCGCTGGTTGCTATTCATTCGAGCTCTAGATCCCAGCTGAGTGACATCGTAGCACAAAATAATTTTCGTTGGTGAAAAATCCAGCTAAATTGACTGATTTTTATAAAGCTTGTTCGCTGGATTTATGGGCGTAAAGTGACGCTGAGTGAAGCTGTGATATTGTGAGCGTCAAGTTGGCGTACCCGTCGTATATATCCAGGATCTGATGATTCCAAAAAATAGTACCTTTGTAATTTCGGAGATATGAGCCTTGTTTAACTGGTACGCTAACTAGACGTCAAGCTGGCGTACCAAGTTTGGATCTCGAGAACGGTGCTGTTCCCAAATATGCTGTATATCTCAAAAAATTGTGCCGAAATAGTACCCCTGGCACGTGAAGTCTCAACTTCGTAGCTTTAATAGAAACTGAGATTTCATAACAAACACGGGTAAAATATTGTGCACCGTCAAGCTGGTGTACCCGTCCGAGATCACACAGAAAACCATTGAACTCCTAAACCAGCTATATACCAAAAAATTGTGCCTGAAATACCCCTTATACGATAATATCATGAAAGTGCATGAAAATGCTTGGCCAGCTCTGAGGCCAAGAAAAGCAAAAGTGTAACCTCGTAGTGTCCGGGAGTCTGTGTGTCGTTTCCTAGCTCCGTCTCCGTTTCCTATTGTGTCTCCTTAATAAACTGTTATTGACCTTTTCTTTTTGGCTTAATAGCCAATAATATTTGTATTATTAGGACATGAAATGTTATATTTCAGGTTGTTTTTGATATTTGGAGACCTTTCATCTCCATCTTTATACTTGACCATGGAGACTGTCTACATCTCCATGTAACCTAGATTAATAAATTTAGATGTTTTCTCTGTTTTAATATTATTCTTATTATTATGACCCTTAGAGACTTTATACATCTCTAAGGCACTTAAATTTACTGGTTCAGACGCGGAGACTATACATCTCCCTTATTAGTTGTATACTATAATAAATTTTTGCCCATTAGCTTTATTTGTTGCACTTTTTATGTTAGTTTTAGTTATATGTAATTTTAAAGTGGAAAAAAGACTTACTGCTGAGTTTCTTGCGGCGTTTCTTCTCAGCACATGTCACCTTTCGAAGCGCTGGTAGATTCAGACATGTAAAAGAGCCCGTGTGGCCTACTTGCAAAATAAATATTTTCATATTTTCAAAGAAAAACGATGTGGAACATAGGAAATAATTGAAGCCATCTTCTTTATAGTAAAAGTACAGTCACGTTTAAAAGTCTTAAAATTCAATTTACATTTTTTTATCGACTAGTCCGAGTAACGATTGTCTTTTCAAGTATATGACCGACCGTCACCCATTTGTGATCGGTGACCGAATAACGTTTCGCCAAATTTTATTTTAGCCAAATTCCATTTTCTGATAAAGTCTACATTGCAGGATATATCAATTATGTTAGTCAGCCTTTCCTTAGCCAGGAAGGTAGGAGTTTGGTATTGTTCCTGCGGTGACCCTAAGATTTATCTTGTCAGTCCTACCTTCGGGGTAGAAGTTCAGACCGCTGCTGCTGGGGTACTGTTATTGTACCTACTTACGCGCTTTTTCGCCGGTTTTTATTAGAACGACGTGGCATTAAACCGCCGGGTTAGGTTAGGTTAGGTTAGTAGTAGGGACTTACATATGTATACCAAATTTCAACTCAATCCATCCAGTAGTTTCGGAGCAAATTGGCTGTGACAGACGGACGGGTTTCGTTTTTTCTTTTTGAGGTACGGAACCCTAAAAATTAAACTACCCCTAAAATGGGGTGCCTTGGGCGTTAACTTTGTATGAGAATAACCAATTCCATATGTTTATGAACTTGAAACTTTGTATAGGTACATCCAGTTCAAAACGAGCAATTAGGTAGGTGAAACGAAACTAATCCTAAAAAGGATTGTCTTAGGGTATTGAACTCTGTATTGGAAAAACTGATTCCATTTGTTTATCAACTTGAAACTTGGTATAAATGCACTTGAAAACAAACAATTACGTAGGCGATCGAGAAAATACGGAACTTCTCCTAATGAGTGCGTGCGTGCGTGCGCGCGTGCAAGCGAGCGGGCGAGTGTGTGCGTGTCTGTATGTTTGTTTGTTACCACTCAGCTCCATATGGCTGAACGGATCTTCATGAAACGTCATATGTAGTTAGACCTTGGGGGTAGAAAATAGGGTAATTTTTATCCCGGCTAAGTCAAAATTACCCAGGTGAATAATTATAAACTAATTTAACGCGGACGAAGTCGCGCGCGGAAGCTATATTTTATAAATGCGAAAGTAATTCTGTTTGTTGCGTTTTCACGCCTAAACCACTGAACCAATTTTGATGGGTTTTGGTATAGAGATAGATTGGACTTTGGAGAAGCACATAGGTTACTTAAATTATTATTCTACGCAGACAAAGTCGCGGGCACCAGCTAGTATTGTAATAAACCTATCTTTTCCTTTGTAATTCTGACATTTAATATTAGTTAATTTAAATGTGGATTATATTTTAACTTTTTTTTTGTATTTAATTACTGACGATTACGATTTAAATTCATATATCATGGCATGTGTGCAATTTATAGTGTAATCTTAAATATAATATTCTAGGGAATGTGTCATTTGAAGCCTATCTTACTATCCTATCCTATTTTCTACTATAATATTATTGTATGTGTATGTATGTTTGTTACTACTCGGCTCAGGGACGTATTTACCCTAGGGCCAAGGGGCCATGGCCTTCTTTGGGCGCCTTTTATTGTATTTTATTGCAGTCGTAGCACTCAAAATAATGAATTAGGGTATCAAAATCCACGAGTTTTATAAAAGTGCCATTATCTCGAAAACTATGATACTGGAAATTACACTTAATCTAGTAGCTCTTGAGCCGCCCTACCAGCTCCTTACGTTTTATCGTTGGTTTTAGGGACACCCGTATATTTCTCATACCGGATCTCCCACTATAACCTAGCTAGGGGATCAATAGTGGTGTAAATTCAAGATGGCGGCGGACGCATCGGCGTAATTCGGTCGCCATTTTCAATTTACACTTCTATTTGTTGGACAATGTATGTCTGCCTTAAATATTAATACGTTATTTTAACGTTGACTACACCGTGCGTGTGCTCTCCCTTCCTGTTCCGCCAGCCAAGATAGCGTGTGACGTGCTTTACCAGAAATAATGTGAGACTAAATCCAATTTAATATATTTATTGTGTATTTGTGTAGTTTGTCCCCTGATTTATTTATTCATTGTATTATTGAAGAGACCCACCCGTGCCTCTCTCTAGCTCTAATCCCACTCAAGATCCAAGACTATTGACCGCCATAATGCTAGCCACTGACCTACTATATAACTGCAATATCACTGGTTGTACAATAATATTGATCGTCAGTAGTCGATCGATATTGACCGTCAATGTCATCTACTGACGATCAATATTATTGTGCCACCAGTGATATTGCACAGTTATATTGTAGGTCAGTGGCAAGCCTTAAGGTAAGAACAATAAAATTGCTGACTTCTGCTGATTGCAAGGTCAAATGAAACCTGACTGGATTAATTTCCAGCAGTCTCGGAGGGAAAAGGTTGGCAGCGAAAAATACAACTTAGTTTCATAATTTATTTACTAATTATAGGTATATAAAAATACACATTCTTTCGTAACATAATGTATAATATAATTAATAATTATCTATGCGTCAATAACATCTAAACCATAATTAGCACATATCCCTATATACAAATACAATCAAAATAATAAAATTTGGAATTATTTTTTGACTTTGGAACTAATTTAATTTGATAAAATGATTAATAAATAATAAATTAAGTGATCAAAATCGGATACAAATAAAATGAATGGCAGGCGTGGATACAGCGGGGGGCAACTTGGGCAAGTGCCGCCCTTGACACGCGACCGAGTCACATTATTCCGACTACAAATGAGCACGGCTTTACTCACGATTGATTATCAGTAATGGTCCGACATGTGTCGGACGCGTATGGAGTTGAGGGGTGGAGGGCACGGGGCGAGCACGCCGAGCCTACAGTGTCGGTTAAAATCCATACGAGTCGGAAACATGTCGGACCATGTCTGACAATAAATCGTGAGTAAAGCCTTAATAATGAATCACGAAAGTTTAAATCTGACTACTAGAGTCGTCCCACGATAACTCTGCAACGAAAAAATGGCAACCCCATACGTCATTCCATACAAAATTTCAATCCGTCGTATGCAATGACGTATGGCGTTGCCATTTTTTCGTTGCAGAGTTATTGTGGGACGACTGTACCTACACCTTATTTCGCTTTTTTTTTGTTATAGAACGGATTTTCTAGAATATAGGTAAAAACGGACAACGGACAACCCCCCACTTAATGAAATCCTGTATCCACATGCCTGAAGGAAGGCATGACATAGACATTTTTTTCAAGTCTAGTCTCAGATACTAAAAAACATTGTTTATACATAAAACCACAATTCAACCATTTTCATAATTACCTTTTGCTTCTTCATAAGTACTGAACAGGTCGATAATATTCGCTATAGAAAGAATTGGGCTTAGGGCTGAAAATGAATGTATCAAAATGGTGCTTCAAAAATAGTATAGGTAGTAAAATAAATTGTGACTCAAAAATCTCAAAAGAAAAACATTCGAAAACCCCATGTCCCATTATCTTCACTATACTTGTAAAACAACCAAAAGGGGCTTGAAAATAGGCGTTTTTTTGGAAAATTGCTGCAATTTGGCTATTCCTAGAAAGAATTAAATATTACATCACTACTGGGACCAAAAACTTTAGGGATCATTCATGGGGCGTAATTTTTTGACCCTTCCCCCGCCCTTGTCACATTTGGTCACATTTGTGAGATCCCTAGTGTGACGTCACATATTTTGCAATTTAACATCTAGAAATTATTAAATTAAAACAGCAGTTCCGAAATTAGTTTTATATCCATTTAAAAGTTTTTTTTTAATATAATCAAAATCAAATCAAACATTTGTTAAAACGCGACCGGCGCGTGACATTAGTAGAGCGAGTGTGAAAACAATTTAAACCTTATGCAGATATAGATAAAGTTGGAAATATTTTTAAGTTTTTCGTTAATAGTTCAAATTTGACATTTTATTGAACACTTAACTCGATTTTGAAATGTGACGTCACGAAACTTAGGTCCACTCCCACCCCTTGTCACACAATGTCACACTTCGTTGACCCCCTCCCCCCTTAACGTGTGACGTACTTTATGGATGACCCCTTAAGTGCAATCTCATCTCCGAATTACAGCAATAAATTGTCACAAAAATTGCTGGTTTACAAGCACCTTAAGAAAAATCAAATCAAAATTACAGTTACAGCGGAATGACAGTAAATATAAATTACAGAATTCTAATACTACAATGGCCTCACTTCTTACCACCAAGTGACTCGAAGAAATTCACAAATTTGTTGACTCCGATGTTTTTGGGCAAATCATCTTCAGGAGGATCGTTCGCTCTGATGACATCTTTAGGAGCCCCGTTGTTTTGGACCATCTTGATCTCATTTGAAGGCCTCGGTTTCCTTTCAGCATCACCGTTAAACCCATTGACGTGGTTCCCGTTCTGTTGAGCTTCTGGAGTGTCCACTTCTACTAGCGTTTCCACTTTTGTTTCCGTAATCACTTCTCCCGTTTCTGGTTCTGCGATGGCGGGTTCTGATTCTGCGATGGCGGGTTCTGATTCTGCTACGACGGGTTCTGGCTCTGCGACAGTGGGTTCTGGATCCGCGATCACTGGTTCTGATTTTAACACCGTCACGGGTGGCGCTTCGGTGTTGGTTTGAGGATGCTCCCAGATTTTGAAGTATTTGTTGTACAAGTGGTCCCAGAATTCCATCTTCTCCTTGTCGGGGTTTGTGTTGACTGAGAGTTCGTTGCCCAGGTTAAGATAGTACAGGTTGTCTTTTGTGACCGGTTGCCAGGTTACGGTAATGTAGTGGTTCTCATCAGGGGTTGGGTTGCTGCGGAAGAAAGTTAAATTGTTTATAATAATAAGTATGGTGAAATTAGGGCTCAGTACATTTTTGCCCGACTACGGCATAGCAAAAAGGAGGGTTATGATTTTGACAGAGAAGTGTGTATGTATATATGTCCATCTGCTCCTTCATAACTTCTAAACTACTCATCATAATTTGAAAAATGAGGTGTCGTTGGAAGCGTCTTGATTGTCCGCTGGTTATAAGCTATGTGACGCGTTACATTAAGTTGAATATGGCGCCAACTAAAGGACAAAATGATGAAAAAAATATATGTGACGTGTTGTCTATCAATTGAAAGGGATTAATTAGCTCATTTCAAATTATTAGCTGCTGTTCTATACTTTTTAGAGTGTCATTTTCCAGTAGTCGGGTCTTAGTTTGAACTTATTACTTGTTCGAACCGGTTTCAATCGTTGACACCGAACCGGACATGTTTCCATTAATTGAGAAAACGGTTAATTGGAATTTTGTCGGTAAAATTAGAGCGAGTTACATGCCATCTCTTTTACAGTCCTGTTCCTCTATTCGGGAACGCTAAGTGATTCTGTAGCGACTCGTAAGCCAGATTTCTCATCCCACTCTTCCGCACGACGCGTAATGCGTTAGAACGAGATGAGAAATCTGGCTTACGAGTCGCTACCGAATCACTTAGCGTTCCCGAATAGAGGCGCTGGAACTCTCGCTCTTCGCCAACGAATAGGCATCCAAAACACGGATAATATCGGTAACCGCCAGTCCTTAAACGTTCTCTGTATTAACCGGTAAACTACATGATTTCAGTTAAAACCGTTTCCTTAAATAACCGGTTAATCTATGAACGAAATTAAATCAAATTCATGAACAATATCTATCTATACATATAAAACAGTACCGTGACTAACTTATAGATATAGACAACGCACAGCCTAAACGGGTGGTCCTAGAGGTTTGAAATTTGGGGGAGATATTCCTCGAGTACCCTAGAGTTGCACTTAGGAGAGATTTTTTGTTATAAAAGGGTGAAAAAGGGGTGATAAAGTTTGTATAGAAAATACCGCGGGCGAAGCTATGGCGGGTCCACTAGTTTACAATAAAAGACAAATAATCTTCGTGGTTTTAAAACAATCTTTTATCATGTAATAATTACCTCATATTGGTCACATTTTGTCCTCCACTCGTATATTAGTAAGCGATAGGAGACTGTTTCATTATCGTTTACTTTGATTTGAGTTTAGAGTTTTCGAGCGGCAGGACTCCAGCCGCTACAGACAAGCAAGGTGCACGCATAACCTTGAACGCATCAATCAGAGCGCTCAAAATTCCCCCCGCGCCCCGCAAGATTGGCAGAATCTTTTGGTAAAAGGTCTGTGTTTACAAGTTTAACAAATAAGTAACTCACCCAGACTTGGCGAAGTTAGTCCACAGCCTCAGCATCCGTTCCCTCATCTTAATATCTTGCGCCGTCGGCTCCACGTCCTGCTGGAAGTCGTTCTTGAACAGGTACCCGAGCTCGTCGCAGTGCCCGGCGTGGTGCACATCCAGCGAATCCAACATCTTCTTAGACATGTTCAATTCCCCGACGTAATCAAACTTGTAATAGTACACTGGTTTCTTCGACGCATGCACTAAATACTTAACGTATCTATGGGTGTCGATATTGAACAGCCTATCAGAAGTGATCTCAAAGTAGCCATTGATATTTTCAACGGCGGCAGGATTGCCTTTGAAATATACCACTCTAAGGTCGTTGGCGATGTCTACGGCTTCCTCGGAGTTCCTTTCGATATTTAGTTCGCTAGGAATAAAGGTTTGCAAGTCATCCGTCTCCGGTTTGCGAAGAATCTCCAGCGTTGTCGATCCGATCATGGTAGGTACTTCTGCAACGCGCCCCGAAGTCAATTGGTCTATAAAAGACTCAGATATAGCGGCTTCTACGCCCGGGAACTCTTTCTCCACAACGAAACCGAAGCCAAAACTATGGGTTTCGGTAATCAATTCAAACGGGAAGAGTTTATGCGTAGCCTCTACTATTTCTTTCGCGGGCGTGGCTCGTAGGAACTCAAGAATTTCGTCAGCTTCGTCAGATTCGCAGCCGAGACAGTGAGCGAGCTTCTTAGCGTTTTCTAGAGGAGTTTTCTGCCAAGCCCAGCTGCATAGACCAGTGCCAGACTGGATCACAGCTTTACTGATAAAATTTTTGGTCAACGGACTGGCTGTTAAGAGAGAAATAGCAGCACCACCAGCGCTTTGACCAAAAAGCGTAATGTTTCCAGAGTTCCCACCGAAATTCTGAATATTCTCCTTCACCCACCTAATAGCTGTCGCCATGTCTTTTAAGCCAGCATTACCCGGAATCTCTGGAGTGTTTAAGCTCAGGAAACCTAAGGCCCCACACCTGTAGTTAATAGTGACCACGACAACATCTTTTTCGACTAGAAAATCCGCTCCATACACGCTGGAGTTTCCGGATCCAAACTGGAGACCGCCGCCATGGATGTAGATCATGACAGGGAGAAACTCCCCGTCCAAGTTGGGGGTGTAGACGTTGAGGAATAGACAGTTCTCGTCACCTTCGTAAACTTTAGCTCCCATAAAGGGGTCTATTTGGGAGCATATGTTGCCTTCGGAGGTCGCGTCGCGGACGCCGTCCCACGATTCTGGTGGTTGGGGTGCCTGGAAAAGAAAATAGATTAAGGTAAGGTACCGTGTTGCAATCGCGAGGCAATCCCAACGCTGTTATTCTGCCAGGAACTCTACAAAGGAAGGGAGTGCGAAGTAAAAACATTTATGTATGAGATTGTGAGTACCTACGTGTTGCTTGTTCTTAAGTAATGTGAAGAAACTATGTATGATAAATACCTTTATTACTTCCCATTTAAACATCACTTTAAAGAAATCTATTAAATTAATTTAAATCTTTTGCATTTTGTGCGGTAGATGTAGATGTTTATATTTTTCACAGAAGACAATGACATTGAAGTCTGTGATTAAGATTAATGACCAACTGGCATTTTAGATGTGAACTTTTCAAAGAGTATCGCTTTCGATATTACTTTATTAGGTAAGCTAACCTACTTGAACGCTAATCTAAAAAAAGTTGGCAAAAGCAATTTCATCGGTATCTTATCAATATTTCCATTATCATCACCATTCTTATTACCATCATCATCATCTCCATCCATCGTCATACTGTTGGGCACGGCCTTATCTCTCTTCTTAGACGAAGACTGGGCAGTAGTCCCCCTCAGACCCAGTGACCCTAACAAGGTTGACATGGGGATAACTTAACCCCGTCTTATCTCTCCATCTCTATCGTTGGCACTAATGTGAGGGAGACACACTTAGCGATTAGACCGGCAAAATGCCACGGGCCCCCGACCTAAGAGGGCCCCGGCCCAAGAGGCCGCGAGCTCAAAAAAATAATACAACGTGACGATTTTTACTGATAGGGCCCCATCAAAAGAATTTGCCACGGGCCCCAGATGGTACAGTTACGCCACTGCGTGTGACTTCACAAGTTCTGCGCATGTGATCCCAGGGGAGGAATATCTCTGAGGTGGCATCGGTATGAACACTTTAATAATCATACTCTTCGACTTTTGCGTGCGTATTCATTGGATAAAAAACTAAACTTTTTCCTTATCAAACGCCAACTCGGTTTCTCCAGAGATGCTGTAACTTATCACGTTATCGGGCATGGAGTATTTGCTAAGATAAGTCTATCGCCGAGCCTCAAGCATTCGACAAATATTTGTTTTGCTAAAACCGTCGACAAATGCAGTTATTGCGTCAGCTGAGGCCTTGATTTAGTAAAAGAAAAAGTAACTGATTGTAGCGAATAACGCATGACATTGCTGTAAAAAACGACTAACGACCAAGGTCTTTGAGTGCGTTGTCGATGTTACAAATAATGGAGGAGAAATGTGGCCGTCTCACTAAGGATATTTTGAATAAGCTCAGAGGGGCACACAAGCTTTTATCGCGCTCATAAAGCATATGTCACTTTTTAACTAATATGTGGGTGAGACAGGGACGAAAGCTTTAAAAATAAAAATTTGTGCGCTACGGGGACAGTCAACGTGCTATGGAGAAAGCTCCTTCACATGATAGAATTTGAATTAGGTTTTTGTTAAAAACAAGCTTTTGCCTTATCATCATTATCGGCCTACCTATATACGTCCTACTGTTGAGCGTTTTCCTCTCATATAGAGGGACTGGGCAGTAGTCACCACGCGCACTGAACTCGCGCGCGAACTGTACCTACACTGCCTTATAGATAATCCCGCCCTGCTCATCGTGCTGTGCAACTTAAAAATTTAATGCTGGTACCACACAATCGTCCAACACCCAAACTTACTGACCAACCGTCGATGTGTGGAGGATGTTTTTTTTATAGTAATAGGGGGCAAACGAGCAGACGGGTTACCTGATGGTAAGCAATCACCGCCGCCCATGGACACCCGCAACACCAGGGGAATCACGGATGCGTTGCTGGCCCTTTGAGAAAGGAGCAGGCTGACAAACAGGCAGACGACCCACCTGATGGAAAGTGGTCACCGCCGCCTATGGACATCTGCAACACCAGAGGTGCTGCCAATGCGTTGCCAGTCTAGGAAGGATGGGGAATGGGGATGGGATGGGGAGGGAATAGGCCTCCGGATCTCGTCACTCACCGTACGAAACGCAATAGCAAGCTATTACTTTACGCCGATATTCTGTGAGAGTGTGGTACTGCCCCGGTCAAGCCGGCCCATTCGAACAGTAATCATCTAGTACTAAGGAATACTGTTTGGCTCTACCACTACTAAGATTCGGCTACGTTGCCGCCAGTTCGGCTGGGTTGGCTTGAGATCGCTCCCTGAGCAGTAACCCGACTCGGAATCAAAGGAGTTCGAACGGGTTCGCAAACTCGTACAAACCGTCCCTCCACACATCGTCCAAAGAGCCTAGCACACTGGCTTTTGTCGCGCAAATCATTGTGCTACGGGGGCTGGTTTGCAGGAAAGTTTGGAGTTCAGGTGGACGATTGTCTAGTCGACCGGTTTGAAGATCGATAGAGTTTGCCCTCGTTTGGAAAAACGTTTGGATATTGGGTGTTGGACGATCGTGTGGTACAAGCATAAAGTTTTATAAATATCAGCACTGCGTTTACGCATTCCGTATCGACAGCGGCAGACGCAGTTTGGCCGCCTCTACCTCGGCCATGGGGCAACACCTCACTGCGACTAGAGCCCCGGAGGATCAGAAAATTTTCTTGCGCCATTTTACACAAGAGATTCATCATAGCGTAGTGCTATTGCGTGTATTTACCAGATCGGGACAGCACGCACACTAGGTACGCTATTATCTGGTGCACAAGGAGATTCATTCAATATTCGCTCATAAAGTACAGACGGTAAGACAATAATAAGCTTTTAAAAACTAACAAACAATTTAATACAATCTTAGAATTCAATTTTAACTGACTTCTAATTGTCGTAACGATTTGAAACGTTGCGACTGTATGCAATTCGGATGACAATACAATAATTTGGTACTATCGTGCTGATCTGACTATGCAGCCAGGAGGTGGATAGTGGAACTTTTCAATGATTACTGTGAACCCCTCGAGTTTAGGCTCATTCGGTATGTTTTGACGAGTCCAATACATTCATTACCCTGCTGAGGGTCTTTTGTACTTTTTACTGCGTTACTGACAAAAGCCTGTTTTTTTAGTTTCTCTGAACTAGAGTTATTATATAAAACAGGCGAACGAGCATTTCACCATTGGAATATTTTTTATTCACACCGACTCACCTGAAACCTCAAGGATCCTAGAGGTGGTTTAGCATAAGGAATGCCCTGAAAGCTGTAGAATGACTTCCCCGCAGGACTGGTGACCACGCGTCCTTGCAACTTCCCCTGCTCCACCTGGACTATCGGTGACTCTGTCATTTTGCCACCCCTGGAATAACAAAAAATTATAAATTGTATATTTAGAGCGCTGATATTTCACAAAAACGGTGCTGTAGGGCCATGGTCATTGCAGGATAAAATTAAAATAAAACGCCTATTTTTAGCTATATCTAAACTGAAAACTAGTCCATGGAAACTTGTGTGATAATTTATGGTTCCAGCGTTTGTGGCATCTCATGCTTTAAAGGCGAATTCGTTAAACATTTTGTTGGTTTCCTGCCTTTACTTGTTCAATTGTTCATTATAAATTATCACGCCTGTAGACCCCGGCTTAAAATATTATTGGAAAAACACTACTAAAGGCTTCTTCATACCGAAATGCGGGTCATGCGCGGGGCGGGTCGCTTGCGGGCCCGCGTAGCAGTGTCGCAGGAACTAAATTGAAGCCTTCACTTCAATGACGGCGCGGCTGCTGCTCATTTTATTGATTGATAGCATCCCATTCCGTTCCAGTGATACTGCTTACGCAGGCCCGTAAGTGACCCGCCCCGCGCATGACCCGCATTTCGGACGGCCTTCAGACGCATCCTGTCTCCATCGATACAAGTTTGATTAACAAGATAAAGACCACGAACTCTATGTTATCCTTAGATATTTACCTTGAATGAAAGGTGTAATCGTTACAAATACTTATTAAATGATTATATTAAAATATTGCGTAAAAAAACACAGGTATGCACTTATCAAATGATAAGATATCGTTGAAATCCTCGATTTTATAGATTATACGAAACAATATGCAAATTTAGTGCATTAAAACAGAAATAACTGAATCAGAATAATTAAAAAATCCATACTTATTTTAATAAATGCGAAAGTAAGTCCGTCTGTCTGTATGTTACCTTTCAACCGCCAAACCACTGAACCTAACATCCAATGTTCGGCTAGAAACGTATCGACAGGAAAGTTTCAAAGTTGAGAAACTTTCCCGTGGGTCCCCGTGACTTCTGTGAATATTCTCAAAATTTGTATTTAGTATGTTCTCGTATGTCTTCTAAAAATTCTGAGAACATTACCACATCTTCTGTTGCTTGCACATGGCCCTGCAATTTACTAGATCAGCTGACCTAGCAAAGTTGACATGGGGATAACTTAACCCCGTCATATCTCTCTGACTATCTCATTCGTCGGCACTAGTGTGTGAGAGACGCACTTACAGATAAGACTGTGTTGCTAGGGCCGCTATTCACTCGCGAAGTCGTGCCTCTCCACAACAGAATAGTACTAGTCAAATAGATCGGCGACTTTTTGCAGCGATGCAGTCGCGATACAGCGATACAGTCGCTATACTCGGAAAACACGACGCCAGTGCAAAGTACCAATTTGGCTTGTCTATTTTTCAGCTACATACAACCGAGACTTATTTGAACATAAATTACAGCTTTGTAAATTATAGACATGCGATTGCTTTGACTTGTTTGATGTTAGCAAACAGCTTGTCCGAAATAAGTCGTTTGGTTGATATTAGCAATAATTTGTTTATTTCTAGCCCTCCTATATTTTCAGTGTACTGTCGCTGGGCGTGTATCATAGCCCACGCAGACACGATTCTGCATCGTTACCGACGCGATTTTACATCGATACAGACGCGGCCCGGCTTTGCTATTCGTTCCTCGATGTAGCCCGATACAGTCGCGCGTTTGTATCGATACAGTAGCGATGCTGAATCGATACAGTACGAATATCTGTCGCACGTTGTAAATGCGACAAGCGACCAATGTCGCGATACAGCCGCGCGTTTACGAAACTTGCGACTGTATCGCTACAAGTCGCCGTGGTCGAGCGCCGTAAGCAGCCACTGTTGCTGTAAGTGAATTCGTAGCAAAATAATTAGCAATATTGCTTCGGATATACGTCGAGGAAAGTCCCTATTACATAAGAAAAAAACTCACCGAATTTATTTAAAACACAGCGACACCAACAGATGGTTATAAGCACACTAAACTCGAGGGTACGTAGTCATTGATGTAGAGATAAGATAATATATTGTTAACAGCGTAACATGACGAATTACTGTTGATTACGGACTTATAGGCAAATATACTTGTTAAGTTATTCTGAGATTTTTTAAACTATTTAAGATTTGGGGTTTAGTCGGAGTTTCTCTAAGAGATCGAATCAGAAATAAGGAGATCCGTAGACAAACGAAAGTTACCGACATAGCCCACCGGGTTAGCAAGTTGAAGTGGCAGTGGGCAGGACACAACAAGCATGGAACAGATCGTCGATGTGGCGGTAAGCGCAGCGTAGGACGTCCACCCACAAGATGGACAGACGACCTAAAAGACCGTAGGAAAACGCTGGATGCAGGCCTCTTCCAACCGACCCTTTTGGAAATCGATGGGGGAGGCTTATTTCCAGCAGTGGACGTCCTATGGCTGAAATGATGATGATGATGAAGACTAGTTCTGCCTGGCATACGTTGCAATGCTCTGCCTTTATAGGGCAGAACCCTAAGTAGTGATCCTATTAGGGTTCCTTTTTAGGGTTCCGTACCTCAAAAGGAAAAAAGAAATCCTTATAGGATTACTCGTGTGTCTGTCTGTCTGTCCGTCTGTCACAACCAATTTGCTCCGAAACTACTAGACCGATTGAGTTGAAATTTGGTATTCATATGTAAATTGGTGACCGCAACACGGACGCGTGACGTAAATATATGAATTTTAAACATAGGGGCCACTTTTTGGGGGTAAACTAGAAAATTAAAAAAAAAAGTTATGATACCTATATCGTGTGACATATCAAATGAAAAGGCTTATTGTAAGGATCCTAAATATTCTTTTTGAGTTTTAAGTAAAATTGTTTAGAAGTTATTCAGGAAAATAGGCGAAAAATGACCATTCCCCCCCCTTATTTCCGAAACTACTGGGGCAAAAATTTTGAAAAAAATACAGGAGATAGATTTTTGCCTATAGATCAAAGGAAAACCTATAAGAAGTCTATGGTTTTTAAGGTAACCTAGTAAATTTCAGATAATCATGTACGGAACGGAAGCCTCCCCACGCGAGTTTAACTCGCACTTGTTTTTTTTTCCTTTTGAGGTACGGAACCCTAAAAATCAATATATTTTCGCAATATTTCAAGTAAGTATTTAGAAGCCTAATCTTAAAACTTCTAGGTAGATGAAGAGATGATTTGCTGAACCTAAAGCTCAAATCTTTTTCGACTCTCGCTATCTTTAATGGCATTTAAAAAGTGCTACATATTCTACAATACAATATTACACAATATTATTAAATTTTGTAGTGGTAGAGCCAAACAGTAATCCTCACTATATGATTACTGTTCGAATGGGCCGGCTCGACCGGGGTAGTACCACACTCTCACAGAATATCGGCGTAAAGTAATAGCTTGCTATTGCGTTTCGTACGGTGAGTGACGAGATCCGGAGGCCTATTCCCTCATCCCTATCCCATCCCCATTCCCCATCCTCCTTAGACTGGCAACGCATTGGCAGCACCTCTGGTGTTGCAGATGTCCATGGGCGGCGGTGACCACTTTCCATCAGGTGGGCCGTCAGTTAGTTTGCCAGTCAATTGACATAAAAAAAAAAAAACACGACTCGACATAATCGCTTCTTTGTGACATAAGTACAATATTGTATAACAGCTGTAATTTTATAAACTGTGATTCGTGGAAAATATAATTAGTTATTCAATATTTTTAAATAACGCCATCATTGTTTGAACAATAAAGGTCATAATTAACCAATAAGTACAATAGGTAGGTTCAATTCTAAAATCGTCAGGAGCACTTCGTATGGTCCTGTCCGAAGCGCTGGTAGATTCAATCCATTGTAATTAATTCATGTGACAAGTAAAAGAGCCCACAGGTGGCCGATTCACCGAGTAAATGATTTGAAATTGAATTTGTTTAATAAACACAAAATTTTGTTATACTGTGGCTTCGGACAGGACCATTATAAGGTACTGAGAAGCGCGCAAGAACACATAATTACAAATTCTCTGCAACTGTAATCATTTCCGAATCGTTTAGTATTAGAATCGAATTCTACAGTCAGTCAGTTACAACACTAGTACATTGTGCATCTAGGGCCGTAAGAAAGGGATAACAAACTAGAGTCATTAAAAGCCCTCGCCTTCGGCGTCGGGCTTCTAACAGACTCTTGTTTGTTATCCCCTTGCTGCCCGTGATACACACAATGTTTTTCATCACATTTGTGAAACACATCACAATTTTTTTTAAATATTATTTTATTCCCATCAGATCGGTAGAATAAAGTGTATGACGTGTCGGCTGCGTGCTACTTCTATAAGAAAACGATCACCACCGGAGCCAGCGCGCACGCCCCGCCGTTATCGGGAGTTATAAACCATAAGTACCAAATCCATAACTCCCGCGGGAGGTAAATCGGTTATAGCTGCTCTATACGCCTGCGTATAATAACACCCTTTCCGAGCAAGTGTGATGAAAATGAAATTATCTCAATCCCATTCATTATTAACCCAAGGTCGTCAGTATCTAAGCGGAAAATCCGGCAGTTAGATATATATAAAACTAATATGTTTGTTGGTTTGTCTTTCATTCTTGTCTTTTCTTTTGGCTTTTGTAGCTGGAGAGTTTCCCATAGAGATAGTTTATGGGCCGGGGAGTGACATAGGCTCCTTTTTATCCCGGAAAATGCAGTTCCCAAGGGAACAGCGATAACCGCAATTCCACGCAGACGAAGCCGCGGACAGATCCTAGTAATTATATAATTATAATTACATAAGCATCCTCTCATTCATCTGGTGAGATTATTTGAAAAAGTTAATTTCGTCGGATTGTTAAGAACTACCTGTTCTCGTGATTAAGTTTTTTCTTTTGCAAAAAAAGTAAATGTTAACAAACTCAGCGGCCCTAACATGCATGGCACAAAGATAAAGTAGACCCGTTTATCTCTAAGTGCGTCTCTCTCAGACTAGTGCCGACGAAAGAGATAGTCATAGAGATAAACGGTTCTAATTTATCTTTGTGGCATGCATGTTAGGGCCGCTGGGGAATCGAATTTATAAGAGTTGGCAAAACTGTGAAAGACAGTGAACACTGAAAATTCGGTGAAAACTGACAAAGCATAATTGGTTTTGAATTTGAATTACCAAAAACCCATTTCGTAATGTTGCAAAATATCCCTCGAGGTAGAATCCAATCTGTATGTCCTGGTAACACTTCGGGGCTTTTCTTCTGCAGCTTTCCACTCAAACACATTAATATTCCGAGTCAAATCTTCGTTCAAGGAGTCCATGAAACTAGTCCATACATTATTTTCTTGGTGCGTCTTTATGATGTTAGAAATCTTTTTATTAACAGGCTTTTTTCCTAAAGCTAGCAATTTAGATTCTCTAGCAAACAAATAACGCAACGCAGTTCTCTTTAATATTATAAACTCTTCAAAACTTTTTGCCATAAACTAAAAAAACTACCAACAAATTACTAGCAACACTGATAACTTTTTAATCCGAGAAAAACAAAAAGCAACCACTAAGACGGCAGAATTTTAAAATTTGAATTTAAACTTTTTAAATTCGCAGCGTAACGCGCTGAAGAGTGAGGACAAAGGCACTAACTGAGCCGCAAGCGTGATTTCATGATCAATTATCGTTTTAGGCAGATGACAAGATAGATCGAGTGTAAATTGAGTTAAGAATATTTGTACAACAGTTAATAATTTAAATAACCATCCTTATCTACCGAAGCGTAAGGGCTTAAATGGTATGAAATTACCTTATCGGGTTTCGCGTTAAGTTTGTCAAAGTTACGTAACTGAAACGTCATATTCTTCGAACGTGTTGTGGTAATTTTTGAAACGCCATAAATTCCTCAGGAGTTTAGTAAATTAAGCTATTTAGATATTTTAGAACAAATGCCGATTTCCGGTTCTTTTCGGTTCCATGACGTTAGGGCGCTCGACCACGGATACTTTTTCTGGCGATTGAGTCGGTCGTTTCGTGAATGCGCGGCTGCATCGCCACATGTGGCCGCTTATAGCTACTGTATCGATACAAACGCGTCTGTAGCGATGCATAATCGTATCAGCGTGGCCGTGGGCCATGGTGCACGGCCAGCGACAGCAACGCGTTAGTATAGCAGCCGTTTTGCGACTGTATCGCGACGCGACTGCATCGCTGCAAAAAGTCGCCGTGGGCGAGCGCCCTTAGACGTTACACAGAAAATATCCTTGGCCAAATAAAACTTTACATAGTTTTCTGAGAGAATGATAACAGATATCCATACGCCTACCATAAACTAATAATACAATGGACCAATTGTACAATAAAAACTCAAGGACACACAAGTAGTTTTTCTGCACGGAACAAAAATTCCGATTCGTTACCCCCAGCGCCATTCAAAACTGATTTTTTGCCGATGTACGCTTAATTAATATGAAACTAGATAGACCTCTTAAATAAAACACTTCGTTCGTGAATTCATCGGCGAGCCTAACTTGACCCGTCAGTGTGTATAAACTAAATGTTCGTGCGTGTCTTGAAACCTTGGTCGTATTACGGCTCAAAACGGCCACGGACGCAGGCACCTAACTCCGCTTAATGCCTACCAGCGCGCGGGTCAATTTATGATTTTCAACGAAAATGAAAGACGATGAGGCGATTAGGAGGAGCACATTCAAATTTACACCTAATGCTTTTGTTTTTACAGCCTAATTTAAGTTTCATTTATCCGCTGTTCAGCTGCTGCGCACGTTAGATAATCACACCACTAGTTCTCTTGTGTACTCATGTTAATGCATTCCAAATACGGGACGCATCGTAGTGTTAAAATGAGATAGAGATAATATTTATCGCATTCTTACGTATGAATGCGTCAATGCGTCTCGTGCGTTGCCCGACGATGACCCATCGTGTAGCAGGGCCATTAGGGAATAATAGGTATCATTTATTACTTTGTAAGGTTTTCACTTAATTTTTTATACTTAAGTTTTTGTACTCTGTAAGCTTTCTGTATGATTTTAAAACATGACTTTCTTGCAGCGTTTCTCAGTAATAATGGTCCCGTCCGAAGCGCTGGTAGATTCATTTTATTTTATTATACTTAGTAGTGACGAGTGAAAGACCCCACAGATGGTCAATAAGTACATAGGAAACATCCAAGACTTAGAAACGAACATGCTCATCACACAAATATACCTTACAGGGGATCGAACCCGGGACCGCTAGCTTCGGAGGCAGGGTCACTACCAACTAGGCTAATCGTGTCTTCATTTGCTGATTTCATTTGATCGATGGGGTAAGTTCCATAGTTCTAGTTAGAGATGCAACGGATATCCGGTTGCTATCCGGTATCCGGCCTATCCGGCCATGATTTTACTATCCGGCCGGATAACCGGATAGTGAGTCGGTATCCGGCCGGATACCGGATAGTAAAAGCTTGGATCAAAAATAGGATAAAACAAATAAGAACAATCAGAAATAAACTAAATCAATGTCAGTTATTGAAATAAAGCTATGTTTATTTTTATTTAAACATAAAAGTACACCTAACGTCATGTCGTGCACGTTCGAATACCTATTCCGATTGACGTAATAAAACGCGTATTGAACCTCAAAAGGGCATCCCCACGCACTTACAACTCGTAACAAGTTGAAACTTAAGCCCGGGGCAAACCAAACGCGGTTGCGGCGCGTTTGCGGCGCGAACGCGGGTCCGCGCAGTTGTCGAACGGCGCGGGTGGATATACCATGCCACACCGCGGCGGCGCGGGACTGCCGCGGTCCCGCGGCTACTTTGGTGTGCCATGGTAAATCCGCCCGCGCCGTTCGACAACGGCGCGGACCCGCGTTCGCGCCGCAAACGCGCCGCAACCGCGTTTGGTGTGCCCGGGCCTTTATTCGCCGCGTGAAGGCCGCGCAAGCTAATAAGACTTTAGGGATAGCTCACCTGCAGCCGGATATCCGGTTGGCGGATATCCGGCTATCTGGCCAATGACCATGCCGGATATCCGGTATCCGGCCAAACCACTATCGGTTGCATCTCTAGTTCTAGTTCCATATGGAACAATCGGTACATACCTATGTTAATGTAAAATTATTGATCCCAATAGTTTCATATGGAACTACATACTAAGTTTTTCACCGTATTTTGGCATGAAACTATGATTTTGGGCAAAAACGCAAGTTCTATAAAGCTTAAAGTTACTGAATATTGGGTTAGTGGACGTGCCTACCCCGGGCACGTTTTATTATTGCAAAACACATCTGTTACTGACAATTTTACTGACACGATCCTTTGTGTAACAATATAAAATCTGAAGACGACTATGCCAATGTCAACTGAAGTATGTAATCTATGCGTAGTGGTCAAATATGTAGTATATACGTGTAAAAGGCGTACTTAGGTACAGAGTAGACGTTACATATGAATATGTACCAGTAGTTTCATATGGTACTACATGGATAATCCCTTTAAAAGGAATATCCCATTAGTTCCATATGGAACTAAAAAACAAATATACGCGTCGAATTGAGAACCTCCTCCTTCGGTTTTTTTGAAGTCGGTTACAAATATGGAACTCCTCCCTAACATGCATAACACAAAGATAAGATAGACCGTCTTATCTCTAAGTGCGTCTCTCTCGACGAAAGAGATAGTCGTAGAGATAAACGGGTTTAATTTATATTTGAGGCATGCATGTTAGGGCCGCTGGGATACTTATATCCGACTGACGGATGGAGCTTTGGCTTGTTTAAAACGGCATCATCAAGTCGTGACGGCGCTTGTGGTAGGTTAGGTATTTAATATGCTAATTAACACTATTTGTATGTTGCCGCTGTACCGCTTAGTATAGTTAAACATAGCGTTGTCCACGACCTTGCATACGTGTACGTGTTGAGAATGCAATCAGTGACCTAATTTGAATCTGAATGAACCATCTAGACTCTAGAACTATCTAGACAGGCTTTCGCCCTGGCCTGGAGCACCTCAACTTCCCAAAAAAAAAAGAATCATCAACATTGTTTTTTTTTTTTTTCAGAAAATTTGCAAATATGGTCCGGAATTAAAAGAAGAAAGAGACTAGGTGCATGCACAATTAATAAATGAAGAAAATTTTTCTGCGTCAATAAAAAATGTTTTGGAAGGAAAATTATAATTAAGGCGACTTATAAACATTTCCTATACATATGACAGAATTAAATGTGCAATAATTAATTATAAAAATTTGGTTTATGTTTTATTTATGTTTATAATTATTTTTCTGTTTTACTTAATCTGAATGAAGATACCCCACACCGTATGAATGTTCCCCTACCCGTATACGAATGTACCCCGGTAAATTCGGACATTTTTCAGCTTTTGCTAAAATTCAAACCATTAATTTATTTTTAAAGTTATTGACTTCAACCTTTTTTATAAGGAGCGGAACGTATGTTGAATGTTATAATAACTGATGGAGCAATCTATCTTTTGGATATTTTATGGATTTTTGAAAAATCTTAATCTAAAAAGTGTACGAATGGTGCCAATCTTCCCCTAAGTATGTTTTGAGAAACGGACCGCAACATAGTTCACATGCTGTTTTTTTTCTACTGACACATTACTGATAGTGATTTGAGGCCAAACTATATTGATTTTTCTATCTTCTTCTTCTTCCAGTGCCTCTCCAACGAGTGAAGGCTTGCAGTCAACTCCGCATATTTCACCCGGTCTTTGGCGAGGTTAAATAGCTCCGCGACACTAGTGATCCCGGTCCATTCCCGGATATTGCGCAGCCACGACTTCTTCCTACGTCCAACAGCTCTTCTTCCGGCCACCTTGCCCATCATTATCAACTGAAGAAGCCCGTATCTGGAGTGCCTAAGCACGTGACCTAGATAGGCAACCTTTCTTCTCTTGATGGTCTGCATCAGTTCGCGTTTCTTCCCAGCTCGACGTAGGACCTCAACATTGGTGACTCGATGCGTCCAGCCTATGGCCAGCATGCGTCTATATGCCCACATTTCAAATGCTCTTTTATTTATTTCTCTATGGGATCAGTTAAAACGCGTTTTGCGGAATTTTCAAGGTCATCAACACCTAATCATAAAGATGTACACAGGAAACCGTTTTGATAACATTCTTGCTTAGACCCGTTATATAAAACAAAGTTATCGATGCTATCATTTGACGACGCGGATAGCCTAGTTGGTAGTGACCCTGCCTCCGACGCAAGCGTCCCGGGTTCGATCCCCGGTAAGGGCAAATATTTGTGTGATGTGCACGAATGTTTGTTCCTGAGTCTTGGATGTTTCCTATGTATTTAAGTATTTATTTCTCTATATATGTATATCGTCGTCTAGTACCCATAACACAAGCCTTTAGAGCTTACTTTGGGACTAGATCGATTTGTGTAAAGACTCCACTGATTTATTTATTTATTTAGCGGTCAAATGGAACTAACACTTTCTCATACTATCTTCAGTCTGAGGATGGTTGCCACGAAGTTACCCGCAGAGTTAAGTTTGTAACGATAATTTATAAGTGTCAATCTTCACATAAATTAAATATGAGATATATTACAGTTAAGTTATTCGTAAGTTATGGGTTTATTTCACGCTATATTGAAGTCAATAAAGTGATAAAAACTTTCCCAAGGTTTAAGATGTAAATGATAATCAAGTTAATCAAATAAAAGGAGCCTCTCTTAGAGATCCGCGAAAATAAATTGTATTAAACAGTATTTATACATACAGATACAGATAGTATAAAAAAAATCTAGACATGTTTCTAGGTATGTTTAATGTATTGTCTATCTATCTTCGCAATAAATAATAATTCGATACGCACTGTTGCAATTAAGGAAACCAACGATTTTCAAAAACTAAACGAAACTAAATTAAATTAAAACAAATATAGACAATTTAGCTCTCGCGAAAGAGTGCATAAAGCAAGCTGCATTTCTACGGTGTATCTATGGTTCTTTAGCCTTTGTGCAAGATAACCGCCTGTGTGAGGGTCACCCCGGGTCATTTTGTTATTGACCCTATCTTCCAGAAAAAATGTCAAAATAGGATACCTACTTCGGTCGAGCCGAGAGTCAGAGGAGAAGGGGCAATAGCCCATTATTGCTAGACATGAGTAACTCCGGATTCAAAGAGTCAAATGATCCGTTTCTGTGAGCGGACTCGATTCACTCGCTGAATCCGCGCGACTCTTACTGACTCCGCGGAGTTCTTGACTCCGAGTCCGACCGACAGTCCTAAGCCTGTTAATGTACGAAGGGAAATCAATCAACTATTATTTTATTTATTTTATCCAATCTACAAAAAACACGATTAAAAACACTCATATCACTCCGGTCCGGTAGGTATATCAGGTATATGTATAAATAATACCGTTCCTAAAACCCGATGCATTCCCGAGTGATATATGTTTAAAGTTTATCTACCTATTCTATTTTCTATTTTTACGAGTTATGTGTTTTTTTGTGTTCCTCTGTTATGAATAAATATTTTTTCTTCTTCTTCTTCTAAAGGAGCGCTTACGGTAGCGATACGAACTGGACTCATCGTGAGGAGTCGGAATCATTAAGCGGAGTCGGTTCCTGTCGCGGAGTTGGATTCAGTGAACCGAATCACTATGCGGAGTCGAGATTACCCATGTCTACCTATTGCCCCCCTATATCCACGCCTGAGGACTTCGGTCCAACATACCGTAATGGATAATTTCGCTGGCAAATATAGCGTGCAGATTCTAGTTAATAAAAGCAAAAAGCATATTAATAAATACTTGAAACTTATCTCAAGAAGCTTTCGCATCACTTGAGTCTAAGAGTTAGTCACAAACACCACCATATCAAGAGCTCCGCTTGTTCCAGTGTTAGTGCTACCACAGCTCAAATGCAACTGGTCTTACCGCAAGTCGTCTAAGAAGTCACTGACCGCTGATATCATGACGGTATTTACTGGAAATATAATATAATAATATATACTATGTTATTTATCAATGTTTGGAGAAAGGAGTTTATTGAATAGCTTTCAGTGTCTGCGTGGAAATGTTTTGAAATATAAAAAAGTTGAAATATAACGAATTGAAGGAGTGAATAGGCATTATCTAGGTCTGCGTGCTCCATCGTCAGCCTCATAATCACTTTCTATCAGGTGAGATAAAGGTCAAATGCACATCTATTTTCTATATTAAAAAAATAATAGAATTTTCCTCCAAATTACAGGGTCTCATTGGGAACGCACGAACTTGCCGTTGTTAATTAATTTTCCAGCCACTATTAAGCGCTCAAACTATCTCCATACCAAATTTCATCAAAATCTGTTCAGCGATTTAGGCAGGAAAGCATTACAGACAGACACTTACTTTCGCATTTGTAATACCTACAAGCTGTTCGCGTGGAATTGCCGTTAAAAGTTCTGTGTTAATCCAGAGTATAAATTATCTCCATTCCATATTTCATCCAAATCCGTCCAGCCGTTGAAGCGTGGAGTAAGAAACATACTAACTCACACACGCGCGCACACACTGACAAACTTTCGCATTTATAATATTAGTGTGACTAATGTGGACTTTTGCCTGCGACTTGGCATTCGTTTATCGCTGTACAGTTTTATACAAATCTAAGTATATACCACAGTAGGTACGCCCATTCAGACCCAGGGATCACCGTTGCAGGTCAGGATGAGAGGAGATAATGACCTACGGCCCTCCAACTACGAGTACCTCTGTGCAAAATCAAGTCGATGCGTTCCTCCGTTTTGACAGGAAAGACAAACAAAGGAAGACTTTCATCATTCAGTGTCCACACTAATTTATTAAAAAAATACTATATTAAACTATCTATTATACTCAAATAACCCGCCCTGCATCATTCTGGGCGCAAAAGGTGCCCATCACGCTCTGCTACCATCAGGCGGGTTTCACTCCGCACTTTAGGTAAGCTCGGCCGTCGCGTTGCTCGGAGGTGTAAATCGCAGCAGGGGGGCTAGCACGACATGCCCGCGAGTCGTTTGTCGCTCAGTGCGTCTCTGTCAAACTAGTCAAGTATGTAAGGGATGCACTGAGCGACAAACGACTCGCGGGCAGGTCGTGTTAGACGTGCAGGGGGGCTAGCACGACATGCCCGCGAGTCGTTTGTCACGCAGTGCGTCTCTGTCCAACTTGTCAAGTATGTAAGGGATGCACTGAGCGACAAACGACTCGCGGCCAGGTCGTGCTAGACGTGCAGGTTGCCGCTCGCTCACTCGCTGGGCGCTTCGCGCGTCGTTTTTGTTGGATGACACGGATAGAAACGTACACGAAAGAGCACGTTTTATGCGACTGAGAGAGAAGGCATGATTAGGCATATTTTTGTACCCAAACACCGGTTTTGTTAGAGAGTGATTCTTCTGTACGTTAGTACTATTACCTATTCTGTGCTACCATGTTGGAGAAAAACCACTTAATTAGATTGAGAGCAGTTTATTCCGTGGACCTAGTATCCTGAGTAGTGTGTTTTTATTTTCAAAGCAACCGTCAAACATTCGTTACTACCAAACAGCCAGTAATAAGCAACATAGAGTTTATAAATATGCTCTTAACAGCCGCGTTACCGAGTTGAACCCAATGTTGAACCGCGACGGACAACCTTTGCACCAGGAATGACCCAGACCGGGGGAGGGGTCGAGACCCCTCCCTCGTAAACGACGTTCAATTTCCCTGAGAAATAATTTGGCCTCAGAGCACCACTTTAAGATTCAATGTATCTTTGTTACAGATCAGATTATAATAATAAAATACGTGTGACTGTACCAAAACCTTTCGGACTGAGTTCACACGTAACAAAAGCCGGAAATAAGAGGTCATAGTCGGAACCATCCTTTTTAAAAGCCGACGAACTTGCATGCTAATTCATAATTATGGCTAGGTATTATTTAGATTTTTTTGATATTATTTAAGAGGAGTTTGAAACTGGGTCTTGTCATAAAGGCGATAGCGATTTCCACCCCTTAAATATTAGCCGATGATCACCAATTTTTGATAGGTTGTCAGTCAGAAAAAAATCTAGGTCTATACGTTTTGTAGTTTCAGTATTCTCATACAAAACTAATTCGGCGATTATTTGACTTTTTTGGTATTTAATCATTAAGTATTCAAAAAACATATAAACCTCGATATTGTTCTGAATGACAACCTATCAAAAATTGGTAAAAATCAGTTAATATTTAAGTACATATAAGTATATACTTTGCATGAACTGGCTGACCGTAGATTATGTACGTATGAACTCCTATTTTAGTATGTGTAGTACGCATGGTATTCGAATTCTTATATTTATGCAATTTAGGTTTACTTATAAAAACTATGAATGTCAGTGAATCAACTACCAGAGAAAACCTCAACCGTTTAAGTAGGTAAAACAAATCGATGAAGCTCGCCCGCCTTTAGTTGACTCATACTGCGTTGTCACAAGGAATGGCAGATTTACATATTGGTAATCCAATATAAGGGGATGAGTCACCATAACGCCAAACGGCCTTGTAGTTACGCGAATTTAGTACTTATGTACTTTGACACAATAGATGATGAGTGGGCTCTGGTATAATACCCCTTTGCGTCGCGCAGTCGGGCAAAGAGAGCGCTGACGGCCATATAAAATGTATGACCGTCAGCGCTCTTTTTACATCGTTAATTAATGAAGTTAACATTTCGAGTAACGGATTAACTTTTAAATAAACTTGAAAAATTGTTAACGCACTCATTAACTTCCGTTCAAACAATTAAAGTCCGTTAAACGTTAAATAAGTACCTAATAATGGTCAAAAGGACAGCGCGCGGCTGTGTCAGATAGCTTTTGATTTGAATTTGATCTCTGAATAATAAGTATTTATTACAAACTCTAATGCAATACCCTATTTTACTAATGTTTCATGTCCTGCCTAAACTTCCAAAGCATATACGAACATTTTTTATAAGTAAATCACTAACGCAAAGACATAAAATGCAATTTCTTTCACGATTAACGTTAACTTCCGTTAAATCTTCCAAAAAGCAACACTTTCATGTTTAACCAAGTTAACTTTTTTTAGTAACGGATAGCGATTAACGAAGTTAGCAATTTGATTAACGGTGCCGGATGCTTATAGTCCAAATTTATAGTTTCGTTTATACACTGATCAGCCGCTGCAAGCGTTAGAGAATCACACCACTGTACCATTACCATGAGTTTATGCAAACCGTTCTCGTAATAAAAAACTATCGCTCGGTCCCTTTTACTTGTATCGACAAGCAGTATTTCCGATAGATTTCGATAGCGAGTCCACTCTTCACCAGTTGTAAGTTTCAATTCTTCGTCTCTCAAATCTTAATAGTAACTCCCTATGAGTAAAGCTGTTAACATTATCAAGACGACATGTTTAGATAACTTTTTGATACTGTCAGATAACACACTCAAAATGTTTGTGAGAAACTTAGGCCTGTTGTTATCAGTGAACCTAATCAATAAAGATTCGGATGAAATATCACGCGGCAAAAGAAACAGGTACGGTTCACACACTCTGACTTCTATTTGGCGATTTACTATATCGTCTGTCACTAAAATGACAAAACCGTGAATGTGACCGTCAAACACGTAGAAACGACGACACATGCGCACATTTCGTGTGCTATTTTATTTTATTTTAAAATGTACTGTAAAATAAACAACAGCGCAGCGCCTCTGTTCGGGAACGCTAAGTGTTTCTATAGCGATTCGTGAGCGAGTTACTCATCCCACTCTTCCGCACGACGCGTAATGCGTAAGAGCGAGATGATAAATAACGCTAAATGATTCTGTAGCGATTCGTGAGCGAGAATTCTCATCTCGCTCTTCTTATAGGTTTTCCTGTAGTCTATAGGTGGGTAAAGAACTATTTTACGTATTCTTTTTAAAATTTGAGGCCCGGCGGGGAATGGTAAATTGTTGCCTATTTTCTTTAATAACATACAAACTATTTATCTCAAGATTCAAAAAAATATATATTTAAGATTCTCACAATAAGCGCTTTAATTTGATATGTCACACGATTTAGTTTGCAATTTTTTTTAATTTCCTAATTTACTCCCCAATAGTGGCCCCCATGTTTAAAATTCATTTATGTGTTGCGGTCACCGACTTACATACGAGGGGCGGCTGAAAAGTTATCTACCTAGCCTATATGTTATGCGAAAATAATACTGGCCACTATGAGGTCGTGTTCACTGGTTATTCTTTTTTCAAAATCACCAACATTCATTTGTATCTTGCTTCCCGCTTTTTTTGTGACTGGATTGTTTTCAAAATGTCGCAAGAAAAAAATAATCTGATTAAAATTGAGCAGAGTGCAGTGATAAAATTTCTCACTAAAGAAGGAAATACACCCTCGCAGATTAGACTGCGTATGTTACCTGTTTTTGGTGGTTCGTGCCCTTCTGAATTTACAATAAAGTACTGGTCGAAACAGTTTAAGCTTGGCCGTGAGAGCCTTGAAGATGATCCTCGTAGTGGGCGACCAGTTTCCGCTGTCACCGATGAAAATTTGGCCAAAGTGAGAAAATTTATTTTAGAAGACCGGCGAATTAAGCAGTGGGAGTTAGCCAGGGATGTGGGCATTAGTAAAGAACGGGTCAATGAAATAATTCATGAACATTTGCACATGTCTAAGGTTAGTGCACGCTGGGTCCCTAGAATGTTGACTCCGTTTGATAAGGACAGACGTGTTCAATGTTGCGAGGAATTTTTTGACATGAGCCGTGGAAAAGAAGAGGATTTTTTTTCTAGAATAGTAACCTGTGATGAGACTTGGATTAGGCAGTGGGATTCCGAAAGTAAACAGGAGTCATTACAATGGAAATTCAAGGATGAAAAGCCTCCTCGGAAATTTAAGGTTCGCCCGTCAGCAGGCAAAGTAATGGCAACATTTTTTTGGGATGCGGAAGGAATTCTGCTTGTACATTACTTGCCGAAAAAAACTACAATGAATGCTGAATATTACGCAGATTTACTTGACCAGCTCAGAGAAGCCATAAAAGAAAAAAGAAGGGGCAAACTCAGTAAAGGGATTCTGCTTTTGCATGATAACGCATGTGCAAACTGCTTGCTTAACGAAGCTAGCAATTAATGGAAATGGGTACGAAGTAATCAACCACCCTCCATATAGTCCAGATTTGGCCCCATCCGACTACTTCCTGTTCAGACTTTTGAAGAAAGAACTGAGGGGACGAAGATTCGTAACCGATAACGACATGAAGGCTGCTGTTAATGACTTTTTCGATGATAAACCTAAAGTTTTTTTTTTTAACGGGTTAATGTCGTTAATTGATAAATGTAATAAGTGCATTTCCCTGTCAGGAGACTATATTGAAAAATAAAAATAAAACTAGCCATGATCGTCTTTTGTTTCATAAGTTTTGTTTGTTGTAGATAACTTTTCAGCCGTCTAACGTTTCTTATGTGTACCAAATTTCAACTCAATCGGTCTAGTAGTTACGGAGCAAATTGACTGTGACAGACAGACAGACGGACAGACAGACGACAAGACTATAAGGGTTCCGTTTTTTCCTTTTGAGGTTCGGAACCCTAAAAATATATAAACTCGTACCACTCATTCATGGTGTAATAAATCTATTTTCGCGCAGCGGCTCGCGGTTCGTGATTGACAATTTCTCACAGCCGCAAAGGCGGGGACGTAAGAACTTTTTTCCACTAAGAGTCTAGTCGTAGTCGCGCGCGGGCGGCTAGCCGCGCATGATTGCTATTTAGTCAGATAAGTCGTAGGCCTAATTTCCACTAACCGGCTAGCCGCGCGCGAATTCAATTTCCATCAAAGTCGCGGCCGCGTCAATGGGCGTGGTATATGGCCTAATTTCCACTAAGGCTAAGCCTTAGTGGAAATTATTATATGGCCTAATTTCCACTAAGACTAAGCCTTAGTGGAAATTAGGCCATATACCACGCCCATTGACGCGGCCGCGACTCGGAAGGAAATAGGAAATGTACGCACGCGGCTAGCCGCCCGCAACTAGCCGCTTCGTGGAAATCAGATTTTGATAAACATATGACGTCAGACGGTTGTCAAATGAATTTAAGATTCTGCTCAGAAGCAACATAAGAGAAAGCATTTGGCAACGTGTGGCTGTGGAGGGGCTCTCATTAATATTAACAACTACATAACGATCTGAAAGCAAGACGATTCGTCGATGAACATGAGTAACTTACACGATTACGGCAAAAGTAGGGTTATAAATCAGTCGATATGTTACCTGTACCATTACCATGAGTTGCGAAAACCGCTTTCGCTGCCGATACAAGTAAAAGGGACCGAGCGATAATTTACGCTAGCGAGAGCGGTTTGCGCAAGTCATGGTAATGGTACTGCAGCTATAGCATGAACCAAACAACACAAGGGTTAATTCCTCCGAGCGTCTCTCAAGTCCTCTGCTGCACTGGGAGTGAAGAAATAGCATAGGCTGCATGCAGAGGCTTATCATCCTGGCATGTCGTTAAAGTCGACTAAGCGATGGGCTAATCACCTGTCACCATACGGTTCATCACACCATCTTAGGACTTATTAATCGAACGTGGCCACAAGTAGTCTTGTAGCTCTGCCCACCCCATTAGGGATTTCGGGCGTGATGCTATGTATGTATGTATGTCTCTCTCATGCTAGAATCAAAGAAAGGGATGCAATGACATACGATGGAGATAACTTATCCTTGAAAAATACTGAACCGAGTTCGATAGGATTCGCCATTTAATTCGTCTTGGTTCAGAACGTGTAGGCTATATGACGTCACAAAAATGTTATTGTTAGCTCAGTAGGTGAGATAGTTAGATTTTAGTCTTATAATGCCTTTGTTATTTATCTAACAACAGAGAAGAGATACTTTTCACCAACAGCTAAGCCAAAAAGGGTAATTTAAAACAGCGGCCCTAACAAAGTTGACAATAGGAGGATAAGTTAACACCGTCTTATATCTAAGTGCGTCTCTCTCGCACTAGTGCCGACGAATGAGATAGTCAGAGAGATAAGACTGGGGTTAAATTATCCCCGTGTACCTTGCGCTACAGTGAACGTGGGACCATTTATAACGTATGTGTTCCCTTGCTATTATTGAAAAGATGTGGTCGACTTGGCACTATGATGTAAAACTAGTCGCCTAATAAAATACAGCATTTGAATGTTCAGGGTTTCAAGTGTTTATAAAAATAGGCTAGCTGGGGAACCTTATCAATATGAAATATTAATCAATTCGTTGTGGACGTATACAATAGACCGTTTAATAGCATGTATAGTAATTTTATTGCGGAATTGTGAAATAAAACAAATATTTAAGGGGGCTTCCATAACAGACATGTTTTTATAGATAATGGTACGGAACCCTTCGTGCGCGAGTCCAACTCGCAGTTGGCCGGTTTTTTAGTTTTAACTTCGCCTGCGAGGAAATCTTTAAAATATAATGAATTTTAATGCAACTAACTTTTTGAATTTGATTTTTTTCCCTCAAATTACCGACTCTCATCGGTGTATATATTTTTAAAAACCGGCCAAGTGCGAGTCGGATTCGCGCACGAAGGGTTCCGTAACATTATCTTATAATCAAGCAAAGAAATTCACGGTTGTTGTAAGGGAGCCCCCTTAAATATTTGTTTTATTTTAATTTAATTATTTATTTTTAAAGTGAATATATTATAAATATTCTGTGAATATTTCAACCGCCTACCTGTTGCCGTTATCAAAATCGAGCAAAAACGAGCAAAAAAAATCACGTTTTTTGTATGGGAGCCCCCTGAAATATTTATTTTATTGTTTTTTAGTATTTGTTGTTATAGCGGCAACAGAAATACATTATCTGTGAAAATTTCAACTGTCTAACTATCACGGTTCATGAGATACAGCCTGGTGACAGACGGACAGACAGACAGAGACGGACAGACAACGGAGTCTTAGTAATAGGGTCCCGTTTTTCCCTTTGGGTACGGAACCCTAAAAACTGTTCGTAAATCCACTGTATTCTTGAAATACAATCTTAAATACATGTCACACAAATATATATATAAGGGAGAATTTCAAAAAGTTGTACGTAATTAAGGCGTTGTTAAGAAAAAGTTAAAATAGTTCCTGTGTTACGAAAATTAACCTTACAATTACATACCTTATTAATTCGGCCATAAAGCATATAATTGTATTGCTAAATTTCGTAACGCAGGGGAACTTTTTTAACTTTTCCTTAACTACGCCTTAATTACGTACAATTTTTTTGTAATTCACCCATATATAAGTATAAATGCTAGATAATCCAATAAAATTTATGTTTGTTCCCACTTCCCATCCATGTCGTCATCGAATGATTTTATTTTACAAGTGTCATGAAAATACATTGTACCATAGAGTAATAGTTATAGTCGTACTTATATTTCATAAGTTACTCTACGCCTACCAGTGGCGATGCGTTAAATATTTCCTAAGGGAAGCCGGAAGAATTAGAACCGGAAGTGCGAGTCTGACATTTAGTTACAGTAACATGGAGTTCACTGATAGCTAGCCGTAGCTTTCTAGCTTGGTAAAGCCGTCAGGAATCGGCTTGTAGGCAGGCTTCGCCACTGACGCCTACCAACTCACAAAAGAACTATTTCGCCGACACAACCAATAGAAAGGTACCTATTATGTCGGTCATGCTTCTCAGAAAAACTTATTGATGATGATAATGATAAAATCTGTGTAAATGCCACTTACTCAGCATTAAGTGGGTGTATATTTGGTTAAAACAAAACCGGACGTGCGAGTTAAACTCGCGGGAGTGGGTTCCGTTCCGTAAATTATCATCTGAAATTTCCTATGTTACTTTAAATACTTCAGACCAGACTTCTTATAGGTTTTCCTGTAAACTATAGGTAAAGAACTATGTTGTGTACTTTTTTTTAAATTGTAGGGCCATTCGTTTCGGAGATAAGAGGGGGATGGAACATTTTCGCTTATTTTCCTAAAAACGATTTATCTGAAAATTATAAAAAACACATATTTAAGATTCTCACAACGAGCCCTTTCATTTGATATAGTTTGCAAAGCTTTTTTTTAGTTTTCTTATTTAATTAATTTATTTTCGTTTCACGTCCGCGTTGGGATCACCGACTTACATATATGTACCAAATTTCAACTCAATCGGTCCAGTAGTTTCGGACCGGATTGGCTGGACAGACGAACAGACAGACAGACATAGGAGTGAGATACGAGGGTTCCGTTTTTTCCTTTTCAGGTACGGAACCCTAAAAATTATCAAAAAATTGTGTATAGCTTTAGCACGCTAAAGCGTGTTTGTATATACATACAAGCATAGCAAAGAATTTTAACGTTCGCTATCGAGGCTTCCACACACGGAACGGAAGTGGAGCGGATCGGAACGTCACAGGAACTAAAAGGCGCGGCAGCGGATTGATGTGAAAGCTTCCAATTTAGTTCCTGTGATACTACTAACGCGGGCCCGCTTCTTACCCGCTCCGCTTCCGTTGCGCGTTGCGGTGTGACGAAGCCCTGTTAAAAATTATAATGCTTTTAAAGTTTTAGTTCGATTTCTTTGTCATTTTCATACTAAAACTCTGAGCACTTCTTACATGAAAAGGAGTATGCTTAGTTAGGACTTAGGTATTCTGTAGCAAAAACTACTACGATTACAAAACTTTTAGCGCGCACGTTAAGTAATAATATTGTTGATTTAAAATTTTATTTTCGTAAGTCCAGTTCGAGTTATAAAAACTTAATTTAAATTTAAATTGGAGTGCATTTTATTCAAACAAGATTCGTAAAAGTAAAAGTATACGACAAAGTGAAAACCGAATATCGCGGACCGGTTATTTTGGTCCTTGACAACTGAATAATATTAATGGAATTGGACACTCGTTGCCAAACAAGTTGAAAGTATTACTTACTTATTTTTAGGGTTCCGTGCCAAAGGGTTCTGGATCCTTTTAAATTCTGTGGTGGGCCAAGCGACTTGCACCCAAAGTCAAGTCACAGATATAAAGGTTTGGTATGGATCTCATTTCCGAAATAAACTATTTGAATTACGTACCTATGTCTTAATACGTTGGTTTAACACATAGGCAACTTTTTATCGCAGAAAATTTAAGATTTCCCGAAGGAATAATTATACCTGAATTAGTGTTAATATACAAAAAAATACCTTCTAGTTTTTTCCCCTACCGGCCGAGTCGCAACTGTACAAACGTGAAAGTTTATAATCGTAATTAATCATGTGAACTCGCGTGATAGATGCATTGTCCAGAGCACCCTAATGATATATTGTATCCGCATATTATATACGCTATCTAAGACAATGCACGTTTATTTAGTTATTTTCATAATACAATCCTATTGTCGCAAACGGCATGACTCACTGCAATGCATTTTTAAATTGACAAAGATGACACGCATCAAAGTTCGGGAGTGGGGGCTCATGACGTCACTTAATGGTAAAAAGTGTGCAAAGTCGTGACGTCACGCGCAACTTCTTTAATTGGGAAAAGAAAAAATACTTTTTCAATAGTTTTTGACAATGTAAATGACGGACTAAATATTAGATTTCTTCAGGAAACTAGCCTATTTGCGCAGGAGTTTCTTTAGCGTATGTGAATTCAGTATTAAGAGAGGATTTCGTGCGTTAGTCAGACAGTGTTAGACTTTTATTAAGTAACTAGTGGAGCCGCCACAGCTTCGCCCGGCTTATTTTCCATACAAACTTAATCACCCCTTTTCACCCCTCTAGGGATCGAATTTCAAAAAAACCCTCCTTAGTGCACTTCTACGGTACTCGAGGAATATCTTCTCCAAATGTCAAACCTCTAGGACCACCCGTTTAGGCTGTGCGTTGTCTTTAAATGAGTCACGGTACTGTTGTATATGTATAGATATTAGATGGAATAAGTAATAAGGTCAAACAGTAAACCCGAGTACTGAAAGATCACGCTCCAAGCAGTAAGAAACAGCTAACAATATACTTATATATTTTTGAAATGTGCTAATTAATCCCTTTCATTTGATAGCCAACAGGGTCATCATTGGGCCAGAACAGCAGCGACCTATCGGGGTATCGGGCCCATAAATGACGATCACCGAGGTAGACCCAAATAAATTATAAGGGTTCCATTTTTATCCATCTGACTAAGGAACCTTACAAGATGGCGCGACAACTTGCAAAAGTGTTGGCAGAAACTTAACAAGCACCTTGACCACCAGTGGGATAATAAAAAGTTTTAAAAACATGATGATTTCAGTATAGTTTGCTAATTTGCGTTCACCGCGACTTCGTCGACTTGTGGCATTCGTAAATCGCTGTGGGGAAGAGTGCGTTTTCCCGTGATAAAAAGTAGCCGGTGTCACTCTCCGAGTCTCCGACTTTCCAACTATGTAGGTATGTGCAAAAACTCACATAGATCTCGACTCGTTCTAACGTAAAAGAATAAACGCCCACACTTTACTTTCTTTATAATATTAGTTGAAATAGACAATTCATGATTTAACTGATCATTATTTTCATGGTTTTAAGATAGATTGTTACTTTTAAGATAGATTATTTTATTTCAAATTATCTGAAATTGTCCTCCTCTCCTGCACTGGGAGTGAAGAAATAGCATAGAATGCGTGCAGATGCTTATCATCCTGGCATGTCGTAAAAGTCGACTAAGGGACGGGTCCTCTCCAACATGGTGGACTATCTGTATGGGCGATGGGCTGATCACCTGTCACCATACGGTTCATCATATCATCTTAGGACTAATTAATCGAACGTGGCGATAAGTAGTCTTGTGGCTCTGCCCAACCCATTAGGGATTTCGGGCGTGATACTATGTATGTATGGTATGTGTCATATAATTCTGTTTTTTTTTGTCTTTAACTTACTGACTTACTTAAGATCTCATGTTCTGTATTGAAGGACCTATCCAAGGAAAAATCGAAACAACGGACAAAGCAGACGGCTAATTGAGGTGTGAAGGTATATGTTAAACGTTGTCAACATATAAGGGACAATCAGCAGACGTTTTAAAATGTCATTGTATGATAAGATATGACGTCAACTTACAATGACTAACAGACAGTCAGAACTCAGAACAAAAGTACTGATTAAGTATCAATGAAAATCCAAAAGAAAACTGACAGTAATGCAATTTCTGTCATGATTTTTAGGGTTACGTACCTCGAAAGGAAAAAACGGAACCCTTATACGATCACTCATGCGTCTGTCTGTCTGTCACAGCCAATTTGCTCCGAAACTACTGAACCGATTGAGTTGAAATTTGGTACACATATGAAACTTTATGACCGCAACACGAATGCGTAACGTAAATAAATGAATTTTAAACATGGGGCCACTTTTGGGGGTTAGTTAGAAAATTAATTAAAAATTTTTTGCAAACTATATTGTGTGGCATATCAAAAGAAACGGGTTTTTTTGTAAAAAATACAAATATATTTTTGTTAGAATTTTAAGATAAATAGTTTGGAAGTTACTGATAAAAGGGTGTTAAACAAAATAGGCGAAAATTGACCATTCCCCTACCTTATCTCCGAAAATACTGAGCCCGATATTTTGAAAAAAAATACAGAAAATTGTTATTGACTAGATTACAGAAAAACCTATCAGAAGTCTATGGTATTTAAAGTAACAGGAAATTTCAGATAATCATGTACGGAACCCTCTCCACGCGAGTTTAACTCGCACTTGTCCGGTTTTCCTTTTTTACAGGCTATCATGTAGTTTCACCTGTCCCGGGGTCTGCCTGTAATTAACCGGTGTTTGTCTGTAATCAAATCTTGAAGTTAAATTTGACACACTTCTCGGTATGCGTTTGAGCTAAGGTATACTCGTACCTACGTAACGGTGACAATGCAATAATATGGTACCACGGAGCTGGTCTGGTGATGCAGTCGGAAGGTGCTCATACGAACTCCTCAGCTACACAACATAAACCCGACGTGGTTGGGCTCGTTTGATTGTCTTGACAAGTACTATAGTCTGACGAAAATGCAATATTGAAGTGCATAATAATATGGCAAAAAAGATTGTCTTATGGCCGAATAGGCATGTTTCCTCAAAAATTCTAATTAGTCTGTCATTTATATTATAAAAAAACCGGACAAGTGCGAGTTAAACTCGCGTGGAGAGGGTTCCGTTCCATACATGATTATCTGAAATTTCCTATGTTATTTTAAATACCATAGACTTCTTATAGGTTTTCCTGTAATTTATAGGTAAAGAACTATTTTTTGTATTTTTTTCAAAATTGCAGGCCCGGTAGTTTCAGTGATAAGGGGGGGGGAATGGTAAATTTTCGCCTATTTTCCTAAATAACTTCCAAACCATCTATTTTAAAATTCCAAAAAATATATATTTAGGATCGTCATAATATGATATGTAACACGACATAAATTGCATAACTTTTTTTTTTAATTTTCTAATTTACCCCCCAAAAGTGGCCCCCATGTTTAAAATTCATATATTTATACGTCCTACGTCCGTGTTGCGGTCACTGACTTACATATTTATACCAAATTTCAAATCAATCGGTCCAGTAGTTTCGGAGCAAATTGGCTGTGACAGATGGACAGACAGACAGACAGACAGACACACGAGTGATCCTATAAGGGTCCCTTTTTTCCTTTTGAGGTACGGAACCCTAAAAAAGATAGAACACATACCTATTTGAAGTTCCGCGTGACGTGCACACTTTTTACCATTAAGTGACGTCATGAGCCCCCACTCCCGAACTTTGATGCGCGTTATCTTTGTCAATTTTGATTGATTTGATAAAGCAAAATATATGTGTTCAATATTTTTTGATAATCTAACTGACGGACTAATAAGAATTATTAATTTTTACACAGACAACATCCCTATTCAGAAACGCCACTTGATTAGATAGATATTAAATAGTTAAATTTAAATGTCCTTCAAAATGTACATGACTTTATAATTGAATAAATAAATTAATAACTAGTTGTCAACCTATACAGAAACGTCACTGAAACGTCACTTTAATTGAAGCTCAATTTGAGTGGCCGTTCTGAATTCGGCCACTAAAAAGTTAATTTTTAACAACAAGTTATTTCGAATAATGTCCAACGATAACATCTTTTATTTTCTATATTCACAATTAGGTTAATGATCATGACTAAATATTGCACCAGATGGAGAATGTTAATTGACTACATTCGATAATTTGACTCAATTTCACTTAAATATTCGAAAAAAAAAACGAGAAACGAAGTTGCCGGCTCAGGTTTGTAAGGATATTTTGACCACAAGTGCCATCTGTCGGCAAAATGCGTAACATCCGGCTCACATCGATACCAATCGTGACTCAGGCCGATAGAAATCAATCTCGATCACGCATCATTGGGCGTGACAGAGCAATGAGTCGACTGGGTTCCGTACAGTGCAGCGGCCCTAACATGCATGCCACAAAGATAAATTAGAACCGTTTATCTCTATGACTATCTCTTTCGTCGGCACTAGTGTGAGAGAGACGCACTTAGAAACGGTTCTAATTTATCTTTGTGCCATGCATGTTAGGGCCGCTGCAGTGGTATTGATTCTCTAACGTACGAAGCGGCCATAGCTGGGCACCGTTAACCTTTTGACCGCTACAGTAGGCTGCAGCCGTCAGCGGATACAGGGTAAAAAAGTCCTTCATGACCTTGACTTAAAGTTGAAATTCGTGTTACTTCTCAGACATGCTTGGCGGTCAAAAGGTTAATCAAATAGTTAACTAGCTTTTGAAATTGTATAATGGGCGTGATGCCTCATAAAATCGAATTTACATTATCAAACAATATTGAACACATATTTATTAATTTGTCAACTTTAAAAAAATTACGAAGATATAGTGCGTTGAAGTTCCGCATGACGTCACGCCTAGGTATACTTTTTATCTAGAAGAGACATCACGAGCCCCCATTCCCGAACTTTGATGCGCGTTATCTTTGTCAATTTTGATTGATTTGATAAAGCAAAAAATATGTGTTCAATATTTTTTGATAATCTAATTGAAGGACTAATTCGAATTATAATGTTTTTACCCAGGCAACATCCCTATTAAGTATAGTATTACAGCTACGCCGGCGAGGCAAATCTAGTGAAAGTGCCACTTTAAACTGACTGGAGCTTATCTTGGGGCATATATTGGATGTGATGGGTTTAGGAAAAATCTGGTTCTATTGTTATACCTTCTAGCTGTGCCCACGACTTTGTTGGCGTGCATTGGGATTGGATTTTTTAGCCTAAGTTACTCCTTATAACATCAGCTCTCTGCCAGTGAAGTCCCGTCAATATTGTTCCAGCCGTTTCATAGACAAGCAGGAACAAACAAACAGACAGACAGACCGACAGCCAAAAATTTTAAAAAATATGTTTTTTTGTTATATGTACCTACCGTATATCATCAATACCACATCAATACATATAAAACAGTACTCACTTGTAGACAACGCACAGCCTGAAAGGGTGGCCCTAGAGGTTTGGCATTTGGAGGAGAAATTCCTCGAGTAAGTACCCTAGGGAGGGATTTTTTGAAATTCAATCCCTAAACGGGTGAAATGGGGTTATAGGGTTTGTATGGAAAATACCGCGGGGAAGCTGTGGCGGGTCCACGTACTTTCACATGCATGTAGTAAAAAACTTCATATTTATTTTGTTTGTAATTTGTATTGAATAGGTATAGATATCTCCGGTGATATCATCGTACCGACTTAAAATATATACACCAGTGATTAAGTGTAATGGTAGCTATAAAGATTAAAATCGATCCCGCAGTTTTTGCGCGATACAATATACCCTCTTAGTGCCCTTTATCTATTTTAAAATATCAGATTTATTACGGTCAGTGAATACAACGCATGAACGGCTCTAGGATCCTTGGCAAGTCTCAAACTGTTTAACCCTTAGTATAGGTAGATTACTATTAATAAAACAAGGCCCTCGTACAGGTTCAGGACGACAGCCGGACAGAGGTCTTTACGTTATCTTAATACGTTCTCATCCCTGAGAAAGAGAGAAAGAAATACGCCGAGCGTTCGGTTCGGTCGCCCAGTCACTAAATTCAATATGAAATCAAACAGGTTAAAATAATGGCGTAACCGTATGATTACCTTTCAACTCAATCGGTCCAGTAGTTTCGGAGCAAATTGGCTGTTACAGACGGACAGACAGACATACAGACACATGAGTGATCCTATAAGGGTTCCGTTTTTTTCTTTTGAGGTACGGAACCCTAGAACATAGTTAAGTCTCCGATGTAACCCTGTCTGTAAGTTATTAACCATGTGGTCTAATTTTACAATCACAGCACAACCCTATTATTAAAAAAGTAAGACAAAAAAGTATCTTTCCAAATAAATGAAACTGATATCACTGTAGGTACAGTCAGATTTCAGATACCTATGTTTCCTTTCCTTCCTTATATATAATCTACAATTTATAAAATAAAAAACCGACTTCAAATAGCCTTTGAAAAGTACCTAAGCTTTTTGTTCACATTTTATTTATTATCCTGTGATTTAACGACACACATTTACTACATCAGTAACAATAGCATAATGCTAATTGCTCATCACCATTTACAAATTGTTGCTATCCACGGTGCAAAGACGTCAATCGTTGAGGAGTTCTCCTGGTTCTTAAATTTTACTACATGAATTTTCATGGACATAAGTTTCTTTAGAACTTTATACAGCAATTTAATCGCCAACCGTGAAATACTCAACATTAAGGAGTTCTGGTGATCATCTATGGTCTTTATCAACAGTTCCACTTCACCAAATAATGCTTTTGGAACGTAACTGCTTGAGTTATTACAGAAAATACTAAAATTGCTCTATGCTTGCCTATAATATTTGAAGAGTTCCATCGATTCCTCATAGATCCTCTGATCATAACTCGACTTTGACGACAACGGGACCAAACTGGAGGTATACCCTGAGGAGGGATTCAAAAAAGAATTTTCAAAATCTAAACGACGGAGTTCTGAAGTAACAAAGATAAAAATAAAAAATGCAACCGAATTGAGAACCTCCTTTTTTTTAAGTCGGTTAAAAAAGGGGTTTTTTAGCCGGTGCAGTAGAGTTTTGTTAAACTCCGAATGCCGACCGAATGCATGGTACATACTATATAAGTTCTATTTAATTAAGTACCAACCTGCATCAAAAATAAGAAAAAATACCATTATCTCAAATCACAGAGCGTTTTTCTAAATCTTCCACAAAGGAACCCTAAATCGTCTATCACACCAATAACCAACAACGTCCTAAACGAATTGACAAGTTATTGCAACATGTTAAGGTTTAAAATGCAGTGCAAACGCATGCTGCATCATGATATGCAAAAACATTCGCATATCTTTCGAGGTTAATTATATACATTATGATTGTTCTGCAGTTGCTGATAAATATAGTCTTTAGCGACCAGAAAATAATCGAATATGTGTTTCTAATAGAACAAGGTGGGAACGAAATAATGAATTTAATTTAAAACTAGCGGACCGCTAGTTCCCGCCCGGCATTTCCCATATATACTTTGAACCCCCTTTATACTCCCTAGGGGTTACCCCCGAGGGGTTCCCCTCCCCCTACGGTTTACCCCCTAGAGTATTACCGCTAGGGGGTATAAAGGGGATACACCCCCTATAGGGATGGAATTTTGATATGTTCATATTTATTAATAATTATGATTACAAACAAGTCAATTTACATTAAAATACTTAGTGGTAATTATTACTAAGCGATTAATAATTTTTTATTCGCCCGAGTTACTTTAAAAATGATTCTTTATATTCATAGAACCCCTTCTCGATTAGCCACTTTATAAGTTTCCCTACCAAATTGGCTAGAAAATTTGGTGGGGGAGGTGGTGGTGGTGGCTTATGATTACTGTTCGAATGGGCCGGCTCGACCGGGGTAGTACCACACTCTCACAGAATATCGGCGTAAAGTAATAGCTTGCTATTGCATTTCGTACGGTGAGTGACGAGATCCGGAGGCCTATTCCCTCGTCCCCATCCCATCCCCATTCTCCATTCTCCCTAGACTGGCAACGTACTGGCAGCACCTCTGATGTTGCAGATGTCCATGGGTGGTGGTGACCACTTTCCTTCAGGTGAGCCGTTTGCCGGTTTGTCAGTCAATTGACATAAAAACAAAAGGTGGTAATCAGAGGCGTAGCCAGGTAACCAAAGGCCCTGTTGCCAAAGAAACTGGGGCCCTAACTTCTTTCAAATGAGTTGCCATGATTAAAGTCGTATTGCAAACTATTTTATTTACATTCCGAAGGTGGGAGAATTTTTAGCTAGTTCAATAGGTTTGCTGGTCAGGGTCCGAGGGCCCCCTGAGCTTCGAGGCCAAGATGCACTGCACGGTCTAGCAATTTAGCAGCTACACCACTGCCTTCATTCACATGACATGCACGAGTTTGTCTGACTTGGCGTGTAATCAGTTAAATACGTGTACGTGTCTAATTAATCTAATTACCTATTCTTTTATAGATTAGTAGATTTATGAACAAAAATGTACAAAATAAACACACTTCACTGCGAAATTTAACAACCAAAATATCTCAAAATATTCATGCTGAGATGATCTTAAGTATATGTTAGAGGAGACATAAAATGACACTACAATTTTTTTTTCTACAAAACAAAATAAAACGGAGTAACCTTTGCAAGGTCGTATCACACTCGAAAGTTGGCAAGAGATAGGAGCTTGCGAAAGTTTTTCTTGTTTTATTTCATCGGCAGATTTTAGATGGTTACCCGGTTATTTAAAGCATCCTTTTAGGGTTCCGTACCTAAAAGGCACTGTTTATTTTTCATATGTCAGTACGGGACCCTCGGCGCGCGAGGTAGATTCGCACTTGACCTACATTTTCCATCTAATATTTTTATAGTATACGGAGTCAATTACAAAATCTATAGATATCTGACTTGACTGGTCTGTTCTTAGGGTTCCGTACCCAAAGGGTAAAACGGGACCGTATTACTAAGACTTCGCTGTTCTTCTGTCTGTCCGTCTGTCACCTGGCTTTATCTCTGGAACCGTGATAGTTGGACAGTTGAAATTTTCACAGATGATGTATTTCTGTTGCCGCTATAACAACAAATACTAAAAAACAGAATAAAGTCAATATTAAAGGACGTTCCCATACAACAAACGTGATTTTTTTGCCGTTTTATAGTAAATTGTACGGAACTTATCGCGCGAGAGTCCGACTCGCACATGGCCGGTTTTTTAAATAATTTAAACCTGCACTGACTGATAAAGTTAGTCATTACCTAAACGTTTACGGCGAGAAATTAGAGACGCGATAACAAAATGGAAGTGATTTACGATATTACACTTAAATTGAGAGTTTAAGTAACAAATAAAGAATAGAATGTGTTCAGTTTCGGTAAGGACTCACTATTTTTTTCTTGGACAAGAAGCTAGCAATGTACGTAATACTTAGGTACTATTATTTATACTGTGCCAATGGGGTCAATTCGAAAGTGAGTTCGTTAAATAAGACACTAAAATTTAAATGAGAAACGTCAAACATGATTTCGACCGCTATGTGCTATGCAAAATAGCTTTATGTGCCCAGTAAAAGCTAATACGCTTGGCTCTGTAATATTTATGGTATGTTTAGCCAGTACCATTACCATGAGTATACGCAAACCGTTCTCGTTATCGTAATCTATCGGAAATACTGCTCGTTGCCAATACAAGTAAAAGGGACCGAACGATAGTTTTCTGTTACGAGAACGGTTTGCATAAAGCCATGGTACCTACACACACCGATCCAGAAAGCCGACTCGCGTAAAAGTATTGGGGAATTCAAGTGTTTTGATATAAAAGCTTCTTCAGTATACCTATCTGTATATTTTTTGTGAAATTAAATAGGGACCAATCTAGACGGTAAATACAATACCGTACAGAATTATTATTTACAGTGAAACAACATAACCTTTTCACCACAAAGATACTTTGAAAAGATGCGGTATTTTTTTATGTATTAGAATGTATAAGTATTTGTTTTTTGTATAACCGCAGAAGTGTACTTATTTATGAACACTTCTGTATTATTTTCTTAAAATTACATTAGTCTAAAATAAATGTTTATGAATTCACGAAAAAACTACCCACTAAGTTTAAAACCATGGCTATCTTGCTACCGCATTTAAAATGCGGTAACTAACGAATGCTTTATAAATCTGTTTAAAATGCACATTATTTGAAGGAAAATTATTCGAAATGGGCTACAAATACGAAAGTTTCGTAAAACAAAGACTCCGGAACCTGTTTCGTAAAAATCTCACGATTGGCGAATTCGCGCGGCCGGCGAAGCAACTTTTTTTATTCGACTTTTTTAATAGCTCTGGAACTTGGTTATAAGGCGATTTAAAAAGATAATTAACATAAATTTAGGCAAAATAAGGAGAGGAGTACTTACGTTTATTTGATTTTGTTGCACAATGTAATCCGTAACTTAATTCTGATAACACAGGTGTTTAAAACAGCAATGTCTGGCGGACTCGTGACCAAGCGGGCATTAACACTTGCGGTACTGCCAACGTAACGCAGTTTATCAATATTTCACGTTAGGAGTGAGTGACTGTTTGCTTGTAATGTTTCCAGTAGTAAAAAGATGTGTAAATCAATAAAATAACGTTAAATAATTTCTTTGCAATGCAGTAAATTCAACGGTCTGTAATTATTAAAACAGTATTCTTCGTTCCAACAAATAACCACAATAACTTTCACATCATACTATTAGAGACACAGTTATAACTGCGCACTAACGTAATTCATTTCTATTTTGACTCATCATCTTTAATTATTTTGTTCTTCATTTAATTATTTTCAGTTTATAACCGACTACAACGGAATACGCTCTGAGTTTTTCAGAACTTACGTGCGGAATTTAATTTTATATAATTATGCGAAGTAATTGAACGATGCGTTTTAAGTACCCATTGGGCCCACCGGATCCTTGTGGGGTAGCCCCCCCAAGGATCCGGTCTGCCCAGTCCCTCTTACTATGCGAGGAGGCCTGTCGTATATTATAGGCCAATAATGATGACGATGAACTGATTACGAAATTGGGAGCTTGTTTGTTTGACACATCTATGAATGTATCCAAGGAGGAATAAATTATGATATCACGAATGATAAATAAAATTATTTCAAAATCAAACAAAATTTATTTCATCGCTTTCATCCAATTAGTAAATACACAATTAACATTTCTAAAACTTATTTGAATACATAATTTACTAGAGAATTTGTCCAGACCAATAGAGATCTGTACTTTTTTACAGCACTGTTACTAGCCTTCCACATTCGAATTAAACTATTTTTTACCTAGAATTGGGATTATTTACAGTTTCATTAAAATCAACGGCATTAAGAGTTTTTCTCCTTTCTTTAGAACTCTCGAGAACATCTGCGAATGTTTCGACGGGCGCAGAGTTATTTAGGAAACCATCGCTAAAACTGCTGTTTACGTATAGGTAATTTCTTACTCTCCGATTTTGACTGTTCAAGTTCTTGGTTCTTGATTTGTTAATTGCATTGTTGATAGGTGAATTATCGCTGGATCTATTCATCGAAGTATTATGCTTAACATATTTTGGAGTGATATAATTTTCTTTATTGTATTTTTTTCGATTTAAGTCGTGCAACTGTAATTAAAAACAACAAGAAGTGACATTGTCTTTTACTATTAACTTGAAATTTAAAGGTACTATAGACATACTCACCATCTGTATTCTTGCTTTTTCTCGCGCCATACGTTCTTCTTTAAATCTTTTCAAAAGTTCTTCTTTGGATTCCATTTTTGGTGCAATTCAGTGATATTGAGACTCAATGAATCGTTTGATGCTCATGGGCAGTGGTGATCACTTACCATCAACTTATTCGAATAATCATTTGCCTTCCCTTCTATAAAAAAGAAAAAAGGCGTAGATAATCGATCTACCTTCTTTTCTCAATTTATTTCATAATGGATACCTTTTCAATCCATTAAATTTACGCGGTTAAAATTTTAACTCAAACAGCCCCACAACAAATTCAAAAGTAATTTTCGAATAAAGTCAGTTAACCGTCATACAATATTGATAGCGTTTGTTTGCTTGTTTTTAGATTCGTTCGAAGTAGAATCAAAGTGGATTTGTGGTTTTTGAGTTGTATTTGTGTTAATTAATAATGGAATCCGTGAAAGAACATTTAAACAAACTCAGAGAAGAACGCATCGCTAGGGAAAAGTCTAGAATTGACAAGGTAAGTTATTTTCGTGTATACATTACACCTGATGTTTATTTGAATTTTGTCATTAATTTCCTTAATATATCTTTAATTTGACTTATGTTGCTCATTTTTAGAGTAATTATGTATTAAAACCTTGCGTTAAACTAAGTATGCGTTATTTTCCAGTTGCGCGAATTAAATCTGAAAAAGTACAACCAAAATGAGCCTCAGAACACTCCGAGGCCGTCTTCGAACGTCTCTATTGCTAACAAGTCTCTTAAAACAGAAACCAAACCAAAAATTGACATAATTAAAAGCAATATTGCTAGATGCGCTTCAAGCCATGTAAAAAACAACTTTCATCACAACGGGATCTCTAAACGGCATATGTCTGCACCGATGCTTGCTAACAAGCCTGAGATCAAAACCAATTTAACGAGCAGACCTGTAGTGAATAAAATCCCAACATTTGTTAATAAAAAAGTTACGGACCTAAAAAATATAAAAGACGTGCCTAAAAATAAAGACTTCATTAGTAGCAACAAAATAATATCAAAACCTGATTATAAAATCACCCTTGAATCTAGTAAAATGGAACCTAAAATGGTTCGGAAAAGTATGGCACCGATCAAGTTTGCAAATCAAACTAAACTGTTTGACAAATCAAAGATTCCTGAAATTACTAGAAAAAGTATATTGCCAACAAAGGTTGATGTGTCAAACAGACAATCTGTATTTGATCGTTTATACAAGCCGAAAATGGTTCAAAAGAAAGAATTAAGCGACACAGAAGCACAGAAGCTTCAAAAAGATCCAGTGTTTTTACAAAAAGTAATGCATCAAGGAGGACTGATTGCGAACAAACGTCATACCGTTTTTGAACCTAAGCTAACAAAAACTGCTCCAACCAGAAGATCAATTTCTGCTGTTCATTTCAAGCGCATAAGCAAAAAGGAGCTTGGCAACTGCTTTCAAAAATGGTCATCTATTGGTGAGAAACTTAACGAAGTACACTTGAAAAACATTAATGAGGACGACTCCGTTAAGCAAGATGTGGTTACTTCATCAATTAAAAGTGAGTGCAAGAAGGCACGTTTTCAAACTCCAGTAGCCAACTTTAACACTCCAAAGCCAGAGGAACTACGAAGCCGTCTCACAAACTGGCTGAAGTCACGTGGCAAATCCGTTGAGTCCTACCATCACTTACAGTGTTTCGGTATACATCACATAGCAACGAAAGCTTTCAAGCCTCTCAACATACCACCTGAACCGGTGCAGTTTGATGATGATGACGAAAATAAAGAGAATATAGCATTAGAACATGATAGTGACAATGAGTCGTACACAGACAACATAAATGATCAGAAAAATGATTTTAACAATTACGCTACTAACAAGTGGCGTAGCAGAGTCAGTTATGTTAGTGACAGTGTAGGCTTGAATGACAGTAATGATACTGACACTACGTTGAACTCTGATGAAGTTTTGCCGGTTGATGAGTTGCTGTTGGGTGCCTTGAATGACGTGACTGAACTGCTACGTGAGGTGAGGTTTCAAATTTAACTTAGTGTTTGTAATCCCAGTTTTTACTTTCCAGAGATTTTGGTTTTGTTAAGCGTAAAATGACATAAAATGACCTGATCTTTGTGAATGTGACTGAATGTGAGTGAATCAAATGAATGTGTTCGAGAAATTGTCAGTCCTTCAGAGCCCCTGAGAATGGGGGCCCTGGACACGGGCCCCATGTGCCCTTATGGTGTAGATGGTATTGAACCTTACCCATTAAATTGACATTTTAACACCTTTAAAAAAAAAAGATAACTTTAAACAGTTTCTAATCCTGTTATTTGAAGAGGAGTGTGAACCTACGGCAATAATGTTAACAAATTTTGACCAATTTCTGATCAGTCAGAACGAAATCTAGGTCTATATGTTTTGGTTTTTACACTATAATCAATAAATTCAGTTTTATTGTTGTTTCATTATTCTCATACAAAACTAATTTCGGCGTTCTGACTGACAACCTATAAAAGATTGGTCATAATTGGTTAATGTTTAAGGGATGGAATTCGTTATCGCCTTTTGTATGAAAACATGATTTTTGTTGGTTGTTGATGTGAATTAATCAATATAAGTAGATTAGGTATAGGTATAGGTATATTAGGCATAGTTATTTTTGTAAGTCTTAATTATGCACAAACTGAATTATAGTTTAGCTCAAAAATTTGCTCTTTAGCTAGCTTGTTCCTAACTCAACACTTCGATTCGTCCTTTTGGCTATACCCCGGCTGTATATACAGTCAACCAAAAAGATTTCTAAGTTAACAAAGCAAATTTAGTCTGCTTGCAGTGACATAGTAAAATACTAAAAATTACATTATACATTTTGACGTCATCTTTCTTGACTTTCTGTGATTGGCTTGGCTGACTGTACAAAAAATACTTTTCCACAGTGAAATCTTGTCACAGTTACTATAATGTAATTTGATAAATTAATTGACAAAGTGTCACAGTTGCCTGGCGATCACCATTCTGTGTTCAGAGTATTAACGACCTAAACGTAGTAAGATCTAATTACACTTGACATTACAAAGTAATAAAAATCTCAACTCAATCTCCAGGGTTTCGATTGGGAGCAATGCGCGCGCTGGCTTCGCGCCCTCCGCGAGCGGTTCCCTTACGCGCCGAGCCTGGCTGCGTACTGGGAGTGCCGCGCGGCCCTGGAGGAGACGAGAGGAGACTTGCCAGCGTCAGTGCAGTGCTGGGAGGAGGCTATTGCTAAGGGGACGCAGGTAAGAGTTTACGTTAAAAATGAAAAATAGTGACCAACTGCATCTTCTAGGGGGGGGGGGCCCTGCGGTATGGACCTCGCTACGCCCATGATCTTCATCCTCGCTCGGGATGGCCAGTCATGTTAATCTGTACTCATATTAGATTCGGAGGCATAGCTAGGTAACCGAAGTCTCAGATGCAAAAAAAGCAACCTATTTTATTTACATTCCGAAGGTGGGAGAATTGTTAGCTAGTTCAATACGAGGTTTGCTGGTCAGGGTCCGAGGGCCCCCTGAGCTTGGGGGCCCGCACAGTACCACCTAGCTTTTCTATAGCTACGCACCTGTAAGTGTTTGTGTGTTCCATTTTCACGGCTAACATATTTTCATAAATATTGACATGTGTAGCGCTTTATATGGAGAAGAAAGAAAGAAAAGAAAGAAACATTTACTCACTAACACAGAAGACACACAGAGTAACATAAATAAAAATTTAAACAATAAAAACAAAACGGTGGTGTGTGTGTCCTCGCGGCTGTGAATGGGACACTGGCTCAGCATAATGCTGAGGTGTAAGACACCTCAGATGGACATAGGATATTTTTTATCCCGGTATCCTGACAGATATGAGAAATGCTTCTCCTTGATAAATGGCGCTGCGATAAATGAATTCCACGTGGCTTCATCGCACACAATAATAATATTTATTTCAGGCTGTACCCATAATATTGTTAGTGCTAGGAAAAACGAATTATATAACACCTATTTTATCTTTCCCACAGCACTCCGTAGTCGACGCGAACCTAGACCAGTTGCTGGACAAGTTCATGCAGCTCAAGATCAGCCCCAGCAGTGGGAAGAGGGAACGCGTGGACCCCAAACTTGTCGACGTGAAGAACGTATTCAAGAGTACCATCATACGATTTGCAGTGCAGCAAGCTAAACTGTAAGTGAAAATAGGGTAGGGTAGATAATTTGGTGCAACTCGCTCGCGGGGCATTGACGCTATTGTACAGATCAAATATCCTAACACCGCTTAGCCTAACTTTTACTAGCAAATAAAGCTGCCAAACTTGCGGGGCGCGCTGTGATCGGTACGGTCGAGGTTATGCGCTCCCCGCGCCTAACTGTAGCCCCGCCGCCTATGGCTTTTTGCTGCTAATGCTGTCAGCGGAGGTCACCCGGTTATGCGGCGTCTATTGGATATATGCTCTGTGTGCTATTGTTTTGTTTGGCAGTCAAGTACACCCCAAGACTCAAAATAAACATTATTTTAAGAGGCGTATTACAAAGCTGAGCTGGCAACGTCGCTTTTTCGCGTTATTCTCGACAATATAACCCTTTAACCGCCACAGTCGGCTGTGGCCGTCGGCAGTTTTCCGTGCCCTTCAAGCCACGATATGCCGTTTTCCATACATTTGCGTCGGCTACAGCCGTCGTCGAGCGCTCGTAGCACGCTTTTTCGCCGTTAGCCGTGGCGTTCAAAAGGTTAAGTTAAATTGAGTGACATTCGAAAATGTTGTCAATAGGGATGTACCCTGGGTAAAAAAAACGAATTAGTTAATTAGATTATCAAAAAATATTGTACACATATTTTTTGCTTTATCAAATTCAATCAAAATTTACGTTATTTTTTGTTTAATTGACTAACTATAAAATATGTGTTCAATATTTTTGGATAATGTAAATGACGGATTAATTAGATTTTTTTTAAGAAAGGTTTTTTTCCATTGCAGTGGAAAATTCATCTAAATCGGTTGTGCGGCTTAGCTTAGCCGTGAAAGCTTAACAGAGAGACAGAGTTACTTTCACGTTTATATTATTAGTATGGATTTGCATTGTTGTCTAGTATCCATATGGTCGAATTAAAAAGGCCACTCAAATTGAGCTTTAATTAAAGTGACGTTTCAGTGACGTTTCTGTATAGGTTGACAACTAGTTGAGGGACATTTAACTACTTAATATCTAGTCAAATGCTTAAGTGTCTGAATTCGGTCAATAGGGAATCAAATCAGTGTGTGTCCAAAATATTATTATCAGATTATTAAAATTTTCAGACGTCAATCCAACCAGCAGGATCAGCCCAAATACACGATGACGCCGGTCCGTCGCAGCTCGCGCCTCAGCGGCCGCTGGAGCACCCGGAAGACCCCACTGAAGATCTGCTCGTCGGTGAAGCAGGCCGATCTGATCGGGGAGGAGGTGCTGTTCGTGCCCAACGACACACTGTGTGAGACGCCTTGAGAGCCTTAATGTAGGGTAGTTACAATGTTTTTGGTACGTCCCGTTCTTTTCATTTCAAATGATGTTTTAGAAACTTAGTATTTCGCAAATAGGGTGTGCGCAGGAAAGTCGTAATGGAGTTTAAACTATATATGACAAAAAGAAAATTTAAAAAAAAGTTACATGAAAACAGCAGATTGTTTTTAACTGTATATTTTGGGGTAAGTGTCAAAATCAATAAAAAGATTGCTATTGCCTACAACGGCAATTCGTTTCATAAGAGTTATTTATCTCGCCGGGACCGCTTCCATACAAAAATGTATCGTCTAATGGCCGAATTCAGAAACGCCACTTAAGAATTTGATTAGAGATTAAATATTTAAATCCCCTTCAACCAGTTGTCATCCTATACAAAAACGTCTCTTTAATTAAAGATCAGTCTGAGTGGCCTTTCTGAATTTGGCCAACAGTCTCCCGACAGAGAGTATCTTTATAAAAGATACAGTCATAAAAATCGGTTTTCCTCTATTGTCTAAATTTTTATTCGTTTTTATAACTACGATATTCGCTTAGGAAATACGATAAATGCTACTCCTCTGTAGATGTCGCTACGCGCGATACAGGAATTGCAAGTGGATGGAGTCGCGGGCAAAAAGTACTTGGCGTATATAGGCGGGGGGCAGGTGGAGGATGTTGGGTTACCCAGTAGGGCTGCCAGATGGCCGGTAAATCTGGGATTGTCCCGGAATTACGTATCATTGCCGCGGTATGGTTTATTATAAATAAATAAAAAACCGGCCAAGGGCGAGTCGGTTGGCCGAGTTGGACTCGCGCGCACGAAGGGTTCCGTACCATTATCTATAAAACAGAAAAAAAAACACGTTTGTTCTATGGGAGCCCCCTTAAATATATTTTTTATTATGTTTTTTAGTATTTGTTGTTATAGCGACAACAGAAATACATCATCTGTGAAAATTTCAACTGTCTAACTGTCACGGCCTGAGATACAGCCTGGTGACAGACGGACGGACGGACAGCTGAGTCTTAGTAATAGCACAGATTAGATAATAGTACTAACGTACAGAAGAATCACTGTCTAACAAAACCGGTGTTTAGGCACGAAAATATGCCTACTCATGCCTTCTCTCTTCGTCGCATAAAACGTGCTCTTTCGTGTACGCTAGGCTTGTCAGTTTTTATCCGCGTCATCCAACGACAACGACGCGCGAACCGCCCAGCGAGTGAGCGAACGGCAACCTACTGCGATTTACACCTCCGAGCAACGCGACGGCCGAGCTTACCTAAAGTGCGGAGTGAAACCCGCCTGGTAATAGGGTCCTGTTTTACCCTTTAGGTACGGAACCCTAAAAACATGTAGATTTTCACCAAAGTTTAATTGTTTTTATTTGATGTTTAATGTGGTTTTTTTTTCGTCGTCGCACGTTCCGTCTGGCAACCCGATTACCGTTCCGTTACTAGCAGTAAATTGGGCGTCATAGGCCATTGCTTTTCAAGGGCCAAAGGCTTTTTAAGCCCACCTGGAAAATAACCCTAGATACGCCAATTTGTGCTTTGTTTCTATGTAGATACGGATGGTATTAGAAACACCACAACGTTCACTTAACTATGCATACTGTATACTTGAAAAAATCACGGCTTTACTCACGATTTATTGTGCGCGGGTTGATCTGACCGGGACCGCACTCAAACCCTGAAGAAGGACTCCAATCGAGTTCGAAACATGTCGGACTATTTCTGACAATAAATCGTGAGTAAAACCGTGTGTTTTTCAAGTATTCATAATGTCTCACGAAAGTTTTAATTTGACTATGCATACTGTACTGATTATATTATTCTATCTCAGGCGATGCAATGTCTGAAGAAGGAAAGACTGGGTGGAGTTACGAGCTGAACAAAAAAATGAATAACAGCTGTGTATTGTGCTAGCCCTGATAATGACGGACTTCAAGACACTTTAGCACGGAATAGAAGGCTCTCTTTTGATCTTGTTGTAAACCGCCTTTTTACGCCTAAATTTTTGATAACAAACTAACAGCGACCGTGCAAAAACGAGGCTATTGCGGCGCGCGAAGGTCGTTTTTACCTCGCCTCAGATTTTAAAATAGGGACGCGGCAACCCACGGAGAAGGCCCGGCGAGACGGGCCTGCTGATGTACCTGTAGGTTCGCGGCTAAAGTGCGGAGTGCGCCGGGCCATACATTAGCTTAAGATTTGGCTAAATTTAGTCCGAGTTAAGTAGGTCATAGGCGTGCAGTCCATATAAGCATTTAGGCAGTCCCTACCCTGGCAAAATGACCCTGTGTCCGATTTATAACTCGTAATTCGCATTAAATTATTTCTACGATTCAAAGATACCTAAAATATTATAATTCATGAATTTTTTAAATAAAATCGGACACATGGTCGTTTTTCCAGGGTGGGCTGTCTAAATGCCTATATGGACGTCACAGCCAATGTTCTCTGAAATATAATACCATCGCGCTCAACATACGGTATAGGTAAGTCACTTTGTCGAAGCATTTGCTGCATGTGTGAGTAGATATAGAACAGTATATATGTGTGCGTATGTGTGTATACGTTTTAAAAATGGAACATAAACGAACACGACCTCTACAGTCACAAATGTCTCCCCAAAGTGATTTAGCTGTATGAGGATTCTTTTTTATATAGATTTGTATGCAATTGAATTGCTTTTAATAATTATGTAACATTATTTTAAGTCCTTAAGGTATGTCCGAGGGGAAAACCGGCTCTATACTTTCGGTGTTAAGATCTAGTTTCGAAGTTACACGCAGGTCGAGACTTCAGGACGGGCGCCGAAATTCCTCAGCGGAATTTCTGCGTTCGCGAGATTGATAAACCGCATCATGTGAAGTCGGTAATTTAAAAATGATTGTGGCCGCTCTAGCACACTAGTTTTTGTCTCTTTCGCGTCAGCGCTGTCTAAAAGAGACAGCGGACCAGTTGGAGCACTCGAAATGTTAACTTCGTTAATTAACGGATTAACGGTCTTGTGCCCAGCTATGCCCATCAGCAACAGCTTGAAGCTGTCGGCCCTGACCACTCCAAACGGTCCGTCTATGGAAACCTTTAAACATAATCCCTTAAAGTAATATGCGACAATAAAATGTATTTTAGATAGACAGACCCTGACAGACAGGTCCTTTCACTCTGTTCTCCCTTAATATTAAGGTATTTCTCAATTCTAATTTAAATTTTCATCAGCAATGGGTCCAATATGAAACGGTGTCGCCGTCGAAGTGGCTAAACTTAAAATAAACGTCTAACTCGATTTTGTATAGCACCAAGCTGTCAAAAACAAGTTTTTTTTTTAATTTACTGAACACACTTTCGAATTTGCCCAGCTGATTTCATAAAAACAAAACTATTTTTACTTTATTTATATTAAATCGCTTGTTTGCTTTTAAAAATGGTATCTGTGTATACTATAAACATAATTTAGATTTAGTAACTTTCCTCTTCATTTTTATACTAAAGGCCACCTTCATTATCTACTATAAGATATCTTTTGAGAACCTACGATTTGAACGTAGAGGATTTTTTTTTTTTACTATCCTGAGTGCGTTTTTCCAACGCAAAGGCTGACAGATCTTATTAGAGGGGTCCTTACGGACACATTTCGACTCTAGGATCTTATGTAAGGCTGACAGATTATGTGCGGCAGGCTTTATATTTTACAATTTGCCAGTGACAATAAAAGTATTTTGTTATAAATGTTGTTTTATTTAGTCCATATGGCACTAAGCTTAGATTCGTAGACAAATATGGATTTCACCCCCCGTAGCACACTAATTTATATCGCGCACATACAGCATTCGTCCTTTCGCCACATATTAGTTAAAAAGTGACAGATGCTTTATGGGCGCGATAAAAGATAGTGTGGTCTCAGGGATGTAGGACATTGTCCCCGCAAGTCCTTATTTTCATTAATATCTTGGGAATGTCAATGTGATACCACAAAGTTCAATGGTGGTGTAGAAATCCATTTTGTTGAACGTGCATCCATAGGTTGTACTTCGTACATCGTCATCGTATATGATCTGTGACATTAGTTGACTGCAAAAGAATGATCCAAATCGGTTCAGCCATCTCCAAGCAATCGGTGAACATGCATATTAAATTAACAAAAAGAACAAATATACGCGTCGTATTGAGAACGTTTCTTGAAGTCGGTTAATAAGCTTCTTGGTTCGCTGACTCCGCTTTCAGACTTGGCTAGTATAACTGGTTAAAAGTCAAAAACAATAGATGATATTTGCCCTGGTTCTACATACATTGGAAGTAAGTACAATGGATTCACCCATACTTACTAGTCTTATTTAGTAAACAAGTTTCTAACCTCAAAATTTCCAATATTTGGGTGAAACAGCTGTCTTATGCTAAATAAAGCAAACCAAGCTAAAAATTGGCAAAGTGACTTCTAAAATATTGTCTCCGGTTCCTTTATTTGCAAGCAACCGGCTGTTTTAGCCAATAAAGGTGCATTTTGAGGTTAGAAACTTGTTTACCAAATAAGACAAGTATGGATGAATCCGCTGTAAGTAGGAACATTTTGCGGAAACTGAGCAACGTCACTTTTTTGTTGTGTGCCTGATTTGAATGTTTGACTCATACTTATGCTCATACTACCTGCTTTGTTAGTGGATGGGTATTGACTACAATAAATAATTGAAATGCGTTCTAATACCTGAATATAGAATAACTTTTGTGTGAAGTAACAAAGTGTTTGTCCAAAACGCAAAACAAGATAGGGAACAAGGTCGCCTTTATATTAATTGTATTTGTTTTGTCAATTTTTAAGTGTTTTTGATGTTCAAAAAAAAGTTTACACTATATACAAAATACTTTTATCTACACCCATATCATAAAACCTCCATAATGTAATCAAAAACTGTAGGAAATGACCACCAATATGACAACCTGTACTGTAATGTTAGTACAGTATCGATTTTAGTATCGTAATTTTCATAACGATACAGATATGAGCTACAGGCCCCATCGTCGCCGCAGCCGGAGGGGCCCCATCGTCGCCGTATCGCCGTTTATAATATGCGTGTAGATAAAGTTATGTATGCAACTCTGCATAATTTGGCCTTAAAACACACGTGCGATCTTATTATGAAACTCGCTAAAAGCTCGTTTCATAAAACCGCACTCGTGTTTTAAGGCCTATCATTATGCAACCGTTGCATAAACTACTATTTTCCAATGCAATTAAAGCAGGGTGATCAACCTTTTTTTGTCTGGGTCCGAATATGTGTGACTGTTGTGCCCTCAAAAATCTATATTACACTCGACATTTACTTTGTACTTACGACATTTACTTGTAGTCCATAGAAAAGTTAGTTAACCAATAATTGGTAAGAAATCAATAACTTTTGTAACCAAAAGTGTACCGTATGAATACGTTCGGTTCAATGGCCGACGATGCCCCATCGTGTAGCAGGGCTATATAAGATTCTTGACGTTGCGAAATAAATAGGAGGCAGACCAAGTTTCAGAACGCAAACAGCCTTGTTTCTAGTCGTTCATTGGTTCGCCGATTCCGTCATTTCATTCCTTCCTAGAATTTGACTGACAGGACATTGTCTGTCAGTCAAGTGGCATTATCAAAGAGGCATTATTTGAAAAATTGCTTTTACTTCGGCTGTGCGTTCTGTTTCAGTTAATTATTTTCAATGTACATAGTTTTAATAAGAAATTGTCTTATTTAGTTCATAATAGTGATTGTGATACGTTGTTTCTGTGATTTGAGTGTTTTATGTGATTTTTGCGGTCAGCTGACATTTGATTTGTCTAGATTTTGGTAAGTTTTTATAATTACCCGAATTTTTCTTTACTTTTTAAATTATTTACCGGTTAAAAATGCGCTTAAAAAATCATGTCGTGCATTTATTAATTACCTACTTCTTGTGATCCTTATTTTTTTTAAAGTATCAACTGAAATGAAAGAGAAAGGTTTCGAAATAGTTTTTTGCGATTTATATTTTTTGTTGATCATTATTGTTACCACGTGCTTCTAAAAATAAACACAATGAATAATGAAATGAGAGCACTTTAGATTTTTTTGTGGTGTGAATCATACTGAAAGCTATTTCGTAATATTTTTGTACCAACTGAAAATTCCAATACATGGAAGTTTTAAAACTTTTAAAACGTTTTTTTGTTTCGTTTTGACAAAAAGCGTTTTTTTTATACTAGGTACTGGTATGTTGAATTGCTTCTCTTTCAAATTGTCCTGAATTCATATTCATAAAATGATGCAAACTAAATCTTTATTCTTAATTTAAAAACACCTCCCTGATTTGGAGGGTCAGAAATTATTGACAGCAAAAGCTGCCCATACATGAATTAAATAATTTAAGTCTCTTTATTTTAAAATCTATCTAGATCAATCTATTTCTATGGAAGACCAATCCTAATCATTCTAAAAGAAAATCATGTTATAAATATTCACTAGTCCAAGGGACAAGCTACTTTATTTTCTAATATTTTATGACTGGGGGATTTGTGGGTGGAATTTTTACAAAAAAAGGTTTGAATAGAGTGTTCCTTTGTTTCTATGTCAGATGAAAAGCCGGCTATGAATATACATTGTCTATGTATGTTCAAGTTTTTTTGTAGTGTAGGAATTATGGGATATTCTCAAATTCAAATTATATATAGTGCGAGAAGATTAAATGCAGTTGAACCTATGGATGACCACTTTTTTTGTGTGAATCTGATACTCCTTGAAAAAAAATCCTGTATAAAAAGGTGCATTTCTTTTACATACACCTCTAGTATAGAGGGCTTTCTTTCTTGGTTTTTTTTTTCTATTATTTTTAATTGAATTCAAAAAAGGAGGAGGTTCTCAATTTGTCGGAATCTTTTTTTTCTCATTTACTGATCCAACTCTCATTAGATTGTCAATTGATATGCCACATCCCAATCAATGTGGCTTTGTGTGTCAATTAGGTTCAGAATTGTCCATCCTCTTCTTATTAGGGTGAGGCCTCAGTGTTTGATTTGAACTATATCCATTTTTAAGACTTCATGCATAGTTTTGACCTATACGAAGAAAACATGCATTCAATAGTCAATTCAGCAAAGACATGTTGTTTCTTACAGTATGTACCTGTTAATAATAAAGCCTTTTATTTTTCTGAGATTTGTTTCAACTACATGTATCCTAATTTATCTTCAGTTTGTCCTCTGGCAAAGCCTCACTGAACTTTTCTATTCCTTCCTATCCATCAGCAGTCGGCAACCTTTTGGCTGGCAAAGGCTAGCTACCACTTTTGTAGTGGTAGAGCCAAACAGTAATCCTCACCAGATGATTACTGTTCAAATGGGCCGGCTCAACCAGGGTAGTACCACACTCTCATAGAATATCAGTGCAAAGTAATAGCTTGCTATTGTGTTTTGTATGGTGAGTGACGAGATCCGGAGGCCTATTCCCTCATCCCCATCCCTTCCCCATTCCCCAACCTCCATAGACTGGCAACACATTGGCAGCATCTCTGGTCTTGCAGAGTCCATAGGCAGCGGTGACCGCTTTCCATCAGGTAGGCCGTCCGCCAGTTTGTCAGTCAATTGACATAAAAAAAAAACCTAGTTGCCAAATGGGGTAGAAGCAGGCTGCACCATATTATTTATTCTGTGGCTGCACTAGTTCATACTTTTGTTAATAGTTCTAGGATCTCTCTATCTATATAGGTATTATAATGCCTATTTAGACTTTCATTTACAAAACAGTCGCGGGCCGCCAAGAGGAAATCCGGGGGCAGCCACAGGCCGCGCGTTGTCGACCTCTGCTATCCATAGCAAATCAGTTCCATGCTACCCTTGCCATATCTCGGATTTCGTCCTCCCATCTCTTTTTCTGTCTTCTTTTTCCATGTCATGTGGGTACCATTATTGTAATATGTACCTACCTATTACCTATGTTTATTAATATTGTCAACAATATGTGTGAATTCCCAAATCTGCACCAGGCCTGTGTGAGGAATAATGCCCAGTCTCTCATCGCGAGAGCAGGCCTCTGCCCAGCAATCGGATGATCATAATGATTTGCAAGTATTTTTGTTGCTTGTGCAATAAAATGTTAATTACTTATTATTATTAACATTATATGCCTTCATCAAACATGCTAGTAGGTTAATACATCCTTGACCTGATGGCATTACATTTCAATTTATTGATAAGGATAATTGCAGTCGCAATCTGGTCCATTTACAAGAGACCTTTTCGCGTAAACGTACACATGTACTATGCTTCTGCTGGCGAATTCTTTTATCAATATTCCCCCGGGAACTGTGCGTTTTTTAAGCCCCCGCCCTCAGTGGCGTAACTATACCATCTGGGGGCCGTGGCAAATACTTTTGATGGGGCCCTATCAGTAAAAATCGTCACGTTGTACTATATTTTTGAGCTCGCCTCTTGTGCCGGGGCCCTGTTGGGTCGGGGGCCCGTGGCACTTTGCCAGCCCTGCCACCCTATTGTTACGCCACTGCCCGCCCTAGCCCTTGATCAAGGTGCAAACCAGACTTTCTTTCGGCGCCCTTATACCTATATAGATAGACACTTTCACTTCGCCTTTTTCCTAAATAACTTCATAGATCCTCACAGCGAGCCCTTTCATTTGAAATGTCACACGCCTAGGTTTGCAAAACTGTTTTTTTTTTTTCATTTTCTAATTAATCCTCTAAAAGTTGCCCCCATGTTAAAAATTCATTTATTTACGTCACACTTCCGTGTTGTGGTCAGTGACTAACATATGTGTACCGATTTCAACTCAAATTGGCTGTGACAAACGGACAGAAAGACAGACAGACACACGAGTGATGCTATAAGGGTTCCGTTGTTTCCTTTTGATGTACGGACCCTAAAAATAAACGTACTATTTATATTAATTTATAAATTTGCCTATAAGTATGTAATGTGATGGAAACTTGATTAAATAGGTATATACTCGCGATAAATAGGTATAACGGTTTTTGTTTCGCTGCAATCGGGTAAAAATCGCTTGTAAGAAGCAAGCCTTGTAAATAAATAATTAAGAGTAATTCAGATTTGATTATAAACATCTTTATATTTACTACAGTAGAATACTATAGTACCTATAGTACAGTTCATTGCGTACCTATAGGGAAACATTATGCTGCAATTAAACTTTGATCTATCAATGAGTCATCGGAATTAATCCCGCTGTGCTCTCATTTGGTAGGTATTACGCGTTGTCATAAATCGATACGAATAAATGAAATGGTTCTCAAATTTATACTGTTTACTACCTTCTGCCCGCGACTTCGTTCTTGTTGGATTGGGATGAAAAGAACCCACCTATCGAATGTGTTAATCCAGGGCATAAGCTATCCTCATTCCAAATTACATAAAAATCCGTCCAGCCATTGACGCGTGAAGGAGTAACAAACATACTAACTCGCACACGTACGCAGAGTACGCACACATTTTTTTTTGATAAATTTTTGTATGGAGTTATCTTGAGTCCTGCGGCCCTAGCATGCCAGACACGGGGATAAGTTAAGCCCGTTTATCTCTCTGCGGCCCTAACATGCATGCCACAAAGATAAATTAAACCCGTTTATCTCTATGACTATCTCTTTCGTCGGCACTAGTGTTAGAGACGCACTTAGAGATAACACGGTTTAACTTATACCAGTGTCTGGCATGCTAGGGCTGCTTGGGGAGGACACAGGCTACTGTTTTTATAAAACAATCAACCCCTAAGAGTGTGAAGTAGGGGTTGGATAATGTAAGTAGCATGAAAATTCGCTGTTTGTTAAAGAGTCATTTCCTCGCAGGCGAAGTAGGGGGCAAAAGCGGGTAAAAAAGGGATTTGATAAATTAAACACAGTACAAAAACAGAAAGAGAAGATGTATCCAAATAAGTGCTTAGGTTAAAAAAGGGTCACGTGAGGGGACGCGAGAGAAAAAACCTACGAACGCGAGCAATTTCAATCCTCATGTACCTATATAAGTTGAGTATCCCCAGTCTAGGTTAATAGTAATCGATAACGTGTTGACGAGACGAGATTGACGAGATAATATGAAGTGCTCGTTTATCTGATACTAGCGGACCTGCCATAACATCGCCCGCGGGAGAAAACTTTGAACCCCCTTTTCACCCCCTCAGGGGTTGAATTACGATAATTCCTTTGTTAGTGCGACCCTGCAATCTAAAGGAGACCTACTTAAAATTTAATTGATCTTTAATTAAAGTTACTTACCTAAGCCAGTTATTATTTCTTACTTTTCAAAGGGGTTTTTGGAGTCGGCTTTTTTATTTGTTAAATTATTATTTTATTACTGTCGAATATTTATTCTGCCTGCAGCTGGATATTAACAGGAGATATAGATATTAATGGGAGAGGGCACTGTCTTCTGTAACACAGGTCTTCAGTAGCTAGCTCAGAAGTCAGGGACTTCAATTGAATATTGTACCTATTTTTGTCAATAAATCATTATTATTATTATTATATTACAAAGTTCAATGCTGTGACAAAATAACAATGTCACCGTGTTGTTAGCGTATCAAATTACTTTTAAATATGAAAGCTAAACTAGCGCTGCGCCATCGAGTCAGTTAAAAACGCGAATGTGACCTTGTTACAATAACTATTTTCGTATAAAGTTAAAAGTTAGATTGCAGGCCGCTGAATTCGGTACTAGCGACCTAGAACATGGACGACACATTCGCGTTCCTGTACAGCGGGTTTGCCTTCGACACAGCACGCCAATTGAACAAAAACTTGTTACTTAATTGAATGAATGTTACCAACGTACAGTTGCAAAAAAGGCCTTTTGACGTAGTTGATTGTGATACAACCTTTCCTTGTCAGTCTCATGTCACAAAGATCCTTCTTATGCTATAGAATACATCAGCATGCAATGCTTCATGTGGTGTTTTAAAAACAAATTCGCGTAATAAATACCTAAGTTCAAATATCAACGCTAGACCAAGGGGGTGGAATGAGACGGTTCACTCGGCTGAATGCTCATACGAGTGAATGTTTATTGTAGTATTCATTCCATGTTCACACGACACAGACTAAAATGAACATTCATCCGTTTTCTCAAATATGTCGTCATCGAAGGAAGTTTTTTTTATCAAAAATGGTTGTGCGTTTGATCTCAGTCTCACCTGATGTTAAGTGACGACGAGGTCGAAGGTGGTACACGCTTACCCAGAAAATGCCTATTCACTCTTGCCTTGAAAACACCAAGGTTATACGATTCCGGGAATACAGACGCAGGGAGAGCGTTCCACTCCTTGGCTGAACGAATGATGAGTGACGAAGCAAACCGCTTCGTGCGCACCACTGAACCACATGCGGATGGAAACCCTCCCGGCGTCGGGTAGACCGGTGGGAGAAAGTGGAGGGTGGGATGAGGTTGTGTGAATCGGAGTTCGTTATACCATCTTTAAACAGAAATAATATATCATCCGTCCTCCACAGTAAGAAAGAAAGAAGGAAAGAGAGAAAGACATTTATTCACTTCACAAGCCACACAATAATAAAAAACAACCAAATAACAGAGAAAGAAAAACGAAGGTTGTGTGTCATCGCGGAAGTGAATCGGTCATTGGCTTAGAGATGGGTAACTCATGAGAGATAGATACAAAAGATATGAATCAATCCGTTTCCATCCATCACTCTTTATATCAGTTCACATCCGAATGTATTAGTGTATCTTTACAACTCATTCTCTCACGACGTTGTTTTCTGTCTATCTGTGTCGTAAACAAATTATTATATTACCTGAGCCGGGATGGCCGGCACTCCAAGGCCACGGAATTAAAGATTTTACGGTTTTGTGCCGACCAATGTAAAGTGCAAACAGATTTAAGTACTTATCTATCTTTCTAACTTATTGGATTGAGTTGAGACCGAAGCGCTGCGTCACGAGCTCGCGAGCGTGAGCTACTGAACTGATACTTGATTGATATCTTTTCTTTTCAGTGATACATTATGCTCAGTATGCGAGAGAAATGGCCGAACTCGAGTGAATGTACTCTCTATGTTCAGACGTTAAATTTTCTTTCATTCGGAGCGGGAATGAATGATGCCGAATGCCGATATCCAACATCACTCAATCGGTTCATTCATGAACGCATTCGTCACTTGGTTCATTTTGTGTTCAGGCGTTTCATTTCGAATGAAAGATGCTGAATGAAAGAGATAAATGAACAAAAGGTGAACCGTCTGAAGCCACCTTTCGCACTTTATACCTCATTTACATGGTGCCACTGCCACTGCTGCTCGCGCTGCCAAAAATAATTCCCGCATACTGCTTTCGAAGGCAGTGCGTGTTTGCATGCTGCTTCCTGACCCACTACGCGCCGCAACGCGAGTAGCAGCGGCAGGAGCAGAAGAAGTGGCCCATTTAGATACTCGCGCTGCACACTGCCATGCCCACTGCCCTGCTCACTTCGGCTGCATGGGCAACGCGAGTAGCAGCGGCTGGAGCAGAAGAACTGACCCATTTATACTCGCGCTGCCCACTTCCATGCCCACTTCCCTGCTCACTTCAGGTGCATGGGCAACGCGAGTAGCAGCGGCTGGAGCAGAAGAACTGACCCATTTATACTCGCGCTGCCCACTTCCATGCCCACTTCCCTGCTCACTTCGGGTGCATGGGCAACGCGAGTAGCAGCGGCTGGAGCAGAGGATCTGACCCATTTATACTCGCGCTGCCCACTTCCATGCCCACTTCCCTGCTCACTTCGGCTGCATGGGCAACGCGAGTAGCAGCGGCAGGAGCATAAGGGATGATTAGGCATATGTTCGTACCTAAACACCGGCTTTGTTAGACAGGGATGCTTCTGTACGTTAGTACTAGGACCGATTATTATTCTTAGTTTTAGATTTTTGATTCTGATAATCTTATTTTTAACTTAAATTGTACTGTAACGGTCTGCTTCATGGAAGTGGACGATTATCCCACGAACCCATTGAAATTGCGTAAGCGTCAGCAGAGATAATATTGTTGTAACTATCAGCAAACTCTTTGAATTGCGCAAGCACGTATAGAATTGATGAAACTAGCATAATACGTGGGAACTGAGGTCGTTTTCAGCTGTTATCACCTGTTATGTTAGCGGGTAGGTAATAACTATCATTTAAAAACCAATTTGGTCGTTTCGTTACAACTTGGCAATTATATTTTGCGATTGGTTCGTATGGGTCGCTCAAAACTTCTATAACAACTATACGCTTACGTCAGCAACTTGGCGATTTGTTTAACAGACTATCCAACCGTTTTGCAATTTTTTTTAAGAAATTGTGTCAATTATGATACTAAACGATTATTCCTTTATTATAAAAAAAAAAATGTTAAATTGTCTATAATACGATTGGAAACAAAACAACTTCGTAACAAAATGGGGAATCTAAAAGTTTCTAACGTAAGCTAGCTAAATTTTGAGACATACTCTAGCTAAGCACGATGCGATTTGCAAATAAAATGTGGAATACGTGAGTGGACTTGGAAATTTTGGTCGCAGTGTGTGAGTGTATAGATGCATGAGCATGACTATTGGTTGAAAGGCATGCTACAAGAACTTTTCTGCTATAAGTAACTATAATTGAAATACCGTTTAATCAAATATATCTACCTCACGTCTAAACAATAATTTGTTTTTTATTTAAACTTATGTAATTGATTAATAAACGAATACACAGGAAAATGTTAGATTTAAGGCCCGAGCACACCAAACGCGGTTGCGGCGCGTTTGCGGCGCGAACGCGGGTCCGCGCCGTTGTCGAACAGCGCGAGCGAATTTACCATGCCACACCAAAGTAGCCGCGGGACCGCTGCGGTCCCGCGCCGCCGCGGTGTGGCATGGTATATTCGCCCGCCCCGTTCGACAACGGCGCGGACCCGCGTTCGCGCCGCAAACGCGCCGCAACCGCGTTTGATTTGCCCCGGCCTTTAAACTCTTGCAATTTATACAAAGATTTGTAATATAAACGGGACTCTACCGCGATTATGAACTATTATTTACCTCGACGTTTTGACCGTATTGCTAGGTTTAAATCAGTTCCGTACCCGAAGGGATCAACGGGACCCTATTACCATAGTATAATCAAGTAGGTATACAGTATTCCATCTTCATACAAACGGCCGAAACTACGCGTTTTGAAATCTCGGTGAACTTCGGTATACCGTACACAATTATGGCACGAGAATTTTTGATATTTTGGATATGTTAAAAGCAAAATACATACAATACAGTGTCACTTTTGAAACTAGAAATAAGAATGAAGTAGAAATAATTAATATTATTACCGAGCGGTCATATGTAATTATTTCGAGGACACTGCCGAGACAACATACTGCTTACTTGTTTATACTGTGCTATTACTGAGCCTGCAACTGCTGACGGACGTCCGTCTGACAGAGGCCTCTAGTCCAGCAACGGTAAGAGCTATAGAAGGTCGGAATTTTCACAGTATATGTGTTGTTTGTTATGGCGTGAATACTAGCAAATAATTAAAATATCAAAATGTTTTAAGCCTGAGAAGATCCCCATACATTAATTAATACACTAAAAATTTAATGATTTTCGACCAATTATGTTCCAGCTGTATGTCCATAACGGCTTAAGTTTCAGCTATCTTTTTTTTTTTAAATAATAAACTGACCAGCTATTGACGTCAGTCTCACGTGATGGTAAGTGATGACGAGGCCGAAGATGTAGCTCGCTGGTTCAGTAACAGCCTATGCACTCTTGTTTGTTGAAGAGATCTAAATTATACTTGACAGGAAATACAGACGACGGGAGTGAATTCCAGTCCTTAGCGGTTCGCATTAGGAAGGATGAGGCGAATCGCTTCGTGCGAATGAGTGGAATAGCGACAACATAAGGATGAAGACGCTCCCGACGTCCGGACGTTCGGTGGTAGAACGGAGAGGGTGGAATCAAATCGTATAATTCCTGCGCACACTCCCCAAAATATAACCTATAGAAAACAGACAAACTAGCAACTCTCCGACGGTGACCGAGGCTTTGTACTTTGACCCCAACCGATAGAGCAGCACCAATGAGTCTAAGAGCCCGCCGCTCTACTGAATCCAAAGCGGCTAGCTGATACTTGGCGGAGCCGTCCCAAATTTGCCCTGCACGTCTAGCACGACCTGCCCGCGAGTCGTTTGTCGCTCAGTGCATCCCTTACATACTTGACTTGTTAGACAGAGACGCACTGAGCGACAAACGACTCGCGGGCATGTCGTGCTAGCCCCCCTGATTTTAGTTTATACTCCATAGTTTAACAACAGATATCAATTCAATCGCGTTCTGTATTATAGAAATGTGAAAAATATATTGAAATCAAACCATAAAATTACCACTCCAGCTTAACAATCTGCCAATTTAGTTGCAACTGTCAAAGTTCTTATATCATTAACATAAAGTCTATTATTGATTAGTTCAGACCGTGCCTCATTGGCGTAGTACGGAACCCTCGGAGCGCGAGTCCGACTCGCACTTGACCGGTTTTGTGGAACAAATAAAGGAAAAGTTCTAATTGGAAACCGTTAAAAATGGGGGGCAAAAAGTTAATTCACCGGTACCATCAATTCGTCCACCGTTGGGCCCCGTCTTCCTTATTTCCCTAGTCCTGTGCCAGTCGCATTCAGCATCTGGCCAACAATTTAAATAGTAATTATGTTTCAAATTACATAACGCACATTTGGCGTTGTATTAAGTACAGTTGACTTTCTACACCGGTTTGTACACGTTCACTTTTAGTTGCCTGTGGCGTGAGTGTTGTTGTCTGCATACGGAATGACCAGCGATCTCAAAGAAGTATGCGTTCAATACAACTGTATTGAACAAGAAACCCATCTATTCGAACGAAGCTTTATTGCCGACATCTTAGTTTTAATTACATTTACACAGTCTCATTTTGCCTGATTCATCGTCGTCTTTCATTGCTCGCTAGAAGTTAAGAACCACGAAAACAAAACGCATGAATCAACCAGTAATAGACCTTTCTTGAATGTAATAAGAACTCTGATCGAGGCAATATTTACTGAGTGTGCGATCGATGGTGTCAAACTCGCGTTTTGACACCAAAAAAGTGACCATCGCGAAAATCGCCGTTGGGCAGTTCCTTACTTTATAATTTCTATGGGAATGCCTAATTTATTGAACTTATAACGACCATCATTGTTTACTTTAATCGCTTAACTGTTGATATATTTGACACTAGTTAAAAATTTAAATATTTTATATGCCGCAAATGTCAAATTTTAATTTTCGTAGTAGGTAACCAAGGTAGGTAGGTGTTGGCTGAATGTTTCATTTATGCTAATGTCCAATGGGCTTAAAATAAAAGCTATAAAAACCCCGCGCCCCGCAAATTAGTCACTTTATTTGTTAAACCACAGACCAAATATCCTAAAGACACCGCGTAGCCTAACTTTAACTAGCAATAAACTGCCAAACTGGCGGGGCGTGCTGGGTTCATAGAGAGCTGTGATTAGTGCTTTCAAGGTTATGTACTTCCCTCGCATGCTGCTTATGGTTTTTAGGGTTCCGTACCTCAAAAGGAAATAACGGAACTTATAGGTTCACTCGTGTGTCAGTCTGTCTATCTGTCCGTCTGTCACAGCCAATTTGCTCTGAAACTACTGGACCGATTGAATTGAAATTTGGTATACATGTGTAAGTCGGTGACCTCAACACGGACGGTCAATAGATGATTTTTAAACAATGAGGCCACTGTTGGGGGGCAAATTGGAAAATTAAAATTAAAATGTTTGCAAACTATGACATGTGACATACCTATCAAATGAAAGGGCTTGCTATGAGGATTTTAAATATATTTTTTCCATAATTTTAAAATAAATGGTATTGAAGTTATTTAGGAAAATAGGCGAAAACCATCCAACCATTTACCATTATCTCCGAAACTACTGGGTCTAAAACTTTAAAAAATATATTGGAAATAGTTCTTTATCTATTACAAGAAAATTTATAAGAAGTCTATGGTATTTAAAGAAATATAGGAAATTTCATATAATCACGGAACCCTCTACACGCGAGTTTAACTCGCATTTGTCCGGTTTTTTTGCCGCTAAGAGCGCTATCGCACTACGTCCGATCCGTATCCGGTCCGAACCTGTGAAAATACGGTCCGGAGTAGTCGTAGAACTATTTCTATGTTAGTTTACGCACTAGGTCCGGCTTCCGTCATGCGATTTCTCTTCGACATCCGTGAATCTCCATTCCGGAGAAGACCGAAGTAGCCACAGTATTATTTGTATGAACGCTTGCGCACTGCTTCCGAACCGAATCCGAACCAAATTCGAGCTGCGTACGAGCAGTGCGGCAGCGGGGCGGCAGGGTATGTGGCCGGGGGGGCGCGGCAGGCATCCAGTTTAGTTCAAGGTGGCAGTTGGATCAGAAATCGGACTAGTGCGTAAAAAATATCCGAATCCGGTCCGAGATTTCTAGATACGTATTTTCACGGATCGAATACGGATCGGAGGTAGCGCGTAAGCGCTCTAAGTGCTTTGAGTCTTAACAACCACAGCGGCCCTAACATGCATGCCACAAAGATAAATTAGAACCGTTTATCTCTATGACTATCTCTTTCGTCGGCACTAGTGTGAGAGAGACGCACTTAGAGATAAACGGTTCTAATTTATCTTTGTGCCATGCATGTTAGGGCCGCAGAATAGGTAATTACACTTAAAGCATCTTAAAGCCTAGCCAAGCCACTAGTTAAATGAACTCTACACGTACGAAGTAACGGGCAAAAGCTACTTTCTTTATTTTTTCCTTATGTCGTGATAGTAGCTATATATAACTGTTGACAATCTCCTGGCAACAAATACGTCAACCTTCGTTTAATCAGATTCATCTTAAGCATTTGTAAACAATTGCAATAATGTATTTACTCAATGTAATTACTTATTAAACAAAGTACGAGTCCTTAGAATGTACTTCAGGTTTTCCGACTGTATCATTTCATATTGCGAACGATCCGAAATATTCACCTTGAATTTACTTAGAAATCATGGCAAAAACTGAAATGAGGAAGATTTCCAAAACCAGTTAGGCCCGTCACATACATTCGTTTTCCTGATTCGATTTCCGAATTCGTTTTCCGTATGCGGACACCCCGAACGCAAGCATTTCATATAAATAGTTCAACGGTCGGAATTCCGTACGGAAAAATTACGAACGTGTGTGTCATGTAGAACTATTTATATGAAATGCTTGCGTTCGAGGTGTCAGCATACGGAAAACGGATTCGGAAATCGAATCAGGAAAACGAATGTGTGTGACGGGCCTTAGTTCAAGCATTTTATCACTACATTTTGATAGGTTGATTTAAATTTCAACGGTGCATTCAGTTGTATCTATAAGGTGGCATAGTAAATGTAAAAAAGTGCATTGTTAATTATTATGACTAAAAGTATTTTAGCATTCATAGTATTTACGAAATACTAAGATATGAAAGGAATGGTTTGTAAGTACATTTAAGATGAAAATACGTATTTTGTATCTTGTATCTGTATTTCAGATACTTGTATCTTAAATAAGTCACATCTCTGATAATAAAATTTTTAAGTTACGCGATTAAGCCCCGTTTACATGTAAACATGTGTTTAAATCACGAAAGTTCAAAACAATCTAGTTATATTGACATAATCAAACAATCTTTGTTTGGCGACCTATTTTCAAACAATGATAAATATTTGAAAATGTTCAGACTTTGTTCAGACAGTCATCCAACGTTATTGATACAGTTGTGCAAAATACAAAAGGAGACAAAATTATTAGTACTAGCTTTCTTTTGTTTAATTAATGCTTGAGTAAGTTTGTTTCTCAACATTTTTTTTATGACAAGCTTCTTTGCGTACCGTGCTTAAATATTGCATTAACATTTTATTTGCCTTCTTCATATAGATATATAAAACAAACTGGGCAAGTGCTAGTTAAACTCGCGTGGAGATTATCTGAGATTTCCTATGTTACTTTAAATACCATAGACTTCTTATAGGTTTTCCTGTAATCTATAAGTTAAGAACTATTTTCTGTATTCTTTCGTAATTTTAGGCCCAGTACTTTCACCTAATTTCCTAAATAACTTCCGAACTATACATTTGGAAATTCCAAAAAAAATATATTATCCTCGCAATAAGTCCTTTCATTTGATATTTCACACGATATAGTTTGCATAACTTTTTTCTTTACTTTCTAATTTACCTCCGAAAAGTGGCCCCCATGTTTAAAGTACATTTATTTACGCTACACGTCCGTATTGCGGTCACCGACTTACATATGTGTACAAAATTTCAACTCAATCGGTCTAATAGTTTCGAAGCAAATTGGCTGTGACAGACGGACATACAGACAGACACATGAGTGCTCCTATAAGGGTTCCGTTTTTTCCTTTTGAGGTACGGAACCCTAAAAACATGACTTTATGTCCTCTAGGTGGACGCCATATTCAATTTAATGTGGCGTCACATAACCAGCGGACGATTAAGTCGCTTCCAATGATTCCTCATTCGTAAAATTATGATGTAGTTTAGAAGTTAAGAGAGAACAGATGAAATACATACATACCGGTCAAAATAATATCCCTCCTTTTTGCTTCGCGGTAGTCGGGTAAGAAGAGAACAGATAGATTCTTGCATCAAATAAAACCGTATTTTATTTACTTAGTATTAGTAATTATTATTAATGTATTATTTTTTATTATGGTATATTATTAATTGAAGAACGTACAGTGATTAACAGAATAAATAAAATAATAAGTAATACGCTATGACGATGCGACGATATGTCCAGTCATCCCGCCAGCGGTCCTAACATGCAAGACACAAGGATAAGTTAAACCGTCTTATCTCTAAGTGCGTCTCTCTCGCACTAGTGCCGACGAAAGAGATAGTCAGAGAGATAAACGGGTTTAACTTATCTTTGTGTCTTGCATGTTAGGGCCGCAGATATCTCCTTTGTCCTTTTTATGTCTCTATTTTTAGGGTTCCGTACCTCAAAAGGAAAAAAGGAACTCTTATATTATAGGATCACTTCTTTGTCGGACTGTCTATCTGTCCGTTTGTCTGTCTGTCTGTCTGTCTGTCTGTGTGTGTCAAGACCTTTTTCTCAGGAACGCGTGGAGGTATCAAGTTGAAATTAATATCAAATACTCAGATCTGCAATCTCCTGGAGCTGTGAAAAAATCAACATGCCACCTTTCGATGCGCAGCGGCCCTAACATTAATGACACAAAGATAAGATAGACTGTCTTATCTCTAAGTGCGTCTCTCTCACACTAGTGCCGACGAAAGAGATAGTCATAGAGATAAACAGGTTTAATTTATCTTTGTGTCATTCATGTTAGGGCCGCTGATGACCAATAGGATATCGTTAGCGGAAACGAGATATGTGAATAACGAAATCGTATTGGTTTTTTCTAACATATGTCTCTCCTCTCGCCTCGTCGCTGCGTTCGTGGATTCCGGGCCTTAGTTTCTTAGACTATAAAGTCTGTTCGTCAAGAGTTGATAAATAGTATGATATCGTTTCGAAATAGCGACTGTTGCTTAATTATCGCAAACTGTATGACGGGCATCGCTTATCGCCGCGCGCAACGGAGTTTCGTGGTACGAAGTATGCAGATGTTGTCAAGTGCGGTGTCGCGCAGGGCGGACGGCGGCGAAAAAAAAAAATTTGTTTTGTTCATATTACATACACAATCGCCATATTGCAAATTAAAGTCTTATGTGCGCGTCAAATGTCACATAAATCTGCACTGGCCGAAAAGAAACGAAAAAGAAAATAAAAACCGGCCAAATGCGAGTTGGACTCGCGCACGAAGGGTTCCGTACCATTAAGTATAAAAACGGCAAAAAAATCACGTTTGTTGTATGGGAGCCCCCTTAAATATTTATTCTATTCTGTTTTTTAGTATTTGTTGTTAAAGCGGCAACAGAAATACATCATCTGTGAAAATTTCAACTTTCTAACTATCATGGTTTATGAGATACAGCCTGGAGACAGACGGACAGACGGGCAGCGGAGCCTTAGTAATAGGGTCCCGTTTTTACCCTTTGGGTATGGAACCCTAAAAACTATGAGACATGTTTAAAATGCGTTGAGTACGGATATGATGTGTCTCTTGTCTCTCTAAAATGTGTCATTCGCTTCGAGTGTGTCGTTCGGGTGTTCGCGTGCTGCTTTCAGTTTATACAGTTAGGCTATTCAATAATAATATTCTATGAAAAAATTTAATTTTTCCCTTTAATTTTTTTATAATCATCGGTAAAAATAATTAGCGGGCCGCTATTTGTAATGAGTTAAGAAGCCCTGACTTTTTACTATTTTTATCAACTCTCGGCGAACTGACCTGAGACAACTTTACAGAGAATCTTCGTCTGCCTTCTCAGGACGCCGTGTTTGGAGCTAATACTCACAATATCACGTGTTATGGTACCGAGTTTCAAACAACACGGTTGCGATTGTGACGACCGAGCGGTTTTTTGAAAACAATTCTATGTCAAGTTAAGCTTAACCTTGTGAATCAAATCAAATAGTTTTCGTTAAAATTAAAATTAAAATATTTATTTAGCAAGTAGGCCACATTGGCTCTTTTACATGTCTGAATCTACCAGCGCTTCGAAAGGTGACATCTGTTGAGAAACGCCGCAAGAAACTCAGCAGTAGGTAAGTCTTTTTTCAATGACATTAGAGTGTTATCTAAAAACTAACACAAAAGTGCAACAAACAAACCTAATGGGTACAAATTACTTCTAATAAATAAATAATAAGAGAGATGTATAGTCTCCGCGTCTGGACAAGTTAAGTGAAGTGACATATGGCCGTATTCAGAAACGCCACTTAAGCATTTGACTCGATATTAAGTAGTTAAATGACCCTCAACTAGTTGGCAACCTATGCAGAAACGTCACTTTAATTAAAGCTCAATTTGAGGGGCCTTTCTGTATATGTATAAATTAAGCCTCTAAGGGTCATAACAATAAAATAATAATTGAAACAAAGAAACATCTAAATTGCTTAATCCAGGTTAAATGGAGGTGTAGACAGACTCCACGGTCAAGTATAAAGATGGAGATGTAAGGTCTCCAAAAGAAACATTTGAAATATAATATTTCATGTCCTAATAATACAAATATACGAATATGAAAAACTATTAAATATAGTATAGAGACCACTATGACTATGAAGTCTCTCTAGTCAGGTTCAGATATCGCACAAAAAGAAAATAAATTAAAAACAAAATTAAAAACCCGAACCTGGGTAGGTAAATAAGGTAAATAGGTACCCGCTGCCCATCTCTAGGCGCGGCGCATCACGCCCGTTTCCGAAGCACACGACTCCGAGGAGTTTGCGCGCGGACTGTATGTACCTTCACAGATAGATATAATTACATACAGACATCATATTCCAAAAAGTGTGAGTGAGTTGCCAAGGTTATTGCGAGCAATAACTTATGTAAATATAAAAAACCATTGACACTAAGACACAACTGTGGACTTTGTGGCTATTCTCTTAGAGGATTTAGTGTTTTGGTAATGCGATTGGATTCGGTTCTGCATCGAATTAACATGGTTACAGTTAAGAGTCCAGGGAACCATTCATCGCTCTTTGTCTCTCAACATTTCAAATTTTAAAACAACTCATTAGCGACATACGAGATTTATAAGTAGTCAGTCGAATTTTCGATCGATTCATGCCTGTTTCCTATATTCGAAAAGGGATCTGTTTTTGGGGTTGCGTACCTCAAAAGGAAAAAAACAGAACCCTTATAGGATCACTCGTGTGTCTGTCTGGGCTTCTGTCACAGCCAATTAGCTCCGAAACTACTAAACCGATTGAGTTGAAATTTGGTACACATATGTAAGTAATTCAGTGACCGCAACACGGATATGTAACGTAAATAAATGAATTTTAAACATGTGGGTCACTTTTGGCGGGAAGTTAGAAAATTGATAAAAAAAAATATTTATAATTTTAGAATAAATAGTTTTAAAGTTATTAAGGAAAAGAGGCAAAAATTTACCATTATTCTCCGAAACTACTGGGCCTAACCATTAGAAAAAAGAAAAAACGAAAATAGTTCTTTACCTATACATTACAGGAAACCTATAAGAAGTCTGTGGTATTTAAAGTAACAGGAAATTTTAAATAACCCTGTCCACGCGAGTTTAACTCGCACTTGTCCGGTTTTCTTTTTCAAATGTTTGTAATTTGACATGTTTTACATAAATGTCTATAATGGTCTATTGCATTTGTGTTAGTTTTAGTTAAAACTGTAATGCTAAAGTTTCTACGTATCTTCTCAGCAGATGTCACCTTTCGAAGCGCTGGTAGATTCAGACATGTGAAAGATCCCGTGTGGCCAGCAAAATAAATATTTTCATTTTCACATGCAGGTGTCATCACGATGTTTTCCTTTATCGAATTGCGTAGTTGCCGGGATTTGAATCCACGATCTTCCGCACTAGAGGCCGCTTGTTGGACCACTGGGCACACAAATCGGCCAGTGATTAAATCAATTAGTCACGGCAGGAAGTCATTATGAGAGCGCCCTTGACCCACCACTGACCTGACCTTTCCGAATTGGAGCTTATCAGTGTTTACACCATGACCATGCCCATGGGTTGAGGAGGTCACGACTTAATTTCTAGACATTTTTATTCGACATATCACTTGAATACTCGTAGCATATATGTTTAATAATTTTTGATAATATATTTTCACCCTTTGTTTAGTTTATTTGAATTGGGGACTTCTCACACATAATTAATAAATAAGTCAGGGGAATCTAGTCCCAAAGTTAGCTCTAAAGATATACATACTTATATATATAAATAAATACTTAAATTAATAGGAAACACCCAAGACTCACTAACAAACATTCTTGCTCATCACACAAATATTAGTAGTGGTTCTACTTGGTGACCCTGCCTCCGAAACTAACGCTCCTGGGTTCGATCCCCGGTAAGGGCAAATATTGTATTTTTTATTTGTACCTATTTATTTATTTATTTAACACTTTGGTTACTGTGACCCTGCTAACGCGGGTCTGCAAGCGACCCACCCCGCGCACGACCCGCGTTTTGGTGTCAATGGTTTTATGTTATACATATGCTTATAATATTTAAGCCTTCCCTTTAGTTCCTGTGACACTGCTAACGCGGGTCCGCAAGCGACCCATCCCGCGCACGACCCGCGTTTTGGTGTGGATGGCTTTATGTTATACATATGCAATATTTAAGCCTTCCCTTTAGTTCCTGTGACACTGGTAACGCGGGTCCGCAAGCGACCCACCCCACGCACAACCCGCGTTTTGGTGTGGATGGCTTTATGTTATACATATGCTTATAATATTTAAGCCTTCCCTTTAGTTACTGTGACACTGCTAACGCGAGTCCGCAAGCGAGCCACCCCGCGCGCGACCCGCGTTTTGGTGTGAATGGCTTTATAATATACATGCTTATAAGAATTTCTTTTGTTCCAGGTTAACCATGGCGTAAACTTAACCACTCGAAAGGTGCCAAAAACTTAAACCATAAGATTGTTGCTATATTTATAGGTTATACCATACTTAAACTAAGAGAAACAGTGTGACTATGGACCCGGGTTACTTCGATATAGAGAGAAAGCAAAACCCTAGGGAGAAGGCGGGTTTGTTATCGAAGATTACGTTTTGGTGAGTAATTTTAATTTTTAACACCATATATTAATAACATGCAAAACAATACTAGAAATAAACACGGCTTAACTCACGAATTATTGTCAGAAATAGTCCGACATGTTTAGGACTCGCCGCGCGGCCCGCTGTGCCCGAGCTGAGGGCGCGGGGGCGACGGGGGGTAACACCTGCGCTGTTGATGTGCTCGGCGGCTGCGGCTCGTCGTTGGTAGTGAACGGCAGTAAACATGCCGAGCTCACAGTGTCCACAGGGATGTCAACACGTCCAGTATTCCGAATAGCTGGGACTACGGACTTCCACGCTTGTGGCAACACCCACCTAATATCCCGGTTAAAAACAATAATTTGTGAGTAAAGCCGTATTCCCCGAGATCCGAAGGCCTATTCCCTCATCCCTATCCCATCCCCATCCTCCCTAGACTGGCAACGCATTGGCAGCACCTCTGGTGTTGCAGATGTCCATGGGCGGCGGTGACCACTTTCCATCAGGTGGGCCGTCAGCTCGTTTGTCACTCAATTGACATAAAAAAAAGTATTATTTCTAGTGTTAATAATGTCTCACGAAAGTTTTGATTTGTATATGCAAAACAATCTTCATATCACACACACACAATCAATCAATCACATCAATCAATCTCAATCTTCACATTTAACAAGGCCCTAGTAAGGTGCGTGCAGTGCGACTCTCTCATACTAGTATCGAGAAAAGAGATGCAATGAGAGATAACACGCGGATAACTTATACTCGCGTGTCAACCTTGTTCGGGCCGCTGCGTTCTAAATAACTAAGGTCACACCGAGCCGAAATGATGCGACCGAATTTTTCGCCTTTGTTATTTTAATTTTTCCCGAAGTGTCCCGCTGAATAAGGGCCGTTTTCTCCTTTTTCCGCGTGGATGTAGTATAAAGAAACATTTAAATAAAAAAATAGCAGTCGGTGATAAAATATCAACACACAGAATGTTTTCTAGCATCTGCCATATTGGATTTCGATTGACATCATATGCCCTGTGTCACCCGGGCATGCCTGAATCGTTTGAAACCCCATTTGTTAAAATCAGTTCAGTAGTTTTTGGCTTTAGGTGGTAACTAATGGAGTGATTACAGACATATTCGTGAAAAACATAACCCTCCTTTTTGCTACGCTGCAGTCGAATTGAGAACCTCCACTTAAAAAATGAAAGTATGGGTATGCATGATCTTCCTAGCGCTCTTTTCTCGTTTCTAAATGGGGGTACGCTTTGATCATGATCCCAGATTCGGCAGGTTAAGTTACTTACTAGTGGCTCCGTGACAACCCCATACATCGACATATGTCGCGGTCAGTTTACCAACATCGCAAATAAGTTTGTAATCGCAAAAACCCCCATATCTCCGCCATTTTGAAATATTTCGAAAAAACTGAATCGATGAAAAAAATCTATATAATTATTGAACCTTCCCACAAAATTTGACGAGAATCGGGTCAGAAATGCGACCTGTAGAGGAGAACAAATGGACAGTCGGACATACGAAAGCATTTCTGTCCAAGCTGAAACGGAGACGCTTCGCTCGCTCGGTCGATTACAGTGAAGCGACTGCCGTCTGACCTTCGTAGTACTTCTAACAGGCGAACCAACCAAATTATTTACGTAGCTGATAAAAATACTAGGAAAATAATCTATTGTTGTCAATTGTCTCCGACCTTCATCTGTAACTGTTATCTTGTCAACTATCGTCAAGTCAAACTCATTGTTCTTAAGTAGTTAGAGGCTGTCATAAAAGCGATGCTCAATTTACGTATAGCTGAGTTATTTTTTAAAGGAGCTCGTAAGCGGGCTAGTTTTTCGGCCATTCATTGCTGCAATAGGGAACATGCATATGTTTTTTCATCTTCTATTGGAAGGTGCTGAGTAATAGAAACCGATCTGTGTACGCAAAACATTATTATGTTGTTTATTTTATGAGTTATGAAGCTTTGAAAAGTCATTGTTCATACCACTCGCAAAAACACTTCTTACAAAATGGACAACAACTATGACGTCACAGCTGTCGTTAGACTCAAAATATATGGCGTTTAAACGAAATTTGAAATTATATTCGAAAATACTGATTTCAGACCAACATCGTAGAAAAAAACATGACATCAATTTGATGAGAATGTCCAAAAAATTAAAATCAGAACTAAAAAATCTATACATTTTTCACCAATTTTGACCCTTAATCAATTAAAAATTAATAGTCAAAATGATCTGCTTTTTTCTGTAATATGCTTTTGTTTACATTTACTTTCATAACATATCATTTAAACCTCATTTTGATTTTCATGCATGTTCCCCATTGGGGCTAGCTATTCCCAAAAAGATTACATATTATATCTCTAATGGGAACCAAAAGTTTGGTTTTTGGCCGCCAAGCATGTCTGAGAAGTAACACGAATTTCAACTTTAAGTCAAGTTGATGAAGGACTTTTTTACCCTGTATACGCTGTCAGCTCTCGCATGTGACGTCATTTAACTGGAAGAAGCAAACAAAAATACCCAGGTTGTCATAAATGTAAAGAAGCGGGTGCCAATAATTTATGACCACGGAATGCACGATCCGATAAATCGGTACGAGCGCGAGCGCGATTCGGATCGCACCCGATTGCTGTGACGTGATGCGTCGTGTCGTGGTGTTTTAAATCACGTGACTTAGAAGTAAAAAGTGAAGTTATTAAATTATTAAAATATAAAGAAACATGATTTATTTTTACATGACTCCTGTTCTATATGTAATTGTTGAGGGTTAAGGTTAAATATTGTTGCTATAGTCAACTACCCAATTGTTAATGCATTAATTAAACTACATTACAGGTACACTCGCCCCCTCTTTGCGAAAGGCCGAAAAGGACAACTAAGCATATCAGATGTGTACAGGTGGGTGGATTACGTTATATTAATTGAGCATAAATTGTACAGTGCAACACCTCTTAAAAAGACCTTTGGGTCCGGGAAAAATCTAAGAAATTCGATGAATATTAAACGAGTATGCTTTATTCAACAACTGGCACCATTTATGTCGAAGAAATAAAAATACCGATACAGTTTGCAGTGCCAGAGTGCTTTCACGAGATTATTTGACAACATTTATGTCGAATAAATAAAAATACCGATACAGTTTGCAGTGCCAGAGTGCTTTCACGAGATTATTTGACAACATTTATGTCGAATAAATAAAAATACCGATACAGTTTGCAGTCCCAGAGTGCTTTCACGATTATATTTGACAACATGTATGTCGAATAAATAAAAATACCGATATCGTTTGCAGTCCCAGAGTGCTTTCACGATTTTATTTGACAACATTTATGCCGAATAAATAAAAATACCGATACAGTTTGCAGTCCCAGAGTGCTTTCAAGATTTTATTTGACAACATTTATGTCGAATAAATAAAAATACCGATACCGTTTGCAGTCCCAGAGTGCTTTCACGATTTTATTTGGCAACATTAATGTCGAATAAGTAAATATACCGATAGAGTTTTCAGTCCCAGAGTGCTTTCAAGAGTGTCTTATCGAACGTGTGTCCTTCCCACTGTTATCGGTCGGTCAACTTTTATATTCAAATCTTTATGCAACTTTAAGCCTTCAATATGGAATTTCACCTTTCAATAGTTATCTCTTTTTGGTTTAATTTAAATCATATTTTAAAACGTGTGATGGAATAGGGAATATTCTAATTGGATACCCGATTTAGCGGGAAATAATATATCATTCGGGTCATAAACTTCATTCGCCCTTGCATTATTTTTAAAGAAGATCTTTTCGCCTAAGGCCTTTGTAATTGTCTATTGCTACGGGCCAAGAGCTCTAGGATCTTAAAGTTGCTAGACATTTATTTTCTCGGCATGCTGGCCTATTGCCACGGGTCGGTTCATGGTGTACGCGGGCTTGTTTTGGCCCGCGGGCCGTGGTTTGGAGACCCCATGGGTCGTATTTTGAGCTGCAATTAATTCCAGGCAGTTTCCGCCGGAAACTGAACTGGTGAAGCGCGCTCATAATGCGAATTTTCCCCTGATCTAACTTGTGCGGCGATAACTCCCCGTTGATGATGAAAAGTCTACTACGAGATCTCCTCTGAGAGTTAAACCGATGGTGATGCTCATAAGCATACCCAACCATATCCCCCCTGGTTCTGGACTGCCACTCTTGGGCCTATTAATGATGTGGTTACAGGAAATTACTGATTTGTTCGCCCTTAGGACAAAAACTGGGGACGCCCATTGTGATGCTGGCTCGTAATGTCAGCGATTTGGTTTCAGATGTACGCCCGGACACCGAGCAGCGCCCCGCGGTGATGTCCTCGGCGAGAAATGGAAAGACCAAGTGGGAAAGCAGGGTGAGTGGCTTTATGCGTGATGATATATATAATTCTGTTTACTAACTATTATTGTGCACATACGGCACGTATAGTATCTCTCTTTAACTTCGAAGTGGGTGCGAAAGGGACGAATACTTATTGTACGATAACTAAATTAGCGGTCCCGCCACAGCCTCGCCAGCGGTTTTGCTTGAACTCTAATTTCACTCTCTTGTGGATCTCAGTAAAATCATTTCTTAGCGCATTATTTACAACCTTCCGCTTCCACACACTGAAACCACAGGTCGTGTGCAGGGCGGGTCGCTTGCGGAACCAAAGGCTTTCAAATCCCCAGCCCACGGGCCCACGCAGCATTGTCGCGGTCACTGAAGGCAAGGCTTCTATTTTAGTTCCTGTAGCACTGATTACGCGGGCCCGCAAGCGACCCGCTCTGCGCACGACCCCCGTTTCGGTGTGAGGCAGCATTATAAGGCGTCTCATTTTCAAATTTGTAGATTTTATACTACTTGTAATGATTGTAATACTCTGTTAGGTTAACTTTATTAGTATCCTGAAATTATTAACCTAATTGATATATGACGAAAACTAAAAGATGGAAGTGGTTATAAAAATGGCAAAAATGTTAGTTTTATTTTTATTCATACCTTTGTGTTATTATTGTTTCAGAAAAAGGCAAGAAACCGTCCCTCCTACGGGCTATAATTAGAGTATACGGTCTTAAGTTTATCATAGGGAACATTTTGTTCGCCCTCGTCGACTGCAGTATAAGGTTAGTATACCGATGTTATACTATAGACCTCGCACCGGTTTCGTACAGATCTTTTCTCATGACATGATCCCTCGTTGGTAAAGCCATGCCGCCAAAGCGACTTCAATCGTGTTCAATGACTTCCTGGGTAGCAATTTGGAGCAAATATTTGTGTGATGAGCACGAATGTTTGATCCCAAGTCTTGGATGTTTGAGTATTTATTTATCTATTTTCGTATGTATATCGTCGTCTAGTACCCATAACACAAGCCTTTAGAGCTTACTTTGGGGTTAGATCGATTTGTGTAAAGATTGTCCCCTGATTTATTTATGTAACACTGAAGATCAGGCGGTCAGTTTGATTTCGTGATCCTATGATGATGATGGCAAAAGCTATGCGCGGTACAATTTATTTCCTCCCCTGTTCATTCCGTTTGCCGTCTCATTATTGATTAAGAATTGGTTTATCTTTCCAGATTATCCATCCCGATGTGCCTTGAAGGATTGATAAACTATTTCTCTCCGTCCCATAACGGTATCACAACCAATATGGCCTACTTCTACGCAGCGGGTGTAGTCGGGTAAGTCGACAGAGTCACGAAATAACTATTCTAGGCTTTGCTGTCTGAGCTTTGGGATCATGAATAAAATAATCAAACTGCGTAAACGTTCCTACCCCTTTACCATCGAATCGCGGGTCGCGCGCAGAGCTGGTCGCGCGCGTAAGCAGTGTTTAAAGTGAACTAAAATTGAAGCCTTCACACCAGTGACCGCGCGGGTTGATGTGAAAACTTCCATTTTAGTTATTTGGAATATATTTGAAAAAAAAAAATTGGAATATATTTGAATTTTCTATGATTTCAACAGGTTCATGGCTATCAACGCCAGCATGATGCACCCGATGCTACTCTGGCTGCTCGACATGAGTATGAAAATCAGAGTCGCCTGCTGCTCCCTCATTTATAGAAAGGTGAGGGTTCTTCTTCTATACATATAACAGTAACGTGACTCACTTATAGACAACGCACAGGCAAAACGGGTGGTCCTAGACGTTTGAAATTTGGAGGAAACATTCCTCGAGTACGATTTTTTGAAACTCCATCCCTAAAGTGGTGAAAAGTGGTGATTAAGTTTGTATGGAAAATACCGCTGGCGAAGCTGTGGCGGGTCTAGTTTTTTAATATAAACTTATTCTCTTTCCAGCTGATTCGTCTAGAACTGGGCGCGGGCGGTCTCTCGGGCAGGGTGCTGACTCTCCTCACAGCCGACGCGCCGCGCTTTGACATGGCCTGCCTGTTCATGGTGGACCTGGTTCGAACGCCGATCGAGAGCATATTGATCGTATACCTGATGTACAGGCAGATCGGGGTCGCCACGCTAGTCGGTGTCGCGTTTCTGTTGCTGTTTATACCGCTGCAAGGTAAATAAACACCGGACAAGTGCGAGTTGGACTCGCGCACCGTGGGTTCTGACTTTAATTTAATGATATAAGAACTTTGACAGTTGCAACTAAGTTGGCAGATTGTTAAGGTGCAGCGGTAGTTTTCTGGTTTGATTTCAATATATTTTTCACATTTCTGTAACAGAACACCATTGAATTTATATATATCTACACCCATATCATAAAACCTCCATTGTTTAATCAAAAACCGTAGGAAATGACCACCATTTTGACAACCAATTAGGAAAAACCAGTGCTGCAATGTTATTTCTTTATCGTTTTTAGTAAAGAAATGAGATTAAATTTGGAACAGCTGTCAAAACTCAAGTGGGTCTCTATTCTAGTATCCATAGATATTAAACAGTTATTGATACGAAACGTCAATTCAGTATGTTTTTTTAATATAAACTGCACAACATTTGATCTCGAGTGACATGAGAATAGAGACTACATTCGTTTGTCTATGATTTAAAAAAAAAATGGTCTTGACAGAGGATCGAATTGGCGCCATTATGTTGGTGTTTTGCTGAACGAAAGTAGAATTGTTGTTGAATTGAATAGAAAAAGTTGTTTGTAATTTACATTTTAGTTGAAAATATGAATAGTAGTCTTCTCGGAATGTGTGTGATGTGAAAATGCGCCGGATATCGGAAATATGCAGCCACGATTGCAACAAATAACTTGTTGCCAGAAAATATTGTTTCTGAACCCATCATGGAGGATTTATAAAATGTGTGTAGATAAAGTTATGTATGCAACTCTGCATAATTTGGCCTTAAAACACTCGTGCGATCTTATTATGAAACTCGCCTATCGGCTCGTTTCATGAAAACCGCACTAGTGTTTTAAGGCCTATCATTATGCAACCGTTGCATAAACTACTATTGTTGTTAGAGTATGGAGTATAAAATAAAATCAGATCTGATAGCTGATACATAAGCCATTATGGAAATACAGCTGGAACAAAACTGGTTTAAAATCAGTGAATTTTTAGGGTATCAATGTATGGGGAGCTTCTCAGGCTAAAACTTTTTGATATTTTTATTATATGCTAGTATTCATGCTATAACAACACATATTCTTTGAAAATTCCAACCTTCTAGCTCTTACCGTTGAGCTAGAGGCTTCTGACAGACGGACGGATGTAGTAGTACAGTAATAGGGTCCCGTTGATTCCTTCGGGTACGGAACCCTCAAAAAGTAAAGTTACAATGTAAAATCCGAGTGCATTTTTGCTCCTAATATGACGCAGCCTTAGAGTTATAATGTAGCCTGAGAGTTGCACGTTCTCCACGACTTTTTCTTAGCGTCAAGTGGAATTAACTAAGAAACAATGTAATACAATCTTAGAAGTCAATTTTAACCTACTTCTAATTGTCGTAACGATTTGAAACTGTGCAAGTGTATGCACTTCGGATGACAATACAATAATTTGGTACCATCGAGCTGATCTGAACATGGAGCCAGGAGGTGGATAGTGGAACTCTTCAATGACTGCTAGTAAACCCCTCGAGTTTGGGCTCATTTGGTTTGTTTTGAAAAGTCCAATATATTATTACCTTGGTGATGAAGGTCTTTTGTACTTTTTAGTGCGTTACTGACAAACAGTTTTTTTTTTTAGCTTTTGAGAACTATATTTTTTTGATTATTTTGTATATCAATGACATTATTTGATTTAATTACACCTCAAAGTACTAAAATAAAAGTATTATTGAATTGTTTTTGAACATATTTTAGTTTTTTCTCATAAGAGGAGTGAGGTTTCATTTGGGAGAAAAATAATTTATCTCTCGGGTGGTATATCTTGAACCTCGCTACGCTCGTGATTCTATGTTAGAATCGTTGCCCTCTGCATTCAGTATTTTTACCTTGCATATTTATTTTCTCAGGTTACCTAGGTAAAATATCAAGCAAGCTCCGTCGGAAAACAGCGGTGCGCACCGACAACAGAATACGGCTGATGAACGAAGTCATCCAGAGCATCGAGGCCATCAAGATGTACGCCTGGGAGAACGCCTTCGCCAGGATCATAGGAGAGGCTAGGAAGTGAGTTCAGAGATACACTAATGGCCGAATTCAGAAACGCCACTTAAGCATTTAAATAGATATCAAATAGTTAAATGGCCCTCAACTAGTTGTCAACCTATACAGAAACGTCACTTTAATTAAAGCTCAACTTGAGTGGCCTTTCCGAATTCGGCCATAAGAGACTAGCAGCGGCGTATCAACCCTATCAATGACACTGGGCCTCGGGTTATAAGGCATAGCTGGGCACCGTTAATCAAACAGTTAACTTCGTTAATCGCTAATCCGTTACTAAAAAAATACTTCGTTAAACGTTAAAGCGTTACATTTGGGAAGATTTAACGTAAGTTACCGTTAATCGTTAACTCTTGATAGAAATTGCATTTTACATGTCATTGCGTTAGTGATTGGTATGTGCTATGAAATTTTAGGCAGGACATGAAAACTGTATAAAAGAAGGGTATGACATTAGAGTTTGTATTAATATCTAATTATTTAGAGATCAAATTCAGATAATAAGCTATGGCTTAATGTGCATATTCCCCTATATAAACATCAATATATGAAAGTTGAATTAACGATTAACGTACTATAATTGTTTTAACTAAAGTTAATAAATTCGTTAACAATTTTTTAAGTTAACTCAAAAGTTAATCCAATAATCGAAATGTAAACTTCGTTAATTAACGGATTAACGGTCTTGTACCTAGCTATGGCTACTCGCATTTTAATGTTAATACATTATTATTTTATTGCAGAAAAGAAATGAACGTAATAAAAAAGATGTCATGGCTCCGAGCTGTCATGATATCCTGCGTCAAACTCAACACTAAAGTCGCCATCTTTCTTTCCATCATATCGTTTCTCTCGTTCGACAACGATCTGACAGCAGCGAAAGTGTTCGTGATATTCTCCTACTACGAAATACTCAAGTACACGTTGGTCGACTTTCTCCCTCTCGCCATCACGTTCACGCTTGAAGCGTACGTGAGCGTGCAAAGGATGCAAGAGTTTCTGCTGCTGCCCGAAGTTGATAACCAGGATGGTGTGGATCTGGTGAAGATAGATGAGGAGAAGATTAAAACCAATGGGGTTTTTGAGAAGATTGGTAATGGGTAAGTGTTTGTGTTTGTACCAGGACGAGTGTGAACCTACGGCTTTTCATACAAAAGGCGATAACGATTTCCACCCCTTAAATGTTACATGTTCACCAATTTTTGATAGGTTGTCAGTCAGAACAAAATCTAGGTCTATACGTTTTGATTTGTTCAGTATAATCAATTAATTCGGTTTTATTGTGGTCTCAGTATTCTCATACAAAACTAATTTCGGCATTATTTGACTTTGTTGATCTTTAATCAATATTAAAAAAACGTATAGACCTAGATTTTGTCCTGACTGACAACCTATCAAAAATTGGTCAAAATCGGTTAACATTTAAGGGGTGGAAATCGTTACCGCCTTTTGTATGAAAAGGGTGATTTTTGCAGTATAATTTTAATAGCAATAAATTATATTTTTATTCAGTTTAACGGATTTATTCGTTGAAACGTTTCATGCGTGAAATGAAAAAATTGCACCTAGCTAGCCATACCATTCTATTTTGAACCGAGTATACTTCTGGTTACTTATGATCTAGAATTTACGTGATTAATCAATATAGACAACGCACAGCCTAGACGGGTGGTCCTAGAGGTTTGAAATTTGGAGGAGACATTCCTCGAGTACCCTAGAGGTGCGCTAGGGAGGGATTTTTTTGAAATTGCATCCCTAAAGGGGTGAAAAGGGGTGATAAAGTTTGTATGGAAAATAACGCGGGCGAAGCTGTGGCGAGTCCATTTGTTACTAATAAAACAATGTTTCATAAAACATTATATTTGATTTTTTTATAAAAATATGTACTCATGAGAACCATTATTTATTTCAGCCAGCAAGCTTACATAAAATCCGAGACCAACCTAGAGAAACTTATCCGTCCACCGATTCTAGTAACTATGAAAGATTACACGGCGCATTGGAAGAGTTCAGAGCCGGAGGGAGACAGGCAAACCCTGGCGCTCAGCGATGTTAATCTAGTCGTGAGTATAATAAATAAAAAATAAATAATGAAAATAATTTTACACGGTATCGTTTTGACGACGTGGTTAGCGTAGTTGGTAGTGACTCGACATACGTTGATGCGAGGTATACCATTAACAAATAATTACAAGATGTCATAGCTGGGGACAAGATCGTTAATCCGTTAATCGTTAATTAACGAAGTTAACATTTCGAGTAACTGATTAACTTTTAAGTTAACGGACTCATTAACGGCTGTTAATACAATTAAAGTCTGTTAAACGTTAATTTAGTACCTACTATTTGCCAAAAGGACACAGGACGGCTTATGTCAGATAGCTTTTGAGTTGGATTCGATGTCTAAATAAGTAAATGACTAACGCAACGACATATAAAATGCGATTTCTATCACGAATTAACGATTAACGTTAACTTCCGTTAAATCTTCCGCAATGTTACGAAGTTAACTTTTTCAGTAACCGATTAGCGATTAACGAAGTTAACTATTTGATTAACGGTGCCCAGCTATGCAGGATTTATACAAAATTATTATTATACCGGGTGGAACGACACGAGCCTTGCAGAAAATATCGAATCTAATAAATGATGTACAATCGTATTGTATTGTAATAGTTAGGAACGTTTATCTCTAGTATAGTAGTATAAAGAGTAGCTTTCAAGACAAACCGTTTATATTATATTTTAAACCACTATTTCATTCGCGCCAGCGGAGCAGCGGGGCCGCGGGTACGTCTAGTTCATAAGTAATTATTGATACATTGGTACATAACTATTAATACGTTGTTCCGTACCTCAAAAGGAATCAACGGAACCCTTATAGAATCACTCGTGTGTCTGTCTGTCCGTCTGTCACAGCCCATTCGCTCCAAAACTATTGGACCGATTGAGTTGAAATTTGGTACACACATGTAAGTCGGTGACCGCAACACGGACGTGTAACGTAAATAAATTAATGAAATAAATTGGGGGGTAAATTAGAAAATTTAATAAAAGGTTTTGCAAACTATAGCGTGTGACATACCAAATGAACGGGCTCCTTGTGAGAATCTTAAATATATATATATATATATATATATATAAGATAAATAGTTTGGAAGTTATTTAGGAAAACGGCATGGCTACATGGTATTTAAAGTAACATAGGAAATTTCGATAATTTAACTCGCACTTGTTATCAATTAAATCACATTTTATAAAGAATTCATCATCGGAATATAAACATTCGTCAATTAGGAATTATTTAACTTACAGTAAAATATATTGCTAGGGAGATTCGTCCGTGACATAGGCAATGCGCTGTACACCCGTGTAGCCTTTATTGAATTGCTCTAACAAATGTGCATCTGTCTCCAGATAAAACCTCAAACCCTAACAACAATACTGGGTACGGTGGGCTCTGGGAAGTCGACACTGCTGCAGGCGATACTTCGCGAGCTGCCCACGAGCCAGGGTCATTTGGAGGTCAAGGGCTCGGTCGCGTACGCGGCGCAGGACCCTTGGCTGTTCGAGGCCTCTGTGAGTACCGTCATCAGCACCACCAGCAACAAGACATCCACTCTTATTTTTTGTAACAAGTACCAGGACGACCGAGCTTTTTTTTTTTGGTAAATCGTGTTTTTTGCAAATTATATTTAGATACGAATTTTATGCGTTGATAAAGGGCTCCGAAAAGAAGGAACTTGAAAAAAATTCGGATATTTTTCCTTTTGTCAATTAAACAACAAATGACGAAGATATAGTGCGTTCAAGTTCCGCGTGACGTCACGACTTTGTACACTTTTTACCATTAAGTGACGTCATGAGCATGAGTTATGAGCATGAGTTATCTTTGTCAATTTTGATTGATTCGATAAAGCAAAAAATACGTGTTCAATATTTTTTGATGATCTAACTGACGGACTAATTAGAATTATATTTTTTTTACCCAGGCAACATTCCTATTGTAATTTATGTGCTAGGTCCGTCAAAACATCCTGTTTGGTCAAGACATGGATCTTCGCCGGTACAAGCAAGTGATAAAGTGCTGCCAACTCAAGACCGACTTGGAGATTTTGTCACACGGAGACAAGACCATCGTTGGAGAGCGGGGTAAGGACATGAATTTTCATACATCTCCCTTATTAGTTACTAGTGGACCCGCAACAGTTTCGCCCGCGGTATTTTCCATACAAACTTTATCACCCCTTTTCACCCTTTAGGGATGGAATTTCAAAAAATCCCTCCTTAGTGCACCTCTAGGGTACTCGAGGAATGTCTCCTCCAAATTTCAAACCTCTACGACCACCCGTTTGGGCTGAGCGTTGTGTATAAGTGAGTCACGTTACTGTTTTATAATTGATTTGTTAAAATTAATTTGTACCGTAATGAGTTTGTAATAGGTTAGTTTGTCGCATTTTTTATACGTTAGTTTTAGATAAAACTAATGTCGAAATTGAAAAAGTCTTACTGCTGAGTTTCTTGCGGCGTTTCTTATCAGCTGATGTCACCTTTCGAAGCGCTGGTAGATTCAGACATGTGTAAGAGCCCGTGTGGCCATGTATTTGCAAAATGTGTAGCTTGCCTGTAAGTGTTAATTATAAGTAAATAAATAAATAAATAAATAAAATAAATATTTTTATTTTCATAGTCAAATCGCCACGCGTCATACTTTGTGACATTGAAAAGTTACTGTTAGAACCTTTGTGACATTGAAAAGTGTCTTGGTAGAACAAGAATTCTGTCAGAATTCGTCTCTGGATCTGTTTAAATTTCTGAGACACAGTATTCTCTTTCTCATTTAAAGTGACATACAGGAACGCATTCACATAAAAAAGCGTGCAGTAAAAATAAATAGGTCTTATTGTTGGCTTTAATATGGTAGTATTATGAATATTATTATGATACAGGGGCATCTTTATCTGGAGGGCAACGCGCAAGGATATCGCTGGCGCGTTGCGTGTACCAACACGCTGATGTCTACTTACTGGACGACCCACTCGCGGCCGTCGATGCTAAGGCAAGATACAGTTCTTAACACACACGCACAGACACACACTCAGATGCAAACACACGCACACAGAGGCAGATACGCGCACACAGAGGCAGATACGCGCGCACAGAGGCAGACAGACGCACACAGGCACAGACACGCGCGCACAGAGACAGACACACGCACACAGAGGCAGACACGCGCACACAGAGGCAGACACGCGCACACAGAGGCAGACACGCGCACACAGAGGCAGACAGACGCACGCAGAGGCAGACAAACGCACACAGGCACAGACACGCGCGCGCAGAGACAGACACACGCACACAGAGGCAGACTCACGTACACAGAGACAGACACGCGCACAGCGGCAGACACACGTACACAGAGGCAGAAACAAGCATAAATACAGATACATACATAGATATAAACCCACACAGATTTATGGTCTGTGGTATGGATCAGTGTTGCCAATTTAGCGACTTTTTCGCTAGAAATGGCGGCTTTTGATTAAGTCCTAGCGACAAAAAAAAAAAGATTTGGCCACAAAAATGGTTTATCTGGCAACTTTTGGAGTTAGTTTAGGTTAGGTTATTTATTTCTCAAAATAGAATCGCATTATAAATTGCGCATGTCAAGGGCCGGTAATGGATACATTTTTGCTAACTCGATACAGAATTATACAGTGCCAAGGGATATATATATATATATACGGAAAACGCCAACGCGCTTGCGCGCCACATTCAAACTTTATATAATTAAAGTTGCATTCGTATATGCTCCAGCTTTAGCTATATCCTAAATATTTAAATCTAAACATCCATTTTTTGTCTAATATAAGTTTTACATTTAATTTAACATTAGTATTTTTATATGTAATATTATAATTAAATTACCACCACTAGCCTCTTGTCCGCTCCTGGTGGGAATCACTTAGCGACTTTTGATATTGAGTCTAGGGAATCGAATTAATAGGAGTTGGCAACACTGGTATGCATTCTTAAATTGACTGTATTCTCCCCAGGTAGCACAAGCTATCTACGAGGAGTGCATCCGCGGTTTTCTGCGCGACAAAACCACCGTCTTGGTGACGCACCACGCGCAGTACGCGCGGCACGCCGACAACGTGTGCATCATGCGCTCGGGCAAGGTAAATTAATAATTACATACATACATAGCATCACGCCCGAAATCCCTAATGGGGTGGACAGGGCCACAAGACTACTTGTGGCCACGTTCGATTAATTAGTCCTAAGATGGTATGATGAACCGTATGGTGACAGGTGATCAGTCCATCGCCCATACAAAGTTCACCATGTTGGAGAGGACCCGTCCCTTAGTCGACTTTTACGACATGCCAGGATGATAAGCATCTGCACGTATTCTATGCTATTTCTTCACTCCCAGTGCAGCAGAGAAGTAATGATAATTATTTATTTATTTATCGTATGGCTAATACAAAATTACTAATACTAAATTATTTTAATAATCTAAATTTACACTGCTTAAGGTACTCCGATGTCTCACTCTAATAATAATATCTTGATAATATCTTGAACACTTCAACTTCAACACAGTGAGCGTCAACTTGACGTACCCGTCGGAGATATCTAGGATCTGATGACTCCAAAAAATTATACCTAAATAGTACCCATTTAGTGCCTAGTACATAAAAATAGTACCTTTATAATTAAGGAGATATGAGCTCTGTTTAAAGGGTACCCTAACTTGACGTCTAGCTGGCGTACCAAGTCTGGATCTCCAGAATGGTGCTTCTCCCAAAAATGCTGTATCAAATCAAAATCGGTCCAGCCGTCGGAGATTAGCCGGAAATAAACAGACAGACAGACAAACATTTAAAAAAATGTTTATTCTGGGTGGGTAAAAAGACCTACTGCTGAATTTCTTGCGGCGTTTCTTCTCAGCAGATGTTACCTTTCGAAGCGCTGGTAGATTCAGACATGTAAAAGAGCCCAGGTGGCCTACTTGCAAAATAAATATTTTCATTTTCATTTTTTTACCAGATCGTAGCCCAAGGCACGTACCGCGAGCTCCAAAGCGGCGTGCAAGACTTCCAAGCCCTGATAGAGATGAACGAGGAACAGAAAGAGAAGCAGCAGTCCACTGCCTACGAGAACCCGGAGAGCGTTGTAAGTTTTTTTGTTTGTCATCATAATTATCAGGAGTCGTAAAAACGTCCATTGCAGGACATAGGCCTCTCCAAAAAGTAGGGTATTTGCTATAGTCGCCACGCTTGGTAGGCGGGTTGGCAATCGCAGTTTGTCATGATAGTACTCGAAGGACACTGCTCCAAGGAAAATCGTCCATGTGAAATAACCATTCTGAAATTGGGTCAAAAGTAATAGTATTCAAAGTGAATCTAGTCAAAATGTAATTATACTGAAAAGTATTTATTACCAAATTTATTTTCATTGTAAATTAATTAATTAATTAACGAATAATGGACGTGGACGTTCAAGTGGACGATTTTCCATTTGTACCTAATGACAGTAAACCGTTCTGTCTGTCAATATTATGCAGTGTAATAGCGACCTTAATGGTGTGACGTTAGAATCTTATTCTCAACTAGTGGACCCACCACAGCTTCGCCCGCGGTATTTTCCATACAAACTTTATGACCCATTTTCACCCTTTTAGGAACGGAATTAAAAAAAAAACCCTCTTTAGTGCACCCCTAGGGTACTCGAGGATTGTCTCCTTAAAATTTCATACCTCTAGGACCACCCGTTTAGGCTGTGCATTGTCTATACGTGAGTCACGTTACTGTTTAAGATGTATTGATGAGTCGCATACATTCAAGTTTAATCAGTTTTTGTTAAAAATATATTTTTAAAGACTCGCTTTTTTGGCATATGTTTAATATTACATTTTCATCGGTCTATAGTACTTGTCGAGACAAATCCAATGAGCCCAAACACGATGGGGCTATCTGGTCTAGTTGAGGAGTTCCTAAAGCCACCTTCCGGCTTCATCATCAGACCAGCTATCGTACCATATTATTGCATTGTCCTCAATAGAATGCCAGCGAGGGCTTGAAAATTTTATTACAAATTTTGAGCCGGAACGGCACAGACAGACAGATTGAAATAAAAGCTTGTAATAAAAAAGGATGATTTAATAATACATTGCGGCCAATTCGAAAGTGTGTTGGCTAAATTTTAAAGTCGCTAAACTCGATTTTGACAGCTTGGTACTATATTAAATCGAATTTGTCGTTTATTATTTTAGTTTAAGCTCCGTTATCCGTTTATGCTCCTCTGCTGCACTGGGAGTGAAGAAATAGCATAGAATGCGTGCAGATGCTTATCATCCTGGCATGTCGTAAAAGTCGACTAAGGGACGGGTCCTCTCCAACATGGCGGACTATCTGTATGGGCGATGGGCTGATCACCTGTCACCATACGGTTCATTATACCATCTTAGGGCTAATTAATCGAACGTGGCCACAAGTAGTCTTGTGGCTCTGCCCACCCCATTAGGGATTTCGGGCGTGATGCTATGTATGTATGTATTATTTTAGTTTAAGGGAGTTTTAAATTTAGGCGGCGCCGTTTCGAATTTGACCCATTGAGATAGTTAAGATTTAAAACCATCCGTCCGTAACGACGGCCTGGGCATATCCACGCGCACCTGGTGCGGACTAGGGACTTGTCAATTCTAATTTATTTTAATTTCAAAGGTTTTCAACGTTATTGTGGCGACTGATATGCACAAAGCGGATGTTAAAAGGAGTGTATGTTATTTTAATTACAGATATCAAATTATTTAGATCATTATAGTATATTTTTAGAGTAACGCAATCAAGTCTCAACTTGTGCAATCATTCATTCTTCTAGTTAATTTTGTTAAGTAGTATTTAGCTGCACTCATTCTACGTAAGAATACTATTGCAAAAAAAATTAACAAATAAAAATACCGACTTCAAAAACCCTTTGAAAAGTAAGATATAATCATCATTATTGCCGAGGTGTCATGTCATAGCTAATGATTTATATCTTTGATGAGATCCAGACGCGGATACGGTGGCGAGGACACCGGTTCACGAATATGTTGCATATAATCGAATCTCATATTTTCGTTTTGCACCGCGGCGTTCAGCGATACTAAAGTTATGCTATTTAAGAGGACTGTGAACCAACGGGAAAAATCACCCTTTTCATAATAAAGGTAATAACGATTTTCACCCCTTTGACAAAATTTTGATATGCTGTCAGTCAGCACAAAATCTAGGTCTATACGTTTTTGAATATTGATGAAAGATCAAGAAAATTTCACGTCAATTGACTGACAAACCGGCAGACGGCCCTGATGGAAATCGGCCACCGCCGCCACACCGGAGGTGCTGCCAATGCGTTCAATGTGTGCGTTGCGTGCAAATTAGTTTTGTATGAGAATACTGAAACAACAATAAAACAATATATTAGTTATAGTGAAAACATCAAAACGTATAGATCTAGATTTTGTTCTGACTGATAACCTTTCAAAAATTGGTCAAAATCGGTTGTAATTTAAGGGGTGAAAATTGGTTATCGCCTTTTGTATGAAAAGCCGTAGGTTCATACTCCTCTTAATATTCTGCAGAATTGCAATCGGCGGTACAGCGTTCTGCTATTTAATACTCTGAGAAATGACTATTATAACAACTGATAATTATGCAAAAGTATCATTCGGCTAAAAATGTTTCTGTGATACCTGCTATGCGAAGTGTATTTCGGAGAATCGATATTATGCAAGATGTAGGAAACCCGAGGGGACCATATCTACCAAGACTCACCTCCCCTTCCCCCTTAAATTAAACTGGTTTGTATTGAACAGGAACACAGCCACAAGCTCAGGTCTCAGCGTTCCATGTCGGAGGCGTCGCAGCTCTCCTTCAATCTCGATCTGGATAACAACTTGGACCCCACGTATGAAGGTGAGTTCGCTATCAAAAATTCTGAATGCAATTTGTTATTTTCGTTAGTAAAGGATGAGGGGCAGTTTTGTATGGACTGGCCTAAAAACCAATAATGACTAGCCATATGTCATTTAAAAGGTTTTTTCATATTCTACAACTTTTTGTATGGCGGGAAATCTTAAATCGCTGTGTGAAACAAGTTATGGCAAAATAAAAACATTCCATCAAAAAGTTTTTTTTTTGTTATGGGTTTTTAGTTCTGTAGAACGGTTAATATAAACGTGTTTTCATATAAATACACATGAGAAAACAACTAAATACCGATATAACATCAAGCAATGACTACTATTTTTCTACTACTACTACTTTTTTCACACAAAGATTTGGGATTACCTGCCATAGTAAAAGTTTTAGAACTTAGAATAAGCTACCAGTGACATATCGCTTGTCCTTATTGGTCAATAGGCTAATCTGCCTATCATCCTTTAGCAGAAACACTACTACACTATTTGGGGGCGGCAAAATTTCACAATAAATAATAGTAATATCTTGTAAGAATTGTAACAATTTCATTTCATATTGTTGCACCTACGCTCTGGACCGATTGAAATGAACACGGAATTTTTCATTACGATGATCGTTCTTGCCTAAAAGTTCTTTAGGATTACTGTATGTTTTAGTCTTTTTAATAGAAATACCTAAATAAGGGGCGGCGAAGTTTTCCTCCGCCCGGGTGGCTGACACCCACGCCACAGTATAATCAAGTATACAGTATTCCATATTCATACAAACGGCCGAAATGACGCGCTTCGAAATCTCGGTAAACTTCGGTACACAACAGTCGCGAGTGCGCCGCGGTTGGGTACGGACGTGTACAGTGCGAGACGCTCCCGCGAATTTATTCACGTAAATTATGGCACGAGAATTTTTGATGTTTTTGATATTTAAAAGCAAAATACATAAAATGCATTACCTACAGACACTTTTGAAACTAGAAATAAGAACCAATTAGTTAGAAATAATTAAAATTTAAAAATATAACATTATCAAATACGTAAACCAAGAAATACAGTCAGCGGGCAGCCCTACTGCGTGTTATATAAACTGACGACGCGGTTAGCCTAGTTGGTAGTGTCCCTGCCTCCAAAGCTAGCGCCCCGGGTTCGATCCCCGGTAAGGGCAAATATTAGTGTGATAAGCACGAATGTGTTCCTGATTCTTGGATGTTTCCTATGTATTTAAGTAGTTATTTCTCTATATAAGTATGTATATCGTCGTCTAGTACCCATAACACAAGCCTTTAGAGCTTACTTTGGGACTGGATCGATTTGTGTAAGGATTGTCCCCTGATTTATTTATTTAATTATTTTGACTTTGCCCTTTGATTTTGGCCACGCTACGCCACTGAGCGCGCTATCAATGCTGTGAGCACGCTTTGCTTTGAGGAGTGTGAACCTTAGGCTTTTCATACAAATAGCGATAACGATTTCCACCCCTTTTTTGATTTTTGATAGGCCTAAATTCACTGGTTATTTTGAAATTAATTTTCAGGTGAAATCCAACACAAAGGTTCAGTCGATAACAGCGTGTACTTAGCTTACATCAAGAGCGGTGGCAGCAAGTTGTCGATGACGGTGATGTTCTCTCTGTTCTTACTGGCGCAGCTGTTCTACTCTTCGACGGACGTCTGGCTCAAAGAATGGTTAGTTGCTCGTTCAATCATTCATTTGGTATTCTCGCTCATGGTTTTTTTTTTAACGAATTAATGAATGATTTATTTGCTGATAAATACGGGTTCATAGATGTTACAAGATTTATAAAGTATCACCATAGTTTGCTATGATAAGCATGCAAATATAAAAAATAATAAATTCTAAATTTACATTAAAATGCATGTAAATTATAGAATTAACTTAACTTAAAAAATATTATTTTCTTGTCATCATACCATCTGAGGACTAATTAATCGAACGTGGCCACAAATAGTCTTGTGGCTCTGCCCACCCCATTAGGCATAGACATATTACAATTAAAAATATTTAAATTCATTTTTGTGATTATAATAGAGTGATTTGATTAAAACATAAAAATATAAATAAGTTAACAAAAAAATTTAGTAATTTCTAAAATTGAAATATAATATCAGATATTCCCGTTCAATCAATATAAACTCATTCGATAACACTGGTCAACAGTGGTTTTGTGGCCCTGGAAATTAAATTAATTTCGAGTAATTTGATGCCAACAATTAATGAAACAGTGAATGATTTTGAAATGAAGGCTCTGGTATTTTAAAATCAAAATCTCTTTCTCTATGCAACAATAATAGTTACACCAAAATCATAAAAACACATGAGCTAATTCAGTACTTTCATGTATCCGTAAACTGTGTACTTCCAACTAAAGAAATCCGCAGAGATATCCAGGGCAGGAAAAAAAAATGTTTTGTTACCTGTGTAATTAATGATAGGTATCGGTTAATAAGTCGCTTATTGGATTGACCGAGTTGGCTACGACATATTTTTTATGATTTGTTCAATACAATACCCTCTCGATAAAATAGTCTTTCGCAGACCATATATCCAATACATTAAAAGCCATAAGCGACGGGGCCACAAGTACGAGTAGGCGGGGAGCGCATTTCTGCGAACGCACCAATCACAGCGCTTTACAAACCGCGCGCGCGCAAGTTTGGTAGCTTAAGTTAGGTTAAGCGGTGTCCTTAGGATACTTGAGGCCGAATTCAGAAACGCCACTTAAGCATTTGAGTAGATATTAAGTAGTTAAATGTCCCTCAACTAGTTGTCAACCAATACAGAAACGTCACTGAAACGACACTTTAATTAAAGATCAATTTGACTGGCCTTTCTGAATTCGGCCATTGGTGTGTGTAGTCATTCATTCAGTATTCACTCAGACGTTCATTTTAAATTTTACCAATATCAAGTTTATGAAAAACCAGCTTCAAACGTTTTAGCCGTACTCGTTCATTTATTCAAAATCAATCTTTAACATAGTCAAATTAAAACTTTCGTGAGACATTATGAATCCTTGAAATACACACGGCTTTACTCACGATTTATTGTCAGAAATAGTCCAAAGCGCGCCGCGTCAGTGCGCGGGTTGCTTTGACCGCGACCGCACTCAACCACTGAAGAAGGACTCTATACGAGTTGGAAACATGTCGGACTATTTCTGACAATAAATCCGTGTGTATTTCAAGTAACCTTGAACATACCTAAAACATGTGTTTAAATGCTGTCATGCCCTTCCTGGATTGCCCAAAAAGGCTGAATTCCATTGTTAATTTCGATTTTAGATCCAAATCTAGTTGTACATGAATGGTGTCCCTCGGGTGGAAATAAGTTGTAGCACTCCTCATTGGTAATATTGTCCACAGGGTGAATATGGAAGAAGCGAACAGTGCTGAGATCATCGCGTTAAGAAATAATACCGCCGGAGCGCCACCGCCTGGTAAGAGCTTCATTCATACTCATACTTCCACCTTACCTTCCACCCTCACCACCTTGATCGGTGGCAGTCAACTACCGTACGTTTTTTGCGGAATTTTTTGCCACGTACGGTAAGAATTTGGATCGAGCTTGCTGCAGCAACGTTCCCGGACCGATACAACCTAGAAATCTTCTAAAAACGAGCATACTCGTTTCTCAAAGGGCCGGCAACGCATCCTTGATTCCGTGTTGCGGCGGGTGTCCATGGGCGGCGGTGATTGCTTACCATCAGTTAACCTGCCTGCCCGTTTGCACCCCCTCTTACTATTAAAAAAAACAATACGTTCATTCAGCAAATATGCCACCCGTGGGCTCTTACTTGTCACATGAATAAAATAAAATGGGTGAATCTACCAGCGCTTCGGACAGAACCATCATTACTGAGAAGCGCCGCAAAAAACTCAGCAGAAAGAATAAAATCGATTATCAATCGATAATCAGCATATACGAAAAACAAGCGATTTACGGTTAAATCACTGAACCGATTTCGATGAAATTTGGAATGGAATGAGTTCTAATTTTCTTTAACACATACAATCCCTAAAAGGTTGAAATTGGGCCTGGGAATGGCCTGAGGAGAGCCCGTTATTTGAATGAAAATATATAAATTTAAAAAATCAGTAACATTTTTTAAAAATGTATTTTAAAGATACATTTTCCACGCAGACGAAGTTGAGGCTAAATGCCCATAAATTATAAAAATGACGTGATTTGCGATTACTATTAAAAACGTTCCTTTAATTTAAATTTTTGTAATTTTTTCGTCACATAACTCATTGGGCACTTAATATTCTGAAAACTATTTCCCTGTTAAATCCTAGCCGTTTTGTTTTCAGACGTAGACTTCACAGAGGTGAAAGGCAACCGCTTCCACCTGACCCGCGAGCAGTGTGTGTACGTGTACGCGTCGCTGATCGGTGTGTGCATATTCTTCACGTGGAACAAGCTCGTCGTGTTCTACAACACGTGCATCCGCGCGTCGCAGGCGCTGCACGACAACATGTTCAGGTAGGGGGCGATTGTAACGGACTGATTTTTAGTCTGTAACAGAGCAATTTTGCGCTTGTTACATAACAAATCACATGTTTGCAGACTAGTTTTATATCTGTAACAGACCAATTTGACACCTGTAACATGACAAATCACGTGCTTTCAGACTAGTTTTACATCTGTAACAGACCAATTTTACGCCTGTAAAATACCAAATCACGTACGTGCAGACTAGTTTAACATGTGTAACAGACCAATTTTACGCCTGTAACATACCAAATCACGTGTTTGCAGACTAGTTTTATATCTGTAACAGACCAATTTGACACCTGTAACATGACAAATCACGTGCTTTCAGACTAGTTTTACATCTGTAACAGACCAATTTTACGCCTGTAAAATACCAAATCACGTACGTGCAGACTAGTTTAACATGTGTAACAAACCAATTTTACGCCTGTAACATACTAAATCACGTGTTTGCAGACTAGTTTTACATCTGTAACAGACCAATTTTACGCCTGTAACATACCAAATCACGTGTTTCCAGACTAGTTTTACATCTGTAACAGACCAATTTTACGCCTGTAACATACCAAAACACGTGTATGCAGACCAATTTTCCTCTTCCTCTAGCCCTTTCCGGTGTCTATTTCGGGGTACGCTTTTCGGGAAACCTTACCAATTGGATCATGGTTACACATTTAGTAAGCTAAATGTTCAGGTTTCCTCGCGATGTTTTCCCTCCCCCTAAGAGCATCGGTTACAGCAATTCGCAGGTAGATAATGTACATAAGTTAGAAATAGTAGTTTATGCAACGGTTGCATAATGATAGGCCTTAAAACACTAGTCCGTTTTCGGCGTAACTCCCATATCCTTCACTCTCTTTATAATATTCTTTTCAATCCTGCAACCCCCCGCTATCTCAAGGAGCGTTTTAGCTATTTCGTTTCTGCTAGATGTTCGCAAAACTTTCTTCTAACTGTACCCTTATCTTCTTCTAAATTCTTCTCAAACTCCTTTATTTTTCGCGCTATCCGGCTGTGGAATACTCTGCCTTTAGATTTAAGGCAAGCTAAATCTCTCTGTATCTTTAAAAATAGACTTAAGGAGCATTATCTGTCCCTTCCGCTGTAATATTTTTTTATTTTCCTGTAACTTATCACTCATTCTCTACTATGGCTGAATTATTTGCATATCCATAAATAATGTAGGTATCTGGCTGTATATATGTATGTATGTAGATATGTATTTATATATATATATATATATATATAGTTTTAACTTCAATTTTTGCACCACCTGCCAAAGTTAAACTTTTTGCTCATTATTTTCTCTGTTGTGGTTGTCTGGAAGAGGTCGCTATCTAGCGATAAGACCGCCTATTGTTCCCTTACTTTATTTTGTTAGTTTATGCTTTTTTGTTCTTTTTGTGGTGTTCAATAAAGAGTATTGTATTGTATTGTATTGCGGTTTTATGAAACGAGCTTTTAGCGAGTTTCATAATAAGATCGCACGTGTGTTTTAAGGCCAAATTATGCAGAGTTGCATACATAACTTTATCTACACAAATATTATAAATCCTCCATGATGGGTTCAGAAACAATATTTTCTGGCAACAAGTTATTTGTTGCAATCGTGGCTGCATATTTCCGATATCCGGCGCATTTTCACATCACACACACTCCGAGAAGACTACTTACTATTCATATTTTCAACTAAAATGTAAATTACAAACAACTTTTTCTATTCAATTCAACAACAATTCTACTTTCGTTCAGCAAAACACCAACATGGCGGCGTCCTCCGTCAAGACCATTTTTTTTTAAATCATAGACAAACGGATGACGTCTCTATTCTCACGTCACTCGAGATCAAATATTGTGCAGTTTATATTAAAAAAACATACTGTATTGACGTTTCGTATCAATAACTGTTTTAATATCTATGGATACTAGAATAGAGACCCACTTGAGTTTTGACAGCTGTTCCAAATTTAATCTCATTTCTTTACTAAAAACGATAAAGAAGTCATGTTATTTCTTTATCGCAGTACTGGTTTTTCCTAATTGGTTGTCAAAATGGTGGTCATTTCCTACGGTTTTTGATTAACCAATGGAGGTTTTATGATATGGGTGTAGATAAAAGTCATTGTTACATTATTCGATTCAAACCCGAACCTCATGATGACGAGTCGACATTCTTAGCCATTAGGCCATCGGCGCTCTTATTATAAAATCTAACCAAATATGTTTATTTATACCAAAATCTAAACTACCCCTTTTTCCCTAGGGGCGTGACAAACGCGCCAATGTGGTTCTTCCACCACAACCCCTCCGGTCGGATCCTGAATCGGTTTTCTAAGGACATGGGTCAAGTTGACACTTTGTTGCCTGTTGCTTTGGTGGATTGTCTTGGGGTGAGTAATATTCTACTTATTCATTCCAAAATATTAAGATGCTGACAAGAGCCAATGGCCTTGAGTGATCGGTCACTGTCTGTTTGCACCGGAGTGAACGAGAAGCACTGTGCGGTTATGTGTATGGAGAAAATCAAAAACGGAGGAATTATGTAAGTAAAGTACACGTAAAATAGAAATTAGTCATTTTGTGAGTATGGGCGTGATGTAATAGCGTTATTAATTATAGACCCGTAAGTTAAAAAAATTAAGACATAGAACTGTTTAAAGAGGATTTCAGACGTAACTTCATGATTTTTTTCTATCGTATCGAGACTTCATTCAACACTATTTCTATGTAGTAAAAATGTACAAATTACGATTTTATAAATGTCAAAGAAAATGTGATAAGATAAATTCAAGATGGCGGACGCTAGACGGCAAGATAAAAAAAGAAGAAGATAATATCGAGTGAGGTATCAAAGTAAAGCCATTTTCATAACATAACAATTTCCAATATGTACAGATGTAGTGCATAATTAGTTTCCATCGTGTTTTATCGGAAAAGTTCGTATTTATCGTGCTCTCTCAATTAGCTTCAGTACCCATCATACCAAGCTGTCATTTTTGATTTTGACATTTGACACTAAATAGTGAAGTTTCATATTAACGAATATAAACATGTCACTCATTGAATACAATAATTAATTGACACTTCGGGTCCCGTCGTCTTCCAATTGAGATCCGAGTTTTAGCGATGGAAACATATTATTCACTATATTTGTACCTATATGATCAATCAAAGTCAAAGTCAAAGTCAAACTATCTTTATTCAATTTAGGCTTTTACAAGCTCTTATGAAGGTCAAGGAATGAATCTACCACCGGTTCGGAAAAAATCCTCTACTGAGAAGAGCCGGCAAGAAACTCGGTGAGGTATCATTTTTTCAAATCAGTACACATATAAGTCAACAATGATGTCTACAGTTTTATACAAATCTAAGTATATACCACAGCAGGTACGCTCATCGAGACCCAGGGATCGCCAGTGCAGGTCACGATTTAAGCCAATACATATAAAACAGTACCGTGACTCACTTATAGACAATGCACAGCCTAAACGGGTGGTCCTAGAGGTTTGAAATTTGGAGGAGACATTCCCCGAGTACCCTACAGGTGCACTAAGGAGGGATTTTTTGAAATTCCATCCCTGAAGGAGTGAAAAGGGGTGGTAAAATTTGTATGGAAAATATCGCGGGCGAAGCGGTGGCGGGTCCATTAGTATTTCATAAAACTTAAAGTAATTAAGATTTTGCTCATGGTAAATTGTAAGTTTCAAAATGAGCTAATCCTATTGGTGGACATCCATGTATATTTATCGTGGACATCTTGCCCCCAGTTCTTCTTGGAGGTAGTCTCGATCCTGATAGTGGTGTGCCTGGTGAACTGGTGGCTGCTGCTGCCGACGTGCGTGGTCGCCTGTCTGCTCTTCTTGCTGAGGAGCCTGTTCCTCAGCACCAGCCGCGAGCTGAAGAGGATCGAGGCCATCGGTGAGTTTTTTGCGAAGGTGGCATGGAATCACCAAGCCCAGCTTATTGTTGGCGGCCGGAGCAGTTCTCGGGCCGTTCGGAGTTCGGAGACACCAGTCCTCCTATTCCACAGGAGCTAAAGTCTGTTCGCCGAGAGTTGATAAAAACAATAAAAAAATAGGGCTTCTTAACTCATTACAAACAGCGGCCCGCTAATTATTTTTACCGATGATAATAAAAAGTTAAAGGGAGAACTATTTTTTTTCCATAGAATATTATTATTGAATAGCGATTATATCTCCCATTGTTGGCATATCATCGAAAAACGACCATGACAAAGTCTCAGAGTGCAGGAAGAATCAGAGTCGGTGACGTTCATTATGAAACGTTCAAATGCTTCGTCTAAAACAACACACGAACACTCAAACGACACACTCGAAGCGTATCACAGAACGGAATGGCAACGGGCGGCGCCGCGCTTGACAACAACGACGTGCCTCGTACCACGAAACTCAGTGCGCGCGGCGATAAGCGACGCCCGTCATACAGTTTGCGATAGTTAAGCGACAGTCGCTATTTCGAGACGATATCATATTATTTATCAACCCTCGGCGAACAGACTTAGAACAAAAACCCAACATAATCGTCAATTTTCCCATACAACCTCGAATACGTTTTTTTGACATTTTAGGGATTAACTATTCATATACTACAGTTTTAGTTTTTGCCTATGAAAAGACGGATTTTGTTTTATTTGTAGCTCGTAGCCAGTCCCTGAACCACACGACGGCCACGGTGGCCGGGCTCGCCACGATACGGTCGACGCGCGCGGCGCAGGTCACTATAGCGAGGGAGTTTGACAAACTGCAGGTAAGTCCCACTTTGCACTATGATTGTATTATGATTGTTTGGTTGTTAATAGAGGTGTGCTGGTTCCAACACTGATGTATGGACGTGAACGTTGGGAATGGCAGAAGAAACGTGAAAGTAGAATCAATTCAGTCGAGATACTAACTTTGAGAAGTATGTGTGGTGTTTCTATGAGTGACAGGATAAGGAATAGCGTGATAAGAGAATGATGTGGTGTGGAAGATGTAGTCGTGAGAATTGAGAAAGGTATGGTTTGGACATGTGGAGCGGATGAACGAAGCAGATTTATAAGGCGAGTGTGCATGGTAGGATTGGAAGGGGAAGAGCTCGGCGAACGTACCAAAACCAGATCGAGGACGTCCTTAAGAAAGGCCGTCAAGGGTACCCTAAACCGGCGAGCTGTATGAAGACCTTAATGAGAGTAGACGAAGCGAAAGGTGTGTGTCAGGATCGTAGCAGAATTGAATTTCACGTCTGTTTGTATGTGCACGATAAACTTTAAAACTACTGTGTGGATTTCAATGCGGTTTTCGGTATTATATTAAGGGAAACTTCAGGCAGGACATAGGCTATAGAAACTTTTGGAAATAAAACTGGAAGGGGGTAAAAAAAGTTGAAGTTAGCACCTATGATAAATACTACTTCGGGAATTTTATAAACTTGAAATTTGGTATAAATACTCTTTACAACAAATAATTATGTATATGTTAGGGAAAAAAATTAAACTATCCCTAAAATGGTGCCTTGGGGCGTTAAACTTTGTATGAGAAGAACCGATTCCATGTGTTTATGAACTTGAAACTTTGTATAAATGCAGTTCAAAACAAAGTTGCGTGTGTGTGCGTGTGGCAGTATATTTGTTACCACTCAGCTCCATATAGTTAGACCTTAACTCCTGGAATAGGAAATAGGGTAATTTTTATCCCGGCTAAGTCAACAGTTTCCTAGGGAATAATTATAACCGAATTTCACGCGGACGAAGTCGTGGGCAGAAGCTAGTATAATATATATTTTTTATATGTATGTTCTCCGATTGGATGATTCTTTTTATAATCGATATGTTGGTCCCAGTGTGGTCAAAGCTTGTATTTTAAGTGATAAATTAAATATATCGAAGTCTGTGGCTTGTATATGGGACATTTCACGTGAAGCGGACAGGGAAAAAAAAATGAGGTTCTGAAAATCGACCACATTCAGCCCATTTGTACTTCTAGTAGGTATGAATGTGTACGCAAAATATTTTTTTTGTATAGTGTATATTTACCAAGTTATAGGTTTCAAAAGAATTGTCGTTGATTGGTACTACAATTTTTCGAAAGTAATATTTCGAATATAACAAATCTACTATAAAATATTTTACATAGCGATACATATTAAAAATATACTGTTCTTTTTGACAGTAAAAAAAAATTAAAAAATTAAAAAAAAAATAATGGCCAAAACCGGAAGTAAACTTTTCAAACCAGAATTACAGTCACTTCGACCAATTTTTTTTTAATTTTTTTTCTTTCAAAATATAGCTTAAATGATAATGAAAGTACACTAGAAAATTTAAAATGGGATCTCTATTAGTTTAGGAGATACGTTGAATAATATACACCCGCGTCGCAAGGGGCGTCATATGTAGCGCTTGCTTAGATCGGTTGGTGTGCGTCAAATAAAATGGCTTGTATAAATTACTGTGATAAAATAGTTCAAACATAATAAAACAACATTGGTACAACACAAGAACTGTTTATTTTGTAATTTTAACAATTTTACAATGGGAATCTATGGCAGAAGTGGTCCTCTTTACAAGAAGGCCTGTGGTTGTTGGAATGAAGCTGTGAAACTTTTTGATTCCTGAAATGGTGACCGTAGACGCAAACCGGGGTTCCAAAAAAATTCTCTGACGTTCTATATCATCTTTAGAACAGAAATAAATGGCGGTTTGTTTTAAAGATGATTTTGCCCATTCATATAATCGCATTGGTGTTATAATTGCTTTACTTGGAGGTAACTGTAAACTTGCACGCGCAGCTAAACGTTTCAGATTCCCCCCTAGACCATCGCATGGCCGCTTTCCATGAGATGTTGCATGAAAATGCAACTCTGCATCTGCATTAAAATCTTCTTTGTAATAAAACAGATTCACAAAGTTAAATCTATTTTTAAAATGTTGGGAAGCCCCGTCAGTTATGCATATAATTTTTGATCCAACTATCGGGTTACCTAAAAGATACGAGACGGTAATGAAGTAAAACACGGAAGCATTGTTATGATTTCTGACGACCTGAAGCATGACACAGCCACCTTTTATGCTTTCCAAAAGCTACTACACAAGCATCTTTTAGAAAAATCGATAGTTGGATCAAAAATTATATACATAACTGACGGGGCTTCCCAACATTTTAAAAATTGATTTAACTTTGTGAATATGACGCCCCTTGCGACGCGGGTGTATATTATTCAACGTATCTCCTAAACTAATAGAGATCCCATTTTAAATTTTCTAGTGTACTTTCATTATCATTTAAGCTATATTTTGAAAGAAAAAAAAATAAAAAAAAATTGGTCGAAGTGACTGTAATTCTGGTTTGAAAAGTTTACTTCCGGTTTTGGCCATTAATTTTTTTTTAATTTTTTAATTTTTTTTTACTGTCGAAAAGAACAGTATATTTTTAATATGTATCGCTATGTAAAATATTTTATAGTAGATTTGTTATATTCGAAAAATTACTTTCGAAAAATTGTAGTACCAATCAACGACAATTCTTTTGAAACCTATAACTTGGTAAATATAAACTATACAAAAAAAATATTTTGCGTACATATTCATACCTACTAGAAGTACAAATGGGCCGAATGTGGTCGATTTTCAGAACCTCACTTTTTTTTCCCTGTCCGCTTCACGTGAAATGTCCCATATTAGTTATTCATCTCTCATACTGTTTTCATATACTTGACACCGATTTCGATGTATTAAATTTATCACTTAATCTACAATATATCTGACGTTTCTAGTTAATTGACTTACGAAAGCCAATTATTATTTTTTTACTTTTCAAATGGTTTTTGAAGACGGTTGTTTTATTTGTTTTTTTTTTTTTTTAATTATGAATGTTTAACTTTAAAGAGAATTGATTTTTTTTAAATAAGTATTAAAATAATGTGTTAAGTTTTATAGTACATACAACTTTAACTGTAAAACATGAATAATAACTGCCGCATCGAGTAATAGTCTATACTCCTTGCCCGCATATAGCCCTGCCGCTTGTAGTGTTGGCAGCGGAGTCCATACTATATATAGCCTGTGTGAAAATATAGTACACCAATTTTCGGCTCGCCTTTTATTTTTATTACCCTTGGCGACAGGATCTGCACAGTTCAGCGTGGTCCCTGGTCCTCAACACGAACAGAGCCTTCGGCTTCTGGATGGACATGGTGTGCTGCCTCTACCTCGCGTTCGTCACGTTTAGCTTCTTCTTTTTCGCCACCGAAGGTACGTACAATGTTAAAATTAGGGTAAATTCTAGCATGGATGAACGACGCTACAGAAATGTCAGTCGCCTAACGATCAAGCGCTCCTCAAAAGCTGAAACAACAATAAAACTGAATTTATTGATTATAGTGAAAAAATCAAAACGTATAGACCTAGATTTTGTTCTGACTGACAACCTATCAAAAATTGGTGAACATCGGTTAACGTTTAAGGGGTGGAAATCGTTATCGCTTTTTGTATGAAATGCCGTAGGTTCATACTCCTCTTAAAATATAATTAAAGACCAAACCTTGAAGTTTTCATCAGCTGCAAATCCCACAGCAAAAGGTACTTAAACTTATATTAATTCAAATCGACAACCTCTACAATACACAGGGTGTACATGGACGATATGCTTGTTACAGACACCATCGGTGGGAACGTCGGGCTGGCCATAACGCAAGTTATCGGGCTCGTCGGCATGTGCCAATACGGCATGCGTCAGACGGCCGAGGTCGAGAACCAGATGACTTCGGTAAGTTGAATCAATCTATATAAAAGCATATCACTCACTCGCCCACTGACTAATCACAAAATCTCAGCAAATATAAAAACTACAAACTCACTGACTAATCACAAAATCTCAGCAACTATAAAAACCTACAAATCCACTAACTAATCACAAAATCTCAAAAAGTACAAAATCTACAAACTAACTAACTGACTACCCACAAAATCTCGGCAACTATAAAACTTATGAATCCACTGACTACTTACGAAATCTCAAGAACCATAAAACCTACAAATCCACTGACTAATCACAAAATCTCAAGAACAATAATACCTACAAATTCACTGACTAACCACGAAATCTCAGTATCAGGAAATCACATTTACAACATCGTTATTTCGCAGGTAGAAAGAATGTTAGAATACACCAACTTACCAGCAGAGAAACCGGTGGATACCGACGAGAAAGCGCTGAAAGCTCGCCACCCAGATCTGGACTTCGAACAATGGCCAGCAAAAGGTTAGTACAATGTAACATAATGAATTCTAAGTTATTAAAAGACTTATCAAGATTAACACTAATTCTATTTGTAAAAATAAGTAATAGGTTCAAAAAATTTATCCCGACTACTGAAAAATCACGCTCAAAAAAATCTAATAATATTATGGCCAACACATACTTTTTTTTAGTTTATGACTTAATTATGCTCTATAGTGCGCCATATTCAATGTTATGTGATGTGACATAGCCAGCGGACGATTAAGACGCTTCCAACGATACAGTACGATTAAAATCAGTTAACGATTCGACTTTTCTCGGCTATTATCGGCTAAAGCCGGAGACGAAAATGACACAATGACACATTACATTGCTGCGATTTCTTTTAGGTAGCATTCAACTTAAAGTATCGTAAACGCAGTGTATATCACCTGTCGTGATGACATTACTTACCAGTAGACATAAGAAGTTTACAGGACATGCATTATTTATTGATGTATAGCGCTCCGTGAGTCACAGACGGTGCTGGCTGAAAATCAGCACTGCAGGTGTCTTACACGGGTCTATATTGACTCCCATAAAATTAAAGTTCCGATTTTCACAATCCATAACGTTTTTGGTCATAATTATTACTAGTCATAATTTTGAAAGTCATGTATTAATAGGAATAATTTCCGAGTTCCGATTTTCACTGGTCATATTTGTCGAAAGTCATAAAAACTATATTCATAACTTTTTATGTTATAATGTGTTATACTTCATAATGTTACAGGTAATAATATTACTTGTAATAACGATTATTACGTCTAAACTTGTTGAACATAACAATAATATACATAAAATTTAAGTACCTAGGTAACTTGTGCAAGGGCGAAATTTGCGGAGCATAAATTTAACTTAATTTTATTTTACTAAATATGGTCATGTAATCCTCAAATTCATAATGTATAACATTAAAAGACGAGAATCAAGCATAACATCTTACAACTAAGCAAGATTTTCTGCGTTGTTTAAAAAAAAGACCTAACATCGAAGGCTAAGGCGGGAGCTTCGCTTCGCTTGCTCCCGCCTTAGCCTTCTGAACCTAACCAATCCAAATCGCATCTGCTCCGACCCATTTTTCTCGCTCGCTCACTGACAATTACCATTTGTAGTCATAATTATGTCAACTTCTTCAACATAACATCTTACAAAGAAGCAAGATACTTTCGAAATATTGAATAATACAATAATACATTTTTCGACAATGAAACGGTAGGTATGGGTAAAAATAATTAGCACTTTAAAATATATAGCTTACAATATTTCGGAATAATAATCGATATGCTTTTTTATGTTATAGATATCAATTTTATGACTTTTGAAATTTATAATCTGTAACAATATGGATTATTAATTTACGTTAGATTTATTCAGGTTATGATTTACAACTTTATGACTTTCGATAATTATTAGCATAAATAATATGGGAATCAATTTCTGACTTTCAAAATTCGAAACAATAAGCTTATGGGTAACAAGGGGATCCCGTCTTACACCTCAGCATTATGCTGAGCCAGTGTCCCATTCACAGCCGCGAGGACACACACACCACCATTTTGATTTTATTGTTTAAATTTTTCTTTATGTTACTCTGTGTGTCTTCTGTGTTAGTAAATAAATGTTTCTTTCTTTCTTTATATAAATGTACCTATAATGTAAAAAATATTCATGATTCTTTATTAATCAATAGTTACTGTTCTACGTAACAGTACGATATTTCACTAGGTATAAAGATTGTATCACTTTAGAGCTATTAGGAGGTTTTGTTGCTCATATAATAATAATAAAAATAATATTTAATATATTTCAGACAGAGTCCATATTGACCATATGCTTCTGTTGTATTTTATTGTGTTTAATAAGATAACGGGTAATATATTTAAAGGTCATATCTGTAATTTGATATACTCTATGAGGAAAACGATATATCGACGATATACCGGCACAGAGCAACATAGGTACATACATACCGGTCAAAATCAAAACCCTCCTTTATGCTTAGCCGTAGTCGGGTAAAAACAAGGTTGCCATAAAATTTATTACAAAACTTTATTTCAGGTGAAATCGCTTTTGAAGACGTCTCCCTGGAGTACGAGAAGCCCCCGAAGAAGGAGGCGGAGGCCCCGAAGGTATTGGAGCCGGCGTACGCCATCCGCGGCGTGAGCTTCGTGGTGCGCGCCGCCGAGAAGGTGTGCGTGGTGGGGCGCACGGGCGCCGGCAAGAGCTCGCTCATACAGGCGCTGTTCAGGTACGTCGAGACCGGAGCGTTAATCCGTTAATCGTTAATTAACGAACCTAACATGAGTAACGACGGATTAACTTTTAAGATAACTTAAAAAAATGTTAACGGACTCATTAGCTTCCGTTTAAACAATGAAGGTCCGTTAAACGTTAATTAAGTACCTACTTTTTGCCAAAAGGACACTGAGCGGATTATGTCAGATAGATTTTGGTTTGAATTTTATCTCTAAATAATAGGTATTATTACATACTCTAATGCAATACCCTGTTTTTACTAATGTTTTATGTCTTGCCTAAACTTTCATAGCACATATCAATATTTTTTATAAGTAAATTAATATCATAACGACGTATGAAATTTCTTTCACGAGTTAACGATTAACGTCTGTTTCCGTTAAATCTTCCGAAATGTAACGGTTTAATGTTTAACGACATTAACTTTTTTTAGTAACGGATTAGCGATTAACTATTTTTAAACGGTGCCCAGCTATGATAATTTGGTACCATCGAGCTGATCTGAGCATGGAGCCAGGAGGTGGATAGTAGGACTCTTGAATGACTACTAGTAACCCCTCGAGTTTGGGCTCATTCGGTTTTGTTTAGACAAGTTAAATACATTACACACATATGTGTACTGATTTGAAAAAATGATACCTCACAGAGTTTCTTGCCGGCTCTTCTCAGTAGAGGGTTTTTTCCGAACCGGTGGTAGATTCATTCCTTGACCTTCATAAGAGCTTGTAAAAGCCTAAACTGAATAAAGATAGTTTGACTTTGACTTTGACTTGACTTTGACATTACCTTGGTGATGAGGGTCTTTTGTAGGCCTACTTTTTAAGGTGTACAGCGAATTCATCCAAACTTGTCTTATTTGGTAAACAAGTTTCTAACCCCCTGTAGGTATGGTTTGCAACTTGTAAAATATAAAATAACTAAGTAAATCCCATGTTCTTCCTAGGCTAGGCAAAGCCTCCGGCAAGATAACAGTAGACGGGGTGACGGCGGAGGAGGCCGGTCTGCGCGCGTGGAGACAGCGGCTGGTGGCGCTGCCGCAGCGGCCGGCGCTGTTCGCGGGCGCGCTGCGCGACAACCTGGACCCGCAGCACGCCTACAGCGACGCCGACATCTACAAGGCGCTGCACGAGGTAGGACAATAACAGTAGACGGGGTGGCAGCGGAGGAGGCCGGTCTGCGCGCGTGGAGACAGCGGCTGGTGGCGCTGCCGCAGCGGCCGGCGCTGTTCGCGGGCGCGCTGCGCGACAACCTGGACCCGCAGCACGCCTACAGCGACGCCGACATCTACAAGGCGCTGCACGAGGTAGGACAATAACAGTAGACGGGGTGGCAGCGGAGGAGGCCGGTCTGCGCGCGTGGAGACAGCGGCTGGTGGCGCTGCCGCAGCGGCCGGCGCTGTTCGCGGGCGCGCTGCGCGACAACCTGGACCCGCAGCACGCCTACAGCGACGCCGACATCTACAAGGCGCTGCACGAGGTAGGACAATAACAGTAGACGGGGTGGCAGCGGAGGAGGCCGGTCTGCGCGCGTGGAGACAGCGGCTGGTGGCGCTGCCGCAGCGGCCGGCGCTGTTCGCGGGCGCGCTGCGCGACAACCTGGACCCGCAGCACGCCTACAGCGACGCCGACATCTACAAGGCGCTGCACGAGGTAGGACAATAACAGTAGACGGGGTGGCAGCGGAGGAGGCCGGTCTGCGCGCGTGGAGACAGCGGCTGGTGGCGCTGCCGCAGCGGCCGGCGCTGTTCGCGGGCGCGCTGCGCGACAACCTGGACCCGCAGCACGCCTACAGCGACGCCGACATCTACAAGGCGCTGCACGAGATAGGACAATAACAGTAGACGGGGTGGCAGCGGAGGAGGCCGGTCTGCGCGCGTGGAGACAGCGGCTGGTGGCGCTGCCGCAGCGGCCGGCGCTGTTCGCGGGCGCGCTGCGCGACAACCTGGACCCGCAGCACGCCTACAGCGACGCCGACATCTACAAGGCGCTGCACGAGGTAGGACAATAACAGTAGACGGGGTGGCAGCGGAGGAGGCCGGTCTGCGCGCGTGGAGACAGCGGCTGGTGGCGCTGCCGCAGCGGCCGGTGCTGTTCGCGGGCGCGCTGCGCGACAACCTGGACCCGCAGCACGCCTACAGCGACGCCGACATCTACAAGGCGCTGCACGAGGTAGGACAATAACAGTAGACGGGGTGGCAGCGGAGGAGGCCGGTCTGCGCGCGTGGAGACAGCGACTGGTGGCGCTGCCGCAGCGGCCGGCGCTGTTCGCGGGCGCGCTGCGCGACAACCTGGACCCGCAGCACGCCTACAGCGACGCCGACATCTACAAGGCGCTGCACGAGGTAGGACAATAACAGTAGACGGGGTGGCAGCGGAGGAGGCCGGTCTGCGCGCGTGGAGACAGCGGCTGGTGGCGCTGCCGCAGCGGCCGGCGCTGTTCGCGGGCGCGCTGCGCGACAACCTGGACCCGCAGCACGCCTACAGCGACGCCGACATCTACAAGGCGCTGCACGAGGTAGGACAATAACAGTAGACGGGGTGGCAGCGGAGGAGGCCGGTCTGCGCGCGTGGAGACAGCGGCTGGTGGCGCTGCCGCAGCGGCCGGCGCTGTTCGCGGGCGCGCTGCGCGACAACCTGGACCCGCAGCACGCCTACAGCGACGCCGACATCTACAAGGCGCTGCACGAGGTAGGACAATAACAGTAGACGGGGTGGCAGCGGAGGAGGCCGGTCTGCGCGCGTGGAGACAGCGGCTGGTGGCGCTGCCGCAGCGGCCGGCGCTGTTCGCGGGCGCGCTGCGCGACAACCTGGACCCGCAGCACGCCTACAGCGACGCCGACATCTACAAGGCGCTGCACGAGGTAGGACAATAACAGTAGACGGGGTGGCAGCGGAGGAGGCCGGTCTGCGCGCGTGGAGACAGCGGCTGGTGGCGCTGCCGCAGCGGCCGGCGCTGTTCGCGGGCGCGCTGCGCGACAACCTGGACCCGCAGCACGCCTACAGCGACGCCGACATCTACAAGGCGCTGCACGAGGTAGGACAATAACAGTACAAGACGTAACAGTTGGCACTAATTTCTACTTTTTCTAGTTTTTCGTCTATTGATGTATTTTGTGCTCTGTTATGCATAAATGTTTTTTCTTTCTTCTTTCTTTATTTCAATGCGTTTTAAAGATGATTATTACAGATTATTTACCCCACAGGTGGAGCTAACAGAAATGATATCCAACCTGCCAGCCGGCCTGTCGAGCAAGGTCGGCGATGGCGGCGGCAACTTCTCCGCGGGACAGAGACAGCTGGTGTGTCTCGCTCGCGCTGCGCTGGCGCAGTGTCGAGTCCTAGTTTTGGACGAGGCCACCGCCAATGTGGATACAGAGTAAGAAATTATTATAGTTCACAAAAACTAAAAAAAAACCGGCCAAGTGCGAGTCGGCCTCGCGCTCGAAGGGTTCCGTACCATTATCCATAAAAACGGCAAAAAAAATATGTCTGTTCAATGGTAGCCTCCTTAAATATTTATGGTATTTTGTTTTTTAGTATTTGTTGTTATAGCGGCAACAGAAATACATCATCTGTGAAAATTTCAACTATCTAACTATCACGGTTCATGAGATACAGCCTAGTGACAGACAGACTGACGGATAGACGGACAGCGGAGCCTTAATAAGAGGGTCCCGTTTTTTCCCTTTGGGTACGGAACCGTAAATAAAAACCTAATTTAAGAATCAAAATAAATAAAGATAGCTATAATAATAACTAACGACTAACAAAATTTTAAAACATTCATTTTCCTAATTAATGCGACGCAAGAGTCAGCAAACGCATCAGAATCTTGGACCATATTGCTATATACGTTACCAAAGGGACAAATATATCTGAGCGCTCTTATAAATAATAATAATAATAAAAAACATTTATTTAACACACATTAGACACAGACAGATAACAAGAAAAGCACAATAAACAATGAACATAAAAAGCTGTGCCGAACGGTGCCAAAGAGGGTGCCACTCAGCGTTATGCCGTGGCGAGCCTCGGCGCTGATTTTCAGATTTCTCTTACGCCCTTGACAATAAAGTCGTGTTCACATATTTATTATTGACCACTTTGTCTGCGTAAGTCTATTCGCCAAGAGTTGATAAAAAAATATAAGTAGCCTGTATGGCTGATTGCTGGCATATCATCGGACGACGACCATGACGAAGTCTCAGAGTCGGACGAAGAATCAGAGTCGGTGACGTTTATTATGAAACGTAGCATCCCTACCATCGATTTGTAAAAATCTATCATATTCTTTTACCGTATAGTACCGCCCGCCCGGCGCGGTGCCGCACTTGAGAACAACTGCGTCCCTCGTACCACGAAACTTGGGCGCGCGGCAAAGCGACGCCCATCATACAATTTGCGATAGTTAAGCGACAGTCGCTATTTCGAGACGATATCATAATATTTATCAATTCTCGGCGAACAGACTTTAGGTATTTTTGATCTCGACTGTACATGTTGCTCCTCTGCTGCACTGGGTGTGAAGAAATAGCATAGAATGCGTGCAGATGCTTATCATCCTGGCATGTCGTAAAAGTCGACTAAGGGACGGGTCCTCTCCAACATGGTGGACTATCTGTATGGGCGATGGGCTGATCACCTGTCACCATACGGTTCATCATACCATCTACTAATTAATCGAATGTGGCCACAAGTAGTCTTGTAGCTCTGCCCACCCCATTAGGGATTTCGGGCGTGATGCTATGTATGTACTGTACATGTAAATTTATTTCCAGGACGGATAAACTCATCCAGAACACGATCCGTACGAAGTTCGCAGGGTCCACCGTGCTGACGATCGCGCATCGCCTGAACACAGTCATGGATTACGATCGGGTTATCGTCATGGATCGGTGAGACAAGTTATATTCATGACTAGCTGTCCCCAAGGTTCACCCGCGTAGATCGAATTTTGTTCTCATTTTCATGTTTTTTTTTAGCGGAACCCTAATTCTGTTTCTTAAATAAAGTAGCCTTAGTTACTCCTTATAACCTCGGCTATCTGCGAGTGAAAGTCCCATCAAAATCGGTCCACCCGTTTCGGAGCTTAGCTGGAACAAACAGACCGATAAACAATTTTAAAATTGTATTTTTGTTATAAGTACCGTATATACTTTCCTATGCATTTAGTAAAAAGCTGTAAGATTACAAAAATACACTTCAATTCGGTTCTTGACCATGATTTAAAAAATGTATTGGAGTAAGAATAATTTCCTAAATGATTTTTTTCACATTTTCAAGGAAAAAGCACTAATCATATTTTTAATTATTATAAATTGCCGCTAAAACGCTGTCTTACTGTCAGCTGTAACGTGTGACGTCAACTTACTAAAACCGGTCGTAAACGTCAACAAATGCATAGTAAAAATGTTTCAGGGTGCGGTCCGAATAACACTCACGGTGATCACAACGATTAAGAGCCCACATATGACTAGATTAAGCATCTCATTTTGCATCAATCAGAACTGAACTCTATGACGTTGGGTTTCATTTTAAAATAGCTCACTCTCAGCCTTGGCTGTTACAACCACCGCGCGCGCACGCGTTCACGAAAATCTGAGTTTTAGCTGTTTATTAGAGAACCATAACATCCATTAAAAAATCTTTTTTAGCGAATTGAGAAGTTGTCGTTACTCAACTATTTAACCAAAAATCATCGTTAAAGACCATAGGGTTTCGAAGATTCAACCAAAATTATGTTAAAAAAGCATTAGGTATGTTTGAAAAATAAAAGTATCGAGGTTTTTATTACTAATCGTGTTTTCACGTTTAAGCATTTCCAGAACAAATGTTCAAGGTTAATATGTTCAAAGACCAAACACGTAGTCCCTGTCAGTATTGAAATCTAGATCGCCAAACGTCGCAACCTTAGCGTATGTGGCCTCTTAACCCATCGGATGCTTAAGACACGGATCCGTGCTTTTTCTTAGATACACTTTTTGCATTTTTTTTGGTACTGCATGAATCCAATGAGACGCGAATGCCGGTTTTTTTTGACTCCCGCATACGAGGGGTAAAGGTGGGCAGCGTGATTCGGAACGCAACCGACCTATACAACGTTGAAAGTAGAAATTGAAGTATATTCTTTATAATCTTGATTGATTCTTACATAAATCTAGTTCTATAATGTACAATTGAGCGTTAAGCTACCGTTCCACAGAAATATATTAATATTTGTTACTATAATCAAGTACCCAATTTTATTTATTTGTTACTAGCTTTTTTCCCGCGCCGGATGGGGTTATCGCTGTTCCTCCGGATACAAAATTTCCGGGATAAAATACCGTCACTTAGGGATAGTGTGTAGCTTTCTTATAAATATTTTTTAGACGAGGGTCAGAAGTTCCAGAGATTACGACATACAAACGTATAAACAAATTACACCTCTGTAATATTAGTGTAGAAGTGTAGATGTATATTGTTAATGTAGATAATTATAAAAATCTGCTAAACATCCAAGGATTTTGACCTTGGGAGTATGGGCGTCACGTAACTAGAAGGATATGCCTATGAGTACAATTTCGTGTAACAAGTCTCATAGAAGGTCGTCAAACGCCAGCGCCATGGCTTACCCACACCCTATTGCTGATGTTTCAATTCTTACGAAATAAATACAAAGGTCTAATATTGCTTGATTCACACGCTATCGTATCATTGTGGACGGTGTGGTCGGTGGTGCGGTCTCACAGGTTGTGGAATTGTACTGGATACTTAATTATAACAGTATCACTTCAACGGGTGTCGAGGACCGTGGTTGCCATGCGACTGAACCTGCGATGGTGTCAGATTCGCGTTATGACACCTTAAAAGTAAGCATCGCAAAAATTGCTTTGACCAGTTCCTTACTAAATATTTCAATGCGGTGGACGAATAAGTTTCTATAGGTCGGTCTCGGATCGAACCCGGGACCGCTATCTTCGGTGAGGGTCACCAACTAGGCTAACTGCGTCGTCGTGATGATGATCATGACACTGTAATATAATAATGGTACACTGCAGCGGGCGCATCGTGGAGACGGGACACCCGTTCGAGCTGCTGACGCAGCCCGCGGCCCGCGCCGACGCGCCGCACCGCCGCTCGCTGCTCTCCAAGAGCTCCGTAAGTGCTATACTTGTATTATACAGGGTGTCCCACGGCTATACCCCACGGAAGGAAAGTACTTTAAATCTGGGTTGATGTGATTTAAATCACTTGATTTCAATCAGTGATTTCAATTTATGATATGATTTCATCAAGTGTTTTTTTTTTTAATTTCTTCAGTCAATGGTTTATATCAATACTTTTTACTGCGACCAAATCAGCCAAAAAGTGTCCCCTTCGATGACCGCTTTTAAATCTCCGTTTAATAAAATTATTTTATTATTATTATTTGTTTACTTCTCCTGACTAAACCTCGTCCAATTGCGACTTCGTCTAAGGGACACTCTTTCTAGTTGCTAATCTGTCCAGCTGAGAATCTGTCCAGATGAGAATCTGTCCAGCTGCTTTGGAGGCTTTATTTTCCTTGTTGATATTTGTTAATAAATACGACAAACATGACAGTGTTTTTTTTTTTTTAATTATTGCATTTGAGAACTTTTCGAATTTAGATAATTTTATAATACTTTTAGTTAACTGTTAAAAAAAAGGATTTATTGAAATAATATGTGTTTGTAAATTTTATTCATAATTAAAATAAACAACGACTATGTTCTTTTTGTTTTATTTAAATAACTGACTTCCAAATTCAAAACAGATTAGAATGTTAAAATAATCAATAGAAAGGTTCGTTCATAAGGATTAATTTCTTCTAAGTAACATGGTATCTTAAATTAAAGAAACACCATACAAATTAACAATTTAATGAAAAAAAAAAAGATTTTGTATTATGTTGTTATATTTTATTGTTTATTTATTTAAAAATAGCACATTTCCGCAAGAAAGATTTGCCAAAATTGTTGACATTATTTCCAATACTAAAAATACAACTGGTCTCTATTATTTAAACAGGCGCCTTTAGCGATACCGGAGAACTTCACATTCGAACCGGCAGCCGAGCGGAACGACGATCAGAACGAGACGGTGATCGTAGCGAGGGACAGAATACGGACGTACTCCAACCGGTAATTATACCCTATTCGTTTAGGTAATTAACTAAATGTAAACAAACCCACTGTGACTCAGTTAATTTTTACGTGGGAATTACTGCCAGGGCCCTCTCACTGTTAGAGGCGCCATGATGATGGTGGCTGGATTTTTTTTCGGTGTACTGCCCGTTAACTTGTGTCTCAAAAATACTTTTGCTAAGTGTAAAATTGCGATAAGCTGTTTTGACTAATGATTTTTTGCCAAATGATAATTTGATTAAAACAGTTTAAGGATGTATCGATTTGTATATTTTTCGCTGAAATTGGATAGTATGGTAATATTAGTCGTTTCGCATAAGTGTAATAAAAAATAAAACCACTTTACCGTTCTTTTAAAGGAGATTAATGACATTTAAGATTGCATGTGTTATGTGCTGTGCCTGTGTTATTTGTACCGGAAGTTGATTAAATTACAAGAAAAAGCGAAAAATGTTTCTGTCCCATAGTACTTTTATAATCAGAAAATGTATTTTCTATAACATTGTACTCTCCTCGATTTTTTGATGACAAAAATAATGTCGTTACCGTTGTTCCCACGGAAATATTCTTGATTGAATTTCCATGTGTCCGGACCGTAACGTCAAACGGTAGGGAAAGGCCGCTAGCGCTGATGTCACTCCAGTAGTCAAATCAGGTTCTAATTTTATTTCACATACTAAATAATTATTAATAATCACACATTTTGTATATTTTAAATCATTATTCGTACAAAACTCCTCTGCTTCTCTCCTCTACTCCTCTGCTGCTGCTACTCCTCTGCTGCACTGGGAGTGAAGAAATAGCATAGAATGCGTGCAGATGCTTATCATCCTGGCATGTCGTAAAAGTCGACTAAGGGACGGGTCCTCTCCAACATGGCGGACTATCTGTATGGGCGATGGGCTGATCACCTGTCACCATACGGTTCATCATACCATCTGAGGACTAATTAATCGAACGTGGCCACAAGTATTCTTGTGGCTCTGCCCACCCCATTAGGGATTTCGGGCGTGATGCTATGTATGTATTCGTACAAAATTACTCATTGCCGTTATTTGGTGCAAATGAAACAAAACTTGAAAAATCAAATAGATGTAGGTACTGCGGATTTGACGTGGTATACATCCTAAAAATCGTTTTGGCCTATACATTATAGTAATAGTAATAGTAATAGTAGTAATAGTAATCTTTATTCGCTCTCACAATGGTTTTTAACAATCTTGTTATAACTATTAACAAATATATTAGTAATCCTTTTTTTTTTTCAGGTCGGAAGTCAGTGAAGGGGATGGAGGCATGTTCAAGTCTCTCGTCGAGCAGACTGGGAGGGAGACGGCAGCCATGCTGTATGAAATGGCCGAAGAGGTGAGATTGTGTTCTTCTACAGCAGTGTTTTTCAACATGTGGGTCGCGACCCCCACGCAGTGAGCGAGAGTTCATACAAATAATAATATGGCTACTTCGGTCCGTCAATAATCTTCTCCGGAATGAAGATTCACGGATGACGGAAGCCGGATCTAGTACGTAAACTACCGTAGAAATAGTTGAAGGACTACTCCGGACCGGTTCGGATCGAATTCGGATCGGACGTAGTGCAAAAGTGCTCTTATTAATTTGTAAAGATTTTGTTTCATGCGCTTTCTCTTTTATAATGAACTCTCGCAAATGTATTTACCATGTAAAAATATACCACTTCCTTTCAGAGCTACAAGAAAATGTTGGCAAGGAAAAACAAAACGGAATGAAGAGAAAACTTCTACAAAAAAAAAAACAACAGGAACAAAACAGTATTTTCTTTTAAATTTTAGCAAAATTTACGTTTTATATTAAACAAATTATATTATCATACGAATATGTTTACGAATAATATCAATCTCAATATTATTATTTTTACGAATTATTGATTTAAATTAATAGTTATGTTAATTTGGCAACTTACTTATTTTTTAATTAAATATTTAAGTTTTATTGCATGACGCCTTACGTATACCAGTGGCGAAGCGTCAAATATTTCCTAAGGGAAGCCGGAAGAATTAGAACCGTTACGTGCGAGTCTGAAATTTAGTTATTGTAACAGGGACTTCCTGACAGCTAGCCGTAGCTTTCCAGCTTGGTAAAGCCGTCAGGAATCGGCGTGTAGGCAGGCTTCGCCACTGGCGTATACAGACATATATATTCTATTGAAACGATGGTTATTATTATAGTTAACATTTATAAAAACACAAATAAAAAAACTATAGTACTTTCAATTACTTGGGTTCGCAATGACAGCTCCCTCATGATGTAACTGTTCCGCATACGCAAAAATTTACTTTGAAATGCACGGCTTAATTGTAAATGGTCTATTGGCGATAGGAATGTGCAACGCGAGCGTGTTATCGATACTTAGCTACCTGATTGGTCCTTAAGATGCGCTGTCAGAACTGTTGATACATACATACATAGCATCACGCCCGAAATCCCTAATGGGGTGGGCAGAGCCACAAGACTACTTGTGGCCATGTTCGATGAATTAGTGTCTGGTGACAGGTGATCAGCCCATCGCCCATACAGATTGTCCACCATGTTGGAGAGGACCCGTCCCTTAGTCGACTTTTACGACATGCCAGGATGATAAGCATCTGCACGCATTCTATGCTATTTCTGCTAACTGTTGATTAGCTATAAAATATAATAAATTACATATCATATTGTATAACATAAGTGCGAGCGAGATAGACTTGATTTATGCGCTCACGACTCTGTTTTTAATGCATCTATAGTATAAATCGTATCGTTAAATCGTATCTAATTGATCTGGTCTTTTGTGACGTCATTCGTGTCATCAGTCAGCGAACCTACGTTTTGGACGTACTACCAACATCCCGAGCAGGTTATCCATATTTTGTAGCTATAAACTAATCTTATGCGAACTCGAAGATGCAAAAACAACCTTAAATACGTAGAAATAATGTTCAAATATTGATTTCAAACATTAGCAACATTCGATTTTGTGAAAGAAATCATTTGGGACGTCACTTCGAGCAGCGCTTCGTCGTCCTCAAAGGCCTTGTACTGTGTACTTACGTGGTAAGAGCGGATGAGAAAATGAACCTTATTGCCTTCGCATAAAAACGTATCTTAGCCCGATTTAAATGGAACATATGTTAATTAGTTTACATAAATGCATTTATTTCACTTGAACTTTTTTGATGACAGATCCCATAGAACGTAACTTTGACATGGCATTTTACTGTGATAAAAATATACGATGTGGCAGAACTTCTGGACCCACCTGGGGCTCATTGCATAACTACTTGTAACTAAGTAGTAATACAAACGGAAACCTCTATTCAACTTCTTTTACTAGAAAGAGACTTCCGCTTGTATTACAAGTTACAAGTAGTTATGTAATGCACCCCAGTAGTGGATTTTGTGTACAGTGGATTCATCCATACTTGTCTTATTTTGTAAACAAGTTTCTAACCTCAAAATGCACCTTTTTTGGCTAAAACAGCTGTTTCCTTGCACATAATGGAACCGGTGACAATACTTTAGACGTCACTTTGCCAATTTTTAGCTTAGGTTTGTTTTATTTAGGATAAAACCGATGTTTCACCCAAATATTGCACTTTTTGAGGTTAGAAAATTGTTTACCAAATAAGACAAGTATGGATGAATCCACTGTAGTATAATTGCATTCTTTTGTAGAAGACACCTATAATATCAAGATAAAAAGGACTATTTAGACTTAAGCAGATTACATAAAATTTTATGAATACATCTTTCAAGTACCTATAAAGTTATGAACGTATTCTATGAACTAGCATAGCGTTTTTTTAGCGTAACGAAAAAGACGTTACGTCCACGGTCTTGCAACTGCGCAAGTTTTCAATGGGACGCAGTGATCTACTGTTGAAGTATAATCTAGGTGGCGCTGCGATCGATGGATGCAAATCATAACCTACAGTTTTTGTCAATATACAATTTCTCTTCAAAACAACTAAATTTATTTACAAAAGTTATATGTAAACGAGATTTTTGGGTTAGGGTTCAATGCGCGCCATCTCTGTCGCACCCGGTATCTCTCAGTATGTAAGAGTGTGGTTGCGTGTTAAGCGAACTGTCATCAAGAAGTTAAGTGACAGTTAATCAATGTCAATTGTAAGTTGTGCCTGCGCTTAAATAATGAATAAAGCACTATATAAGTTCGAATTTAGTAGCATGTACTTAGCAAACAATTATGGGTAGTGTTATTGTAATAGCGTCTGCAAATAAATGTCCAGTTGTTATATGTTTTTTTTGGAATACTGGACATAATTTTTTGCCTTTGCCTGTATACAGATGTATTGAATAATCCGTTCCCATCGTGAAACTCAGAACACACGACTACTTCCGAATACTGCCGAAGTGTCTATGAATTATTGTATTAATAAATTACATGTTTTTATTAAATAAATAGGGAACTTTATTTATCAGTGATATGTTGTAACCACCATATGATCAAATTATATAGAGAATGTTAGTGTAACTTAACTTAGGTATTAACCACTCTATATCGATTATTAATCTCGCGATGCGAGCTTCCCCTACGCTGTCTTGATGGGTATTGAGGCTGACTGAAGTAGCCTGACAAATACGAACGTTTCCGAGAAAATACGATGTGAAAGGATTATTCACTACATCTGTACATGTTTGTGAGGTTAAGTATAACAGTCGCCTTTCGACGAAAAGCATTAAAGATTATTTTCGAGTGGCTCGACAATTATTTTGCTAATACTATAAAATGTCAGCCTAAGAGCTTGCCTTACGCAGTGATATCAAAAAAATTTGGGTGCTATTTACTTTAGTACTTAATACACAATTTTATCACAATTATGTTATTTCATATTAAAAATAGACTAAAAAAATATATACTTCGAATTTTAACAGCTTACTTTTTTCGCAATTAAATAAATATTAGACCTTATGTATATTTTAATAGAGACCAATGTTGTTTTTTACAAATAGTTAAATAAATACAATTGTTACGAATAAAGCTGGTAGCATATAACCGGGTAAGAATTTACTTGCATTCTTTCTATGGCACATAAGCACCTGCTTTAGAAAAAAATCGTTACCAAACATTATATCTTTACTTATGTGAACTGTGATCCCCTGTCAGGCTTGTACTGTACATATATATAATCAACAGAGCATTATTTATTTTTGCACCCATATATTAATATCCATAGGCAATTAATTCTATGCATTATAAACACTTCTGTTTATGTTTAATATGCTATGATGTATAAATTATGTGATATATCTTTCTTGTTATTTATATATCACAGATATCGTGTAGTTAGCTGTATATAATATAATTAATTACTTGAGCGGTCTGTATTTTGGTACGTTCAAACCTTGTACTTTGTGATATAGTAAATAAATATTTTCAATTATTTATTGGGTGTATTATTTCAAATGTATAGTTATTTAAACATTTTACTTGGGTGTAGTGGCCTGTTTTCTTGAAGCTACAGTTTAAAATTACAAGCAAAAACTGGCGACACTGATGTCAGATCCCCATAGAGGTATTATACATTGAGGAGGTGAGCCAGCCAGAAACGCGTTATAATGGTAGAAAGAGAAAGAGCATAGGAATAGTATTCGCTTCCTTGTCTGATGACGCATGCGCAGTAAACGATTCACCTCCGGTATTGTACTGACCCTTCCGCATTCGACTGTCAAAATTTTGTGGTTATGTATATTGTGTAGCTGTTTTTGTAAAATAATATCATTTTCGCAGCATTTTCTCTATTATTATTTGTAATAATGTCACTCAAATGCTGAAAATGATTATAATAAAAGGTAAAAAAGTAAAACAGTTAGTAGTCTGAAAATGATGTTTTTATTATTGTAATATAAACAAAAAATACAAAATCAAATAATACATACAGAACTGAAGCGAAATAATAGGTTAGAACATTTCGTATTGCGTCGTCAACGGATGGCGCGCAGCATGTTGCCATTGCGCATGCGGCAAGACAAGGACAGTGCCACTATTTCTAGTTTCTGTCTCTCTTTACCGTGATACGCTTCCACTTACAGGCAGTCCTATGGCTCACCTCCTCTAGTTATAATACCTCTATGCAGATCCCATATATCTGACGTCCAATGGTGCCAGTTTATGCTTGTTAAATTGTAACGTAAAGTGTCGCGAAACGGCCCACAGGTCGCGTCACACGCTCTTTTTACCCGACTGCGCGACGCCAAGGAGGGTAATGTGTTTATCAGCCTATGTATGTTTTGATGTATGTATGTTCCTTTGTAGCACTCTGGAGACGGAATTCTGCCAGGCTCGTGGGGCCGATATGGAAATAGCAGTCGGCGACTTCAATTGGGTATTATAGGATTTTAAAGAGAGTCACCGACTGCTATTTCCATATCGGCCCCACGAGCCTGGCAGAATAAATTTCTTGTTTCTTTCTTTTGAGGTTATGCAGACGGGTTTTTTGTTTTTTTCTTTAATTTATATTTTTCTATAGATCTTCTTGAGTGTTACATAGTGATTTTAACATTAATTTAATTTGTTAAATAATTTCCCACGTATCTTTTATTGAAGATACACAAATACGGAATATTAAACTATAGAACATTGTGCATCTAGGGCCGTAAGAAGGGGATAACTAACGAGTGTCTGTTAGAAGCCCGACGCCGAAGGCGCTCCGCACTCGAGGAATATCTCCTTCAAATTTCAAACCTCTCGGCCCACCGTTTAGGCTGTGCGTTGTCTATAAGTGAATCACGGTACTGTTTCATATGTATTGATAAAAAGAAACTGAGTTTAAATGCAATAACTGACGTTGATTTCGTTTATTTCATGGCTTTTAATATATAAAAATGTATACCAATTATAAAAAAGAAAAACTAGTTACCTATGTAAAGATATTTATCTACACCCATATCATAAAACCTCCATTGGTTAATCAAAAACCGTATGAAATGACCACCATTTTGACAACCAATTAGGAAAAACCAGTGCTGCGATAAAGAAATAACATGACTTCTTTATCGTTTTTAGTAAAGAAATGAGATTAAATTTGGAACAGCTGTCAAAACTCAAGTGGGTCTCTATTATAGTATCCATAGATATTAAAAAGTTATTGATACGAAACGTCAATTCAGTATGTTTTTTTAATATAAACTGCACAATATTTGATCTCGAGTGACGTGGGAATAGAGACTTCATCCGTTTGTCTATGATTTAAAAATAAAAAATGGTCTTGACGGAAGATCGAATTGCCGCCATGTTGACGTTTTGCTGAACGAAAGTAGAATTGTTGTTGAATTGAATAGAAAAAGTTGTTTGTAATTTACATTTTAGTTGAAAATATGAATAGTAAGTAGTCTTCTCGGAGTGTGAGTGAAGTGAAAATGCGCCGGATATCGGAAATATGCAGCCACGATTGCAACAAATAACTTGTTGCCAGAAAATATTGTTTCTGAACCCATCATGGAGGATTTATAATATGTGTGTAGATAAAGTTATGTATGCAACTCTGCATAATTTGGCCTTAAAACACACGTGCGATCTTATTATGAAACTCGCCTATCGGCTCGTTTCATGAAAACCGCACTAGTGTTTTAAGGCCTATCATTATGCAACCGTTGCATAAACTACTATTTTATTGCTCAGTTAGCCAAATACAACACACTTTATTCTATAATATAAGTTTTCTTACATATAAAGCTTGGGTGCTTGGTATGGTATTAAATGTTAAAATTATTTCCTTGGTTCAATTTTTAGGGTTCCGTACCTCAAAAGGAAAAAACGAACCCTTATAGGATTACTCGTGTGTCTGTCTGTCTGTCCGTCTGTCACAGCCAATTTGCTCCGAAACTACTAGACCGATTAAGTTGAAATTTGGTATTAATATGTAAGTTGGTGACCGCAACACGGACGCGTAACGTAAATGTATGAATTTTAAACATAGGGGCCACTTTTTGGGGGTATACTAGAAAATTAAAAAAAAAAGTTATGCCACCTATATCGTGTGACATATCAAATGAAAGGGCTTATTGTGAGAATCTTAAATATATTTTCTTTTGAATTTTAAGTAAAATAGTTTAGAAGTTATTCAGGAAAATAGGCGAAAAATGACCATTCCCCCCCCTTATTTCCGAAACTACTGGGGCTAAAATTTTGAAAAAAATACAGAAAATAGATCTTTGCCTATAGATTACAGGAAAACCTATAAGAAGTCTATGGTATTTAAAGTAACCTAGTAAATTTCAGATAATCATGTACGGAACGGAACCCTCTCCACGCGACTTTAACTCATAATATACAATATATTGCACCCCACGCTTTTTTACTATAATTGAATTATTTGTTAAAACTTATTTTTTATTCTAATCTTATCCCAAATTCAGTAGTCATAATTGATTGTTGGAATTTCTGTTACTGTAACACCAAACTCTTCATACTTAAAAAATATATTCTGCTTTTTTAGTTCGGTTTGCTATTAAAGCGTGTTTTTTTTTTTAACTATAATTTACACAAAGACTAAGAAACACGCTCTTGTCAGTAACGCACTAAAAAGTACAAAATCCACACCCACTCCCTCACCACTAAGGTATACCTATTGGACTCGTCAAACCAAACCAAATGAGCCCAAACTCGAGGGGTTTACTAGTAGTAATTGAAGAGTTCCACTATCCACCTCCTGGCTCCATGGTCAGATCAGTTCGATGGTACCAAATTATTGTATTGTCATCCGAATTGCATACACTTGCAAAGTTTCAAATTTTTACGACAATTGGCTACTTGACTATAGCACAGATTACATAATACCTATTGTTTAATATTAGAAAGGGTAATGGTTTGTAGAATAATGTAAATAGATGCACTTCAATAGCTACCTTGGGATAAAAGAAGGGTTACTTCAGAAAATTTATTTTTATTTCGAAATCACGATTAACAAAATAAAAAAAACTTATGCTAATGGTGACACGCCTTCCATCAAATCGTCGCGGGTCACATGGAATGCAGATGACGACGCGGTGTTGGTGCTAGCAGAGACAACTTCATAGTCATTGTCGTCATCACTTGAGCCACTATCATTTAAGTTAGAATCAGAACCATCGTCATTAACGCGAATGACAAATGTTTCTGTCATCAAGTCCAGTCCACACGATCATTTTTTCTCTACTCTTCCTCTATATGTTTTACTCTGTTACACATTTTTTCCCATTCCTCACCCATTAAATTCACCTTTTCATTCACGAGTTCCATCACCCGCGTAATATTCCAACAAACATTTTTACTGGCAAAAATATACATATTAAAAAATAAAGGTAAATTGAAAAACTCCTCCTTTTTTAAGTAGGTTAAAAAGAGCGCCGGTGGCCATACGTATTATATGGCCGTCAGCGCTCTTTTTTCGAGTTAGAACCTGTATTTTCGGACGTTTTCGTTGCCTCTGCAGTTCGTTTTATACATTGTTTTAAATTATTTACTACACCACTATCAGCTTCGTTCTTCATAAAATAATAAACATTGTAAACAATTTTTCTTTCCTTTTTATGCAAAACCATCGTGCAAAGAATCGTGCGTGACTGTACTTTGCGAGCGAACGAAACGTAGTCACTGTACGGGAAGTAAATGACAACTAGCGAGCCGAGCCGAACCAATAGCGACACACCGCGCGTTATCCCCTCCGTCGCGCCTCACCTCATACCACCGTGAGCGTCAAGTTGGCATACCCTTCGAAGATATCCAGGATCTGATGATTCCAAAAAATAGTGCCTAAATAGTACCCAATTAGTACCGAGTTAGAAAAAATAGTACCTTTGTAATTTCGGAGATATGAGCCTTGTTTAACGGATACGCTAACTTGACGTCAAGCTGGCGTACCCGTTTTGGATCTTGAGAACGGTGCTGTTCCCAAATATGCTCTATATCCCAAAAAATAGTGCACAAATAGTACCCCTGGCTCCCGAAGTCTCAACTTCGTATCTCTTATAAAAACTGAGATATTTCATACCAAACACGGGTAAAATATTTTGCACCGTCAAGCTGGCGTACCCGACCGAGATCACAGAGAAAGCCATTGAATTTCTAAGTCAGCTATATACCAAAAAATACAACACTCCAAAAAAAAATTGAGATACTAAAACAAAAGAAAAAGCTAGATGAAACACAATATTATATCAAGGAAGATTACCCAGAAGAAATCCTGAAAAAACGAAAGGAACTGCAAGCTCAAGCAAAAATAGAGAGAGACAAAGGAAATAAAGTTGTGATCAAGTATGACAAATTGGTGATACTGAAAAACAATTTAGAAATCGGACTATCTAGCAACAACAAGAGAAACTTGTCACTCTCTCCTCAAAGTCACCCATCAAGCCAAAGCAACACGACAACGAGTGAGCAGGCAAGTAAGAAAAACAAAGTCTCCACAATCACCCCAACCACCTTTCATGCTGAAAACAAGGAAAAATCCAAACAGCGAATATTGAACTATTCTGATGGCATACTGAAGCAAAGCACTTTAAACTTCAAACTTCCTGGGAAATAAAGACTCTCCTTCACTGTCACTACAAAAAGACTCTAAAAAGCATAGCAACTAGCGACCACTTCTCTAGCACCGAAATCGAAACAAACACAAACAGAAAAACATCTCCCACGCCGGCTGGTCACCGAGGGAGATTACGACCACAACCCTTCAGAGAAAACTAGTCATGACAACAAACTCTACATCGTCACTTATAATGTCCGAACGATATCGAAATGAATGATAGCATCACACGAAAAATTAATGAAATTATGGGAAGCCATGAAAAATAAACCAGTTTGATATAATGGGCATCTGCGAAGTCGGAAGAACGGGATGTTCAATAGAAGAACACAGGGACTTATAATAGGACGGACTGGCTAACTCTGGAGGAGGCCTTCACCTGAGAAGGGGTTCTTGCTCTCTTTTTAATAGTTTTAATTATATAATTTATTCATAGAGATAAAAGTTTGTTAATGTTAAAATCATAACGAAACTAATAGAGACACAATTTATCAAACAATATATTTAATAACACTGACATAATTTTGTATTCTGTTTAAACTTAAGACTATATAAACTACTTGATGACATTGTAATTAATAGCAAGAAATAAAAGGCTTTTTTTTTTAATTTTTTTTTTTATTTTTTTTATTTACTATTTGGGTACTATTTAGGCACTATTTTTTGGAATCTGCAGATCCTGGATATCTTCGAAGGGTACGCCAACTTGACGCTCACATACCACCAATCTGGCCGGTAAATCGACTACTGCGCAGCCCCCACCGCCAGCGCTCTTTTTCCTGTAGACGGATTATACTTCATTTTGAGTGACCGTCAAGGTAGCGTACACCAATAAGATATCATCATCAAATCTTTTGATGATGCCAATAAATAGTACCCAAATAGTACCGAATTAGAACCTATTTAAAAAAAATAGTACCCTTGTAGTTTTCGAGATATAAGGGGCAGTAGGTAGGTACGCCACCTTGACGTCAAGGTGGCGTACACCGAGTGAATCTCTGGATTGGCAGTGTTCCCGGAAATTCTGTATGAGCCAAAAATTTGTACCCAAATAGTACCTTAAAATCTCATCAGCGTAGCTATTGTAGAAGCTGAGATATTTGACTATTTAACTGAGTAAAAATTTGCGCACCGTCAAGGTGGCGTACACATCTTTTACAGCGAGATTTCACCCAGAAGGCCTTCGAATTATTCAATCGGCTATATCCCAAAAAATACTACCCGAAATAGTACCCCTTTTACGATCAAAACAATACTGATAATATATGTGGAACTTAGAAAAAAATTCAACCAAACTTCTACGTAGTAAAAGTACAGTCGCGTCGAAAAGCAATAAACCAATTTCATTTTTAATATTGTTGGTTGAATATCATTGGATAAGCTAGCTGTCCTTGTTTAAATTTAACTAAATATGATCCAGCTTCCTCATAGTGGGTTCAGAAGAGTAGGTTTTAGTGGGCGCGTGTGTTTAGGCGAGCACTCACACACCATAAAATATTGGATTGTTCCCACGACTTTGTTACAGACAATCCTAGACCAGAATGTTTTCAACTGAATACATTCTGGTCTAGGATTGTTTATTTCTAGTAGTAACCACAAAATAATTGATTCACTATACGTAACTATGTACTTGCAAATAGCTCATACCGCTGGAGCAGGTAAAAAGGGATGAATGTTTGGTGGGGCGGACTGACCGATTGTATTAAACGTAGTAATTTCAGTTTCACCCCTTCCGTACATTCATTTTTAGCTGCTCCAACAGTCACATATGAAAAAGTAACAGTCAAGCAACTGTCACCTATGTCGAAATTAGATAAATTATATTTATAAGGGACGTGGGTCAGATTTACTTATTTAGTTTTTTATATTATTATTTATGTATTCTTAACATTTTACATATTTGCTGAACATTAAGAATTCAATGAAAGTGGGAACAAAAATATAAATATTACCAGTGGTAACAGTTGGGACTAGCTAATAAATATCTAAATAGTTTCTTTAATTCTTTATTTCTAATTCCCAATCATCTGATTTGTGATTGGTCTTCTGCCGTTAACATTGTTTAGTTTAAAAATATAACCTAAAATATAAAATGTATCCTACGCTAAATCTAACTTCAGCATTACTAGTTCAAGTTATTGTAATGAGTGACCGGCTTCAAAAATAGAATGAATTTCAGAATTTTGGTAATTCTGAATTATGATTATTAAATCAAAAGTTTTTCAGAATATTATGGAAAATAGAACAAACTAAGGAAAATACTTTTTTGTTCTTTTAATAGTCTTGTTTCATAATACTTCTTTTACATGATAATGGTACCTATTTTAAAGAATATGTATTTTGAGTAAAACAAGCGTACCAACCATAAAACAGGTTTACAAAGGAACTTATTAAATTATAGCTATCATCAGTCACCTAGGTAGAGTCCGTCATCTATGAGTTTGCCGAGACCGACACAGGCTTTATGTGAATATCATCACGGATATGCCATACAAATGTAAATAAGTATGTATGTCTTTCTAATGACGAATCAATACGAATAATATTTAAAACAATATGGCATAATAATCACCAAGCAACAGTAAATAATATAATTATCTTTAACATTTACTACATAATGTTTTAGACCATCTATTAAACGGCAAAATAATTCACTGACCTTTGTAAAAAATATTTTAAAAGCTAAGCGATTACGATTGTTTAATTTACAATTAGCACTTACAATTGAGATCAGATATACATACAGTCATGGACTTACTAAATAAGCGTATCAACAATTAAACAACAAAATAGGAACTGGTAGTCCGAGTTTGTTGAGACAAACTTCACGTGAATATCATCATGGATATTATATACAAATAAGTAAGATTCTTATTACTAATCACAATACAAAAATATAACATTTAAAATATTTTGGCATATATCAACAAGTAACAGTTAAAGACCACTATAATATACATAATGTTATATAAAATCAACACCGTATATTTTTTCAATACATTGCACTATATGGGTATAATATTTAATACGTATATAACTAAACTATTTATACCGTTCTAACTAAACGTATACTATAATTTTAAACTTACTTTATCAAGTAAATAAATTGTAGTGAGAACTTGATAGTGAAGCATGTGATGGGCTGTCGGTCTTTCGCAAGTAAATAAATTGCAGTGAGAACTTGATGGTGTAGCTTGTGTTGGGCTGTCGGTCATTCTCTTGCAGCACTTGCAGCGTTTTCGTTTTTGTGTGCATCTCTGAAAAATATATGCTAGCGCTGTTACATATGGAAGATTGCATTCCTGATGTGAAAAGGAAATATTTTATATACAATATGTTAAGTTTCAGAGATAAGGGTCAAAATCATTAGTAGGTAGGTATATTACTAGATAGATATGTAGATGTCGAAACATCGAACATTAAATCGCATCAAAACTAGAGCTCTCGGTAGAGTCCGTGTTTCTAATTATAATTTTATTCTTCAATCAAGTTGTAGTTATTATTTTAATGTATAATATTAATTATTATTTATACTTTGATATTAATTTAAATTTTGATTTTATTGTATTCTAATTTTTCTTTTTTTTTTGTATTTATCCAAAATTTTTGAAAATACACTCTTGTTTGGTGTTTTGGACATGGAAGTTATAAGTCAAAAACAGTGTTTAAAACAATACATGAATACTATGACAATTGGTAACGATGAACCTAATGAGTAATAAAATTATATTTAATGGTTAGCGCGATTATGGTAAATACTTACCACTTCCATGTCCAAAAGCCAACTGAGTATTTTCTAAAGTTTTAATAAACTACCTATCATATCGATGCTAATAATTGCTAAACCTAACAAATAACCACATAAAATAACGCACAAAAGAAGTACACATTTAGTGAAATTAGCTCTCTCCTCTACGTGGAATTCTCCTATTTGCTGAAGCAAAATCTTGTCTTAAAATCCTTATCTATCTTTTAACTCGCCGACCGACGGCGCAAAGGCCGGGTTTTTACGAGTACCTACTTAGCTTGTTCCCACGACTTCGTCTGCGTGAAATTCTTTTATCGCGATTACTTTGGGAAAGCGTAATAGGCAGATACTCAGATATACGGTTACTTTTGCATTTATAATATTAGAGTGGATGTAATAAATAATTATTGATACTCACCTACTTGAATCTCATTTCAGTATTTTCAGCTTTCTTTAACGGAAGAAATCCACTTCGTCAGCTCAACACCAGTCGTTTGATCTCGTCACCTTCTCGTCACCTGGAAAAAAATATGTTTTTTTTTAAATTTCGATTAAGAATCTACCTAAGTAATGTCTACTTACATTACTTGTATTGCATGGCAAAATTCATAAGAAATCAGTCAATTGCGTGTCGATTTTTTTTGTCAGAATTATCGCAAGTTCATAAGTTTTGTCAACACTATTAGCAACTGTTATTGTTCAAACAGTAATAATAAAATATCTATTCTTCTTTTCTAGCATTAGAATTTTAACACATTTTGTATTTAACAATAACACAACAACAAAAACAGTATTGAACAATGTGCAACAAATATAATCCAATATAGATATACTGTGTTTTAATGGAAATTATGTTCAAATTTGATCTTTAAATTCAAATGCTAAAAATAGAGGTGATAATGTAACTATCTGTTAGAAATTGATCTACCATCTTGTTGCTGTTTTATACACAAAAAATAAAAAAAATATTATCATCCTTCATAATAATTTGAGTATAAGTAGGTACTTATTGATCTTTATAAGAATATTAAAATCACAAAAAGAAACAGCTTGTAGGTACTTACATTTTTTGCTGTGCATCGTTAATCAAACGAACAATCGTAGAAAAACTGTAATTCAACTTTTCACCGCACGTAACAAATCACATCAAATATTTAAATATTTCCTTTAGTATAAAGTAGATCCGTCTAGTTCGATGGTCATCTTGACAATAATAATAACACGAACGCGCACCGCCGGCACCCGGCCCGCCAAACAGGTAAACAGCAAAAAAAATATTTTGTCTAATTGCGCTTAAAATGTTTTAAGTTAAGCAATTGTGCACCTTCATGCAGCTGTGTAAGAATCACTTTGCCTGAAAGCTTAGTACAACATACCACCATTCTAAATCGTTGATGTCAGTCATGGCAAGTAGTTTGCAACACATATTTGATCTCTATTTGCGACTGTACTAAGATGGATTTGTATGTAGAAGTTTGGTTGATTTTTTTTCTAAGTTCTACATATATTATCAGTATTGTTTTGATCGTAAAAGGGGTACTATTTCGGGTAGTATTTTTTGGGATATAGCCGATTGAAAAATTCGAAGGACTTCTGGGTGAAATGTCGCTGTAAAAGATGTGTACGCCACCTTGACGGTGTGCAAATTTTTACTCAGTTGAATAGTCAAATATCTCAGCTTCTACAATAGCTACGCTGATGAGATTTTAAGGGCCAGTACTATTTGGGTACTAATTTTTGGCTCATACAGAATTTCCGGGAACACTGCCAATCCAGAGATTCACTCGGTGTACGCCACCTTGACGTCAAGGTGGCGTACCCACCTACTGCCCCTTATATCTCGAAAACTACAAGGGTACTAATTTTTTTAAATAGGTACTAATTCGGTACTATTTGGGTACTATTTATTGGCATCATCAAATCCTGGATATCTTATTGGTGTACGCTACCTTGACGGTCACTTTAGTGTGGGTTCGCTTATGTCTAGCTAAAGTATAGTTACCATTAAATTGTTTCTTACAAACATCACAAGAATATGGTTTCTCTCCAGTGTGGATACGCTTATGGACAGTTAGATCAGAGCAACGTCTAAACTGTTTCTTACAAACATCACATGAATATGGTTTCTCTCCAGTGTGGATACGCTTATGGACAGTTAGATCAGAGCAACGTCTAAACTGTTTCTTACAAACATCACAAGAATATGGTTTATCTCCAGTATGGATTCGCTTATGGGTAGTTAAATAAGAGCTATTTCTAAACTGTTTCTTACAAACATCACAAGAATATGGTTTATCTCCAGTATGGATTCGCTTATGGGTAGTTAAATAAGAGCTATTTCTAAACTGTTTCTTACAAACATCACAAGAATATGGTTTATCTCCAGTATGGATTCGCTTATGGGTAGTTAAATAAGAGCTATTTCTAAACTGTTTCTTACAAACATCACAAGAATATGGTTTATCTCCTGTGTGGATACGCTTATGGACAGTTAAAGCATAACTATCCCTAAAATGTTTCTTACAAATATCACATGAATATGGTTTATCTCCAGTGTGGATTCGCTTATGGATAGTTAAATGAGAGCTATTTCTAAACTGTTTCTTACAAACATCACAAGAATATGGTTTATCTCCAGTGTGCATTAGCTTATGGATAGTTAAATAAGAGCTATAGCTAAACTGTTTCTTACAAACATCACATGAATATGGTTTCATGTCCGTGTGGATTCGCTTATGTTTAGCCAAAGCAGATCTTTCCCTAAACTGTGTCTTACAAACAGCACATGAATATCGTTTCTCTACAGTGTGGATTCGCTTATGTTTAGCTAAATTAGAGCTATGTCTAAACTGTTTCTTACAAACATCGCAAGAATATGGTTTCTCTCCAGTGTGGATTCGCTTATGTTTAGCTAAATTAGAGCTATGTCTAAACTGTTTCTTACAAACATCGCAAGAATATGGTTTCTCTCCAGTGTGGATACGCTTATGGACAGTTAAATAAGAGCAATACTTAAATTGTTTCTTACAAATATCACATGAATATGGTTTATTTCCAGTGTGGATTCGCTTATGGATAGTTAAATGAGAGCTACATGTAAACTGTCTCTTACAAATATCACATGAATGTGGTTTCCCTCCACTGTGGATTAGCTTATGGCTAGTTAAGTCAGAGCAATACCTAAATTCTTTCTTCCAAATATCACATGAATATGGTTTCCCTCCAGTGTGGATTCGCTTATGGCTAGTTAAAGAAGAGTTTTGAGTAAATTGTTTCTTACAAACATTAAATGAATATGGTTTTACTGCAGCGTGGACATGCTTATGTTGAGATAAACTAAACCCATTTTTAAACTGTTTTTTACATAATTTGCAGGTATTTGGTTTGTGTTCAGTGTGAATTCGAATATGCTCAATTAATTTTCGTTTTAGTTGAAACTGTGTTCCACAAATGTCACACCAGTATGATTTTTTCTTTTTGCAAATGTTTAAAACATTCTTTCTAATAACACAGTGTAATGAACTTTTATCATTATTAGAAATGCACATGTGAGTCCTTAGGTTAGATTCTTGGAGAAACATTTTGTGACAAGTTGTGCACGCATGCGATACCTCTTCAATAAGGATGCGCTGAAGCTTCACATAACAGGTCCTAAGAGCAACCTGTTCAATGTAGCTCTTGCTAGAGACAGGTGACTCATCACAGGGATCTGCTTCAGTGCCTGATGCTGGGAACAACTCTGTCTTGACAGTTCTGGTCTCCATTCCATTGACCCGTTCTGAAACCAGAATGCTATCAATTCATCTCCCACTTTATTTTGTTAACATCATACTTTCCTTTAGTATTAAATGTATTGAGAGGAACACGGTATAAAATATAAAATAAAATATGTGCTGGCAATGGCAACCAATTACATGCTTATGATCACACTCATGTGGCTGAATTCACAAACACCACTCATATTGGTCTTTAATTAAATTGACATCTAATTCGGGGCTAATTTCAACCCCTTTTTTACCCCCTTCCAGTTTAATTTTCAGAAGTTTCTATAGCCTATGTCCTGCCTTAAGTTTCCCTTAATACATTATCGAAAAACGCATTGAAATCCACCCAGTAGTTATAAAGTTTATCGTGCACATACAATCAGACAAACAGATATGAAATTCAAAAACCATTGGGATTTGTTCTGTTGCTCATTCTGAAGCCCCCCATAGCATTTTTTCATTGTTATCTTCAATGTACAGACTATTTCCCCTTTACGATTTTATTATGTGTATAGATTAAGAAGGATACAGAATAAACTGCAATATGTGCTGGCAATGGTAAGAGATTACATGCTTATGCACTCATGCAACTGAATTCAATAACGCCACTTGTATACCTCGTCTACAGGAAAAAGAGCGCTGGGTGGCAGTGGGGGGGATGTGTCTGCGCATGTGTACAGTCGTGCGCGAAAGTGCTTGTCTATTGTTTAATATTAGAAGTGTTATGGTTTGAAGAATAATAGCAATAGATGGTTTTTAAGTACTTAAATTAAAGTATTCTTGTTTTGCTTTTTACATCGCGAATTCTTGTTCTTCGTCCAGTCTTCTGGAACTCTGGTGAATATAGAAGTTATTAGGTGATTCTACTTATTTTGCTAAATGCACTTCAATAAAAAATTGGGAAAATGGTTACTTCAGAAAAAAATATGTTTATTTCGAAATCTAATATTCCAACTAACATTTTTACTGACCACGTACCCTTTTATTTGTGACCATGCCATTTCTATGGGATTTAAATCCGGATGGTATAGGGGTAAACGGGCAGTATGGCCTTTTTCGGCTAAAATCTTGTCGATGCTAAATATTTTAAATTGATCTTAAATTATTTACTACACCACTATCAGCTTCTCTCTTCACAAAACAATAAACATTGTAAACTATTTTTCTTTCCTTTTTATGCAAAACCATCGTGCAAAGAAACGTGCGTGACTGTACTTTGGGAGCGAACGAAACGTAGTCTCTGTGCGGGAACGAACGGGGAACTGAACGAACCAATAGCGCGACGGCACAGACAATCCGCGCGTTATCCCCTCCGTCGCGCCTCACCTCATACCACTAATTTGGCCGGTAAATCGACTACTGCGCAGCCCCCACCGCCAGCGCTCTTTTGCCTGTAGACGGATTATATCAGTCTTAATTAAATTGACATGTATTTACAGGGTGACCGAAACTGTAGTAAGTATTTAATGGGTCCAATTCGAAACGTTGTCCGCCTAAATTTAAGATTGCCTAAACTTAAAATAAGAAACGTCGAACTCGATTGTGTATAGCTCCAAGGTTCAAAATCGAGTCTAACATTTCTTATTTCAAATTTAGCGACTTCTAAATTTAGCGAAAACACGTTCGAATTGGCCCTTATGTCAGTCAAATGCTCAATATCTTCTGAGAATTTGGTCAATCGTCAGTTAATAAAACATTAACATGTTCTTTTATTTATATCCATAGAGAATCTTCACTAATGCATGGTTTTGACTATCACAGTTGAATCGGGTGTAGTGTATTCTGATGGTCAGACTTTGTACCATCAGTACCGTATTGTAGAAACTATGTACATGGGTACATTAGGATGATTGTTTGCAATAATAGTGGACTGGGACCACAGTCAACTGTTCAAGTGTCATAATATCACGTTTTCAGTGCTAGTTGCCTTTCAACTTCTTATATAAGACCATGATGATACGAATAAACTAACATCGTCGAAATGCGGCATTAGGAACATGTTAATCGTTTAGTGCACTTTAAGAAAGTGTTGATTGATCAGAACTAGCTCTTGACGCGGCTCAACTCACTTTGCACCGCGTAGGCGATGTCCTGCGGCTGCAGCCGCTCCGGGCCCAGCACCAGCTCGTCCTTCACCTCGTGCTGCAGGTACAAGCCCGCCGCGGCCGCCTCGCTCGCGCCCTCACACTCCGGCTCCTCTGTGACGCGCACCACTGCCGGCCACGTGCCGGCGTCACCCGCCGCGCTGTTTGCGTACTAGTAATAACAAAAGTGATTACTTATACAGGGTGACCATGGAAGTATGGATCAAATCGAACAGGGACATTGAGGCGGTCATTTCCAATAATTTTAAACGATAAGTGCTGGTATAATTCTTGATGGTTCAAAAGCTATGATTGATTATACAAAAAATTTAATATTTCCCTGTCTTACCGAACGTACAATTTTTAGAAAAAATAACTGTACCGCTATTGGCTTATTTTTTTTTGAGATTGATTATGGGATAATGTACCTCTTCTAAAATGGTACTTTCAGCTAAAAATATGTTCATTTAGAAAAAAAAAAAAAATCGTTTACTACAAAGACTTCTGTTCTTACAAAATCATTACTCTCCAGTGATCTCCAGTGTCAATTCGCTTATGTTCAGCTTCAGCTTCGCTTAAATAAGAGCTACGTCTAACCTGTTTCTTACAAATATCACATGAATACGGTGTCTCTCCAGTGTGGATTCGCTTATGGCGAGTTAAAGAACCGAGTTCAGTAACCTGTTTCTTACAAACATCACATGAATATGGTTTCTCTCCAGTGTAGATTTGCTTATCTGCAGTGTTGATTAGATTATGGTTAGATAAAGAAGAGATTTTAGTAAATTGTTTCTCTCGAGTGTGGACATGCTTATGTTGAGATAAACAAAATCCATTTATAAACTGTTTTTTACATGAATTGCATGGTTTGTGTTCAGTTCAGTTTGAATTTGAATATGCTCAATTAATTTTCCTTTTAGTTGAAACTGTGTTCCACAAATGTCACATGAGTATGATTTTTTATTTTCACAAAGGTTTAAAACATCCTTTCTAATAACACATTGTAATGAACTTTTATCATTATTAGAAATGCACATGTGAGTGCTCCACTGTGGACATGCTTATGTAACTGTGTTTTACATGAATTGCATGGTTTGTGTCGAGTGTGAATTTGCATATGCTCAATTAATTTTCTTTTTAGTTGAAACTGTGATCCACAAATGTCACATAAGTCTGATTTTTTATTTTCACAAAGTTTTAAAACATCCTTTCTAATAAGACATTGTAATGAACTTTTATCGGTATTAGAAATGCACATGTGAGTCCTTAGGACAGATTCTCAGAGAAACATTTTGTGACAAGTTGTACATGCATGCGATACCTCTTCAATAAGGATGCGCTGAAGCTTCACATAACAGCTCCTAAGACCAACCTGTTCAATGTAGCTCTTGCTAGAGACAGGTGACTCATCACAGGGATCTGCTTCAGTGCCTGATGCTGGGAACAACTCCGTCACAACAGTTCTGGTCTCCATTCCAATCACCTGTTCTGAAACCAAAATGCAATCAATTCATCTCCTACTTTATTTTGTTAACGTCATACTTTCCTTTAGTATTAAATGTATTCAGAGGAACACAGTATAAGGTATAAACTAAAATATGTGCTGGCAATGGCAACCAATTACATGCTTTTGATCACACTCATGTGTCCGAATTCACAAACACCACTCGTATTGGTCTTTAATTAAATTGTCATGTGTATGGTTGATGGAGACTTGAGAATTTAATGTCAGAGAAATGCTTAAGTAGTGATTGTGAATTTGGTTAATAAAACATTAGCATGTTCTTTTTCCGAAATCTCTATACAGTATCTTAACTAATGCTGAGTTAAGAGTTGACTAGGTGTAGTGTACTCTGACCGACGGCCACATTCTGTACCATCAGTACTGTGTTGTAGAAATCATGTATCCGAGAACACTAGGATGATTGTTCGCAATCATAGTGGACTAAGACCGCAGTCAACTTTTCGAGTGTCATAATATCACTTTTTCAGTGCTATTGCCTATCAAATCTCTATATACTACCAAGTTTACATATGAGTAAACTATTCTCGTCAAAATGCAGCATTAGAAACATGTTAATCTTTTAGTGCACTTTAAGAAAGTGTTTATTTAACAGAACTAGCTCTTGATGCGGCTCAACTCACTTTGCATCGCGTAGGCGATGTCCTGCGGCTGCAGCCGCTCCGGGCCCAGCACCAGCTCGTCCTTCACCTCGTGCTGCAGGTACAAGCCCGCCGCGGCCGCCTCGCTCGCGCCCTCACACTCCGGCTCCTCTTTGACGCTCACCACTGCCAGCGACGTGCCGTCGTCACCCGCCACGCTCATTGTGTACTAGTATAATAACTGGGGTTCTATAGCGTTGTGCAAGCAAGGCAGGCAAACATATATTTCTTTTTAATTTATTGTTTTAAAGCTTTGGCAAAAAGACCGTGAGCTCAGTTAGGTACAGCAAAATGTCACCACAGACTAATGTCAAAGAGGCTTCGTCCCAGACTAATTAAGAGATAATTTTACCAGTGCCTTGCCTATGGCCCGTTCGAAGCTAAAAGTTGTACATTACAAGCAAAAACTGGCAACACTTGTCTTCAACTCGGATTAAAGGGATTTTTTTTATTTTTATATGGGAATCTCTCATCGGTGTTGCCAGTTTTTGTTTGTGCAATTGTAATGTAAACAATGATATGTGACCGTCAAGGTGGCGTACACCAATAAGATATCCAGGATTTGATGATGCCAATAAATAGTACCCAAATAGTACCGAATTAGTACCTATTTAAAAAAATTAGTACCCTTGTAGTTTTCGAGATATAAGGGGCAGTAGGTAGGTACGCCACCTTGACGTCAAGGTGGCGTACACCGAGTGAATCTCTGGATTGGCAGTGTTCCCGGAAATTCTGTATGAGCCAAAAATTAGTACCCAAATAGTACCCCTGGCCCTTAAAATCTCATCAGCGTAGCTATTGTAGAAGCTGAGATATTTGACTATTTAACTGAGTAAAAATTTGCGCACCGTCAAGGTGGCGTACACATCTTTTACAGCAAGATTTCACCCAGAAGGCCTTCGAATTTTTCAATCAGCTATATCCCAAAAAATACTACCCGAAATAGTACCCCTTTTACGATCAAAACAATACTGATAATATATGTGGAACTTAGAAACAAATTCAACCAAACTTCTACATACAAATCCATTTTAGTACAGTCGCAAATAAAGATCAAATATGTGTTGCAAACTACTTGCCATGACTGACATCAACGATTTAGAATGGTGGTATGTTGTACTAAGCTTTCAGGCAAAGTGATTCTTACACAGCTGCATGAAGGTGCACAATTGCTTAACTTAAAACATTTTAAGCGCAATTAGACAAAATATTTTTTTTGCTGTTTACCTGTTTTGCGGGCCGGGTGCCGGCGGTGCGCGTTCGTGTTATTATTATTGTCAAGATGACCATCGAACTAGACGGATCTACTAAAGAAAATATTTAAATATTTGATGTGATTTGTTACGTGCGGTGAAAAGTTGAATTACAGTTTTTCTACGGTTATTCGTTTGATTAACGATGCACAGCAAAAAATGTAAGTACCTACAAGCTGTTTCTTTTTGTGATTTTAATATTCCCTACCCAGTACCTACTTATACTCAAATTATTATGAAGGATGATAATATTTTTTTATTTTTTTGTTTATAAAACAGCTACAAGATGGTAGATCAATTTCTAGCAGATAGTTACATTATCACCTCGATTTTTAGCATTTGTATTTAAAGATCAAATTTGAACATAATTTCCATTAAAACACAGTATACCTATATTGGATTATATTTGTTGCACATTGTTCAATACTGTGTTTGTTGTTGTGTTATTGTTAAATACAAAATGCGTTAAAATTCAAATGCTAGAAAAGAAGTATAGATATTTTATTATTGCTGTTTGAACAATAAAAGTTGCTAATAGAGTTGACAAAACTTATGAACTTGCGATAATTCTGACAAAAAAAAATCGACACGCAATTGACTAATTTCTTATGAATTTTGCCATGCAATACAAGTAATGTAAGTAGACATTACTTAGGTAGATTCTTAATTGAAATAAAAAAAAAAACATACATTTTTCCAGGTGACGAGATCAAACGACTGGTGTTGACGAAGGGGATTTCTTCCGTTAAGGAAAGCTGAAAATACTGAAATGAGATTCAAGTAGGTGAGTATCAATAATTATTTATTACATCCACTCTAATATTATAAATGCAAAAGTAACCGTATATCTGTGTATCTGCCTATTACGCTTTTCCAAAGTAATCGCGATAAAAGAATTTCACGCAGACGAAGTCGCGGGAACAAGCTACGTAGGTACTCGTAAAAACCCGGCCTTCGCGCCGTCGGTCGGCGAGTTAAAAGATAGATAAGGATTTTAAGACAAAAGATTTTGCTTCGGCAAAAAGGAGAATTCCACGTAGAGGAGAGAGCTAATTTCACTAAATGTGTACTTACTTTGTGCGTTATTTTATGTGTTTATTTGTTAGGTTTAGCAATTATTAGCATCGATATGATAGGTAGTTTATTAAAACTTTAGAAAATACTCATGTATGGCTTTTGGACATGGAAGTGGTAAATATTTACCATAATCGCGCTAACCATAAAATATAATTTTATTACTCATTAGAATCATCGTTACCAATTATCATAGTATTCATGTATTGTTCTAAACACTGTTTTTGACTTATAACTTCCATGTCCAAAAACCAAACATGAGTATTTTCAAACATTTTGGATAAATAAAAAAATTAAAAAACCAATTAGAATACAATAAAATCAAATTTTAAATCAATATCAAAGTATAAATAATAATTAATATTATACATTAAAATAATAACTACAACTTGATTGAAGAATAAAATTATAATTAGAAACACGGACTCTACCGAGAGCTCTAGTTTTGATGCGATTTAATGTTCGATGTTTCGACATCTACATATCTATCTAGTAATATACCTACTATTGATTTTGACCCTTATCTCTGATTCTTAACATATTGTATATAAAAATATTTCCTTTTCACATCAGGAATGCAATCTTCCATATGTAACAGCGCTAACATATATTTTTCAGAGATGCACATAAAAACGAAAACGCTGCAAGTGCTGCAAGAGAATGACCGACAGCCCAACACAAGCTACACCATCAAGTTCTCACTGCAATTTATTTACTTGCGAAAGAACGACAGCCCATCACAAGTTTCACTATCAAGTTCTCACTACAATTTATTTACTTGATAAAGTAAGTTTAAAATTATAGTATACGTTTAGTTAGAACGGTATAAATAGTTTAGTTATATACGTATTCAATATTATACCCATATAGTGCAATGTATAGAAAGAATATACGGTGTTGATTTTATATAACATTATGTATATTATAGTGGTCTTTAACTGTTACTTGTTGATATATGCCAAAATATTTTTAATGTTATATTTTTGTATTGTGATTGTGATTAGTAATAAGAATCTTACTTATTTGTATATTATATCCATGATGATATTCACGTGAAGTTTGTCTCAACAAACTCGGACTACCATAAGTTCATATTTTGTTGTTTAATTGTTGATACGCTTATTTAGTAAGTCCATGACTGTATATCTGATCTCAATTGTAAGTGTTAATTGTAAATTAAACTTGGGCACAATCGTAATCGCTTAACTTTTAAAATATTTTTTACAAAGGTCAGTGAATTATTTTGCCATTTAATAGATGGTCTAAAACGTTATGTAGTAAATGTTAAAGATAATTATATTATTTACTGTTGCTTGGTGATTATTATGCCATATTGTTTTAAATATTATTCGTATTGATTCGTCATTAGAAAGACATACATACTTATTTATATTTGTATGGCATATCCGTGATGATATTCACATAAAGCCTGTGTCGGTCTCGGCAAACTCATTGATGACGGACTCTACCTAGGTGACTGATGATAGCTATAATTTAATAAGTTCTTTTGTAAACCTGTTTTATGGTTGGTACGCTTGTTTTACTCAAAATACATATTCCTTAAAATAGATACCATTATCATGTAAAAGAAGTATTATGAAACAAGACTATTAAAAAAACAAAAAAGTATTTTCCTTAGTTTGTTCTATTTTGTACAACAGCCTTGATAACCACTTAACACACACACACGAACACCCTAATATTCTGAAAAACTTTTGATTGAATAATCATAATTCAGAATTACCAAAATTCTGAAATTCATTCTATTTCTGAAGCCGGTCACTCATTACAATAATTTGAACTAGTAATGCTGAAGTTAGATCTAGCGTAGGATACATTTTATATTTTAGGTTATATTTTTAAACTAAAAAATGTTAACGGCAGAAGACCAATCAGAAATTAGATGATTGGGAATTAGAAACAGAGAATTAAAGAAACTATTTAGATATTTATTAGCTATTCCCAACTGTTACCACTGGTAATATTCATATTTTTGTTCCCACTTTCATTGAATTCTTAATATTCAGCAAATATGTAAAATGTTAAAAATACATAAATAATAATATAAATAACTAAATAAGTAAATCTGACCCACGTCCCTTATAAATATAATTTATCTAATTTCGACATAGGTGACAGTTGGTTGACTGTTACTTTTTCATATGTGACTGTTGTAGCAGCTAAAAAGCAATGTTCGGAAGGGGTGAAACTAAAATTACTACGTTTAATACAATCGGTCAGTCCGCCCCACCAAACATTCATCCCTTTTTACCTGCTCCAGCGTTATGAGCTATTTGCAAGTACATAGTTACGTATAGTGAATCAATTATTTTGTGGTTACTACTAGGAATAAACAATCCTAGACCAGAATGTATTCAACTGTAACAAAGTCGTGGGAACAATCCAATATTTTATGGTGTGTGAGTGCTCGCCTAAACACACGCGCCCACTAAAACCTACTCTTCTGAACCCACTATGAGGAAGCTGGATCATATTTAGTTAAATTTAAACAAGGACAACTAGCTTATCCAATGATATTGAAGTTTTAATGATATTCAACCAATAATATTAAAAATGAAATTGGTTTATTGCTTTTCGACGCGTCTGTACTTTTACTACGTAGAAGTGTGATTGATTTTTTTTCTAAGTTCCACATATATTATCAGTATTATTTTGATCGTAAAAGGGGTACTATTTCGGGTAGTATTTTTTGGGATATAGCTGATTGAAAAATTCGAAGACCTTCTGGGTGAAATCTTGCTGTAAAAGATGTGTACGCCACCTTGACGGTGCGCAAATTTTTACTCAGTTAAATAGTCAAATATCTCAGCTTCTACAATAGCTACGCTGATGAGATTTTAAGGGCCAGGGGTACTATTTGGGTACTAATTTTTGGCTCATACAGAATTTCCGGGAACACTGCCAATCCAGAGATTCACTCGGTGTACGCCACCTTGACGTCAAGGTGGCGTACCTACCTACTGCCCCTTATATCTCAAAAACTACAAGGGTACTAATTTTTTTAAATAGGTACTAATTCGGTACTATTTGGGTACTATTTATTGGCATCATCAAATCCTGGATATCTTATTGGTGTACGCTACCTTGACGGTCACAATGATATTATAAGTAAAGATACGTTATATGCTCGCAAAACAACCGAAAAAAATGTTCCGAACGCAGCAGGAGCACACATACACGTTTTATTTTACTTACATTTCACCACTTTGCCAACCGAAGTAAAAGGGATAGCGTACTTAAATCAATAAGAATAAAGAGGACAGCTAGTGTTTGTAATTTGAGCATCCCCACCCCCCCTGCTTATTCCACGGGAACTTTCGAATCTTCCGGGATAAAAAGCACCCTATGTCCTATCCCAGAACCTAAGGTAACTCCCAACCAAATCATAAAAATCCGTGAAGCCGTTACAGTGCTGGGTGGTTGGAAACATACAAACACATACAATAATATTAAAGTAGGAAAGGATATGATGATAGGATAGGCTTCAAATGAGATTAGACACATTCCCTAGAAAAAAAATATTTTAATTTTTCGTTGTGATGTAACCAGTCTCTTTTTAGAAGAAATTGGTTCAATTTGTCGTCGCTTACTCCGAGCAAAGGAAACCACCTCTTCTACACGAAGGCTTGACTGACACTGACTCAAAACAATGTCAAAATCAAACCATCTATCAAATTCTTAACATAAAAAAAACCTGCCTGCCAGTATTGCTGACATAAATATTACTTATGGAACTTTATCAGCGTGAAGTTGAGTAATAGGTTATTCCTTCGGGAATTTCAATTCCCAGGATAAAAAGCAGCCTGTGTCCTATTCCAGGACCTAAGGTAACTATATAAAAACTTTCCTGAAAATCCCTTCAGCCGCTACGGTGCTGGGTGGTAACATATTGTGCTGAGAGACTGACGGATACTATTGGGCACCTGTTACGCCGGAGGTTTAGCATCAGGACAATTCTCCGTCCTCTCACCAAGGTCAGGCATATGCTGCGTACTCCAAAGAATCTCAACCCCAATGCTCGGTGCATTCGATATGCGATGCGTTTGGTAGTCCAGGCGTATATGAAATTCCTTGTGACCGCAGCTATACAGGAGACCGGGTGCAACGCTTCCACTAGACTGAGGACATGCGTAGTGTGAAGGTGGACCAATAGCTCCGCGGCGGCAGAGCACGCGCTGGACACTAGCGCGGCGCATTCCATTCGCTTTGATAAGGCGAGAGTGCTTGTACGGGAGAAGCGCTTCGTACAACGCAAGATCCGCGAGGCAATTGACATCGGACAACGCCCCGATGTTAACCGGTCAGTGGGCGAGTGCCACCAGCATGGAAGCCCGTCGTCCCTGCCATTCAGAATACTGGACGCGTGGACATTCTGGTGGACACTGAGCCCGGTACGCTCGCCGCCTCTCCCCGCCGGCGTTGCTCTGACCGCGTCTGCGCTCAACCCCTAAAGGCGGACTCCATACGAGTGTGGAACATGTCCGGCCATTCCTCACAATAAATCGCGACTAAAGCCGTGTTCATAATGACTCGCAATAATTTTTTAATTTAACTATTGTGTAAGCAGTTTCTTACAATAAACGTTACATGAATAATATGTTTTATGGTTTCTCTCTAGTGTGGGTTTTCTTATGTTTAACTAAATTAGAGCTATCCCTAAACTGTTTCTTACAAACATCACATGAATATGGTTTCTCTCCAGTGTGGATTCGCTTATGGCCAGTTAAATCATAACTATTCCTAAAATGTTTCTTACAAATATCACATGAATATGGTTTCTCTCCAGTGTGGATTCGCTTATGGCTAGTTAAAGAAGAACTCTGTCTAAACTGTTTCTTACAAACATCACATGAATATGTTTTCTGTCCAGTGTGGATTCGCTTATGGCTACTTAAAGAAGAAGTATGTCTAAACTATTTCCTACAAACATCACATGAATATGGTTTCTTTCCAGTGCGGATTCGCTTATGTTTAGCTAAAGCAGAGCTACCCCTAAACTGTTTCTTACAAACATCACATGAATATGGTTTATCTCCAGTGTGGATTCGCTTATGTTTAGCTAAAGTAGAACTATCCCGAAACTGTTTCTTACAAATATCACATGAATATGGTTTCTCTCCAGTGTGGATTCGCTTATGGCTAGTTAAAGAAGAACTCTGTCTAAACTGTTTCTTACATACATCACATGAATATGTTTTCTGTCCAGTGTGGATTCGCTTATGGCTACTTAAAGAAGAACTATGTCTAAACTATTTCCTACAAACATCACATGAATATGGTTTCTCTCTAGTGTGGATTCGCTTATGGCTACTTAAAGAAGAACTATGTCTAAACTATTTCCTACAAACATCACATGAATATGGTTTCTCTCTAGTGTGGATTTGCTTATGGACAGTTAAAGAATCGACTTGAGAAAACTGTTTCTTACAAACATCACATGCGTATGGTTTCTCTGCAGTGTGGATTCGCTTATGTTTAGCTAAAGTAGAGCTATCCCTAAACTGTTTCTTACAAACATCACAAGGATATGGTTTCTCCCCAGTGTGGATACGCTTATGGACAGTTAAAACAGAGCTATTCCTAAACTGTTTCTTACAAACATCACAAGAATATGGTTTCTCTCCAGCGTGGAGACGCTTATGGCCAGTTAAATCATAACTATTCCTAAAATGTTTCTTACAAATATCACATGAATATGGTTTCTCTCCAGTGTGGATTCGCTTATGGCTAGTTAAAGAAGAACTCTGTCTAAACTGTTTCTTACAAACATCACATGAATATGTTTTCTGTCCAGTGTGGATTCGCTTATGGCTACTTAAAGAAGAACTATGTCTAAACTATTTCCTACAAACATCACATGAATATGGTTTCTCTCCAGTGCAGATTCGCTTATGTTTAGCTAAAGCAGAGCTACCCCTAAACTGTTTCTTACAAACATCACATGAATATGGTTTATCTCCAGTGTGGATTCGCTTATGTTTAGCTAAAGTAGAACTATCCCGAAACTGTTTCTTACAAATATCACATGAATATGGTTTCTCTCTAGTGTGGATTCGCTTATGGCTACTTAAAGAAGAACTATGTCTAAACTATTTCCTACAAACATCACATGAATATGGTTTCTCTCTAGTGTGGATTCGCTTATGGACAGTTAAAGAATCGACTTGAGAAAACTGTTTCTTACAAACATCACATGCATATGGTTTCTCTGCAGTGTGGATTCGCTTATGTTTAGCTAAAGTAGAGCTATCCCTAAACTGTTTCTTACAAACATCACAAGGATATGGTTTCTCCCCAGTGTGGATACGCTTATGGACAGTTAAAACAGAGCTATTCCTAAACTGTTTCTTACAAACATCACAAGAATATGGTTTCTCTCCAGTGTGGAGACGCTTATGGACATTTAAAGCAGAGCTATCCCTAAATTGTTTCTTACAAACATTACATGAATATGGTGTCTCTCCAGTGTGGATACGCTTATGGACAGTTAAAACAGAGCTATCCTTAAACTGTTTCTTACAAACATCACAAGGATATGGTTTCTCCCCAGTGTGGATACGCTTATGGACAGTTAGATCAGAGCAACGTCTAAACTGTTTCTTACAAACATCACAAGAATATGGTTTCCCTCCAGTGTGGATACGCTTATGAACAGTTAAAACAGAGCTATCCCTAAACTGTTTCTTACAAACATCACAAGAATATGGTTTCTCTCCAGTGTGGATACGCTTATGGACAGTTAAAACAGAGCTAACCCTAAACTGTTTCTTACAAACATCACAAGAATATGGTTTCTCTGCAGTGTGGATACGCTTATGGACAGTTAAAACAGAGCTATCCCTAAACTGTTTCTTACAAACATCACATGAATATTGTTTCTCTGCAGTGTGGACATGCTTATGTTGAGATAAACTAAATCCATTTTTAAACTGTTTTTTACATAAGTTGCAGGTATATGGTTTTTGTTCAGTGTGAATTTGAATATGCTCAATTAATTTTCGTTTTAGTTGAAACTGTGTTCCACAAATGTCACATGAGTATGACTTTCTCTTTTTACAAATGTTTAACACATCCTTTCTCATAACACAGTGCAATGAACTTTTATCATTATTAGAAATGCACATGTGAGTCCTTAGGTTAGATTCTCGGAGAAACATTTTGTGACAAGATGTGCATGCATGCGACACCTCTTCAATAAGGATGCGCTGAAGCTTCACATAACAGCTCCTAAGACCAACCTGTTCAATGTAGCTCTTGCTAGAGCAAGGTGACTCATCACAGGGATCTGCTTCAGTGCCTGATGCTGGGAACAACTCCGTCACAACAGTTCTGGTCTCCATTCCAATCACCTGTTCTGAAACCAGAATGCAATCAATTCATCTCCTACTTTATTTTGTTAACGTCATACTTTCCTTTAGTATTAAATGTATTCAGAGGAACACAGTATAAGGTATAAACTAAAATATGTGCTGGCAATGGCAACCAATTACATGCTTATGATCACACTCATGTGTCCGAATTCACAAACACCACTCATATTGGTCTTTAATTAAATTGTCATGTGTATGGTTGATGGAGACTTGAGAATTTAATGTCAGAGAAATGCTTAAGTAGTGATTGTGAATTTGGTTAATAAAACATTAGCATGTTCTTTTTCGGAAATCTCCATACAGAATCTTAACTAATGCTGATTTAACAGTTGACAAGGATGTATTGTACTCTGACGGTTACGTTCTGTACCATCAGTACTGTATTGTGGAAATCATGTATCAGAGAACACTAGCATGATTGTTCGCAATCATAGCGGACCAAGACCGCAGTCAACTTTTCGAATGTCATAATGTCACTTTTTCAGTGCTATTGCCTATCAAATCTCTACATACTACCAAATTTACATATGAGTAAACTATTCTCGTCAAAATGCAGCATTAGAAACATGTTAATCTTTTAGTGCACTTTAAGAAAGTGTTTATTTAACAGAACCAGCTCTTGACGCGGCTCAACTCACTTTGCATCGCGTAGGCGATGTCCTGCGGCTGCAGCCGCTCTGGGCCCAGCACCAGCTCGTCCTTCACCTCGTGCTGCAGGTACAAGCCCGCCGCGGCCGCCTCGCTCGCGCCCTCACACTCCGGTTCCTCTCTGACGCGCATCACTGCCGGCGACGTGCCGTCGTCACCCGCCGCGCTCATTGCGTACTAGTATAATAACTGGGGTTCTTCTGGGTTAATTGATTTCTAGTGCTAGATAGCGTTGTGCAAGCAAGGCAAACATATATTTGTTTTTAATTTATTGTTTTAAAAGCTTTGGCAAAAAGACCATGAGCTTACAGCATGTATATTCTTGATATATTCCAGTATATTCTCTATACAGATAAAGTATAACAAAAGTAGGTACTCTGTGCTCTATACTCCTGACGGAAGTTAAAGTTGCCACCATTGAATATAGGTTTTTTAATCTAAATTTATCTCTAAGGCTAGCCACTGACTAGCCAGCACCCCCAGCAGGTCTAGGCCCCTAATTCTCGGTGCTTTCGAGATAATCTCACAATCGAGATTAAACGTCACTGCATACAGTCGTTTTTCACAACTGTATGAATCTGACGTTCAATCTCGCTATCGAATGCACCGAGAATTAGGGGCCTAAAATGTTACTGTGCAATATCACTGGTTGCACAATTATATTGGTCGTCAGTAGATGATATTGACGGTCAATATCGACTACTGACGATAAATATAATTGTGCAACCAGTGATATTGCACAGTTATATTGTAGGTCAGTGACTAGCCTAAGATTTACATGATTACCAACTTTTTATCGATCTACCATATGGATGGCTTAAAGAGCCCTGTAATGGCATACACACTTAAAAAAACTTACTCCCCTCCCACTCCTCGTCACCACCCGTAGTATATGTCAAAACTCCTTCCCCCTCGTTTTCACTTAATAATTCATTTATTTTTTTTGAAAACTGAGGGCCTAGCACATTAGCTCTTATCGCGCTCATAATACATATGTCACTGTTTAACTAAATTGCGTGTGCGAAAGGGATGAAAATTTGCATGCTACTCAACTCTTTGCATGGATCAAAAGAAAAAAAGAGTTAATTCTGCTCATATTTGTCTTTATAAGTGCAAGATTTCCCTGAGGATATTGACTACGCGTCGAAAACCTGTGAGCAAGCATGGTATGTTGAAGAAAACGGGTCTTGTAGAATAGGTGGTACCCTACACTTACTTTACTTTTTGGTGGGTATGTTCCCTAAGACGTGGGTGCGAGAGGTACGAATGCTTTATCTTTGTGATAGAAATTAGTATGTATCTATTTAAGGATGTATACCCAATATGTCAATTTGATATTTTTCGCTGAAATTAAATAGTATGGTAATATTAGTTGTGTCGCATAAGTGTAATAACAAATAAAACTACTTAACCGTTATTTTAAAGGATATAAATGACATTTAAGATTACAAGATAATTATTAATAATCACACAATTTGTATATTTTAAATCATTATTCGTACAAAATTACTCATTGCCGTTATTTGGTGCAAATGAAACAAAACTTGAAAAATAAAATTGATGTACTGCGGATTTGACGTGGTACACATCCTTAAACGCATAAAACATATTTATATATATGGCACTTAGCTCACAAATGTTAAAAAATGTTGTTGGTAGTTTTTCTCTTATACCTCCTAATGGCAACCCAGTTATAATGGCCGCCGCCATCACCGTTGCAACGTTAATTTCTGTGACAAGTCATGTCATTTTTGTCCATGATATATGAGAAAATCCAATGGCAGATTCTTTCTTCGGATACGATACTTCGTTATCGGTAAGCTTGTTTACGTGTCTTCGAGCTAAATTCACAGAATTTGCAAGTTTCATGCTGTTTCTTAAACACCAAGTAAGAGTGCCAGCGTGCTATTAAAATCTTGTACGACTCAAATTGAGCCAGTTTTCGATACTTTCTAGCCGTTCTACTTTACATTTACCTACCGAAACACTTATTTATTAAATACGATAACTATTTTTATCCTTTTTGTCCCGATTACTAATGAAAAATGCATGAATGCTGTGGAGTGAACATATACGTACTTATTACTTTTGTGACTTGTTTACTATCCAAACTCCAAACATATTCGTCACAAAGTTGGGTTTCGTATATCCCCGTTCGTTTTTCATCCTGGAATCTGTAAAAATATCCACAAACCAGATTAAGACATTATTTCTGTGATAATTTTGCCCTGGGCTGAAATCACAATGTATTCTAATATAGGTGTTACAGAATACGTTTATATAGTGATTTCATCATTGTGAAATGCATATCTTGTATTGTTACCATATATCTCTAATTATACAGGACTTATTCAGTTATTTTTAACTCTCAAACAAGATATAATTTATATGGCCCTTGTATAATAATGTATTTTCAATTACTTGGCAGCTGGTTTGCTTTCTATTCAGTCTGTCAGGAATCTTACTGTTGTGCGAAGTTGCTTGACTTTAATCACTTAAAAATATTATTAAATACAACAGTAAACAACTTCTTACAGAACTTAAATGATGACGAAGGAGGCGGAGAACCGTCGGAGGATGAATATGATGCACTCAATGATGAAACTTTTGGGCAGGGTAAGTCAACATCACTATACAGTGGATTTCAGTTATAACGACGACTGTGGGACCACTTTATGTCATTGCTATATCTGCAGGTCTCTATATCCAAAATAAAAAGTCCTGTATATTTACTTATTGTAGAATGTGAAACTCCAAATTGTTTACAGAGATCAATTCAATATTGTTTTCACCATTATTCAGTCTCAAAATGATGTCCACTTTTTTCCTTAACAGTAAATGTACGTGTAGGAGCCATATTCACAAGTTTAAGAAACGCTGTCCACTCACTGGAAATTGCTACTTAACAGATTCATGCTATCCTACATACAAACAAAGCATTTGACTATCTGTGAATGTAAACAAAGAATAAGAATGCTAAATAGTATTATGAATGAGTCTTTGTGCCTTTGCCTGCGCACTCAGTCACAATATCTCCAAGGGATTGCTAGGAATCTGTCACAAATGGTTCATAAAAACATGTTAATGCCTTAGATTTCCGAAGATTTAATGGAAGTTAACGTTAATTTTTAACTCTTGATAGAAATTGCAATTTATGTCGACGCAATAGTGATTTACCTATATATCTTCTTAAGCAACAGAGTGGTTAAGAGGGCGCCGACCGTCCAGTGGCGCCCTCATCACTGTTATTGTGTTTTCTATTAAAGGAAAGTATTTTATTAAAATTGAAGCCGTATAAGTTGTTATGCAACTTAATACACAACATATATGCTATGTAATATAGCTTTGCAAAGTATAACCATCATCTAATTAATTTAACAGAAAAAAGCGGCCACTATTTTCTATTAAATCGATTAGATGATGGTTATACTTTTCAAAGCTATATTACATAGCATATACGTTGTGTATTAAGTTGCGTATCAACTTATACGGCTTCAATTTTAATAAAATAGTTTCCTTTAATAGAAAACACAATAACAGTGATGAGGGCGCCACTGGACGGTCGGCGCCCTCTTAAAGAGTGGAACCAACTACCAGAAGGAGTGGTCTCAGCGCTGAATGTCAATCAGTTCAAGAACAGACTGGACAACTACAACATTCGTAAAAGAAGCACCTGATTACAGAGTAGCTGGATACAGGCATTTATCAGTTGCTACAACTGCTTGCCTGATAATTAATTAATGATAATAATAATAATATCTTTTTAGTATGTATGTGCTAATTTAGGCAGGACATTAAACATTAATAAAGGAAGCGTCTGCGCGCGATGACCGCCGACCTCCGCGGCGTGGTCTGCGCGGTGTCCGTTTGGCAAATAGTGGGTACTTAATTAACGATTAACGGATTTTCATTGTTTTAACGGACGTTAATCAGTCCGTTAATCGTTTTTAAAGTTAACTTTAAAGTTAATCCGTTATTTGAAATGTTAACTTCGTTAATTAACGATTAACGGTCTTGTGCCTGGAGCTATGAATTTAAATTATATCAACCTTCCATGTTTGTGTAGCGGACGGCTACGACTGGGAGTTTGAACACGAACAGCACGCCTCGCAGCTGGAGAGTAGCCGCCGCCATAACGCCTCCATCGATGACGTCAACTCGCAGCTTGGTGAGTACGCCTTTTATCCAAATACACTGTGGTTCGGCCATAAAAGCTGTACCGCGGCAAAAGGCGCTGTCACCTTGCGAAGCTCTGGTAGATTCAGACTTGTGAAAGAGCCCTTGTGAAATAAATATTTTCATTTTCATACTAGCTTCCGCCAAGCGTGGTGACTATGGCAAATCCCCCAGTTTTGGGGGAGGCCTATGTCCTGCAGTGGATGTTTTACGGCTGATGATGATGATGATGATGACTAGCTTCCGCCCGCGACTTCGTCCGCGTGGACACCCTAATCAACTAGCTGTATGAAATAAACTTTACAAATACCAAATATACATAAAAAAATAACATAAAAATCGGTCGAGCCGTTTTGGAGGAGTGCGACCACAAACACATTGTCATTTTTGTATATATAGAAGATAATGTATATCAGTGCAGCTACTTCGGACGGAATAAATTGATTTTTTCAAGAAACTAGCCTATTGCTGTGTAAAGTTGATCGATAACAGCACCTTTGATATTAAAAACTATGGTAGGTAAATGCTAATGATAGTTAATGTGCACTTCACTTAACTTGTCCAGATGCGGAGACTACACATCTCCCTTATTAGTCATTCATTGTAATTAATTTGTACCCAATAGGTTTGTATGCTGCCCTTTTTTGTGTTAGTTTTAGTTAAAACTCTAATGTAAAAGTTGAAAAAACAGACTTACTGCTGCGTATCTTGCGGCGTTTCTTCTCAGCAGATGTCACCTTTCGGAGTGCTGGTAGCCATGTTCAGACATGTGAAAGAGCCCATGTGGCCTACTTGCAAAGTAAATATTTTCATTTTCAATTACAGAAGCGTCATTATCCCAGCTAGTACTCGATGACGCGGAGATGCCCGCGGCGCTCGGCTCGAGCGTGTGGCGGCACGACGCGCCGCTCCCCTACCCCACGCACACGGTGAGTGCGCCATATCGGAGTTGCGTCGACCGTCAATGTTTTGCGTCGACCGTCAATGTTGCGTCGACCGTCAATGTTGCGTCGACTGTCAATGTTGCGGCCATCGTCAATTTTGCGTCGACTTTCAATGTTGCGTCGATTGTCAATGTTGCGTCGACGGTCAATGTTGCGACGACTTTCATAATTGCGTTGAGTGTCAAGGGTGCGTCGTAGTGGCCTTCTAGTAGTCTTTAGTCCGCCACTGTTATACTATCCTCATCCTCAAACCGAACTGACGACTGAGGCCATAAAAGTGTTAAAGTTTCGTAGGTAATCAATTTAGATGCCTCTTTATTTTAATTATTATGACCCTTAGAGTCACTTACCTTGTCCAGACGTGGGTACTATAGATCTCCCTTATTAGTTATTTATTATAATTAATTTGTACTCATTAGGTTTTTTTGTTGCGCTTTTTATGTGTTAGTTTTAGATAAAACTAATATAAATTTTTTAAAAAAGAAAGACTTACTGCTGAGTTTCTTGCGGCGTTTCTTCGCAGATGTCACATTTCGTAGCGCTGGTAGCTTCAGACATGTGACAGAGCCCATGTGGCCTACTTGCAAAATAAATATTTTCAATTTCATTTTCATATAGAACTCGCGTTTTTTGCCAAAATCATAGTTTCAAGCCAAAATCACGTGTAAAACTTAGTATGTAGTTCCATATGGAAGGAACTATTGTGATCATTAATTTGACATTAACATATGTACCGATTGTTCCATATGGAACTAGAACTATGGAACTCCTAGGATATACCCTACTAGCGGTATTTTCCATACAATCTTTATCACCTCTTTCACCCCTTTAGGGGTGGAATTTCAAAAAATCCCTCCTTAGTGCACCTTTAGGGTACTCGAGGAATGTCTCCTCTAAATTTCACACCTCTACCACCCGTTTAGGCTGTGCGTTGTCTATAAGTGAGTCACGGTACTGTTTTATATGTACCATATAATAATCAAAAACAGCAATTTCAGGGTAGTCATTACACATTTACCTTTTGCAGTCAACACCAGCGCTCAAGAATGTGTGCACCGTGGAAGAGTTGGAGCGGCAGCTACGTCAGAAACAGCAGCCCTACCCGCAGAACTACTACCAGGTGAGTCTTGTTAGACGGGGCTCCATGATTGGCTCCGTAATGCAAGTCCAATCTTTCTTTGAATCATTGAACATCTTTTAATGGGGAAGTTGCATGAAAATCAAAATGAGGTTTAAAAGTATATACCTATTATGAAAGTAAATGTAAACAAAAGCATATGACAGAAAAAAAGCAGATCAATTTGACTATTCATTTTTATTTGATTAAAGGTTTAAATTATTGAAAAATATATGTAAATGAATTTTTAATTCTGATTTTAGTCTTTTGGACATCCACATCAATTTTTGTCATGTTTTATTTCTACAATGTTGTTCTAAAAACAGTACTTTCGAAAATAATTGCGGATTTCGTTTAAACGCCATACATTTTGTACAGTCTAACGACAGCTGTGACGTCATAGCTGTTGTCCATTTTGTATGGAGTGTTTTTGCGAGTGGTATGAACAATGACTTTTCAAAGCTTCATAACTCATAAAATAATCAACATAAAAATGTTTTGCGTGCACAGATCGGTTTCTATTACTCAGCACTTTCCAATACAAGATTAAATATTTTTTATGCATCTTCCCTATCTTAATAATTATCTGGTTAGTTAACTACACCAATGGTGGGCCCGATGAAAGCCCTTCGTGGGCCCGATTAAAGCCCTTCGTGGGCCCGAGTTGGCCAGCATAATATGATTCGTGGAGAACGTGCGAGTGTCATAGGCCATATAAGAATTATATGGGTGCGTCATACTAGGAGCAAAAATAGAAAATACTACTTTTGAACCGACTTCAAAAAACCGAAGTTCTCAATTCGGTTGTATTATATTTTTTGTTTTTTACTTCACAACTCCGTCATTTATTAACTGTTTTGGAAAATTCTTTTTTTAATCGGTAGGCTATAGTCGTGGTGTGATGAGAGGTCCTATGAGGAATCGATGGAACTCTTTAAATATTATATGCACGCATATAGCAATTTTAGTATTTTCTGTAATAACTCGAGCAGTTACGTTCCAAAAGCATTATTTGGTGTAGTGGAACTGTTGATGAAGACCATACATGATCACTGGAACTCCTAAATGATAAGTATTTCACGGGTGGCGATTAGATTTCTGTATAAGGTTCGGAAGCACCTTATGTTCATGAAAATCCATGTGGTAAAATAACGGCAACAGGTAGACGCTTGAAATATTCCCAGAATATTTAGATATATATTCACTTTAAAAATAAATAATAAACTTAAAATAAGATAAATATTTAAGGGGGGCTCCCATACAACAAACGTGATTTTTTTTGCTTTGATTATACATAATGGTATGGAACCCTACGTGCGCGAGTCCGATTCGCATTTAGCCAGTTTTTATAGATAACTACCTTTAGCCCGCGACTTCGTTTGCGTGGAATTTGGTAATAGTTATTCCCTCGGGATAAATGAGTTATTAATGAGTTATTAAATGAGTTATTATTGAACTTTGTAATTTTCCGGGATAAAAAGTATCCTATGTAACTTCCAATACCTCCAAGAATATGTGTACAAAGTTTCATGATGATCGGTTAAGTATACGCGTGAATACGCTTTCAAACAAACTTACATTCACATTTATAATATTATAAGGATGGTACGGAACCCCTCGTGTGCGAGTCCGACTCGCATTTGGCCGGTTTAAATAAAAACTATATCTTTCGCAGCCAAGATTCCCGCCAGTCATATTACAGCGGCCGCCCGGTCTTCAAGCGCCGGTACCGCTCCCGTACGCGCCACAAAGCATGCCCATGAACCAGCCCATGAATCAGCCCATGAACCAGATGATGCCCAACCACGGCAACCTAATGGGCAACCAGATGGGCCACAACATGCCCCACAACATGGGCCAAAACGTGAACCAGTTCATGCAGAACGCGAATCAAATGAATTACCAGAACAGCATGCAGGCTAACATGCATATGCCGAACATGCACTTGCAGAATCAAATGGGGCCCGGAATGAACCAAGTGAACCAGATGGTGCCGAACATGGGACAGGTGAACCAGATGGTGCCAAACGGGAACCAGTTCGGGCCGGGGATGAACCAGTTCCCGCACATGATGGGCCAGCCGAGGATGATGCCGCCCCCCGGGATACCTATGCCGCGGCAGAATTTTAGTCCAAATATGGGCCAGTTTAATCATAATTTTCGTGTAAGTATTTTTATTGTGATTATATTTCTTACTAGTGGACCCGCCACAGCTTCGCCCGCGGTATTTTCCATACAAACTTTGTCATCCCTTAAGGGATGGAATTTCAAAAAATCCTTCCTTAGTGCACCTCTAGGGTACTCCAGGAATATCTCCTCCAAATTTCAGACATCTAGGACCACCTGTTTAGGCTGTGCATGGTCTATAAGTGATTCACGGTACTGTTTTATATGTATTGATAATTTCACATTATCATCAAAAATATTAATAACATAATATTTTTCAGGGCCCAAACATCCAACAAAAACCCGAACCACCAATGATGCTCCCGAAGAACCAACAATCACCACCGAAGGCCAAAACCCCGACGAAACTGCAGAAGAGCAGAGTCTACAACAACTCCAAAACGAACTCGCAGAATCTGACGTCACAGAACTTGGTGCAACTCATACAGAATACGCACCCGATGCTGCAGTTCAATAATAGCTTTCACAATGCTAATCACCATCCGATGTTGAATAGGGGTTTTGGGAACGGACAGTTCGTTAATAACATGGTGTTCAATCAGAGAGTTAACGGGAGCTACAGTGATAATGATAGGTCAGTAATCATAATCCTTATTTTTTCTTATGCCATTTGACTGACAACCCATCAGACGGCCCACCTGATGGAGAGTGGTCACCGCCGCCCATGGACATCTGCAACACCAGAGGTGCTTCCAATGCGTTGCCAGTCTAGGGAGGATGGGGGATGGGGATGAGGGAATAGGCCTCCGGATCTCGTCACTCACCGTACGAAACGCAATAGCAAGCTATTACTTTACGCCGATATTCTGTGAGAGTGGTACTACCCCGGTCAAGCCGGCCCATTTGAACAGTAATCATCTAGTGCGGATTTCTGTTTGGCTCTAACACTACAATTATTATTCCCGCTAATTGTAATTGTAACTGCATTTAACCTCCCGAAATCCAGCAAATATGGCCGACACAACCGTTGCTAGCCTAGAGTATTTGGCGTAATAGGCTAGTTTCTTGAAAAAATCAATTTAGTCCGTCATTTACATTATCAAAAAATATTGAACCCGTATTTTTTCTATTGTCTTCTGTTCTGTTTGACACCGCGCGGCTTGTCAGATAACTTTTGATTTGAATTAGATCTCTAAATAATTAGGTATTATTACAAAGTCTAATATACACCCTTATTTTATTCATTTTTCATACGTCCTGCATAAAGTTCCATAGCCCATCTTTTTATAAGTGAATCACGATTTCTATCGCGAGTTAACGATTAACGTCAACTTCCGTTAAATCTTCCGAAATTAACGCTTTAACGTTTAACGAAGTTAACTTTTTTAGCAACGGATTAGCAATTAACGAAGTTAACTATTTGATTAACGGTGCCCAGCTATGCATTGAGTAATGTACATTTACACATAAGAATACCATTTTGTAATTCACAATTAGACAATAAATAATTTATATTCCCATTTCAGTAACACATTTAACCCCCCGACTGAAAAGAGGGGTGTTATAAGTTTGACTCCTTTATCTGTTCATGGCACCTTATCTTAAGAATGGATAAACAGATTTTAACAGTTTTTTTTTTAATTTGTCTCAGACACATGAACGGCGACGACGCGGCGTCCCTGAGTGACTTGGACGAATACGGAGGGCTGATGACAGCGCGCGAGAAGCAGTGGCTCATCAACATACAGATGCTGCAGCTGAACACCGGCACGCCGTACATACACGACTTCTATTACACGGTAACGATTTGATTTCTTGAAGCCCGAGCTGCAGGCGAGGGAGTGTTTATACTTAATTTATTGCAGGCAACAAGGCTTAGTCATATACTAGAGGGCCCGCCACAGCTTCGCCCGCGGTATTTTCCATACAAACTTTATCACCCCTTTTCACCCCTTTAGGGATGGAATTTCAAAAAATCCCTCCTTAGTGCATCTCTAGGGTACTCGAGGAATGTCTCCTCCAAATTTCTAACCTCTAGGACCACTCGTTTAGGCTGTGCGTTGTCTATAAGTGAGTCATGGTACTGTTTTATATGTAAAGAAGATAACATTGATAAACCAATAAACAGAATACCTAATTCCCTACTAATATTATAAATGCGGAAGTGTGTTTGTTTGTTGGTTTGTCCGTTCACGCAGCAACGATCGAGGTTTTTTTTGCCTAGAGATAGTTTATGGATCCCTGATCCCTATTGTACGTAGATTCATGCAAAAAAGCTAGTGTAATGACGAGAAAAAACGTACAAGTTGAATGTTTTTACTATAAGTTTGCAGTTGAAGGAAATTATATCGATGAAATCCAAAAGCGACCAGTTATATGGGTCTTGGAAAGTTCTGATTATAAACATAGAGTTATAAAGAAACGTAATTGAAAGGAGATGGTTGGCTGGTCCATTTCCGAACTGAGCCATGGAAGCCCTGGTAACGCCTGCCGAACGCCGCGCTAAGCGCGCTGTATTTACGCGTCTAATGCACGCCGTGAGCGTCAAGTTGGCGTACCCGTCGAAGATATCCAGGATTTTATGATTCCAAAAAATAGTACCCAAATAGTACCTTTATAATCTCGGAGATATGAGCCTTATTTAACGGGCACGCTAACTGGACGTCAAGCTGGCGTACCAAGTTTGGATCTCGAGAACGGTGCTGTTCCCAAAAATGCTGTATATCCCAAAAAATAGTACTCAAATAGTACCGCTGGCTCACGAAGTCTCAACTTCGTAGCTATAATAGAAACTGAGATATTTCATACCAAACACGGGTAAAATATTGTGCACCGTCAAGCTGGCGTACCTAGTCGAGATCACACAGAATGCCATTGAATTCCTAAGCCAGCTATATACCAAAAAATAGTACTAGAAATAGTACCCCTTTTACAACAAAAGCATAACAGAAAAGCTAGTGGAACATTGAAAAAAAATGAATGACACTACATACTTTTTTTTTTTTTTTTACAATCTTTACACAAATCGATCTAGTCCCAAAGTAAGCTCTAAAGGCTTGTGTTATGAGTACTACGATATAAATACTTATATAGAGAAATAAATACTTAAATACATAGGAAACATCCAAGACTCAGGAACAAACATTCGTGCTCATCACACAAATATTTGCCCTTACCGGGGATCGAACCCGGGACGCTTGCGTCGGAGGCAGGGTCACTACCAACTAGGCTATCCACGTCGTCAATTACATACGTAATACTTGGTACGCCAGCTTGACGTCAAGTTAGCGTACCCGTTAAACAGGGCTCATACCTCCGAAATTACAAAGGTACTTTTTTTTTTTACTCGGTACTATTTGGGTGCTATTTTTTGGAATCATCAGATCCTGGATATCTTCGACGGGTACGCCAACATGACGCTCACCGCGCGCCGAACGCAACGCCGAGCGCCCAATGTGTACAAGGTCTTAGCCTGCGGATCATTATATTTAAACTGGCATGCTCCGATGGTATGGATAAAAGGGCCTATACGAACCAAAATACCTGCCTCCCAGTTGCCTGCATAGAAACTTTGTCATTGTAATTATTTCGTTCTGTTATCAGGTGTTCTTAGAGAGACAGTCACAGAAAGAAAAAGAGGGAGTCAAGGAAGCGCACAAGGCGAATCAACAGAACCATCCATTCTACAGTGGAGGTAAGTTTTTTACAAATTCTGATTTACTTTTGATCCTGGAAACTTATGTTAATACTATTAGAAAATATCTTGCCTTTTGAGTATTTTTTGAAAAGTAATTTTTTTTATATTTTTAATAGTCCGTCATTTAAATTATCAATAACTATTGAAAAATTATTTTTTCTTTTGTCAATTAAACAAAAAATGACGAAGATATAGTGCGTTAACGTTCCGCGTGACGTCACGTCTTTGTACACTTTTTACCATTAAGTGACGTCATGAGACTCCCAAACTTTCAATATCTTTTGATAATCTAAGGGAGCGTTCAAGTATTACGTAACGCAATTTTTGGAGATTTTTGACCCCCCCCCTCCCCCATGTAACGCGCCGTAACGTTTTTCTGTACCCTCTCTTACATACATACATACATAGCATCACGCCCGAAATCCCTAATGGGGTGGGCAGAGCCACAAGACTACTTGTGGCCACGTTCGATTAATTAATTAGTCCTAAGATGGTATGATGAACCGTACCTATGGTGACAGGTGATCAGCCCATCGCCCATACAGATAGTCCACCATGTTGGAGAGGACCCGTCCCTTAGTCGACTTTTACGACATGCCAGGATGATAAGCATCTGCACGCATTCTGTGCTATTTCTTCACTCCCAGTGCAGCAGAGGAGATCACCCTCTCTTCCCCCTAGTAAAACGTTAGGTAAAGTCACAACCGATCCCTACGCGACTGTTCTGAAGCGTTAAAAAAAATCTTACTTAACGCTTAGTTCAAACCCCTCTTCCCGCCCGTGTAACCCATCGTAACGTTTTACTAGACCCCCCCCCCCCCCCCCCCCCCCAATTCGTTACGTAATACTTGAACGCTCCCTAACTGACTAATTAGAATTTTATAATTCTTTTTACCCATGCAACATCCATCCATCATTTTGATGTTGGTTTTGATGAAATAATTGCCATATTGTAATATTTTAGCTGAATTTTTTTTTTTACAAATTCATCATATAATTATAGGTGTAAAATACATTGTCGTGCCCTCACAGTATTCATGTTTGAAACTGTACCTATTTTTAAGATCGAATGTACAACTAACTTACAACACACACACTGAAAAAATTTCGTGTTTGTATTATTAGTGTGATTTATATTTCAGGTGTGAAACAGGAGAGCCACGCTCGCGAGCGACACAACTCCAACCGACACAACTCGACGAGCGAGGACACGCCGCCGCGCGCGTACGTGCCCACGCAGTTCGAGAACTCGCTCGGGAAACTGCAGGTGATTAGGGAACATGCATATTTTTTATTCCATCTTGTGTTGGAAAGTGCTGAGTATTAAAAACCGGCCATGTGCGAGTCGAACTCGCGCACGAAGGGGTTACATACCGTTATCTATAATCAACCAAAAAAAAAAAACACGTTTGTTGTATGGGAGCCCCTTAAATATTTATTTTATTGTTTTTTGGTATTTGTTGTTATAGTGGCGTCAGAAATACATCATCTGTGAAAATTTCAATTGTCTAACTATCACGGTTCATGAGATACAGCCTGGTGACAGACGGACGGACGGACAGCGGAGCTTTAGTAATAGGGTCCCGTTTTTACCCTGTGGGTAGGGAACCCTAAAAAGCGATCTGTGTACGCGAAACATTTTTATGTAGATTATTTTATGAGTTATGAATCTTTGAAAACTGATTATTCATACCACTCGCAAAAACACCATACAAAATGGACAACAACTATATGACGTCACAGCAGTCGTTAGACTGTACAGAATGTATGGCGTTTGAATGCAATCTGCAATTATTTCAGAAAATACTGTTTTTAGACCAACATCGTAGAAATAAAACATGACATAAATTTGATGAGGATGTCCAAAAAATTAAAATCAGAACTAAAATATAATATATATTTTTCACTGATTTTGATCCTTAATCAAATAAAAGTTAATAGTCAAAATGATCTGCTTTTTCCTGTAATATGGTTTTGTTAACATTTACTTTCATATTATATCATTTAAACCTCATATTGATTTTCATGCATGTTCCCATATGAATATAAATGGTAAGGAACTGCCCAACGCGATTTTCGCGATGCTCACTTTTTTGGCTAAAAAATGAATAGTCAAAATGATTTGCTTTCCCCATTACGCAACGATGGAATAATGGTTTATTACATTCCAGTGTGGCAGTGTGACGGCCCCGCGGAAGATCATCGACGTGGAGCTGGTGGGCGGCGCCGAGCCCGCGTCCGCGCGGCCCTCGCGCGCCTCCAGCGTCGCCAGCACCACCAACCCCGCGGAGGTACGTCTGTCGCTGTGTCTGCCGCTAACGAACTAACCCGTAGCGCCAACAATAACAAACTTGCGTCGCGGAAGATAATCGATTTGGAGCTAGTGGAGCACGGAGCCTAGTGTTGCCAGTGACACCAAACCCGCTGAGTTAGTGGTGCTAATAAAAATAAAATAAAAACACCTTCCTATTGATTAAGAATAATTACTTAACAGTTTGGACATTTTGTGTCATAATAAATTTTACAAGTGCTGCAATCCTACAAAGTTATCAAAGTCCATAGGGAATATACATACACACATCGATTTTTATATATATAAATTTAAATAGAGAAGAAAATATTCTACAGTGCCCGGCGGTAAATATTGCGCATCGGCAATCATCGCATTTCCGAATACGAACGAATGCGAATTTCCATATCCATCTATTATTAGATTTATCGTTTATCAGAATTTGAATTCAGAACTAAGTACTTAATTGTTGTTTTATTTGGATTCCAGTGTAAACTATATAGAGCTGTAAAACTACTTACTTTTTAAATATCATTTGCTCCTTTTCAACATGTATAGTATACCAACGAAATGAATACAAATATTAAACAAAATAAAAATTACTTCTTCAACCGACTTTCAAAAAAGAGGAGGTTCTTATGTTTGACAATTAGGTATGCAACTGAAATTAATATTTATCCGACGACTGATGAAACACGATAATTTCGCGTGACAGGACTCGTAAAGGTTTCCCATTTTTTCCTCTAGATGCCATCGTACAACTTTAAGTGATTTAAATTTTGGGGTTTTAACCACTCTATATATACATTTTGGACTGGACGCGACCGCCCTATATCGCATCTGAACCACGACTAGCAAACGTTATAAAAGTAGTGTGGGAAGTGGGACAGAGATAACCCTCTACGTAGCCGAAATTAGCCGATTCTCTCTTTCCAAAGGTCGATGTGCAATATTTACCGCTGGGCACTGTACTCTGTTTTTGCTTATCTAAAATCAAGTTACTTGCAGGTACCACGGGAGATGCGAAGAACGAAACAGTTGCTGCTCGACATTGAAGCGTTATACCTGATCTTGCTCCGATTGGAGGAACTGAACGATCCGCTGGCGATATCCAACGCGCTCATACTGAAGGTACAAACACAAATACACTGGTTCAACACAAGGTATACTTGGTACCACACCAAATATCCTACAGTCGGTTCATCCATACTTGTGCTATTTGGTAAACAAGTTTCTAACCTCCAAAATGCACCTTTGTTGGCTAAAATAGCTGTTTACTTGCAAATGAAACAATCGGAGACAATGTTTTAGATGTCACTTCACCAATTTTTAGGCTAGGATTGCTTTATTTAGGATATTTTGATGTTAAAAACTTGTTTACAAATAAGACAAGTATAGATGAATAGACTGTATATTTTCTTCCAGCGGCCCCAACATGTAATACACAAAGATAAGTTAAACCCGTTTATCTCTATGACTATCTCTTTCGTCGGCACTAGTGTGAGAGAGACGCACTTAGAGATAAGAAAATGAAAATTTAAAATATTTATTTTGCAAGTAGGCCACCTGGGCTCTTTTACATGTCTGAATCTACCAGCGCTTCGAAAGGTGACATCTGCTGAGAAGAAACGCCGCAAGAAACTCGGCAGTAAGTCTTTTTTCAACTTTGGCAGTACAGTTTTATCTAAAAACTAACACAAAATGTGCAACATAAAAACCTAATGGGTACAAATTAATTCTAATAAATAACTAATAATGGAGATGTATAGTCTCTGCGTCTGGAAAAGTTAAGTCACTTAGAGATGTATAAAGTCTCTAAGGGTCATAATAATAAAAATAAAAATTGAAGCAAAGAAACATCTAAATCGATTAATCTAGGTTAAATGGAGGTGTAGACACAGTCTCTACGGTCAAGTATAAAGATGGAGATGTAAGGTCTCCAAATATCAAAAGAAACAATCTATATATATAAAAATGAATTGCTGTTTGTTAGTCTCACTAAAACTCGAGAACGGCTGAACGGATTTATCTTATCTTAGTCTTGAAATGTTCGTGGAGGTCTAGGGAAGGTTTAAAAGTACATAGGTTACTTAAATTATTATTCTTCGCAGACGAAGTCGCGGGCACCAGCTAGTTTGAAATATAACATTTCATGTCCTAATAATACAAATATACGAATATGAAAAACTATCAAATATAGTATAGAGAACACTATGAGACGGTTTAACTTATCCTTGGGTCTTGTATGTTAGGGCCGCTGAGTTGAGTTATGATCGGATGACAAAAAGTGTCAAGAGCGCCACAGTCGACAATACATGACAAAATTCCAATCAAAATACACCTAGTGTCTAGCTAGAACATTGCCTTTCGTGTAAGTTGTAGTCATAATAAACTTCTTGAACGCGTTTCCATTTACATACATAGCATCACGCCCGAAATCCCTAATGGGGTGGGCAGAGCCACAAGACTACTTGTGGCCACGTTCGATGAATTAGTCCTAAGATGGTATGATGAACCGTATGGTGACAGGTGATCAGCCCATCGCCCATACAGATAGTCCGCCATGTTGGAGAGGACCCGTCCCTTAGTCGACTTTTACGACATGCCAGGATGATAAGCATCTGCACGCATTCTATGCTATTTCTTCACTCCCAGTGCAGCAGAGGAGGTTTCCATTAAACTTACATAAATAGCGACTTTAATGCAAATGCGCGTTGAAAACGTTTGTTCCATGAGATCCCAAAAAACATACCGTAGCTTCTTAAATAACTTAACCTTTTGGCCGCCAAGCATGTCTGAGAAGTAACACGAATTTCAACTTTAAGTCAAGGTAATGAAGGACTTTTTTACCCTGTACACGCTGTCACGCATAGTCGACAACGGCGACCAAAAGGTTGAAAATTTCTTACCAATCAAGCCTATTCGGAAGCGTATTCATACTCCGTTATGGAATTCTTAGATAACGACATACGCAATCTTTGTCATAATTATCTAATTCAATACAATTTAGGTTAGTATAATTTTATGTCTAATTCATTTGTTATAATGTAATGTGATTTAATTTGTAATTTTATTGTTGAAATGATGAATGTAATAAGGATGTTTCCTGGGTAAAAAAATAGTAATTCTAATTAGTCCGTCAATTAGATTATCAAAAAATATTTTACACGTATTTTTTGCTTATCAAATCAATCAAAATTGACAAAGATAACGCGCATCAAAGTTCGGGAGTGGGGGCTCATGATGTCACTTAATGGTAAACAAAGTGGTGTACAAAGTCGCGACGTCACGCGGAACTTCAACGCACTATATCTGCGTAATTTTTTGTTTAATTCGCAAAAGAAAAAATATGTGTTTTTTTTTTTTTTATAATGTAAATGACGGACTCATTAGAATTTTTCAGGAAACTAGCCTATTTAAGGGATATACCCTTCTTGATAATGTATGCTTAGTACAAAAAAAAGATCTATCTATATAGAACTTAAACCACAGACCGCGTATCCTACAGACCATGTTGGCAGCAGAGGTCGTGCGTCGTGTGGTGTTGATTCATACACAAACACTACTTCGAATCCTGTTAAGGTGATATATCGGAATTTTACGTTGATTAATTATTTATTTTTAGGAGAGAGACGAGAAACAGAAGCAGCTAGAAGCGGCGCAGAAGGAAGCGCTCGAGAACGAGCTGGAGGAAGACTCGAACCTGTTCCTCAGGAATATAGAGTCCGTGCAGCGGAGGCCCAAGCAGGAGAGCCCAAAGAGCGAGAGCATTGACAAGAGACAGGTAAATTGTAATTACGTAATATCATGATAAGTAAACACAGACCAGATATCCTAAAGACGTTGTTTAGCCTAACTTATTAGCAAATAAAGCTGCGTGATCGTCAAGTTTGGTTCAAGTTTTTTCTAAGTTGTAGGTACATATATTATCAATCATATTTTGATCGTAAAAGGGTTTATTATTACACAGTTAGATAGTCAAATATCTCAGCTTCTATAATAGCCTAAACGGGTGGTCGTAGAGGTTCGAAAATTGGAGGAGACATTCCTCGACTACCCTAGAGGTGCACTAAGGAGGGATTTTTCGAAATTCCATCCCTAAAGGGGTGAAAAGGGGTGGTAAAGTTTGTATGGAAAATACCGCAGACAAAGCTGTGGCGGGTCCACTAGTTAGGCATTTTTTTACCTAAACACCGGTTTCTTTCAGACGGTGGTTCTTCTGTACGTTAGTACTATTTTCTATTCCGCGCTCTTACATACAAACACATACTATCTTTTACCTCTTTAAAAATTAACCCCAGTCAACCCGAAAAAGGCATTTTTGTTTCTCTGTATAATAATTGCACATTTTAATATATTTTAATAATTTACTTATTCAGGTGGTGAACCTAGCAGTGAACCAGAAACCGGTCCCTTACAAGAACCTGCTGGATGAGAATAAAGACGAGCTCGTCGACAAGATGTTCGCCGGCCTGCTGCACGGAGAGAGGCTAGCACACATGCTGGCTGTCAGGAAGGGCAGAGTGAGTGACATTACAATAATATCTTGGGTCCCTGGGCACATCCCCTATTTTAGGGGACACGGATTTAAAGTGTTTGGAGAGGCAGGGACAAACCTTTTGAAGTTGACGCCGGCACTTATCCAATATTGAGTTCGTGGGGTGTTTCCTCTCGGCATATAATGTCACGTTCGCAAAATGACACCATGACGCAAATCGTCACGTTCTCAAAATGTCACATCCAAAAAACGTCACATTCTCAAAATTGTACACTAGCAAAATGTCACATTCTCAAAATGACACACTGTAAACCCTCCGTGGGCAACTCGGCCTACACACCACTCAGCCCGCGGGCTCAGTTGGTCACTACTGTCGGTCTGTCGGTGTTGGGGGCGACTCGGACGACTCGGTCAACTCAGCCCGCGGGCTCAATTAACCACTGTCTATGGCTATAGGGTCGACGATTACTCAGCCCATTTGAAAAATATTGAATGATATTGCAGTCTGGTACAGTCAAGTGTAAAAATATAGAAATGCATAGGCAAATTACGAAACAAAAATAATGTCCCAATGTGCAAGTGTGCATGCTTTTGCATTTTATTATCACACCCCGGAGTTTCGTGCGTGCAGTCAAATAGAAAAAATGGGCAGTACAATACGAAATAACCAATAATAAGTTGTTCGCCCTTTTATAGGTAGGTACTTAAAAATATCTATCTACTTATTTTACATTAACTAAATAAGTCAGATGCGTTGGTGTTGGTTTGCAGCGGAATAGCAGCTCAGCAGTGTTGAATGAATCAGTTGCTGACATACCTCTAAGAATTGCGAGACGAACATTGATGTGAGGTCAGCTCGTTGAACGTATGGCCCTAGGTGCGACTGTAGACGTGACATTGTGAGAGCGTGACATTGTGAGAGTGTGACATTGTGAGAGTGTGCGCACTGCACTTTTTAACTATGGTTCTAGTTAAAAAGTGCAGTGCGATTTATAAAAGAAGCTCAATTTATTATAATTACCTGTTATACTGTTATAAACAAAGGATTTACCAGTGAGGCACTTATGCCTTGTATATTATACAATAAACTACCCGATATCATATCCGTTGTTTTACCTGCCTCCATCCACCCTCACCTGCATCCTGTCTACGTTCCAACATATTGAAATATAATTTAAAATGAACATTATATTGTGATCCTTGCTTATAAGGTTGAGAGTTGATTAGCACGCGTGTCGTCTCCACAGACCCTGGTGGCGCGCTTCCTAAGCCGAGTGGCCCCGGCGCACGCGCGCCTGCGCACGGCGTGGGCGCGCATACTGCGCGCGCTGCCCGGCGCCGCGCGCCGCGACGACGGCAGCCTCGCCATGCTAGCACCGCACTACAGGAGGTACGTCACACGTAACTGGGCACAACACCGTTAATCCGTTAATCGTTAATCAACGAAGTCAACATTTCAATTAACGGATTAATAATATCAACTTAGAAAATTGTTAACGGACGCATTAACTTCCGTTAAAACAATAAAAGTCAGTTAAACGTTAATTATGTACCTACCTACTATTTGCTAAAACTATTTGTCAGATAGCTTTTGGTTTGAATTTGATCTCTAAGTAATAGGTAGTGTTATGGCCGAATTCAGAAAGGCCACTCAAATTGAGCTCTAATTAAAGTCACGTTTCAGTGACGTTTCTGTATAGGTTGGCAACTAGTTGAGGTACATTTAACTACTTAATATCAAGTCAAATGCTTAAGTGGCGTTTCTGAATGCGGCCATTAGAGCCTTGTAGTGGTAGAGCCAAACAGTAATCAATATTATATAAGTAAGAAATATTGTTTTCGAAAGGAGTACGTTTGTTCGCAGGTACATTCAGAACTCGACGGGTTGGTCGGCCATCTTGGAGTCGTGCAGTTTGCTGGCCGAGGCGCTGGACCCGGCTAGAACGCCGCACGCGCTCACGTCATCTGTAAGTTACTTTTTAAACTTAAACCACCATTAACCCTTTGAACGCTATGGCCAATAGAGATGTTTCCTGGGTAAAAATAATAATAATTCTAATTAGTCCGTCAGTTAGATTATCAAAAAATATTGAACACGTATTTTTTGCTTTATCACATCGATCAAAATTGACAAATCATCAAAGTTCGGAAGTGGGGCTCATGACGTCACTTCATGGTAAGGCGTGACGTCATGCGTAACTTTAACGCACTATATCTTCGTAATTTTTTGTTTAATTGACAAAAGAAAAAATACGTTTTCAACAGTTTTTGATAATTAAACGACGGACTAAATAGTTTTTTCTAGCCAATTGCGAAAAACCACGTTACGGACACTGACGACACAAATGTATGGAAAACGACATGTCGTGGTGTCCGTGACACGACAATCCGCCGTCTTCTGGGGCGTTCAAACGATTAATGGAGCTTTATTTATTAATTGGGTTTACAAAGCCTTTTTTAACTCGAAATACGCTTCGAATAGGCTTTCTCATTACTGAGGAATTTCTCAAATATTTTATACATAGTTAGGAGCGCTATCACTAAATTGCATTCTGAAAGATAAGGTATATTGAATCACGGCAACAAGTCGCCCTCGTCCAATTTACAAAGAGCGCTGACGGTCATATAAGATGTATGGCCGTCAGTGCTCTTTTTACATTGGGTACGATCGTTTAGCGCGACATAGGTCCGACCTCGAGAACCGCTCGCGCGGCACTGCATTCGGACGGCCCCCATATCGTATTATGTAATTTGGGAGTTGTAATTACGTTTATTTTAAAATTGTTCTTAGCGTTATTAGTAGTTTTATGGTTTTGACTTGATTTTTTTTCTAAATTGTAGTAGGTTTGTTTTTTTTTAACTAAGATTTTTTTCCAGCTCACCCTTAGCTGCGTATGCGTCCTAATAGAAAAAGCCTCCCTCCTAGTAAACACACCGGAAGCGACCTCCAACGAGCGGCAATGGTCGAAGTTCCTCAAGACCCTGGCGAGAGCGTTGAAGACGACCACGCTGAACGTCGCCAAACCGGCCATCAACCTACCAGAGAGTAAGCTATTGTACCATCTCAAACAACTAGAATCGAGAACAACCATAGAGATATTACAGAGAGGCAAAAGCGCGGAGCTCGCTGAGATATCGAAAGCTGACGTCACAGAGCAATTGTTAAAACATATGTGCTGACGCGAGCGTCAAGGATTACTAATAAGCTATGACGTCATAGCTAAACTAATGAGGTCACGGATTGGACTCGCTAGCCAGACGCATTGCGTACGGAGCTGCCGCTAGCTGTGACGCAACGCGTTGATACTAATGCAATTAATTTTAATTTGATAATCGGCTGTTTATTACCTGGATGATACGTACAAGTTGAAGATATTGGCCGGATTGAAATTTGTGAAGACAAATATTGCTTATCGTATACAACGTGTAACAAAACTGTACGAACCCGAAACCCAGTGATATGCTCATGAAACTGAAACTTTCCGCGAGGAATACGGGTTGAAAAGTGAAAACGTTGTCGTCCCATGGAAAATATGCGATCAGCTGATCGACTTACTACGGAATTATGAAAAAAAATCTTCACTTTTGTTGAACCTACGTTCATTGGGGGAAGTTGTTCAGTTTCATGATCATATCACTCAGGTCAGGTCAGGTCAGGTACAGTTTTTGTTACCCGTTGTATTTTCAGACGGTATTAGTTAAGGGTGCAACTAAGGCATAACTAATCTATGGTGGCGCTTTTTCTACATCCGAACCACAGACTATATATCGTATAGACTCTTAAGCCGGGTTACCCCGCTGCTAACATTACGGTTAAAGCGCGCACAAATCACAGCGTTGTAAAAACCCTGCGCACGCGCAAGGCAGCTTTATTTGCTAGTAAAATTTAGGCTAAGCCGTATCTTTAATGGCCTAATTCAGAAAGGCCCCTCAAATTGATCTTTAATTAAAGTGACGCTTCAATGACGTTTTTGTATAGGATGACAACTAGTAGAGGCGAAGTGTGAGGGTAAGCCGGTGCATAATTTCTTAACTTAAACATTATTATTATTATTAATTACTTCTTGTATTAACATAAAAATTACATATTACATATTTTTTTAAGTAAATTGATAATTTAATGAGTAATAATATAATGTTTAGAACGAGAAATGATACACCGGCTTACCCTCACGCTTCGCCTCTGACAACTAGTTGACGGGCATTTAACTATTTAATCACGAGTCAAATGCATGAGTGGCGTTTCTAAATTCGGCCATATGTAGTCTGTGGTGGCTGACCGTGCCCTGTACAACAAATGTGAGTGCGATCTCACAAAATTGGCAACATTTATAAAAAAAAAAACTACAATGATGTCAGATTGTATACTCTGTTCGCTTAAGTAGTTAAATAAATGTAAACAAAGTAACCCACGTGACTTAGCTGACCAGCCAATCCTTTTGATCTATGGTATGCCTTCATTGGCCGGTTAGCAGACACGTGGGTTAGTATGTTTACATTTTAGTACACTACCTAAACGAACGGAGTATAGCTCTTACCATATTTGTGATATGAGGCATTTTTCGATTATAATAAGTTTGTTAATGCTGGAATCGGAGTCTAAATATGTATTGAGCATTTCATTTTGACTGGTCTATCGTAGAAGCCGGATGTAAAGAGGTTATGTTGTACGTACTCGCACAAATTCGATAAGTTTACCTAATTTAAAATGTAAAAATCATTAACTACTCAAATGTTTTTTTTTTTTTTACAAGTAATAGAGCATTCGATTTTTATGCGTTTAACACTTTCATTGCCAACAATCCACCTAGTGGGCGCTCCGAGACTTTGCCCGCTAGGTGGACTGTCGTTGTAGTAGTTATAGATGACTACAGTCTACGCCGAAGAACTAGCGGGCGCTCTTAATAGCTTTAGGTTGCTCGTTATATGGCTGTATGAGCGCACCTAGCGGGTCTTATAGACCATAGAGATGTTTCCTGTGTACAAAATAATAATTCTAATTAGTCCGTCAGTTAGATTATCAAAAATTATTGAACACGTATTTTTTGTTTTATGAAAACAATCAAAATAGACAAAGATAACGCACATCAAAGTTCGGGAGTGGGGGCTAATGACGTCACTTCATGGTAAGGCGTGACGTCACCCGGAACTTCAACGCACTATATCTTTACCATTTCTTGTTTAATTGAAAAAAGTAAAAATACGTTTTGAATATTTATTGATAATGACAATGACGGACTGAATAGAATTTTTCAGGAAACTACACGGCTACTACAGCGATTTAATGTCTGGCAATGAAATTGTTAATAAGAATTCGAGGCTTTATAAATTCAGTGCTTCGGTGAAATCATGGATAAGTGTAACGTAATGGGAGTAAATATATTTTTCACAATTTCGTAATTCATTGAAGACTTCAGTGCGGTCACGGAGCGGGAAGAATTTCGTACAATGACCTTAATCACTACTTATATATTGAACGGCACGGCCAAATGCGAAAAAGCTTGCCATAAGACGCGACGGAAAACGGCATATCGTGGCGTCAGTGGCACGAAAATCCGCTGTTGTATATTGCCGACTGTACCGTTCAAAAGGGCCTTGTCTGCAGGATCCGTCGTATGGTAAATCTTTAATCGTGAAGACAAATCGTACCGTATATGCGTATAATACGTACTGCCAGTTATTTTTACGAAGTAGCCCTTATTCTAGATAAATTAGAATATACACAAATAATCACGAAATTTTTATAAATAAGGTAACGCGGTAGACTTCGATGTCCCCAATGTTTGTATGAAAAGAACGTATCTTCTCTTTCGTTACTTTACATACGTTTTACAAGTCTTAAAGGTGCTTGTAAACCAGCTTTTTTTGGTAATTTAATCTTGCAATTCGGGCTATCGTCAAAAGATGTAACGTCGATGTAATCTTTTTTAGAAAAGTCGAAATTGCAACAATTAGTTTCAAGTGACGTCTAAAATATTGTCTCCGGTTCCTTTATTTGCAAGGAAACAGCAGTTTTAGCCAAAAAAGGTGCATTTTGAGGTTAGAAACGTGTTTACAAAATAAGACAAGTATGGATGAATCCACTTTACAAAGGTCATTGTATGAATTTCTTCCCACCACATGGACGCATTTTAATTAAAAATATAGAATCTATGCCAAATGATTATCTTTATAGCCAACCATGAACCATTCTATTTGCTAGCAGCATTTCGTTGAAAGAAAACACTAGGAACACGAGGCGGAGTAATTTAATCTGAATTTCTCAATCCGCAGGATATACGCTGATAACGATGATCAATAAAATAATGAATATTGAATATTAAATGAAAATGATCGATTTATTTTCAACGCACTCGAGACTAATTTTAATTCTAGCAATATCATGTTGCATTGCTTCAAGGTTAACCCTTTGAACACCAAAGTCTGCTGTAGCCGACATTACCGTGCCCCTGACGCCACGGCATGCCGTTTTCCATATATTTTGTCGGCTACAACCGTCACTCGGCTTCCGTGGCACGCTTTCTCGCACTCGGCCTTGGGGTTCAAAAGGTTAACATTGCAGGTAGGGCTTGCAAATATTCGGTGATTGCGATATTCGAATATTCGATTTAAAAGTTAGATGATATTCGTAATATTCGAATACTATTCGGATTATTCGAAAACTATTCGAATACTATTCGAATTATTTGAATACTGTTCGTATTATTCGAACACTATTCGACTGTTCAAGGTTTTCTTTAAAAAATGGCTTTGGCTAAATAATAAGTTTGATTGCATTTAATAAAGAAATAATTGTGTTATTACATAAAGACGAACATAAAAACTATGGTACTCCTTAGTGTTAATAGCGCATCGTGTGTCCTATTACTCATAAATCATGAACCAGCGAGTTTGGTCAGTAGTTGTCGAATGTTGTTTCGATAAGCGAGAGCCAAGCAAAGGCGAGGGAGAGGAATGCTACGTAAATGCAGTATAGGCTGTACATAGGACTAAGTAAAAAATATATGAATATTCGAATCCCATCACTGTATTGTTCGAATAAAAATGTCAGGAGAATATTCGAATTATTCGATTATTCTGATTGCAAGCCCTATTTGCAGGACACCCAAGTTTATCATCAGTTTTGACTGAGTCATCTTAGCCATCGTTCTCAAATGTAATGTTCAATCATTTATTGCTTTTTAGAAACGTCCTTGCAATATTTTTTTGTAATTATAATCCCATTAATTTGAAACTAACCGTTTGAACGCCACAGTCTGTTATTGACAGCAGATTTGTGCTACAGACGCCACGATATGCCGTATTCTAGGGTCGATCCATCCTTAACATACATACATATCATCACGCCCGAAATCCCTAATGGGGTGGGCAGAGCCACAAGACTACTCGTGGCCACGTTCGATGAATTAGTCCTAAGATGGTATGATGAACCGTATGGTGACAGGTGATCAGCCCATCGCCCATACAGATAGTCCACCATGTTGGAGAGGACCCGTCCCTTAGTCGACTTTTACGACATGCCAGGATGATAAGCATCAGCACGCATTCTATGCTATTTCTTCACTCCCAGTGCAGCAGCGGAGTACCATTCTTAAACAAGTTTCTAACCTCAAAATGCACCTTTGTTGGCTAAAACAGCTATTCCCTCGTAAATAAAACAACCGGAGACAATACTTTAGACGGCGAATTTGTTGTCTAGGATTGCTTTGTTTAAGAAAAAATAGTTATTTCACCCAATAAAGTTAGAAACTTGTTTACCAAATAAGACAAGTAAGGATGGATCGACTATATTTGCCTCGGCTAGTGTCGTCGTTGGCGCCCGTGGCACGCGTTTTCTCATTTGGCTGTAGCGTTGAAAGGGTTAAAGAGACATGGGAAAGGACACATTGTTATTTTTAAACTTTCGCGATTTGTTGTTTAGTTAGGGTTAACGCAATTACTGTTGGCGACGCAATATGCGTTTTACGTGCAGTAATTTGACACGGACCCAGGCGAAGTCTCGGGGAAAAGATGCGGCAGCAAACGTGTTAAGACCCTGACTTAACTTATAAATATAATTCATCAAGATGCCTTACTAAGTCAAATAATAAAAGTATCTAAGTGACTATGCCAATCATTAAAGTCACCATTCCAGTCAATAGCGCGTCGAATAGCTTTAACACAGACCTTATATCAAATAGACTCCGCATAGCCGGGCGACCATTTGAGGCAAAAAGCCATAAGCGATGGGGCTATAGGCCGACGCGGGAGCGCATTCGCGAATGCACCAATCGCAACGCTCTAAAAATCCCCGCATTTTGGCCGCTTTAGGATATTTGGTCTGTGTTGTAACACTAACATTTTCAGGTGACTCCGCTTAACTTCTGATTATTTCAATATGTTATGACTATGTAACTTAATAACGATATTTTATTAGAGAATATATAATTTCGCTACAAATGTCGTACTTACAAAAATAACCCATTTTATATATTTACATACTTGAATATTTGGTTAATTTTTACCCTCGGAAGTGTTTAAAAAATATCTAATAATTGGTAAAACGCATCGATTAACTTTCCTCGATAGGTCATTTTTGTATGTACGAAAGATTCACATATAAATAACGGGCAATATATATTAAAGAAAAGCCTTTTAAATCATTTATCCATTTATTTGTGTAAATATTAAGAGATAATCTGGTAATCGTAGACTTAGTTTTTTAATTTAAAAACTCGCTTTTATCATAGACATAAATTATAGCACCGGGGTTTTATTATATAAAAAATTAAAAAAAATCCATTGAATTGTTCTGCTATGGAGGATATATGTTTTTCAGTCCATAAGAATTCTTGGATAAAAAAAACCGAGGGCTGACTTTTCCATATTATTTCAACGTTTTTCTCGGAAAGAGCGATGCAATTTTTTTTTCGCCTAAGTCAGTTCTCGCGAGATAATCACAAAAACACATTTCGACATTTGTTTAACTTAATGTGAATTTGGGAATAGTTTAAAATTAATGTAAAAAAAAACATTCTTTCTCATATGACTTAGACTCGAAAATTTTAGACAAAAAGAGTCTTTTATGTAGTCACTTTTAATGCAATTATATGTGAAAAATACCTCAATACTTTTTTCAAAAAAAATATTAAATATGATCGATGTCTGTTACAAAAAAAAAAACATGCTGATTTAGGTACCTAGATAGACGGAGAGTGACGACTTTCGAAAGCCCAACCCCGTCCCCTATCCCTCCATCCCCCTCCCATATATCGGCAACACATTGGGAGCGCCATATAGCGAATATCAATAAATAAATAAATAAATAAACAGCGGTTACCACTTTGGCCTGTCTGCCTGTTACCTGTCTTCGCTAATAAAAAAATAATTAGTAGTGTAATTTAGCAAAATTCTTTGTATTTTACGTCAAAATGTGTTAAATACACTACACGCAAAAAACAGAACATACACACGTACATACATTACACTAAAAAAAAGTAAGATTATGTGAAAGTATTGAGGTATTTCGCTGTAATGTTAATCATTATTTAAATTTGTATATATTATTATAAAAAAATCAACTGCCAAGTTCGCGTCATTGTAATACCTGCTACTCACTTTCCGAAAATCAGATCGAGAGAAACAGCAATACGTCAGAGTGGGATAGCAGTATAATAGTTACAAAACACCGTCGTCTAAAATGTCTGAAAGTTCCAATCAATATGTTTTCTTTTATATGGAAATTCTGACGTTGCTATTTTCACGTTAGATATTATTTGCCCAGCAGTGGGCATAGGCTACTTTAAAAAAAGTGAATCACCTCGAGCTTTGCCATCACTTTGTTCCTACCTGTCTAGCCGCAACAAAAGAACTACTGCTATCTCACTTCTACACGTAAATTCTGCCATCCGAACATCGGTAAGCGAGTGGCCACGAAGTCACACGAAGTTTTACGAAGTTATTTTGTTACGGCAACATTTTTTTGTACGTTGAATTTGTGGCGTAGCAACGGAGGTTTATTCTTTTTTTACTGTTGGTAGTTTTTAGTTTTTTTTTATCCGTGGAATAAATGAATAGAGAATTTGTTTATTGTAAATCTGTGTATTATTTTCAAGAACCTTTGGATAAAGCGTACGGAAAGGGAAGCTAAATTCTGTGGCCTGTATAACGAAGCTACAACTGCTACAAGTTACAATTTCACAGGTAAAAATTGGCAACACTCCAGGGGAGATGTATGGGATCTCATGGGTGGTGTATATCATGGGTGTTGCCAATGTTTGCTTGTAAAATTGCATCTTGTAGCTTTGTGAAAGGGGCCACTGGATCTAGATCTGGATATTATAAATGCCAAAGAAAGTGATCGTCAAGGTAGCGTACACCAAGATATCGAGGATTTGATGATGCCAAAAAATAGTACCCAAATGGTACCGAATTAGTCATATATCTCAGCTTCTACAGTAGCTACGCAGATGAGATTTGGAGGGCTATTCGGGTACTATTTTTAGCTCATAATTTCCGGGAACACTCTGTGTACGCTATCTTGACGTCAAGATAGCGTACCTACCTACTACCTACTGCTACTTTTAAATAGGTACTAATTCGGTACTATTTGGGTCTATTTTTTGGCATCATCAAATCATCGATATGTTTGTTGGTGTACGCTACCTTGACGATCACCGAAAGTAACTCTGTCTGTCTGTTACGTCTGAACGGCTGAACCGATTGTTATAAAATTTGATATAGAAATAGTTTGAGCCTCAGGAAAGGTTATAGGCTACTTCAAAAAAAAAAGGCCGGAACAAGGGCTGAAAGATTGATTTACGGGAATTTCGTGCGTGCCCGATGAGAGCTGCGCTATTTATGCAGGGCCGTCTTAAACTAGGCTGGGGCCCTTGGGCACAAAAGAATTTGGGGCCCATTTGGAAAGTAAAAAAGCGAATTATAATAATAGTTTTTTACTAAGTATGTGTGACAGAAATTGTGAGAGAAATGGTCGGTCCTTCGGGGCCCCCTGAGAATGGGGGCCCTGGGCACGGGCCCCGTGTGCCCTTATGGTGAAGACGGTATTGCATGTATGGCTAAACCGCTGAACTGATTTAGATGAAACTTGGTATGGACATAGTCTGAGCACTGGGCAAGAACATAGGCTATTCTTTTAAGACACCCAACCTAAATAGGGGCTGGAAAATGAACAGCAACATAATACCGGCCAAGTGCGAGTCGGACTCGCGCACGAAGGGTTCCGTACCATTATCTATAACAACGGCAAAAAAATCACGTTTGTTGTATGGGAGCCCCCTTAAATATTTATTTTATTCTGTTTTTTAGTATTTGTTGTTATAGCGGCAACAAAAATACATCATCTGTGAAAATTTCAACTGTCTAACTGTCACGGTTCATGAGACTGGTGACAGACAGACGGACAGACGGACAGCGGAGCCTTAGTCATAGGGTCCTGTTTTTACCCTTTGGGTACGGAACCCTAAAAATTAGTCAAATTTCAACAAGCATTATGTGATCTATGTGCTTGATAACAAAACGACTGAACATTAGCTTATTTCAATTTATATATTGATTATATTTTACACTTGATTTCTGCAATTTTCCTTAATTTCTACGAATAACTGGACAGCTTGAGTTCTTGCAGCATGTTGAAAACTGTTTCGACGAGGCGGTATTGCATGTTGAAGGTGGACCGGCGAGCGTCGACAGACCCGTAGGACATGTTTAGTGTGAACAGGTCGGGGAAGAACTGGAACAAGGGTTGACTGGTAGAGAATGCTTTAGGGCACGGTGTGAACGCTACAATGGTAAGCAGTTGTAGGTAAGATCTAAGACTTAAATTAGCTCTAAGTGCTACCAGTTTCCAATGACGTTGACTCTGATCCAACGGACCCTGCCCGCAACGATATCGGTTAGTTATCAAGGAGCCAGCTGGTCATTTAAAAAGAAAAGCTAGTCAAGTGCGAGTCTGACTCGTGCGCCGAGGGTCCCATACTTAGTACTTACCTATGAAAAACAGACAGTAGCTTGTACGTATGGACTCCTAAAAATTTAAAATGGCTTTTAACAACTCCTCTGCTGCACTGGGAGTGAAGAAATAGCATAGAATGCGTGCAGATGCTTATCATCCTGGCATGTCGTAAAAGTCGACTAAGGGACGATTCGGGCGTGATGCTATGTATGTACATATGTATGTTTAACAACCGGGTAACTATTTACAACCTACCTATGAATTAAGACAAAAAATAACTTTCACAAGCTCCTATCTCCGTGCAACCGTCGAGTATGATACGACTTTGCAAAGGTTATTCCGTTATAAAAAAATTATTGTGATGTAACTACTTATTTCCAGTTTTCGGACTTTTCCTTTACTTGTGCTGTAAGACACTGCTTCTTCCCAAAGGATATAGCAGGATAGCCTAAGAAAAATTGCCCCCAGCGTTTTAAGATCGAAACTATAATGAAACGACGCCTTTTGAGGAGGTAATACCCTGCACAAAGTTTCATCCCTCTGTTACCCCCTGGGGGTGAAAAACACCCGATTAACCCCAAAACTGTTTTATTTATTTTTTCCTAAACTATGAAAGTAACGAATTTCAAATTTTGTACAAATATTAATGAGACTAAAAGCTATATGTTAAAAAAATATGACCCTCCTAACCATTTAAATTCTTGTAAAAAAAAAAAAAAAAATTAATCAGCCTGTATAACAAGTTTGGCTAATGGTACACACACCATTTTTATTTCAAATATTAACCAATTTATATTCTACATCGTACAAAAGTTTCATCGACCTAGCCCAGAAGGAACATTACGAAATTAATATGAATTGGCCCTTTGGTGCCTACTATTCATTGAACTCCTACTAAGAGCCTTGCATTATTAAATAAACAATAGCCTGCGATTGGACCGCTGCTTGTGTCCGATTTAAATAAGGTGGGGATAAAGAAGTATAAATCGAACTCATTTGTACTCGTCACTTTCATAGTTAAGGAAAAAATAAATAAAACTGTTTTGAGGTTAATCGGGTTTTCTTCACCCCCAGGGGGTAATAGAGGGATGAAACTTTGTGCAGGGTATTACCTCCTCAAAAGGCATCGTTTGATTATACTTTCGACCCAAAAACGCTGGGGGCAATTTTTCTTAAGCTATCCTGCTATACCCTTTCATGATTCTAGGTCAACGGGAAGTACCCTATAGGTTTTCCCCTTTAAAGTGTCTAAATATTGGGTATAAACAGCCGTATATTTGATTGCGTTGACTTAGAAGGTGTTAGCGCGGGGTGCGGGGGGCGGTCAATAGAAACACGTCCGTTCGTCTAAGGTGCATTTATTCCACTGAACGATGCGCGTCGCAGCGCCACATATATTAAATACTAACATCCCTCCACCCTTATTCTAAAAATACTTTTTATAGTCAACAACATTTCCTCGCGTACGTGGAGGAGGAGGAGCCTCCTCCATCAGCGGCTAGGCAATCGTAGGAGACAGACAGACAGACGGATACAGAAGTGATCCTATAACCCCTATAGACCCTAATAACAGTTTCTACTTTACCACCAGCCACAGACAAAATATTCTAAAGTCACCGCTTAGCCTCACTTTAACTAGCAAATAAAGCTGCCTAACTTGCGGGGAGCGCGGGGTTTTTACAGGGCTGTTATTGGTGCATTAAAAGTTATGCGTCCCCCGCGTCTGCCTTTAGCCCTGCCGTTTATGACTGGCAGCTTTTCATTCATTTAACGCTGGCAGAGCAGATCGCCCGGGTATGCGGAGTCTATTGGATATAATGGTTTCTGGGTGGGACATAAACAGTGAGCTTGAACATTTTTACGAAGTGAACTGTTGTGACAATGGGGAACATGCATGAAAATCAAAATGAGGTTTAAATGATATATCATGAAAGTAAATGTAAACAAAAGCATATTACAAAAAGAAGCAGATCATTTTGAGTATTCATTTTTATTTTATTAAGGGTCAAAATTCGTGAAAAATAATTATATTGGTTTATATAATAGTTCTGAATTTCGTTTTTTGGAGATCCTCATCAAATTTATACCATGTTTTATTTCTACGATGTTGGTCTAAAAACAGTATTATCGGAAATAATTGCAGATTTCATTTAAACGCCAAAAATTTTGTAGTCTAAAGACAGTTATGACGTCATAGCTGTTGGCTTATTTTGTATGGAGTGTTTTTGCGAGTGGTATGAAAAGTGACTTTTCAAAGCTTCATAACTCCTAAAATAACCAACATAATAATATTTTGCGTACACAGATCGGTTTCTATTACTGAGCACATTCCAATACAAGATGAAAAAAATATGTAACTTCCCTATAGAACAAATTTTATGGGACATTTGAATGAGCTGAACACTAAAAGAAATAAGTTCTACCCACCGTTAATCCCATCATAGGCTCCATGGTCAACTCGGTACTCATTTCATTGCATTTTAGTATCGTCGCTCTTTGTGGATTCACGTACAGAAGGTTGAGTTTCGCCTGTATGAACACATTACCTTGTTATTAATGACTTAACTCGTTACACTATCGCTTATAGTCTGTCGACCCAGATGTTGAAAACTGGTATATAAATTCGAATAGAATTATATAGAGGGGTGTGCACTCCTCGAATACCTATTTCTTACGTAACGTTACGTTAAAGTTGAAAAAAAACCGGACAAGTGTGTGAGTTAAACTCGCGTGGAGAGGGTTCCGTTCGGTACATGATTGTTTGAACTTTCCTATGTTACTTTAAATACCATAGACTTCCATTGATTTTCCTGTAATCTACAGGTAAATAACTATTTTCTGTATTGTTTTCAAAATTTTAGGCCCAGTAGTTTCGAAAATAAGGGGGGAATGGTAAACTTTCGCCTATTTTCCTAAATAACTTCCAAACTATACCTATATCCTAAAATTCCAAAAAAAACAATATATTCAAGAACTTCACAATCCAATTGCACATGTCACTCATTGAATATAATAATTAATTGACACTTCGGGTCCCGTCGTCTTTCGATTGAGATCCGAGTTTTACCGATGGAAACATAATTCACTACGTTGGTAGTTGCGTGGCGATAAAAATGAGTCTTAACAAAATTAGATTATCTCCTGTTATCAATCGTCTAGTTATCTCTCTAGCTCACCACGCGTTTCTGATCGACAGCCTCTCGTAGTTGCATGACTATATTCCGGCTGCCTGCCGACTGGTTCCATCTGTAAACACCGGTCAAGTGCGATTTAAACTCGCGTGGAGAGGGTTCCGTGATTATATGTTTGCTATGTTACTTAAAATACCATAGACTTTTTATAGGTTTTCCTGTTATGTACTTTACAATGTAAAGAACTATTTTCTGTATTTTTTTCGAAACTTTAGGCCCAGTACTTTCGGAGTAATGATAATGGTAATTCAGCTATTTTCCTAAATAACGTCCAAACTATTTATCTTAAAATTCCAAACAAAATATTTTGAAGATTCTCACAATAAGCCCTTTCATTTGATATGTCACACGATATAGTTTGCTAAACTTTATTTTTAATTTTCTAATTTACCTAAAAGAGCCCCCCATGTTTAAAATTCATTTATTTACGTTACGCGTCCGTGTTGCGGTCACCGACTTACATATGTAAGTATAACAAATTTCAAGTCAATGGGTCCAGTAGTTTCGTAGCCAATTGGCTGTGACAGACCGACAGACAGAAAGACAGACAGACAGACGGACACACGAGTGATCCTATAAGGGTTAGTTTTTTCCTTTTGGTACGGAACCCTAAAAAGCCGGCCAAGTGCGCTCCGCGTGCGTTTACCTGGACTGCGTATTACTACAGACATACGTACTAATCGCGATAAATTTACCTGCTCCATTGGAAGTTATAGGCACGGGACAAAAAGGCCATCGCGTGGTAATTGTGCCGCTCGATGACCCATTGCTTCGGACAGGTGCCTTCCACGTGGTTGTGCGCGTCGAATTCCGGGAAGAAGTCGCACGCGGCATCGCGCATTATCTGGAAAAGAATTGGTATGAGACATAACCGTGTAACGCGGGGCCTTTAAGACACTCGGGGCCTCTAAGACAAACAGGGTCTCTCAGACCCCAAGGGGCTTTGTATTATTCATTTAAATAACCACATTAGTGCAACGTGTCCACTTAGTATTTAATCTTAAGCTAGTCGATTCATCCATACGTGTCTTATTTGGTAAACAAGTTTCTAATCTCAAAATGCGACTTTTTTGGATAAAACAGCTGTTTCCTTGCAAATAAAAGAAGCGGAGACAATATTTTAGACGCCACGTTGCCAATTTTCAGCCTAGGTTTCCTTCATTTAGGATAAAACAGCCCAAAACCCAAAAAACCCACCCAAAAATTGCACATTTCGAGGTTAGAAAATTGTTTACCAAATAAGACTAAGTATGGATGAATCCACTAGCTTAAGATTAAATACTAAGTTGACACGTTGCACTAATGTGGTTATTTAAATGAATAATATAAAGCCCCTTGGGGTCTGAGAGACCTTGTTTGTCTTAGGGGCCCCGAGTTTCTTAAAGGCCCCGCGTTGGCATTTTATGATTAAAGGCCCCGTGTGTCTCAGAAATCCCGTGTGTTTTAGATGCCCCAAATATCTCAAGGCTTCGTCTGCTTCACAGGCCCCCTTCTTTCAGAGGTCCCGTGAGTCTTAAATCCCCGCGTGTTTTAGAAGCCCCGAATGTGTCAGAGGCCCGGTGTGTCTTAAAGGCTCCGCGTGGGCTTCGCAAGATTAGAGGCTCCGTGTGTTTCAGAAACCCCGTGTGTTTTAGATGCCCCAAATATTTCAAGGCTCCACAGGCCCCTGTATCTTTCAGAGGTCCCGCGTGTCTTAGATGCCCCGTGTGTTATAGAGGCCCCGAATGTCTCAGAGGCCCCGTGTGTCTTAAAGGCTCCGCGTGGGCCTCGTAAGATTAGCGGCTCCGTGTGTTTCTGGCCCCAAATATCTCGGAGGCTTCGTGTGCTTCAGGCCCGCGTATCTTTCACAGGTCCCGTGTGTCTTAGATGCCCCATGTGTTATAGAGGCCCCGAATGTCTCAGAGGCCCCGTGTGTCTTAAAGGCCCCGCGTGGGCGTCGTAAGATTAGCGGCTCCGTGTGTTTCTGGCCCCAAATATCTCAGAGGCGTCGTGTGCTTCAGGCCCGCGTATCTTTCAGAGGCCGCGTGTGTCTTAGCTGCCCCGCGTGTTTTAGAGGCCCCGAATGTCTCAGAGGCTCCGTGTGTCTTAAAGGCTCCGCGTGGGCCTCGTAAGATTAGAGGCTCCGTGTGTTTCAGGAACCCCGTGTTTTTTAGATGTCCCAAATATCTCAGAAGCTTCGTCTGCTTCACAGTCCCCCGTATCTTTCAGAGGCCCTGTGGGTTTTAGTTGCCCCGCGTGTTTTAGAGGCCCCGAGTGTCTCAGAGGCTCCTTGTGTTTCAGAAGCCCCGTGTGTCTCGGAGGCCCTTCTGTCTAAACTACTCGTACCAACACCATCTTCTTGACGCTATACTTCTTGTTGAAGTGCTGCCGCAGTGCTGGTGTGCTCGCATTGGCTATGAACTTCAATTTCACGGCATTCGCGATGCACAGCCACGTCGCAGTCACGCAGGCCCCCGTCACTGTTATCAGCACGCCTTTCCTGACAAATCAAAGGAAATACATTTATAAATTCTGTACGAACTGTATGATTATATTTTTAACATGCTGTGCACTAACTGAAATCTTTAACACAGGGGATCCTAGCCCAGAACTCAGAGTAACTTTTCCACTATCTAGGTAATGTTACATTTAAACGATAAGCCTTTTTAATTTTTTCATTGAATTTATAAATGCTGGGAGAAACATAGGATCCACGTGGGGATTTCCTGCCCAGTACCTCTGATTATTATTTGTATTATTAGGACCTGTTAATAATATATTGCAAATTGTTTTTGATATTTGGAGACCTTACAGTTCCATCTTTATATTTGACCGCGGAGACTGTCTTCATCTCCATTTAACCTCGATTAATCCAATTATAATGTTTCTTTGTTTAAATCACTTAAATTACCTTGTCCAGACGCGGAGACTATACATATCCCTCATTAGTTATCCTTACATATTATAAAACAAAGTACGCCGCCGCGTCTATCTGTCTGTCTGTCTGTTCGCGATAAACTCAAAAACTACTGAACGGATTTTCATGTAGTTTTCACCAATAGATAGAGTGATTCATTAGGAAGGTTTATGTATATAATTTGTTAAGGTTTTGTGTAAATTGGTTGAAATAAAACGAGAATATTAGAGGAGAATTGTGCCCAGCAGTGAGAAGTATATAGTCTGATGATGAGGATAATGATTTATTGATAAATTGATTTCATCTTACCCATTCGGGTCCGGCTTGATGTCCCATCCCTGGTACGGCATGTTGCTGTATCTCAACGTCGCTATGCCTATTGGCCCTGTAAACACAACGTCTATGATGATTATGGACATTCTTCAGTTTTTGTATCCGCCAGGGATGTATGTAAGTGGGGTTTTGAGGGTCTGGATTATTCATATTCATCTTTTATGTCTGAGCCGCAAAAGTAGCACTCGCCACCGCTTCGTTGTAATGGCAACGAGAACGAACGATAGTTGCTGAAGTTTCGGGTGTTTTTATGCCCCCTCCATGTCAAAGCTATAGCTAAATGTTCGTGAGTTCAGCCCATCTTAAGCTAGTATTAAAAGTGCTGGGAATCGAACACGGAAAACACGAAGTTACAACGAACTACCAATTACGCTTGTCTATAATTTTATGGCTGCATACTTACAACTGAGATTTCAGAATCAGCGCTGCAGGTGTCTGACACCTCAGCATTATGTAGAGCCAGTGTCCCATTCGCTGCCGCGAGGACACACACACCACCATTTGTTTTGTATTGTTTTAGTTTATGTTTATACTAGTGGACCCGCCACAGCTTCGTCCGCGGTGGCGGAAAGAATCCCTACTTAGTGCACCGCCGAGAGTTCATAAAAAAATCTAAAATAAGGGCTTCTTAACTCATTGCAAATAGTGGACCGCTACTTATTTTTACCGATGATAATAAAAAAATTAAAGGGAAGAACTATATTTTTTTCATGCAATATTATGATTGAATAGCCTGTATATGTCCCCTTGCTGGCATATCATCGAGCGACGACCATGACGAAGTCTCAGAGTCGGTGGAAGAATCAGAGTCAGTAACGTTTATTATGAAACGTTCAAGACTTCAGACTCGAATCGTATTCCAGAACGGAATGGCAATATGGCCGCCGCGTACGCGCGCTCACCCGGCGCGGCGCCGCGCTTGGCAACAACTGCGTACCTCGTACCACGAAACTCAGTGAGCGCGGCGATAAGCGACGCCCGTCATACAGTTTGCGATAGGTAAGCAGCAGTCGCTATTTCGAGCCGATATCATAATATTTATCAACTCTCGGCGAACAGATTTTAGGTACAAATACTCACACAGCACGCCGGTTCTGAACTGGAGGGTAAACTTCTCCTCGTTGAACTTGTAGTCGTTGACGTAGTTGGTGCTCCACAATTTCCGGTTCTCCTGCCACTGGCAAATCACCGGCGGCTCTGACCACATCACCTCCATCGGCAGCCTGAGATATTAGAAAATCTATTAAAATTTGGGCCATTTATGCGCCGCTTCGACCATTGGCATTGCAGGGGCCCGCGCCTTCAAACAAATCTACACAAATTTTTTCAATTTTCAAATTTAAATGGTGGACCCCATGTTTAAAATTCATTTATTTACGTTACGCGTCCGTGTTGCGGACACCGACTTACATATGTGTACCAAATTGCAACTCAATCGGTCCAGTAGTTTCGGAGCAAATTGGCTGTGACAGACACGGACAGACAGACAGACACACGAGTGATCCTATAAGGCTTCCGTTTTTTCCTTTTGAGGTACGGAACCCTAAAAATATACATATGAAAACAGTAGGACACTCTCAAAGCACATCCTCTAGCCAAACTCCAGGGATAAAATTAGTTTCCTTGTGGAGGGAGATTAATGGCCGAATTCAGAAAGGCCACTTAAATTGAGTTTTCATTAAAGTGACGTGTCAGTGACGGTTCTGAATGGGTTGACAACTAGTTGAGGGACATTTAACTACTTAATATCTAGTCAAATGCTTAAGTGGCGTTTCTGAATTCGGCCATTAATCTCCCTCAACTAGTTGTCAACCTATACAGAAACGTCACTGAAACGTCGCTTTAATTAAAGCTCAATTTGCGTGGTCTTTCTGAATTCGACCATTGGACTTATATATCTTCTTTGACGTTAACTACACAGCCTAGTACCATTACCATGAGATGCGCAAAACGTACTTGCTAGCGGAAATAATGTTTGTTGCCGATACAAGTAAAAGGGACCTAGCGATAGTTTACGCTAGCGAGAGGGATTTAAGCAACTCATGGTAATGGTACTGGTAGCTGCCCACCGGCCAGCGCTGGCCAGCTAGCTACGCCGCTGCCTTCCACTAATACTAACTCTATAAACACGAGCGCCAGTTTCTCATATTCCTTCTCGACTTTCCTCATCTCCGCTTCGATCTCCTCCGGGGTGCGCGTGACGCCGGGGGGAGGGGGGCCCGGCGCGCGGAACTGGACCTGGTACTTCATGGGCTGCAGCTCCCTGGGGAGTTGCACTGGAACACGTGTCAGGTCAGACGGGCGATACACACTTGCATATTAATAATATCATATTTATAAATATTACAAGCGTTCATCCCGCGACTTCGTTCGGGTGGAATTCGGTTATAGTTATTCCCTCGGGAACTTTAAATTTTCCGGGATAAAAAGTATCCTATGTTGCTTCTAATACGTCCAAAAATATGTGTACAAAGTTTCATGATGATCGGTTAAGTAGTTTTCGCGTGAAAGCGTAACAAACAAAGTTATATTCATCTGGAATTAAAAGTATCCTATGTTGCTTCTAATACGTCCAAGAATATGTGTACAAAGTTTCATGATGATCGCTTCAGTAGTTTTCGCGTGAAAGCGTAACAAACACACATTCCCATTTATAATATTAGTGAGGATAAGTAGGTGCTTGACTTTTTACACACATACACATAGCATCACGCCAGAAATCCCTAATGGGGTAGGCAGAGCCACAAGACTACTTGTGGCCACGTTCGATTAATTAGTCCTAAGATGGTATGATGAACCGTATGGTGACAGGTGATCAGCCCATCGCCCATACAGATAGTCCACCATGTTGGAGAGGACCCGTCCCTTAGTCGACTTTTACGACATGCCAGGGTGATAAGCATCTGACTTTGACTTTGACTTTTTATAATCCAAATATAGCAACAAAAACTTAAATAACGCAAACGGAAAGAAGATATCTTACTGCAATCGTGTGCACGTCAGTATATTCTGCTAATCATCAATGTCATATTTATGTATGTTAAAAAAATTCGGAATCAACACAAAATCAACAATATCAGTCACACGAGAAAGTTCTTATATCGACAGCAGAGAGGGCTATTTTTGCTCGTATCATGCCCCTTATAAAAGTGGTATGACTGTACCTAATCAATACAAAATAGATAGATTATTAAAAATAAAGTCGCGTCGCTTCGCAAAAGCAAATCTCTTAAGATACAATGTATGACAAATTATAGATTAATATTTTAAAATGTAAGATATATTGTCGCTATAACGGTTATGCCTCGGAGAGGCTCTTTGTATTAGATACAACGTTTATTTTCCAGCGTGTCTTGGTTTATTTTAAAAGCCATCGATACTAAAAGAGGCGGGAAATAGGTTTATGTTTTCTAAACAGGCATGCCATAAAAATTTAAGGATAAAAATCATAAGTGTTTAAATCAATATCGCCAACATTTTAACCATTTAACTAGTAGTGGTGTTCGAATGGGCCGGCTCGACCGGGGTAGTACAACACTCTCACAGAATATCGGCGTAAATTAATAGCTTGCTATTGCGTTTCGTATGGTGACTGACGAGATCCGGAGGCCTATTCCCTCATCCCCATCCCATCCCCATTTCCCATCCACCCTAGACTGACAACGCATTGGCAGCACCTCTAGTGTTGCAGATGTCCATGGGCGGCGGTGAACACTTTCCATCGGGTGGGCCGTCTACCGGTTTGTCAGTCAATTGACATTTTAAAAAAACCGTTTTTTAAATTTATTATTATTTACAAAAAAATACAATCCAATTGGTTTTGAAAACAACATGAGTGTTTTTTTAAACGCATATTTTCCCCGAGGGATATTTTTCAACAACTCGATGGGGTACGTTATCATACAGCGGCCGCTCAGACTAATAACAAATTCAAATACTGTCGCGTCTGGCCAATGCAATCTGAAAAGCCTTGTCTTTGACATTGATAAGATAAACATACTTACGAACAATCATATCAGGTGATAATGCCTCGATTGACAATTGGTTATTATACGAAAACCGCGTACATCCCAACAACGTGCTCTTTGATGTGATGTGATGTGATAACTCGTGATACACGAAGAATGAAGGGTGCAGTGACGGAATGGTGTATTGTATCATGAATATAATTATATTGTAAGTTATTCTTAAGTTATAATCGTTTGTAGCGTCTTTTGTTATTATCATCATCGTCATATCATCCTGTAAACCGCCCACTGTTGGGCAAAGGACTCCTCTTATAATGAGATGAACTGGGCAGTAGTCCCCACGCGAGCCAAGTGCGAATTGGGCACCTTTTTGAACTGGAGAGATTGAAAAGGGTTGCACAAGAAATAGACGAGTTATTGCGAATGTTTGGTAATCGCAAGGTTTCAAGATTGTATGCTTGTATCCTGACATACCACTCAAGTTAGATTTTTCGTTTAATGAAATGTGTACTTGAGTTCAATTTTAAACTTGATCGCATACTTACGGGGCTTAGAGTTGTTGACATTTACGGGCCTACGAATTACCGATAGCTAATAGTAATATATTGAAGACCGAGTAGGTGTCGTAAAAAGCGACAGAGGGATCAACCAAGAGATGTGCAGCAGCGTACTTCGAGTACTATAACGACCAACTGCGGTCGCCAATCCGACTTCCAGGCGTGACGACTATGGCAAATCCCCCCATTTTTGGGGTTATAATGGGGCCAATTGGAAAGTGTATTCGCTAAATAAAAGTAACTAATCTTAAAGTAAGACAAGTTTTGAGTTTTACGTTGGGTCCGATTCGAACGGTTTCGCCTTAATTTAAAATAACCTAAACTTAAAATAAAAAACGTCAAACTGAATTTTGTATGCACCAATCTGTAAAAATCGAGTTAAATCTATTTAAAGTTTAGCGACGTTTATATTTAGCGAATACACTTTAAAATCGGCCCCATGCTGTACCTAGTTAGTTCCGTCAGACATTACTGACAGGAATAGGTACACATTACATTACAACAGACCAGACATAACCCTGCTAGACAAAACAAACAAAACCACTTAACCAATGTATGTACACTCTTTATTGCACATAAATGACAACAATTAAATTCTGCACTATGACATAAACAGTGTAGAAAGGCGAGCTTATCCCTAATGGGATCTCTTTCAGCTAACCTTGGAGTTGACGAGAGAAGACAATGCGTGGTTAGACAAAAATTACAAACAGCCTTAACAAAAACAAAAACAAACAAATAATTACGTAACTATTAATCAAAATAAAAAGTTGAAGATGAACAGCTATTTCATATTCCAGAAATCGGGACTCTTCATCTAGCCACATCTTATTCAGTCCCTTTTTATTTATTTATTTATTTATTTAACAGACACAGCAATAATACACACGGCTTATACATTCACAATTGTAACTAGCTGGTAAAGATACAAGACCGGCCTGCATATCTATGACAGGTGTGCAATAGCGCTCGTAAAAGGACGCGATACGATACAATTCATTAAACTAAAACTTAAATGAATTTAAATTTACATTGCGACTAAGATAGCCAACGGATCTACATAATCGAACCATGAAGAAAAGAAAAGAAAAAGACGGTACAAACGAGATTATGTAAGAACATTCTCTCAAGGCCAAAGGAAGCTTGTTCCACAAAGATTTGGCATATATGCGTGTCTTATTGCACGGGATAGCAAGAGAAAGAATGTTACCAGATCGTAGGCGGTGACCACTACCAGCTGCCAAATAGCAAGTCTTTCAGAGAGGTGGAGGGGAGAAGAAGGAAGAAAAAGGACATTAAGAAAGAAGAGGCAGGACATGTACATCCCTAAGACGGCGGATAGGCAACCAAGCTGCTCACGACTGTGGGATACATGGTCGAAGCTCTCTATGAAAGGGTCTTTCCTGTAACTAAATGTATGTTTCTATTCCAGAGTATGGTACAGCGTACTGTCAACGTCGTGGGCGATGCAGGGTTGCCTCACAGGGCATATGACTGACTTACAGTCCTGGGTTGACTTGTATGGACATCTCACCATAGAAGAAGGTAACTATCCTATCTATCCGCACTAGGCTCGCGTGGGGATAACTGCCCAGCCCCTCTCAAAATGAGAGGAGTTATGAGTCCAGCAGTGCGATTTATATGAGGCTGATGATGTTAGCCATATTTGGGTGGATAAAGCGATTCCGTGGGTAAACTAGGGTATGAATTGGGTAACAAAAGGGTACGATGCGGCCGCCTTTGCTGTCAAGTAAATAAGAGACCATATCGTAGCATAATAATATGCGGTATTGTGCAGGCAATAGGTAAATAGGTCCGTTAATTGATAAGACTAATGTTAACTTAATGTCTACCAAAATTTAAGCTTCACTACACTCTCTGGACGTTTCTGACAACCGCAACCCGATCGCCGCCCTGCAGACAGAGCTGCACAGAGTGACGAGAGGAAAAGTACAGACGGTGAGGTACCTCAGCCTGGCGCGATGTCACCTACAGGAGGTGCCAGGGGTGAGTCGGTTAAAAATAATTATTAATAATAATAAAGACATTTATTAAACACACATTAGACACAGACAGATAACAAGAAAAGCACAATAAACAATGAACATAAAAAGCTATGCCGAACGGTGCCAAAGAGGGTGCCACTCAGCGTTATGCCGTGGCGAGCCTCGGCGCTGATTTTCAGTGGCCCCTAGGTGACAACACGAGCGACAGAGAACAATACGTTTGTATGGCAACACTTGAGCAACTCAACCATTGAATGTTATATTGTAACAAGCTACTGCCAAAATTAATTTAGAATTTCTGATATAGGCGCATATTAATATAATTAATAAGTTTAAAGCATAATAAACAGCCGTATCACTATTTAAAATGAATATTAGTAGTTCGACTGCTGTCAGAGTCATACCGGTCATCACCGGAACATTTTGTCACTTGCTGTGATTAAAATGTTTAAAAAATGTTACATTATGAATACATAAGGAACAGAATGAGAGATAACGATCAAGTTGCACAATTTTTGCAAAACAACATAAGTATTTTAATTAACATTGATTATTAGATTGAAGTAACGACAATTAATTAAGTTATTAATGTCACTTTTTAAGTTATCTCATTATATCATTTTGTAATAAAAGGCTGTAATGGGCCGTTGGGAAGGGATAAGTTTAGACTATTATAGAGTGGGCCTAGGATAGTTCCCTGGGGAATGCCTTGTTTTTATTATCGTTTCTTTATTATAAATCGATCTGAATACAGGCTTCTACCGGTGTTCTGACTAAAGGTTGAAATAAGGACAATAATTAAAAAAGCTATGCTCTTGTAAATGGATTAATCGCGAGATGTTTAAAAACTTGCTGCCTTTTTGACCTCTTTATATACCACAAGCTTTTAGTTTTAATCTTTATTAGCCCCATATAGGTACTTCTTGATCTTTCCTTCTATTTCTCTTGGATCATTATCCTCAACATAATTATGACCATGTAATTTTAAGCATTCAAGCGCTTTTCTATTACATATATTTTTTATTACATTAATCAAATGCTTCTTTCTTCACTGGTTATGGCACCTTAATTGGTTTTGAAGACATGTACGTTAAGAACATCTTTAACTGAAATATTATTAAATTGTTTGAAAAAAGCGCTATTTAGCATTTAGACCCATTGTTTTATCTGTACTAATTTTCCAGGTCTTCACCTTCCAAGATAGCAATGGCCAGGTCCTCGCGGACACTGTCGAATACATGACACTTTACGGCAATCAATTCGACGACCACCAATCGACGGGTGACAGATATGACAGCTTCATAAATGTCACCGAAGCCCGGAAGATCATCGGCGGGTTTGATACGAGAGGTAAAAAGGGAACATGGAAAAATCATCCGATACTGCCTATTCATGAGGCAAACAAGGGAATTTGGAACAAAACTGTGTATAATGAAACGGGATCCTTGGATTTTCCATAATTTTATTTGCCTTAATCACGTGGGTCTCTAAACGTTTCGAGCCGCTAGCGTCGCTGCGATCGAGGGATATACGTAGCGACGAAGATGACGATAGTCGCGCATGTATGAAACACGCGCATTGAATGCTAACCCAAAAATCTCGTTTACTTAAATATGATTTTTGAAAATGAATTTTGTTTTTATTAAAATTTTGACAGAATAGATGGTTTTGTTTTGTATCCTTCGATCGCAGCGTGGTTTAACTTCAAAAGTGGAGCCACTGCGTCCCATTGAAATTTTGCCCAGTTGCAAGACCTGTGTGTAAGACTGTGGCCCTAATCGTTCATCATTCTTTCTATATATATTAAAATACACGTCTTGACTGACCGACTCATCATCACCGATCATAATCATTTATAAGTAATGTGGTACAAGATATATTAATATTATACAGGACAGTACATTAATTTACCGTAAAGGCATGCAATCTCAGGTACAATATAAGTATATTGTTATTTTTCCTTAAAGATATTTTTACTGGAGCTAGGAACATGAAATTTACAAACAGCTTTCTTGTGTTGCGAGACTTACTAAGAGGATGAAAGGTTGTCACAAAGTTTCTACGGCAAAAAATATGGCATTCCTGAAATGTAGTGTAAGTTATATCAAAACATGTACAAAAGAAATTCGACATGTATTTCACCGATGGTCAAAATGCAACCCGTATTGCTATTAATATACCTCTAATTTAAGAAAAATTCAATAATTCTATCAACTTCCAGCTGTTTTTTTCAGTAGCTGCCTCCTGGCCATCAGGCTTCATGGGGATACGGTTCAGGAACCTCAAAGAGCTGGACCTGAGGGCATGCGCCATCACCACTCTAAGTGGCTTCATCTTTCAAGGCATGGAGAGCTTGGAGGCACTATACTTGTCAGATAACAACATCCACTTTATAAACGCTAAAGCTTTCGCTGGCTTAGTGAATTTGACACACTTGGATTTGAGTCGCAACTATGAATTCGATGAATTTGGAAACTACAAACATTTAATTGTAGAGTCTGTGGACGTGATGGAAGATTTGGAGAACCTGGTGTCACTGGACGTCTCGTACACGCGACTTTCGGAGAGCAACTTGATGATGTTTAAACATTTCGGTAAGAAATTCGAAAGGCTCTCGCTTTGCGAGACAGGATTGTCCGAACTAAGGCAGATGTTTTTCAGTCAAACCTCTTTGAAGTATTTGGATATTTCTGGAAACAGTGGAATTCTAAATCATTTTAACGCCTTGTCGGGCATTGAAAATACCTTAGAGGTACTGTACGCCGAAAAAATTGCTTTGAACAATTTTTACTTGTTCACGGGATTTGAGCGATTAGAAATTTTAAAGCTATCAAAAAATGAGATAAATTCTATCAAACCTGTGGTTGCGAAGACGCTTAAAAGCTTGCAGGTATTAGATTTAGATAGGAACAGAATAAGCACGTGGTTTGAACCTATATTTTCACTAATGAACAATCTGAAGTTGTTATCGTTAAAAAATAACAACATAAATATGATAAGTAAAGACATAATGGATGATTTTCGAACGACAAATTACGTGGCACTATCCGGCAACTTTGTTGTCTGCAATTGTAATACAAGGGAGCTATTTGAATTGGCTCTCGTTGCAGAAAAACAGAACATAGAAGCAACTTTGGCAACCGCTTTCGATAACAATAACAACGGCAGCAGATTTAGCAGTTTCCACTCCGGTTTTACAGAATATAATAGCTTGATTACCAAAAGAAACAACGTGAGTAAATCTTGTGCGATAGACGAATATTGTGACGACAAAGTTTATGATAATGAGGCTGTTGGTTCCTTTCGACTTCTGGATTATGAGCCTAGTTTTTACCAATGCATGCAAGTGCCAGAAGGAAAACATGTATTGTTTTCTAAAGGGTTGAATTGCAATCAGAGCAAGAGGGACATGAATTACGAAGATATTATAAAGGACAGCAAGAATAAGTTGTTAGCGTTGATAGTGATACCAATGGTGCTGTTCCCGGCACTTATTTTCGTGTATATGTTCAGGCGGAATTTCAAGTATTTCTGCATCACCATCAGGAACTCTGCTCTGCTGAGTATAATTAACAAGAATGTGGTCATTGACGGTGAGTTCTTTCGACTTATCATTTGCCTATCATGCTTGAGGAAAATTGCATCAACTGTTACTATAGTTTCTTGCTGTTGTAAAGCATTTTCTTAAATAAGCAAGCAGGCTTCAAATTTAAATGACATCTACCAATCTCAACAGTTTTTATGAGTTGTTCTTCTATTATATTGTAGATTCAAAGATTTTCTGTTGCATTGGAGCCTCAAGTATTCTACTTTATTTTAGACTTCAAATTGTAGAGTGAACGCATTAGCAGCGCCTCTGGTTTTGCAAATGTCCATAGGCGGCGGTGACCACTTCCCATCAGATGCGCCGTCTGCCTGTAGGCCTGGCTGTCAATGGCAATAAAAAGACTCCCATTGTACCATCATTCAATTATATTGTAGACTCGAGGATCTTCAACTACGACGTGTTCGTGTCTTATTGCAACGAGGACCGCAGCTGGATCCTGGACCAGCTCCTTCCTCACCTGGAGACCGACTGTCGCGTCAGCGTCTGTCTGCATGAGAGGGACTTCCAGGTCAGTGGCATTACTTCGATCGGGTCGATTTAAAAACATGAGGTGTCGTTGGATTTGTCATAATGTTACCAGGTCGTGAGTGAAAAATCAATATGGAGAAATTCACCCGTCATATTGTGAGACCAAAAAAGGAAATATAATATTATCAAAACCATCTAATGAGATCTTCGAATAGGGTTTAGTGAGAATGACAATTAAAAAAAATTATAATTTACGTTTTTTATAACGTTTAACTTTTCTCTCGACCAAACTGTAACAATCTATGTGTCCCAGGTCGGTCTCTCAATTCTGGAGAACATAGTCTCCTGCATGGACCGCTCGCGGACCATCATGCTGATCATCTCCCGTCAGTTCTTGCAGAGCCAGTGGTGCCAGTTCGAGATGCATTTGGCGCAGCACAGGTGAGCTTAAATTACTTTTACAAGCTTTTTTTGCAAGTCTTTGTGCCTGTCTGTAATCAACTGGTGTCTGTCTGTAGTTAAATCTAAGTCTAATAGAGCTGAAATTTGGTATAGGTACATACGGAGCTGGAATTATGTAGTCGGAAGGTGACCATAGGAACTCTTCAACTACATAACATAATCCCGTCGTGTTTTTGAACGTCCGTCCGTCTGTCGGAGGCCTCTAACTCAACAGCGGTAAGAGTTAGGAGGTTGATTTTCACAGAACATGTGTTGTTGTGGCATGAATACTAGCAAATAATAAAAATATCAAAAATATCTATCCGATTTTTTAAATATCGGTTCAGTTCCAATGTCAATGCATTTTTATGGTAAGCATGACCTGAATCGACATCCAGGATTAGCTCCAGATAAAGGAACTCTTTAACAGTCAATAGTACAGACACAAAATTTTGCGTGCAATGGGCAAAAAAACCTTGTTATTAAAATTCCATTTTATAACAAAAACCTATTTACTTCCAGATTACTAGAAACCCGTCGTGAAGATCTGATACTCGTTTTACTCGAGGACATACCGAGGCGGCTCCGCCCCAACACTCTTCACTACCTCATGCTGACGAAGACTTACATAGTGTACCAAACTGGGGACGGTGCCCAGAAGGACTTCTGGCGACGACTCGGGCGCAGCGTGGCGGCGAGAAGACCCGTCCACGAGAACGACTCGCTCGCGTGACAAGATAACATCCACATTATAGATAAGGATGAGGCTAACCATTTGGCCGCCAAGCGTGTCTGACAAGTAATACGAATTTCAAGTTTAAGTCCAGGTAATGACGGACTTTTTTACCCTGTATATGCTGTCACGCATAGTCGACAACGGCGTCCAAAAGGTAAGCTTAGATGGTAACAGTTCCAGATCATAGATCCGACGTGTAAAGCAAATTGTAGCGTATCGTGTAGATGTTAAGGTGGGTTAAGGGTCGGCTCGGTTCAGAACTATATTATGTTAGTTTTTTGATGCCAAAGTTCGTTAGAAAAAATCATTACAATCTACAAAAATGTGCTTTAAATAAAAAGAGATCTTTGAGAAATATAAATCCAAACATCCTTTTTTCTGCTGCATGCTAGCCTGGCAGTTATGTTTATTTATGTTTATGTAGGTACTAGTAGAAGCATTACCTATCAAATAGACCATAGACACTTTTAACCTTTTCAACGCCAATAACGGATATATCCGCACCACAGGTTCATACCGCCTACCAAGGACATATCCGTCAGAGCATACAGTGTAAAAGATAATAAAAAAATGTACCTGTACCGTTTTTTTCAGAATTGGCAAATTTGTAGTTTTATTAGTTTTCGCGAAAGAAATAAGTCTGAAGTAAGGTTGACATTTTTGTTACTTCTTAAATATGCGTGTTAGTGACAACTATATTTTTGATGTGTCGTTAAAAAAGTATACGCAACTAATGTTCATTTACTCTAAAATATATGGAACTTTTGACAGTTGTACATACATGCTTAGCCGCATTTTTTGACGTTAGCCGGCTCGTCAAAATAGGTTAGGTTAGAGAATACAAATAGCCCAATTTTTTATTTTTCTTCACTATGTGAATTGAATTTCTTTAAGTATAATGTAGTTTTAAGATTAGAGAATTTTAAACTTATCGATGTAATGTATCTTTATGTTGAATTTGTTGTTGTTTTTTTTTTTAATATACATACGTTTAGTTTTCTATTGTCTTATTATTATCCAGTAGCTTAAAAAACACTGATTGTATTTTTATCTACACCCATATCATAAAACCTCCATTGGTTAACCAAAAACCGTAGGAAATGACCACCATTTTGACAACTAATTAGGAAAAACCAGTGCTGCGATGAAGAAATAACATGACTTCTGTATCGTTTTTAGTAAAGAAATGAGATTAAATTTGGAACAGCTGTCAAACTCAAGTGGGTCTCTATTCTAGTATACATAGATATTAAAACAGTTATTGATACGAAACGTCAATTCAGTATGTTTTTTTTAATATAAACTGCACAATATTTGATCTCGAGTGACGTGAGAATAGAGACTTCATCCGTTTGTCTATGATTTAAAAAAAAAAATGGTCTTGACGGACGGCCGCCATTATGTTGACGTTTTGCTGAACAAAAGTAGAATTTTGTTGAATTGAATAGAAAAAGTTGTTTGTAATTTACATTTTAGTTGAAAATATGAATAGTAAGTAGTCTTCTCGGAGTGTGTGTGATGTGAAAATGCGCCGGATATCGGAAATATGCAGCCACGATTGCAACAAATAACTTGTTGCCAGAAAATATTGTTTCTGAACCCATCATGGAGGATTTATAATATGTGTGTAGATAAAGTTATGTATGCAACTCTGCATAATTTGGCCTTAAAACACACGTGCGATCTTATTATGAAACTCGCTAAAAGCTCGTTTCATAAAACCACACTAGTGTTTTAACGCCTCTCATTATGCAACCGTTGCATAAATTACTATTTTAGTCAAACAGAACGAGACTTTTACCTCTTTATTATAATATAACTAGCTGACCCGGCGAACTTTGTTCCGCCTTAGACGCCATAAATGAGCAGATTTTTGATTTTATTAAGTTAATTGTCTGAATTAATAATTTTATATGGTGGTTAAGTAATTTTAAATTTTCTAATTTTCCGCGCAATTTCCTTAATTTTTTCTTTCATAAGACCCTTCTCCTGATAATAACGAACAGAACAAAAAAAGAATTAGCGAAATCGGTCCAGCCGTTCAGGCGTGATGCCGTGACCAAGGGAAATAGGGATTCATTTTTATATTATAATATAATATTGATATTGAGAATTATTTGAAACGGGGTCTTCTTTATTTAAAAATTCGATTTTGTATAGCACCGAACTGTCAAAATCAGGTTTGACGTTTCTTATTTTAAGTTTAGTGACTTTTAAATTTATCCAACCCATTTTCAAATTGGACCCATTATTAATTTGGATGTAATTTCAGATTTCTCCTTTCCATACTGACCCAAGTTTGCTGGCAATACATAAATCGGTGACAATACATACATGTGCTGAGCATCACGTTCCCTCTCAACCGTTTGGGCTGCGGGGGCACGATCAGGATATCCAAGTTCAGGACTCCACCAGTTATCCTGAGAAATGATAATGTATCCGTCAGCTCAATTAACCTTTTCACCGCCAGTGACGGATATAGCTCAGGGTATACAGTGTAAAAGAGGCCTACACTAGTATGACGTAAGGTTGAAATTCGTGTGACTTCTAATTCATGGCTAGCGAGTGACTAACGATTTATGTATTTGACGTTACGTTAAAAAGGTTAAGGAATTGACCGGTAGTCAAAAAACCGGACAAGTGCGAGTTAAACTCTCGTGGAGAGGGTTCCTTTCCGTACATGATTTTCCGAAATTTCCTATGTTACTTTAAATACCATAGACTTCTCATAGGTTTTTCTGTAATCTATAGGTAAAGAACTATTTTCTGTATTTTTTTAAAATTTTTAGGCCCAGTAGTTTCGGAAATAAGGGGGGGGGAATGGTCAATTTTCGGCTATTTTTCTAAATAACTTCCAAACTATTTGTCTTTAAATTCAATAAAAAATATATTTAAGATCAGACACACGAGTGATCCTATAAGAGTTCCGATTTTTCGTTTTGAGGTACGGAACCCTAAAAAAGGTAATAACAACGTTTTGATTTCTCAGAAACGGCACTAACGAAATGGATAAATATCACGGCTCACTGTTCATTGGCTATGGGTCTCAAAGGAAGGCTCAAGTTCACCCAAAGGGCGATAGAGAGGCCTACGCTCGGAGTATCGCCGCGAGATCGAATTAGACACGAGATTCGCAGAAGATCTAGAGTAACCCGAAGAATTGCTAAACTTATGCGGCGCCGCGCTTGACAACAACTGCGTGCACCGTACCACGAAACAGTGTGCGCGGCGATAAGCGACGCCCGTCATACAGTTTGCGATAGTTAAGCGACAGTCGCTATTTCAAGACGATATCATACTATTTATCAACTCTCGGCGAACAGAATTTAATGAGTGTTGAAGAATAAAAATCATTTATTACCAATCACCGGATTGACGGGAGCAAAAATGTAACAGTGCTAGTGATTAATTAAAAAACGGATAAGTTTATCGACATCGATAAAAAGCAATTTTTAACCATTATTATCATAACTAATGGCTATGAGTGGATACTTGATACTTTTACACATACATACATAGCATCACGCCCGAAATCCCTAATCGGGTGGGCAGAGCCACAAGACTACTTGTGGCCACGTTCGATTAATTAGTCCTAAGATGGTATGATGAACCGTATGGTGACAGGTGATCAGCCCATCGCCCATACAGATAGTCCACCATGTTGGAGAGGACCCGTCGCTTAGTCGACTTTTACGACATGCCAGTATGATAAGCATCTGCACGCATTCTATGCTATTTCTTCACTCTCAGTGCAGCAGAGGAGTGATGTGTTGATACTTTTAATTATGTGCAAACCTCTTACATTTATACTTACTTATCGCAACTATAAACAACCGATATCTGACATTGACTGTGTCGAAGATTAAAGTCTGAAAATGTGGAAAAAATGTTGATGATATATTATGAAAATTATATAAAATATTAAAGAAGTTAATTCCTCAGAAAGTTTATTTTTGTTTATGTCGTTTTCTTCTTAATCCAAATTATTAGAATTACACAACGGTTGTACGTCATTTTTATCGATATCAACTAATAAAATTAGTTTAACGTTTATTTAACGTTAGTACAGATTTGCCCCCGTCAATCCGGTGTTTTTTTATTACTATTAAGAGATTTACTTTCATACAAGTTACCTGTACTTCCTCAGATTCACTTCACCAGCCCTCGTCCTGGTCGAACACTTTTTCAGGTATTTCGCAAATGCTATTTCTGAAATAAGAAAATAACGATTTAATAGTCCCTGTCAGCCAAATGTCGACCTAATGTCACTTTGATTAGAAATCAATTTGAGTTGCCTTCTTTGTTTCAGCCATATGACTGTTACGTACTCAGAACTCCTCAACGGGACGCGCGCTTATTACGTTCCTGTTTCGCCTAGAGTAAGAAGGAGCGCAACTGAATGAGAGCGCAAAGCGGGGAACAATACAAACGAGATTCTTCTTTTTTCATTATTTACGAGGGGCGTTTAATAAATTATCGCTATCGAGATGGTCCAACCTCTTTTAGTAAACTTTTTAATACTAACCGTTTTGTGTCATTCATAAGCAATAAAAAAACATAAATATGACAGAAATATTTCCACTGGTTTTTCTGCGATTACGGAACAAACACGATTACTCAATAGTAGTTTATGCAACGGTTGCATAATGATAGGCTTTAAAACACTAGTGCGGTTTTATGAAACGAGCTTTTAGCGAGTTTCATAATAACATCGCACGTGTGTTTTAAGGCCAAATTATGCAGAGTTGCATACATAACTTTATCTACACACATATTGTAAATCCTCCATGTGTTCAGAAACAATATTTTCTGGCAACAAGTTATTTGTTGCAATTGTGGTTGCATTTACAATATCCAGCGCATTTTCACATCACACAGTCACTCCGATAAGACTACTATTCATATTTTTAACTAAAATGTAAATTACAAACATCTTTCGTTCAGCAAAAAACCAACATGAAGCAGTAATGGCGGCAATTCGATCCTCCGTCAAGACCATTTTTTATAAAATCATAGACAAACGAATTAAGCCTCTATTCTCATGTCACTCGACATCAAATGTCGTGCTTGAGTTTTGACAGCTGTTCCAAATTTAATCTCATTACGATACTAAAATCGATACTGTAATAACATTACAGAACTGGTTTTACCTAATTGGTTGTCATAATGCTGGTCATTTCCTACGGGTTTTGATTACATTATGGAGGTTTTATGATATTTCTTTGAGTATCCTTTAAGTTTCCTTGCTTGGAAACAATCAAAAATTTATAAAACAAGAAATGGATGTTGTTTATGATTACTCTGCTCCTTCCTTGTCCATAGTCCGAAAGTGGTCAAGTTTATTTAAATAACGGTGGGAGAGCACTGAAGACGACCCTCACCTTGGCCGACCTATCCACGCCAGTACGCACGAAAATCTTGAAAATGTGGAGAAAATTATATTGGATGATACTCGAGTGAAAATCACAACTACAGCTCAAGAAACTAACCTTTCTGTTGGTACTATACAATTACTTGAACGCCCCTCGTAGTTGCGTCCTAATCGCGCTATTAATAGGTAGTTAGGGGACCCTCGGCGCGCGAGTAGACTCGCAATTGACCGGCTTTTTTACCATTTTGTTCGCCGATAAACGTCCTGGGGTCGGGTAATGGCGGGGGCTCCGACATGTTCAGTTGGTCCAGGGCTTCTTTCTCTTCCTCGTTTTTCGTGTACCTGCCAAGGGTATGAAGCCATACCTTATCACCTTATATTATTATTACATGTTATTATAAATAATGAACGATTAATTATTATATATTTGGGATGTAAATTATTAATCTATGATGATGTGATCAATGTTGATGTACTATTTAATTTTTAATTTTAAACTGTTATTTTTCTTTTGCTTTTAAGATTTTGTTTTTCGTTTTTATTGACTGTTTAGGCTAATTTTATACTGTAGTGCCCTTGCAGGGTGTCATGTACTGACTTTTTCTAAAGATAATAGCAACTTTCTGTAATGTATGCATGACAACAATTGAATAAATGAAATGAAATGGCACGAGGAAACATACACTCTTTCCTTCTATCTCGATATAGTTCTGTGGAGTTTAGACACACTGCACGCGCAAAAGAAAACGTGTTTCTCGTGAGCGTCAAGTTGGCGTACCCTTCGAAGATATCCAGGATCTGAAGATTCCAAAATATAGTGCCTAAATAGTACCCAATTAGTACCGAGTTAGAAAAAATAGTACCTTTGTAATTTCGGAGATATGAGCCTTGTTTAACGGGAACGCTAACTTGACGTCAAGCTGGCGTACCCGTTTTGGATCTCGAGAACGGTGCTGTTCCCAAATATGCTCTATATCCCAAAAAATAGTGCACAAATAGTACCCCTGGCTCCCGAAGTCTCAACTTCGTAGCTGTTATAGAAACTGAGATATTTCATGCCAAACACGGGTAAAATATTTTGCACCGTCAAGCTGGCGTACCCGACCGAGATCACACAGAAAGCCATTGAATTCCTAAGCCAGCTATATACCAAAAAATAGTGCCTGAAATAGTACCCCTTTTACGACAAAACCATAACAGAAAAGCTAAGTGGAACATTGAAAACATTATGGATGAATATTCTTCATTGTCATAGTACTGTCACGTACAAAAGTATTATTTTATTTATATTTATTATTTGTTCTTTAAATCTTTTAAGCAGAACGTTACGTTACACTTCCGTGTTGCGGTCACCAACTTACCTAAATACGTGTACAAAATTTCAACTCAATCGGTCCAGTAGTTTCGGAGTAAATTAGCCGTGACAGACGGACAGACAGACAGACACACGAGTGATCTTATGAGGGTTCCTTTTTTCCTTATGAGGTACGGAACCCTAAAAACGGACCCCGAATGAAACTAATTGGTGATCCCTGGTATAAAGGCTGATGACGTCGCCAAGTCATCTACTATACACGTTGACACAGAGTCTAGCTCCGTTCAATCAACTGACATGTTGGCCTTGAGGAACTGCTCCAACTCCCTGATCTTCCCATTGAGTTCCTTGTAGAAAGCGGATCTGATGGCGTCGTATTCTTTTTTAATCTTGTACGTCTCCACATGCTCTTTCACGTTGAATATGAACAAGTCTGAAAGAAGAATTTACTTTTATTTATTTATTTATTTATTTATTTATTTATTTATTTATTTATTTATTTATTTATTTATTTATTTATTTATTTATTTATTTATTTATTTATTTATTTATTTATTTATTTATTTATTTATTTATTTATTTATTTATTTATTTATTTATTTATTTATTTATTTATTTATTTATTTATTTATTTATTTATTTATTTATTTATTTATTTATTTATTTATTTATTTATTTATTTATTTATTTATTTATTTATTTATTTATTTATTTATTTATTTATTTATTTATTTATTTATTTATTTATTTATTTATTTATTTATTTATTTATTTATTTATTTATTTATTTATTTATTTATTTATTTATTTATTTATTTATTTATTTATTTATTTATTTATTTATTTATTTATTTATTTATTTATTTATTTATTTATTTATTTATTTATTTATTTATTTATTTATTTATTTATTTATTTATTTATTTATTTATTTATTTATTTATTTATTTATTTATTTATTTATTTATTTATTTATTTATTTATTTATTTATTTATTTATTTATTTATTTATTTATTTATTTATTTATTTATTTATTTATTTATTTATTTATTTATTTATTTATTTATTTATTTATTTATTTATTTATTTATTTATTTATTTATTTATTTATTTATTTATTTATTTATTTATTTATTTATTTATTTATTTATTTATTTATTTATTTATTTATTTATTTATTTATTTATTTATTTATTTATTTATTTATTTATTTATTTATTTATTTATTTATTTATTTATTTATTTATTTATTTATTTATTTATTTATTTATTTATTTATTTATTTATTTATTTATTTATTTATTTATTTATTTATTTATTTATTTATTTATTTATTTATTTATTTATTTATTTATTTATTTATTTATTTATTTATTTATTTATTTATTTATTTATTTATTTATTTATTTATTTATTTATTTATTTATTTATTTATTTATTTATTTATTTATTTATTTATTTATTTATTTATTTATTTATTTATTTATTTATTTATTTATTTATTTATTTATTTATTTATTTATTTATTTATTTATTTATTTATTTATTTATTTATTTATTTATTTATTTATTTATTTATTTATTTATTTATTTATTTATTTATTTATTTATTTATTTATTTATTTATTTATTTATTTATTTATTTATTTATTTATTTATTTATTTATTTATTTATTTATTTATTTATTTATTTATTTATTTATTTATTTATTTATTTATTTATTTATTTATTTATTTATTTATTTATTTATTTATTTATTTATTTATTTATTTATTTATTTATTTATTTATTTATTTATTTATTTATTTATTTATTTATTTATTTATTTATTTATTTATTTATTTATTTATTTATTTATTTATTTATTTATTTATTTATTTATTTATTTATTTATTTATTTATTTATTTATTTATTTATTTATTTATTTATTTATTTATTTATCTCTTATATTAACACTAACGGTCAAGCCACACATATTAACAGAGAAGTTCTTACAGACTAGTTAGTAGATAACTCACAGTATTGAGCTTGCGGTAGAAATCGTTTCCAAGTGCCGAATTATTGGTTATACAAACACTACAGGTTAGCCATAGCAAGGTAAACGCGAGGATATGAGGATAAGTTATCCTCATCTTATCCCCCAAGACTGTACCTACACGCGTTAAGTTGTCAACTTAACAAAATTTCAACTTAATTTCAAGTAACTTTTTACACGGTTAACGCACTTAAGAGGAGTGTGAGCGGTGATAACGATTTCCACTCTTTAAATGTACTGTTTTAATGTTTAATTACTTATTGGGTGTGACCAGGAGAAGTTTATATGGCTTAAGTACCACTGTTCATAAACTAGCAGAAGATAAACACGAGAATCAAAGCACTACGTATGACAGAATAATATCAATATAATCAATATTTTATGGTGGGTGACCAAAGGCAAGTCATCGATGCAGACTAGGAACAGGAGTGGCCCAAGATTACTTCCCTGTGGAACCCCCACTACAATATTTGTGGATGCTGAACTGTATGTAGCTCTCAAGAGTGTATGTTTCATTGCAGTATGCCGTTATTCCAGTGTATTGGTTTCTATTTTTAAGGTAGGACTGTAGCCACGAGTAGCAATTTCCTTTTATGACGTAGTGATAGAGTTTTTCCAACAGTCTCTTAAGCGGTGTACCCCGTCTTGGGGGGACGGATGTGCGGGGGAAGGGGAATGTAAAGGAATATCCCTTCTCCCGCCCCTCTCCCGTGCCGCGGGCAACGCGCGTCTTGCCACACTATAGTATCGAAGAAAGGGACGTACTGCAGTAACTTGAAGTGGGGATAGGGTAGCGGCCCATCGGTGGGTTGTCTGTGCATATGAAGCGTACATCTGTACGCCTTATGGTTGACTGGTAGAGAATGCCTGGCATTAACCATTTCGCCATTTGTACTGTTTAATATGTTAAAAAATGGAATGGAATGTTTGTTTTTTGTGAAAGAGAACGCAAGTGTTACAGCAGGAGGAAAGGAGACAACACAATTTTTATCAGTTCACGCACGCTTTTATGAATAAGGCGACAGATTGTTGCTATAAAGTCCAATCTCACGATTTAAATCTATCATTTCATATCAATGGACTCACCTAGATCCCTATTGGGTATGTCATCAGCCAATGCGAATGTCCTACTGGCCTCACTGAGCAGATCGATCATGGAGCGCGCTGCGCGTACGCACACGCAGCTCGTGTCGATCACCGGAGGCAGAGTGATGCCAACTTTGAGCGCTGGGAAGTTCAGTTCTACTGGCTCACTGGAAGAAAAGTCTTTTATAAGTTTGACCCACTAACCAAACACCTATACAGGGTGTTTCAGGAAATTGAGTCAAGCGGAGGTTCAGAGGTATAGGACCTAAAGAAGTATCAGGTTCACACCTTTGTATGTTCCACAATTTTTCGCAGTTTAGGCGTTGTGATGTTTTGAAATTAATATTCCATACAGTGCGAAAATGTGAAGTCGATTCATCTTTATTTGTCTTATTTAAATATATTCTTAAATAAAGCAACCGGAGGGTTGGTGTCATAACAACTACAATGTCAAAATTACCAAATCATCATAAGGTCCAGATCTCAGAAGGACCATCTCCAAAAATATATGTTCATATTATTTATATTGTTGAATACTTAACTATTTCCAAAACACGCTTTGATGAAATCGATACGACAGAAAAAATCGCGATGTTACATCTGAAATCCTCTTTAAACAGTTCTAAGGTCTGTTCGGCGAGAGTTGATAAAAAAAGTTAAAAGTCAGGGCTTCTTAACTCATTACAAATAGTGGCCCGCTAATTATTTTTACCGATGATAATTAAAAAAAAAAGGGAGAAATTATACTTTTTCCATAGAATATTATTATTGAATTGCCTAACTGTATAAACAGAAAGCAACACGCGAACAGAACACCCCAACGACTCACTCGAAGCCAATGACATATTATATGTAGAAAGACACAAGACACGTCATATCTAATACTCAACGCGTTTTAATCATGTGTCATAGATATTTTTTTCTTTTTGGTTTCTTCAGCCGAAGCCAGTGCAGATTATTGAATTTATGTGACATTTGACGCGCACATATAAGACATTAATTTGCAATATGGCGATTGTGTATATGAACAAAACAAATATATTTTTTTCGCCGCCGTCCACCTGCACGTCTAGCACGACCTGCCCGCGAGTCGTTTGTCGCTCAGTGCATCCCTTACATACTTGACTAATTAGACAGAGACGCACTGAGCGAAAAACGACTCGCGGGCGTGTCGTGCTAGCCCCCCTGGTGCGACACCGCATTTGACGATATCTGCGTCACTTGTACCACGAAACTCAGTGCACGCGGCGATAAGCGATGCCCGTCATACAGTTTGCGATAGTTAAGCGACAGTCGCTATTTCGAAACGATATCATAATATTTATCAACTCTCGCCGAACAGATCTTATGTCTTGATGTTTTTTTGTTATGGGTCTATCATTAATAACACTATTACATCGCGCCCAAACTAAAAAAACTTTACTAGTTTATATTTTACGTGTGCTGTGTTTACATAATATAATTCATCCGTTTTTGATTTTCCCCATACAAATAACCGCACAGTGCTTCTCGTTCACTCCGGTGCAAACAGACAGAGACCGGTCACTCAAGGTAATTGGCTGTTGCCACCGTCTTAACAAAGAAACCTGTCAGTCTTACACTGCTCATGCCATCCTTTACTTACCGGTCGGGTTCTATAGGTTTCTTCTTTCTTAACGGCATGCGCACTGCCACCCAGATATTCAGTTTCAAGCCCGCGAATTCTTTATGGTACGTCGCTAGCCTGATAGATTCGAATTTCAAATTCTTCTCTAAATTCCGTAAAATAGAGTAGGAAGCACACTGTATTGCCAGTGATAGCTGGGCGCGAAGGCCAGTGCGGACCTGAAAAAAAGTTACCGATTTTTTTCCGACCAGTAGCATTTTCCTTTGGCATCCATTGGCCAACAGTAACGAATCCGTATGGATATAGTTAGTAGTTTGCCCACATAAAAGTAACATTGGACCAATATAACAAAAAATATCATTTCGCCCAACCAATTACCAACACCCAAACGACACACTCGAAGCGTATTCCAGAACGGAATGGCAATATATGGCGTTCGGCCGCCCGGCGCAGCGCCGCGCGTGTAACAACTGCGTCCCTCATACCACGAAACTCAGTGCGCGCGGCGATAAAGCGACGCCCGTCATACGGTTTGCGATAGGTAAGCGACAGTTGCATCTTCGAGACGATAATCATAATATTTATCAACTCTCGGCGAACCGACTTTATTGGATATGGTCTGTGAACTTACTTCACTGTAGCCTTCAGCCTGTAATGGTGTGTACAACCTTTTGTTGGCGGTTATTGTTTCAAGCATGTCCAGCATCTGCAATGCAAAATTGAAAGAAAGAAAGAACGTTATTTAGTACAGTCCTCGTACCTATTACATACATACATACACATCACGCCCGAAATTCCTAATGGGGTGGGCACAGAGCCACAAGACTACTTGTGGCCACGTTCGATTAATTAGTCCTGAGATGGTATGATGAACCGTATGGTGACAGGTGATCAGCTCATCGCCCATACAGATAGTCCACCATGTTGGAGAGGACCCGTCCCTTAGTCGACTTTTACGACATGCCAGGATGATAAACATCTGCCCGCATTCTATGCTATTTCTTCACTCCCAGTGCAGCACAGGAGTACCTATTACCTATTATGAGCGCTTAATTTCAGACAGTTTCCGCCGTAAGCTGAACTGCTTGGCAAAATAGCATTATAAGCGCGTTAAAGCGGCCTATTTAGTGCGTTCATAATATTCATTTTCCAGGCGTAAGAATACATAAAGTGGATTCATCCTTACTTGTCTTATTTGCTAAACAAGTTTCTAACCTAAAATGCAATTTTTTTGTATAAAAAAGCAACCGGAGATAATATTTTACACATCACTTTGCTAATTTTTCACCTAGGATTGCTTTACTTAAGATAAAGTAGCTGTTTCATCCAAAAAAGTACATTTTGAGGTTATAAACTTGTTTACCAAATACGACAAGTAAGGTAAGGTATACGACAATGAATTCGCTTTACAGTGAGATACATTAAATACATCGAATTCGGTGTCAAGTGAATAAATACAGTATGAGGGATGGATTAACTAATTTACTTGCCACCGACTTCGATGTATTTAATGTATCACGTAATCAACAATATATCTTACGTTTTTAGGTAACGTTGACATCCATGAATTGGATACAAAAAATCGAGCTGATTACGCAAACCCGCGTCTGCTGGCACGAGGCGGTACACTACCATTGAGTCCAGGGTTGCCAACTCTTCAAAGAGGTATACCCCTAAAGCAAGCGGGAAAGCCCCTAAAAACCCCAAAATCACCAACCACCATTTTTTTGGAGGCTCCCTTTACCACAGACTGGTAACCCATACCATACTGTTGTCATTGTGATCAGTACGTAAAAGGCCAAGTGCGGACTACAAATATTGCACGCATGAAAGTTGCAATAATGCTGTCATTTTTCAGGCTGCTAATCAATTTTGCACTCATTTTCAGTTACTTTTTTATAGCTCTAAAAACCCCCTAAGAATATGCCAATCCACTTATTTTACCCCTAAATTTAGGGGTAAACCCCCTAAGTTGGCAACATTGACTGAGTTGTCAAAAAATGTACACAAGTTGACATTACCGGCAGCGCTTCGCTGCATCGGCGCTCGAGCTCCTTCTCATCGCATTCCTCCTGGTTCTGCCAGAGGTGGAGGTACGTGTTCATGTCGGTCACGACACGCGGGTCCGGCAGACCATCGCACTTGAGGTACTGTTGCCACTGCCAACAAGAAGGTTCATCGTCATACCTACGTCCAAACTGAGCTCAATTTGGTTCTTGACCATTTTTTAAACAATATTTTTGGCTGCTTATTAGCTCATTTTAGATTATGAAATAGTACATTGTGCATCTAGGGCCGTAAGAAGGGGATAACCAACGAGAGCCTATTAAGCCCGAAGCCGAAGGCGGAGGGATTTTGATGATTCGAGTTTGTAATCCCCTTACTGCTACTTACGCACTATGTTTATCATCACATTTGTGAGGAAATAAAATAAAAATCACCAAAAAATATTATTTTATAACCTAAGACCTGTATAACTCATAGCCATGCAATAAATATATTTGAAACATTATATTGGCTCTACATTGACTCTACATAACTATAATTATAACTATGCCAAAGTTCAAGTCTTTACATGAGTAGTTGCTGAGACATATGTCTGCGACATACAGATAGACGGACAGACAGACAATGACATTCCGCCAAACCTTTCCTTTTCTACCTTTTTGGTACTGATTCTTAATAAAAATAGAGTACTTACTTCAGCTTCTTGCTGCTTCTTGTTGAGATAGTCCGTTTGTTCTCTTTCAAATTCTATACAAAAGTAAATTATAATTTCAGTAAATTCATAATATTCCAAGCACTTCGTCTAATATAACTTCACGGGTCATAATCATAATCGTTATTTAGCATAAACTTTCATTTGATATGTGGGGTGGTGCAGGAAAGTCCAATATGCTCCTTTGAGAGAGAGCACAAAGAGCTGTACTTAAGGTAATTCTAAAAAAGCCCATCAGATACCCGACTACACTCGTGTACAAGGACATGGAGGTACTGTTCGCGGATTGTTTACTCTGCGTGCTATGTTGAAGGTCCATAAAAGTGTACTTAGTCTTCCAAACCTGACAGTAATGTTGCAGAGACGTATTTTTAGAGTTCCTGTACCCTCCACGAAATCCGCCTTCGCTAAACGTTTTCATCCCTATCTGCATCCTTTTATTTATAATAGTGTTTCCTATAAATTCCCCATAAAAAATTACAGGTGTAGTCTAGTGTAGGAACCAGATAATAACCTGTTTCGCAACATCGCATGTCTGTCTACAGATAGCAATAAGTTTAAAAATTATATGTTCCATTCTTTTGTGCTTGTGTGCATCCTGTAATTACTTTTGTTGTTGGAGAGAAATAAATTTTATTACTATTACCATTACTTGCCAAAGTGATTAAAAAATAAAAGAATAAAACAATGATATAATTGAAGTTTTAGAAAAAACTGTACATCATTAGGCTTGAGGGGGGGGGGCATCTCATATCATATCATCAGCGCATTTCACATTAACAATAGATTCGCAGACATGAGACCAGCGACTTTTTTGCATACCGGATATTGCGAAAAGTTTGTATTTTCAATAAGGTTTTAATTTCCAAATTTACAAAAGCTACTCAAATTGATCTTTAATTCAAGTGATATTTATGTATCATTATTAACCAACTAGTTCAGGGACATTTAACTGTTTAATCTCCAATCAAAAAACTACCAAAATGGGCGATATTGCGGTAGTTTTGATGGCTAATTTTTTCCGATTGATGTCCTTATAAGTATATTACTAGCGACCTGCCCCGGCTTCGAACGGTAAAAGTAAAAAAAAATACTAATAGGTACTAACTTGATCGCATCAAGCGAGTCTCAACATGGTTGAATTTATTTTCACGCGCGTAAATTTTTTGCGATAACTCCTTACATATTCCTTTAAATTATATGGTGTAAAAGATTATAATAATGTGCATGAAATGCTTAAGGTAACTAACGTATTTAAGTTGATAAGGAATAATACTGTGTCTGTCTAAATAGCTTTCCAATTACCGCATTGTATGTGACCATTTGATTAGAAGATAGAATGGGTATAGTAAGTTATCCTTAAAAGATAGACATATGCCATCGCGGACTTTTTTGTAGATCTATAAAAGAGAAATATACCACCATGTATTTATTGTTTTGTTATCTCAAAAGGATTAGGCAGCGTTTTTGATTAATGCTCCCGGGCGGCTTGAATTTTTCCGATGCTTCCAACAATCCTCGTTTTATTTCAACCAATTTACACAAAACCTTGACAAATTATATACTTAAACCTTCCTGATGAATCACTCTATCTATTGGTGAAAACCACATGCAATCCGTTAAGTAGTTTTTGAGTTTAGCAGTAACAGACAGACAGACGCTGCGGGCAACTTTGTTTTATAATATGTAAAGATAAGTCAATGGTTCCGTTTTAAAATTTGGTAAGGCATCGCAAATCATAACTTACTATGGAACAGCACGCAAGCCTTAGCCAGTATATCTCTTCGAATCTCCTGCTCCGCATTGTCTTTGGCCATCAACTCCGCCCGTTCACGCGCCAGGGTTAGTTTCTTCTCTTTCGCACCCGCCAAAATTGCTTGCCTAGAAAGAGATATATATAAAGTGTCTCGGAAACAATGGAACAATTTTTTTATGGACCAATTACCCAAGGCCTGTTACTTACTACTTATCTTATTTGGTAAACAAGTATCTAACCTCAAAATGTGCAATTTTTGGGTGAAACAGCTGTTTCCTCAGTTAAAAAGGTTATGAAACGTATGAATAATGTATCTAAATTAACTAAATACGTACATAGTTTTGAAATACAAGTTGAACTTACATAAAAACACGTGCATGTAATTTTTGTCGATACACAATTATCAATATTCGGTATAAGATTTGCTTAAAAAAACACAAGATTAAAACTAAATACTAACTCATTCACTGACTAATAATGAAGGATCAGTAAACAGGCGCGAATGCAGGGTTTCGTTAAGGGGGTTGGAAGTGGGGGGGAGATTTTTTGCTATCTTCCAGAAAATTGCTCCTTATCAAAAAAAAAAACTAGAAATAGGGTGCTTTGGTCGTGAGTCTGTGGGGTAATTTCCCCACGCCCCCCCCCCCCCCTGCGTGTCCGCCCCTGTCAATAACTACGTAAAACGGAGGGGTGTGACATGAAGTTTCAATGTTCCATAGGAAATACCGGGGGCCGCTAGTAATATATCATTAATAATAAAATGGGATGAAATATAAAAGTTGTACGAGGAACAAACTTTTCCGCTTCCTTCTCGGCGTGATATTCTTCTATCTTCATCAGGAGCCAGTTTTCTCTGTCTTTCTTATTCATTTTCTTCCAAGTGGTGGGCTGTTACAAGACAAATAACTGTAGAAGTTGGCGCGGTCGTAGCATAGGGTAGGGGTTGGCCCACCCCAGAACCCTTCTGGCCCACCCCGGAGTCTAAATGGATCCCTTAATTAAAACTAGGTACATCTAGTATTATATCGGATTTTATTGCCTGGCCCGAATAAAAATCATTGCTACGCTACGTCCTTGGAAGTGGTCTCTAATAATCTTGTATGAGGTCTTAGAATTTTACAATAAAATTTAACTCTCTGTCTATGCGGAAAACTATAAGAGATTTGAAACCATTAATGCGTGTTCACAGAAAAAGTAGCCAATTTTTTTTTACTAATTTTCGAATGACTACATTTTTTGGGATAAAATCGTTTGTATTTGTCACTTTATAAAGTTGTTCACTTTCACTTTATTTGATAAATGGAAAATACCATATTCAAGACACTTTGAATTTATTACCTATTTATTAATTTATTTACTGTGAACCAACGGCAAAAATCACCCTTTTCATCCAAAAGGCGATAACGATTGCTACCCCTTAAATGTGAACCGATTTTAACCAATTTTTGATATGTTGTCAGTTAGAACAAAATCTAGGTCTATTGATTTTTTATTAAATATCAACAAAGTCAAATAATAGCCGACATTAGTTATGTATGAGAATACTGAAACAGCAATAAAACTGAATTTATTGATTATAGTAAGAAAAACAAAATCTATAGATTTAGATGTTGTTCTGACTGACAACCTATCAAAAAGTGGTCAACATCGGTTAACCTCGAAGGGGTGTTAATTGCTATCGCCTTTTGTATGAAAAGGGTAATTTTTGCCGTTGGTTCACAGTAAATAAATTAACAAATAATAAATTTAAAGTGTCTTGAATATGCTATTTTCCATGTATCAAATACATGGAAAATAGCATATTCAAATATTCACACTCCTATTAAAACAAAATGCACTGAAATAAAGAAAGAAACTATAAACTTATGTATTTGAACATGTTAATGCTTTATTATGAAATATCTTGGCAGTACCTACACACGATTCTACAACCTTTGGAGACTAATTCAGTTCTGAAGAACTCGTCGAAAAGAAAAAAGATAGTCAAGCGAGAGTCGCAGCAAACGTAGGGTTCTCTAGTAAGAACATGGAAGTAATGGAAAAATAACCGATAATAAAAGAAAAAAAAAAAATTTTTTTTTAAAACACTACTAAAGACTTGGATAACACATTTTAAGGTGCGATACTAGTATTTATCCGCGTATCAAACTTTTATTTATCGTAAACAAATGCGATAAAGATCCATATACTAAGTATTATTTGTAGAATCTTACCTTCAATTTATACAAAATAATAGCAAATGTAAATGTAATCAATTTCAATAGCTCTTTCTTTTTCATTTCAGTTTTTTCTGTACCATAGCTTTTATTTTTAAAATGAAACCTGTTTTACTCACGTAAGGATACTAAAAATACACTCGTTGTTAAGGCGATAGAAAGTTATGGTGGAACAGACATTGACAAACATACATGAACTCTGAAAGGAACTTCTTTTTGGGTAGTGGAGTAGAACCTCGCCGAGTTTCTTGCCGGTTCTTCTCAGTACAGGTTTTTTCCGAACCGCCGCTCAATTACGTAATACCAATTGGCATCGCTTTCGCGAAAAGTAAACCAATTGTACCCTTATTTACATAGAGTGAAGACTAAATTGGTTTGCATTTCGAGCCAAACCGATACCAATTGTGCTACGTAATTGAGCTGCCGGTGGTAGATTCACTCCTTCACCATCATGTAAGGTTGCCATCCGTCCGGATTTCCCCGGATTTCTCCTAGTTTAGAGGGCGTCTGGGGAGCGTCCAGGTGGGGTTTCATTTGCGACGCAACAGGTTTCAACATGTCATGCAACAGGTTTTTTTTAACCTTTATCAGTATAACTGATAAAGGTTAAAAAAAACCTGTTGATATGTCCGGGTTCTGGGCTCCAAAATCTGGGGTATTCACGCGTCAAATTTCAGAGATGGCAACCTTACATTCATGAGAACTTGTAAATGCCTAAACAAAGATATTTTGACTCTGACTTTGACTTTAAAAGTATTATATTTTCAGAAATACAGAACAAAAATAGTCTCTTCGGAACATGTACGTTCATAAAACCAAGCTATGACATGTTATTCATGAAGACTTGCCGTCCGGATAGGTTACTGTTATACCCGGATGGGTGCAGGGACCTGATAACCCGTTCCCCGGCAAAAGCCTTACGGCGTATCTCTCCATTTAAATAACCCAGTAAACTTGGGTATCTATTCAACAGGTGCTAACCCTTTTGAAAGGGACACCTAAACGCCCGCAAAATTACTTCAAATTGGTTAATATTTGCGTAGGTACTCAAGCCAATCGTTACCCTTACGGTTAGAACTAATCGAACGGCTCTGAACGAGCAATGAGTTTGGCAAGCAAAGCCTGTCTAAAATCCTATTCAAAACCCCTTGCTTGATTGAGTGGTATTTCGCTTTTAAATATGTAGGGAAAAAATAAAATAAATAAAATTACTTTTATTATTTTTAATCAAGCATCGTATAAGAAATCATCTTGATATATTTCTTATCCCGGGTTCTTTTTTCTTTTAGCTCGCCCCTAAAAAAACCGGACAAGTGCGAGTTAAACTCGCGTGGAGAGGGTTCCGTTCCATACATGATTAACTGAAATTTCCTATGTTACTTTAAATACCATAGACTTCTTATAGGTTTTCCTGTAATCTATAAGTAAAGAACTAGTTCTTGTATTTTTTTCAAAATTTTAGGCCCGGTAGTTTCGGAGATAAGGGGGGGGGGAATGGTCAATTTTCGCCTATTTTCCTAATTAACTTCCAAAGTATTTATTTTAAAATTCCAAAAAAAACATATTTAAGATCCTCACAATAAGCCCTTTCATTTGATATGTCACATGATATAGTTTGCGCAACCTTTTTTTAAATTTTCTAATTTGCTCCCCAAAAATGGGCCCCATGTTGAAAATTAGTTTATTTACGTTACGCATCCCTGTTGCGGTCACCAATTTACATATGTATACCAAATTTCAAATCAATCGGTCCAGTAGTTTCGGAGCAAATTGGCTGTGACAGACGGACAGACAGACAGACAGACAGACAGACAGACACACGAGTGATCCTATAAGGGTTCCTTTTTTCCTTTTGAGGTACGGAACCCTAAAAATGAAGGAGGGACTTAAAAAGGCAAGTTTTATAGTTATACCTTCGATCGATTAGGGTTGATTAATAATTTACTTATGACATGCAAGCTTAGCCTTGTACGTTATACCCTTTTTACCCCAAATGACGGAAGAGGGGTGTTATCAATAAGCTATTGTCAGCACGCATTCTGTATCATTGTAACTCGTAAACCAATTGCCGGTATGTATTCGTTTCCAGGGTTCCGTACCTCAAAAGGAAAAAAACGGAACCCTTATAGGATCACTGGTGTGTCTATCTGTCTGTCTGTCTGTATGTCTGTCCGTCTGTCACAGCCAATTTGCTCCGAAACTACTGGACCGATTGAGTTAAATTTGGTACACATATATAAGTCGGTGACCGCAACACGGACGCGTAACTGAATTTTAAACATGGGGGCCACGTTTGGGGGGTAAATTAGAACATTAAAAAAAAAGTTATACAAACTATATCGTGTGACATATCAAATAAAAGGGCTTATTGTAAATAAAATAAATAGTTTGTAAGTTATTATATTATAGTTAGGAAAATATGCGAAAACTGACCATTCCCCCTCTTATTTCCGAAAATACTGTGCCTACAATTTAAAAAAATACAGAAAATAGTTCTTTACCTATAGATTATAGGAAATCCTATAAGAAGTCTATGGTATTTAAAAGTAACATAGGAAATTTCAGATAATCATGTACGGAACGGAACCCTCTCCACGCGATTTTCACTGTCTGTAAAATGTCTTTTCAAGCTACCGAGAGATCCGCAAACCAACTAAGGAGTATAGTAAGAGACATCACCCAAAAAAATTGCTGGCTGGTTGCCCTTGAAACAGATGGCCGATGGGGCCGAAGAGTTCTCGAGTGGCGATAACGTACTGGAAGGCTCAGCGTGGGCCACTGACCATGTGTCCAATAGACTCCGCATAGCCGAGCGACCGCTACCAGCATTTAAGGTAAAAAACCATAAGCGGCGGGGCTATAGGCAGCGGAGGGGAGCGCATTATTTCGACCGTACCGATCACAACGCTCTATAATCGCGCCGCTGTGCGCCATGCTCGCACTCAACGGACTCCTGCGCACCGATCCGCAGGTGGATCTGTTTGCTGACCCCTGGCTGAAGCTCACGTCCAAGTGCCTCATCTTTTGCGAATGTGAACTAGGTTAAGGCTCTAATTAGATTTTATTTGTTGATTAGTCATATTTATTTAAGTTCTATTTTGGTATACCTACTCATGTTCTATTTTGTTAATTTGTATTTAAAAATGTTTATATGTTAATTGTTAAGTGTATAAATAAGTCTAATATTATCACAAGTGTAATTGGTGTACCGTTCTTGGTTGAATAAATAAATAAATAATCTTATAATTTACCTAATAAAAAAACCGACTTCAAATAGCCTTTGAAAATTATTTTTTAATTTCCACTTTTTACTTACTATCATGTGTTTTAACGACACACATTTATTACATAAACAATAGCATAATGCCAATTGCTCATCAACATTTACAAACTGTTGCTATCCAAGGTGCAAAGATGTCATTCGTTGAGTTCTCCTGGTTCTTCACCACTGATTCTATTTTACCACATGGATTGTCATGAACATAAGTTGCCTCTAAACCTTATACAAAAATCTAATCACCACCCGTGAAACACTTATCATTTAGGAGTTCCATTGATCATCTATGGTCTTCATCGACAGTTCCGCTTCACCAAATAATACTTTCGGAATGTAATTGCTTGAGTTATTACAGAAAATACTAAAATTGCTATATACGTGCCTATAATATTTGAAGAGTTCTATCGATTCCTCATAGATCCTCTGATCACACCTCGACTTTAACTACAACGGGACCAAACTGGAGATATAACCTACCGATTAAAAATTTCATTTTTCAAATTGGTTCATAAATGACGGAGTTGATATCTCAACTCCGTCATTTATGAACGATCAAACATAAAAAAAATACAACCGAATAGAGAACCTCTTCCTTTTTGAAGTCGGTTGAAAAACCCGAGCGCCCCGCAAGTTTGGCAGATTTATTTGCTAGTAAAAGTTCGGCTAAGCGGTGTCTTTAGGATATTTGGTCTGTGGCGTGGATATATCAACCACACGGTGGACTGAAGACCTAGTGAAGATTGTGGGACTCCATTAGATGCGAGCACAGGTTGTTGCGATCATTGGGAGAGGCCTATGCAGCAGTGGACGACCGCTTTCGGCTGTAATCATGATGATACCTTTTCGAACTTTGGTAATTCCTCCTGCTCTTTTTTTCCTTTTTTGCCCTTCTTAGCTTTCTTTACGACCTCTGGTTCGACTTCGACCACCTTCTTTTCTTCCTCGTCATCTAAAAAGTTTTTAAAAACCTTACTGCGTTTATAATCCCCGGCGCATAAGTTGAACTAAAATGGCGACCGTCCGCGCAGGTACAAGTATGGAAATAAGCGTCGCACCTTATACCGCACCTCGATTGAGACCCGAAAATGTGTTCTGCGCATTCAAGGTCAAAGTTCAACTTACATTCCTCGAGTTATAATATGTACGTTAAACTCATATATACAGGGGACTCTATAAACTATAAGAGATGGGGAATAATTTTTTAACCCCCGACGCACACAGTGTTATAAGTTTAACGCGTGTATCTGTCTGTGGCATCGTAGCTCCCAAACGGATGAATCGATTTTGATTAAGTTTTTTTGTTTGAAAGGTGACTTAATCCAGATTGTTCTTAGTTATGCTTTAAGAAAATCTGTTCTTCCGTCTGAAGATCATCAGCTCCGGTCCGGCGCAATGTCACAAGCGTGGACGTGACACGGTTCGTGACTCTCTCAGCAACGCAGTCCGGTGCGGCGCAATATCACACGCTTGGACGTAACTCGGTTCGTGGCTCTGTCAGCAACGCAGTCCGGTTCTGCGCAATGTCACAAGTATGGACGTGACACGGTTCGTGACTCTGTCAGCAACGCAGTCCGGTCCGGCGCAATGTCACAAGCGTGGACGTGACACGGTTCGTGACTCTGTCAGCAACGCAGTCCGGTCCGGCGCAATGTGTCAAGCGTGGACGTGACATTCATCGAGACATACGAGGTATGTGACCATGTCAGCAGCGCCTACACCGTCCACATTTAGCGTAATAGTCCACAATTTCGTCAAACATTTCCTTCCGGGCGATAACTCGTAAAATGCGTAAAAAAGTTGTATTATGAAGCTTCGTGAACGTCAGCTGCGGTTCCGTGGGTGGGTTAAAAAAGTAGATAGATAGATACCCGGATAAATTCTAGGCACGCACTAAGAAACAGACAGACATACATAAAAATACACAAATAGGTACACAGCTCCGCCACCATTACACTTTTGCCCTCTTCCGTTCGCTCACGTTGCGCCGTCTAATCCCAATGTTATAGAAGCTATATCACTTATTACGATATCGAATACAGGACCTGGTCACGATTACCTTGTTCTGGGAGACTGTCTTCGGACCACTGGAAGAGTTCGCTTGTTTCCCGAACTGTCGACTCCGCGGCCTGTGAAAAGAAAACACGTTTTAAATAAGTAAATAAATAACGTCACATTCATTGGCACAATCTAGAATCTATACAAATAAATAAAACTTAAGTAGCTTTCTGTAATTTCAAAATTAATACAAATTACTAAGTGGAAAGTGCTATTTACATGATGACTGAGCCTAAATTACAGTTTTTATTATTATTATTATTGTGAATAGGCTCTGAAAGGGGTGAATGGATTTAAGTGAAACTTTCAGTTTTTATTTTCCCTTTAATAATGGCATTTATTTTATTTGAAATCTTAGCATACCATAGCACACTAATAAAATACGTATGTATATGTGCATACGACTATTTGACTCTAGCGGGAATCGAAAATGTTACCCCAAGCTTCGTAGTTCAGCGGAACCACAAGGTCGCAAAAAACAAACGCAAATATTGCAAATATTTAGTTGTAATCGGAAAAAAGAACCGCCATTTTTAGGGTTCCGTAGCCAAAGGCTAAAACGGGACCCTATTACTAAGACTCCGCAGTCCGTTCTGTCACCAGACTGTTTCTCATGAACCGTGATAGTAAGAGAGTTAAAATTTCCATTTTCAGATGGTGTATTTCTGTTGCGGCTATAACAACAAATACTAAAAAAACCGGACAAGTACGAGTTAAACTCGCGTGGAGAGGGTTCCGTTCCGTACATGATCATCTGAAATTTACTCTTATAGGTTTTCCTGTAATCTATAGGTAAAGATCTATTTTCTGTATTTTTTTCAAAATTGTTGCCCGGGTAGTTTCGGAAAAAAATGGGGGGGGAATGGTCAATTTTCGCCTATTTTCCTAAATAAGTTCTAAACTATTTTACTTGAAATTCAAAAGAAAATATATTTAAGATCCTCACAATAAGCCCTTTCATTTGATATGTCACACGATATAGGTAGCATAACTTTTTTTTTAATTTTCTAATTTACCTCCTAAAAGTGGCCCCCATGTTTAAAATTCATATATTTACGTAACGCGTCCGTGTTGCGGTCACTCACTTACATATGTATACCAAATTTCAACTCAAGCGGTCCAGTAGTTTCGGAACAAATCGGCTGTGACAGACGGACAGACAGACAGAAGTTGAGGTACGGAACCCTAAAAACAGAATAAAATAAATATTTAAGGGGGCTCCCAAACAACAAACGTGATTTTTTTGCCGTTTTTATAGATAATAGTACGGAACCCTTCGTGCGCGAGTCCGACTCGCATTTGGCCGGTTTTTATTATTAACTACTAGCAAACCCGGCGAACTCCGTTTCGCCACCAGATGGCTTCGTTTTATGTAACATTTCGTTTGGTGTAGCTATGTATCAGAGATGGCGCTGTATGTGAAAAAAGATTTTCCCGCTTCTCTGTTGAAATTTTTCCTGAATTTTCTTTGCTATAAACCTCACGGAGCCCGAGACCTTTCCAACGAATGCAAAACCCTGGAAATCGGTTCGTGCGTTCTGGAGTTATAGCGTCAGGAAGGAAAACCCGACTTATTTTTATATAGTAGATTGTACCTATTAACATTTTAGCAATTTTGAAATCACAGAGAGACACTCATTTTTAACACGCTTTTATTAGCTTCACTTTTATCTAAAAACAATTTAATAAAATATTACAAGTCAATTTTAACCTACTTCTGATTGTCGTAACGTTATGAAACTTTGCAAGTGTATGCAATCCGGATGACAATACTATAATTTGGTACCATCGAGCTGGTCTGACCATGGAGCCAGGAGGTGGATAGTGCACCTCTTCAATGGCTGACTAGTAAACGACGGAAGACCAGCGTTGGCCTCACAGCCAGCACATGCTGAGTTGGGACCGTTTCGCAACAATTATTTTTTTCTTTATTGTTTCTTATATGTGTTCTACTGATATGTTAATGATATCAGTAGATAGATGTTAATGATATGATAAAATAAATAAAAAAATAAATAAATAATTGTTGTGAATTATTATTTTTTCTTCTTTCTTTCTAAACCCCTCGAGTTTGAGCTCATTTGGTTTGTTTTGACGAGTCCAATACATTACCGTGATGATGAGGGTCTTTTGTATTGTTTAGTGCGTTACTGACAAAAGCGTGTTTTTTAATGTGAACTAAAATTTGAAAATTTTAAAATATTTATTTTGCAAGTAGGCCACATGGGCTCTTTTACATGTCTGAAGCTACCAGCGCTTCGAAAGGTGACATCTGCTGAGAAGAAACGCCGCAAGAAACTCAGCAGTAAGTCTTTTTTTTTCAACTTTTACATTAGAGATTTAACTAAAACTAACACATGAAAAGGGCAGCATACAAACCTAATAGGTAAAAATTAATTGTAATAAATAACTAATAAGGGAGATGTATAGTCTCCGCGTCTGGACAAGTTAAGTGACTTAGAGATGTATAAAGCCTCTAAGGGTCATCATAATAATAATTAAAATAAAGAAATAAAGAAACATCTAAATTGATTACCTAATCTAGGTTAAATGGAGATGTAGACAGTCTCCACGGTCAAGTATAAAGAAGGAGATGTAAGGTCTCCAAATATCAAAATAATAATAATAATCTACTATATAAAAATAAGTCGGGTTTTCCTTTCTGACGCTATAACTCCAGAACGCACGAACCGATTTCCACGGTTTTGCATTCGTTGGAAAGGTCTCGGGCTCCGTGAGGTTTATAGCAAAGAAAATTCAGGAAAAATTTCAACAGAAAAGCGGGAAAATCTTTTTTCACATACAGCGCCATCTCTGATACATAGCTACACCAAACGAAATGTTACATAAAACAAAGCCATCTGGTGGCGAAACGGAGTTCGCCGGGTTTGCTAGTTTTAAATAAAAATATTTCATGTCCTAATAATTCAAATATCGAATATGAAACCCTATAGAATATAGTATAGAGAACACTATGAAGTCTCTCTAGTCAGGTTCAGATAACGCACAAACGAATAAATTAAAAGGTAACAATTTTAAAATTTTAAACTTTAAAAGGTCCTTGCGAGCATGAACCGTCCGGACCCCGCAGACAGCACCCGTTCACGAGTATGACGCGTATCTCAGCCATCGTCTCCCTCAACCATGTTTTAAGGAAGGTGGCTAATTACTTATTTATTGGTATACTGCCGTGATATAACTGTAATACCGTTATCCGATATGTGGTCCTTAATAGATAAAGACATTATAGATATATCACGGCAGTATAAATAGCGCCAACACACAACGGCCGGTGAAGTTTAAATGTATGAACCCCGAACGCCATGTACGATTACCATGAGCTCATGCAAACCGTTCTCGTTATCGAAATCTATCTGAAATACTGCTTTTTGCCGATACAAGTGAAAGGGACCGAGCGATAGTTTCCTATTACGAGAACGTTTTGCATAAACTCATACTAATGGTACTGTGAGAATAACTCGCTCGGCGCGTACGCAGTCGCGGGCGGCGCATGTATATATTATCTATTAAGCATCTATACATACCTCTGCCTTCTTTTTTCCCTTTTTCGGTTTCTTGGCCTTTGTTTCTGAAAAGCGAAATCGGATTACCGAAAGCATTCAAATAGGCAAATTAAAGTCAAATCGAATCAAAACGTTTATTCAGCAAATTGGCCACCTGTGGGCTCTTTTACTTGTCTCATGAATAAATTAAAATGGGTTGAATCTACCAGCGCTTCGGACAGGACCATCATTACTGAGAAGCGCCGCAAGAAACTCAGCAGAAAGTCATCAATCAAGTGAAACATTCATTTTACATAATTTATACGAACTGAAATAAAATTAAACATAAACATTACACAGTAATAAAGCAATAAACGATAATTATTAAGACTATCGAAAATAAAATCGATTATCAATCGATAATCAGCAAATTTGAAAACTATAAAATATAGTATAGAGAACAGTATCAATGGCCGAATTCAGAAACGCAACTTAAGCAATGATTAGATATTAAATAGTTAAATGCCACTCAACTATTTGTCAACCTAAGTATACAGAAACATCACTGAAACGTCACTTAAATTAAAGATCAATTACAGTGCCCTTAAAACACAAAACATAAAACTCTCATAAAGTATTACATAACTTAAAAAGTTAGTACAAGTTTAATGAAGAACCAATAAAAAAATAACATATGTATAGGAAGCCCTTAGTGTGTACAGTCGAGGTCAAAAATATCTACGCAGACAGTGGTCAAAAATATGTGAACACGACTTTATTGTCTCAAATATTTTTGCCCCTTCTGGTAACGTATATGACGATGACTGCATGTTAAATACGCTACCAACATACTTACGTACACAAAATTAACTTATTATGAATAGAAATCGTCTTTATCTGAACATTACATCGTGTATTGATCCACTAACCTTTCTAATTTAAAGTAATTTGTATGCCGTTTTACTGTTTTTTAATACAATAGCCAGAACTTACGAATGTGGGTTACTATGGAGCGGTATTGACAAAACATCGACCCCTGTCTTGTAGCCGACCTCATAAGGCAGGATCCGACGTTTCGTTATGCTGATACAAAGAAGCTGTCGTCCCTTGCCGAAGCCACGTCGGCTACTTCAGAGACTTGTACACCCGCTGTGTACATTGGTATGTCGCGCTGAATGTTTATTTCGCTAGGAATTAACAGTGTATTCTTGCTTACAGAGCATGCTTGCTGATTAAACGATTCGATTTGATTTGATTTCTACACCAGTGGACTGCCATGGGCTGATGATGGTGGTGATGGTGATGAGAATGGTCATACCCTCAACAATCGGTGGTAGAGACTCGAAAGACGCGCTGGTGTAGGAGGTATCCGTGTACTGGACATCTTCGGGTTCCGGTTCTAAGTCCGTGGTTTCGATGAGGGTTTCATCCGGGATCACCTCTGGTTACAAGAAAACAAATGTTAATTGTAAGTATACTATACTGTACAGTCGATTCATCCATACTTGTCTTATTTGATAAACAAGTTTCTAACCTCAAAATGTTCAATTTTTGGGTGAAACAACTATTTTCTAAATATTTTTCAAAATGGCGGAGATACGGGTTTTTTTGTAATTACAAACTTATTTGCGGTGTTGGTAAACTGACCCGACCTATGTCGATGTATTGGGATATCAGTTTTCCAACGGCAAAATTAAGTTTGTCGCGAGGTCTAAAGCTCACGGAGCCACTAGTTTTATTTTGGGGAGAATGCAGTTTTGCTGTAAAAGTTTACCAGTGGCTCAGTGACAGACTGTAAACTAACAGAAGAACATAAATAAAACATCGAAGCAATTTCAATTACATACCTGGTTCCACCTCCTGTAAATTAAAATACGCAAATTATTAAAAGGCCCTTGCACACATTTAATTAGCGTGCGTTTGATTACGCTGTCAAATAAAGCCTCGGTCTCACAGCTGCGTAAAGCCGCGCGGCAGGAGCTCGGCGTGAGTACTGCGCGACGCCATTATGTTGTAATGAAAATTATAATTGCTATTGGAAGTAATAGCGGGGTCCTGAAATTTCCACTAAAAACAAAAAGGCCCATTTCTTACGAAGTTTTAAGGAAGCATACAATATTAGAATTATCAGTTGCCTGATTTCACATATGCTTCCTTTGGGCTGTGTAATATAATATGATATAATTACATTGGCTCTAACAACTGTTGATATAATTGCAAGGGATATAACGTTCCTTTGATATAACGATCAGATGGTATAATAACAAAATAGGTATATAAGGGTCATTTGAAATAAACGTTTGATTTAACAGTCGTGTGATATGACCACTAAATGCCATAACCAACATTTGATATATTAATTTAAAAAAAAACTAAAATCGAAGGCTAACCGAGTAGCTTCTGGTCCGACCCATATTGCTCGTTCGCTCGACGATAACGAAATATGCGTTGTATTAAATGTACATACCCAATATGCAGTAAGGTATACTAAAAATTATTATGTGAAATGTTATTAGATCCAATGATAATTATACATAATGATGATTATATCAAATGAACATATGTTAAGTGTTGTTGTATGATTCAAGTATTATACCTATCATATCGTTATTGCGACCAATATTATATCAAATATTTTTATGGCGATCATTAAATTAATGTTAATGTTAATGTCAAAGTAAAAGAATTTAGATTGAGATCGTCAGTAATAAATTAGAAATACAATGCAAATTTAAATTTAAATTTTTAATATGTGAACTATTATAAAGCTATGATTAGAATAGAATACATTATTTTTCATTCCATAAAATATCTGCCAATATAATTAAATGTCATGACATGAATATGATAAAATGCCATTAAATAAAATAATAACATAGTATAATTAAAAATTTAAAATTCGAGTACTGTGGGGCTAGTGCCACACTCTTAAATAGTCTTAAATCTCTATTTGAATTCATATACTATAGTTTCTTACTTCTGGGACATCGGACTATTAGCTTTTCATTAACATAGCCAAAAAATGTAGTGCCTTTGTACAGTCGATTCATCGATACTTTTCTTATTTACCAAACAAGTTTCTAACCACAAAATGTGCGATTTTTGGGCGAAACAGCGGTCCTAACATGCATGGCACAAAGATAAATTAGAACCGTTTATCTCTATGACTATCTCTTTCGTCGGCACTAGTGTGAGAGAGACGCACTTAGAGATAAACGGTTCTAATTTGTCTTTGTGCCATGCATGTTAGGGCCGCAGCAATTTTATCCTAAATAAAGCAACCCTAAGCTAGAACTTGGCAAAGTGACGTCTAAAATATGATCTCTGGTCGATTCATTTGCAAGGAAATAGCTGTTTTAGCCAATAAAGGTGCATTTTGAGGTTAGAAACTTGTTTACCAAATAAGACAAGTAAGGATGAATCAATCAGACAACTATGTATTGTATTTTAATTTATATATACATTTTAAGATAACATAATGCCCCTCTTCTGCACTGGGAGTTGTACCAATCTAGCCTAAACTAGCCTAAAATCAAAAAATATCCTACCCTAAATATGAAATTTATTTCTGTACATTAATTAACTTACTTCCGAACTAGCCTACTGATACACTAATTATAAAATTTGGGACTAAAATCTATGCTAAATAGCTACTGAAACCTAGTGTGAATTATTTTGTTATTATTTTATAATATCCTAATGATGGATAACTGATCCTGAACTTGACTAATTAACACTACCGAAGCTTGGCTGAGTTTGATTAAAGTTGGCCGGTGATCAATCCAGTGGTATTTAAATTAGGACCTTAAGTTGTGAACCATGAGTAATAACCTAAGTTCTTTTTATGGGTATTATTATGGATTCTAGCTTCTAACATTTTCTACCTCTCTTCTACCTATCAATCTGTCAAACAATTAATTTAGATACTATGAAAATTCTATTCTGGATTACTTTCATTTTTTAGTCAATTGTAATAATCTAGTATAGTTTCATTACGAATTTCCTAGTTTTCCTACCATATTTCTATTAAATTAAAATACTTAATTAATGTAACTAATACCAGAAGTTGTAGGTATGTTTGAACCTTTATGAAGATTTCTTTTGATAATATGATAAAACAGAATTCCAATTAAGAGAAATTCCTAAGAAACAAATGGAATTATTATGTTTTCTCTCAAATAGTTAGCTTGGCAATGTTATTTGATTCTAACAGTAAATAGTGATACAGGACAATGTGAAGAAACCTGCATTAATTATATTTTACCGAATACTTATAGGAATGAATCTTATTTTATGATTGCTTTCAGTTAGTCAGTTTAACAGTATCCAATGGTTCTCAAAGTTTTGAGTGTTAATAATCATGGTGATGAAATCTGCATTAATTATATTCTACCAAATACTTATAGAAACGTTGTCTTAAATATAAATAAAACCTTTTACCTAATTAAAGGTCCCCGACCATGTAGCCAGTTAAGACAAAAGAGAATTGGTCCCTTTATTTCTATGTGAAAGGTTGATTACTTCAACCCGATACCAATTTCTGGTTCAGAAAGGTATTATCTTAGCTGGTTCTTTTACCAGTAAGGCTCCAAGTCTATTTTGCCCCGGATGGGGTAAGGCTGAATATATTATTTTTATAAGGAAATTAGCCTTTTTTGGCTCTTCAAAATGTCTATTCGTTTTTCTTAGTAGCACTCTTTACCGAGCAACATATTTAATATTTTCATTCCAGTTCTGTTGTTCAGAAACAAGAAGTAATAAATACTAGACTCATTTTATGTCTATAATTGATTCTTATTAGTATTTCTATTTTATAATTCAAATAAATTATTATTATCATTATAATAATATAATAACTACATGTAGGCTTCTAGCTCATTACTTGATAGTTATATATGCAACAGTAAGTGGTTCTTACTAAATTAAAAGCGATCATAATGTCTAGAGTTTCAGACATAAAAATTGTATATAAAGTTCTAAGGAAAGCATAGTCATATTATGCTATCAATAAGCTTTAATAGCTTATTAGGATTAATGAAGTGAAGATCCATATGTTAAGGACAGAATATTTCTTTCCTATAATAATTTGCCTTTGCAATCAAAACAGAATCTCTGCAAGTGGTATCAGTCTTTATAGCTGATGATTAAAATGTTTTATATTTACAGATTGATTTCAATTAATAAATATAATATTTACTAAGCTGAGGTCTTCTAACTTAGTTGATTCAGTGATTTTTCTCAATCAGTACTGTATAGGTGTGACATTACCATTTCTTTCCGCTTAGTAAGAGGTCAACGGCTTGCTTTGCTTTGCCTAGCATGATAGAGAATGATCTTCTAAATCGTCTTAGAATATTTGATTATTAGTACAACATTAAAATCAATCTTTGGAAAAATATTAATAAAAAATGACTAAGTAAATGGTTCAACTGTACTTACAGAGACACAAATTTTAATCACAACACAACTAAGATAAATTTCTTAGTTAGTTAATAGATATATTAAGAAAATTGGAGAAAATTAGACACCACACTTATGAAGTATTTTCAAACTCTTGAAAATAGAATAGTTAAAGCTGAAACAAAAGGTTAATTAAAGCCCTACAGTTCCTATCATGTATGCGAGACCTATTCTTCTGTGATGATTCAAATCTAGAGATCTAGTCTCACATTTATAATCTAATTTCGTGGTGTGTTTCGTAAGGATTCTCACGGTGTAATGAGAAACCCTTCTAGTGAACTAAACCAGTTGAGATGCGCCTGTCTCATGAATTCCTAAGTGTTCCTAGACGCAAGAAGTGCCGACTGTATTCCAATTGGACAGAGACGGATTACAGTCGCCCTACTATTTCAGTGTATATATAAATATATAGATAAGGGGAATTGTTTCTAGTCCACGTAGAACACCAGACTCTGGGTCGGATCACTTGCTAGACCCTCGCCGCTCCGAATGAACACGTGTACCAGGCACAATGAGTCAAAATATCACCAGCTTTCCGCCAGCCAGGGTAAAAGGTGATTGGACCGCAGACTCATGCGATCCCTAACTTCTGAAACTCCAAGGGCTTCGTTGGCACTGTTAAGTATCAACTCAGGGAGCTGCTCCACATCGAAGCTACAGCCAAACTCTGAATTATGTCACAAAATTTACCGCTGAAGCTAATTAATTAATAAATATTTAAATCTGCACTATATTTTTACGTAGGTCTAAAACTAACAAAAGTAAAATAAATTATCTAATGCACACACAATTAAATTATAAAGGAACGAATCTCAGAGTCTGACTGCAACAGAAAAATAGAAGATAAAATTCGACAGTTACAGAAGGTCTGCCTTCAAAGCGCGCTCGTCGTAAAGTCCCCTTCTAAACCACCGTCCGTAATATTTATAACTTCATGAAGACAGATCATGCTAACATCGCTCAGGCGCATCAAATGACTCACCGATTCCATCTGTGCGACGTCAGTCCATGCGCAGCGTTGCAACCGATCGTAAACTTAATCTCTAGCCAATACTAAACTTAATTACCAAGCAAAAGAAATCAATGTCTCTAAACCGCATAACTCAAACGCCCGGCTTATTTATATTTAAACCTGTTCTATGCGTAAAGTATCTTAGCTTAAACACTTAGAGTTCATATTCGATTGATACCATTTTTTTGTTTTCTCGCGCCCCGATGAATCACGCCACTCAATGTCAAGACCGAATCGTTTACCGACTACGATGAATAAAGGAAAATTATGTAAATATTTTATTGAAATTGATTTAAAGAAATTATTCTACGCTGTTTTAATTAACATTAGATGAAATGTTTACTGGAAATATTATAATTTACTCAATTCTACATAAAGTTGCTTGTACAGTAGCTTAAGGTTAAGTTTAATGTACAGAGTGAAGAAATAGCATAGAATGCGTGCAGATGCTTATCATCCTGGCATGTCGTAAAAGTCGACTAAGGGACGGGTCCTCTCCAACATGTTGGACTATCTGTATGGGCGATGGGCTGATCACCTGTCACCATACGGTTCATCATACCAACTTAGGACTAATTAATCGAACGTGGCCACAAGTAGTCTTGTGACTCTGCCCACCCCATTAGGGATATTGGGCGTGATGCTATGCTATACTACGCTTAAGATAACACATCTGCATAATTTATGTGTCATAATAACACTAGAACTAACTTTATTGTCAGAAATGGTCCGACAATGTTTCTGACTCGTATGGTCGTGACTAAAGCCGTACTTATTTCTAGTCTTAATAATGTCCCACGAAAGTTTTAATCTAACTATTGCCATAATAACTATGAAAAAATGTATTAATAAATGTTTATCTCTGATAATTTCGGTTTTTATTTCTTTTGATCATCGATGATTCATAAAACGTAATACTCATGAGAAAATTGCTGGAGTAAGTTAAAAATGTTCGGTACCTTTTTCTTCTTATCTTTTTTTGCCATGGTTAAAAGATATCCAAATTAACAAGGTAAAAAAAACACAAAAGTTTTGAAAAAAACAGTTAAAATAAATAAACAAGTACCATATTGTAAATGACAATATCGTGTCAATATGACGTGACTTTAAATAGTGCTTTGAAAGCGTGGAAAAAGTAAGGAATATACAAAAAGGTTGTAAAACCTTCTTGCTGCATTTAATTAAGTATTTACTCAACTGCGCAAGAAAACAGGGTATGCGTTTAACACATACTATCTACACTAATGTTACAAGCAATTACAAAAAATAATAATTTAACAACACATAATTTCATAATTTCGAATATTCGACTATCATAGGGGTTCTGTACCTCAAAAGAAAAAAAAACAGAACCCTTATAGGATCACTCGTGTGTCTGTGTGTCTGTTTGTCCGTCTGTCACAGCCAATTTGCTCCGAAACTACTGGACTGATTGTGTTGAAATTTGGTACACATATGTAAGTCGGTGACCGCAATACGAACGCGTAACGTAAATAAATGAATTTTAAATACGGGGGCCACTTTCGGGGGGTAAATTAGAAAAAAAAAAGTTTTGCTAACTATATCGTATGACATATCAAATGAAAGGGCTGGGCTTATTATGAGAATTATAAAAATATATTTTTTTGAATTTTACGATACAAACTTTGGAAGTTATTAAGGAAAAATAGGCGAAAATTGATTATTCCCTCGCCCTTATCTCCGAAGCTACAGGGCCTAAAATTTAAAAAAAAAATACAGGAAATAGTTCTTTACCTATAGATTACAGGAAATTCTACAAGAAGTCTATGGTATTTTAAGTAACATAGGAAATTACATAAAATCACGGAACCCTTTCTTCGCGAGCTTAACTTGCATGTGTCCGGTTTTATTTATTACTAGCTTCCGCCCGTGACTTCATCCGCGTGGACACTGTAATCACCTAGCGGTATGAAATATACTTTACGACCTTTTCTCATACCTACCAAAAATACTTAAAAAATTTCATAACAATCGGTCTAGCCGTTTCGGAGGAGTGCAACCACAAACACCGTGAAACGAGATATTTATATATATTACTAGCGGACCCGGCAGACGTCATCCTGCCCGGAAAAGCAGCGCCACATTAAAGTAAATCTGGTGTCATACCGGCAGCAGCGCCACCTACCGGGTCTAATTGTGCGTTAGGTGCGTGGCGTGCCGGGCACCGGAGCACTCTCTCTTTTTTTCCCTCTCCTCCTCCGGTGAGTCACCCTGTACAGAGTGATGCCGGCCGCCAGGCAGCCGAGCCATATCACTCACTCTCTCCCTCTTGCTCTCTTTCTCCCTCTCTCTTTCTCTCTCTCTCTCTCTCTCTCACACACACACACACACACCCAACGTGCGGGCGGTTGAGAGGTGACAACGGTAGAAACCGGCGGAGATAACTGATCGATTGGTAGTTGATCATTTAACCGGCGAGGGTTGAAGATTAATTTAAATTGAGAAAAACATATAATTAAAGTAAATTGTAATTACAAACTATAATAAAATAAAAAGATAAAAATTACATTTAGGGGGGCCTTATCATTTAGGGGTACGAAAAAAAGATGTTACCCGATTCTCAGACCAACCCGATATATCTGTGTGCTGTGTGTGATATGCACACAAAATTTCATACTAATCGGTCCAGCTTTTTCGGAGGAGTTTGGTAACAAACACCGCGACACGAGTATTTTATATATTAGATATGTAAGTTACAGTGCTAATGATATCAACGTGATCAATATGAGTGACTCCAAAATATTATTACTATTATTATTATAAATGTAACCTGCGCGCCGGACAATGCGCGCGCGCATACTTAGCGCGAGCGGTGGAAAATGCTGATTAATAAATTGTTAAGACGCAGTTGCTTTAAGACTTAATAAATATGTTTTAGATGCGTTGTTTTGTGTTCAGTTCAGTTCATTTATTCATACACATACATACATAGCATCACGCCCGAATTCCCTAATGGGGTGGGCAGAGCCACAAGACTACTTGTGGCCACGTTCGATTAATTAGTCCTAAGATGGTATGATGAACCGTACGGTGACAGGAGTTCAGCCCATCGCCCATACAGATAGTCCACCATGTTGGAGAGGACGGGCCTTAGTCGACTTTTACGACATGCCAGGATGATACGCATCTGCACGCATTCTATGCTATTTCTTCACTCCCAGTGCAGCAGAGGAGCGTTTATTCATGTAACAAAATATTTGTGTTGAATTATGTCATACTTAAAACTAAGATATACATATTGATACAAAAAAAAAGCCAAATTCATTATAAAAGTAATACCCACACAAATACTCAACAAACAAAAAAAAATACAACAATAATAATACCTAATTCCGTATGTCAGAATTAATATTATCAGTAGCAGAAGCTATTTAACATACATGTTAAATGAAGTTGGATGTTTTAGACTGCTTTTACTTGCAATTAATTTATTAAAATAAGAAGAAAGAAAAAAAATGTGCCTCACAAGACAGGCAGGCAGTGAATCGGTCACTGGCTCAGCATAATGCTGAGGTGTCAACTCGCAGCGCTGATTTTCAGCCAGAACCGTCTGTAGCAATCGCAGTGCTATACAAAAACACTTAACATTAATAACTACACAAAACTACTTAGATAAATAAGTGGTATATTTACATATAAGAATAACTACTGCTATCGTGACTTTTCGATAAAAAAAATTATGCATGTATGACGTCACAGTCTTGTGAAAAGACAACGTCGCCTTAACTCGTCACAAAGGCGACACTCCTAAGCAATTGTATATTATTAAAGACGACATTTGATCCCACACCGCCGCGCTGCACACACGCAATCACTGACAATTTCCACAATGGGCTTCCTAGAGGAAAGAGACTTTGACAATGTGCCTACCATTCCGGAGTATTACAAGGGAAAAACTATCTTGATCACTGGAGGTTCGGGTGAGTATTGTTTGCTATCGATTGTAAAGGTCATGGGTTCGATCCCGCCCGTTAAAAGAACCATAACATATTGTTGTCCTCGAGGCTATTTTTGTTTACGAACACAAGCGGGCCTAGCTTGCCAGACACAAGGATAACTTAAACCGTCTCTAAGTGCGTCTCTCACACTAGTGCCGACGAAAGAGATAATGAGATAAACGGGTTTATTTTATCCCCGTGTCTGTGCTAGGACCGAAGGATAGGTTATCGTAGTTTAGGCCGTTGGTTATTTTTTGTTTATGTGTACAGGTCTGTAGGGGGTTTGGTTCTCGAACCCAGAAATACGATCGGAAGTGTGTCATTCAAAGTCAAAGTCAAACTATCTTTATTCAATTTAGGCTTTTACAAGCTCTTATGAAGGTCAAGGAATGAATCTACCACCGGTTCGGAAAAAATTCTCTACTGAGAAGAGCCGGCAAGAAACTCGGTGAGGTATCATTTTTTCACAACAGTACACTACACTGACTATAAGTCAACAATGATGTCTACAGTTTTATACAAATCTAAGTATATACCATTACCATTGATAATGATAATGCTAAGATGATGATAAATTTATTGGTTACATGTTGGTAACAAATTGGTACAAGTCTGATTCTTACACATGCTTACAATATTATAAATAACTAGCTGACCAGTGCAAATTTTCGCACGTTATCAAACACCGGATAGTAATAATAACAATATAATAAAGTGAGAATAAGTAAATGCAAGTATTATTAGTAAAATATATTTTATTTTTGAGAGATAATTGTGCTAAGACATTGCCTATTTATACAATAGTACCTAGATGACCGAGCCTTGCTCGGTATTTTTTTTGGTAAAACGTGTTTTTTGTTGGAAAAAGTTATGCGTGGATAAAGATATTTTTTCTCACAAAAGAAAAAACTTGAAAAAAAAGGAAAATATATAATCCACCACACACCACCTGGACTCGATGAAGATCGATCTTCTGGCTTCGGAACCGATTGACTTCCCAAACCGAGCTAGTTACAACTTTGTGAATAGTGACGAAATTAACCTTCGTATTCAAATGAATGAAACCTAGCTATATCGATTTATCGCCCCCAAAACCCCCTGCATACTAAATTTCATGAAAAACGTTGGAGCCGTTTCCGTGATTCAGATTATATATATATATATTAATAAGAATACACGGGGGATGCACGCAGCTTCGCGCGAGTGGTTCTTGACCAGCGCGCGATCGGCGTATTCGTCAGATGTGGACGCACCATAATATTTTTTTAACTTTCCCATGCTACAAAACTTCTTTAAAAACAATGTTAGCAGTTACAATGTGATCATCGTTGACTGTTTGACCGTAGGTCTCTTTAACACAAACATAAATATCACTGAATTTACGAACTCGTGAAAAAGCCACATATAAATTGTCCATGCGAAAAAACAATTGTTAGTTAGTTAAACTTTGTCAATAGATGGCGCTTGCGCGATCGTGAGTAGACTATCGACCGCTGATATCATCCATTAACCACCAATAAATACAACCGTGCAAAATCACTGATTGTACAATTTATTGATCGTCATTAGGTCATATCAAATAATGTAGGCCAGTACCTAGCCTACCCGACGCGCAGCGCCATCTGTTGACAATTGTCAGCATCATCACATACGTAGTATCTTTTGAGTAGTCTGTGGCCATCACAACGTAGTTAAACAGACTGTCAATAGATGGCGCTTGCAAATCGTGCGGTTTTTTATTTATTTTTTAACGAAAAAGTTAATTTTAATCTATTTTTGTATTTTTAAGACGAACCGGAGAACATTAGCTTTAAAATGACGTTTAAGTCATTAATTTTGGTAAAGAAATAACGGAGATCTTGAGCGTCTTCAAAAAAATACCTTGTAGAAATCATATATGATAATAAAACTATTGGCTCTGTGAGCTGTAGACCTCGCGAGTAAATGTTTTTGTTTTCGCCTTCAACCCGCGATCTCATATCTCCGCCATTTTGAAGAATTTCGAAAAACTGAATTGACGAAATAATTCCATATAATTATCGAACCCGCTCACAAAATTTCGGTTGAGAAATGCGACTTGTAGACGAGAACAAATGGACAGCCGACGGACATCCGCTGGACATACGAAAGCATTTTTGCCCAAGCTGAAATGGAGACGCTACGGTCGCTCGGTCAATAAACAAGGTGGACTATACTATATTTTCTTAGGCGATATAAATTGTAATACATTTCAATTAATAATCGGCAGTTCCAGTAATTCGTTACAGCTATAAAAGTTCCGAGCCATGATTCTAATCTGATTTTGCACACTGCGGCCCTAACATGCAAGACACAAGGATAGGTTAAACCGTCTTATCTCTAAGTGCGTCTCTCTCACACTAGTGCCGACGAAAGAGATAGTCATAGAGATAGACGGGTTTAAGTTATCATTGTGTCTTGCATGTTAGGGCCGCAGAACAGACGGCACGTCTCTTATTCTGTCAGGTCTATTGTATGTTGAAAATAGGGATGTTTCCTGGCTAAAAAAAATGAGTCCGTCAGTAAAAAAAATTGTAAAAAATATTGAACACGTATTTTTAGCTTTAACAAATCAATCAAAATTGTCAAAGATAACGCGCATCAAAGTTTGAGAGGCGCTCATGACGTCACTTCAGGGTAAAAAGTGTACCAAGGCGTGACGTCACGCAGAACTTCAACGCACTATATCTTCGACATTTTTAGGGTTCCGTACCCGAAAGGATTAGCGGGACCCTATTACTGAGCTTACAACGTCCGTCCATCCGTCCGTCCGTCTGACAGAGCCCTTTATAGCTAGGGAGATGGGAGCCAAAATGTCTATACAATTAGTTCGCTTGGCAGACCTGAATTGTTCGATTAATGACAATGTAAAGAACCACAGAAAAATAATTTGCCACCGTTGTAGAGCGGCGTTTTCAACTGACAGCGTTTAAATTTAAAAAAAAAAACGGTGTGCTAAAATCATTTGTTTGTGTCTGCCTCTTGGACTGATGGTCAGAATCATCCTCAAAACGATGAACATCGAAGAGGCAGACGTGCAGGGCTCTGTTTTATAACGGGACGAAGTTGCAAAAATGTAAATGAAAAAAAACTATACTAAATCATTTGTTCGTCGTCCTCGTTGCGTCCTATCGATTCATTATGACTCCCAGAATACAAAATGAAAGTTGGCAGATGTCTAGGTCGCTGATTTTTTATATACGACTTTTTAAATTTGTAATTCAAAAACGCAGGGACATACGACTTTCATTTACTGGACTAAATCGATTTGTATTGACATAAACTTTGATCCCTATCAATATGAAAAACGAACAAATCATATATCAAAATGGTACCCAGCTCCCTAACTATTAGATCAACAACGGTAAGAGGTAGAAGGTTAGAACTTTCACAGAATATGTGCTGTTAGGGCATAAATACTAGAAATTTATAAAAATATCAAAAAGTTTTAAGCCTGGGAAGCTCCCCATACCTTAAAAATTTACTGATTTTAGACCAATTTCGTTCCAGCTGTATTTCCATATTTCCGTATTCCAAGTTTCACCTATCAATTTGGCTTCTTGTCTAAACAACAAATATCAATTCATAGGAGTTCTGTTATAGAAATTTGAAAAATATATTGAAATCAAACCAGAAAATTACCGCTGCAGCTTAACAATCTGCCAACTTAGGTGCAACTGTCAAAGTTCTTATTTCATTAAAATAAAGTCTATCAGTGGCGGAGCCTGCCTACAAGCTGATTCCTGACGGCTTTACCAAGCTAGAAAGCTATAGCTAGCTGTCAGCGATATCCATGTTACTCTAACTAAATGCCAAGAGTTCAATACTTGCACATAGTACAGTTCTAAGTCTTCCAGCTTCCCTTAGGAAATATTTGACGCTTCGCCACTGAAGTCTATTATTGATTGGTTGAGATACTATACTATATTTGTAAAATATACTGTTTTACCCCCTTCCAGTTTTATTTACAAAAGTTTCTATGCCATCCTGCCTGAAGTTGATATAATATCGAAAATCGCATTGAAATCCTTTCAGCGATTCAAGCCATTTCATTCGAAAAATATCAAGAAACAAAATATCTTCTAGTATCCGCCATATTAAATTTCGGGTGACGTCATACGCCATACGTCACCGAGAATTTAGCCTTAATCGTTTGACATTCCATTTGTTAAAATCGGTTCAGTAGTTTTCGCTCTAGCTAACTAATGGAGTGATGGAACGGAAAATATAACCCTCCTTTTTGCTTCACTACAGTCGGGTAAAAAATAGAGGTTCTGATTTACTTGTAATAAGTAAGAGACATGCATAAGCTAACAATTGAAGGTATATAAAAATCATGCCGTGTCATCAAGTCGATTGTAAATATAGCAATGTCATTGAAAATATCGAAAATACATAAACAGCCTAAATTTCAAACAATTGACCAAGAAATAGGTTGAATTTGAATTGCAAAATTTGACCCCGTCATGCTATAAACAAACAGAATTGAGCGGCCCTTATCGCTATAAACATTTTAGGTATATAGCTTTGAAATTAACAAAAATAAACCGCGCAAGAGCAGGCCGGGCTTTCATTTATGATATTATTTAGATTTCTAGAATTTAGTTTTCTCTGTGGGGGGTGGGGACACGTAACTCCAACAAAAAATGATATCTTTAGAGTTCAATATTTCCTATAAAAATTTGGCGTTTCATACCTATAGTTAATGATTGTCAAAGAGATATCCAACGGTCTCTCTTCAACATTTGTAAAAAAATTAATAGTTTTCGAGAAAAAGTAGCTGTGACATACGGACGGATATGACGAAAACTATAAGGCTTTTAAGTTTGACTATAGAACCCTATAAATTATATTGAATCGATATATTTTTTTCGCATAACGATTAATTTTGCATAATCGTTATTTTGCATAATACGTTTCCCGGTGAAACTATTTACTTTTCAGAATAGATATATACTCGTATATATGAAAGAAGGGGTCGCGTTGCTCGCGAACAGATTGTCTACAATATAAAAACCGGCCAAGTGCGAGTCGGACTCGCGCACGAAGGGTTCCGTACCATGGTCACTGGCTCATCATTATGCCGAGGTATCCGACACCCGCCCGCAGCGCTGATGTTCAGCCAGCTCCGTCTGTAGCTATCGGACCGCTATGCAAACACACTAAACACTAATATCTACACAAAACTACTTGGATAAATAAGTGGTATTTAAAAGAAGAAATTATTTCCATTTCACTTCTTATCGCCAAAATAGATATCCTTCGTTTTCTGTAGTATTTGGTACGAAAGTATGTATTTAAGATTTTGGTTTTTTGAGAATTCTTTTTCTGACCTTAGACATGATCAAAGATTAAAAAAAGAAAGCGAGCATCTTAAGCCTCTCCCCAATTAGTGATTATTTTAACCATTATTAATACTCATTTATAAATTAAATGACAAATTAGGAGCAAAGATCATTACTGATGACATAATGATATCAGCAAAGTTGCTTGAGTTTGCGGAAAATGTATGCAATTTGTATGTAGCCTTGAATGCAGGTTATGTGTCATACGCCGAAACTAAAATAGCACAAGTCAGAGAATTAGACTTATACTTTCAATCTAATTCCTTACAACATAAGGGTTTAATTGGGAAAAATGATTACGCCCAAATATGCTGTTTTTACTTTAATATTGTATGCATATTAGCAATTTATTCTGTGAACTAGCTCTCCATACCTTGGCCTTTGGTTTTTCCGTTCCATCATACGCACCTAGTTATGGATATAAATCCACATTTTTACTAACAGGTCAGACTTTGGTCTTGAGACACTGCGGTATTGGACAAGAAGATATAACGTAACGAAAAAAAAAAATAAAGGTCGTAATCATTAACAAATTACGCTGAGGGAACATACCCATACTATGTGACCCATTTTTTTAAAAAATTTACTCCCTTCCCCCCTCGGTGACCATCCGTAGTATTGGAACGATGAGACTCGATATAGGTGAGGGTGGATGGAGGCAAGTAAAACAACGGATATGGTATCGGGTATAGGTTGACCGCTTAAATGAGTCTTCGCCCGCGCGGCACAGGGGCGCGGGGGCAGGTGACAAAGGGGACCGAGAGAGGTGCGGGCGGCAGGCGCATTTTTGTTTTCATTCATTTCACGCCGCCCGCACCTCTCTCAGGTCCCTTTGTCGTAATGCCCCCGCGCCCCCGTGCCGCGCAGGCGACGACTCATTTAAGCGTCAACCTATAGTTTATTGTATAATATACGAGGCACTCTGAAACAACAGTATAAACGCTTATAAATATAGGTAGGTAAGGCTATGTGGATGGGATGATTAGAAGGCTTTGTGCGACACCCTACTTATAGTTAAGTGCCTCACTGGTAAATCCTTTGTTTATAACAGTATAACAGGTAATTATAATATATTGTGCTTCTTTTATAAATCGCATTGCACTTTTTAACTATCGTTAGGGTTCTAATAGTTAGGTATTTTACAATATGTAATAAAATAACGCTTTATTTCTTTATCAAGGCGAACACTCCTAGGTCAAGAACTCTTAGGTAGTGATGATCAATTGTCCAAAACGATCTATTGATCTAAATTTTGAATTTGGAATTGAAAGAAGAAGAAGAAGTTGTCAGTATGGAAGGAATATTGAAGGAGTTTTGTACGAGTCGCGATAGCGCCTCGTTACCCCCTCCTCTCCCCATAGTTTTCACGTAGCAATTCATGAATATGGTTTTAAATCATTTTTGCAAACAGAAAGCTAAAAAAATATTTGGTTCATATTCATCTTTGTAAGCGCGAGATTTACCTAGAGGAATTATTGACTACGTGACGAAAACATAAGCCCCCACCCGTGACCAAGCGTGGTATTTTGAACCCCCCTAACCCCCTAAACGGTTTACGTAGTGTGTATATTCTCTTAGTTGCAGGAACGTTCACTAGTCATAATATTAATTTTAAAGCAACTGTATAGACGAGGAACAATTTTAACTATAGGAACAGCCTTGGGTACTCGTGGTTGAAATACGCAATTCACAGACACGAGATACGAATACCAATTGGCTGGCAGCGTTCCCCGTTTTGTACACCCAAACTCAGCCTTCTGGTCACCGGAAGGGTCGATGAGGTGCGCCGAGATCTCCTTATAGAACTCTAACCCTCTCTAAACCTCTAAACTTCTATCCGAGGGCAGCATATTTGTGCTGTTTAAGAAGTTCCACCGAAGCAGCAGCGGCCTGTGGCCCTAACATTTAAGACACAAAGATAAGTTAAACTCGTTTATCTCTCTGACTATCTCTTTCGCCGGCACTAGTGTGAGAGAGACGCACTTAGAGATAAGACGGTTTAACTTACCAAATCAAATCAAATGAAATCATCATTTATTTGCATAAAAGGGTAAATTTACAGGTGTTATCTTAAATTTAAGTTCTTTTTTAGCTGTCCCCAAACAGCATACAAATATTTCAATTAATAATTAAGCAACTGACAGTATAATTAATCTAATTTAAAATTCAGTCCATTTACAATTATATTATTATAATGCACTAGTGGACCCGCCATAGCTTCGCCCACGGTATTTTTAATACAAACTTTATCACGCCTTTAGGGATGGAATTTCAAAAAATCCCTCCTTAGTGCACCTCTAGGGTACTCGAGGAATATCTCCTCCAAATTTCAAACCTTAGGACCACCCGTTTAGGCTGTGCGTTGTCTTTAAGTGAGTCACAGTACTGTTTTATATGTAAAGATTAACAAAAAACTGAAATAAAAATAAAAAATAAATCCAATCTAAATAAATATAAAACGAAATATCAAGTTAATGAATTGAAACATTAAAATACATTAAACACTTAATTTACAAATTATTATTCTTCATTCCTATCGATTAGTCGAATAAAATAGCGAGTTTATTTTTAGTTGTTTCGATTCCCGGGATGAATGCAGATTTGTTTCTTTTTATAACCCCTCCAGGGCCCATAATTTTATTCCACTCTGTATATTAAATAAGTAAGCTATTTTCTATTTGGTAGAAGGTCAAATTTACGTAATATTAGTAGTAGGTTATTCAATAAGAGACGCATGCACTTAGAATATAATAACGTGGAAAAATTGCATCACAAGTGCATTATTGAGTAAGAGAGAGGGCTATAGAGTGAATCGAAAGATATTACGACTGATCATGGGAAACACGTTAATTATAACCGGTTCAATAGATTGAAGGTTATCCCCTATATACCACCGCTTACAGTTTAACTAGCTGTTGCATGCAATTCGCGTGGAATCCTTTTATAATTCCCACAGGATCTAGGCAATTTTTAGGGTTCCGTAACTCAAAAGGAAAAAAACGGAACCCTTATAGGATCACTCGTGTGTCTATCTGTCTGTCTGTCTGTATGTCTGTACGTCTGTAACAGCCAATTTGCTCCGATATGACTGGACCGATTGACTTGAAATTTGGTACACATATGTATGTCGGTGATCGCAACACGGACGTGTAACGTAAATAAATGAATTTTAAACATAGCGGCCACTTTCGGGAGATAAATTAGAAAATGTTAAAAAAGGTTTTGCAAATCTTTACGTTTCGAATTACGACGACGCCTTCCATATAATACAGTGTACTGCCCTTTGCGCAAAATATTTTTCGCCGAATTTCACTTTAACTTATCGCTGTAGTGTCATTTCCCAAACGAATCATTAGCATATTTACATTTCGCATTTTATTCATTTGGTCAAATTATCATTTGGCATCATTTTACTTTGTCATTGGTTGGGTAGGTTAGGGTTAACTTGTGTGGGGGTGCCCGCCGACGAGGTCGTGGTGGTCGCATTTCCGCGTGCCCATATGGTGGTGCGAGGGAACATCCGGGGGTTTTTAGGCTTCCGTACCCAAAAGGGTCAAAATGGGACCCTATTACTAAGGCTCCGCTGTCCGTCTGTCACCAGGCTGTATCTTATGAACCGTGATAGTTAGACACTAGAAATTTTCACAGATGATATATTTCTGTTGCCGCTATAACAAATACTAAAAAATAGATTAAAATAAATATTTAAGGGGGCTCCTATACAAGAAACATGATTTTTTTGCTCGTTTATACTCGATATTGATAACGGCAACAGGTAGACGCTTGAAGTATTCACAGAATATTAAGATATCATTTCACTTTAAAAATAAATAATTAAATTAAAATAATATAACTATTTAAGGGGGGCTCCCATATAACAAACGTATTTTTTTTTGTTTGATTATACAAGGACCTATTCCATGCTGCTCGCATCCAGCGGAGTCCTGCAATCTTCACTAGGTCGTCAGTACAACGTTTGGATGGTCTGATCACGCTACGCCTTCCAGGAGTCGTATCATAAGCTCTTAATTCCAGGCAGTTACCGCTGGAGTCTGAGCTGCCTGGAATTTGTATTATGAGCGCGCTAAAGCCGGCCTGTTGACCGCGCTCATAATATGAATTTTCCAGGCAGCTCAGTTTACGGCGGAAACTGCCTGGAATTAAGAGCTCATGATACGACCCCAGTACGCGGTAGCCATTGAAGAACTCTTCGGCTCCATCGGCCATCTCGCTCAAAGCAACATGGCGCCATGACGCAGCTCGTTCCGAATATAACAGAATTATTAAATACGATTGCTGACTTACCGGATATCTTACATACCAGATTTCCATATAGTTAATGGTACGGAACCCTTCGTGCGCGAGTCCGACTCGCACTTGGCCGGTTTTTAGTGACTACGAGTCTCACATAACCACCGCGTCTCCCCGTGGCGCGGTGGTACCTAAGTCATATGAATCATTAGTCAAAACATAGAGGAAAATCCATCATGGATAGATATCCATGATGGATTTTCCTCTATGTTTTGACTAATGATTCTTTGCCAAATGATAATTTGAGTAAAATAATTATGAATTGATTAAGGGTGGGGGATAAGTGAAAAAGGGGTTAAGTCGAAAAAGTGTGACATTTAATTATATAGCTTGTTCTGCGCCTCTATTCGGGAACGCTAAGTGATTCTGTAGCGATTCGTGAGCGAGATTTGTCATCTCGCTCTTACGCATTACGCGTCGTGCGGAAAAGTGGGATGAGAAATCTCGCTCACGAATCGCTACACAATCACTTAGCGTTCCCGAATAGAGGCGCTGATTTCAATAAGCTATTTAACTAAATGTCACACTTTTTCAACTTAAACCCTTTTTCACTAGGACCCCAGAATTTGGGTAAAGTTTTTTGCCCATACATTAGTAATCCATATATTATACTTCTCTTTTCCAGGCTTTATGGGGAAAATCTTAATAGAAAAACTGTTGTATTCATGCACTGATTTGGATCGAATCTACCTTCTTATGCGAAGCAAGAAAGGAGTGAAGTCGGAGGACAGACTTGCTGAATTATATTCAGTAAAAGTAAGTTTAAACTTTGGTTTCATTTCATCAACTTTCTTCATAATAACCCTCATAATTTCAACCAAATTATTCAACATTGAAATATTGAAATTTCGTCACAAATCTACAATCATAATATTATAGAGAGGTAATATTTCACTGTTCGTTAGTGTGTTTGATTGTATGTAGGGGGTAATCTCTGGAACAACCAATTCTGATAATTCTTTCACTAATAGACAGCTAGTAGAATGTTAATATATAAAAACAGAAAAGCATGTCTGTTTTTATATATTAACATTCTACTAGCTGTCTATTAGTGAAAGAATTATCAGAATTGGTTGTTCCACTCTATACTGTAAAAAACCAGCACAATTGCGAGAGATATGAGAAAAGCAGTCACTCTCGATAAAATCCTATAGTAGCTATTCGAAGTCACCCCACTTTTCCATACGACTCCATGGGCACGGCAGAACCAATTTTTTTGTTTTATTTTTCTTATAGGTTATTCAAATCCGTTTTATTTTAATGATTTATATGGAATAAGTAGTTTAATTTGAATACATACATGACATGAATAAAATACCAATGCACTTAAAAGTACATCGCCTCCTTTATTTGGCCGTTTATTAACCTCGGTTTTACATTTAGGTACTATAAATAAATTATTCAAATACATTATTGTGCCCATACATCAGGGGCGGCCTTAGGCATTGCGAGGCTCCGGGCGCGGGCGGATAGGGGTGTGTAATGATCGGTATAACAACTTTTGATATATATTCACTAGATATAACAACATTTGATATAATTTCATAGAATACAGTCACAACATAACAACGTAGATATTTTCATGCTGTATAATGTTCAATAAGTATAATAGATGTTTATCTATACATATAAAACAGTACCGTAACTCACTTATAGACAACGTTCAGCCTAAACAGCTGGTCCTAGAGATTTGAAATTCGGAGGAGACATTCCTCGAGTACTACGTACGGATTTTTTGAAATTATATCCGTAAAGGGGTGAAAAGGGGTGATAAAGATTGTAAGGAAAATACCGCGGGCGAAGCTGTGGCGGGTCCACTAGTCTAATATAATAAAAGTAAGTATTATAAAAAAAAAAACTCTGTTCTGGCACTTCTCCGGCCGCAGCCGCGGCACGCTCGGTGCGCTCGATCGGTTGGCGCTGTATGGTCGCAGTTTGTCCTAACACTCCTCCTCGCTTCGCTCTTCGTCGGTCGTACCTAACGTAGACCTGCCTTAATCCAGAATAAGTAGGTTATTTATTATACTAGTAGTACGTATTCCAGATTATACCAGTACTACATTATATCCACTCAGTGTTAGATTCATAGTTGTTATATTACACGTTCATTATACCTGATGATAGTTAGATCATATGATAATATGCCAAATATTGTTATACCAAAAGTGTATTATATCCTTTAATCGTTATATCGGCCAATAATATATCAAAAGTTGTTATAGCGACCGTTACGCACCCGGCGGATAGATCTTTACGAGGCCCTATTCTTTGTGGAATTACTTTTAATGATTCTGCTTGACGAGAAATGCAGATATAAATAAATAAACTTAGAGTTTGATAATGTGCGGCGTAAGACGCGAAATTCAAATAAACATTAGTACTAATACTATCTAATATTTATTTTTCTACTTGGGTTGTTGCGCGAGTGCGCAAGGCCCTTGCAAGAGCGAGGCCCCAGGCGGGTGCCTGCTCGCAACCCCTACAGGTCGCCCCTGCAGTGGCTAATAATTCAAAAAGTAAATGTACCCGATTGGTGACGTCGGGTTCGGGCAAAGTTCTCAAAAGAAGGATATGCCTATCAGTACAATTTCGTGTCTCATAGAAGGTTGTCAAACGCCAGCGCTATGGCTTAACCACACCCTATTGCTGATGTCTTAGTTCTTACGACATACATACAAAAATATAATATTGCTTGATTCACACGCTATCATATCATTGTGAACGGTGGGGTCGGTGGTGCTGTCTCACAGGTTATGGAATTGTACTAGATACTTAATTATAATACTGTCACTTAAACGGGTGTCAAGGACCGTGGATGCCATGCGACTGAATGTGCGATGGTGTCAGATTCACGTTCTGACACCTCAAAGGTAAGCATCGTGAGAATTACTTTCAGCAGTTCCTTACTATTTATTTCAATGGGTTCGGGTAGTATTTTCTACTTTTTCACCTAGTATGACGCACCCTTAGGATTCTTATATTAAACTGTATTTATTAAAATCGGCCCAGCGCCTCTATTCATGAACGCTAAGTGATGTTGTAGCGACTCGCGAGCGGAATAAAGAAAATAGTTATTTACCTAAGATTACAGTAAAACATATATAAGAAGTATTTAAAGTAAGATAGGAAATTTTAGATAATCATGTATGGAACGGAACCCTCTCCGCGCGAGTATAACTCGCATCGCATTAGTCCGTTTTTTTAGATACGAAGCTTAGAAAAGTCATAGTTCATACCACTCGCAAAAGCGCTCCATACAAAATGGCGCTGAACTATGACGTCACAGTACAGTTAGAATGTGTACAAGTCCAATGTGAAAAGAGCGCTGATGGCATACATTTTATATGGCCGTCAGTGCTCTTTTTACACTGAACGAGGTATACAAAATATATGACGACCTTTTTTTTCACCTTTCAACCTACATTCCTTGGGGAAAGTTGTTTAGTTTCATGAGTATATCACACACTCGTTCACAGTTTTTGTTACACGTTGTATATTTCTCTTATATTCTGTTATATTTTTCTTTTCAGTGCTTCGATCGTCTTAGGCAAGAAAGGCCTGGGGTATTCGAGTCCAAAGTCTTCGTGGTGGCGGGAGACATACTAGAAAGTGGTTTAGGTAATTATATATTTATTATTATTATTATTGATGGACTTTCGCTTGACCACCTTATGGAAAGTCAACGGAAAATATTTGTGGGATGAGCACGAATGTTTGTTCCTGAGGCTTGGATGTTTCCTATTTATTTAAGTATTTATTTATCTATATATGTATGTATATCGTCGTCTAGTATTCATAACACAAGCCTTTAGAGCTTACTTTGGGACTAGATCGATTTTTGTAAAGATTATTTATTTATTTATTATCGGGTTTTAAAAACCCGTGTTCAGCGGATCTATAGACAAATCTATGACCAGATAAAGGCGAACTAGAAACATGAAATTTTTTGTAACAAAGTGACTTACTGAAAAGGTATTTTGGAAATTAACCCCTAAAGGGGTGGAACGTTGTGTCAAACTTTAGTTTGGGTAACAAATGAATTAAATGGGGCTTCCAACTTTAAGTTTGTATAGAAAATGAATATATAATAATAATAAATATATATGTTTCAGGTCTATCTGATGAGGACCGCACTCTTCTGGTGAACGGAATCAATATTATTTTTCACGTTGCAGCCAGTGTTAGGTAAGGTCTAACGAATTTAATTATTTTCATAATTACGTTTAACATAGCAATGGGTCCAATTCGAAACGGTATCGGTATCGGTTTCTTTTTAAAATTAAAACAAGACACGTCAAACTCGATTTTGTATAGCACAGATCTGTCAAAATCAACTTTGATGATTTTAATTTTAAGTTAAGTGTCTTTTAAACTCAGCACGGAAGTTTATTTCGAATTGGCCCCATTGTATGTCCTTAAAAGGCTCTAAAAGATTAGGGAAAAGATAAGCTTGGTCGCTATGTCTTATCTTTGAGTTAAACAGGCGAAACATATAACACTTAAGCAAGCATCCTTATTCATACATACTTTATTTGGTAAACAAATTTCTGACCTCAAAAAGCACCTTTGTTGGGTAAAACAGCTTTTTCCTTCCAAATAAAGCAACCGAAGACAATATTTTAGACGCCAATTTTTAGCATAGAATTGGTTTAGGCTTTATTTAGGATAAAATTGATGTTTCACCCGAAAATTGCACATTTTGAGGTAAGAAACTTGTTTACCAAATAAGACAAATATGCGTAAATCGACTTTATATATAAATGCGTGTCAGTGTCCGTCATGTTTTCACGGCTAAGCCGGTGAACCGATTTCGATGAACTTGGCAAGCGAAGAGCCTGTGATAGGGCAGGATATTTTTCATCCCAGAAAAACGCCCAGTTTCCTAAGTAATTGCGATCATCTTTTTCTACTCGGACGAAGCGGGTAAAAGCTAATAACTCCATAAACCGTTAATTTTAGAGTTTATTATATAACTGTTACCGTTATTTAAAGGAAAATACCTATTATAATTTACAGATTCGATGACCCGCTGACGTTTGCCGCAAAGTTGAATCTCAAAGGGACCAAACAAATCGTCGATTTAGCCAAAGATGTTGCTGATTTGTCAGTAAGTAGATAAAGATATACAGAGTGGAAAAAAAATATGGGCCCTCGAGGGGAACTGCCTTATAAACCTTAAGTTAGATCATTTTAGAGAGAAATGAAGCTGCATTCAACGATTTTCTAAAATTCGCTTGTCTCACCCGGGAATCGAACCAGCAAAAAATACAAAAAATAAATAATCTCTATTTTATTTTACTAATCGATATGTACGGTATATAACGATACGATATATAAAAATCAATTAATGTTTCTGATGTAACTTAAGGCTGTTCCCCTCGAGGGCCCATAATATTTTTCCACCCTGTATAAACCCAGCAGTCTGACATTATAGGCTGATGATGACGATGATGATGCTTATTATATTTTCAGGCCCTAGTCCACGTGTCCACTTCGTACTCAAACACGAATTGGGACCCTATAGAGGAGGTGATGTACCCCCCTCATGCAGATTGGAGAGACACTCTCAAAGTGTGTGAGAGCATCGATGAGCATACCCTTAGGGTGCTGACGCCTAAGTGAGTAATAACTAATAATAATAATATATTTTAATACTATAATACTTTTATTTTAAATTATATGCATTTGACTAGTTTTTACCCGCAACTACGCTTGCGTTTGCACGTGTTTCATCTTGAAAATATAACGAACAGGCAAGATGCATCTTTTTTTTAATTTGTATTGGAAAGTGCTGAGTAATAGAAACCGATATGTGCACACAAAACATTATTATGTTGTTATTTTATGAGACACCATCCAAAATGGACAACATCTATGACGTCACAGCTGTCGTTAGACTGTACAGAATGTATGGCGTTTAAACGAAATCAGCAAATATTTCCGCAAATACTGTGTTTAGACTACCATCGTAGAAATAACACATAACATAAATTTGAGAATGTCCAAAAAACTAAAAGCAGAACTAAAAAACAATGTATATTTTTCACCAATTTTGACCCTTAATCAAATAAAAATGAACAATCAAAATGATCTGTTTTTATCTGTAATATGCTTTTGTTTACATTCATAATATATCATTTAAACCTCATTTTGATTTCATGCATGTTCCCCATTATAAAATTTCAACTTTAACTTTATAGGTACCTAGGGGAGTTACCAAACACCTATACATTCACAAAGCAACTAGCAGAGCACGTCGTGTACGAACAGAGAGGGAAGCTGCCTGCCGTCATCATAAGACCTTCTATTGGTAAGAATCATCACTGTCAAGGTTCATCACCATCACCTGCAACTCGCCTGCTCGTTTGCTCTTAATATATTAAAAAAAAAAAAAATACTACCGATGTAGCTAAATTATACGCATTCGTCAGGGTTCATGTATTCCAAATTAAAATCTCCCTGAAATTACAAAGTGGGTCGTTAACGAGCTAGTTTTTCGACAATTTATGGCTGCAATTCGGGCTATCCTCAAAAGTTTACATCCAAAAAAATTGCTTCCATTAGTGTATGTAATCTTTTTGGGGATAGCCCGAATTGCAGCAATAAATCGCTAAAAACCTAGCTCGTTTACGAGCCAATTAAGAGCCCATGCAGATTGCAGACTGTTTATCGGCCGAAAGAAAGTCTGCAATCTACGGGGGTTTTAAATGAGTTTTTCCATAATTCGTTAAGAAGACTGTGAACCTACGGCAAAAATCACACTTTTCATACAAAAGGCGATAACGATTTCCACCCCTTAAATTTTAACCTATTTTGACCAATTTTTTATAGGTTCTTAGTGAGAACAAAATCTAGGTCTATACGTTTTCAAATATTGATTAATGATCAACAAGTTCAAATAATCGCCGAAATTAATTTTGTATGAGAATACAGAAACAGCAATAAAACTGAATTTATTGATAATACCTACTGGAAGAAACAAAACATATAGATCTAGTTTTTGTTCTGACTGAGAACCTATCAAAAATTGGTCAAAATCGGTTAACATTTAAGGGGTGGAAATCGTTATCGCCTATTGTAGGAAAAGGCGTAGGTTCACACTCCTCTTAAAAATTACACTAACTGCTTTCTTCTTTCAAAATCCTTATTGGTTCGCACCGCTAAGACTTATTGGAACACTGTCCCAGTGTCTGTATTTCCTTAATCTTGTTATCTTCAAAGTAAGAGTGAATGGTCATTTTCTGGGAAAGCGTGTCCCACTCTAGTTCTTTGCTTTCCATCGGATGAGACCAGGATCAAACATGACTATTCATTCATTAAAAAAAGCTACTGAAAACTATTCGCGTAATTATGATACTATTTCAATGATACTAATCACTCTTAAGTGATTATTGATGCAACTGTTGCATAATTTGTGGGAGTTTATGAAACGAGCAGCAGGCGAGTTTCATAATGGGATATTAGGAGGAATAATATAATATAATTATGATAATTATAGAATCTGATACGTGTCTACTATGTTTGTTGCAATGCTGATCTTGTTTCAAGTGATATCAAGTGTGGCAGAACCTATGCCAGGCTGGATCGAAAACTTCAATGGACCTGTTGGACTTCTGGTCGCTTGTGGCAAAGGTATGCTTTCCGATTAATTAATTTCTCCAAGCTACAAGTTAGAATTTAATAGACAAAAACTGGCAACACTGCAAGGCAGATGTATGGGATCCATAGGTCTTGTAACCAGGCCAAAAAAACAAAAACAAAAGTATGTGATCTATCATCGATGTTGCACGTTTTCAGTAACGCCAGAGATATTTTCGTTACATATATAATGAATAATATGTTTCCATCGGTAAAACTCGGATCTCAATCGGAAGACGACGGGACCCGACGTGTCAATTAATTATTGTATTAAATGAGTGACATGTTTATATTCATTAATATCAAACTTTATTATTTAGTGTCAAATACAAAATTAAAAATTACAGCATGGTATGATGGGTACTGGCCCCCAATTCTCGATGCATTCGAGATAATGTCGATTGTGAGATTAAACGTCAGATTCATACAGTTGTGTCAAATGACTGTATGCACTGACGTTTAATCTAGATTGTGAGATTATCTCGAATGCACCGAGAATTGGGGGGGCCTGCTGAAGCTAATTGAGAGAGCACGATAATACGAACTTTTCCGATAAAACACGATGGAAACTAATTATACACTACATCTGTAACTGGATAAGCTAATTGTGGGTCTAAAAGTTGATTTACCCTTACAGATAATTAAAACGACAAGTAAACACACTGATGAAAACTCCGCAAGTATTTTAATTTCAGGAATCATGCGGAGTTTGTACACGGATCCGGACCTCATAGCAGACTATATTCCTGTGGATGTATCCATCAAGAACATAATCACGGCGGCTTGGGCTAGGGGCACTAAACCGTGAGTATAACTAGACATGCTTAAAATGTGTCACTTAACCCCTCGGATGCGGGAGGTAAAAAAATACCGGCATTCGCGTCTCATTAGATTCATGGAGTACCAAAAAAATAATGAACAAAAAAAATGCAAAAGGTTCACCTAAGAAAGAGCACGAATCTGTGCCTAAGCATCCGATGGCTTTTTATACAAAAGGCGATAACGATTTTCACCCCTTAAATGCTAACCGATTTTCACCAATTTTTGATAGGTTATCAGTCATAACAAAATCTAGATCTATACGTTTTGGTTTTTTCACTAATTTCGGCGATTATTTGACTTTGTTGATCTTTAATCAGAATTCAAAAACGTATAGATCTAGATTTCGTTTGGACTGACAACCTATCAGAAATTGGTCAAAATCGGTTAACATTTAAGAGGTGGAAATCGTTATCGCCTTTTGTATGAAAAGGATGATTTTTAACGTTAGTTCACAGTCCTCATAAAAAAAAAGATAGATACGCTTCTTTAGATCACTGTGAACTGTATCACTCAATTCGTTCAGTAGTTCAGTTTAGTTCAGTATCTCAATCGATGCATTTGGATCTGTAGTTAGCATTTCTTTCACTCATTCATTGAGCTATTGAGTGAATTGATATAATTACTGTATTAACAGTCCATTAAACTCAGTATACAGTTGACTTTAACAATAAATGCAGATACAAAAATGTGTAAACGAGGCGATTCGCGCCTTTATACGTAAAATTGACATTTAAAATATATATAAATTAGATGCACTAGTCAAACAGAACGGATAACATGACGCAAAGATGCGAACGACGTGCTGAACTAAAAGATATATTGAAACAAACGCAACTGAAATGCAGATTGAAACGGAAATTTTTTCATAGGTAGGTAAGTAAAGTCTGTTCGTCGAGAGTTGATAAATATATGATATCGTTCCGAAACAGCGACTGTCGCTTAACTATCGCAAACTATATGACCGCCGACGCTTATCGCCGCACGCACTGAGTTTCGTTGTACGAGGGATGCAGATGCTGTCAGTGCGGTGTCGCGCCGGGCGGCCGTCGCGGCGAAAAAAATATACACAATCGCCATATTGAAAATTAATGTCTTATATGTGCGCGTCAAATGTTACAAATCTGCACTGGCCGAAAAGGAACGAAAAAGAAAAAATATATCTACTTATGACACATGTTTAAAATGCGTTGAGTATGGATATGACGTGTCTTTTGTCTTTCTATAACATGTCATTGGCTTCGAGTGTGTCGTTTATATATTCGCGTGTTGCTCTCTGTTTATACAGTTAGGCTATTCAATAATACCTAATATTCTATGAAAAAAATATAATTTTTCCCTTTAATTTTTTTGTTATAATCGGTAAAAAATATTAGCGGACCGCTATTTGTAATGAGTTAAGAAGCCCTGACTTTTTATTTTTTTTATCAACTCTCGGCCAACAAACTTTACGGGGCCCTCAGCGCGCGAGTCGGATTCGCATTTGACCGGTTTTTTTATTTTCCAGTCTAGAGCCATCCGACGACATAGAAATCTACAACTCCTGCGCCGGTAAGCTCAACAATATCACGATGGGAGAATTGGTGGATACCGGGAGGAGCATGGCAGCGGAAATGCCTCTTAACGGGATGCTATGGAACGTTGGGGGCTCCATCACCACCTCCGAGACTTGGCACTATATTAAGGTGAGTATGTAGGATGGAATAACCTACGCTAAATATTGAAGACTATTGGACCCGCAACAGCTTCGCTCGCGGTATTTTCCATACAAACTAACACCCCTTTTCACTACTTTAGGGATGGAATTTCTAAAAACTCCCTCCTTCATGCACCTCTAGGGTACTCAAGGAATGTCTCCTCCAAATGTCAAACCTCTAGGAGCACCCGTTTAGGCTGTGCGTTGTCTAGAAGTGAGTCACGGTACTGTATGTATTGATAGCAAATTTCACTCAAAGGAAACTTACAATACAATACAATTTTTATTGAACCCTTCAAAAGAACAGAAAAGTATACACTAACAAAATAAAATTAAGGAACAATAGGCGCTCTTATCGCTAAACAGCGATCTCTTCCAGACAACCACAACAGAGAAAATAATGCACAAAATAGTTTAACTTTGGGAGGTGGTGCAAAAATTGAACTTAAAACATTTGCTAAATTTACAAGCACCGTTTACCGTTTTTGACCAATTTTTAATAGGTTGTCAGTTTGAACAAAATCTATAAGTTTTGTTTTTTTTCCAGTATCTATATATATAAAAATGAATTGCTGTTCGTTAGTCTCACTAAAACTCGAGAACGGTTGAACGGATTTATCTTATCTTAGTCTTGAAATAATCGTGGAGGTCTAGGGAAGGTTTAAAAGTACATAGGTTAATTAAATTATTATTCTTCGCAGACGAAGTCGCGGGCACCAGCTAGTTATCAACAAATTACTGTTTCTGTATTCTCATAAAAAAATAATTTCGGCGATTATTTCAATTTGTTGATCATTGATCAATATTTGAAAACGTATAGACCTCTGGTTTTGTTCTCACTAAAAATCTATTAAAAATTGGTCAAAATAGGTTAACATTTAAGGGGTGGAAATCGTTATCGCCTTTTATAGGTATGAAAAGAGTGATTTTTGTGTAGGTTCACAGTCCTCTTAATCCAGGGTTACTTAAATTCTTTGAGCCGTGTCAGCGTGAAAAAGTCATAAACATACACACTCACAAACTAACTCAATGCGTAAGTTTGTGAGTCTCATCCATTGTGATGGATGTTTGTTACTCCTTCACGCTTCAACGGCTGGACGGATTTGAATGAAATTTGGAATGGAGGTGGCTTATAACCCAGGATTAACACATAGGATTCTTTTCATTCCAACCCACGCGAACAAACTCGATGGCAGAGCTAGTTTATAATATAAGTGTGAAGTCTGATGATATATTATTTGTTTCAGGTCTTATTATTGCATCTCATGCCCGCCATTTTTGTTGATACTATGTTGTGGTTTCTTGGAAAGAAGCCGATGTAAGTAAAATGTTATCACCAGCCTAAAAACATCTAGTATTGTACCTATAAGAAAATATCTCAAAAGAAGGATAATATGCCTATCAGTACAATATCGTCGAACAAGTCTCATAGAAGATTGTCAAACGCCAGCGCCATGGCTTAACTACACCCTACTTCTGATGTCTTACTTCTTACGACATACATACAAAAGTCTAATATTGCTTGATTCACACGCTATCATATCGTTTTGGACGGTGTGGTCGGTGGTGCTACGGTCTCACACAGCACGATGCGGGAGGGCAATTTTTCATTTATATCAGTGTCACTTAAACGGGTGTTATGGATGGTGGTATCCATGCGACTGAACCTGCGATGGTGTCAGATTCGCGTTCTGACACCTCAAAAGCAAGCATCGCGAGAATTGCTTTGAGCAGTTCCTTACTATATACATATTTCAATGTTACACTCATTCCGCACGAGCCCGTCTCGCTGCGTCTGTCGAACCGTTTATTATTTACAATACTACTATTAGATAACTTTAGAGACGCAAACTTACGTGGTCCGAATTGTAGACCTAATTAATTGTTTCTTTTATCCAATAATCATCATTTAAGGCGCTGACAACACCTAAATCGGCTTTACTTAAACAGGTTATTAACAAAACCTATTTTATTTGGCGAAGCGCAAAAAATACATACATAGGTACAATAGCATCACGCCCGAAATCCCTAATGGGGTGGGCAGAGCCACAAGACTACTTGTGGCCACGTTCGATTAATTAGTCCTAAGATGGTATGATGAACCGTATGGTGACAGGTGATCAGCCCATCACCCATACAGATAGTCCGCCATGTTGGAGAGGACCCGTCCCTTAGTCGACTTTTACGACATGCCAGGATGATAAGCATCTGCACGCATTCTATGCTATTTCTTCACTCCCAGTGCAGCAGAGGAGCGCAAAAAATATATGTTCATATTCTTTATATTATTGACAACTTAACTATTTCCAAAACACGATTTGATGAAATCCATACCATAGAAAAAATCGTGAAGTTACATCTAAATCCTCTTTAAACAGTTCTATGTCTTATTTTGTTTTACTAATGGGTCTATAATTAATAAAAATATTACATAATGCCCATACTAAAAACTTGACTGATTTGTATTTTACGTGTGGTGTGTTTGATTTTCCCCATACAAATAACCGCACAGTGCTTCTCGTTCACTCCGGTGCAAACAGACAGTGACCGATCACTCAAGGTCACTGGCTCTTGTCAGCGTCTTAATAATAAAAAATATGCTTCAGGCTAGTGAAACTTCAGAGAAGAATCTACATAGCGAACCTTGCGCTCAGCTACTACATCACGAAGCAATGGACTTTCGCCAACCAGAACTTCGTCCTGCTCCGATCCAAGATAAAGAAAGAGGACATAAAACAGTTCTACTACGAAATCGAGAACGTGGACAAATTTGATTACTTCCTGAAGTGCGTAATTGGGGGTCGGAAGTACTTGCTCAATGAGAAAGATGAGGACTTGCCAAAGGCAAAAGCACATTACAAAAGGTATTCAAAAATAAATAATACATAATAATAATATTATAACAGCGATTAGATGATTACTGTTCGAATGGGCCGGCTCAACTGGGGTAGTACCACACTCTCACAGAATATCGGCATAAAGTAATAGCTTGCTATTGCGCTTCGTACGGTGAGTGACGAGATCCGGAGGCCTATTCCATCATCCCCATCCCATCCCCATTCCCCATCCGCCCTAGACTGGCAACGCATTGGCAGCACCTCTGGTGTTGCAGATGTCCATGGGCGGCGGTGACCACTTTCCATCAGGTGGGCCGTCTGCCGGTTTGTCAGTCAATTGACATAAGCGAAAGTAATTCTGTCTGTCTGTCTCTTTGTCTGCCTGTTATGTTTAGCCATCTAAGCCGCTGAACCGATTTAGATGTATGGCAGCAAAGTTAGTCTCGCTACGCTCATGATTCAGCTATGGCGCCAAATAACATCTATTAGGCGCGATAGCTGAATCGGACGATGCGGATAGCCTAGTTGGTAGCGACCCTGCCTCCGAAGCTAGCGTCCCGGGTTCGATCCCCGGTAAGGGCAAATATTTGTGTGATGAGCGCGAATGTTTGTTCCTGAGTTTTCGATGTTTCCTATGTATTTAAGTATTTATTTCTCTATTTAAGAATGTTGTGTTGTGTAGACGACGATATGTCTAGTACCCATAACACAACCCTTTAAAGCTTACATTACGACTAGATCGATTTGTGTAAAGATTGTCCCGCGATTTATCGATTTATTTATTTATCCTTGGTTTTTTTTTTCAGGGTAGTGATTTTAGACAAGATTGTGCAATGCGTTTTCTACGGCTTTGTTTTCTGGTGGATAATAAACACGAACTTCGTGCAACACCTCGCTCTATCGATTAAAGAAATATTTTGATATTAATTTATTATATTGAATAGGGAACATGCATAACTTTTTCTCATCTTGTATTGGAAAGTGCTAAGTAATAGAAACCGATCTGTGTACGCAAAACCATTTTTAAGTTGATTATTGTATGAGTTATGAAGCTTTGAAAAGTCATTGTTCATACGCTAAAACACTCCATACAAAATGGACAACAGCTATGTCGTTATAGCTGTCGTTAGACTGTACAGAATGTATGGCGTTTAAACGAAATCTGCAATTATTTCGGAAAATACTGTTCTTATACCAACATCATAGAAATAAAACATGACATAAATTTGATGAGGATGACCAAAAAACTAAAATCAGAACAAAAATACGAATTTTGAGCCTTAATCAAATAAAAATGAATACTTTCATAATATATCATTTAAACCTCATTTTGATTTACATGCATGTTCCCCATTGCAGGCATCGATTGGACTAGTTTTAAAAGTTTTATTATTGTGTTCAGTTTAAATTATTTGCGTAGAGTTTGAGTCACTTTTATGAAAATAAAGCCTTTTAATTTTTATTATTTCGTTTTATTAAAAAAAACATCTTTTTAACGTTCTGTTGTTATTCGAAACAGTGTCGCCTAAATTTCAAATTCCCTAAACCTAAACTAAGAATCGTCGTCCTCGATTTAGTATTGCACCGAGCTGTCAAAATTGAGTCTGACGTTCCTTATTAGAAGTAAGTATAGCTAGTTTTAAATTAAGCAAATACCTAAATGTTTGAATTGGCCCCATTTTGTATGTAACTAAACTAAATCGAAAAAAGGCAGCAGGGAACTAAATATTATTATGTAAACAAACCTAGGAAGTCGATTTAAACCGACTTCTGTTTGTCGTATCGATTTGAAACTTTGCAAGTGTATGTAATTCGGATGGCTACAATTTGGTACCATCGAGCTGATGTAATCATGGAGCCAGGAGGTGGACTGTGGAACTCTTCAATGGCTACCAGTAAACCCTTCGAGTTTAGGCTCATTTAATTTGTTTTGATGAGTCCAATATATTACACGTGGCGGCGTATTTCTTTTGTACGTTCTATTGCGTTATATTCTGGTTTTGGATTCATTGGAAGCGATGGGAGTAAAAGCCACTGGTGAAATAGTAGATTGTTGCACCAAGCAGAAAGTGACTGATTATTGCGCCGAGTGTTAGCCTATGAAACTCGCACGTTCTCCCTGAATCTTAAGATACCCTATTTATTAAAATCGGTCCATTGGTTCTGAAGCTAAAGCCAAACATCGAAAATGTTCACAGAAAACTTGTATCTAATCTATTAATTTTTCATATTATGCCATTTTTTTTAAATAAAATTTTAGTAACCTATACTCAGTATCTTCTGTACTTTGAGCGTAATATTTTAAAAAAAATACAAAACAGTACAATAATGAATTTTGTATGCAGTTTTATTGCTCTAGAGCAAATAAGGGCTGCTTTGTGCTGAGTATTTAAGGCTATAATGATGAAATTAAAGCGTAGTAGGAAGAAAATAATAAAACAGCAAATGTTTTACATATATTATTTTATTTTTCAATTTATTGAAAAATCTTTTATTTTTTAACCGATTACCAATTTTACAAAACAACATAGTACCAGCCAGTGCATGTCATGCGTATATAAAAAAAAATCTTAAAATTAATAATCAGTATGTAAAAAAATTATCACAAAATCAAACGTATTTTTTTCGATATTCAATCACCCTTAAACTATATTTACAACATATAAACTATGTAAAAACTAGTTTTAATGAGCTAAACTTAGAAATAAGACCAGTAAAGTGTTTAACATGACTCAAACACTGATTGGCTATGATTGAATTAGGAAAAAAATGAGGAGGTTTGGGGAATCTGTCATAGTTAAAAATCTAACGGGGTTTATTGTATCTATAGCTACCTAATCTAATAATGCGAGTAGAAAAAGTAAAAAATGGCGGGCTTAAAACCTAGAGGCATTTTGTACCAGTCTACGGTAACGCCATGAAATGGCTGAGGAATGAGTTCTGAAGGATCTGTCTCAATCTCGATAACGTTTTTAAATTGAGCTATATATCCAAAGTGTTAGGGTCTCAAATAGAGGTGCCTCTTCAAAGGAGATTAGCCCTATTGGATATACACTCTTCAGTTTTAGTCGTGTATTCGCATGAAGTGACTATAACTATGACCAGGGTTCGAACCGGTTTTGAAATAGCGGTTAATATCGTTCATAAAAACGGATTAATTTTGTTTATAATTTAACCGGTTAATTAAGGAAACAGTTTTAAAATAACCGAAATAACTTTGGTTACCGGTTAATATGGAGTATGAAATTTAAAGACCCGCGGTAACTGGTATGAACCGGATTTTTGGGTGCGTATTGCGATGGCGTAAAGCGAGAGCTCCTACAGTGTATAAAAGTGATGGCAAATAACTCATTCTAACTTTACTCACGAAATTTAAATTAACCGGTTAATTTTGCCCACCAGAAATGAAATTTGAACAAAACCGGTTATCAATTAACCGGATGAAATAACGGTAATCGCTACTAGAATCGCGGTTTGGAATCAAAAGCTGAAACCGGTTTGAAAAATTTACCGATTTCAGAGCCCTGACTGACATTGGTCACAGTCAAGCCATTTTGCACCGTATATGACGAATGAAGTCAAATATGTGGTCAGAGCCAAATTAAGGAATGTTTAAAGGCTCAGAATCACAAATATGCGCACGATGCAAGGAAAATTAGACTTTTTTCAAACGACATAATGACTTTTGGCACTTACTTTATTGTCGTGGTTCTGTCAGATAATTAGACAACCTCCATTTCGCAGTACATGAACTAACTTAATACTTGTAAATTAATTATACTTAAGCTAATATAGTCTTCAGTTGTATACCTACTATAATAAAAATATTTAAACCTATATACTACCCTGAATTTTCGACATGATACATTTTGTTAGAATTATGATAACGCATATCGAAAATATGTAAAAAAAAGAAAATTACTTTATTTTCAACTTATCAATTTGAATTTCATAACTAAGATTTCTTTTTTGAACTTATGAAGAAGTTTCTCGTTACAAATTGAGTGTGTACATTACACCATATTTTTTCATTACTGGCCATTTAAAAAAAAAAATACAATTTATACTTAGCATATCTACTACTCTTACCATATAAAAATGTGACAACAGAACATCAAAAAATAAGATGTTTTTCAGAAATGTCACTGGAATTAAAATACAGTTTAGGTAAATAAATCCTAATTTTCAAAAGATTTGAGCAAATTCGTAGAAGGCAATACAGATGCTCATTTTATTAATATTTATAGTAATGTTTAATAATACTTTGTATCTACCATATATACAGACATTATTTTTTAGCAGCCATTTCTCTACGCTTTATTTTATGTTTATATTTTATTTAACTAGCAATGTGTATTTCTATTCAATCTCAATTTACCGGCAAGTTGTTTTTATTACTACTATTAAATGTGAGATCGTAAAAATATATATTTACAAGTCGACATAATTCTTGAGCAAATTTCATTAAATAAACACGAAAATGTCAGTCATGATTTATAAATACAACGAGTTTGTTTTTAAAATGCATACAGAACTAAAGGTATTTTTCCTCAAAATCGTAATAAATATGGCCACACATTGTTTCATCTTACAACTTTACAATCTTATATTCCTGCAATGTTAATCTAACAGTCAATTAAGTCATCGATTATAGTAATATGAGTCGTTTGACAATCGAAAAATTTATACGCATAAAAGATTTACTGTCATTAGGTACAAATGGAAAATCGTCCACTTGAACGTCCACGTCTATTATTCGTTGATTAATTAATTAATTTACAACGAAAATAAATGTGGTTATAAATACTTTTCTGCATTATTACATTTTGACTAAATTCACTTTGGATACTATTACTTGTGACCCAACTTCAGAATGGTTATTTCACGTGGACGATTTTCCATTTGTATCTAATGACAGTAAACAGCATAAAATGATTTTTAAAGTACCATCAGTCCTAGCACGGTTGACTCGAGGATAAATTATACCCATTTTATCCTTCAGTGCGTCTCTCTCTTACTAGTAAGGTAGAAGAGCAAGATACTTAGAGATAAGATGGGGATAAATTATCCTCGTGACAACCTCGCTAGGGCCATTTACTTATACTTTCTCAACACTAAATTTTGTAAAAAGCTTTAATTTACAAAGATTTGATTTGACGTACTAATTGAGTAAAAACACGCAGTATTAGAAAATTTGCAGTACGCAGGGCCTCTATTCGGCATTGGATGAGCTTTCATATAGCTTTGTTTTGTCTCTTTCTTACTTTGAAAGGTTAACATTAAAAGAAAGTGACAAAACGGACATTCCGTTATCATTGTAAAGGCCGGATTCTGTGTCACTTAATCCAAAGTCGAATGTTGTCTCAGATTTATAAATACTTATTTTAAAGTACCCTTGAGCCAAGAGGCCCTACAGCGTCCATTGCGTACTAGTCTCACTGAATAATTTAACAGTAGCACGACGAATTATTTTTCTGCGAAAAAATCACTGTCAATTTATATCATCCCATCCCTAGTACGGTTGACACGAGGATAAATTTATCGCCATCTTATCTCTCAGTGCATCTCTTTCTTCGTTCATTGAACACCTCTCTTGTAATATTATGCTTTGCGAATAATAAATGAAATAATATGAGTGAGAGAGACGGATTGAGAGATAAGATGAGGATAGCTTATTCTTGTGTCAACCCTGCTAGGGCTGCTGGACTGATAATATTTTGTGCACTTTAATCTATTCGGGAAATTAAATGGTATAAAGAGACGCTTACCAAAGTTGGTATATTGAATCATCATGGAAACAGCCTAAAGGCAATTTGGAGAGACCATCAGTCCAGAAATAATACACAAGCCAGTGATTTCAGTGAACCGAATCTGATTTCCCGTTGATATGTTAGAGCTATAACTAAATAATAAATTAACAACGGTAATGCGATAGGCATCTTTCAGAAACCTTTCATCCTACCATTCTCGTTTATTCTTGAACCCGCACCTGCAGCACCTTATCTGAAGCCTTCTGCGAGTGAGGGATGCCTAGCAAAGGCCCCTTCCGGGTTTTATTTTTGGAGTTTTCCTCCTAATCGCAGATCAATGCTATATGGACGACATAATGTAACGAATCCTTGTGAAAATACGGCATCAATCAGAAATTTTCAGCATTACTTCATCTGAACCGTTATTCTCATCCATATTTTTTAAAACAGACCCCCTTCTTGAATCATACTTCCTTACAGGCTCATCGAACCCACTGCCATCATCTAATACTTCTAAATACCGACAGTCATCTTCACTATCTGATTGCCTGACAGCTTCATAACTATCCCCTCTTTCGTCCCCAGAATCACTCTTAAACCCATCGTTGCCTATGAAGTCGTCATTATTTATCAGCGAATTCTTTCGATCATTGAAAATTTTCTGCACATGTATGATATCGTTAACTCTGTCCTTGACACTGTCAACTGAATCATAGACCCTATCGCCAAGTCTATGGCTAAGTTCTTTTAATCTCTCACTATGAGTTTTGAAGAAAGATGGCCTCCGTTCTTCATCGAACTGGGGATCTGAGGTGTCCGATTCAGTGTCATTAAGAGCGATTTCACATGGTGCATAAATATCCCTATGGTTCCTGCAATCCTTCGTTTGATTACTTCCTATGATAAAGTTCCTTTGTTTCTTTTTGCCATCAAAAGTTTTGAACATGACCTTGAAGGCGAGACGGTAGACGGAGAGGAGGATGAGAATGGCTCCTAAGGGAAAGAGCACGTAGATTGCGCCTGTTTCAACAAACGGTAGGATGTTGAGGTACAACTTGAATCGATCTTCCAGGGATTGTGGGAGCGTGTACATTCTCTGAAATAAAAAGTAAAGTAAATAACAATTAAAGGAGTAGGTACCTTCAAAGCACTTAAAATTTAAAATATTGGTATGACATGTGTCCTTGATAAGTATGCAAAAACCTTAAAAAATCAGTACAAAAACAATAATATGATAATGTTTATCAAGTATTGTTAGCGGGAAAAAATGCTAGCGTTGCCTTAGTTATCCCAACCCCGATGTTTAATATAAAGAAAAGAGATGTGAAATGTTATTGATTGCTTCATTATGGTTTACCCCGATATGATCCATTATTTTAAGAAATTATCAAATAGTTTTAGAACAAATTAATAGTCTCATCTGAAGGAAAGTGATGACGCGGCGGTATGTGTAAGCATAGTGATGAAGATAATAATGATGATACTTACAATATCGAACCACAGCATTGGCAGGAACATGTCAGCGAATTTGCCAGCGTTGGTGATGCGGCTGATGTCCCCAAGGGCCATGTTGATTTGAAACTTGGCGCTGACATCTAGTGGCAGGCCAGAATCGGGTTGAATCCAGAACCTTGAAAATGTAAGGTTTATTGAGAATTTTTTTTTTGGTTTCGATTACAGAAAAAGGACATGAAGACAAATGAGACAATTTTAACTAAAATTTGTTACCTAAAATAAACTTTTTTATTAAAATAGGAAAGAAGTAGGTAGATTAAGTACAAAAGGACATAAACCAAGAATTATATGTTTGACTAGTGCACAAATTCGTCCAGTCCCAAACTAGGATTACCTGTACTATGAGTTGGAAAGATTGGACATTGGAAAACGATACAAATACTTATATAGATAAATATATAGGTACATATGTAAATACTGTCTATGGACGTACATACATCACGCAATTTGCTTTTCATTACTTTTCCATTAAATATGAGATTCGTGTAAGTAGTCTTATAAATAGTTTAAGAGTTCTGGCTTTTCTTTAAATTACCTACCTAGTCTCATGCAGTTCCTTATTAGGACTCAAGCCCTCGACCTTGCTGAAGAGAATATCATCACCCTTGTAGAAGTGAGGGTAGGACAGCGCTATGGGAAACCCGTAGTAACAATCGTTGACGTCGATCATGCCTTCTGGTAGACATTTTCCTGAATAATGGAAATCAATGATTAACTATATGATATATTATAGAATCTTCAGAGGAAGCTGGTATCTCAATATCAACCTAGGTATAGTAAACTCATCTTTACCACAAGATTCTGTGATTCTATTCTGCCATGTACCGAACCTTATTCAGAGTAGTCACGATTATGTCTCCTTATAATATAGGATGCTCTTAGAATAGGAGCGAGGATGGTGCCGCGATTTTCAGGTCTTTTTATACCAAACACTTTGAGGATTTGGAACATCTAAATAACTAAACTTACGCTAAATTGCTTAAGGCTAATTTGGACTTAGTACGATCTAGTAACTTTAGCAAAAGCGGTATTAGTGATGTGCGGGATGTGCCGGTCCAGGTAATATTCCTGGGCTTACGGGTAGCAATTTAGCGGGAAATAGGAATATGACAACGGAACATTTTTATTGTTAGGTACCTATTTCAAATTCCCACACTTCCCAGGCAGGTCTTACTATTTAATATTATAAATGCGAAAGTATGATTTTTGCTTCTTCCTTCTTTCACACAGCAATAGACCGACGTGATTTTTTGCATAGGGATAGTTTGAGGGCCGGAGAGAGACATAGGCCTTTTTATTCCGGAAAAAAATGTGCAGTTCCTGAAGAAACGGGGATAAACGAATTCCACGCGAAGTTTCAGGCAAAAGCTTAGATTATAGAATTGCACGATTGGTCTTACGAACAAGAGTTAGTTCCATCGAATGTATAGTTGTAACACGACTTACCATTTTTGCAGAAGCACTTGTTCTCAGGATTATGCTTCCCATTGTCCAGGAGGTGATCGGGGAAGGTGTACATGTAAGCTTTGAGCCCGCTCTTTACGCCTTCCTCCACTGGGATCTGAAGACAAATAGCATCATTACTAAGTATAATGATATCGAGTTTTTGGAATCTATAAACCATGAGATTGGAAGTGATAGATCACGGAAGATTTTTAGATTTTTAGATTTCTCTTTGTCGTGTGGGGTTTAACTTGGAAAAACTGCTGTCTATGTGCATTGGACTGAGAATAGGTAACTCTGCCACCCTAAACCTTTTCAACGCCAATGACGGATATATCCGTCAGGGCATACAGGGCAAAAGAGTCCTTCATTAGTTTGACGTAAGTTTGAAATTCGTGTTATTTCTAAGACACGCTTGGCGTGTGAGTGACAAACTTGTATTTGACGTGGCGCTGAAGAGGTTAAATACGTTCAAAATCGATCGTAGAAAACGATTGCTTGATGATTTCCGATCATTAAGTTATTTTACAGCTTGATCCCATCGTGAGCTTTTACCACCTCGGCACGGAATCAGTTGGCTACTTAAGTGCCATGACCTGGAAATATTCCTGTTCGCATTCACCAAAATAAGCACGAGTTTTATCTGAACAAAACGCTTTTCACCTCGGAAGACTACACGATTGATTCCATTTAAAGCATCTAAACCAACTACAGCACCAACTTTGTAGTTTTTAAAATGATGATCTACTTATTGCTTAGCTTTAAATATTGTATAAAGCATACTTTGAATATTAGCATGTAGTGTATTTGTATAGCGCTCCGTGAGTCACAGACGGTGCTGGCTGAAAATCAGCGCTGCAGGTGTCTTACACCTCAGCATTATGCTGAGCCAGTGTCCCATTTACTGCCGCGAGGACACACACACCACCATTTTGTTTTGTATTGTTTTTAATTTTTATATTACTCTGTGTGTCTTCTGTGTTAGTGAACAAATGTTTCTCTTTCTTTCTTTCTTTTTCTAATGCTTACCAGTGGAGCAGCTCGACACAAGCTCTTTCGGAAGAACAACAGTGATTCGTTCCTGGTAACTCCTCCTCGGAACTTTGTTCCGTCTGACGCGCCTTGGACATTGGAACAGTGGGAACCGTTCCACTGAGGCAGGTCTGGGGAGCCATTGTATGTATCTATGAGCCCGGAGGCACCGATGTCGGCTTCGCCAGTGTATATCGTTTCATAGTCGCCGTTGAAGTCATACATCTGGAAAAAAAAATGATTTATTATTTTACTAGCCGTCTACTCGATGCGACATCCAATCGGAACCATCCAACTTCCATATAAACTTTCATCCCCTATTTAACCACGTTAGGGGATGAATTTTAAACAATACTTCGTTAGTGATTCTCTTGTGCAATATTTGTTTAAGTTGTGCGACGTCCGTCAGTCAGTATTAAAATAGTTAGATTAAATAAAAAATGTAGATGTGATGAAAACTAGATCCCCGTCTACTACTAGGTCTAGATTCCTGTTTGTTAAGAGGACTGTGAACCTACGGCTTTTCATAAAAAAAGCGATAACGATTTCCACCCCTTAAATGTTAACCAATGTTAACCAATTTTTGATAGGTTGTCAGTGAGAGCAAAATCTAGGTCTATACGTTTTGGTTTTTCCACTATAATCAATAAATTCAGTTTTTTGTAGTTTTAGTATTCTCATATAAAATGAATTTCATCGATTATTTGACTTTGTTGATCTTTAAGTTATATTCAAAAAACGTATAGACCTAGATTTTGTTCTGACTGACAACCTATCACTTTGTCAAAATCGGTTTACATTTAAGGGGTGGATATCGTTATCGCCTTGTATGAAAAGGGTGATATTTGCCGTTGGTTCACAGTCCGTTTAAAATAAAAATAAACTTATTCACACACCTGAGGAATATAGGGTGAAGACACAGGGATGACCCGAAATCGCTTCCTTGATTGTGATGTGTGTGTGTTGTGTGTACACCAGCAGGGGTAATTATGTCCTACCGACCTAAATACACCACGACCAAGGAAGCGATTTAGTGCCATGCCCACCTTTCAACTATTTAACGTTTTATTAAGGCGCTGACAACACCAAAATCGGCTTTACTTAAACACTTTTTTTAACAAAAACTATTTGATTTGGCATAGCGAAAAAAATATACGTTCATATTCATTATATTATTCAAAGAATGACTATTTCCAAAACACAATTTCATGGAATCGATACGACAGAAAAAATCAGAAAGTTACGTCTGAAATCCTCTTTAAAAAAAATATCTTAATTGTTTTAACTTATGAGTCTATCTATAATTAATAACACTAAAGCATCACGCTTATACTAAAAAAAATACTAATTTATAATTTCCGTGTAGTACTTAAAATATAATTAATCCGTGTTTTATTTTCCCCGTACAAAAAACCGCACACTGCTTCTCGTTCACTCCGGTGCAAACAGACAGACAGACAGACAGCATCTTAAGCCGATTGTTTTAGTTTCATTTTTATAATTCTTAAATTAATTTTACTGTTTTTTTTATCGATTACTTACCCGATCAATGAGCCCAAGCTTGTCGAAATAGATCCATCCCGGCATGAAGGTATTGCCCAAGGTCATCAGATTGGACTCGTATCCCATCATGAACTCCTTAGCTGTCATCTTCACCAGGGGTTGTATGTTACCGATTGATATGAGGTTATTCAGACCGAAACGCGTCACGAACGATTGCTTCGCTACCACGTCTGCTATGCTCTGAAACAACATGAAATATATAAAATAAAATAAAGTAAAATGTTTCAAAAATCCACTTAGAAATTATACTGGTGTGATACCGTCAACGCAAATGAATATATTTTTAATTAATTCTAACAATATTTTATAAAAACAAAAAATAAAAGTATTTTTAAAGTATTAGACGTTATACGGTGTTTAATCTTTTTACAACTTAGAAAACACTTCACCGATGAAATTGACTATTTTTTCAGACGTATTTTTTGTACTTATTTTATTTATCAGTTATATTTATTCGCACGAGTTTTTTTTGAGTTTTTCATTTTTATTTGGGACATTAACGGAAATTACAAAACATTGGAAATACTATAAACTAAGCCAATAATAGATGAATACAATAATATAAGAAAGTGGAACAAGGTACGTAGCGTACATTATTAATTGCAATTTTATTTCCAATTGTACACTTTTCAAAATATTATATGTAGCGCTAGTGTTTGAAACATTTAGACAAAGTAAGGTATACATAAAAATATAAAAAACAGTTACCGTGAATGACAAATGAAATATTTATGAGAAATGACATTATACCAACATTAGTAACCCAATTTTTATACCTTGACCTAGAGTCCTCGAAATTTCGGCGAAAAGTATTACGTAATTAAGTGTTTTTAATAAAAATCCATTTTATTATAAAGGGGCCGATAAATAATAATTATATGCAATTCCTTTAAGTATAACCTTTACGCCTTGCGGGGTAATTGAAGTGTTAAACATGATATATGAGATGTTAGCCTCGCTTCAGTTTAGGGAGGTCACTGACCCCCTTACCTTCACTACTGCGCCTACCTACATGTCATAAGTGATATATTATGTATCTTATTATAGTGACAGAAAATACGTTAAGAGGGCGCCGACCGTCCAGTGGCGCCCTCATCACTGTTATTGTGTTTTCTATTAAAGGAAAGTATTTTATTAAAATTGAAGCCGTATAAGTTGTTACGCAACTTAATACACAACGTATATGCTATGTAATATAGCTTTGCAAAGTATGACCATCATCTAATCAATTTAACAGAAAAAAGCGGCCACTATTTTCTATTAAATTGATTAGATGATGGTTATACTATGCAAAGCTATATTACATAGCATATACGTTGTGTATTAAGTTGCGTAACAACTTATACGGCTTCAATTTTAATAAAATACTTTCCTTTAATAGAAAACACAATAACAGGGATGAGGGCGCCACTGGACGGTCGGCGCCCTCTTAAATTTTAAGCGGTTATAAAAATTAAATTGGCAAAAATCTTTGTTCAAAAAGTATTATTTTCTGACAACTTTTTAGTGTATGTATTCTGTACTAATATTGATTTATCATAGAAATTATGTGAATGCCAAATTAAAACTAAAAACGGGTAGGTCAAATCAACTTAGGTACAAGATTGAACTCGGCCATACAAACAAATAATCTAAAAAGATAAAACTACTTAAAGATAATTCCTGTCTAAAACCATGTCTTATGATTATCTTATTATTATTAGGGTAGATAATATGAGAACATTAAAATAACATTTTCAAAACGAAAAAGAAACAAAAAAAAAATGTTACACAGTATTACAAAAATAGATAACATATAATTGACTAATTTGCATGCAATTGTGCAAATACAATAAAAATATATTGATTATACGTCACATTCGCTTAAATAATTATAAATTATATTAAACTATTACATATTTACAATACATCAAATAAACAATCTATATAATAATTTATCTATCTAAACAAATAATAATGCGTATCAATTTAAATATTTTCAATAAATTATTTTAGGTTCCTACACTAAGTATAAAAACATTTTTGCAGAGCCGATTCGTCAATTTTAAAATAAAAATATTGCGTGATAACAACTTTATATCATCTGATAGATCATTATTACTAAAACCGTAAACTAGTTCATAATCATAAAAACAATATAATTTTATTATTATTAAAATTGGATAAATATCATGTCTCGACTGCTTACTACGCTGAAATAAGCGATTTTAATAAATAATAATAATAATAATGCAAAATTAAATTTCCATAAGTTTCGTTACACTAGAACAGACATCTCAAAGAAATTACAGCGAGCACTTGATGACGGAGCAGGCATACGCGCCGCGTCCGGCGGTGATCGTTTTCTTATAGGCGTTTGTGCCATTTGGCCTCAACGGGCTTTACAAACAATCAAGTTGAGGCGTCCATTCTAGTATACAATTCAAAGTCAAAGTCAAAGTCAAAGTCAAACTATCTTTATTCAATTTAGGCTTTTACAAGCTCTTATGAAGGTCAAGGAATGAATCTACCACCGGTTCGGAAAAAATCCTCTACTGAGAAGAGCCGGCAAGAAACTCGGTGAGGTATCATTTTTTCAAATCAGTACACATATAAGTCAACAATGATGTCTACAGTTTTATACAAATCTAAGTATATACCACAGCAGGTACGCTCATCGAGACCCAGGGATCGCCGGTGCAGGTCACGATTTAAGCCAAACGTCCCTGTCCATGACGTAGTCTTTTACTGAGTAATATGCCCTAGAAATAAGAATTCGCTTTACAGTAGATTTGAACATTGTGTCTGTTAGTTCTATTATGTTTTAGGTATTTTATTGTAAAAACGTGTACAATTTCCTAGAAATGTTTTTTTTTTTTTTTTTACGCATATTTTAATTACGCAAAGAATATAAATAACAAAGCGACACACTGTCTCGCGAGCTGCCTCGCCGTGCGCAGTGAGGCTGCCTCAGGCTGAGCAGCTCTAATTCATACGCGGCTTTAGAGAATCACATTCCAGTACACGATTAATAAAAGTTGTATTTTTTACCCTAAGAAAAGCGTGTTATATAGTTTCGCCAAAATAACATTTTATTAGCGAGTAATGCGCTCACTTTCAGATACATGCACCTAAGGTCTGTTCGCCGAGAGTTGATAAAAAAAATGAAAAGTCAGGGCTTCTTAACTCATTACAAATAGCGGCCCGCTAATTATTATTACCGATGATAATTAAAATGAAAGGGAGTTTTTTTTAATAGAATATTATTATTGAATAGCCTAAGTATTTAAACAGAAAGCAACACGCGAACACCCAAACGACACTCTCGAAGCCAATGACATGTTATAGAAAGACACAAGACACGTCATATCCATACTCAACGCGTTTTAAACATGTATCCTATGATTCATCTATATAAAAAAAATCTTTTTCGTTTCTTTTCGGCCAATGCAGACACATTATGTGACATTTGACGCGCACATACAAGACATTAATTTGCAATATGGCGATTGTGTATATGAAAAAAACAAATAAGTATATATTTTTCACTGCTGCCCGGCGTGACGCCGCAGTTGGAAACATCTGCGTCCCTCGTACCACGAAACTCAGTGCGCGGGACGATAAGCGACGCCCGTCATACAGTTTGCGATAGTTAAGTGACAGTCGCTATTTCGAAACGATATCATAATATTTATCAACTCTCGGCGAACAGACTTTACTTACTGAGTATTTATTTTTGAGTTACTTAAAATTGACGATTATTTAAGTTATTTGTAATTACTCACCAATAACGCGATATTGGGGAGGAACAGCAGATCGTCCTCCTTGTTACCTTCTGACAGCTCCCCCACCCAGGTGAGGGGGTGCAGTGGTATAGCAGATATTGTGCCATTGTCGTTGAACTTCACTATCTTGTGTTCCAGACCCTCTCTGTAAATAATACTATTAGTTAATATAAATACATTATTATTATACTTAACACACACAGAAAAAACTTGAGTGAGAAAAGAGAGTGGTGGTTGAATGGTCAATTTTCCCCTATTTTCCTAAATAACTTCCAAACTATTTATCTTAAAATTGTAAAAAAAAATATATTTAAGACATACACACAAAAGTCTAAAATTGCTTGACTCACACGCTATCATATCATTGTGGGTCGGTGGTGCTGCGGTCTCACATCGCACGATGCGGGAGGGCATTTTTTCAATAACAGGTCACTTAAACGGGTGTCATGGATGGTGGTTGACATGCGACTGAACCTGCGATGGTGTCAGACTCGCGTTCTGACACCTCAAAAGTAAGCATCGCAAGAATTGCTTTGAGCAGTTCCTTACTATATATTTCAATGGCACTGACTGTATACTGGGTCCAATTCGGAACGGTGTCTTCTGAATTAAAAATTCCCTAATTTAAAATAAGAAACGTCAAGCTAAATTTTGTATGGCATCAGGCTGTCAAAATCGAGTTTGACGTTTCTTATGTCAAGTTTAGCAACTTTTAAATTTAGCGGACACTTTCGAATTGGCCCTACGGTCGGTCAGTGTTTAGAATTTTATTAAATACCTAGATAAGAGTCATTCAACTGTAATTAGGTACATCGCTTGACAAGAATAACGAAGCCAGATAATTACACAAGCATGCGGAATTGATAAATTTATATAAGTGACATAATAATTATCTAGCCTACACACATTAAATCACTTGATTACAAATAATAGTACATTGCCGCCAAGATAACAATAGGTTCGCAGTCTGGATGAATTATTAGAGACAGACATATAAATTTCGGAAAATTAAACATCATACAATGTGCCAAATTAAAAAAATATTGATCTTAATCAATATTTTTTCAATCAAACTCCTATCTCTGTGTATAACCGTCGAGTGTGATACGACCTTGCAAAGGTAATTCCTTTCATACGTAAAAATATTGAGAAATATCGTGTTACTTTAAATACCATATTTTTCTTGATAGGTTTTCCTGTAATTTAAAAAATTCTGTATTTAAAAAAAAAGCAGCGTTTTCGAAGATAAGGGGCCAATGGTCAATAATAATTGTCGCCTATTTTCATTAATTAAAAATTCTCACAAGAAGCCCTTTCATTTGATATATCACACGATTTACAAACTTTTTTTAATTTTCTATTTTACTAAAAAGTGGCCCCATGTTTAAAATTCATTTATTTACGTTACGCGTCCGTGTTGCGGTCACCGACTTACATATGTGTACCATTTTTTTTGCATTTTGAGGTATGGAACCCTTTATTAATAAACCGACGTACTTACTTGTAGACGTAAGGCCCGATTTCTTCAACCGTGATGTTTTCAGCCTTGCCGGCCATGAACTCCTCGGCGTTGGTGATGTTGAACAGGTATACCCGCACATACAGGTCCACTTCCGGTTTCCTCCACATCTCGAAGATTTCGCCGCCATCTTGGAGCACTATTTTCTGCAATACACCAACTTTCAGTAAATAGACAGGATAATAATAATCTATACATATAAAACAGTACCGTGACTCACTTATAGACAACGCACAGCATAAACGGGTGGTCCTAGAGGTTTGAAATTTGAAGGAGACTTCCCTCGAGTACCCTGGAGGTGCACTAAGGAGAAAATCTTGAAAGAAATTCCATCCCAAGTGGTGAAAAGGGGTGATAAAGTTTGTATTGCGTAATATCGCAGGCGAAGCTGTGGCGGGTCCTCTAGTAAATTATAAATCAGGGGACAATTTTAACACAAATCGATCTCGTCCTAAAGTAAGCTCTAAAAGCTTGTGTTATGGGTACTAGACGACGATATATATACTTATATAGATAGGAAACATTCAAGACTCAGGAACAAAAATTCGTGCTCATCACACAAACATACATACACCCTTACCAAGGATCGACCCCGGGACCGCTCCACTAAAAAAATGAAATGGGAGGGCTATAAATAAACAAATTATTGCTAATACCAAGCGACTTATTTCGGACAGAGCTTGCGAAGCTGTTTGCTAACCTCAAACAAATCAAAGCAATTGCGAGTCTTTAATTTACAAAGCTGTTATTTATTTTCAAATAAGTCTCGGTTGTATGTAGCCGTAAAATTTTAGACAATTCTAATTGGTACTTTGCTGGGACTTCGTGTTGTCCGAGTAGCTTCAGAGGCAGAGTCACTACCAAGTGCCAACTCAGCTAGCCGCGTCGTTAAAGCCAATAAATACAATAACCTGAATCATCATTATCAGATCATAGAAGTCTTACTGTTGGGATAGTTCATAATGAGAGACGATGAACAGTAGTCGCTACGCGGCCCCCGTGCGGTTTAGGGAGTTTGATAATAACGTGTCCAGCCGGACGCGCGCCTCTTGAAAAAACCGGCCATGTGTGAGTCGGACTCGCGCACGATGGGTTCCGTACCATTATCTATAAAAACGGCTAAAAAAACACGTTTGTTGTATGGGAGCCCCCTTAAATATTTATTTTATTGTTTCTTAGTGTTTGTTGTTATAGCGGCAACAGAAATACATCATCTGTGAAAATTTCAACTGTCTAACTATCACGGTTCATGAGATACAGCCTGGTGACAGACGGACGGACGGACGGACGGACAGCGGAGCCTTAGTAATGGGGTCCCGTTTTTACCCTTTGGGTACGGAACCCTTAAAAGTGTGTCCAGTGTCACCGCCAGGTCTCGGGCAGTCTCATTCCTTTTTTTCAAACAAAAATACTTTAGATGCGTATATTTTACAGTAAATTAATTATGCTACATAATAAGTAGCGCTTATTTAATTATAATTTCTTAGTAGGTACGTACCTGTTTGAATAAGAAGTCGTAGGGATGTAGTATCAATATAAAACATCCAGCTCCTAGGGCGAAGAACCCCAGCATAAGTAGAATGAAAAGACCTGAAACAAGGAGAAATAACTATTTATATTCAGCGTCTTATGTTTTTGATTGGTGAGTTTGATTGGAATGTGATTTAAAGATACGTCGCTTGTAAAATGAGCTCAGTCAGCTATGTAAATCTGTAACGAACCTTGTAGCTCATTTTCGTCCCACAATCATAAATTGACCCGCGCTCTCATAGGCATTATGTGGAATTTAGGCACCTGTGGCCGCATGCGTCGAAAAACGACAAAGTCGAAGACACGCAGGAACATTTAGTTTATACGCACTGACCGGTCAAGTTAGGCTCGCTGGCGAGTTTAAGAACTAAGTGTTATTTAAGAGAATCACACCCGTTGTTAATGCTCCGCTTAAGCTGAAAACGCTTTCGAAATATGAAGATAGACAATCATTTTAAAATGGGATTACTCAAAAATCGTTGGGCGCTGCTGACAATTTGTTTCTGTACAAGATCGTTATAAAGATAGACTCAATCATTTTAAAATGGGATTACCTAAAAATCGTAGGGCGCTGGCTGGACAATTTGTTTCTGTACACGATAGTTATGAAGATAGACTCAATCATTTTAAAATGGGATTACTCAAAAATTGTAGGGCGCTGGTTGGACAATTTGTTTCTGCACAAGATCGTTACAAAGATAGACTCAATATTTTAAAATGTACCATAAATCGTGGGGCGCTGGCTGGACAATTTGATTCTGCACAAGATCGTTATGAAGATAGACTCATTAATTTAAAATGTACTCAAAAATCGTAGGGCGCTGCTGGACAATTTGTTTCTGTACAAAATCGTTATGAAGATAGACTCAATCATTATAAAATGGGATTACTCAAAAATCGTAGGGCACTGGTTGGACAATTTGTTTCTGTACAAGATCGTAAATGGCACAACTGATTTTTCTTACCATCTAAAGTAATTTTCTATACTTACTCCCAAAAATAAAGCAAGAGGATATATTTATACTCCGTTTATTGACAAGCAGTTTAGGTATATTCTTGGGCGTTTTTTCCCGATGAATAGATTGCTCAAAACATATAAGTCTCTTTTTAAAGGCAATACATGTAACTTTGATATTTTCTCTAATACTCTTCCTAAAAACGGAGCAATAATATTATCTGAGACGCTCTCCAAAAGGGATCTTTAGCTTTAATTTTAGTTTCAATCATTAGTATTTCATTTTTCATATTGTCATCAAATTTTGCATCTTGGAATCGCTAGGATTCTTTCAGACAAGTAGGCCTCACGGGCTCTTTTTCGAAGCGCTGGTAGATTCAGACATGTAAAAGAGCCCGTGAGGCCTACTTGCAAAATAAATATTTTCATTTTCATTTTCATTTTCACTCTCTTCAGATCTTAGTAATAACATATAATTACTGAATTTTGTATTGCTAATTTCTTAGTTTTAAGTGAAAACGTCGTTTCTAGAAGCATGCTGTTTACACCTTAGATTGCAGTTAATCTGATACTGTAGCAGCTTGATATAAATTATTTTTCTTCCTACTACGCTTTAATTTCATCATAATGGCCTTAAATACTCAGCACAAAGCAGCCCTTATTTGCTCTAGAGCAAATAAAGTTGCATACAAATTTCATTATTGCACTGTTTTTTTTTTTTTTTTAATTTGGTTGTTTGATCAAGAAGTTTACACCAACAGCTACCCAATCCGCCCATTCACAGTCCGACGGGACAGCCGACCACTCTTTTGTGGACTTACTTTTAGCAAAAAAAAAACAGGCCACATATCGGCGGCCATATCGAACTGTGATTGTCTCGTCTAAAATGTTATGCTCAAAGTACTGGCTGATAAGATAGTATGGGTTACAAAGAGATTTAAAAAAAATATGGCATAATATGACAATTAATAGGCTAGATACAAGATTTCAGTGAAAATTTTCGGATTTTCGACTTTAGCTTCAGAACAAATAGACCGATTTTAATAAATAGGGTATCTTAAGATTCGGGGAGAACGTGCGAGTGTCATAGGCTATATAAAAATTCTAAGGGTGCGTCATAACAGGTGCCAAAATCCTTTTTACTTCGCTAGTTGGGTTTAACTGTACTTTTACGTTTTTTTACCAACTTTTAGCAGTAGTAGAAAGAAAAGCAGATTATGCACCTCGCCTCAAGTGATTTGTTATTGCGCTCGTGTTTTTAGAGCCCTCACTTGCGTTCGGGCTCCAAACCAACACTCGGCGCAATAATGAATCACTTTCTGCTTGGTGCAACAATCTACTATTGTTATATATATAATATAGATCTTGTTGGTGTTCAATAAATAAATAAAATGAAAATGTGTGTTGACCACGACTATTTGTATCGGAGTAAAGTCAAAGTTAATGTCAAACTATCTTTATTCAATTTAGGCTTTCACAAGCTCTTATGAAGGTCGAGGAATAAATCTACCACCGGTTCGGAAAAAATCCTCTACTGAGAACAGCCCGCAAGAAGCTCGGAGAGATATCATTTTTTCAAATCAGTACACATATAAGTCAACAATGATGTCTACAGTTTTATACAAATATATCTAGGATATATCTTAAGTGATAGTAACACTCTTTTCATGTTATAGTAGACACAGCGCTAACATGCAAGACATAAGGATAAGTTAACCCGTCTTATCTCTAAGTGCGTCTCTAACACTAGTGCCGACGAAAGAGATAGTCATAGAGATAAACGGGTTTAACTTATCTTTGTGTCTTGCATGTTAGAGCCGCTGTAGAAAAACAAAAAATCTGATGCATGTCCATGGGTGTTTACCCATTTTCCGATTTCAGAAGAATGATATATATATATAGGACGGAGTATCGGATGTTTTATTTCGTAATAAGTTCTGCGTCGAAAACTTCCAATTTTATTATTTTTGTTATTTTCTTTTGGCGTTGTTGATTCTCGGAAAATTCCCTTCAATGCAAGTTTTCCTCGGACTAGTATTTTATATTATTCCGAGCATATTTACGAGTCATCTGAGACAGCTATAAATTTATTGTAATTTTCAATTAAATATTTATATTCCTTCTGGCGAATATTTTATTTGTCTCACTTTAAGTTCCAAATAAAGTCTGTTCGCCGAGAGTTGATTAAAAAAAAATCAGGGCTTCTTAACTCATTACAAATAGCGGCCCGCTAACTGTTTTTACCGATGATAATAAAAAATTAAAGGGAACCCATTTTTTTTTTCATAGATTATTATTATTGAATAGCCTGCATATGTCCCATTGCTGGCATATCATCGGACGACGACCATGATGAAGTCTCAGAGTCGGAGGAAGAATCAGAGTCGGTGACGTTTGTTATGAAATGTTCAATTGCTTCGTTTAAAACAACACACGAACACCCAAACGACACACTCGAAGCGTATTCCAGAAATATATATGCGCCGCGCTTGACAACAACTGTCCTCGTACTACGAAACTCAGTGCGCGCGGCGATAAGCGACGCCCGTCATACATTTTGCGATAGGTAAGGGGGCGTCCATTAATTACGTGAGGTGCTCAGAGGGTCCCGGGGGGGGGGGGGGATTGAGACGAATCTTACTTAATCTCACTTGGGGGAGACTTGGCAAATATAACGTAATTTTTTTCTAGCAGAAAACGGTGTGAAATTATGATTTAAGGTTACAGCAATATTCTCAAATACTAGTCTTTGCTAGTCTTCAATAAAAATAATTAAGCAAATTGTGTTTTTTTATATACATAAATTCAACGCTTCAACGCAACGCGCAAAAAAAAATGCCTCACGTAATTAATGGACGCCCCCTAAGCGACAGTCGCTATTTCGAGACGATATCATAATATTTATCAACTCTCGGCGAACAGACTTTAGTGCTTTCAAAGCTCTTCACATTGATATAATAAATATCCGAGTTAAACGCATTTCCACGTTACACTAATAAACTTTACACAAAGCTAATTCGTTACAATCGCGCATCAACCCGATGTAAGTACCTATACGATGAAATCACAAGCAAATCAAATATGGCGCCACAAACACGTACAGACATGACCTATCAGTTGTGGGCTCAACCATTTTTCACGCGTTATAATTAGTCTCATAGTTATTAGCGATCCTAATCTTATCAGTATTTTGTCACACTACAAAGTAATCACTGTAACGAGCGAATAGACAATTTCACGTCAAATTTAATAGTTCCCTAGTTTATGCAACACCTGGCGCCTCATTCGGGAACGCTAAGTGATTCTGTAGCGACTCGTAAGCCAGATCTCTCATCTCGCTCTTACGCATTTCGCGTCGTGCGGAAGAGTGGAATGAGAAATCTGGCTTACGAGTCGCTACAGAATCACTTAGCGTTCCCGAATGAGGCGCCTGTATTTATTTATTAAGAGGAGTGTGAATCTACGGCTTTTTAAACAAAAGGCGATAACGATTTCCACCCCTTAAATGTTAACCGACGTTGACCAATTTTTGATAGGTTGTCAGTCAGAACAAAATCTATGTCTATACGTTTAGTTTTATTGTTGTTTCAGTATTCTCATACACAACGAATTTCGGTGATTATTTGACTTTGTTGATCTTTAATCAATATTCAAATAACGTATCTCAAGATTTTGTTCTGACTGACAACCCATCAAAAATTGGTCAGCATTCGTTAACATTTAAGGGGTGGAAATCGTTTCCTTTTGTATGAAAAGGGTGATTTTTGTCGTTGATTCACAGTCCTCTTTAACGTCAAATCAGAAATTGGATCATGAAGTTAAAGGAGAAATGAGTATCGCAATTTCTATAGGTAGGACATAAGTGTGTTTTACTGTTTTGTTTTGTACAAAAGGGTGCAAGTCATGATTAACAAAGTTCTAGCAACATCATTGGTACTAGGAAGTCACTGGACGGATGTCATTAAGCATATGCGGATCTGCCATGATCTCGTATTCAGATCTAATTGGCATATCATGCTAACGTTGGTATAGTCGGACTATAAAAACCTGACTCTGTCTTCTGAACTATAAATAGTCTTAATGGGTGCAATTCGAAACGGTGTACGCTAAATTTAAAATTGCCTAAATTTAAAATAAGAAACGTCAACCTCGATTTTGTATAGCTCCAAGGTTCAAAATCGAGTCTGACGGTTCTTATTTCAAATTTAGCGACTTCTAAATTTAGCGAAAACACGTTCGAATTGGCCCCAATGTATCGCTTAAAAGTCGATTTTGGCGTAATATTATTTGACATCTAAAGTTTTTGTTGAAAACTGTATAAAAACGCCGGATTATGTTAATCACCGCGAATATCATGTAGAATAAATTTCGTCAAACTGTTCTTTTGACTTTTGGGGATAATATAATCTATAATTGTTTTTGCATCCAATTTCATTTCAGCTACATGATTCGCGTAACTATGGCGTACTATGGACGCTATACGAATTTAAGGAAGTTATTTCAATAGCAATATTCGATTTGCGTATAATGATTAATCAGAATAAAATAAAATCAATCATTATAGGTCTTTCATTAATTATACATTATATCATATAAATTTCACCTTAATTACAAACATAATTTTAACATAGTTTAAGGCCCGTCGCATACATCCGTTTTCCTGATTCGATTTCCGAATCCGTTTTCCGTATGCGGACACCCCGAACGCAAGCATTTCATATGAATAGTTCAACATGGCACACACATTCGAACAAATTCCGTTCGGAGTTCCGTACGGAAAAATTACGAACGTGTGTGTCATGTAGAACTATTTATATGAAATGCTTGCGTTCGGGGTGTCCGCATACGGAAAACGAATTCGGAGATCGAATCAGGAAAACGAATGTATGTGACGGGTCTAAACATCAAAAACTAAACAGTTAATCAAACTTAAAGTACACCCCAAAATGCGAATTGTAAACATGCATAGTAGTTTGCTTAAATGTTTTTTGGATGTAGACTACATTTTGGTTTCGGTTCTTCATGAATGACATAAAGATAAGATAGACCGTCTTATCTTTAAGAGCGTCTCTCTCACACTAGTGCCGACGAAATAGATAGTCATGGAGATAAACGGGTTTAATTTATCTTTGTGTCATTCATGTTAGGGCTGCGGCATGAAGTGACGCACTTTATGCCGGAAACGGTTGAGATGTTTTTAATTTTAATTTGACAATTAACTGTTAGTGTTTGATGTTTTTACTATTGTACAATATTTTTTGTAGTTCAAGTGATTATTATTTAAAATATCACATGAATTACACTCGACTGCGGCCGAGTCACTGACACAATCCGGCCGTTTTTTACCTTTTTCAACAAAACTTTATTATTATCTTACGTTTAAAAAAGTAATTATAATCATAATTATGGATGGACTATTGGACTATAAACATAAATTTTATCGACTGACTGTATATAAAAAAGCGGTCTAGTTCACCGATCCGGTTCGCCTTGGTGACGAAGGCTACACTGTTATAGTGAAATCAGTATGTAAATAATTATAAATTCCGCATTTTAGAGATTTCATTAAGAGGATCGTGTACCAAATACTTTCCATAGAAAAAGGGAAAACATCACCCCACTAAATATAAATTTTAATCAATTTTGATAATTTTTTAACATGAGTCAGATTAAAACTTTCGTGAGACATTATTGAGACTTGAAATAAATACGGCTTTAAGTCGATTTATTATCAGATATGGTCCGACATGTTTCGGACTCGAGCGGAGTCCTTCAAAGCAACCCGCGCTTTTTAACATGTGATCAACCTGAGTAATATCTAGGATAATAGCTTTTTTTGGATTTAGTTAATAAATTGTAAAATAATGATGTAACTATTAGTGTTTTCATACGAAACATATTTTTGAGATAATCTCTTTATTTATATTCAATAATAACTAATTTAAAAACTATAAACCTAGTTTTTGACCTATCATCATACATATAATTAAACTGTCAAAATCGGTTAATATTTAAAAAGTAAAAACGTATTCACTGTTTGTATGAAAAGTGTGATTCCTGCCGTTGGTTCTACCTCTTCACCTACATATAGCTATTCGATATGGCTATGTTATTTGGCATGCAATATTTGGCAATTTGTTCCGTATTTAGATGTAAACATACATTTATTGTATTTAGTTTTAGTTTAGTTTTATTTTTATGTTTAGTTTAGTTTAATTATAAATTTTATTTTGTAATTTAGTTTATGTAGATTATGTTGTATATAGCGGACATTTTATTGTTTTTAAATAAAAGTAGGTAAATAAATAATTTAGATGTTAAAATCATGACTTCTGAATCGTGGCTTTATTTAAATGTTCACCATTGTGTTTACTGTGGCGAATCGGTCCATTAATTTATCATAATTATTATTAAAAAACGTGACCAACAACGTGCCACATACCAGTTCTACATACATTACTATTTCGTCAAAATAAACCTAAAAGTTAAATACGGGCAAGTTTATTTTAATGACCTATTAAAAACCTTTAATACCCTCGTAAATAACTTTAATGTTTTATTAAAAAAAAAGACATTCAGAATACGAATTATGCGTAACTACAGAAGCTGGCAAATTTGTTCTTTTGAAGAATGTTGTTGAATTTAAGCGAGGTATATATACCTTAACATATATATTTTTTTCTTTTTTTACACATCTTGAGTTTAGCTATTTCTGTTGCCACCTTTATATTCTGCTAGCTGTGCCCGCGACTTCTTCTGCGTGGAATAGTGTCTTTCGGTAGAAAACATTCACATAAACCTTACATATATCCATTCAAACTTTCATCCCCTATTCCCTATTGTTATTTTACACCCTTGGGGGTAAAATTTTTACAAACTTTGAATGTCATATTTAGTTATATCGAATCAACAGCCTAAAAAATAAATATCAAGCTTCTAGCTGTAAAAATGACGATACTTCCATACAACTTTTCAACCCCCCTTACAATCCTTTACAACCCTTTTTACGCGTTAAAAAGTAGCCTATGTCTTTTTTCAGCCTCTAGACTATCTGTGTACCAAATTTCATTTAAATCGATTCAGTAGTTTTGGCGTGAAAGCGCGACAGACACACAGACAGAGTTACTTTCGCATTTATAATATTAAGTAAGGATTGTATATATTCTATGATCTCAATCTTACTACTTTGTACCAAAAGACCTCAAATCTGATATAGTGTTTCGATTTTTATAACTCTATGGTTAATCGCACTGTTTTTTCGAACTTGGCGTCGAACTTCTATTCTCATTTTACGCGGAAAATAAAAAAAAAACTCCCCACCATAAACTGTTATAAATTGCTTTTTAATTAACATATTTAACTGTTTGTCTTAACTTTAAGAAACGTTTTGATATTGACAAGTGATTACTGAATATTTATAATTTGGCCGAAGCCATGATGACTCATAGCAAATTCCTGTATTGCCCTCTTAAAGCAATAGACGTTAACACACATTTAGTGAGTTCTAAATTGATATACTTTATGTAAAATGAGTTTGTTTAAAATTGTATTTTTATAACAAGCTCTTTTGCCCATACACAAAAAATCGTCTCTGTGCTGTTGACCGTTGAAAAGTTCCTTTATCTGGAGCTAACCCTGGACGTCGATTCAGGTCATGCTTTCCATAAAAATCCGTAGCAAGCGCGCGTCGAACGCGCGCTTTGAGATTTTCGTTCAAACGCGCGTTGGGAGGGCGTCAGCCGCGCGCATCGAGATTCTCGAGATTCTCGAAGCGCGCGGCTGACCTGCTGCTGCTGGGCTGCGCTTGATCAGAGACGCGCGCCTTGCATGTGTCGAGATACATGCACCACCATATGGTTGTACATTTGACCGCACGCTTTGGTGTAGAGTGGACACACATTTCAACCAAATGGAGACAGATCACTTTGACACAAATTAACTTTCGAGATTTCGATCGCTCGCTCGCTGGCCAATTCGCGCTTCACCAAGCAGCCTAGATGTTGTGTTGTTGGGTGACGCGGATAAACTGACAACCCTAGCGTACACGAAAGAGCACATTTTATGCGACAGAGAGAGAAGACATTCTACATATTTGCGCACCTAAACGCCAGTTTTATTTGACAGTAATTCTGTATGGTAGTACCATAGTTGGGCACAAGACCGTTAATCCGTTAATCTTTAATTAACGAAGTTAAGATTTCGAGAAACAGATTAACTTTTGAGTTAAGTAAAAGTTGTTAATGGACTCATTAACTTTCGTTAAAACAATTAAAGTCCGTTAAACGTTAATTAAGTATCTACTATTTACCAGAAGGACCGCGCGGCTTATGTCAGATAGATAAGTAGCGTTTGATTTGTATTTAGTCTCTAAATAATTATGTATTATTACAAACTCCAAGGTTAAACCCTTATTTTAAGAATTTTTCATGTCCTGGATTTTATGAACTTCCATAGCCCATACCAACATTTTTTTATGTGTAACTCACTAACGCAACGAGATATAAAATGCAATTTCTACCGCGAGTTGACGATTAACGTCAACTTTCGTTAAATCTTTCGAAATGTAACGCTTTATCGTTTAACGAAGAAATCTGCGACGAAGATAATATGGAGTACTATTATCTATTCTTTCCTTTGAGTCGGTCATGTCCGATGGGTTTTTGGCAGCGGGAAATTAAGGCCCAACTCAATTACATCGTCGGAGTGACAAGTAGCGCCCACGCACAACTCATAGACAATACAGGCACTCGAACCATTCGAAAAGGTCAATGGCTCTTTGCTAGCAAACGTGCTAAAAACATAAATATCAACAAAAATATTAATTATCTCAAGGTTTTTACCTTATATATTAATAAACATTTACACAGTCCTTTGTTCCAGACGCTATTATTGAGGAAAATTAAACGCTAAATGTTTCTAGTCGCACGGAAAAAATGTTTTAGTGTGAACTTTGGCGCCTCCGTGCGTTTAGAATGAGTTTATTACGACACAAAATTGGCCCTGCAATGGAGCCGTAAAAACAAACATTACATACCGCCCGCGCGCGTGTTAAAGTATAGATTTAGTGCAGTAAATGACTAATACGGCAACAGCATTGATAAGTATAAACAGGCCTTTAGGTCAACACTCGTAGAATTGTAAGGTGCAGCGGCCCTAAAATACATGCGTCTCTCTCACACTAGTGCCGATGAAAGACATAGTCATAGAGATAAACGGGTTTAACTTATCTTTGTGTCTTGCATGTTAGGACTGGGTATGGTCGAGCGCGGCGCAAGCTTTATTTCTAATGAATACATATAAAACAGTACCGTGACTCACTTATAGACAACGCACAGCCTAAGCGGGTGCTCCTAGACGTTTGAAATTTAGAGGAGATATTCCTCGAGTACCCTAGAGGTGCACTAAGGAGGGATTTTTTGAAATTCCATCCCTAAAGGGGTGAAAAGGGGTGATAAAGTTTGTATGGAAAATACCGCGGGTGAAGCTGTGGTGAGTCCTCTAGTAATATTATAAATACGAAAGTCTCTTTGTTGGTTTATTTGGTTTGTTTGTTTGTAATTTTTTCACTCAATTTTGTCCCTCAAATTACGGGCTCTTATCGGGCACGCACGAACTTGCCGTTGATTAAAGTTTTAGTCCCTATTTCACCCTTTTAGGGATAGATTTCTTTAAAAAAAACTAGCTTATGACCTTACCCAGAGCTCGAACTATCGGTTCAGCAATTTTAGCAGTAAAGCCGCACGAACTTCTCGTAAAATTAATTTTCCAGTCCCAAATTCCAACCTTTTAGGGATTTATTTCCTTTAAAAAACGTATCCTATGTCCTTAGGCAGGGCTCAAACTATCTCCATAGCAAATTACATAAATATCGGGTCAGCGGTTTGGCCGTGAAAACGTAGCAGAGCTACTTTCGCATTATAATTATGGGTATGGATAACCACTTCAATTCCCGGCGTGACCCTGAGACCAGGTTTTAGCGAATTCGCTGTTAGGAAGAACCTTGATTTTGGCTTGTCGGCAATAATTTCCGTGAGTAAATAAATATATCTGAACGTGACTAGAGAGACTTCATAGTGTTCTCTATACTATATTTGATAGTTTTTCATATTCGTATATTTGTATTATTAGGACATGAAATTTTATATTTCAAATTATTTCTTTTGATATTTGGAGACCTTACATCTCCATCTTTATACTTGACCGTGGAGACTGTCTACACCTCCATTTAACCTAGATTAATCGATTTAGATGTTTCTTTGTTTCAATTTTTATTTTTATTATTATGACCCTTAGAGACTTTATACATCTCTAAGTGACTTAACTTTTCCAGACGCGGAGACTATACATCTCCCTTATTAGTTATTTATTAGAATTCATTTGTACCCATTAGGTTTTTATGTTGCAAATTTTGTTTTAGTTTCTAGATAAAACTGTATTGCTAAAGTTGAAAAAAGACTTACTGCTGAGTTTCTTGCGGCGTTTCTTCTCAGCAGATGTCACCTTTCGAAGCGCTGGTAGATTCAGACATGTAAAAGAGCCCAGGTGGCCTACTTGCAAAATAAATATTTTCATTTTCATTTTCAATAATATATCATCACGTCTATTCACGGAAGGGATAGTCGAGTTTAGCAAAGTCAATAATCATGATTTATTACAGTGTATTATTTTCTGTAAACGCCCCACTGTGGCCCTGTTACCGCACCGTTACTAAAAAAGTTAACTTCGTTAAACGTTAAAGCGTTACATTTCGAAAGATTTAACGGAATTTAACGTTAATCGTTAACTCGTGATAGAAATTGCATTTTATATGCGGTTGCGTAAGTATTTTTCCTAATAAAAAATGTTGGTGGGTATGTGCTTTAGAAGTTTAGGCAGGCTATGACACATTAGTAAAAATAGGGTATCGCATTAGAGTTTGTAATAATACCTATTAGTTAGAGGTCAAATTTATTTGTATATATTTATCATTGAAGTAACACAGGGCGTCTTTTCGGGAACGTCTAAGTGATACTGCAGCGACCCGCGAGCGAGACTCGCACCTCGCTTGCTCGCGAGTCGCTTCAACGTCACTATGTTCGCGTTCCCGAATAGAGGCGCAGGATACCTTTCTGATCGATCACACCTGTGGAACTTGCTCTCATCCCTTCATCAACTAGAAAATAGTTGATTATCATCGGACGGCAGAACAGATTTTCTTGAATCATAGCTAAGAATACTCAATTAAGTCACATTTCAAAAAATCTGAATCAAAATCGGTAAACACGTTAAACTTACAACACCCCTCTGTTTGCGTGGGTGTAAAATTGTCAAAAGTCATCCCAATTTGACAGCTTTATACCGATAAAACATTGTAATGTGTTTTAGTACGAAAAGTCAAGACCAAGTCTTGACATTTGTCCTTGCGCTGAATTTGACTGTCATGGCCTACTGCATATGCTTAGAAGGTCATTGCTCTGTTATCCTTAAGGGACATGATTAAATGTCTTAATATAGAAAACCTGATTACAAGAAAAACATAACAATGTTGACTGAGGTGTGATTCTCTAAAGTCCCTTTCACATTGCGGGCGTAGCAGAGCGCGGCGCGACCGTAGCGCGACGGCATATGTTGTCTTGTACTGGAAGTAGTAACAGACGTCACGCGTTGCTTTAAGGGGCCCGTTTGGACTAGTTTTTCGGCAATTTATTGCTGCAATTCGGGCTCTCCTCAAAAGTTTCCATTCAAACTTTTTGTCCCCTTTAATTATGTAGGTATTTTTTTGGGGATAGTCAGAATTGCAGCAGTAAATTGCCGAATAACTAGCTCTTTTACGAGCCCCTTTATTGACTTATTACTTTATTTACATTACATCGCTTTATTACTTTGTAAAATTTCTATTAAGTACCTAACTAATTTTATTAAAGTTTTTATATATGAATAGTGGACCCGTCACAGCTTCGCCCGCGGTATTTGCCATACAATCTTTATCACCTCTTTTCACCCCTTTAGGGATGGAATTTCAAAAAATCCCTCCTTAGTACACCTCTAGGGTACTCGAGGAATATCTCCTCCAAATTTCAAACCTCTAGGACCCCCGGTTTAGGCTGTGCGTTGTCTAGAAGTGAGTCACGGTACTGTTTTATATGTATTGATGTAAAAGCAATGTATGATTTGGAAAGATGAATTTCTACTCAGTTTCTTGCACTGCTTCTTCTCAGTAATGATGATATACTTAAGCAAATAAATTTGATTTGATTTGATGGTCCTGTCCGAAGCGCTGGTAGATTCATTTTATTTTATTACTTATATGATGTGACGAGTAATGGAGCCCACAGATGGCCTACTTGCGCAATGAACGATTTGAATTTGAAGATTCAGGATTAGCTCCGAATAAAGGAACTCTTCAACGAACATGCACAGACACGAAATTTTCTGTACGAGTTGTTATAAAAATTCAAATTAAAAACAACTATATTTTGTTTTCATGTACTTTCCTTCAACCTATGTATTTGTTGCATCTCTGCGACCATACCTTAATAAAATATTAGGTATATTAAAAAGCCGTTAAGTTATTTAATAATGTTCCTTTCTAGATTGAAACAGTTACTTTTCATTCAAGTATTACATCCGGGTTACACTTTAAGGTCATTTTAGCGGTTAAAATAACTTGTTTTTAAATCCAGTAAGTTTCCATTCACAGTTATTTTTGCAATTTGACAAGTTGACAGATACCCGTTACTTGACAAAAATAATGCAAAAATCAAATATGTATGACATGTTTCGTATTGAAACCGTGTTCTTTTATAGTCTTTTTGTAATATTATAGTAAGAGTCAGTGAGTGCGTCTTCGTCCTCGTGTAATTCGAATATTGTTATTCCCTCGGGAACTTTTGTCTTTTCCGGGTACCTCATAAGTCATAAGTAAGTATTTATAATTTATAAGTCACGCCGTATTAAAATAAAATAGCCACTTTTTTCATAGGACACAAAGGATAAAAAGATACTTAGGTATATGTTAATCCATGGTATAAGCTATCTCCATTCCAAATTTCATCTGAATCCTTTGAGCCCTTTCAGCGTGAAGACGTGACAAACATACACACTCACCCACTCAGAAACTATCGCATATAAATGAGACATAATATTACTGTGATTTAGGAACCACTAGCCGCACCGCCACGCTTCGCCCGCGATTTTCCAGTACAAACTTCGAACCCCTATTTAAACAAGGGCATAGCAAGGGGACCTGGCCCACCCCAGAACCCTTCTGGCCCACCCTACAACCCTTCTAGCTCACCCAAGAACCTTTCTGGCCCACCCCAGAATTGAAACGGATAACTTAATTAAAACTAGGTACAAAAATCATTACTACGCGCTTACATTTAAATAATAATAAACAATGACAAATAATAAATAATAATAAACATTTATATGCGACACACACGTAACTAGAATAAAAGTGAGGAAAAATATATCACCCCCTTACGGGGTGGGTTTTCGGGAAATCCTTTCTTATTTGTCCGCCAAATTTCAATAAGTTTTTTAGCACCTGATATTTAATGAATGTCAGTGAATTCATAACAAATAACTTTTATAGTGGCGGCACTATAGTTTTCAGTTTTTATATTACTAATTTAAATAACCACTTTAATACACTAGACTCTGACATCTTCATCTAGAGTTTTTTTGATGCATCATTCATCAACGAAGGTTTTTCCAAATACGTATAAACTAATCAAATAGTTATACCAAAGTTAGCGCCCGGCCGGCCATTTTGTTTGAGATAGAACTTAACTGGTATTTTAATGGCCGACGTCGATAAAAGTTACAAGTCATCATTAATTGAACATTTGAATATGAGGATGGAGTTACCAGTGTGATACCTATAAGAAATATTATTAAGACTAGAAATAAGCACGGCTTTACTCACGATTTATTGTCAGAAATAGTCCGACATGTTTCGAACTCATATGATTTCGAGCTCATATAAAAGCCTGTCGGCGTCGGGCTTCTAACAGACTCTCGTTAGTTATCCCCTTCTTACGGCCCTAGATGCACAATGTACTATAAATCCAGCTCAATTATAAGACTACGACCGAACTGGGTCAGGACCAGAGTTGGCTTTATAAATACCAAGTCTCCATAAAGTGTCCGGCTGTAAGTTTTATTATAGCGGTGACAGTTATGGGTGGATGAAACAATTATTATTTGTCATAATGAAGGTTGATTGCAATCTTCATATCGCAATAAAGTGGATTTAAGAGGCTTTCCGAGCGAAGGTTCGCAAACAAGCGAATTTATCGATACATTTAATTCAATCAAGTGGTTCCGTGAGCTGTAGACCTCGCGATCGACAAACTTAACTTTGCCGTTGGAAAATTGTTATCCCCCGAAAAACAGACATAGGACGCGGTAATTCCAAAAAAACCCATATCAGCGCCATTTTGAAAATAAAATCTAATTATGGCCCAGACCTTTGGAAGGCGTACTATGGCGTGTCACATATCAAATGAAAGAGCTCGCTATGCAGATCTTAAATATGTTTTTTCATAATTTTAAAATAAGTGGTTTTGAAGTTGTTTAGGAAAATAGACGAATTAACCATTATCTCCGAAACTACTGGGCCTAAAATTTTGAAAAAAATACAAAAGAATTGTTCTTTTCCTATATATTACAGGAAAACCTATAAGAAGTCCATGATATTTAAAGTAACATAGGAAATTTCAGATAATCATGTACGGAACGGAACCCTCTCTACGCGAATTTAACTCGCACTTGGTTTTTTTTATCCCAGATCGTCAAATGATAACCTAAACAAAAATTAAGGAATGAGGTATGTTTGTAATTATCTTTTCTACGTGTTGTTGTCGGCTTTCATAAACATTTCCCTTGACCCTGTATAAGTAATATTGTTTATATTTAGCCCTTATACACATACACATACATATCATCGCGCCCGAAATCCCTAATGGGGTGGGCAGAGCCACAAGACTACTTGTGGCCACGTTCGATTAATTAGTCCTAAGATGGTATGATGAACCGTATGGTGACAGGTGATCAGCCCATCGCCCATACAAATACTCCACCATGTTGCAGAGGTCCCGTCCCTTAGTCGACTTTTACGACATGCCAGGATGATAAGCATCTGCACGCATTCTATGCTATTTCTTCACTCCAGCAGCAGAGGAGTTAGCCCTTATAGTTACTGTATTTGCTTAAATGTAAGATGTGATGTTTCTTCACGCCTCTGCTGCACTGGGAGTGAAGAAATAGCATAGAATGCGTGCAGATGCTTATCATCCTGGCATGTCGTAAAAGTCGACTAAGGGAAGGGTCCTCTCCAACATGGTGGACTATCTGTATGGGCGATGGACTGACCACCTGTCACCATACGGTTCATCATACCATCTTAAAACTAATTAATCGAACGTGGCCACAAGTAGTCTTGTGGCTCTGCCCACCCCATTAGGGATTTCGGGCGTGATAATATGTATGTATGTATGTATGTAAGATGTCGGGTGTGATTCTCTAAAAATAACACTTCGTTCATGAACTCGCCGGCGAGCGTAGCTTGACCCGTCATTGCGTATAAACCACATGTTCGTGTGTGCCTTCGACCTTGGTCGTATTTCAATGCCCAATGGACATAGGCCCCTAACTCAGCATAATGCCTACGAGAGCGCGGGTGAATTTATAATTGTCAGGGAAATGAATTTGAAATACCATGGTTGCAATAATTATATATATTTTATTCTATTCATAATTAAACAAAGTTATGGTTAAGTTCTAGACCGTGTGGTTTTCTAGAAATATATTATAATGTTCTTTGTGATGCAAATGAGTCACACGACGTCTTGGTAAAACCTTGCAGAAAAAATCCTGATTAAAATATAAATTATAACATGTTATGAGCGTAATATTTTCCTATACGGATCCAAGTTTAGTTATTTTCGTTAATCTTTAAAAGATTAGTTAAATTAATAATTTCGTGAGACATTATGAATACTTGAAAAACTTTAAAAGATTTAATGATTATTCGTAGGTGAATATTCAAGTCAAAGATTAAAACCGTTAGATACGTCATGACACCGAAAATTTTGGCAATATTTCTGATTATACATGTTGCGTTGACAGAACGTCGACATCCTTTTTGAGGGTTCCGTACTCAAAGGGTAAAACGGGACCCTATTAATAAGACTCCGCTGTCCGAACCGTGATAGTTAGACAGTTGAAATTGGCACAGATGATGTATTTCTGTTGCCGCTATAACAACAAATACAAAAAAACAGAATACAATAAATATTTAAGTGGGCTCCCATACAATAAACGTGTTTTTTTTGCAGTTTTTATAGATAATGGTACGGAACCCTTCGTGCGCGACTCCGACTCGCACTTGGCCGGTTTTTTTCGTATTTATGCATTTATATTGAGCCTTATTTTTCCCTGTTGCTTCGTTCAGATTTGCATCAATTGCAAATGAGCGACCGCTCCTTTTACGATTGACGTTATTAATTTTTTACTATAAATAGGTTCACCCTTGGTTTTAATCTAACCTGTGCCGTCTGTGCTGTGAATCATAACCACTCAAACGCGTTAATCGTTTCGTCCATAAGGAAATTACGCTTTTACGCAAACGCGTTCAAGACGTTTGCTGTGACGCAAACTTACACCAAGGCAACCCCCTCTGTTAGCGCGTTTAGACGGATAGTTACATTTTATTCGTAGATTTTTCGGCTCCTTGAGAGTAGGAGGTGGAGATTTCAAACACCCACTGTAATTTTATTTAGTTATTTAATCTTCATAACACAAACTTATTTTTATTAATACGATTATTTTAGTTTTTTTGTTTACGCACTAGCGCTGGGATAACCGAATAATTTCGTTTCTCATACACAAAAACCGATTAAGTAAACTAGACCGGTTAGATATAAAATTTAATAATTCCTCAATTAATAATAATAACGAGATAATTAGTATACTGTTAAAATAAGAATTAAACGGGAAAGTTTGTACAACAAACATGTGGTTAACTTTCGATAGTGTAATTACTTTATTCACTAGAATTTTTACAAAATCGAGTAAAGATTTTGTTGGACAGCTATCTTTGTAGGAAACGATTTATTTTTCAAACTAAATGAACACTTTTTCAGCTGAAAGTACCATTTAAGAAGAGGTACATTATCCGATGTCAAAAAAATATAAGCCGATAACTTACAGTTATTTTTTTTACAATTTTTTTCGTTCGGTAAGTCAGCGAATATATTATTTTTTTCTTTTGAAGCGTCAAGAATCTAACCTACACTTAAGGCTTAAAAGTATTGGAAATGACCGCCCCTATGTCCTTGTTTGATTTGATCCATACTTTCAAGTACACCTTGAAATTGACTACGGAGCTGTAAAGTGGCAGCACTGTTTGGAAAAGCTAAGAACTGTCATTGGTGTTGCCAATTTTTACCTTTATAATGCGGTGGATTATTTTATAAAATAGTACGATGGAAACAATGTGTTTATACCAGTGATGTTATTCGCAACAGCGCGAACTAACATCAAAAAACTGAAGACAAAAAAATTACAATATCCAACTATTATAAGTAGAAAAATAAAGCGTATAAAAACACAGAGAGGTTCCTTATTACCAGTCACCAACAATTAAAAATATAAGCTACATAGAGCAATTAAAATAACGCTTATTTAATGACCTTTAGTTGTATATATTAACTGTAATGTTCTTGTAAATAGCAACCGGTTCATAACCTACGACTGGAACCCACTAATAAACATACTTACGCTTTGTGTTTTTAATTGATTCAGCGCAACAGGTTTTCAGATACAATTAATTAAGTCTATGAAAACTTATATTTGTTTTTCATTTAAACTTTTGCAAAATACAGTTGTGTGGCTTATATTGAAAAATATATTTATCTACACCCATACCATAAAACCTCCATTGTTTAATCAAAAACCATAGGCCACCATTTTGACAACCAATTAGGAACCATTTCCTAAGCGATATCGCTTAGGTAATATCGAAGTACCTGGTTGACCTTGTTTTTTTTTTTTTGGCACGCCCTGTTTTATGGAATTTTATGTGTTGATAAAGGGCTCCCAATAACAGTTGTTCTCACAAAAGAAGGAACTTGAAAAAAAGGGAAACAGATAATCTTCTGTACTCGAACCGGGGTCTTCTGGTTTTGGCACCGCCCGTTTGCCCATCTGAGCTATTATAACCTTGCAGATGGTAGCGAAATTTACCTTCGTATTCTAATGATATTGTAGCAGTTTTTCATTGCCTAAAAACACGGATAAAACGACGTTTTCTAAAAATTAAACGAAGCTAGATCGATGTATCGCCCCCGAAACCCCCTGCATACTAAATTTCATGAAAATCGTTAAAGCCGTTTCCGAGATTCAGATTACATATATATATATATATATACAAGAAAGTGTCCTCTACTGCAAAAGGAGTGAAGAAATATCATAGAATGCGTGCAGATGCTTATCATCCTGGCATGTCGTAAAAGTCAAACTAAGGGACGGGTCCTCTCCAACATGGTGGACTATCTGTATGGGCGATGGGCTGATCACCTGTCACCATACGGTTCATCATACCATCTTAGGACTAATTAATCGAACGTGGCCACAAGTAGTCTTGGGACCATTAGGGATTTCGGGCGTGATGCTATGTATGTATGTACATACAAGAATTATTCGTTTAAAGGTATTAGATTAGATAGATATGTTGTACTCATTAAATGTATTGACACTAGGCTAAAACACTTAACTTACTCGTTTGCCAGTAAACGTCAATATTAGAAGACAATAGTTATGTCAATTGTGTAATATGTATTTAACCTCATTGTTAGTAAGCATATTAAAACCAATTGTTTTTGCATATTGAATTCGCATATTTTGTATTAATTACAGTGCAATAATAATAAAGAATCAAGAAACAAATAATAGCTTAGCAAAGTTATCTAGTCAGTTGGCCAAATTATGAACTAATATTGCGCAATACTAAGTTTAAGGATACATTTAATGACAGCGACATAGTTAACGGCAAAGCTAACTTTGTTGTTCCGACATTTTGTTGATACCTTTTAAAACAAAATGGCGTCGTTATTTACAGTTTAACACCAATACTGGACATTAATATGTTTTTAGGTAATCTATACAGCATTCAATAGCATTTGTATTAAAGCGTTGTATCGTAGGTTCGTAGGTACTAATACTATCCTATCCTACGAATATAAATGCGAAAGTTGGTGTATGTGTGAGTGATATGTTTGTTACAACTTAGCTTGATATATACAGGGTACTTTTTATTCCAGAAAATTTAAAAGTTCCCGAGGGATCAACTATAATTTTCAATTTATTATTATTATCAATTAACTGACAATACTAGTGGCTCCAAGCTCCGTAAGCTGTAGACGTCGCGACAAACTAACCTTTGCGGTTGGAAAACAGTCATCCTCATACATCGACATAGGTCGCGGTCAGTTTACCAACACCGCGAATAAGTTTGTAATCGCAAAAACCCCCATACTCCGCCATTTTGAAAATTTTTCGAAACACTGAATTGACATAAAGAACTATATTTATAGAACCTGCTCACAAAATTTCACGAGAATCGGTTGTCAAATGCGAGCTGTAGAGGAGAACAAATGGACAGACATCGGCCGGACATACGAAAGCATTTTGGCCCAATCTAGAGAGGATACTTCACTCGCTCGGTCGATTACGTTCTCCGTAAGTGTAAGGTGGATTCATCCATACTTGTTTTATTTGGTATACAAGTTTCTAACCTCAAAATGTGTAATTTTTGGGTTATACAGCTGTTTTATCCTAAATAAGGCAAACCTAGGCTAAAAATTGGAATAATGACGTCTAAAATATTGTCTCCGGTTCCTTTTTTTGCAAAGAAACAGCAGTTTTAGCCAAAAAAGGTGCATTTTGAGGTTAGAAACTTGTTTACCAAATAAGACAAGTATGGATAAATCCACTTTACGTTTGCTACTTATATATGTCAGTGGTTTGATTCTCTAGCGTTCGCAGTGCGCAGCGCATAAACGAAACTATTAATTTAGTCTGTAAAGATAAGGCAATACGGTCCAAATTCGAATGTTCGCTCCGCTGATCGGCCACTGCGCACGCTAGATAATCATGGCTGATAACGAATGTCGCTTCTTCACCCAATGTCAATTATCTTTGCCAATATAGGCTAAGGTGAATGACTTATGACTTTTATATTCTTAAAGTATGCAAATTGGTATAATTACTATCAATTTTGAAGGTTGTTGTTCATCTTCCAATTATCATTTAACCGTTAACTTGTGAAGTTGAGTGAAAGAATGTGGTGATATAATCGTGTGAAATGACACCGGGGTTTTTTTTAAAGGTTAATTATTAATCAGATAGTCAAGTTATTTTTAGCATGTGACTCAGCGGTCGGACTGTTGGAAAAAAGTCAAGATAAAATGGGTATTTTTGATCGATACTTAAGGGTAAACTTAAACGCGGGTCATGCGCGGAGCGGGGCGAAAGCGGCCCGCTCTAGTGTCACAGGAACTTAAATGGAATGGAAGCAAAACTATCGTCTATACACAATAGAATATAATACAAATACTAGCACCATATTAATCATTTTTGACCTATACTTAAGGCTTCCAGGCACCGAAACGCGGAGCGGGTCGGAAGCGGCCCGCGACAGTGTCAGACGAACTCAATTGGAATGGAATGATATGCCTGGCGCAGCGCCGCACTTGACAACTACTGCCTCCCTCGTACCACGAAAATCATTGCGCGCGGCGATAAGCGACGCCCGTCATACAGTTTGCGATAGGTAAGCGACAGTCGCTATTTCGAGACGATATCATATTTATCAACGATCATCGATATCATATTTGGGGTCCTAGTGTCGAAAGTCGAAAAAGTGTGACATTTAGTTATATAGCTTATTCTGACTTCAACAAGGTATATAATTAAATGTCACACTTTTTCGACTTAACCCCTTTTTCACTAGGACCCCAATTATAAAATTATAAGAAAAAAGAAACCTAGTCAGCTAAACAAAACAAAAAAAATAAGAGTAAAACACGTACGAATCGGGAAAAAGAATGAACAGGCGTGTGCTCTTGAATAACATTTTGTTCATGAACTCGCCGGCGAGCCGAACTTGACCCGTCAGTGCGTATAAGATACATGTCCGTGCGTCTCTTCGACCTTGGTCGTATTTCGACGCAGGCGGCCACGGTTATAGGTACCTGACCCCGCATAATGTCTACGAGCGCGCGGGTCAATTTATGATTGTGAGACGAAAATCACAAGATTTGTTTGACAATAACAGATACTCACCCTACTTAAGAGTGTGAACTTTTCATACAAAAGGTGATAACGATTTCCACCCTTTAAATGTTAACCGATGTTCACCAATTTTTGATAGGTTGTCAGTTGGAACAAAATCTAAGTCTATACGTTTTGATTTTTTCACTATAATCAATAAATTCAGTTTTATTGTGGTCTCAGTATTCTCATCCAAAAGTAATTTCAGCATTATTTGACTTTGTTGATCTTTAATCAAAGTTCAAAAAACGCACAGACCTAGATTTTGTTCTGACTGCCAAACTATCGAAAATTGGTCAAAATCGGCTCACATTTAAGGGGTGGAAATCGTTATCGCCTTTTGTATGAAAAGGGTGATTTTTGCCTTTGGTTCACAGTCCTCTCATACTGCAAAATTTCACGAATGGGGGAATTCGGGTCACGGTAAACTAGCTTACGCCGTATTATTGTCGTAACTTGTCATTTCTATGTCATACATTCTAGACATAACTTGGACACTAGGTCTAGAATTAACCAAAAGACCTGCCCACAGCCGTCAGCAAAGGAATTTTCCCTAAAAGCCTACGTCAATACATGATTGTTATTGTTTAGATGTCATTTGCCGACCGGTATTTATGCACGTTTCCACTGTTGCTTTAAAAAATAAAAGTGGCAACTGGGAATTCCCAGTTGTAGCCTTGGAAAATAAGTGAAACTTTTCCGGGTGCGAGACGGAACGAAATCAGGCCCCCAATTCTCGGTGCATTCGAGATGATGTCGATGGCGAGATTAAACGTCAGATTCATACAGTTGTGTCAAACGACTGTATGCACTGACGTTTAATCTCGATTGTGAGATAATCTCGAATGCACCGAGAATTGGGGGCCTGCTTCGTCCGCGTTCGATTCGGTTATACCTAGTTATTCCCTCGGGAAATTTATTTTTCCGGGATAAAAGTTATATCCACAATCCTATTCGACCTAAGGTAACTCTGCATACCAATTTTGCGCGAATTTTGTGAACGCATTTTAGTGCAATGGGCAAAAAAGATTGTAATAAAAATTCAAATTTAAATAGAAATCTTATTGAAATTGCTGTTATTGTACAGATATTGTATATTTTATGGGCCGCCGTCGCCTGTTTTAAATAAATAAACGGATACAACGGCATTATTATTAATTAATCCGATAATAATAGCACTGTTATAAACCGTTAAAACTCGTATTACCGCGGAAACGCGCGCGCCCTCAATTAAGTGACTGTGTGGTGCGCAAACCTGTACGCCATAATTGTATCTAGTGACGTACAGAATAAACCACATTTTCCTATGTATAATATCGTATGAGAACAAAGATACTCCTAAATATAGTCCATGCGGAAATATAGCAAAATGCCAAGGATGCCGTTCGCATTGATTTAAGAGGATTGCGAACCTACGGCTTTTCCTACAAAAGGCGATAACGATGCCCCCTTAAATGTTAACCGATGTTCACCAATTTTTGATAGGTTGTCAGTCGGAGCAGAATCTAGGTCTATACGTTTTGATTTTTTCACTATAATCTTTAAATTCAGTTCTATTGTGGTTTCAGTATTCTCATACAAAATGAGGTATGTGGGTCGTCGCGGCAGTAAATCGGTCACTGGCTCAGCATAATGCTGTGGTGTCAGACACCCGCAGCGCTGATGTTTAGCCGGCACCGTCTGTAGCAATCGGAGCGCTATACAAATACACTAAGCACTCATAACTACACAAAACTACTTGGATAAATAAGTGGTATATGTATATAAGAATAAATATTGTTACTGTGACTTTTGAAAAGACTAAAATGCACTACTCGCAAACTGGGCCAGTACTCCCTAGTTCCTCTCGCTATGATAGGAAGCCTGCGCCCAAAATTGGGACGTAAATAGTTATTAGTAGTAGTAGTGTATTCTATGTATTTCAGTATTTATTTCTCTATATACCTAAGTATGTATATCGTCGTCTGGTACCCATAACACAAGCCTTTAGCCTCCTCCGGCCCAAGCTAAAATATGCATTTTTTATTTTCCGCCCAGTGTCCAGCAAAAAGGACAATATATTTTTTGGCCTTGCGGCCCACAACTTTCGACAAGCTTTTTTACATGATATAATGAAGATGGAATTTTTATATTTTTTTGGGGATATATTGGTGTAATACGTTGACCATTTTCACCACGTTGGATCTGATATTTTTGGTTCCCTAAAAAGGACATTGGGCTTATAATGCATAATCAGCTGATTTATGTTTGTGTATTATAATAGACATTGGGCTGCTAATGCAATAATTAGCTGATTTATTTATCGCTGTAATGAGAGACGTTAGATGCTAAAAATCACTGCATCTTTATTATCATTTAGATAAATAAAAAATAACGGCCAATTTATTCATAATCTAGTCATATTCACTATTTTAGGAACTTAAGAAACAATGAAATTACAAAAAAGAGATGAAAAAAAAACCGCTTCGAAATATGAATGCTGGGATAATTGTTCCAGGTAGTTTAACAGCAGTTCTGTTGCTATTGATGACAGTCATTTGAAATAAGTCGTCATTGATACATTGCTGGATATAATCCATCCTTTCATATTCTCCTGTATCTGCATTCAAATAAGCAGGTTGTGTTATGGTAGGTACATTCAGCGGAAATTCTTTTTCCATCCAAGGTGGGTTTCCTGGAGCTGCATCGATATTCCTTCTATTCCTTATTCAGAGTCTCGACTTCCTCCCAGGGCCTCATTCTTGGCCGCGTCCCCGACCGCTATCTCTGCCCTGGTATCTTCCGCAACCTCGTCCTCTACCCCGGCCCCTTCTTCAACCTCGCGTTGTTGCGTTTCTCTGCCTTTGACTTGTGCGGCACCAAGAGTCAACTCAACTCTTGGAGGTTATCTTCCTAGTATTCAGTTTTGGACTTGGTTTCTTGATATTGATTTGAGTCAATCGATTCTGGATCACTTACCGCAAGATGTCGTTCTTGTGGAACCTCTTCCGGACCACCAATATCCTCATATGAAGGATAGAAGTCCACGATGTCAGAATTTTCAAGTAATTGTTCAACATCCTTATCAGTGACCAGTGTAATTAAAATACATCATACAGTAAGGGTTCAGCCCAATGTCCATTAAAATTGACATGAATTTTTGAAGTATCTAGACTACTCAGCTTTTACAATAATCCCAAAAATAATATTGTCATATACAAAAGACTTCCTTACTTTATGGCTACAAATAAGATTATTTTCCTTTAACAACAAGATTACTAACATAAATCACGATGAAAACTCACATCTCCTCCAGTGGGCGCTCATGATGATACGTGGCGGCGGAATGACGAGACACTATTAATCGGTAGAGAGTATGGCTGCTCACCTCGATGTCAATATCAATAACCAATAGGAATAAAGTAAACGAAAAACAATATGGCGCGAAATTTAAGTTTCAGACGCGACAAACAAATATGTCCTTTATAAATGACACTGGGAGGAAAATATATGTTTTTTACTATAATGCTTGGGCTGCAACGCCTAAAATAAATTGTCCTTTGTAAGTAACACTGGGCCGGACGAGGTTAGAGCTGACTTTGGGACTGGATCGATTTGTGTAAAAATTGTCCCCTGATTTATTTATTCATTTATTTAAATAGGCCTATGACACGGACGTATATAAGGGGGGGGGGGGGGCGGTTTAGGGCGTCCTAGCCGCAAAAGTTGCACGCAACAAGAACGAACGATTGAGATTTTTTTTATTATGATGATGATCATGATGATGAAGAACCTATTAAGTGTCAATGCAATTGGAGTCCATTAACCTCTCGGTCTATATATCTACCTATTACTAGAGCTACCCGGAAAATATAATAATTAACTAACTAGTGTAAGACGTGCGATACATACCTAATAAGGCGTCATGACGATAGATTAATTATTATGGGAATTAAGTAGATGCAATTCTAAAATGTCGAGAAAAACCTAGAAATGCCGTACGCACATTATCTACGTACATAGCTAAATGGTCTCATGTCGTAGTTTTAAAAGAAGTTTACTATGAAGTTACTTTTATGAACTAGAACCACAGACCAAATTTCCTAAAGACACCGCTTAGCCTCACTTTTACTAGCAAATAAAGCTGCCAAACTTGCGGGGCGCGCAGGGTTTTTAGAGCGCTGCGATTGGTGCGTTCGAGGTGATGCGCTCCGCGCGACCCCCTGTAGCCCCGCCATTTGTTGCCATTTGGTCACAACGCTTGGCAGCGGGGGTCCCCGGCTATGCGGAGTCTATTATGGTCTGTGACTAGAACATAAAAATGCACTAAAGGCCACCTACACCCACCATAAAGAAGAACTTTACGAGCATGAGAAGAAAAATTTAATTCATCATGACGATATTATAGTTCCATTTCTATTTTAAAATCGTTCCAATGATAAGTTGATCGCTGTTATTGCTGTGTGAATAATAAACTGAAACAAAACTCCGAGAAAACCTACAAATGCAGACATCATGTTTAGAATAGATAGGTAAGATTTATTCGATGAATCAGAACACATTGTGCTCCTAGATAAAAGACTCAATGCCACTGAGTATCGCCGAAAGGATTCCCAGGACAATCAGCTTTGTTTACCGTTGCAGATTATCAATGAATATGCAAATTACTTATCAATACATATAAAACAGTACCGCGACTCACTTATAGACAACGCACAGCCTAAACGGGTGGTCCTAGAGCTTTGAAATTTGATGAGGAGACATTCCTCGAGCACCCTAGGGGTGCACTAAGGAGGGATTTTTTGAAATTCCAACCCTAAGGAGGTGAAAAGGATATTTTGTTACAAAAAATCGGTCAAGATCATGTCAGGCCATGCTCAGTGTACGGTTCCATAGCCATTATTATTGAGTGAATTTCAAAAAAATATATACATAATTAGGGCGTAGTTAAGAAAAAGTTAAAATAGTTCCTCTGTGTTGCAAAAATTATCCACACAATTATATGGCAAATTTTTGGTAACACAGAGGAACTCTTTTAACTTTTTCTTAACAACGCCTTAATAGCGTACAATTTTTTGAAATTTACCCTACTGTGAAAGCCATAGCCATTATCTTCTAGTCAAAGTATTTACGCAATTTTTCATTAGGTATAAACAAGTAAAGTCACTTATAACTCATGACTGAATTAAGCGTAAGTTATTACTTGTGATTATTTTTAGCTTCCATTTATAAAGCGTTTATTTAAGATACAAGATTTTTAGAGTTTTAAGTTTTAGCTCCAACAGAAATGACACCTTTGAAGTCAATATTTCCTAAATCGCCCCCAAATGTAAGAATTGGTCATAACATACTTATGACCAAATTCAGAAGGGCCACTCAAATTGATCTTTAATTAAAGTGACGTTTGAGTGTCGTTATTGTACAGGATGACAACTAGTTGAGGGACATTTAACTATTTAATCACTAATCAAATGCATATGTGGCGTTTCTGAATATGGCCATTACTCGTATAGCAACGAGCTATGCGAAGACATTTAATTCGAGGTTGTATACAAAAAATAGTAGTTTATGCAACGGTTGCATAATGATAGGCCTTAAAACACTAGTGCGGTTTTAATGAAACGAGCCGATAGGCGAGTTTCATAATAAGATCCAAAATTCAAATTATGCAGAGTTGCATACATAACTTTATCTACACACATATTATAAATCCTCCATGATGGGTTCAGAAACAATATTTTCTGGCAACAAGTTATTTGTTGCAATCGTGGCTGCATATTTCCGATATCCGGCGCATTTTCACATCACACACACTCCGAGAAGACTACTTACTATTCATATTTTCAACTAAAATGTAAATTACAAACAACTTTTTCTATTCAATTCAACAACAATTCTACTTTCGTTCAGCAAAACACCAATATGGCGGCAATTCGATCCTCCGTCAAGACCATTTTTTTTTTAAATCATAGACAAGCGAATGAAGTCTCTATTCTCATGTCACTCGAGATCAAATGTCGTTCGGTTTATATTAAAAAAACATACTGAATTGATGTTTCGTATCAATAACTGTTTAATATCTATGGATACTAGAATAGAGACCCACTTGAGTTTTGACAGCCGTTCCAAATTTAATCTCATTTCTTTACTAAAAACGATAAAGAAGTCATATTATTTCTTTATCGCAGCACTGGTTTTTCCTAATTGGTTGTCAAAATGGTGGTCATTTCCTACGGTTTTTGATTAACCAATGGAGGTTTTATGATATGGGTGTAGATAAAACTATTTACTATTACCACTGGTGGGCCGTCTGCCTGTTTGTCAGGCAATTGACATAAAAAAGCCTTTGCATTAGGAGTAACGGAGCTATTCTAACAAAATGAACGAATTTTATGCTTAACCTGTGCGCGGGGCTATACACTCTATAGTAGAAATAAAAAGGTAGTGGGTAAAAATAACCAATCAAACAATCAAAAATAATTTTCGAGAAAAGCTGGCTGTGATATACAGACGAACATGGCGTTTAGCTAGGGTTTAAAAAGAGCAGCAGACTTCTCGGTATTCTTGTGTCATCCATTTCCCTCAAACATTCAGAGACTTAGCATGCTGGGATAATTTGTGAGGAAGTTCTGATGATATCGCTTCGTCAAACCAGCTATTGTAGTCTGTCACTTTTCAGAGAATCTTATGTCATGGTCCGCGTCGTGGCATTGACACTATTTCATATGTAACACGTTTCATTATGTTTTGTGAGGCCCTTCCCGTAATTCCTCAACTGTAGATGGATAGATTTTTTTACTTTTAGCATAGAATTACAAACGATAGAAGGATAGTTTACATACAACTACCCTGACAAAAGTGAAGCAATAAACCGGTGCGCTTTGACATTTGACACTACGGAGCGTGCCGGCGTTTGTATGGATTTGGAGCCATAAATGGCTGCAATTTTGTTGCTTCAAATTGTGCGCGAGAACTTGGTTTCTATCGCGTTATTATTCTAAGGCTGGACCATTTTAATAACTAACGATAGAAAAGTATGTACCTACATACAATGAATGACTCAATTACATTTCTTGATTTTGGCCAACAATAAAATGTAAATCGAAAAATTGTTCTTGGTACAGGTAAAGTGTAATATTGTGAATTGCGTTAATTTGCTGGTCGCCGAAACTTATTACTCATCATCATCATTTCAGCCATAAGACGTCCACTGCTGGACATCGGCCTCCCCCATCGATTTCCAACAGGGCCGGTTGGCAGCGGCCTGCGTCTAGCGTGTTCCTGCGGTCTCTTTTAGGTCGTCTGTCCATTTTGTGGGAGGACGTCCAACGGCTTACCGGTCCGTGGTCTCCATTCGAGCGAGAACCTTTTGGCCCCATCGACCATCTGTTCTGCGTGTTGTGCCCTGCCCACTGCCACTGAACTTGCTAACTCGGTTGGCTGTCGGTAACTTTCGTTTGTCTACGGACCTCCTAATTTCTGATTCGATCTCGTAGAGAAACCCCGAGCATAGCCATCTCCATAGCTCGCTGTGCGACTTTGAGCTTGCTATGAGGCACATATGAAATGCGTAATTGGGAAAAAATTACTAGCGTCTGTTAATTGGAGTAACTTAAAAAGAACATTTATTTTATCGTTTGTACCACTAAAACCTATATCTGGTTTAAGTATTCGCCCGTATGACATTAACACGCTGAAGATACAGTCTATGTGTGTATGGGACAGTCGGATGTTCCACTTTAGCTCCTGAACGACTGGACCAATTTTAATAAATGGGCTATCATATGATTTGTGAAGAGCGTGCGAATGTCATAGGCTATATATTAGTTGGAAGGGTTCGCCATACTAGAAGTTCGGCGTACTAGACAAGCTTATTTCTAGCCTGGTTTCATACCGACTCTTTCCAGAAAAGAAGGGAAGGGGGCTTACTATAGCAATATAATCGGGAGACACCTATTTTAATATATAAACCTGACTGTACACAATTGTGAATGTACTCAGCAAACGTTTAAAGTAAACTTGTCAATGCTCAGGAGTTAATTACCTATTTAGTTTGAGAATACGTACCTTTGACCTTTTATTTTTACTTTATAGAATAATTGACTGTATCGTTAAAAGCAAAGTAAAAATAGCCGTAATACTTACTTCATCAGCAGTTAGGTTGTATTTAGATTGTAAAAGTACGTTAAATTGATCTATTAAACAAACTATCATATTTGTGTTACTAATTGGTTGTATTTTAAGTACTCTTAAAGGTAAATATTGCCAAATACTAGACAACTAAGGTTGTAACTTTGATGTTGTTAAACTATGTTACATTTACCGCATGTTTTGACTTTAAAGTCGTTGACTAATTAGTCGTAAAATAAGTATTTTTAAAGGTATTATGTAAGTGTATTAAACTGAAATATTGACTTATCACATAAATTCATTGACTATGAAATGAACTTGAACAATGTACCTAATCTGTGATACTACCTATAAACGTTATATCTCACAGGTGGATTCTTTATTGGAGTAATAACGAATTTATCTGACAGCTTTTCAGCGTATATATGCCGGTGATAATATCGGATTTTCTCAGTGGAGTTCCTTTTCAAACAGTTTTATAAGACCCTGTACATTCCCAAATTAAATCAAGATATTTAATATTGAATCATCGCACCATTATTAGTAAGTTTGTTTGTATGGTAAGCACGTTAAGCACGTGCATTTCTACGTATCCTCTTAACCTATTCAAATCCAATGACTAATCATGGGATTTTTGATGAATTCCCAACGATTGATTCTCTTTAGTAACGATGAGGTTCTATCAAATTAATGAGTCATTTCGCAATTATCAGTGTAAAACCTTTTGGTTTTCATTGATGTAGGGATATAATGAAACAATGAATCACGTTCGATTGCAAAACAGGGGATTGCGGGTTCGATCCGCGCAAGAATCAGATATTCTTAACATACTTATATGTACTAGCTTCTGCCCGCGACTTCGTCTGCGTAGAAATCATTTACCGCCACAGATCAAATATTCTAAACAAATAAAGCTGCCAAACTTGGAGGGGGGACGTCATAATATGACGTCGTAAGAAATATAGCCTATGACACGCAGAACACTAATGCGAACTACGACCCCATTTTGTCAAATAATAATGAGTATTTTAGGAGCAAGGAGGGAACAGATGAACATACGCACAGACTGCTAAATCATGCTCCTTTTTGCGGTGCCGTAGTCGATAAAAGGTAGCACATCGGCCCAAAAATAGTTGTTAAGATCGTTGTGGTTTGACATTATTTATAATGCCAAATAAAAACGAATATACTAGTTGTCTCGGCACCCAGTACGATTTTGTCGCTTTCGGGGTCGAGACACTAGGTCCGTGGGGCCCGGGTGCGCATGGGCTCTTCAGGGAGCTCAGCAAGCGTCTCAGGGAGGCCACGGGTGACCCTCGCGCAGGCTGCTACCTCGCACAAAGGCTAAGCATAGCCATTCAGCGTGGAAATGCAGCTTGCGTGATGGGCACCCTGCCGCGGGGACCAGATTTTTAAAATTTATTTTAAGTAATTTTAGTCTAGTTTTAGTTTTTATATATTTTTTTAGTGTTAGTTGGTACCGTTTTATTTTAATAATTATTCATGAATAAATATAAAACGAATAATAGCAGACGTTCAGAACTTTTTATTCTTCTCCTAGCGAAGTTTAACAGTGACATGGCAGATTTATTATTGACACACTTTTTACATGGCAATAAACTATTATTGACATTAATCTTTGCATCCGTTACTTTACAAGTCATAAGTACCTACCTAATTAATCCTTTCACTGCTAGTCATGATAGGACTATATAATTTGTGCTACGAGCGCCACAATCTTCTAAACATGGCAAAAACTAAATCAAAATAAATTAATGCATTTTTATCATAGCGTGTCTTAACGAATTAGTCGTATTAAGCCTGGCGCTTGTGGCACTGTAAGTGGCTTGTTGGAAAAGATAACTAATCCACAGAATAGATAATAGTACATACTTACGTACAGAAGAATCACTGCCTAACAAGAACAGTGTTAAAACCCCAAAATATGCCTACTCATGCCTTCCCTCTTCGTCGCATAAAACGTGCTCTTTCGTGTACGCTAGGGTTGTCAGTTTTGTACCGCGTTAACCGACAACACCAAACATCTAGGCTACTTGCGAGCGAGCGAGCGGCAACCTACTGCGATTTGCAGCTCCGAGCTCTCCGACAGCCGAGCATACCTACAGTGCGGAGTGAGCCCCTTGACTACTCCAAGATTCTTCTTAAAAAGAAGAAATGAAGAAGGAACAAGAATGAAAATGGTGACGCATTTTCAAATCAAAGACCAATCTATCAATGAAACATATACAAAAACTAAAACAACATGTTATTTGTTAAGTTGTTATTCACAAAATATTGTTATGTTGATCGATATGTTATTCAAATTTGAAATGCGGATGTTACTATTATTTGTCCGTTATTTTTAATCGGTCCTTAAAAGGCGTGAGGCGTAGTAAAAAGAGGTTCGTCTAGATTTTTAATAAAAGTACAAAAAAAACTGTACTTTGCCTTTGAGTCAGTACGGCAATAAATAAGGTTGAAAAAAAAGAGACTGGATCTGATTTTATGGGCGAAGGTGAAGTTTTCCTTTTTAAGATCTCTTCTAGTTAGCCTTTGGGTTTTTTTAGCAGCAATCACAACTTAAGTGCGATTTTAAACATACTTCAAAAAAAGGAGGTTCTCGATTCGACTGTATGTTTGCTACGCGATTACTCCGCCAAAGATTAATTGATTTTAATGATTCATTTTTTATTTGGTAGATTATACTTCCGAGATGGTCTTATATAAATTTTATCGAAATAGATTCAGCGCTTTTTGAAATATCAACAAAAGCAAAAAATACACAGATGACGTTTTGGTTTGTGGTTCACTTCAGCAAAAGTTTTGATGAGGACTTTAAATCTATGTTTTAACTGTCATCACAGAAAAATTTGCCAAGAACAAGGAAACTTGTATGTTTTTGTAAGGAGCCGTCATAATAATCTACTCTTTAGTTTAAGGTTATACATAATAATATGTAGGTATAGTCTAGAAGTCGGTTTATTTTTATTGTTTAGAATAATCTCTTCATCAATTTTCAAGTTACACTTTTAGATTAAAATCTACGTTAGTTATGTAATGCGGAAGATGCATGAAAATCAAAATGAGGTTTAAATGATATATTATGAAATGTAAACAAAAGCATATTACACAAAAAAAGCAGATCAATTTGACTTTTCATTTTTATTATGTCAAGGGTCCAAATTAGTGAAATATATATTGGTTCATAGTTCTGATTTTAGTTTTTTGGACATTCTCATCAAATTTATATCATATTTTATTTAAAGAATGTTGGTCTAAAACATTACTTTCGGTAATAATTGCAGATTTCGTTTAAACGTCTGTGACGTCATAGTTGTCGTCAATTGTGTATGGAGTGTTTTTGCGAGTGTTACGAACAATGACTTTTCAAAGCTTCATAACTCATCAAATAATTAACATAAAAATGTGTTGCGTGCACAGATCGGTCTCTATTACTCAGCACTTTCCAATACAAGATGAAAAAAAAATATGCATCTTCCCTAATATACAATAGAACGTCGAGTAATAAGCCAAAAAATGCTAAACTAGACAGGCACTAAGATTGAAAACCAGTCTCGAAGGTCATACTCATAATGCTCCATGACATAATTTACAATATTATGACATAATAAATCGGCTTATTTACAATTTCAATTATTAGAGGTCAATGTAAGTATATATTTTTTAAAGTTTGTTATGGCCGTCAATTTAAATTGCTCTACAAGTTACACAGCGATACAGGTTTGCAATTTTGCAACCCGCTATGTCGTCAGTCCGTAGGCCGTATAGGAAGATCATGGTCACCGTCTAACATTAAAGAGTTATACTATTATTGATTTTGTTTATGGATTTATAAATAGATACTTATACTTTAGTGTATTTCTGTTTCTAGTTTGACGTAAGTATAAACATTGTCTAAACTATTCAACGGATTTTCATGATTACAGAAGTTTTGGGGAACGTTTTCATGTGTAATAAATACACAACTATGCGTAGTTTGGGTGGTCGCTACTTAGTTATTTAATAAGCAATATTAAATTTTATTAAAAAATTTCAACATTAGGCAATAAAATAAAATACCTACTATTTATATTTTTTGATATTTCTTAACAGGATCCCTAAGGTATTAAGAATTCTGTAATAATTTAAAAAAAACTCACATTTTGGCTGTCTCGTCAGCTGCCCCTGCCTCCTTCTCTCGAATAATCGATTGATAATCGCATTTTTACGTCCGTTAAATTCAAAGTCTTTGTTGTTGTTCAAACCTTCGCATTCAGCCAGGTTCGATTCGAAAGTCGATGTGTCAAAATCATTTTTCTGCAATCGATTGTTTTTTATTTCACTTAATTCACGATCGGTGGTGTTGACACCGGAGTATCGCCGGCCAGTAACTTTGTCCCATACTTGAGCGAAGTCCTTCATTTTTTTTTGTCTATGGTAGTACGTTACAGGATATAAAATAAGTTCAACACGCCACAAAAAATATTAAGTAGGTTCCACTTTCAAAATTCACTTAAGTTGTTCGTTTTTAATAAATGTTTATCGTTAAAATTTTGTCCGTATCTCAAAGGAGAGCAATATCAGCGATTTCTTTCGCAACGTAACAGGAAATTTAAATCGTCTTTATATCACGTAAACACTATTTAGACATGTCGCACTATTAACACTCTTGGTCTACATGATGGTACAATTTATTTTTAATAAACCCATTTGTAAACAAAAATAGATCGTCAATTGATTATTTTTCTTTTCGACTATTATGGCGGAAGTTTGAACCGCGCGCGTCCGATCTGTCAATTTTTTTTTTAAATCATACAATGCCAAAGGTCGTGTCCAATCAGCTGACAAGCTACTAGTGAGGCGGCAGCGCTATTTCTTGTTCTTATATAAAATTTTGCAATCGCACGCACACCGCTGCAATTTAAATGCGTAAGCACGACGTCAACGGCTTTGTGTGAGTGGAATCATTTTGATATTTTAATGATCTTTTTACAATCCTCCGCAGATAAGTATCCTTTAGGTGTTAAGCTTCAATTGCATACTTGGTTTGCTTTGTATGTGTACGGAAGATTACTATTTGGATAATTTAAGTGCATTTTCGGCATACGTCGAGTAGAACGCCCAGTATATAGACAAATCAATTATTTTTACTATTCTGACCATAAATCGGGCTTGCACCAAAAGCATATAAATCTGATATAAAAAAAACAGTACCGTGACTCACTTATAGACAACGCACAGCCTAAACGGGTAGTCCTAGAGGTTTGAAATTTAGAGGAGACATTCCTCTAGTACCCTAGAGGTGCAAGGAGGGATTTTTTGAAATTCCGTCCCTAAAGGGGTGAAAAGGGGTGATAAAGTTTGAATGGAAAATACCGCGGGCGAAGCTGTGGCGGGTCCATTAGTCTGATATAAATCGATAATTGTGTTTAACGACTGATGGTTATACATTTTGACAGATTTTAAACACGTTTAACGATTTAAATATGTTTAAGATGGTGGTGCAAGTGGCCTTAGACACTTAAATTAACTTTCTATGTTAAGTTTACCTGGTTTATATCTCACTTATTATTGATTATCACTTGAAAACCTGTACTGGCTTGCTGGGAAGAAATCAAAACTGAACCAGAATAGTAAACTCCTAATATATCAAAGCAATCGTGAAACCAATATGGACCTACGGGATCCAGCTGTGGGGTACTGCTAGGAATAGCAATATCGATATCCTAGAAAGATTCCAAAGCAAAGCCCTTCGAAGCATGATGAACATCCCTTTCTACATAAATAAGAAATACATATATAGCATAGAATGCGTGCAGATGCTTATCATCCTGGCATGTCGTAAAAGTCGACTATGGGACGGGTCCTCTCCAACATGGCGGACTATCTGTATGGGCGATGGGCTGATCACCTGTCACCATACGGTTCATCATACCATCTTAGGACTAATTAATCGAACGTGGCCACAAGTAGTCTTGTGGCTCTGCCCACCCCATTAGGGATTTCGGGCGTGATAATATGTATGTATATATCAGGATTTTAAAATAAACACTGTTCGCGAAGAAATCTCGAATAAGGGCGAAGTCTATGGTCATTTCCCTTAGAACTAACCGCCATAAATATGTAACACTGGCCAGTAAATTTGTTTATTGTTGCCTAAACAGATTGCCACGTTGCAGAATTGAGGAGAAAAAAAAATATTACTTGAAAATGAAAATATTTATTTTGCAAGTAGGCCACACGGGCTCTTTCACATGTCTGAATCTACCAGCGCTTCGAAAGGTGACATCTGCTGAGAAGAAACGCCGCGAGAAACTCAGCAGTAAGTCTTTTTTCAACTTTAAAATTACATTTTAACTAAAAGTAACACATAAAAAGGCCACAACAGGGACTTGTACATCTCTGCGACTTTTAGATTAAGAATTTTTGACGCGGAATCTATACATCTCCCTTATTGGCTTAGCTGGGCACAAGACCCTTAGTCCGTTAATCGTTAATTAACGATGTCAACATTTCTTGTAGCGAATTAACTTTAAAGTTAACTTTAAAAAATGTTAACGGCCTCATTAACTGCTGTTAAAACAATTAAAGTCCATTAAAAGTTAATTAAGTACCTGCCTTTTTGCCAAAAGGACACCGCGCGGCTTATGTCAGAGTGCTTTTGATATGAATTTGATCTCTAAATAATATCACAAACTCTATGCCATACCCTATTTACTAATATTGCATGTCCTGCCTAAACTTCCATAGCAAATACCAAGTATTATTACTAACGCAATGATGTATCAAATGCAGTTTCTATCACGAGTTAACGATTGATGATTAACGTTAACTTCCGTTATATACTTACGTTATAATAGATACTTCTAAAACATTTGATAGAGATATACTTATTCAACATGTATATGCGAGAATATTTTCAAGAATCCGATAGAATTTAGCATGAGAACTATTATTATTTTCTCGGTCAAGTTATTATTGACAAATCTACCTATAATTACATTTATCGAGAATCGTTTTGAGGGAAAACGTAAAAACGGTGGGGTGATTGTTGAGTTATAATCGCCGGAAAGTTGCGAAATTTTTACCATTCGGTTCTCAAAAATACGATATGAAAGGTTTATAGTGATAAACCTTTCATATCGTATTTTTGAGAACCGAATGGTAAAAATTTAAAATCGCGGCCCGGAGCACTTGTTCGCGTCGGTCAGTTCGGTGACGAAGTTATTTAAGAGGATTATATCCCTGGTTTAAAGTTATATAAAACCTGATCGTAACTATGTTATAGCTGAATCACTTTGGGAATGTATTTGTGTCTTTAGTGTATTGTTCCATAGTGTTCCACAATTAAAACACACACACAAGTAACGCAGTCGTTTAAATTTTGCATCAACTTGCAAATTCGCAAAATGAAATAGTGTCAGAACAAAGTGATTTGGTAGCCGATCGTGTCACTTAGTTAAGATGAACGAAGCCCCAGAATGTTCTTGTATGGAATGCAAAAGTTTATATTGGTTTTGTTTGACTTAACTGGCGCTTAAAACAAGTTTGGCGGGTAAACATACGTAAATGTAACAAACAGATCATTTATAAATAAAATACTTCATGTATGTCAAGTGCAAATGACTCTTTCTACCTATTCATCAGTATATTGATTGCGTCGGTCGCTGCAAATCATGTAACATATAATTTAATTTGATTATAAAAAATGATACTACTTAATGTTTCATTCATAAACAGTATTTTTCGAGTTGTAGGTCAGGCAGGTGAGCCAGGTTTTTAAATACTACGTAGTTGAAACCACTGGCATGGTATTACGGTCTTGGGGGGGGGAGGGTTTGATAAACACTGCTCTAAAATATAGTTACTTCCAATCAGCATTAACAATTTTAGCTGGCATTCGGAAAAAAAGGAACGACCTTTTTAAAAAAACCCGGACACTTGAGAGTTAAACTCGCGTGGTGAGGGTTCCGAGATTATAATGAAATTTCCTATGTTACTTTAAATATCATAGACTTCTCATAGGTTTTCCCTGAAATCTATAGGTAAAGAACTATTTTTTTTTTTTTTTAAATTTCAGTCCTAGTACTTTCGAAAATAAGGGGGAATGATAAATCTTCACCTATTTTCCTAAATTACTACACAAACATTTATCTTAAAATTACAAAACAATATAATTTAAGATCCTCACAATGAGCTCCTTCATTTGATATGTCACACGCCATAGTTTGCTATACTTTTTTTTTACATCCAGTGAAGACTAAATTGATTTAGTTTTCGAGCCAAACCGATACCAATTGTGTTACGTAACTGAGCTGCCGGTCTGGACATTATGAATTTTTGGACATTCAGAGACTTGTACATATTGACTAACGGACTTTATGACATCCGGACATTATGTCACCTTGGACATTCTGACACTTGGCCAAACATACCCCGGAGGGAAACTTTTTAAGTGGGAGAATTTTTAGCTGGTTCAATACGAGGTTTGCTGTTCAGGGTCCGAGGGCCCCCAGCTCTGGTGCAGGATACCATATAGCTCTTCGGTAGCTACGCAACTGGGTAGCAGACCCGGCGCTGATTTTCAGCCAGACTGTGACTCACGGAGCGGTATACAAACATACTACGTATTAATATTTACGTACTATTACATTACCTACTTAATTAGATAAACATACATAATCACAAAAATTGTATAATGTGTTAATTGTTCGTGTTTGTGTGTGAATTACTTGTTGTAACATTGATATGTTAAACATGGTCATGACAGAATAAATAATGAGTCGAAAAAGAGAAAAAAAAACCGGTCTAGAGCTCTTCGGGCCACCCTCAGTGTAGGGTTTCATGACTTTTCATCATACTTGCTCGGAAAGCGTGTTATTATACGCAGGCGTATAGAGCAGCTATAGCCGATTTAACTCCTCTATGGGCCCCGCCGTCAGCGGGAGTTATAAATCATACAAAATCCATAACTCCCTAGGGAGTAACTCCCTATGGTTTCGAACTCCCGCGGGCAGTGTGTGCCCCACGCCGGCGGAGCCGCGCGCGAGCCGCAGACGGCGGGGCCGCGCGGGTACCGCAGCCGGTGGAGCCGCCCCGCGGTGATCGCGATGTACAGTTTGTTCTACCCACCTGATGGTAATTCACGGTGTACAATGGGAATAAAATAAATATATATATATATATATATATATATATACTTTTTGTCTAATTTTTATTTAATTTCCTCGCAAATGTGATGAAAAACGTTGTGTGTATCACGGGCAGTAAGGGGATAACAAACTCGAGTCAATAACAGACTCTCGTTAGTTATCCCCTTCTTACGGCCCTAAATGCACAATGTACTATTATACACTGGTCCGCTTTTTTTATGAGGGACTGGGCATGCGTTTGACCGTAGTCTGACCTGATGGAAAGCGAAGACAAGGTCTATAGTCTAAGGTCTAGAAACGCTTGCCCAGAAAATGCCTATTCACCCTAACCTTGAAGACACCAAGATCTCCCATTTCTAGGTAAATGACTTACGAAAGCCAATTATTATTTCTTACTTTTCAGAGGGGTTTTGGAGTCGGTTTTTTTATTTGTTAAATTTTTATTTTATTTTATACTTTTTAGTGCTTATTGTATAAAACACATTTATTACATCAAGCAACAACAGCATAATGTAACATCATCACTATTTACAAAATGTTGCTATCCAGGGTGCAAGGGCATCAATCTATGAGGAGATCTCCTGTTTCTTCAAACCCAGTTCTATTTTACCACATGCATTTTCATGACCATAAATTGCTTCACAACCTTATAAAGAAATTTAATCGCCAACTGTGAAATACTTATCATTCAGGAGTTCCGGTGATCATCTATGGTCTTCATCAACAGTTCCACTTCACCAAATAATGCTTTTGGAACGTAACTGCTTGAGTTATTACAGATTATACTAAAATTGCTATATGCGTGCCTATAATATTTGAAGAGTTCCATCGATTCCTCATAGATCCTCTCATCACACCTCGACTTTGACTACAACGGGACCAAAGTGGAAGTAATACCCTACCGATTAAAAAAAGCAAATCGGTTTATAAATGACGGAGTTCTGAAGAAACAAACATAACAAAAAAAAAATAACATACAACCGAATTGAGAACCTCCTCCTTTTTTTTTTGAAGTCGGTTAAAAAGTAGCCGCGCGGTCATCTTTTCATTATCATTTATCAGCCTACACTGTCCCACTGCAGAAAAAGGCCTCCCTACCACTTATAACCTATTTTCGGTTATTATGAATATGACCACGGCTGCTCGAATTAAATATGGGTCGTGAGAAACTCTTATGTACAATATACGTTAGTTATAAAAAAAAAATTGAATAAGCAACAAGATGATATTTGGACGCCACATAGTTTTAACTTAAAACTATGAAAAGTAAAGAGTATTTAGTCTATATACACATTTATTTACAACAGCTCACCACTTTCACCATGTCCTCGTAAAGGTATACACGCCGAACTTCTATTTACAGATGATACAATATATGTACAGGCAGCTTATTAGCATCAAAGCTAGCTTAAGGCAATATGAAGAAGCCAAATTTATAGCTTATACTTAAAACCCGCAACTGAAATATAAAGTTACAAAATGCTGAACTAGAATGTTCTTTTAACTTAAAACTTTACAGTATGTAATTATATACAATTAACTAAATATATGGAATCTTACCTCATACGGGATTTGAAACAAATTTACACCAATAGGTATTTTACATTTAATATATATATGTTCGTTTCAGATGAAAGACATTAACTAGGACATTTAAATAATCTGAACTAGTCCTTTATTTGTCTAAAATAAATTATAAACGATAGAGAAACTCTTATTCTGTTTCCTCTCAGAAAGAAAAATCAATAATTTTAACAACTTATTTCTTTTTCGAACGACCTTATTTTGTGCCAGCTAGTGACATTAAGCTGCCAACCAAGTTTGATTTGAAACCTCTTTGCATTAAAACAACGATTAAAACATAGCGTTACATTATCCTCCTTTCCTGAAAAAGAAAATGTTTGTGAAACAAACATTTTCTAGTCTTAAAACAAAACTACAACTCAAACTTTTGCACAAATGCCGCTCTATCTACAAATGATAAAGTATTAGGATCTACAACGGGATTCAAGTAAAATTTACCAGACAGAATCATTTCAGTCCCATGTACCAAAAAATGAGGAGAATAGTTCGTAACCTCATGCACACTACTATTAATAGCTGCTTGTACCTGACCTAAATGTTGATCCCATTCTTTATGAGACTTCTTGATATATGAAGAAATTATGTCCACAACAACTCTATTGACTCTCTCAGTAGGATTGACTTGAGGATGATACCTAGCATTGTAGAACAAATTAGGAATATCATACTTTGCAATAAAAGCTTTAAATTCTCTAGATATAAATTGAGATCCATTATCAACTACTACAGTTTTAGGTACAGAATATCTCAAAAAAACGTGTTTTTCTACATTGTCTATTATAGCAGAAGCTAAAGGTCGCCTAAGTGGAAAAATGTTAACAAATTTAGAAAAGTAGTCGCAGACCACCAATATGTGCATATAACCCTTTTTAGACTTAGGCAAAGGACCTACCAAATCCATTGAAATCATTTCCCAAGGCTTAGAAACCAACTTTGGACTTCCCATTAAACCTATCCTTCCCTGATTAGAAGGTTTTCTAGCCTGACAAATATCGCAGGTTGAAACATATTCTTTAACATCATTTAACATATTAGGCCAGTAATAATGTAAAGAAATCTTACGTAAAGTTTTAAAGATTCCAAAATGACCAGAGGTAGGCTCATTATGACCTTCATAAAGAATCTTCACCCTGTCACATTTAGGCACTACCAGCTTCCAAGAATAATCATTCTGTATATCATATTTACTCCTTATATGCTTATACAGTTTATCATTGACTATAGACCACTTCGGAAATTTTTGAGGATTATTTCTACAATTATCTAATAGTTTTGTGTACCAAGGATCACTTGAACCATCAATTACCGAAATCTCAATCCTAGATAACGCGTCTGGAACTAAATTTTCCTTACCTTTTCTATGGATTACGTCAAAGTCATAACAAAGTAACCTAGTAGCCCATCTCGCTAAGCGACCAGTGGGTGATTGCATATTAACTAACCATTTAAGACTTATATGGTCAGTTACCACTTTAAAAGAATGTCCTTCGATATAGGGTCTGAATTTTTCTAAGGCGAATATTACTGCTAAACATTCTTTTTCTGTAACAGAATAATTGCGTTCAGGTTTATTAAGAGTACGGGATGCAAACGCTATAGCACGTTCATCCGGGCCCTCCCCTTGAGATAAATAGCATCCTAAAGCAAAATCACTTGCATCAGTGTGAACATAAAAGGTTTTAGAATAATCAGGAACAGATAATATAGGTGCCTTACATAAACTATCTTTCAAGAAATCAAAAGAAGACTGTGACTCATCGGTCCATATAAACTTTTTTAACTTTTTACTCGTTAACGCATTAAGCGGACTGGTTAATTTACTAAAATTCGGAATAAATCGCCTATACCAGCCAGCCATGCCTAAAAATCTCTTAACTTCTTTCGCAGTTGTTGGAACCGGGAAATTCTTAATGACATCAACTTTATCTGTATTTACTTTTAAACCTTCTGCCCCAACAACGTAACCTAAATACTTTAACTCTGATTGGCAGAATTTTGACTTAGAAACATTGATGATAAGATTAGCTTCCTGTAACTTAGCTAAGACTTTTCTCAAACTGTCTAAATGATCCGAAAAAGTTTTATTGAATACGATGACGTCATCTAAATAAACAAAGAGGTTACCATCAAATTCAGGACCAAATATACGATCCATTAATCTCTGTAAAGCTTGAGCAGCATTCGATAAACCAAAACACATACGCTTGAAATGGAACAAACCTCTACCCGGAACAGTAAAGGCCGTCTTAATTTTACTGTCTTGAGATAAACCAATTTGCCAAAATGCGTGTTTTAAATCTAACTTTGTAAAGAACTTAGCATCGTTTAAGTTATTTAGTATAGTGTCCACATACGGTAATGGGTAGGCATCTTTAACCGTTAAAGAATTTAACTTTCTGCTATCTAAACAAACTCTATAATCACCATTTTCCTTTTTCACTATAACTAACGGCGAATTCCATGGTGAATCACTAGGTTCAACTATATCATCAGCTAACATTTTATCCAGTTCTTTATTTAGAATACCTAACATAGCTGGTGAAACAGGAAAATATCTCTGTTTAACAGGTTGAGCATCTCCCGTATTAATAACGTGCTCAGTCAAATGTGTTAACCCAGTACAAATAGTTTGCAAATTTATATAATCTTCAACAACCGATCGCAATTTATTAAGTTGGTCAGAATCCAAATCATGACCCGTTTCAATAATGGGCTGATTTTCAAGTTGAACGCTATAAATAGCTTTACAATTATTCATATCATCAAATGATAAAGACACTTGGAACACTTTTAAAAAATTTACACCCAAAATAATTGGAGTGTATATATCTTTTACCACCAAAATGGGAAAAGTATGTGTGATTCCCTTATAAGTTATAGGTAATACAACAACACCATTCACTTTGTGTGAAGTTCCATCAGCTGTATAAATGGAGTGCTCAACTTCTGCATTTTATAACCGCGACTTTTACATAAATCGTAGGCTTGACAATTCATCACTGAACATGCAGCACCAGAATCCAATAACGCTATGCAATTCAAATTTTTAATTTTAATGTTAGCAAATGGACGCTGATCAGTGGAGTTAGGTGTAAAATATATTGAAGATAATTCAAAACTCTCAATACACAATGCTGTAGAAACTTTTTTATTTTCATTGGAACCGGAATTAATATTCAATGTCTTTACCGGATCTACTGTACTGCTATGACTAATTGCAGATTTTTTTAGGAACGACTTGTTCCAGTAGACCCTACTGGTTCGTTTTTTGAATAAGACAATGACCCACAAGTTTCACAGTTAGGTCTAATCACTCCAGGCTTACCACACCGAAAGCAATAAGGACGCTTAGGGCTAGGACAGTCACCAGCTGAATGACCACCACCCCTACAATTAACACATCGCCCCATCGTCTGACTACCGGAAATGACTGTATTAGTTTCCTTCTTAATACCATCATATTTTTTAAACGACTGACTAATTTCGCTCAAATCAGAATTTTTTAACGATTTATTCGAAACTTTACATTTGCTCGTATTAGATTCACATGACAAATCCATATGAACAGTAAAATCATCAGAAACTGGAGGCGGCTTATGGCTCAACAGCTCCGACTTCAAATCTTTTAGTTGTTTGCACTTTATACGCAACGCGTGAACAGAGTTAAAATCAATTCCGAATATCTTACTTTTATAATAAGGAGCCAGATTTTCTCTAATAATACTAATACGCTTAGACTCAGTGACAGTTTCAATTAAACGATTAAAATACTCATTCATCATAGAAATATATGTAAGAACGTCCTCATTAACGTCTTGTGTGCGCTGATATATCTCGCGCCACACTTTATGATCATAACCGATAGGTAAATACTCCTCCTTGAGAGCAGATTCTAAGGTAGCCCAAGACTTATAAGTTTTTCCATAATCACGGTACCATAATAATGCTGGGCCTTCAAATAAATCAATACAAGACGATAAAAGTCTATCTTCACTTATTTGACGAGCTCTCGAAAGTTCGCGAACTCTATTCAAAAAGGCATGTACACTCATAGAGCCCTTCACACCACTAAACTTCAAATCCCATGTTTCGAGTGATTTTGTGCCATCGAGAACTATTAAATTCTTAAATAAATTGCTAATTTGTTCTACAGATGTATTAGGCACATTCTGAGATTCATGTAGAGTTTCAGTACACTTATCCTCTGAGAGTTCATATTGAACCAACCGTGATACTAACGGAACGGAACCTTCCCCCTTTTCTGGAATCGAGTCTGAAAACTTAATATGTTTGAGGATCTCGATTAGCTGATCACAAGAAGAAACTAACTGACCATGAGTGCGTACCTCAATGGGCGCAGTGAAAACCAAGCGCGACAGCCTGTCTTTTAAATGACAGAGCTTGGTACTAAACTTGTCAAAATCAGATCTTGACAACGAAAACTCAGAATCTGTGATACATTTTAAAGATTTCACTTTTTCTTCACATGTAATAAGCTCACTATGATAGTCAAGCTTTAAATCTGAAATCACATGTGTTACTCCGTCTCGTTCACTCTTTAACAAAGCAGACAATTCACTGCGTTTAACGTCTACAGTTTTATTCACACAAGAAACGCCTCTTATCTGAAGCTCGTAATCCAACTCGTCTGACGACAGCCGGTTACAATGAAACTTTAATTCATACATCTTTAAAACAATATTCACCAGCACTAACTAGATATATATAAACAAATTACTTAACTAACTAAGAAATGTACATAAGAAAAGCCTAAACACGTTGAGGCGCCAAATAATATAACCTATTTTCGGTTATTATGAATATGACCACGGCTGCTCGAATTAAATATGGGTCGTGAGAAACTCTTATGTACAATATACGTTAGTTATAAAAAAAAATTGAATAAGCAACAAGATGATATTTGGACGCCACATAGTTTTAACTTAAAACTATGAAAAGTAAAGAGTATTTAGTCTATATACACATTTATTTACAACAGCTCACCACTTTCACCATGTCCTCGTAAAGGTATACACGCCGAACTTCTATTTACAGATGATACAATATATGTACAGGCAGCTTATTAGCATCAAAGCTAGCTTAAGGCAATATGAAGAAGCCAAATTTATAGCTTATACTTAAAACCCGCAACTGAAATATAAAGTTACAAAATGCTGAACTAGAATGTTCTTTTAACTTAAAACTTTACAGTATGTAATTATATACAATTAACTAAATATATGGAATCTTACCTCATACGGGATTTGAAACAAATTTACACCAATAGGTATTTTACATTTAATATATATATGTTCGTTTCAGATGAAAGACATTAACTAGGACATTTAAATAATCTGAACTAGTCCTTTATTTGTCTAAAATAAATTATAAACGATAGAGAAACTCTTATTCTGTTTCCTCTCAGAAAGAAAAATCAATAATTTTAACAACTTATTTCTTTTTCGAACGACCTTATTTTGTGCCAGCTAGTGACATTAAGCTGCCAACCAAGTTTGATTTGAAACCTCTTTGCATTAAAACAACGATTAAAACATAGCGTTACATTATCCTCCTTTCCTGAAAAAGAAAATGTTTGTGAAACAAACATTTTCTAGTCTTAAAACAAAACTACAACTCAAACTTTTGCACAAATGCCGCTCTATCTACAAATGATAAAGTATTAGGATCTACAACGGGATTCAAGTAAAATTTACCAGACAGAATCATTTCAGTCCCATGTACCAAAAAATGAGGAGAATAGTTCGTAACCTCATGCACACTACTATTAATAGCTGCTTGTACCTGACCTAAATGTTGATCCCATTCTTTATGAGACTTCTTGATATATGAAGAAATTATGTCCACAACAACTCTATTGACTCTCTCAGTAGGATTGACTTGAGGATGATACCTAGCATTGTAGAACAAATTAGGAATATCATACTTTGCAATAAAAGCTTTAAATTCTCTAGATATAAATTGAGATCCATTATCAACTACTACAGTTTTAGGTACAGAATATCTCAAAAAAACGTGTTTTTCTACATTGTCTATTATAGCAGAAGCTAAAGGTCGCCTAAGTGGAAAAATGTTAACAAATTTAGAAAAGTAGTCGCAGACCACCAATATGTGCATATAACCCTTTTTAGACTTAGGCAAAGGACCTACCAAATCCATTGAAATCATTTCCCAAGGCTTAGAAACCAACTTTGGACTTCCCATTAAACCTATCCTTCCCTGATTAGAAGGTTTTCTAGCCTGACAAATATCGCAGGTTGAAACATATTCTTTAACATCATTTAACATATTAGGCCAGTAATAATGTAAAGAAATCTTACGTAAAGTTTTAAAGATTCCAAAATGACCAGAGGTAGGCTCATTATGACCTTCATAAAGAATCTTCACCCTGTCACATTTAGGCACTACCAGCTTCCAAGAATAATCATTCTGTATATCATATTTACTCCTTATATGCTTATACAGTTTATCATTGACTATAGACCACTTCGGAAATTTTTGAGGATTATTTCTACAATTATCTAATAGTTTTGTGTACCAAGGATCACTTGAACCATCAATTACCGAAATCTCAATCCTAGATAACGCGTCTGGAACTAAATTTTCCTTACCTTTTCTATGGATTACGTCAAAGTCATAACAAAGTAACCTAGTAGCCCATCTCGCTAAGCGACCAGTGGGTGATTGCATATTAACTAACCATTTAAGACTTATATGGTCAGTTACCACTTTAAAAGAATGTCCTTCGATATAGGGTCTGAATTTTTCTAAGGCGAATATTACTGCTAAACATTCTTTTTCTGTAACAGAATAATTGCGTTCAGGTTTATTAAGAGTACGGGATGCAAACGCTATAGCACGTTCATCCGGGCCCTCCCCTTGAGATAAATAGCATCCTAAAGCAAAATCACTTGCATCAGTGTGAACATAAAAGGTTTTAGAATAATCAGGAACAGATAATATAGGTGCCTTACATAAACTATCTTTCAAGAAATCAAAAGAAGACTGTGACTCATCGGTCCATATAAACTTTTTTAACTTTTTACTCGTTAACGCATTAAGCGGACTGGTTAATTTACTAAAATTCGGAATAAATCGCCTATACCAGCCAGCCATGCCTAAAAATCTCTTAACTTCTTTCGCAGTTGTTGGAACCGGGAAATTCTTAATGACATCAACTTTATCTGTATTTACTTTTAAACCTTCTGCCCCAACAACGTAACCTAAATACTTTAACTCTGATTGGCAGAATTTTGACTTAGAAACATTGATGATAAGATTAGCTTCCTGTAACTTAGCTAAGACTTTTCTCAAACTGTCTAAATGATCCGAAAAAGTTTTATTGAATACGATGACGTCATCTAAATAAACAAAGAGGTTACCATCAAATTCAGGACCAAATATACGATCCATTAATCTCTGTAAAGCTTGAGCAGCATTCGATAAACCAAAACACATACGCTTGAAATGGAACAAACCTCTACCCGGAACAGTAAAGGCCGTCTTAATTTTACTGTCTTGAGATAAACCAATTTGCCAAAATGCGTGTTTTAAATCTAACTTTGTAAAGAACTTAGCATCGTTTAAGTTATTTAGTATAGTGTCCACATACGGTAATGGGTAGGCATCTTTAACCGTTAAAGAATTTAACTTTCTGCTATCTAAACAAACTCTATAATCACCATTTTCCTTTTTCACTATAACTAACGGCGAATTCCATGGTGAATCACTAGGTTCAACTATATCATCAGCTAACATTTTATCCAGTTCTTTATTTAGAATACCTAACATAGCTGGTGAAACAGGAAAATATCTCTGTTTAACAGGTTGAGCATCTCCCGTATTAATAACGTGCTCAGTCAAATGTGTTAACCCAGTACAAATAGTTTGCAAATTTATATAATCTTCAACAACCGATCGCAATTTATTAAGTTGGTCAGAATCCAAATCATGACCCGTTTCAATAATGGGCTGATTTTCAAGTTGAACGCTATAAATAGCTTTACAATTATTCATATCATCAAATGATAAAGACACTTGGAACACTTTTAAAAAATTTACACCCAAAATAATTGGAGTGTATATATCTTTTACCACCAAAATGGGAAAAGTATGTGTGATTCCCTTATAAGTTATAGGTAATACAACAACACCATTCACTTTGTGTGAAGTTCCATCAGCTGTATAAATGGAGTGCTCAACTTCTGCATTTTATAACCGCGACTTTTACATAAATCGTAGGCTTGACAATTCATCACTGAACATGCAGCACCAGAATCCAATAACGCTATGCAATTCAAATTTTTAATTTTAATGTTAGCAAATGGACGCTGATCAGTGGAGTTAGGTGTAAAATATATTGAAGATAATTCAAAACTCTCAATACACAATGCTGTAGAAACTTTTTTATTTTCATTGGAACCGGAATTAATATTCAATGTCTTTACCGGATCTACTGTACTGCTATGACTAATTGCAGATTTTTTTAGGAACGACTTGTTCCAGTAGACCCTACTGGTTCGTTTTTTGAATAAGACAATGACCCACAAGTTTCACAGTTAGGTCTAATCACTCCAGGCTTACCACACCGAAAGCAATAAGGACGCTTAGGGCTAGGACAGTCACCAGCTGAATGACCACCACCCCTACAATTAACACATCGCCCCATCGTCTGACTACCGGAAATGACTGTATTAGTTTCCTTCTTAATACCATCATATTTTTTAAACGACTGACTAATTTCGCTCAAATCAGAATTTTTTAACGATTTATTCGAAACTTTACATTTGCTCGTATTAGATTCACATGACAAATCCATATGAACAGTAAAATCATCAGAAACTGGAGGCGGCTTATGGCTCAACAGCTCCGACTTCAAATCTTTTAGTTGTTTGCACTTTATACGCAACGCGTGAACAGAGTTAAAATCAATTCCGAATATCTTACTTTTATAATAAGGAGCCAGATTTTCTCTAATAATACTAATACGCTTAGACTCAGTGACAGTTTCAATTAAACGATTAAAATACTCATTCATCATAGAAATATATGTAAGAACGTCCTCATTAACGTCTTGTGTGCGCTGATATATCTCGCGCCACACTTTATGATCATAACCGATAGGTAAATACTCCTCCTTGAGAGCAGATTCTAAGGTAGCCCAAGACTTATAAGTTTTTCCATAATCACGGTACCATAATAATGCTGGGCCTTCAAATAAATCAATACAAGACGATAAAAGTCTATCTTCACTTATTTGACGAGCTCTCGAAAGTTCGCGAACTCTATTCAAAAAGGCATGTACACTCATAGAGCCCTTCACACCACTAAACTTCAAATCCCATGTTTCGAGTGATTTTGTGCCATCGAGAACTATTAAATTCTTAAATAAATTGCTAATTTGTTCTACAGATGTATTAGGCACATTCTGAGATTCATGTAGAGTTTCAGTACACTTATCCTCTGAGAGTTCATATTGAACCAACCGTGATACTAACGGAACGGAACCTTCCCCCTTTTCTGGAATCGAGTCTGAAAACTTAATATGTTTGAGGATCTCGATTAGCTGATCACAAGAAGAAACTAACTGACCATGAGTGCGTACCTCAATGGGCGCAGTGAAAACCAAGCGCGACAGCCTGTCTTTTAAATGACAGAGCTTGGTACTAAACTTGTCAAAATCAGATCTTGACAACGAAAACTCAGAATCTGTGATACATTTTAAAGATTTCACTTTTTCTTCACATGTAATAAGCTCACTATGATAGTCAAGCTTTAAATCTGAAATCACATGTGTTACTCCGTCTCGTTCACTCTTTAACAAAGCAGACAATTCACTGCGTTTAACGTCTACAGTTTTATTCACACAAGAAACGCCTCTTATCTGAAGCTCGTAATCCAACTCGTCTGACGACAGCCGGTTACAATGAAACTTTAATTCATACATCTTTAAAACAATATTCACCAGCACTAACTAGATATATATAAACAAATTACTTAACTAACTAAGAAATGTACATAAGAAAAGCCTAAACACGTTGAGGCGCCAAATAATATAACCTATTTTCGGTTATTATGAATATGACCACGGCTGCTCGAATTAAATATGGGTCGTGAGAAACTCTTATGTACAATATACGTTAGTTATAAAAAAAAATTGAATAAGCAACAAGATGATATTTGGACGCCACATAGTTTTAACTTAAAACTATGAAAAGTAAAGAGTATTTAGTCTATATACACATTTATTTACAACAGCTCACCACTTTCACCATGTCCTCGTAAAGGTATACACGCCGAACTTCTATTTACAGATGATACAATATATGTACAGGCAGCTTATTAGCATCAAAGCTAGCTTAAGGCAATATGAAGAAGCCAAATTTATAGCTTATACTTAAAACCCGCAACTGAAATATAAAGTTACAAAATGCTGAACTAGAATGTTCTTTTAACTTAAAACTTTACAGTATGTAATTATATACAATTAACTAAATATATGGAATCTTACCTCATACGGGATTTGAAACAAATTTACACCAATAGGTATTTTACATTTAATATATATATGTTCGTTTCAGATGAAAGACATTAACTAGGACATTTAAATAATCTGAACTAGTCCTTTATTTGTCTAAAATAAATTATAAACGATAGAGAAACTCTTATTCTGTTTCCTCTCAGAAAGAAAAATCAATAATTTTAACAACTTATTTCTTTTTCGAACGACCTTATTTTGTGCCAGCTAGTGACATTAAGCTGCCAACCAAGTTTGATTTGAAACCTCTTTGCATTAAAACAACGATTAAAACATAGCGTTACACACTCCTCACGGCTTTGGGGGCTGGTCCTCCAGGTCCCTAAATATGCACCGAGCTCGTCTCGCCATGTTCTCCTAGGCTTTCCAAGATGTCGTTTGGCGTCGGGTGGGTGTGGTGGTTGTAGCCCACAGAGTTTTACAGTTAATTTTCTAACCCCTTTTCTCACTTTTCACGGGATAAAAAGAATGAACTCCTTTACGCCAATTTTCATTCAAATCCGTTCATCAGTTAAGAGGAGTGTGAAGCTACGACTTTTCATACAAAAGGCGATAACGATTCCCACCCCATAAATGTTAACCGATTTTCACCAATTTTGGATTGATTGTCAGTCAGAACAAACCCTAAATAAATTCAGTATATCAATCTCATACAAAACAAATTTGCGTATTATTTGACTTTCTTGATATTTAATCAATACTCACGTATTGACCTAGATTTTTGTAGAAAAATTGGTCATAATCGGTTAAAATTTAAGGGGTGGAAATCGTTATCGCTTTTTGTATGAAAAGGGTGATTTTTGCATTTGGTTCACAATCCTCTTAAAGCGTGACTCAGAAACTAACATTCAAGTATCCATATATTTGCGTTTAGATATATTTTTAGGAGAAACCTTCTGACCTTCCCTTACTGGAAACAAGATTTGCCCAAAGACGTCATAGGGTCTAAAAATAACTCCTTTATGCGCACTTTTGCGGTCAGACACTTAAAATACGGGCCGTTATCAAACCTTTTTTTTCTTGTAAGGGTCCCACAAAAATAATGCAAGAACATTTTGTGAACCCTTTCAGAATCAATGTGACAAACAAAGTCAAATGTAAATTTTCCATGATGGAAATTTTTAGGATTAGAAGAGAAACACCAAATGAAGTACTTTTCAATTCTCCTATGAGACGGTTTAACTTTCCTTGTGTCAACCTTGCTAGGCCGCTGGGAGCAAAATCCTACGCAGGGTGGAGTAAATTTTTATCGTATCGAATACGCGGACTGAAAGGTTTTTTATCATAAACGAATGCTATTATCAGGTGAAAACCCTTTGCCTTCATCATGTAGCCGCAAAACATAGATCAAATATTTTTCGTTATTAGTCTTTACTTTAAGAGGAGTGTAAACCTACGGCTTTTAATACAAAATGCGATAACGATTTTCTCCCCTTAAATGTTAACCGATGTTGACCAATTTTTGATAGGTTGTCAGTCAGAACAAAATCTAGGTCTATACGTTCTCGTTTTTTCTTTATAATCAATAACTTCCGTTTTATAATCGTTTCAGTATTCTCATACAAAACAAATTTCGGCGATCATTCGACTTTGTTGATCTTTAATGAAAATTAAAAAACGTATAGACCTAGATTATGTTCTGACTGAAAATCTACCAAAAATTGGTCAAAATCGGTTAACATTTATGGGGTGGAAATCGTTATCACCTTTTGTATGGAAAGAGTGATTTCTGCCGTTGCTACAGTCGTCTTGAATTTTACGAAAATAAAAACCCTTTCGCATACAAATGGTCGAATTCAGAAAGGCCACTCAAATTGAGCTTTAATTAAAGTGACGTTTCAGTGACGATTCTATATAAGTTGACAACTAGTTGAGGGGCATTTAACTACGTAATATCTAGTCAAATGCTTAAGTGGCGTTTCTGAATTCGGCCAAAAGAATCGTTAGTGTTTAACGGAACCCTTCTTGCAAATCCAAACCACGGTGAACAGTTTAACCAAATCCAAACGGAAATTTTCCATTCGTTTGGCGAATATTATTAGATCCACTTTAGACCTTATTTTTACCAACTTCTCGGTACAGCTGATAGCGGCGCTGTATGTAACGGTCTCCATAATAAAATAATGTGGCTACATTAGTTATGACTTTGCCCAACTGCACAAATAAGTTGGTACATTTTTTTACCTTGCATATTAATAATACAACACGGTATGTTAAGGAAAAAGATTAATCGAAAGACGCACGAACTTTTTGCCATTTATAAAAAGTCAAATCGATGTTATTCGTAGTTAGTTTCAATTCGGTTTTTTATAAATCATCCAAAAATAAGATCCTTACGTAGTCGGAAGAAATGGCATGCCTGTAATTGAAATAAATTTACAAGTAAATGAGAAAGGGGAAAAAATAAAGTAATAAAATTTATAAACGCCGTTATATATGAAAATGAAAATGAAAATATTTATTTTGCAAGTAGGCCACATGGGCTCTTTTACATGTCGGGCTACCAGCGCTTCGAAAGGAAACGCCGCAAGAAACTCAGCACTAAGTCTTTTTTTTCCAACTATTACATTAAAGTTTTAACTAAAACTAACACATGAAAAGGGCCGCAAACAATCCTAATGGGTAAAAAGCGACCTAGAGATGTATAAAGCCTTTAAGGGTCATAATAATAATAATTAAAATAAAGAAATATCTAAATTGATTACCTAATCTAGGTTAAATGGAGATGTAGACAGTCTCCAAGGTCAAGAATTTTAGCTTTTTTGTTTGAACAGCTCCTCTATTCGGGAACGCTAAGTGATTCTGTAGCGATTCGTAAGCGAGATTTCTCATCCCACTCTTCCGCACGACGCGTAATGCGTAGGAGCGAGATCAGAAATCTCGCTCACGAATCGCTACAGAATCACTTAGCGTTCCCGAATAGAGGCGCAGGTATCACAAGGAAACTACTGAAAGGATTTTAATAAGTGGATTTAGCAGGTTGCACACAATTTTCTTTTAATAGTTATCGAGTTACCACGAAAAAATACAGCAATTTGGAATTTAAGGTGCGCGAGCGCAGCTGGTTTTAAAATAAACGTTTACTATTGGCCTCTTTTCAAATTGTCTAATCAATATTAACCTGCCATCAAAGGCGACCGCATTGTAAAGAGACTCGCGATCGCAATGTCGATTAGAGGGGTTATGAGCGAGGTGCCTACAAATCAAGATGCCTAACAAAGTAAGATGCCTAAGTATTATGCCTACAAAGCAAAATGTCTAAGTCATTAAATGCCGTCTAGGCAAATGGCCTACTTGTTAAAACGACTACCAAGCAAAATGTAGTTGAATGTCTTGAAGACAAATTGCTTGGTAATTAAAAGCCTGCAAAGCAAGGCACCTAAAATGGTTTTTATTGTAGGTAAACGTAACAAATAAAATAAAGATTGAAACAAATATACGGGGTAAAGATCCTGCAGTTTGTTCGGTATCTTGCTTTTTAGCCATCTTGCTTCTGAGGCATCTTGCTTCTGAGACATCTTGCTTTTTGGCCATCTTGCTCTTGAGAAATCCGGCTGTTGGGCATCTTGCTTTGTAGGCAACTCGCTCATAATCGCGTCGGCCTTAGTGTGAGAGACGCACTTAGAGATAAGACGGTTTAACTTATACATGTGCCAACCTTGCTAGGGAATTTGCTCCAGCGCATCTTCACTGAAAACCCTCTCTTATCGAGCACACAGTTATAAAAGTTCTATGATATTTCTTGTTTGTATGATTTCGTGAAGAGTCAGTGGTAATCTGTTTGTCTTTGTTTGTATATTTGTTTTTCTTTTAAGTCAAAAGAGAGCAACGAATTTACTTGTTTTGTACAGATATAGTAGAAAAACCGGTAAAGGACAAAGGCCTTTATCCCGTTAAAGGGCAAAGTTATAGATAAGTAAACGAAATCGACTTGGGCAAAAACTACGTAATGGCAGTAATTTATTGGTTAAAAATCAACAATTTACAAGTATTTTTTAAAAATAACATAGACGGATGTTTATAAATGTGTGCAATAATGAATTATCCGGGGAGTTCAAGGACGTACATAATTATTATTCAATATACATTTTAAATTTTATCGAAGTTGTAAGACGACTCAATCAGCCATTTTTAACCGACTTCAAAAAAAGGAGGAGGTTCTCAATTCGGCTGTTTTTTTATGTTTGTTACTTCAGAACTCCGTCATTTATAAACCGATTTTGAAAATTATTTTTTTATTCGGTAGGGTATACCTCCAGTTTAGTCCCGTTATAGTCAAAATCGAGTTATGATGAGAGGATCTATGAGGAATCGATAAAACTCTTCAAATATTATAGGCAAGCATAGAGCAATTTTAGTATTTTCTGTAATAACTCAAGCAGTTACGTTCCAAAAGCATTATATGGTGAAGTGGAACTGTTGATGAAGCTGATAGTTTGTAAATAACTTTTGTAACTTTTTTTCTAATTTAAGGGAATTGTAAAATTCTTTTGAGAATCTTAAACCTTAAACCTTATGAAGACCATAGATGATCACCGGAACTCCTAAGAGTATTTCACGGTTGGCGATTAAATTGCTCTATAAAGTTCTGAAGCAACTTATGTCCATGAAAATTTATGTAGTAAAATTGAAGAACCAGGAAACCTCCTCAAGGATTGACATCCTTGCACCGGGGATAGCAACAGTTTGTAAATGGTGATGAGCAATTGGCATTATACTATTGTTACTTGATGTAGTAAATGTGTGTCGTTAAATCACAGGATAACAAATAAAATGTGAAAAAGAAACTTACTTTTCAGAGGCTATTTGAAGTCGGTTTTTTATTTTATAAATTATGTGATTATTAAATGTTATTTTAAACCTCTCAGTCCAAATGTGTCATGATAACTATGAATATCATCCATCAATTCGCTCAACAATCGCCGTGCAGTGACGGACGCGGAAGGTTCAACGGCCGAAACAGAGGAAGTTTCTGGACTCGATACGTGGTCAGGTAGGTTCCTCCCTCTGTGTCCTCAGTATGCGCGAATGACTTTCATTTTATTTTATTTATTAAATAACTAATAATACAACGCCGGGCATTAACACACATGGTTACGAATTCCTTTAGATACAAACTTCAGAAACAGGGGCGTAGCTACCGCCGTATCTGCCGTATCAATTATACGGGGCCCCCGGGCCACGGGGGCCCCCAACGTGCATGAGCAAGACAAAAGTCAAAAAAAGCAAGGGCCCCCAAACAAATTATTATACGGGGCCCCGCCAATGCACGCTACGCTTCTGTTCAGAAACAATAAATATAAGCAACAATTCCAAAAGCGTGAAATTTTCCGTATTTACCCTCATTTTTACCTTTAATGGATCTATATCGGGTGGCATAAAATTGTTAGTCCTAATGTTTTGTCGCATAACAACGTAACGCCGAATAACGTATGGCATAAACTTTGTTGCGCATATTTTTTATTTATCGAAATTGTTGTTCCTAATATCGTGCGTCCTAAATTATGATTGGTGCTTATGTTTATTGGGTCTTAGATTCAACTATCGAATGATAAATGTGCATAACTATGACGTTCCTAATATTTAATGTGCTTAAAGTCTTTTGGTTCCTATTTCGGTGGAAGTTTTGTTTTTTACTTACTGTTACTGTGTACTGTGTATTGCTTTGGGTCTATATCGGGCGTTCGAAAACATGCCTGTTCGTTTTTGTTGTCGTTGCAGTTCAAATCTAACCTAACCTACTTTTCTGAGAGCAGGATTTTGTTGTCGCCGCAGTTCAAACCTAACCTACTTGTTCGGCAGCTGAATGTTTTTGTTGCCGTTGCAGTTCAAACCTAACCTACTTTTCTGACAGGTGAACGTCTTTGTTGTCGATGCAGTTCAAACCTAACCTAACCTCCTATTCTGGCAGCAGTTCGTTTTTGTTGCCGTCGCAGTTCAAATGAAGTTTTCTAATCAGTTCAAATTAAAAATATATAAATTTAGGGATAAAATAGTTTAGGTTCTGTAATTGTAGCCATTTTAATAATAGGCGAAATAATTCTTATGACAATTATATTAGGATAATTACGTTTTGACAAAAATGCTTTAGGACTTTTAAATGTGTATGCGCAAAAATTAATAGACTAAAGGAGTAATATACCAGTCAACATTATGCCAAATATTCTCAATCAAAAAATTTAGGACAATCAACATTATGCGATACGACAAGCGTCTTTAATATTAATCTGAGATGTAAACTATCTAATCGCCAATTTTGATTCAAATCCATCCAACCGTGGAAGCGTGACTGAGATGTTTCTCACTTAACATTCAAACAACCATACATTCGCATATAATAGTAGGATCATTCTAACAGCCTCCCCTGCTGACAACACGATTTGACCAAAGACGTCATTGGGTCTAAAAACAAACGCATATATCCGCAATTTGAGATCAGCACATTTAAAATACCAGCGCCGTTTTTGCCTTCGTCAGGGTCTCGCAAAGATTTTGTGAAACCCTTCCACAGAATCAATACAGCACTATGTCGCACGATTACCGTATGTAATGTAAGAATCCTTGGATATTCATTAAATATACCAATCTGCCTGCCGAAAGATATTATCAGTTCATAAAGCATTTGCCTTTCAGAATTTAGGCCAAGTAAAAATTCGGTCAAAACAATCGACCAAACGTTTTTCGGTATTAAATTAGCTGGTGCAGCTCATTTTAAGGAAAATAAAGTGTGAACTATTGGACAGCCAGTCCAGCAGTGGACTAGTATAGGCTGTTGATGATGATGATGATGAAAGTGTGAACGTAAACTGAAAAAGTTTCACTTGTAAAATTATTATTATTTTAATGAATGGGTTTTCCATCGAATTATTGGGAAAACGAAGCGCTGACAATCGCACAGGGCATAGAGGCAAGTGGGCAAGGGGTCATGACAGAATCTCCAATTACTTATTATACTATCAATTTAGGTAGGTTCGTTAGTTACCTTGTGCCCCTAATTGCAGAAAAAGGAGCGTCGACTCTGTCACAGAACAAACTGTCCCTAAAGCTCGTCCATTTCGCACCAACCTATAAGTGAAATTAGTTAGATAATGTGAATATTAAACCATTTGATCGGTATACAAAAACGTTATTATATCATTAGTGCGTTATGTGAAAGGAGATTATGTGTACAATATATCATTATACTATGTGAATGTTATATTAAAATAATCCTTATTATAGTTTTTTATTCATCCACGGAATCCTCATTTCCAATCCAAAGCACGGTGAATAGTTTTAACCAAGTCAAAAGGTTAATTTCCATTCGCTTCGCGTATTTTTTTAGATCCAATTTAGATCTTACTTTTACCAACTTCCCAGTACAGTGGACGGCGGCGCTGATGTAACGGTCTCCATACTAAGAGTATGTGGCCACAACAGTTCTGACTTTGCCGAATGGCACTTATAAATTGGTACATTTTTTTGCTTGCATATTAATACCTATACAATGGTACGTATATGTTAAGTAAAAAAAAATGATAAATCGAAAGATGATACGTCCGAAGTTGTTTTGCCATTTATAAAAAGTTATATCGATGTAATCTATTTGGTTTTTTATACATTATCCTTACATATAAAATTTCCGAAGAGGGTGTTTGTACGCGAAATAAATTTACAATAAACCTAGGCAGAAAAAGTACGTTTAGTAAAATTCTAAAATGTCGTTTGTAGAATTTTTGTAGGTTTGTTTGAACGGGTAACACGGGAAAAGTAAAATTTTAACAAGTGGATTCAAGTCAAAGTCAAACTATCTTTATTCGATTTAGGCTTTTACAAGCTGTTATGTATGAAACTCAAGGAATGAATCTACCAAGGAAAAAATCCTCTACTGAGAAGAGCCGGCAAGAAACTCGGTGAGGTATTATTTTTTCGAATCAGTACACATATAAGTCAACAATGATGTCTACAGTTTTATAGAAGAAAGAAAGTCTAAGGTAGTATATTTGTTTGGATATTTGATCCACAATCATGCGCAAACAGCTGGATGGATTTGGAGTAAATTTGGCAGACAGATAGATCGCATCTTTGAATAAATAATACTCTCATCCCAATCCTAAGCAATTCTGGGCGGGGCACATTGCTCGTAGAACAGATGGCCGATGGGGTCGCAGAGTTCTTGAGTGGCGACGACGTCCCGGAAGGCGCGGCGTGGGCAGACCACCCACACGGTGGACAGACGACCTGGTCAAGATTGCGGGACTCCACTGGATGTGAGCTGCATAGAATCGGTCGTTGTGGCGATCATTGTGGGAGGCTTATGTCCATCAGTGGACGTCTTTCAGCTGAAATGATGATGATGAATCCTACGTCTACCGTCACGGGTTCAGCTAGTTATTAATACTATAAATGCGGAAGTATGCTCGTTTGTTTGTTCCTCTTTCAAATCAAAAGGGAGCAACGAATTTAGTTGGAGAGAAAACAACAGGCAACGTTTCAAATCACAGACGGGCAAAGTAATAAATAAACGAACTCCATGCGCACAAAGTCACAGGAAAAAACTCGTTAATAATTAATAACTTATCGGAAAAAAAAACAATTATTGGAAAGCCCGCTCTAAAAAAATTAATGGGTAAGTATAGACAGATGTCTACTATTGTTTTTGCTATCAAGAGAGTTCAAGGACGTTCATAACTATATTTCTACCTTTTTTAAATTATTCGAGGCTATTGAACGACCGCTTGATCAGCCATGTTAAAAAATCTACTAAAGCTGGAGGCATATGCATCATGTATTTTAATTATAAACCGGGTATGACGTTTGTATAATATCCTATTCTGTATAATATTTCAATACTTGTCGGCTGATTTTATAAATAAACTTAACATTGTAATGGCACGTTCTATTAACACACAAGGCACACAGTAAAGCATTAATTTTATTGCTTACAGTAAAAAACAGTCTTTAAAGCCTGCAAAAGGTAAGACCTAGTCTTTTTGTTAATAAACTAAAGAGGCTCGTAAACGGCTATATTTTCGGCAATAAAGAAGTTTTCTGAAAAATTCTAATTAGTCCTATAGGTCTAATTTATATAAGTTTTAATTTAGTCATCTATATACTAGTGGCTCCGTGAGCTGTAGACCTCGCGACAAAAGACTTCAAAAAACTGAATCTAAAACAAAAACCCTTTGAAAAGTAAGAAATAATGATTGGCCTTGCGACAAACTTAACTTTGCCGTTGAAAAACTGATATCTCAATACATTGACATACGTAGAGTCAGCCACAGTAGAGTTACCAACACCGCCAGTAAGTTTGTAATTGCAAAAACCTCCATATCTCCGCCATTTTGAAATATTTCGAAATACATACATACATATTGAATCGACAATTTTTTTTTATACATTTACTGAACCTCCTCAGAAAATTTCACGTGAATCGGTTCAGAACTGCGAGCTGTAGACGAGAACAAATGGACATCCGCTGGACATGCGAAAGAATTTTTGGCCAAGCTGAAACGGAGACGCTTCGCTCGCTTCGCTCGCTCGGTCGATAAAACAGTCCCGTGACTCACTTATAGACAACGCACAGCCTAAACGGGTGGTCCTAGAGGTTTGAAATTTGGTTACAGCCAATGCCCTGCGCTCCCTTTCGATGTCTAAATCGTCAGACAGACTCAGTAAGAATATGGCCCAAGTATTTAAACTGCTTAACTACGCTCAGTTCAGAACCATTCAGAACAAATGGAGGCACACCGGTGGGTTGGTAAATTCCCTTAGTTTTAAACACCATCACTTCACTTTTTTTGCAGTTGTACCCAAAACCAGACTCCTGGGCATAGTTTTCGCAAGTCTTGACCAAGTCCCTTAATGCTTCGATCGATGGGCTGACCAACTCAGCAGTACCATGTCGTCAACGTAGCTTGGATTGTTGACACAGGTACCGTCAACGTAATAACCAGCATACATATTACTGAGCCCAACGATCAGGTCATTAAAATACAAATTAAACAATTTAGTTTCCTCCACTGGGCCTCAATTCGACATTGCCTAATTTGCAACGATTTGGTAGCTCTTATTAACTCGACAGCAAGCGGCCGCGTCATAAAAATACCATACGCGATATAGAGGCCAAGGGTTTGACAAATCAATCCTGAAGAATGTTTGCAGTTTGTGTTTGAGACAGTTTTAAGACCTCCAATTAAACTATGACGTGCCTCAAGGAATTCCGGAAAGCGAAACTAGTTCACCACACATAGCTTGACCACTCTCTTGAACTATGAGTCATTATCACCTTCTCTTTCCGTCATATACCTTGATCCATAAGCAAGAAAGAGCAACCCGGATATACTCAAGGCTTGCTGTTTCTTCTATATTTTAATGTTTGTATGGAAAATGAATGGTAATGAAATATGGTTGTTAATTGTATGTACAAGTTAATTATATTCTTTACGTCAAGGGAAATTACTCTTATTAATAAACCGACTTTGAGCAAGCGAGATAATGATTGCGGTTGAATTATTAGCCGACTGCAGCCAAGCAAAAAAGAGGGTAATGTCTTTCGAGAGTATGTATCTATGTAATCTATCCATTAGTCACCTAGAGCGAAAACTACTGAACCGATTTTAACAAATGGGGTCTCAAACGATTCAGGTAAAATGCCTGAATGCTTTTGGGTAAATATGATACCTCTGGGCCTCCGCCAGGGTCTCACTCCGCACTTTAGGTACGCTCGGCCGTCGGACAGCTCGGAGCTGTAAATCGCAGTAGGTTGCCGCTCGCTCGCTCGCTGGCCGATTCGCGCGTCATCAAGCAGCCTAGATGTTTGGTGTTGTTGGGTGACGCGGACAAACAACCCTAGCGTACACGAAAGACCACGTTTTATTCGACGAAGATATACTTAATGCATATTTTCGTAACTAAACACTTTGTTAGACAATGATTCTTCTGTTGAATTTCCTGGGACATCCTATATAAGATATCGAGTTCACAAAAGAACAAAAAATCTGTACTGTGATAATTGGAACGGTCTCAGAATCACTTGTCTCTTTGGTATAAAACGGGTCGCTAGTACATGTCCGTGTATTATGTTTAAAATGGCTTTAATTATCCGTTCTGTGTATCAATATTACATACCACGAATGCCAAGTCATTAATTTGTCATTAAAATGTAATTAATGACAGGAATTCGATGACCTGGTTATCATTGTTATTCGATTGAAACACGGACTCCGTAGGAAACTACTGGTTTAAGTCGTGTCTATGAAAATCATTATTATTGTGAACTGTGACGCTTTCGCCCGAGGTATCATACTCATCACACAATCTTGGTGTATTCAAGGTATAGACCAAAAATATCCTAAATACTTTTGTTAAGGCAATAAGGTTTGATTGGGAATAAAATAACCTTTCATTTGATATATAATTCGATTAAATACCTAACTGTTGAGCAGAGGCGAAGCGTGAGGGTAAGCCGGTGCATAATTTCCTAACTCAAACATTATTATTATTATCATAGAGGAATAAGACCTAATTTATGTTATTATTAATTACTTATTGTATTAACATAAAAATTGCATAGGGTAAAGGCACCAGTAGTCAGCCTTTTAACGACGTTTGAGATTTGAAACCACTGTTATTCATCCAGGATTTGACTAAAAAATAAACTTTTTTTACTGTTCGATCAATAATTTATTCTAGTTTCATTACAATTTAAGGCAAACATATAGAATCATTCTATAAAATAGAAAAAGAAGTTTAAACCAAAACATACACATTTCTCTAGTAGTCAGCCTCCAAAATCTAATAGTCAGCCACTTTAAGCCCAGTACTCGGCCTCTATATTATTTGTTAAAATTTCATTAAAAATCAACAATATTTAATGAATAATTAATAGACAATTAATAGTCGTTAAAATTACAATAGTCAGGCTTTTAGTTGAATAATATTATCTTACAGTTACAAGGTTCAGACTCCTTTTTCATCTTGAGACACTGCGGCATATTGGTCCAGAAGATATGGTACAGCTTCCCGAACGCTGCAAGCCGGATTCCACGATAGACCTCTTTCTCGAAGATGGACGTCCCTTATTGGACAGTACCTATGTCCCCAGGTACATATAATCGTCAACTTCTTTGAGCGTAAAATCTCCAATTTCCACGGGAGTTTGCAGTACAGGGACATATGTCATGATTTTTGTGTTGTCCATGTTCATTTTAAGGCCAGCTCATTCGGAGGTTCTACTGTGGTCATCGAGCATTAAACTGAAGTTCTCCGAGGTCTCGCCGATTATGTTGATGCTAAGCCCTTTCTCATTCAGAACCTTGAAAACGCATTCCAGAGCAGCGGTGAACAGATTTAGATAGAAAACATCTCGCTGTCTGGCTTCCCACTGCAACACTGCAGTAGGTTTTGAGTTCTGGTTCTATAGTTAGACTAATATAGTGGCGTTTTCGTACAAACACTTCAACACTCCGATGTACCTGTTGTCGACTTGGTAGCGCTGGAGAGACTGCAGTACAGTCTCAATCGTATCGAAGGCTTTCTCGTAGTCCAAAAACGCTGAGCAAAGAGGCAGATTAAACTGTTCGGTCTTCTACATAAACTGCTGTAGCGAATGTATGTGGTCTACCGGTGCTAAAGCATTTCCGGAAACCGGCCTGTTCGGGAGACGGGAAGTTTACTTTTGAGCCATGTTTACAAGCTGTTTTTGAGAGTAATTACGAACCGTCTTGCATGCAGATTTGATAACTTCCAGTCTCCCGAACAAGCCGACTTCCGGAAATGCTTTAGCGGGGCATTATTGCCCTGTTTCGAAAAAGAGCAACACCACACTTCTTTTCCATGCGTGCAGTGTTTACCCCTCATGTGGAATCGAATAACGTCTGAAGGGCTTTAAGGACCGGTTTTCCAACTGCTTTCAGAATTTCGGCTGTGATTCCGTCATCACCTTATTGTATTTAAGCTGTTTGAGAGCCACACCAATCTCGTACAGGTTGACATCAGAGATGTTTTCGGTATAGTGACGGATCGATCTAGGGTTTGGGTCGTTTGCATTAGTTACAACTGAATCAAGACTCATGTTACGTAGGCCTTTAGGAATCCATAGGTGATGCCGGTCTTGCAATGTGCCTTGGAGAACACCAAAAGTTCTACATGCTCCTCTAATACGCATTCCTTTCGTATAGCTTCCTTTGCAGAAGATAGTTTGTCTGGTGGATGCTTTTGTTTGTGTATTGGTTTTTGTGACATGCTTTACTGAACATAACATTACGTTTTTATTCATGAAACAGTAAAAAGACTAATAAATACCTAAATAAAGCCCTATATAGGTTTTTTTCATACTTTATTAAGTGGCTGAGTACTGGAGCTGCAATTCCCATTAGTCAGCCATACCAAAAAAATACTTTAAAAAGCGGCTGACTACTGGGTTTTTCTAAAAATATTATAAGCAATGTTAGGGTAAATTTGAATCTTAAAAAATAACGATCTTAACGGACCGATTTTATTTCAAATTCGAACGATACCACCAATATCCAGAAGTCAGCCGCGGGTGGCTGACTACTGGAAATCACATAAAAACGTGGTTCCCAATAGTCAGCCTCCGTAAATTATTAAGAAAGCAATGAAATACGCTTATTTTATTATCATTTTCGGTTTAAGCAACTATATGCATTCACAAAAATATACAAATATATCATATAATGTTAACACAAATCTATTTTTCTTACCTGATTTGAAAACACCACGTACCAAAAAAATTATGGCGGACATCGCAAAATTGCCCTTCTCGACCGAGAGCACTCGAATAAACTTTTTTTATTTTCCCCCCTGCCGTTTTCCCGCACCGATCGATAAATATAATGATTAATAAGGAATCAAGGAATCAATTAAGAGGCATATAATTTATTAATTTCAAATAGACTGCTATTTCAAGGCAATAAAAGAGGCAAAAGGCTGACTACAGGATCCTGGCTGACCACTGGTGACTTTACCCTATTACATATTTTTTATGTAAATACAAAATGTAATGGGTAATAATATAATGTTTAGAACGAGAAATTATACACCGGCTTACCCTCACGCTCCGCCTTCGCTGTTGAGGGCATATTAATAACGCTTACTGAACTGGCAACTCCATACCTATTTGGGCAGAGAGGATAGTAGGCAACCATTATTTTTTGAATTTCTTGGGGCACTTAATGCTAGATTTGTGTAAATAACTAATCGGGGAAGATGATAAAAAAATATTTAATTTGATCTTTTATTATTTAACAACATGGGTACGCGATTTAGCTAGACAACCCAAATGCGACGTGTCACTGTATATTTTATCTAGCATGAAAAACTTTATCACCAAAAAATAATAGATGAGGATATATATTTCTTATACCGGATCTCCCATATACACTCCACATAGTTTTTAATGAAATTTTATATGGAGATAGTGTGATCCCTGGGAAAGGACACAGGCTTTTTTTAAGACATGCAACCCTATAAGGGTTAAATAGTGGCTGGATAACTAACTAACGGCAAGTTCGTACATGCCCGATGAAAGCCCTTAATTTGAGAGAAAGACATGGAAAATCATTATATTTGAAAGATATTTCCACGCAGACGAAGTCGACGGTAAATGCTAGTAGGATATAAATGTTTGTTTTTCTGTTATTGTGAACTAAAGCGGAACTACGCTATTTATATGATAATGTCTAACTTTGTCTTATAATAACGACAAAAAAATTACATAATATATAAGTTGGTTTAATTCGTCTGTTTTCGTTGTACAAAACAAATCAATTAACTTCGAGAACGACCAACACTACAATCTCAACTCGTAAAGTTTATTCCGATTTTTGTATGTCAACGAAATAACATGTTTTGGGTTCTAAGATCAAATATCCTTAATACACCGCTTAGCCTAACTTCTACTAGCAAATAAAGCTGCCAGACGTAATATAGGGTGGGCCATACATTTTTGCAAATAGCAACACAGATTATTGTAAATTTTTAATTATCCGGTACAACGGATGGCGGGAAATAAGACGTCATTACTTATGTACATTTTGGATCACGATGGAGCGTTTGACGGAAAAGCAACGTGGTTATTGTGTTAAACGCTTTACAAAAAAAAACCGGTCAAGTGCGAGTGAAACCCGCGTGGAGAGGGTTCCGTTCCATACATGATAAACTGAAATTTCCTATGTTACTTTAAATACCATAGACTTCTTATAGGTTTTCCTGTAATATATAGGTAAAGAACTATTTTCTTTATTTTTTTTCAAAATTTTAGGCCCGGTAGTTTCGAAGATAAGGGGGGGGGGGGGAATGGTCAATTTTCACCTATTTTCCTAAATAACTTCTAAACTATTTTATTTAAAATTAAAAAAAAAAATACATTTAAGATCCTCACAATAAGCCCTTTCATTTGATATGTCACACGATTTCAGTTGCACAACTTTTTTTTTTAATTTTCTTTTTTATCCCCCAAAAGTGGGCCCCATGTTCAAAATTAATTAATTTACGTTACGCATCCCTGTTGCGGTCACCAATTTACATATGTATACCAAATTTCAAATCAATCGGTCCAGTAGTTTCGGAGCAAATTGGCTGTGACAGACGGACAGACAGACAGACAGACAGACAGACAGACAGACAGACAGACAGACACACGAGTGATCCTATAAGGGTTCCTTTTTTCCTTTTGAGGTACGGAACCCTAAAAACCAGTCTTACGTTACTATGCGATGCCTTTTTACTATTGACTACCGATTGCGCCGTATAAGCGTCAAATTAGTCACAGTTCGGGTCGAAAAGTTTAAAGAAACTGGTTCAACAACGAATACTAATCAAACAGGGCGGTTACGTACCAGAAGTGATGATTGTCAGCATCTTTTCATACAATTGCGTAGTCGGTTGCAGGAGTGCCAGTAACGAGACGGAGCTCATTTATAAGACACTGTTTTTACAAATTAAAGATTTATTTTGTACTTATTACTTATAATAAATACCTAATACCTGCATTTGTAGTTTTATCTCTATTATAGTCAAATTAAAACTTTAGTGAAACATTATGAATACTTGAAAACCGGCCAAGTGCGAGTCGGACTCGCACACGAAGGGTTCCGTACCATTATAACCAGGTAAAAAAAAACGTTTGTTGTATGGGAGCCCCCTTAAATATTTATTTTATTCTATTTTTTAGTATTTGTTGTTATAGCGGCAACAGAAATACATCATCTGTGGAAATTTCAACTGTCTAACTATAACGGTTCATGAGATACAGCCTGGAGACAGACGGACAGACGGACAGACGGACAGACGGACAGCGGAGCCTTAGTAATAGCTAAAGGGTAAAAGAGGGTAATAATGTTAACTGACTAGACTCCTTAACGACCTATCCACACTTGTGCTTTCGTTTATTGTTATGTGTTTCTCTCTTTTTGATGTATTTAAGTCTTAACCATAATATGTTAACCTCATCACCACAATCATGCACCCTCAACATTTCCCATACTGGTAGTTCGTCGCACTTTCAACATATACAGTCAACTCTATCACATCGCAAACAAACTAACATTCCTGGATGTTATCAAAAGTCTCAAGCCTTTGGTAAAAACAAACATATCAGCTTACTTTTGACCCCTGTTAATATCTCTACACACTATGAATAGTACATTAGAAATTTCTAAAGATTTAGAAAATATAGCTGTTTCTCAATCCTTCCGATGCACACCCGAGAACTGCATTGGACTTCTTCCTGATCTAAGGGACTCGCTATTGGTCTTACATCTTAATATTAGAAGCATAGGCTGCAACTTTGATGAGCTCCAGGTACTCCTTAAAAGGATTAATATTGTGTTTGATGTGCTGGTGCTAAGTGAATGTTGGCTAAGCAAATGTCCCTACTTGCCAAACATGCCAGGATACGCATCCTATAAAACTAAATACACAAACCAAAATGATGGAGTAGTGGCTTTTGTTAAATCGGAACTCGTATTTACAGTTGTCAAACAAACTGTCAACGATGCCAACTGCCTTATTCTGAAGTTCTCCGATGAAATAGCTTTGGTGGCCCTCTATCGCTCCCCTTCCATTAGGAATACCACAAAATTTTTGGAATCTCTTGATGATACGCTAAAATCCTTGAGTCGATTTAAAACAGTTGCGGTAGTTGGTGATATTAATATCAATATAGTGCCTGGAAGTGATGACCTAAATGCTGATGCTTACCTGACAGTCGCTGCAGCACATGCTATGCTTCCCGCTCATACATTCCCTACAAGGAAAAATAGATGTCTGGATCACGTCCTTTTAAAATCTAGCGCAAAATCTGTTACACTTGTTATTGATTCGCTTATTACCGACCATACCCCTGTGATGTTGTGTTGCAATCGGAAAATTGAATTGACAAAAGCAGCACGAAGCAGAGTAGTATTTAGCGAAGCTGCCTGCGTCAATGACATTAAAAAAACTGATTTCTCTTTTATACTGTCAATTCCTGATGCCGAAAGGGCTGCAAATGCTTTTGTCAATACAATAATGGATATAATCAAAAGTCACTCCCGATCCGTAAACATCCCTAGTAATAAGCGAATCATTAAGCCTTGGATGACTCCCGGTCTCTTGCGCTGTGTCAGAAATCGCGACCGTTTATACAAACTGAGTAAAAAAGACCCTAATAACCAAATAGGTAGACTAACTTACACTCGCTACAGAAACTATTGCACGAACTTACTAAAAAAGATTAAACAAGACTATAAACGTATGGAGTTCCAAAAAGCAAATAATGATCCTAAGGCTACTTGGAAACTTATTAAAAATATAACTAACCTAAATCGTAAAACGTCTACAGCAGACAATCTTCTGCACTTAAATAAAAATCCAAAATTATCGACTAATTTGGTCAATGACTACTTCAGTAGCATTGGCAATAAGCTAGCCTCAAAATTTACTGATCTGTCTAATTTTGATTTACGCTCATATCCAAGTTCACAAGTTAACTCAATGGCATTGATAGAAACAGACAATGAGGAAGTCGAACGTGTAACATTAGGCCTAAAAAACTGTGCTGTGGGCTGGGACAATATCCCAGCATCACTGCTTAAGGCTTCCCGCTCTATCCTTGTACCAATAATGACGCATATCTTCAACCTTTGTTTTTCAACAGGAATATTTCCTTCTGTATTTAAGAGGGCTCTCGTACATCCGATCTATAAGAGTGGAGACAGAGACAGTGTCACTAATTACAGGCCCATTTCTGTATTGTCAACCCTTTCTAAAATACTTGAAAAAATTCTTAATAATCGATTAACAAAATACCTTGATGCTTACTCAATCCTTTCTAGTAATCAGTTTGGTTTTCGTAAAGGGAGATCTACAGAGGATGCTGTTGTAACCCTTACTGAGGCTATTGTTAGTAATCTTAACTCTAAACTTAAAACAATTGGCATCTTCTTGGACCTCTCAAAGGCGTTTGACACTGTCTCTGTTCCCATACTCTTGGAAAAGTTGGAAAGCGTTGGGCTACGAGGACCTGTTCTTGATATCTTCAAAAGCTATTTAAGTGATCGCAAACAGAGTGTTAAAATTGAAACTTACATCAGCCAAGATATGCCGTTAACATTTGGCGTGCCACAAGGTAGTGTCCTCGGACCTACCTTATTTTTAATATACGTAAATGACCTGTGCAATCTGGCCTTAAATAATTGCAAAATTTTGGCTTATGCTGATGACACTGCTCTTCTTGTACAAGCTCCTTCTTGGGAAGAGGCTCGAGGCCGGGCTGAAACTGCCATGAGGACAGTAATGCAATGGTTAGGGAGAAATTTACTGACAATTAACTTAACCAAAACGATGTACATAACCTTTGCCGCCAAAGCGTCTTCTTTGCCCCTCCAACCACTGATCGTACAGGCGCACGTTTGTAACCCTGATGACATCTCTTGTACCTGCACTGAACTTACGCAATCTCAAAGTGTCAAATATCTTGGAGTTTTTATGGATTCCCTGATGACTTGGAATGAGCAGATAGAGACAACGGTCGCCAGGCTAAGAAAATTAATTTATGTTTTTCGCACCCTTAGAAATGTTGCTGATCTGCAAACTCTGAAGACAGTCTACTTCTCGATAGCTCAGTCTATATTATCCTACTGTATAGCGGGCTGGGGTGGCTCGGCGAAAACTAGATTCCTGCGATTAGAGAGAGCCCAAAGAGCGGTGCTTAAAGTTATGCTGACTAAACCAATCCGTTTTCCTACCTCTGACCTCTACGCAACAGCTAAAGTCTTAACTGTTAGACAGCTATTTATTCTTAAGATTGTCTTACGTAAACACATCGACTTACCTTTTCTTGTAAATCATAACAGTGATAATCGACGGGCAGGTCGGGTCTGTAAAACTAAAAAGTGTCGTCTCGCACTTGCAAGACGACATTACGATCATCTTGCACCGTTACTCTACAATAAACTAAATAAATTACTTAACATTTATCCACTATCATACCGAGAATGTAAAATCAAGAGTACGAATTATCTAAAAAATCTTACATATGATGAGACTGAAAATCTTGTTAAAGGAAACAGGTGACACTCACGAGAAACACACGCTCACAAAACCACATAATTAACGCTAGTATTAAATATATATAAAAAATAAGTTGAAATTAAAACATACTCAAATTGTACCACTAACCTTATTAGTTAAAGATATCCATCGTACCACTGCCTGTAAATTAGTATAAAGATATTCTGTACAACTTACCTGCAATAAGTATATACATATATATAAATAACCACTTACCTTAAATTAGTAATAAATGCATTCACTGTAATACTTACCCTAATTTACTATAAAAAATAAAATTAAATTGTACCACTTGCCTTCAATTTGTATAATAGGCATGCAATGTACTGCTTACCTCAATCTAACATACTTACCTTTGTAATTTAGCTCCAGTTATAGTATACATTAGATATAGTTTACATTAGATTAGAACATAATTCCTCCATGTCTCAAGGTGGGCGTAAACAACTGCGACACAGTTTTTAACTACTGCAGCTGTTTACGAACTTACTAATTACTTGATGTGTGTTTTTTGTGTTCAATAAATAAATAAAATAAATAAATAAATAGGGTCCCTCTTTTACCCTTTGGGTACGGAACCCTAAAAAACACCGCTCTGACCGGGACCGCACTCAAAACCCTGAAGAAGGACCCCAATCGAGTTAGAAACACGTCGGACTATTTCTGACAATAAATCGTGAGTAAAGCCGTGTGTTTTTCAAGTATTTATCTCCATCATGTTTCAAAAAGTGCGAAAATGTATGGCCCACCCTATACTATTATCTCACATTAAAATCTATGGTGCGCAGACGCCCTAAGGTACTAGAGTGTGCCTATGCCCTAACAAGACAGGCTTGCGTAAATGATTTGTCAGATTCTCCCAATGACTCTTGACGGCGATGTTTTTATAGCAAGTAAAAAAACAGTTGACATGTCGTTAAGGCGAAACGTACAACTTTTTATATCTCCAATCAGTCCTCAAGATAAATGCAATTTTTTGTACAAACTAATTTTATTTACAATTTATTTGTTTAGTCACCTTTACATTTAACCGCATCAAGAAGATACATAACACATGGCAACCTTTTAGTTATCAATATATAGGTACGTTTTTCTTTATATGCGGCGAGTAGTATTTTAATGTTTTTTAGCGTTGGTAATATTGACATTTGACCATATTAAAATAGTGTCACAGATGCAAAATGTCATACAACTAACCTGAATACTTATTGATTCATAATTCAAATTCTTTTTATTTCCTGGAGACTTCAGTTAGCTCTCCGGGAAACAGTTACTTTCGGGATTTTCCTTACGGATATAATCGCAACATTTCAATTCATTTTTGAGAACAATATGTTACATAAATACTTGAATCTTGAGAAAAAAAGAGAACTTGATTTTTTTTTAACCCAACTACTTACTGAACTTACAAAAACATCTAGCATCCGCCCTCCATCTTGATTTTGTGACGTCATTAGCTTACACCATAATTATTCCGTATCGAACAACCTTGACGATTAAAATTCAGTAATTTCGATTGACGAAGTAACCTATCTGACATACACATAGATATTTATATCCCCTTCTTTTTGGTTTTGTCGTATCCAGTTAAAAATTAAACAGTAAGCGACCGTAGTACTAATACCTACCTACTCCATTGCCCGTTCTTTCGCTCGTTCCCAAAATACCCGAATTTACTTACCCGAACGTACTAGGCTTGTGGTTTGACATTTGTCACTTATAAATAAAGTACCCTATTTATGTAATGCAAACTTGTCACTTATTAATACAATAATTCAGAGACACGTCGGCAGCATTCGGAAGTAGTCGTGTGTTATGAGTTTTCACGATGGGAAAGGATTATTCACTACCTAACACTGTATGTAACACATTTGGAACGCAATAAATTATTGAGTATTGAGCATTGAATAATAAAAATAAATTAATATACTTATCAGCGCCTCTATTCGGGAACGCTAAGTGATTCTGTAGCGATTTGTAAGCGAGATTTCTCATGCCACTCTTCCGCACGAAGCGTAATCCGTAAGAGCGAGATACGAAATCTCGCTCGCGACTCGCTACAGAATCACTTAACGTTCCCGAATAGAGGCGCAGATTCTTCAACAGATCTGGTACTTTGGGAGTGTGGTATTTACTATCAGAAATTTTGAAACCCTGGCATTTTGGGAATGAGCGCGATTTTTAACCGCCGCGAAACACATCGATACAAAAACCCATTTTAACCGACTTCAAAAAAGAGGAGGTTCTCAATTCGACTGTGTGTTTTTGTATATTTGTTACGCGATTACTCCGCCAATTATGATTTGATTTTGATGATTTATTGTTTGGTAGGTCATGCATCAGAGGTGGTCCCATTTACATTTTACGGCAATTCATTCAGCGCTTTTTAAAAATAATTATTATTTATTTAATCGTATGGCTAATGAAATGTACAGAATAAAAATTATTATAAATCTACGTTAAGGTCTATAAGCCACTTAGTAGCTTTGTCATTGAGGATGACCAGGTCTTCGGGAGGGCCACCGGCGTATCGCGTAAGGGGACACTCTTGCATGATGTGCTGCATGGACTGCACCTCAGCGCCACAGGCGCAGGCAGGGGAATCTATCCAGCCGCAGCGGTGTTTAAATTGGGCGCAGAGACCGTGGCCAGTGCGGAGTCGGTTAAGATTGCACCAAGCACGTCGCGGGAGTTCAGAACCTTTGATTTTGTTACCCGGGATGATGCCGGAGCCGAGTCCACCTGCCATAATCCGATTCCACGAACGTGACCATTCCCGCTTAAGGTTGAAACCGTCGCTCAAAAGTGAATGGGCAGCGCGATACGGAGGGTTCCTGGACTTCAAGCGATGTTTAATCGGATCCAAGAACTCTGACCGAATAGGGAGATTAGGGTTCTGCTTGATCTTCTGGACTTCTCTTAGTAACGCGTCCTTTCTTCTCAATTCGGGGGGAGGGATCTGGCAAAGTACAGGCAGCCAATGACAAGGAGTGGATAGCAACGTACCGGAAATAAGACGCATAGCTTTGTTCAGTTCAACATCCACCTTGTTTGAGTGCGCGCTGCCTAGCCACACCGGCGCGCAGTAATCGGCCGTGGAGTACACCAAAGACAACGCAGAAGTGCGGAGCACGTCAGCACTCGCTCCCCATGAGGTTCCGCTTAGTTTCTGGACTATGTTGTTGCGAGTCTGCAGTTTACGTGCTGTGCAAACCAAGTGCTCCCTAAACGTCAAAGAGCGGTCGAGAGTGATGCCAAGATATTTTGGAGTGAAGTTGTGTTTCAGGATGGATCCGCCCAGGTAGACTTTGAGCTCACGCTTGGCCAGTTGGTTATAAAGGTGAAAGCAGCATACCTCTGTCTTGCTTGCACTTGGATTGCAAATAATAATATACCCTGATGAAGTTTTGGTTCGTGGCTCTCTTCAGCGAAAGCTTTGATGAGGACTAATCTTTGTTTTAACTGACATTTTAGAAACATTAGTCAAGACATAGAAGATAGTATGTATTTGTAAGCTTAAGTTTAAGTTTGTACATATAGATTTAGTCTAGAAGTCAGTTTTTGCTTATTTTTCTAGAAATTTTCTCGCCCGAACGAGCGAAACGTCTCCGTTTCAGCTTGTGCAAAAACGCTTTCGTATGACCGTCTGTCCATTTGTTCTCCTCTACAGGTCGCAGTTCTCAACCGATTCTCGTGAAAATTTGTGAGCAGGTTTGATAATTATATAGAATTTTTTTGGTCAATTCAGTTTTTCAAAATAGCTGAGATATAGGGGTTTTTGCAATTACCAACTGTAGCGCGGGCTTTATTACAAAGGAAACGACTTCTTCGTAGGCAATCCACCTTGTTTTTATGTTTAGACTTGCTAAGCCTATTTTACAAAGAACAGAAGAGAAACCGTCATAAATGTAAAGCAAATCGTTAATTAATAATGGCGTCACAGAATGGCGTCATGGCGTGAAACATTACACGTAGAAAATAGGGTGGGGGAAATTGTCTAATTTCTTATTGAAAGCGCGCGGGCGCTCGGATGTGAAGTGGAAGGGGAAGAGCGGGCAACGCCAGTGGCCTGCTCTTTCCGGGAACTTGCGACCGAGTTGACAGATGGCGCTATAAAACTTGTTTGCGGTGTTGGAAAACTGACGGCGAACTATGTCGATGCATGTGGATAACAATTTTCCAACGGCAAAGTTGAGTTTGTCGCGAGTTCTACAGCTCACGGAGCTACTAGTATACCTAATATACAACTTTATTGCTATGAAATTCGGCGCCAAGGCCACGGGCCTGCATTCTAGCAGATCGGTTAATGCACTCTAAGGCAAGTGCATTGCAACACACGCCGCCATGGCCATATTGTTGCCTTTTCAACGATCCAAGCTCAATTAAATCAATACACGTATTGACATTCTCTATGACATTCAGCAGAATGCCTAGGTGTTTAGAATAGTGACGTAAGTTTATGCGTAACTGGCTTTTGGATGGGTTAATAGTCTCAGCAAGATACAGATGTAGTGAATTGCCATCGTGAAAACTCGGAAAACACGACTACTTCCGAATGCTGCCGACGTGTCTATGAATTGTATTAATAAATGACATGTTTGTATTAAAAAAATAGGGCACTTTATTTTTCAAACCACGAGTTCATATAACCACCACGATCAAATTATTAAGAGAATGTTAGTGTAACTTGACTTAGGTATTAACCACTCTATATCGATTATTAATCTAGTAATGCGAGCTTCCCCTACGCTGTCATGATGGGTACTGAGGCTGACTAAAGTAGCATGACAAATACGAACGTTTCCGAGAAAATACGATGGTAAAGGATTATTTATTAATTTATTTATTTATTATTATTATTTATTATTAACTACATCTGTACAGGAAATAAATTCAACAATAATGTGGAGAAACGTGCAGTGGTAGCGTAGTGGTCTAACGCGCCGTCTCTCGGGAAGAGGGTTTCTGGTTTCAATCTTGTCTCGCAACTCTGAGATATTCTGTTTTTTTTTTAAAGTTTATTTATAAGTTAACTAGTGGACCCGCCATAGCTTCGTCCGCGGTATTTTCTATACGAACTTTATCACCCCTTTAGGGATGGAATTTCAAAAAATCCCTCCTTAGAGCACCTCTAGGGTACTCGAGGAATGTCTCCTCCAAATTTCAAACCTCTAGGACCACCCGTTTAGGCTGTGCGTTGTCTATAAGTGAGTCACGGTACTGTTTTATATGTATTGATGATTACAATATTATTCTTTTTACCAAAGCAGCGAGCGAAAACTACACATACAGTTTATCTGTTGCTGTTTTCACTCAGTTATAATTATTAATTAATTAATATGCGTATTTACTAAGTATTAAATTGTTAGGTTTTTAATTGGACGCAATATAGGAAGAACAATCCAAACCAAAAAAAACTTTGCTGGTTTTATTCATTAAATGGATGGGATAGAACTTAATTATAAAAGAAAATGAAAATGAAAATATTTATTTTGCAAGTAGGCCATATGGGCTCTTTTACATGTCTGAAGCTACCAGCGCTTCGAAAGGTGACATCTGCTGAGAAGAAACGCCGCAAGAAACTCAGAATACCGTCCAACCATGAGTCTATGAGTTGTTATTCTTATGAGAGTCACCTAAATAAGTAGCTTTCATAAAGTTACGGCAACGGTGCGGGTTTTTACATACTTTTTCAAAAGTTGAACGGCAAAAATCACCCTTTTCATACAAAAGGCGATAACGATTTCCACCCCTTAAATCTTAACCGATTTTGACCAATTCTTGATAGGTTGTCAGTCAGAACAAAATATGGGTCTATACGTTTTTTAAATATTGATTAAAGATCAACAAAGTCAAATAATCGCCAAAATAGTTTTGTATGAGAATACTAAAACAACAATAAAACCGAATTTATTGATTATAGTGTAAAAACCAAAACGTACAGACGTAGATTTTGTTCTAACTGACAACCTGTCAAAAATTGGTCAATATCGGTTAACATTTAGGGGGTGGAATCATTATCGCCTTTTATATGAAAAGCCATAGGTTCACAATCCTCTTAATATTTTTGGTAGCATATACGCCAAATTACATTTACCATTGTTATATTAGAAGTTGTTAAAATTTAACCTAACTGGTTTCCGCTAGATGATATAGTGTATATAATAAGACATGTAGTAGATACCCGCACAAATTATATGTACCTTATCAAAGAATTAAATTATGTAGCAACAACATATATTAAATGGCAATTAAATTACAAAAGAAATTATTTGCAAGTAGATTATTCAACTGGTTGCTTGACATTTGCTTTTATTCCGTATCAGAATTTCTAGATTTTAAAACAGCATAATTAACATTTATTTATTTTATTTAATTTTGCTTTGATTTATTATTTTAATTAATTAACGAATAATAAGTTATAATGTTAACAGTTATTTAAATGTAATTAAGGTTTTTTTTTTAGTTTAAGATCTGTACTCTTCCAATTTAAAATGTCCATTGTTAATAAATTTTCCCCATATTAAGTATAAATAGCATGTAAATAGAATGAACTAATTTAATATTTCTATGCCAAAATCGGCAGAATATTAAGTTCACAAAACTATTTTTTTCAACAATTGTACCATATTCGAAGAAATAAATACTATTCTATTCTATTCTTTTGAATAGAATAGTATTTATAGTCTATATGTACACGTGTAATCTGCGGCCCTAACATGCATGACACAAAGATATGATAGACCGTCTTATCTCTAAGTGCGTCTCTCTCACACTAGTGCCGACGAAAGAGATAGTCATAGAGATAAACGGGTTTAATTTATCTTTGTGGCATGCATGTTAGGGCCGCGAGCTATAGAAGTACGTCAATCAATCAATCAATCAACATTATACATTTATCTGTAAGACATGGATAGGTACAAAAAGTGTTACATTAGTGTTATGCACTACATGCAATAAAGCCTTTAATTTAAGTTTAGATTAGTTTAGTTTATTTATTACTCAATATAATATACAGTTTATATTACATGGCATGTCAAATTAAAAGCAATTACATTGAGATAAGTACTTCAGTTTTACCTTTAAATAAAATGTACCTATCTATTAAATGTTCAAAATCATACCTTTTTACAATTGCGTCGTATTTCCTGATTTCATAATTGCTTTCGGTAATTTATTATGTATTTCGGTGCCATTCCAAATACATTTCTTGCAGGTGACTGTTTTGAATGGCCTTGGAAAATATTCCGCACATAAAGACAGTGGATAGTTCCATATTATTATTGCTTTTGAAGTACATTCATGTCTCGCTTTCTGTGTTCCGTGGTTGTCTCGTATATAAATAGGGTTGCCATAATTGTTGGGAACTGATACGGGACTTATTGGTGCCAAAACTGAAAATGAGGGTGGTACGTTTTATTATAATAAACCGGGACAAGTGCAAGTAAAAATACCATAGACTTCTTATGGGTTTTCCTGTATTTTTATTTTTTTATTTTTTTATATATTTTTTTATTTAGAAACACAAACAGTCTTACACATAATACTTATTAACTATTGGAAGATGAAATTGTTCATTGACACACAGTGTTCACAGATGATGTAACAAAAACTAATAATAAACAGTCCTCCTAACCAACTTAGTGTAATTTTAATTTTTTTAGTCTATAGGTAAAGAACTATTTTCTGTATTTTTTTAATTTTAGGCCCCGTAACTTCAGAGATAAGGGGGGCATGGTCAATTTTCGCCTATTTTCCTTAATAACTTCCAAACTATTTAATCTAAAATTAAAAAAAATATATATTTAAGATTCTTACAACAAGCCCTTTCATTTGATATATATGTCAAGATACAAGATAACAATGTACAACATATAGTATGCAAAACTTTTTTTAAATTTTCTAATTAGCACCTCAAAAGTACTTTACGTTACGCGTCCGTGTTGCGGTCACCGGCTTACATATGTGTACCAAATTTCAACCCAATCGGTCCTGTAGTTTCAAAGGAAATTGGCTGTGACGGATAGACAGACAGATACACGAGTGATTCTATAAGAGTTCAGTTTTTCCTTTTGAGGTACGGACCATAAAAATCAATGAAAAACAACAACAACAAAAGACACTCTAATCATGATAAATTAATAGAAAACCAGTTCAATTACTGATGAGAAGAACCACCAGGAAGAGGTTACTGTTTCTTTGCCCAGTCATATTTTGACGTAGATTTTACTTTATCGATTGTCTTTTCGTTATTGACATATTCGTAAAATTGGGCGTATGTTATTTTAAAATTATAGTGGCAAATCAGAAATGCTTCAACTGTATTAGTCAACAATCTATTTCTTTCGTCCGTCCATTGGCTGTCATAAGAGAAAACGGGACAAGAATATTACGGGACGCGATACGGTTAAATACGGAAACAGTCCCGTATATACGGGACATGTGGCAACCCTACTACGTATATATAAAGATACGGCAATTTTAATATTCCCAATTTAATTAAATTTACGTAGGTATAATTCCACAAACAGATCTGATGCAGATTTTCTTGGCTTTAAATATCACTTCTCGGTCTGTGGAATTCCCCTAGAATACGACACTGTACCTTACGGTAGAACCTACGTCGGCACAGTCTTTTCGTCCACTAAATAGTTTTAATCACCTATACTTTTAAGTTATTTTAATATGTATGTTAGTCTGTAAGGGATTTATGTATGGGCCACCGATGCCTGTAATAAAATGGCTTATTATTATTATTATAGTAGGCGGTTAGTGCTGCTGCTTAACTACTTTACTTTATTCAAGTTATATTATGCATAATTAACTTAGCTTTTTACATATGATATCAATTTGGCTTTTGCATGTTAGATCTTTAACTAATCTTAATCCTAAAAACATTGTTATGTCCGTTTCATCAATTTTTGTTATTACTAGATTGATATATAGATTGTTGTCATTAAACCATTCAATAATAATTTCTAATGTCCTGTTTATCGTTACCTGATATATGTGCGGATCATCTCTCGTAAATATCACTGTGCTGTCATCAGCAAACAGAACCATGAATTTGATCGATGGCCTCCGACAGGTCATTAATGTAAATAAGAAAGAGTAGGGGACCCAGAACGCTCCCTTGTGGTACTCCGTTACTTATTTCTACCGGCGGTTAGCTGGTAGTTAGTCTTTTTCAACCTGTTTCCGGGTACACGGGTAGACGGATTTTAAATACCCGCGGGTATTACCCGTTTTTGACAACTTTTTATCACGACAGTGGAACTATACGTGAGTAATTAAAACCGGTCTGGGTAATTTCCATGGTCACTATAAGTTCCATGGATGGTAAGGATATACTTTGTTCCCTGGGGAAGGATAGGTTATTTTTTTAAGAACACATATCCCTAAACCTATAATTTACTGACGGGAAGCCCGACGAAAGTCCGTAATTTTTGGGGGAGAAAACTTTTAAAAAGTCTGTTACATGAAAATTCTTTGTATCTTAAAGCTAGTTATTGCTAAATGTTTTTGTTTCTGATGGCCACTTAAAGCATTAAAATAATCAATTGACATGATTAGATGAATTGTACTGATGAACATGATATTATAATCGGTAAACATACATATAAAAAAAACGCGTCGAATTGAGAACTCCTTCGGTTTTTATGTCGATTAAAAAGTTGTGCTTAGCGGTGTCTTTAGGATAATGGCATGTGAATGTAGGTGGCCATGGAACCACCCGTCTACTACCACAGATTTTCCGCGCCGGTGCCCGAACCCGGACACGACCGATTCGTCGCCCAATCTGATCTAAAATAATTAATTACCTATTTATCGGAGTTTAGACACCTCCAACTGCGTAGCTGATTACAAGAGAAAACCGGTTTAAAATTAGCAAATATTAGCGATATTTTAATGCCTATTTTTATCATATTTGTAGCCCAAAACTACAGTGGCGAAGCGTGAAATATTTCCTAAAGGAAGCCGGAAGAATTAGAACCGTTCATGCTAGTCTGACAGACTGAATGTAAGTCATAGCAAACGTCTCGAATGCATTTGCATAAAAGTATCTATTTCCTTATGGACGAAAGATTACGTTCTAGACATTTTCTATGATTCAAACTTACACCAAGGGCACTGATAGCATTACGAGCAATGTTACATACAAGTACCTAAAGTGAATTCATCCTTACTTGTCTTATTTGGTAAACAAGTTTCTAACCTCAAAATGCGAAATTTTTGGTTAAAACAGCTATTTCTTCGTAAATTAAATAACCAAATATATTAGACACCATTTTGCCAATTTTTCATCTAGGATTGCTTTATTTAGGAAAATAGCTGTTTCATCCAAAAAAGCATCATGCATTTTAAGGTTACCAAATAAGACAAGTTAGGATGAATTCACTTTAGACTCTGGCAGGCTTTAAAACCGTGACTGTCAAGCATTGCATTACAACATTCGATCAAAGTTAAAGGCAAAATATCTTTTCACAGCACAGCTCGAAAATGTTGTCATAAATGGTGTCAATTCTGGCCACAAAGCTGCTAATCTCTGTGCCGTTGAATACAGGCCAGCAAAGCATACTTTGCTGGCCTATCTGCAGGTTGCAGGCTGGTCTATTCGGGAACGTCCAAGTAGCGAGATACTGCAGCGACCCGCGAGCGAGACACATCTCGCTCTTACGCATTACGTGTCGTGCGGAAGAGTGAGATCAGAAATCTCGCTCGCGAGTCGCTGCAACATCACTTAGCTTCCCGAATAAAGCGGAGGGCTCGAGCTGGTGCAGCTCTTGCCGATACAAGTTTATAATAAACTCCCTGATGTCATTAAAAAAATAGAAAAAAAAACATATATTTACTAAGCAACTTAAGTCACTGCTGATAAATCGATGTTTTTATTCAGTTACCGAGTTCATGGACGTTTTTTAAGTACAACTACGGAGTAAAACATCCTATGAATTCTGTTGCGTTATGGTATAAATTACAGCGAATGTGTAATATACACAAATGTCGAGATAGATGTTAATTGCTACCCCCTGCCAGGGTCCATGAGATACTTATACATGTTTAATTTAAGATCTGCTGTAAAACCATGGTTGCAAGGATTAAGTGATTAAATGATAATATTTCCTCGCATTCGTTGTGAAAAGCACTATATATGTCTTGGCGTCGACTGCAATAGATGGACTAGTATCTCACAGAACCTCGAATTCGTCCGACCCGCTAACTTGTCTATCTATTGCGTATTCCCCGGCCTAGACAACAATGTACGAGTACTGTTAATCAATATAGGCGTTTACAAGCTTTAATGAAGGTCACGGAAGCTCACACTAGTTCGGAAAACAGCCTCTAGCGAGAAGAGCCTGTAAGAAACTCAGCGAGGTAGCATTTTTGCAAAACAGTAAATATACAAGTTACAATGATGTCTACAGTTTTATCACCGGTCAAACGAGTCGAACAGATCTAGAAGACAATAAAGTATCGACTGCGAAATGCGCAATACCTCTAAATAGGTTGGCCGGTCATGGAAAATATGGAAAACCTGCTGTCATTCTCATAACGAATTTCATCTCTTATTTCGGGATTACTAATGTATGGGCAAAACACTTTTCCGAAAGTATCACATCCGAAACTATTTTATTCAAATTATCATTTGGCATAAAATCATTAGTGAAAACAGCTTATCGCGGTTGTACAGTTAGCAAAAGTATTTTTTGGCAAATATGTACTTACGTAAGGGACACAAGTTAACCCGATGTACTGCTCTTTGGGAAAAATATTTATGCCAAATTTCACTTCCCAAAAAACTTATCGCAGTAGTTTCATTTCCCAAACGAATCTTTAGCATATTTACATTTCGTATTTTATTAATTTGGTCAAATTATCATGTGGCTTAATTTTACTGTGTCAAGTTTTATTAAGACAAACGTTTACTAGGCAAATGTTTTCTTTTGGCTAATATTACATTCCAAAAAAACTTAAAAGGGGGAGGGGGCGAAGCCACCCACAAGGGGGGAGGAGGGGGGCGAAGCCCCGTCACAAGGGGGGGGGGGGGTTGATTAAAATAGTTAGGGATGTGATACTTTGGGAAAAGTTTTTTGGCCATACATTAGTAAACCAGTTAACCCTAACCTAACCTACCCATGACAAAGCAAAACGATGCCAAATGATAATTTGACCAAATGAATAAAATGCAAAATGTAAATATGCTAAAGATTCGTTTGGGAAATGAAACTACTGCGATAAGTTTTACGGCAAGTGAAAATTGGCGGAAAATATTTTGCCCAAAGGGCAGTACACCCTTATTTCACCCGACAATCATAAATTGCCTGGATTGAATAGATTCTTGGCAGAATTGCGTCGAGTACGATTAACGTCGAAAACACACACGAATCTGTAGTTTATACGGGTCAAGTTAGAGCCGGTGTTAGGTGAGGAAAGAGAATACATCCCCGGGGTGTGATTCTGTCTCTTGCCGGTGACCGATCGACAAAGAATTCCGTCACAATTCGATTTTCTTAGGAGCGAGTTTTTGACGGTGCGCGCTAGCTTTAATTACATGGCTCATAAATTCATAGTACGCAATTAGTCGTAATAACCTGGGAATTCCATGTGAACACGGTCCTATTGTGCGTCAATTTATAAAGATAGACGTATATACTTGGTGTTTCAGGCTGAGGCCATACCGGACGCGGCTCGGTTAGCGGCAAGCGTTTCGCTGAGTGGTGAAACTAGAGTCCATAATTCGGCGAATTTATTTGATAGATGAAAGTGTTGCAAGGTTTGGATGAAATTTAATCATGTGAATCGATCTACATGGTGTGTTAAGACTGAATTAGCTTCCTACTTTTTAATTGAAGTTGGGAACATCAATTATATTTTGCTTGGTCTACCCCATCATTAATACATAAGCTTTAAGAATGTCTTACTGGGCCACAGAGTCTGATGGCCAAATTCACAAAAGCCACTCAAATTGATCTTTACTTAAAGTGACGTTTAAGTGACGTTTATGTATAGGTTGACGACTAGTTGAGGTACATTAATCTCTAATCAAATGCTTAAGTGGCGTTTGTAAATTCGGCTGTGATCATCTTGTCTTGGGTGAAAATTGATGAAATGAAATGATGGCACATGATATATTTTTAAACTTAGTAAATTTATGGATAACTTAGGACAACTATAAACTACAGTACCTACATGCTAATTTAACTGTGCCTCGTTTCACGAAGCTACAAGTTACAATTTTACAAGCCAAAACTGGCAACACTGCAAGGCAAATGTATGGGATCCGTCACCGGAGATGCCAGTTTTTGCTTGTAAAATTGTAACTTGTAACTTCGTGAAACTGGTATACAAAGCTGTAAACTTTTCTTAATATCGACACGAACAGCACTACCCTTGCTGTGGCAACATTTGTGCATTTTGAGCTGGCAATAAGTTCACTGAATTATGGAGTCTCCTTTGGTTGAAATATCCTACCGAGCAAGCTTACGATAATCTGTGGCGCTGGCCACACCGCTCGATTAGTGGCATGCTAAACGCGCTCATATTAAAAAGACTGTGAACCAACGGCAAAAATCACCCTTTTCATACAAAAATTGGTCAACATTAGTTATCATTTAAGGGGTGGAAATCGTTATCACCTTTTGTATGAAAAGCCGTAGGTTCACACTCCTCTTAAGTAATTTTGCCTAACATGCTACGTCCGGTAAAGCGTTGACCGATTAAAGTTGGACAAATAGATTCGACGTTTGCTAAAAAAATTAATCTGCATATAAAGATTAAAAACAACCTTTGTTCGTCATCATATAATTACATGATGCACAAAAAATATAGACGTAATGCAAAACGAATGGTTCCGGCTCGCTAGAAGAGTGCCAATCAGTGCCAATTTAACGCAATTACCAAGGACGTAGCAATTATTGTTTCTGGGGGGGCAGGCAAAATAAGTCGATATAATAGACGTACAATTCGTACCAAGCAGGTTTGTGAAGTTGATATAGATATTTCTATCTTTTATCTTTAAAGTAAGGCACCAAGACAAATAATTTAATAAAAAAAATTATCGGTTTAAAAAAGACACATTTACCATTGAAATATGTAGTATGTCAAAAAATCAGAAATAATTAGTAATATAACCGGTACGGATATGTGTTTTTTTGCGGTTCCCGAGATATACAGTTTTTTCGTAGTTGTAGAGGCAAACAGTAATCCTCACTAGATGATTACTGTTCGAACGGGCCGGCTCGACCGGGGTAGTACCACACTCTCACAGAATATCGGCGTAAAGTAATAGCTCGCTATTGCGTTTCGTACGGTGAGTGACGAGATCCGGAGGCCTATTCCCTCGTCCCCATCCCATCCCCATTCCCCATCCTCCCTAGACTGGCAACGCATTGGCAAGCACCTCTGGTATTGCAGATGTCCATGGGCGGCGCTGACCACTTTCCATCGGGTGGGCCGTCTGCCGGTTTGTCAGTCAATTGACATAAAAAAATCGGAAAAAAAATATAACTCATAAGTTGTCGTGCCAAATCACGCCAGGATCTTAATCTAGCACAATAATGGCAACTGATAGCCATTTCAAGCAAAAAACTTAAACATGGTAACACGATTCCTATGTCCATGAAAGCCGATTTTCGTCCCACAGTGCGACAGGTCGTTTTCTATACATTTTGTCGGCTGCAGCCGTCACTCGGCGTCCGTGGCACGCTTTTTCGCATTTAGCCGTGGCGTTCAAAAGTTTTAAAGAGCGCCGAAAACATCCAGCCGCATAAAAACAAGGGCTCGCAAATCCGGTTTTCTATGTATGGGGCGGTCCCGGGTTTTTTTGCAATATTCCTGATTCCTCATGCGTCACGACAATCGAGGGATTGCAAGCCATATATTAAAATAATATAATAATACCCTGTCCTCTTTTAGAATCTAAGGAAGAATAACGAAGTGCGATGCAGCAACCTTAACAGCGCTTCGGAGCAAAATGCTCTAAATGCTCTATTAAACTAGCTTTCCGCTGTCGACTCCGTCTGCTCTTTAAATGAAAATATAAATGCCGGTCATAAGACCCTACAACCCTATGACCCGTATTTATTTTTTGGGTCTTGCTTGATTAATCTTGAGGAATAATTTTTTTATATATTGAGTTAACTCATTTGATAGTTACCAGCTATTGCTGAACACCGATACGCACTTTTCGTTTTTTGTATTGTGCATTCTGCGTGTAGTGTACATTTTGCGTAATGTACATTTAGAGAATGTACTTTTTGCTTATGTACATTTTGCGTGTTCCGCAATATGCATTGTGTACATTTTGCGTATTGTTTATTTTACCAATGTATACGTTTTGCGTGTAGTGTAACTTTTGCGTTTTGTGCATTTTGCTCCGAAGCGCCTAACAGCGCCATCTGTTGGCACGATTCGAAACAATCAAGAACATCTTTGTTACATTGTACTTTTACCTATATAATCAGCCAATGATTACCTTCGAACTTCAGATCATGGAAAAATACAATACAGTTATGAATGACGATGCTTCATAATGTAAACAAATTATTTGTAATGACAGGCATGGGAAAATTGCTACGTTGCACGGTAGTGCATAGCCAAGTCTCAAAGCTAGTCGAGAGAGACTGTATTTAACTATATTTAAAACGCTGACAACTGCTAATTGAGTCGGTCACTGTCTGTTTGCACCGGAGTGAAAGAGAGGCGCTAACAAGACCTAAATGGGCTTTACTTAAACTTTATTTTACCAACACAGCCAAGCGAAAAAAAAGTAATATTGTTTATAAACTCGAGTCAATAAAAGCCCTCGCCTACGGCATCGGGCTTCTAACAGACTCTCGTTAGTTATCCCCTTACTGCCCGTGATGCACACAATGTTTTTCATCACATTTGCGAGGAAATTAAATAAAAGTTAGACAAAAAGTATACATATATTTATTTTATTCCCATTGTGCACCGTGAATTACCATCAGGTGGGTAGAGTAAACTGTACATCGCGATGCGCGGGGCGGCTCCGCCGGCTGCGGCTCGCGCGCGGCTCCGCCGACCTGGGGCACGCACAGCCCGCGAGAGGTCGAAACCATACAAAATCCATAACTCCTTAGGGAGTTATGGATTTTGTATGGTTTACAACTCCCGCTGACGGCGGGGCCCATAGAAGTGTTAAATCGGCTATAGCTGCTCTATACGCCTGCGTATAATAACACCCTTTCCGAGCAAGTGTGATGAAAAATAATTAATAACACTATTACATCACGCCCATACTAAAAAGTTTGCTGAGTTATATGGGATCTCCCGCACTAGCGTTTTTAGACCGTCGGCATCTTCAGCTCAATTACGCAGCACAATTGGTATCGGTTTGGCTCGAAATGCAAACCAATTTAGTCTTAACTCTGCGTAAATAAGAGCACAATTGGTTTACTTTTCGCGAAAGCGATACCACTTGGTATTACGTAATTGAGCAGCTTGTCAGCGTCCGTGCAGGTCTCATATAAATCAACAATTTTTTTGTGTGGGCGTGATGTCATTAGTGTTCTTAATTATACATAATATCTACCCATAAGTTAAAAATAAATAAGATAGAGAACTATTTAAAGAGTATTTCAGACGTCTCTTCACGATATTTTTTATCGATCGATTTAATCAAATCATGTTTTTGAAACAGCAAGTTTTTCAATAATACCTATAAAGAATATAAAAAGTTTATAAAATGCTGTTTTTTTAAATAGGTAAAGCCGATGTAGGTTTTGGCAGCGCCTTAAGAGGACTGTGAACCTTAAACTTTTCATACAAAAGGCGATAACGATTTCCACCCCTTAAATGTAAACCGATTTTGACTAATTTTCGATAATTTGTCAGTCAGATCAAAATCTAGGTCTATACGTTTTGGTTTTTTCACTATAATCAATAAATTGAGTTTTATTGCTGTTTCTGTATTCTCATACAAAACAAATTTCGGCGATAATTTGACTTTGTGATACACATACCTACACATACATAGCATCACGCCCGAAATCCCTAATGGGGTGGGCAGAGCCACAAGACTACTTGTGGCCACGTTCGATTAATTAGTCTTAAGATGGTATGATGAACCGTATGAACCGTGACAGGTGATCAGCCCATCGCCCATACAGATAGTCCACCATGTTGGAGAGGACCCGTCCCTTAGTCGACTTTTACGACATGCCAGGATGATAAGCATCTGCACGCATTCTATGCTATTTCTTCACTCCCAGTGCAGCAGAGGAGTAAATAAAATCTCAAATACCTAACAAGTTAAATAAACCAGGTATTTAATCGACCGAGTGAAGCGAGCGAAGCGTCTCCGTTTCAGCTTGGGCAAAAATGCTTTCGTACGTCCAGCGGATGTCGTCAGATGTCCGGCGTCTGTCCATTTGTTCTCGTCTACAGGCCGCAGTTCTCAACCGATTCTCGTAAAGTTTTGTGAGCAGGTTCTTTTATTATATAGTTTTGTATGTCGATTCAGTTTTTCGACTTTTTTCATAATAGCGAAGTTATGAGAGTTTTTGCGATTACAACTTATTCGCGGTGTTGGTAAACTGACTACAACCTATGTCGATGTATGGGGATAACAGTTGTCCAACGGCAGAGTTAAGTTTGCCGCGAGGTCTACAGCTCACGGAGCCACTAGTTATAATTAGTGAATAATAATATAGTATACCAAGTCCGAATAATCTAGACGAAGCATTTGCAGCTTTAGGACAAAAAATAACCTGACTAAAATATAAAATTCCACTTTAATCTTTTTTACGCCATTATAAGGTTGCAGTTCAAAGGCATTTTTTGTCCGACTAATTTTTTTTAAATTTGTTCATTTAATTTTAATGTATATATTATGCACTTATAATAAAAGTGTGGTAGTGAAGGCTCCTCGTGCAGCCAATTGTTGACCAATTAAGTTGAAATTCGGAACACATATGTAAGTCGGTGATCGCAATACGGACGTATAACGTAAATCAATTAATCTTAAACATGGGGCCACTTTTGGGGGGTACATTAGAACATTAAAAAAAGTTTTGCAAACTATGGAGAGTGACATACCAAATGAAAGGGCTCATTGTGAGAATCTTTTAGGAATTTTGAATGATTTAGGAAAATAGGCGAAAATTTATCGTTCTCCGAAACTCCTGGGCTAAAATGTTGAAAAAAATACAAAGAATTGTTGTTTACCTATAAATTACAGGAAAACCTATAAAAAGTGTGTCGTATTTAAAGTAACATAGGAAGTTTCAGATAATCGTGTTCGGAACCCTCTCCACGCGAGTTTAACCGCACTTGTCCGGATTGTTTTTGGTACATGGTTTTGACGAAGCCTATTGTCGGATGCATTTTTGGTACTTATTCGACAAAGCCTGCGTTGCGGATTTCAGTAATTTCAATTTAATTGTTAATTACATGAATAAAAATACCTATTTTGACTTCGACTGGAGGACCACACTCACAGAATATCGGCGTAAAGTAACAGCTCGCTATTGCGTTTCGTACGGTGAGTGACGAGATCCGGAGGCCTATTCCCTCATCCCCATCCCATCCCCATTCCCCATGCTCCCTAGACTGGCAACGCATTGGCAGCGCCTCTGGTGTTGCAGATGTCCATAGGCGGCGGTGACCACTTTCCATCGGGTGGGCCGTCTGCCGGTTTGTCAGTCATTTGACATACAAAAAAAGATATTTTGACTTGGAATAAAAGATTGTGAAAATACATTAGTTTTTAGGGTTCCAAACCCAAAGGGTAAAAACGGGACCCTATTACTAAGGCTCCGTTGTCCGTCTGTCTCCAGGCTGTATCTCATGAACCGTGATAGTTAGACGGTTGAAATTTTCACAGATGATGTATTTCTGTTGCTGCTACAACAAGAAATACAATAAAAAATAATAAAATAAATTATTAACGGGGCTCCCATATAACAAACGTGTTATGCCCCCGTATTTATACATAATGGTACGGAACTCTTCGTGCGCGAGTCCGACTCGCACTTGGCCGGTTTTAAATATTTTGAAGCACCTCATTGTATCTCATCAAATCAAGAAAAATGTTCACATACATACATACATAGCATCACGCCCGAAATCCCTAATGGGGTGGGCAGAGCCACAAGACTACTTGTGGCCACGTTCCATTAATTAGTCCTCAAATGGTGTGATGAACCGTATGGTGACAGGTGATCAGTCCATCGCCCATACAGATAGTCCACCATGTTGGAGAGGACCCGTCCCTTAGTCGACTTTTACGACATGCCAGGATGATAAGCATCTGCACGCATTCTATGCTATTTCTTCACTCCCAGTGCAGCAGAGGAGAGCAGGGGAGAAAAATGTTCAAGTGATCCAAAAAAAAATATTGGTTATGATTCATATTATTATAATAAATCTATAGGTGCCAAAGCGGAAACTAAAATAATTAAAATCAATCCCGTCTGAACACATCATCCGCGGTGAATAGATGATTTTAATCATTAAAATATCCGGTTTTCTTTGTGTTAGTAATTGAATTAAACAGGTTACTTACAAACAGCATTGCCAATAAAAGGTTTCATAGAAGAACGGTAAACAAAATCTTATACACTACCTGACCCGTGCGAATTTTTGCACAGTATCGTGATCAAACACCGAATAGTAATAATAATAATATAATATTATAGCACTCTATTTGTCTATTTACCTGCGGGTAGTACTATCTATTGACATTGGTCTGCATGTGCAAATAGCCAAGACACATTTTAGTTAAACAGACTGTCAATAGATGGCACTTACAAATCCCGTGGTTTTTTTATTCCATTTGTGTATTTTTGTCCCAAAGCGACGAACACAAGCTTTAAAAAGCTGCTTAAATTATTAATTTTGGTAAAGAATTAACGGAGATATAGAGAGTCTTCACAAAAACACCTTTTAGAAATAATATATTGATGATTATGAGCCGTGTATTGTATGGATGAATCCACTATACTATTTTTTTCTTGTTGTGCGGGGCCCCTAGCCAGTGCGGGGCCCCTACGTAGTTGACTACACTGCCTTATGTATAACCCGGCCCTGTGTAAAGGTACAATTCAGTTGAATTTCCCGAAACAAATCACAACAAACAATAAATATAACTTTAATGGCGTTATCTTGCAGATAACATGCATAAAAAGTAGAAAAATAAAACTGGAAATACGGCCTTTAATTAAGGGATCTTATCTGCGCTACAGAATACATTATTAATAAACTCTAGAGCTAGGCTAATGTAATAATAAAATAAAAATAACAATTTTTGACATAACGCTATATGGTGCCATGTCATCGAAAGAAAACCGGTCAAGTGCGAGTGTGACCGGCGCGCCGACGGTCCCGTATTTACCTATGAAAAACAGACTACCTTAAAAAAAATTAAAAAAATTGCTTTTAACAACTGGGTAACCATTTACAGCCTACCTATGAAATTCAACCGCCGAGTGTGATACGATTTTGCAAAGGTTATTCCGTTAAACTATTTTTTTTTTTATTTAACTACAAATTTACGGTTTTTGGACTTTTTCCGTTACTTGTGCTATAAGACATTGCTTCTTACCAAATCTCATGATTCTAGGTCAACGGGAAGTACCCTATAATAGGTTTTGATTCCCTTGCGAGTATCAAAATATGAGGCATAAACGGCCGTATCTTTTCATTGCGGTGACTTAGAAGGTTGATTTTTTCACAGCTCCAGTAGATTGCAGACCTGAGTATGTTATATTAATTTCAACTTGATACCTCCACGCATTCTTGAGAAAAAGGTCTTTGCACAAGGACCGAAACAGACAGACAGACAAAGAAGTGATCCTATAAGGGTTCTTTTTTTCCTTTTGAGGTACGGAATCTTAATTATATGTACATGTGATTATCTTACGTACGCAGCGGCTGATAAGCGATGAGGAAGACATTCAAATTTAGACCTAATGATTTTGTGCTTACAGTCTTAATAGTTTTATTTATCCGCTGACCAGCTGCTGCGTACGTTAGAGAATCACACCACAGTACCATTACCATGAGTTTATGCAAACCGTTCGCGTAATAGAAAACTATCGCTCGGTCCCTTTTACTTGTATCGGCAACACGCAATATATTCGATAGACCTTTGATAGCGAGAACGTTTTGCATAAACTCATGGTTATGGTGGGGTGTTATTCTCCAATCACACTTCATTATCGAACTCACCAGCGAGCAGTGGTTACTAAAAAACTTAGTTAAACGTTAAAGCGTTATATTTAGGAAGAATTAACGGAAGTTAAAGTTAATCGTTAACTTGTGATAACTCATTAACTTATAATAGGGTAAGTACGTATTGCATTAGAGTTTTATTATAATACCTATTATTTAGAGATCAAATTCAAATTAAAAGCTATCTAACCTAAGCCGCGCGGTGTCCTTTTGGCAAATAGCAGGTATTTAATTAACGTTTAACAGACTTTATTTGTATTAACGGAAATTAATGGGTCCGTTAACATTTTTTTTATTTAACTTAAAATTTAATCCGTTACTCGATATGTTAACTTCGTTAATTAAGGATTAACGGATTAACGGTCTTGTGCCCACCTATGTCAGTGCGTATAAATAAACTACATGTTTATGCGAGTTTTCGACCTTGGTCGTTTTTCGACGCAGCCGGCCATAGACGTAGATACGTAACTCCGTATAATGACTACAAGCGTGCGGGTCAATTTATGATTGTTGGAAAATAACAGAGGTAGCTGATCTGGTAGCCGGTTTTTAATATGTCATACCTAAATCCTGATTTCCGACACATTTAAATGTCATCGACATAAATATTTCCTGTCAATAGCTAAGTCACGTGCACGTGTGATATAATGTAGGTGCAAATAAATGGCACAAACCATAGTTCGTTTTTAGGGTTCCGTAGGTACCCAAAGGGCAAAACGGGACCCTATTACTAAGACTCCGCTGTCCGTCTGTCCGTCTGTCACCATGCTGTATCTCATGAACCGTGATAGACAGTTGACATTTTCACAGATGATGTATTTCTGTTGCCGCTATAACAACAAATACTAAAAAAGAGAATAAAATAAATATTTAAGGAGGCTCCCATACAACAAACGAGATTTTTTTGCCGTTTTTATAGATAACGGTACAGAACCCTTCGTGCGCGAATCCGGCTCGCACTTGGCCGGTTTTTTCATTAATCTGCTGAAGTGAAATGACGTTTAGAATGTCAGGTTTATTTTTATTAAAATAGGGATGTACCGAAATTGATATTAGCGGATAATTTAGAGTATGCTTTTCTGTTTTTATTTTTTTCGTGTTCAATACAGAGTATTGTATTGTAATAAAATGATTATTCAACACTGATTGAAAGTTTGACCTGATTTACATTAATGTTTATTAATTAACTAAAACATTAGGGGTTGACTAATCAACTGGTCGAAGGTCGCCATTTTGTTTTGTGGATGAGGCGCGATAAATGGCCAATGGCATTGAAGACGGACCTATTCGTCTCATGAAATATTTTTGTTTATCTTAGGTCCGGGCCTCTGTTTGACATTGGGATAGGTACGAAACTCAACCTTCATCATCAGACCAGTGGTGAAAATGTAATGAAAATGCTAGGGTTAGTACTGCACATTAATGTTACATCCATATTTTTAACGTGTATAATTTGATGTAAAAAAAGGTTACATTTGGTTGTTTAAGTCCATTATAGGAATTGTCATTTATTTGTCAAAATCCCCATCCCATCTCCATTCCCCATGCTCCCTAGACTGGCAACGCATTGGCAGCGCCTCTGGTGTTGCAGATGTCCATAGGCGGCGGTGACCACTTTCCATCGGGTGGGCCGTCTGCCGGATTGTCAGTCATTTGACATAAAAAAAAGGTATTTTAACTTGGAATAAAAGATTGTGAAAATCCATTAGTTTTTAGGGTTTCATACCCAAAGGGTAAAAACGGGACCCTATTACTAAGGCTTCGCTGTCCGTCCGTCCGTCTGTCCGTCTGTCACCAGGCTGTATCTCATGAACCGTGATAGTTAGACGGTTGAAATTTTCACAGATGATGTATTTCTGTTGCCGCTACAACAAGAAACACAAAAAAAGAATAAAATAAATTATTAACGGGGCTCCCATATAACAAACGTGTTTTCGCCCCGTTTTTATACATAACGGTACAGAACCCTTCGTGCGCGAATCCGGCTCGCACTTGGCCGGTTTTTTCATTAATCTGCTGAAGTGAAATGACTTAGAATGTCAGGTTTATTTTTATTAAAATAGGGATGTACCGAAATTGATATTAGCGGATAATTTAGAGTATGCTTTTCTGTTTTTATTTTTTTCGTGTTCAATACAGAGTATTGTATTGTAATAAAATGATTATTCAACACTGATTGAAAGTTTGACCTGATTTACATTAATGTTTATTAATTAACTAAAACATTAGGGGTTGACTAATCAACTGGTCGAAGGTCGCCATTTTGTTTTGTGGGTGAGGCGCGATAAATGGCCAATGGCATTGAAGATGGACCTATTCGTCTCATGAAATATTTTTGTTTATCTTAAGTCCGGGCCTCTGTTTGACATTGGGATAGGTACGAAACTCAACCTTCAGCATCAGACCAGTGGTGAAAATGTAATGAAAATGCTAGGGTTAGTACTGCACATTAATGTTACATCCATATTTTAACGTGTATAATTTGATGTAGGTACCTATTTGATGTAAACAATATACTTATTTTATTCATAGGTATATGTTAAGTCCATTATAGGAATTGTCATTTATTTGTCAAAATATCTTTGATGTCAAATAAATACTTAATTTTTTATTCAGCAAAAATTTGTACTTCCTGAGTAATTTTGCTGAATTTTGTCAGTTTAAAACGGAGCTGACGGCGAAATTGGAAATAAACCGAATGCGACGCGGAGATGGTTCGTAAATTTAGTAAGTATAACTTTTTATACCAATATGTCGCATGTACATGAAATAAATATTGTGACAACCCTACGATTCGATTTCATTCAATTTTCTCCACTGATAACGGGGTCTGTTCATCATCATATGAAAACTACCGATTGCTATAGGTACTAGCTTAACCGAAACTAGCGATTTTTATGTTTCCAGGTCAGGGGACATCAAACTAATGTAAACTGCTCTAGTAAGGAATAAACTTGCGGCAGCTTTTTAGCGATACGTATAGAAGAAAATGTATGCGTATCCGTTTTATACCCTACGAAATTCCCCATTGCTCAGTACTTTACCTCAAAAATACCATATACTTAACAATTTTACCATAATTATGTCGCTTGCGCATCGTCAAGACGCTGACAATTGCCAATGATTTTGAGTGATCGGTCACTGTCTGTTTGCACCGGAGTGAACGAGAAGCACTGTGCGGTTATTTGTATCGGGAACATCAAAAACGGTTGAATTATGTAAGTAAACATACCGCACGTAAAATATAAATTAGTCAAGTTTTTAGTTTGGGCGTGATGTCATAGTGACATTAATTATGGACCCATAAGTAAAAAACATTAAGACATATAACTGTTTAAAGAGGATTTCAGACCTAACTTGACGATTCTTTTCTATCGTATCGATTTCATCAAATCGTGTTTAAAAAATAGCTAGGTTTTCAATAATATAAAGAATATGAACATGTATTTTTTTCGCTATGCTAAATCAAATAGAATTGTTAAAAAAACGGTTTAAGTAAAGCCGATTTAGGGTCTTGTCAGAGCCTCAAGACGCTGACAAGAGCCAATGACCTTGAGTGATCGGTCACTGTCTGTTTGCACCGGAGTGAACGAGAAGCACTGTGCGGTTATTTGTATGGGGAACATCAAAAACGGTTGAATTATGTAAGTAAACATACCGCACGTAAAATATAAATTAGTCAAGTTTTTAGTTTGGGCGTAATGTAATAGTGTTATTAATTATAAACCCATAAGTAATAGTAGTTTATGCAACGGTTGCATAATGATAGGCCTTAAAACACTAGTGCGGTTTTCATGAAACGAGCCGACAGGCGAGTTTCATAATAAGATCGCACGTGTGTTTTAAGGCCAAATTATGCAGAGTTGCATACATAACTTTATCTACACACATATTATAAATCCTTCATGATGGGTTCAGAAACAATATTTTCTGGCAACAAGTTATTTGTTGCAATCGTGGCTGCATATTTCCGATATCCGGCGCATTTTCACATCACACACACTCCGAGAAGACTACTTACTATTCATATTTTCAACTAAAATGTAAATTACAAACAACGTTTTCTATTCAATTCAACAAAATTCTACTTTCGTTCAGCAAAACGTCAACATAATGGCGGCGAGACCATTTTTTTTTAAATCATAGACAAACGGATGAAGTCTCTATTCTCACGTCACTCGAGATCAAATATTGTGCAGTTTATATTAAAAAAACATACTGAATTGACGTTTCGTATCAATAACTGTTTTATTATCTATGGATACTAGAATAGAGACCCACTTGAGTTTTGACAGCTGTTCCAAATTTAATCTCATTTCTTTACTAAAAACGATAAAGAAGTCATGTTATTTCTTCATCGCAGCACTGGTTTTTCCTAATTGGTTGTCAAAATGGTGGTCATTTCCTACGGTTTTTGATTAACCAATGGAGGTTTTATGATATGGGTGTAGATAAAATACATTAAGACAGAACTGTTTAAAGAGGATTTCTGATCTAACTTGACGATTCTTTTCGATCGTATCGTTTTCATCAAATCGTGTTTAACAAATAGCTAAGTTTTCAATAATATAAAGAATATGAACATACAAACGGGTTAAGTAAAGCCTATTTAGGTCTTGTCAGTGCCTTTAAGTGACGTGCTTGTTTTCGGTTGCGCTTGCGGCTCCTTGTTATTGAGTGCAATAGAATGTAATAGCTGTTACTAGTACATTGTTGTCGAGGCCGGGAAGTGCTGCATTATACGCCAAAACATACATATTATTTTTATAACTACTTAATGCGAGGAAATATCATCATTAGCGCGGCTGACAGCAAATATGCCGGCATCAGATAGCTGCAGCAGTACTTCTGTGGTAGCGGGGTGCACGGGGCGCTGCCAGCCAGCGCGTAATGGTCGGTTACGGCCTGTCGCCAGGCCAGCAAAGTATACTTTCTTGGCCTGTATTCAACTGTCCAGGGCTTCTATTCGACATTGGCTAAGCGATAGATATCGCATAATATTATCACGAGGCGGCCGCCTTTGCTGTCACGTTAAGGCGCTTACAAGACCTAAATCGGCTTGACTTAAACAGTTTTAAAACAAAAACTATTTTTGGTTAGGCAACCGAAAAAAAAAGTTAATTTTCTTTATAGGTATATTATTGAAAAGTTAACTATTTCAAAAACACGATTTGATGAAATCGATACGATAGAAAAAAGTCGTGAAGTTACGTCTGAAATCCTCTTTAAACAGTTCTATGTCTTATTTTTTTTTACTTGCAGGTCTATAATCAATAACACTATTACATCACGCCCATACTAATAATTTGACTAATTCATATTTTACGTGTAGTGTGTTTACTTATATAATTCATCCGTTTTTGATTTTCCCCATACAAATAACCGCACAGTGCTTCTCGTTCACTCCGGTGCAAACAGACAGTGACCAACTCAAAGTCATTGGCTCTTGTCAGCGTCGTAGCAAAATAAGGCGTTATCGCTTAAGCAATGTCGAATACAGACCTAGGTATTGTAAACATATCGCATCAACACAATTCGCCGAAGCAAATACTACAGAAAACAGCTGATTGCGTTAAAAGTTCGTTAACCCGAGCAGTGCAGTCTAATCAGAATGCAGATTCACCGTCTTCGTCGCACTTACAAACCCCGCAGAAGGTTATCTCTTATGCACGTCCGATCGTCCCTGTCCAACTGTGTGATACGAATGGACTGTGTCATAGCCGCGATAGTCAGTGACTGACTGCATGCCCTATCGCGGCTTTGCCGTAGAGAGCATACCATTGCGTGTAATGCGTGTGCGCCGCGGTATGACACACCGGTAGGTTTAAATAAACGCGCAGTGGATTCCAATAATATACAATCTTCGTCCTCACATGTTATTGTTCAGGTTATAACACATTACGGATGACAAATGGATAACGGTTGAAAAGAAACGCTACGCGAGTTTATAAATAAAACAATAAAAAAAAAACCGGTCGAGTGCGAGTCTGACTCGCGCGCCGAGGGTTCCGCAATTACGTATGAAAAAGAAACAGTACCTTGTAAGTAAGGAACCCTAAAAAAGAAAAAAAATAGCTTTCAACAACGGGGTACAAACAAAAAAGGACTCGAGTTCTGGGAGTCCTTTTTATTACGACTCGGGACTCAAATGACGATACTCGCGTCAGTACATAGGACTGCCTTTATTATAGAACTTCCAACCCAGCAAGTCTCGTGAACTAAGCGACTCTCGCATAGGACTCGAGTCCTTTTTCTGCGTTCCAGTCCTTTCATGTAACGAGTCGTACTCGAGTCGTATTATTGTTTGATTAATTATTTTCTGCAATTACAATTACTTTTATTGAATAATACATTTTTTCTCAAAAATAGTATGAAACATAACATATATGAAATAACCGAAAGTGATTCATCTTGCATAGTTATTAGAAGTGTCCAGGAAAACGCAAAACTGCCCAGGAAGTAAATAAATAAATAAATAAATCAGGGGACAATCTTTACACAAATCGATCTAGTCCCAAAGTAAGCTCTAAAGGCTTGTGTTATGGATACTAGACGACAATATAAATACTTATATAGAGAAATAAATACTTAAATACATAGGTAACATCCAAGACTCACGAACAAACATTCGCGCTCATCACACAAATATTTGCCCGTACCGGGGATCGAAGTAAGGTAAGTAACTATGTTGTTTTTTTTTAATGTAAGTAATTTTTACCTATAAACATTCTTTGAATTTAAATACAACAAATTTCGAAACTAATAGTCGCAGTGAAAGACTCTAGTTTTTTCGAAGACTTAACTTAGGGAAAACTCGATTCGCTGGACTCACGCTCGATAGTTTACTCACGCTCGACACGACTCGGGACTCGGAGTCTTCGAGTTCACCGAGTCGTCTATTAAGTGAGTCGATTCCACAAAATTAGGACCCCAGGACTCTGACTTTTACAACACAACCTAAGACGCTTATGCAAAGGGCGTTTTCAAAAGTGTTTATTTTCGTTTGTTCTGAATTTGGAAATTTTATAGTATTCGTACTAAGAATCATTAATAAGTAGTTTTGATTCAAATTGGAAAAAGCCCCTAATTTTATATTAAGTAATTGATTACCAATAAAAAATAAATAAATAAAAAACATTTTGGATTTGGAAAAAATTGGGACAATACACAGGCTGTGGGTGATATTAAATTTATACCGTAGCAAGTTTTAATCTTACTTGAAATACTTATGCATCTGCCTTTTATGGCATAGATAAGATATTTTAATATGACCGTTGCATACATTTTGCTAATAATTTTTATTTTATACTACAAGTTTGGATGACCTATGACCTATGAAACTTGTCAAGTTATAAATTGAATAACAAATAACCAATTTTCTATACCATAAATACTTTGCAGACTAATACTTATATTTGTATTATAATATAAGTACCTACATATAAGTATTAGTCTGCAAAGTATTTACCTATGTATGGGCCGCGCATACCTGATATAAATGGTTATTATTATTATTCCACTGAATTTGTTTCATTTGCTCATTTTTTATTTTCTCGTTTTTTTATTGGAGTTTACTCCTTAAGAATCGATTTTCATATATAAGCCCGGGGTATGAAAAACTATGGGGAGTAAAATCAAACGATGTTACCTGAAGATGCGTCGGTCGCTTCGCATTGCATACAGATATAGTGAATAATACGTTTCCATCGGTAAAACTCGGATCTCAATCGGAAGACGACGGGACCCGAAGTGTCAATCAATTATTGTATTCAATGAGTGACATTTTTATATACATTAATATGATTTTTTTTATTTATTGTCAAAAGTCAAAATGAAAAATGACAGCATGGTATGATGGGTACTGGTTTATTTTATAATCGTTCGTAAGGAGTAAACTCCTGTCGTGCGTCGGAGCTGACACACACACACTTTTTTTCTTTTATTATTTTCTTATAATTATTAAAGGTGGACAAACAAAAAATGTGCGTTAAAGATTATACCAGTTAGGTTTTGTATTTTTATTTTAATTCAATGTTCTAGATGGGCAAATAAAACTCGGATCAAGTTACATTTAACAGGAGTGTGAGCCTACGGCTTTTCATACAAAAGGCGATGACGATTTTCACCCCTTAAATGTTAACCGATTTTCACCAATTGTCGATAGGTTGTCTGTCACAACAAAATCTAGGTCTACTTATACATTTTGGTTTTTTCACTTGAATCAATAAATTCAATTTTATAGTTGTTTCAGTATTCTCATACACATACACAGCATGGTATGATGGGTACTGGATTATTTTATAATTTTTGTTTTCTTTTATTATTTTCCTACAATTATTGTTGGTGGACAAACAAAAACTGTGCGTTTAAGATTATACCAGTTAGGTTTTGTATTTTTATTTTTAGTCAATGTTCTACTTTCCACGATTATTTGACTATTTTGGTCTTTAATCAGTATTCAAAAAACGTATAGACCTAGATTTTGTTTTGACTGACAACATATAAAAAATTGGTCAACATCAGTTAACGTTTAAGGGGTGGAAATCATTATCGCCTTTTGTATGAAAAGGGTGATTTTTGCCGTTGGTCAGTCCTCTTAAGTTTTGTAAAAAAAACTAAAAGTCAAGGCAATGCCCGATTAAAAACAAAATTAGGAACGTTAATGCCGATTTCTGGATTGATTTTTCAAAACGAATTTAAATTGAATTTTGTATTGTTTGAAAAACATGTATTTCTTAATATTCGTTAAAAATGATTTTGAACACGAACGTGCGACTAGTTATTTGTGTAGTTTGCAAAATATATATAATAATGTAAATAAACAAAGTTAAATCCGTTTTTATAATAAAAGTAAAAATTTTAGACTCTCGCCTTAGAATTTTGTGCAGCAGTCAGCAAGAATAATTACATTGCCGTAACATATTTTTAGGCGTTTTGAATTATGCATTTAATTTACATAATTGTAAAGAATTATTTTCATAACATACATTTATTTGAAGACGTATTTATTTAGTAGTTTAGTAATTAACTATCACAAGAGTCGCAATACTGTAAACAGTACACAAAATTTCAAATATATTATAACAATAAAAAAATATAAAAATATAATTAAAATTTACTCACGGTTGAAAGTACTCATCTTGATTTCTGTTCTAAGCCTCTTCTTATAATTTAATTCTAATCCGTTAACACAATTACACAAACTGTTACACACATAAACGACCGGAAATTGTTTGTTTGTCACTGTAAATAATTTTAATTTGTGGTTGCTCTTTTTTATAACAGTTAAAACACATAACAAATCTGTAACAAAACAAAAAAACATATTAGAAAACTTCTAATTTAAAACTGATATGAAATAGTAATAATTGACATTTACTCATAATATGACAGCCAATTCAGAATGCCAAATTATAATAAAAAATCTGATATTTTAAATTGATTAAAATTAACATATTAAAAATATGCACTGTAAAAAGTAGACTAAAATAATAACAAAATAACTTAACAGCAAAACTTTTAAACTGCCTTCAAATTTGTTATAAATAATATTGGGGGTAGATTTTCAGTCATAGCCATAGCTTCCAGGCTTTTGAGTCAATCAAAACCAATTAATATTTTAATGAAAAAATCCACGGCGCTATTTTTGAACTAAATATTCAAAGCCTGCCTTTTATTTTATTTTTAATTCAAAATTTAAAACTGCGCCATAATTTGGTTACTTAGTTAATTATTATTTATTTTTAATAAGTGACAGATGCTAACAAGATCCGTAATATATAATATTAACAAATATGTGGTCAGTTGGAAAATTTGCGTGTCGTATGAAAACGCTTAAATTTTACATATTAAATTTATCGGTCGGCTGATATATTAAGTATACAAAGATTATATTTTAAAAACATCATGTAATGAACATGTTACATTGTATTGAAATAGATAAGTCTTGAATAATACGATACAAAATGAAAACACAAAAAACAAAAATTACGCACGAAGTTGCTAAAAAGAATCCATTTGAAATTGATAAAAAACGTTTTGTGCATTTTAAGGCCACCTTTTTTGCAAAGTCAGTTTGTGTTAAACAGGCGAAATTTTAATTCTTAATTAAGATTTTTTATTTTATTAAAGAGCCTACTATTTAATTAAAATTGTTATTTTATATATGCAATTGTCACCTCACCTCAAAAACAATCCATCCGATGGTCGCTCATCATTATCCGCATTTAAAAAAACTCAACGTAAAAGTACGTTCGTTCGTCACAAAATATAGTATAACACTAGTTATAATTAGACTATAATATGTTAATATTATTCGAGCACGCTATCAACTAACAGACTTGCCAAACGAGACGTAATAAAACCGTACACTATTTTAGCGAATTTTCGATTCACATTCTATGATCTCTGGACATGTATCCTTAAGAGTGTGAACCTACGGCTTTTCATACAAAAGGCGATAATGATTTCCACCCCTTAAATGCTAATCGATTTTGACAGTTTTATTGCTGTTTCATTGTTCTCATACAAAACTAATTTCGGCGATTTGACTTTGTTGATCTTTAATCATAATTCAAAAACGTATAGACCTAGATTTTGTTCTGTCTGACAACCTATCAAAAATTGGTCGAAATCGGTTAACATTTAAGGGGTGGAAATCGTTATCGCCTGTTGTATTAATAATGTGGTTTTTGCCGTTCGTTCACAGTCCTCTTAAAGTCTGTTTTTGAGTGGTTTTTTCCGGAGTCCTTAAAGCTCACAAAACCAAAATCAAACTTTTCGTACAAACGGCGAAAACTTGAAAGTTAAGTGATATAAATTTTGCCAATTTCCTATTTTTGTAAGTATAAAAAGCATGAAATAAAAAAAAATGGTGTCCGGTAGGTCAAAATCTAGGATTGCTTATAAGTTTTTTTTTATATTGTTTATAGATAAGGAGCTTATGGCAAAAATGTATGCGTGTTTTGTATAAAAATAACCGACCCTCCATATATTTTAGTAATGTATTAACTAAATAAAAAAATAACCTACAATCCTAAACATTTTTTACGCTGATAACATGTTAAGAAACCGGACAAGAGCGAGTTAAACTCACGTGGAGAGGTTCCGTGTTTGCCTATATGAAATTTCCTGTTACTTAAAATACCATATACTTGTTATAGGTTTTCCTGTAATCTATAGGTAAAGAACTATTTACTGTATTTTTTTTCAAAATTTTTGGTCCAGTAGTTTCGGAGATAAGGAAGGAATGGTAAATTTTTGCCTATTTTCTTAAATAACTTCAAAACTATTTATCTTAAAATTAAAAATAAAAACTTTAGCCCTTTCATTTGATACATCACACGCCATAGTTTGCAAACATTTTATTTTTAATTTTCTAATTTACCCCCCAAAACTGGCCCCATGTTAAAAATTCATTTATTTACGTTACGCGTCAGTGTTGCGGTCACCAACTTACATATGAATACTTGAAAAACACACGGCTTTACTCACGATTTATTGTCAGAAATAGTCTGACATGTTTCGAACTCGATTCGAGTCCTTCTTCAGGGTTTGAGGGAGTAAAGCCGTGTGTTTTTCAAGTATTCATAATGTCTCACGAAAGTTTTAATTTGAGTATAACTTAGATATGTGTACCAAATTTCAACTAAATTGGTTTACAAGTTTCGGAGCAAATTGGCTGTGACAGACGGACACACAGACACACGAGTAATCCTATAAGGGTTCCGACTTCTCCTATTGTGGTACGGAACCCTAAAAATGATCTGGGGGGGGTTACCACGATTTCTAAATGTGATTCCTTTTAGGCCCTAAGCTGAACTGTGTTGCTATTTCATACGGTACGTACCTGTTCATCGTTACGACCAACTAACGCATAATCTACTATTTTATAGTCGGACGGTTAGCTATAATCTAATAAATAAAAACCGGCCAAGTGCGAGTCGGACTCGCGCACGAAGGGTTCCGTACCATTATAATCAAGCAAAAAAAAAAACCACGCTTGTTGTATAGGAGCCTTAAATATTGATTTTATTCTGTTTTTTAGTATTTTTTGTTATAGCGGCAACAGAAATACATCAACTTTAAAAAAACCTTTAATTTGCGGGTTCTCATCGGGCACGAACTTGCCGTTAATTAATTTTCCAGCTCGTATTTCATTGTTTAAGGCAGTGGCTCCCAACCTTTTTTAGTCCACCCCCCCCCCCCCCCCCCCTACTTACGTTTGCGTTTCTAGCTGTCATTATAATTAGGTTACAAAAACAGAATTATTTTATTAGACACCGCGAAACTGTGTCACGCATCGCAGAAAAACGCATTTAGTTAGTTATGTATATTTTATTTTATTGTAAGGGGTGTAAGGGGGGGGGGGGGGGGGTAAGGGGGTCCAAATACGATCACTCGGACCCCAAGTCAACCTCACCTGCAAGCGGTACACCCTGCCGACTAACGAACGAGACAATGACGAAAACTTCGCCAACCCGCATTGGACCAGCGCGGCGGGCTCAAGGTCCCCCCCCTTATTTATTTTTATTATTGTTATTATTGTATGTTTTATATTATATGGTCCATCGTTGCCCGATTTAAATAACTAGGTAGATAAAATAAAATGTAATGTTCATAAAATATACCTTAACACCCTGAATTTCAGCTGCATTTCGTATTTCATAATTAGGTATTCAAGTTCACTGACCTTAATTACTAATCTCAGTATAACAGTTGGTCAAAAAACTGGATCGTGTCGATAAAAATAGATATAGGTATAAAAAATATGATAAACCGACGTCCCAGTAAAATGGCCTACAAAATATTGATTAAGTTGCTTTAATCTATTTAGATAAGAAAAAACTAAAATTATAGGTCAAGAAAGTTTTTATCATTCCTTTTAGTATACTTTTTAGGGTTCCGTACCTCGAAAGGATAAAACGGAACCCTTATAGGATCACTCGTGTGTCTGTCTGTCCGTCTGTCACAGCCAATTTGCTCTGAAACTACTGAACCGATCGAGTTGAAATTTGGTACACATATGTAAGTCGGTGACCGCAACACGGACGTGTTACGTAAATAAATGAATTTTAAACATGGGGACCACTGTAAATTAGAAAATTAAAACAAAGAAGTTATGCCAACTATATAGGTACCGTGTAACATATCAAATGAAAGGGCTCGTTGTGAGAACCCAATTTTTTTTAACTATTTGAAGATAAATAGTTTGGAAGTTATTTAGGAAAATAGGCGAAAATTTCTATTCCCCTCTACCGGGCCTAAAAATTTTAAAAAATAATAATACAGAAAATAGTTTTTACCTATAGATTAAAGGAAAACCTATAAGAAGTCTATGGTATTCAAAATAACATAGGAAATTTCAGATAATCATGCACAGAACGGAACAATTTCCAAGCGAGTTTATATCATCATTTAAATCTAAAGATGTCCTTTTCTAACTAGCTAAGAGACATTTTTTCTACAATGCAATGAAGTATATTCATAATTACATTATTTTAATATTGTCATTGAGGATACAAATCTTCAAATAAAATTTTCACTCGATGAAACATTTTCTACATTTCTTCTCGATGCGCGAAGCCCCTAGACGATGCGGGGCCACTAGGCAGCTGCCTACACTGTCTAACGGCTTATCCGGCCCTTACTGTTGGACATAGGCCTCCCTCAATGATCGCCACAACGACCTATCCTGTGCTACTCGCATCAGTGGCGGCGTAAAGGGGGGGCGGAGGAGGCGGTCCGCCCCGGGAGCCGAGCACCAAGGGGTGACAAGGACAACTCACTCGTACATCCAAAGAAGGCGCACAAAATCTCCCTCTTTAAAGACATACTTACTCGTAACTTATCAATAAATAACTACCACCTAGGCATGACATCAGACACCATAAGCATGTAGTATTTGATGTTTTATTTTAAGTAGGGGTGCTCAATACCAAACCTCCCTAGGTGCCAATCTACCCTACGCCGCCACTGACTCGCATCTTTTTTAGATAGTCAAGTTTTTAGAAGTATTTCAAATTTGGGATCTTAGTGAAAGTGTACCCCAAAATAGTCGGGAATCATTCCTGGACCAGAGCCTCACGAGCGGCCGTAACATGCAAGACAAAGATAAGTCAAACCCGTTTATCTCTGTGACTATCTGTATCGTCCACTTGTGTGAGAGAGACGCACTTACAGAAAGAGGTCTTGCATGTTCGGGTCGCTGATGGGAAGTGATGATGCGGTGAATCTCAAAAAATGCGCATTTCGAGCTGAAAATTTTATGGATGATAAAACATAATAATAATAAATCAGGGGACAATCTTTACACAAATCAATCTAGCCCCAAAGTAAGCTCTAAAGGCTTGTGTTATGGGTACTAGACGACGATATACATACTTATGTAGTTAAATAAATACTTAAATACATAGAAAATATCCAAGACTCAGGAACAAACATTTGTGCTCATCACACAAATATTTGCCCTTACCGGGATTCGAACCCAGGACCGCTGGCTTCGGAAGCAGAGTCACTACCAACTAGGCCAAACGTACAATTCTGAGTTGTATTATTACAAAAAGTGAAAGTCAGAAGTGTAGTTGTTCGTTTATTCCTTGCTGCCGTCGGTATATTTTCACAATTTTTCCTTGATTACAAACGTAGCGTGTGTTGACCGTATCTACGCGCGCTTTAGCTAATTTTTCTTCTGAGAACGACCTTGGCATTGCTTGTTTGTTTAAACCAACATAAATTATATAGTTTTTATTTCAGTTTAGACATTAATCTCATAATCACACAATTAAAATCATCTTTAATGAGAATGTACAAGGACAAAAGATCTTACTGTATGCTAAAATTATATAATCAAGTTATTCAGTAACATTATCAAGGCCTGTTCACATTGCGGGCTTAGCTGGAGCGCGACGCTACCCCAGCGCGATCCCATCTGTCACACATCCACAAGACAACAGATCGCATCACGCAAACGTTTAATTTAGTAGATGAGACATGCTATACATCGACCGCGCTGGAATACGTCACTCATGAAATGAGCAAAATTGATCAATCATCATCACCAACAGCCTATACTAGTCCACTGATGGACATACGACTCTCCAACTGCACACCAATGAGCACGATCCGCGGCTACTCTCATCTAGCTCCTGCCTGCCATCTTGCGGAGATCGTCGCCCTAGCGACGTTGCTCATTCGCAATTATTCAAAATCAAAAAGTATTTATTCACTAGAACAAGTCTTGAAGTTAGCAGTAATTTAATTTTACATCAGACTGGAATTAATACAAAAAAAAAATGAGTATCTGAACGACAGTCAAATGTAAAAATAAAGCTTAATTTTGAATGCAGAAATACGCAACTAATGCCGTCAGCGCTCTGTTAACGCATACATTATTATAATCATAAATATTGCCAAAATTTTCCGAGTCATGTTGTATCTAACGATTTAAATCTTTGGCGTCAAGATTTTGGTCAATCAAATTGACCATAAATTGACCGGCGCGCTCGTAGGAATTATACGGAGTTAGGTACCTACGTCCGTGGTCGCCTGCGTCGAAATACGACCAAGATCGAAGACACGCTTGAACATGTAGTTCATACGCACTGATAGTTCAAGTAAGGCTCGCTGTCGAGTTCGGTGACTGTTTTTTAAGAGAATCACAATCGCGCCGCGCTCCTGCTACGTCTGTAACGTGACCCGGCCTTAACTGTGAGGTAGTTATATCAGGCTATTATAAAGTCGTCTGCTCTTTGAGCCTTTTGCTCCTTCCGTAAGTGAATAATATTTGTTATTTTCAATCAAACTTTGTTCTATCGTTTAAAAATGACACTGACACTGACTGGACGTATTAGAGCTGTAATTGTGCTGTAATTGGTGTTATGCCTTTGACTGCAGGTCAATGGCTCTATTAAAAACACGTGGAAAAACAATATTGCTTATGACTTCCCTTAGGGTTCTGTTATTTAAACGAAATAGCTATAATAAATAAACTCGCGTGGAGAGGGTTCCGTTCCGTACATGATTATCTGAAATTGTCTATGTTAATTTGAAAACCATAGACTTCTTATAGGCTTTCCTGTAATCTATAGCTAAACATCTATTTACTGTATTTTTTTTAAATTATTGGGCCTAAAATTTTGTAAAAAATACTGAAAATAGATCTATTTTCTTAACTTCCAAAATATGAATTTTAAAATTGTCTGTCTGTCTGTCTGTCTGTCTGTCTGTCCATCCGTCCGTCCGTCCGTTATTTTTTTCAGTTTTAGGGTTCCGTACCTACAGGATACTGTTCCTTTTTCATAAGTAAGTACGGAAACCTCGGCGCGCGATTCAGACTCGCACTTGACCGGCTTTATTTATGATGCGATCGCCTTTGCTGGCTGGTACCAGCAGAGAATGCTCGCGAATTTCAATTTTCCTATAAATTATATTGGTATAACTGAACGTGTTCACACGCTTTAGGCTTTCCCCATACTAGCGCGCACGTCGCGTCGACGCTGCGCGGGTGCTGGCAAGACGTCGATGCTCTTAAGACTCTAGTGTGGAAGATCCCGGCTTCCCTCACACTAGCGTCCAGTGGCAAAGCGTGAAATATTTCCTAAGGGAAGCCGGAAGAATTAGAACCGTATGCGCGTGTCTGAGATTTAGTTACAGTAACATGGACTTCACTGACAGCTAGCCGCAGCTTTCTACCTTGGTAAAGCCGTCAAGAATCGGCTTGTAGGCAGGCGGCGCCACTGCTAGCGTTTTTAGAGCGTCGTCGTCTTGTCAGCGTTTGCGCAGCGCTGACGTCGCTTCGTAGCTGCGCGGGCGCTGACAAGACGCAAACGACCAAAAGACGCTAGTGTGGGGGATCCCTTATCATCACAAGTAAGATACGTTTTTCTATCACGTGGTGCTTGACCTCTGCACGTGAGTTGATTCGGGTTAAAAAGTTTTTATCGAGCAAAAGTTTTAAAAACATCGCTGACACAAATATCTTGCAATGCAGCCAGGGCTGCCAGATGGAATGCACTGAAAAAACAAGTTTGTTACCTAAACGAAACCGAACTTTCGTCTATCTGTAACTTAAAAACCGGCCAAGTGCGAGTCGGACTCGCGCACGAAGGGTTCCGTACCATTATCTATACCTATAACGGTTCACGGTTTATGCATAAAGTTTATGTATATGAAATTAAATCTTTTATTTTTATTTTTAAGTTGATTGAATGAAAGGTAAATTGCGGTTTACGATTTATTACGTATTAAAAAAACTACCTCCTCTGCTGCACTGGGAGTGAAGAAATAGCATAGAATGCGTGCAGATGCTTATCATCCTGGCATGTCGTAAAAGTCGACTAAGGGACGGGTCCTCTCCAACACGGTGGACTATCTGTATGGGCGATGGGCTGATCACCTGTCACCATATGGTTCATCATACCATCTTAGGACTAATTAATCGAACGTGGCCACAAGTAGTCTTGTGGCTCTGCTCACCCCATTAGGGATTTCGGGCGTGATGCTATGTATGTATGTATGTAAAAAAACTACTTACTAGATCTCGTTCAAACCAATTTTCGGTGGAAGTTTACATGGTAATGTACATCATATATTTTTTTTTGTTTTATCATTCTCTTATTTTAGATATAACAGGGGGGGGACACATTTTACGACATTGGAAGTGTCTCTCGCGCAAACTATTCAGTTTAGAGAAAAATGATATTAGAAACCTCAATAGCATTATTGAAGACCTATCCATAAATAAACCACACGTAAGGGTTTGATGAAAAAAAAATTGTTGAGTTTCAGTTCTAAGTATGGGGAACCCGAATAGTTATTGTTTTTTTCTATTTTTGTGTTTCAACAGCATAGTCCTTATAGTTTCGGAAAAAAGTGGCTGTGACATGCGGACGGACAGACAGACAGACAGACAGACATGACGAATCCATAAGGGTTCTGTTTTTTGCCATTTGGCTACGGAACCCTAAAATGTGACTACATAACGAAGGCAATACCTAAAATAATATTAATAGTTTTGTTCTTTATAGACAGACCATTTGGTTTCATACAATTAATTAAATTTAATAACTCGTAAGGAGTTCATTCATCACAGCTCATTATGGTCAAAACCAGTGGCGGCGTAGGGTAGATTGGCACCCTGGGCGGTTTTGTATTGAGGACCCATAATAAACCTTGTGAACGCCACAGTCGGCTGTAGCCGACAGCAGATTTCGGTACCCCTGACGCCACGGCATGCCTACGTACATTTTGTCGGCTACAGCCGTCACTCGGTGCCCGGGGCACGCTTTCTCGCACACAGCCGTGGCGTTGAAAAGGTTAAAATAAAACACCAAATAGTAAACATGCTTACGAGACTTTATTTTAATTAAATATTCGATGACATTATCAAAATTGACTTCCCTGTCACTTTCAATTGATAAAATCGAAATTGGTTAGTCTTGGCTCATTGTGGACCTTAGATTTTTTGCGGCTTCGGATGTACGAGCGAGCTGTCGTTGTCACCCCTTGGTGCTTGACACCCGCGGCGGTCCGCCCCCTGCGCCCCCCCTTTACGCCGCTACTGATTAAAACTTACATAACCGAAGTAGTTTGGTTGTCACTTTTTCTCAGTGTGGCCTGGAATTTGGTGTCTTGTCCCGTTTCCAGACTAGATATCCTAGACACCGCTTAACCTAACTTTTATAAGCAAATAAAGCCGCCAAACTTGCGCGCGCGCGGGGTTTTAGAGCGCTGTGATTGGTGGTCCCCGCGCTTACCGGTAGCCCAGTCGCTTATAGCCTTTTAGGAGGCTTTTTGGTTATGTGGAGTTTGTTGGATAATAGTATGGTCTATGTTCTTAGCATTGTCCGACCTTTGTCTGTGTTGTCTAAACGTCTCTCATTTCATCCCAAATTTCGTCTAACAATCATTACTGCCGCGCGCTCTTAAGCATTAAGCGGAGTTAGGTATCTACGTCGGTGGATAACGACCAACGTCGAAGACACGCACAAACATGCAGTTTATACGCACTGATGGGTCAAGTTATGCTCGCCGGCGAGTTCATGATCTAATTTATTAAACGACTTCAAAAAAGGAGGAGGTTCTCAATTCGGTTGTATTTTTTTTTATGTTTGTTACTTTAGAACTCTGTCATTTATAAACCGATTTTGAAAATTCTTTTTTTAATCGGTAGAGTATACCTTCAGTTTGCTCCCGGTGTATTCAAAGTCGACTTATGATGAGAGGATCTATGAGGAATCGATGGAACTCTTCAAATATTATCGGCAAGCATATAGAAGTTTTAGTATTTTCTGTAATAACTCAAGCAGTTACGTTCCAAAAGCATTATTTCGTGAAATGGAACTGTTGATGAAGACCATAGATGATCACCGGAACTCCTAAATGTTGAGTATTTCACGGTTGGCGATTAAATTGCTGTATAAAGTTCTGAAGCAACTTATGTGCATGAAAATTCATGTAGTAAAATTGAAGAACCAGGAGAACTACTCAACGATTGACATCTTTGCACCGTGGATAGCAACAGTTTGTAAATGGTGATGAGCAATTGGCATTATGCTATTGTTACTTGATGTGTGTCGTTAAATCACAGGATAATAAATAAAATGTGAAAGAAATCTTAGTTTTCAAAGGCTATTTGAAGTCGGTTTTTTTATTTTATAAATTATATGATTATGAAGATGAACACTTATGTTTATATTATGACAATGCGCTATGGATCCTATCACTATCACACTTTCGTGCCAGTGACATACGACCTTATTTCGACGTAATCAATAAATAAACGGTATCGTAAATGGCATAACTCTGTGACTTCCTTTAATTATTTGAATGGATCTCATTATATGCGACGTAGCTATAGTTATGTTATATTCATAGCTGGGCACAAGACCGTTAATCGTTAATTAAGAGGACTGAGCCTTCGGCAAAAATCACCCTTTTCATACAAAAGGCGATAACGAATTCCACCTCTTAAATGTTTACCGATTTTGATAAATTTTTTAAAGGTTGTCAGTTTAAAAAAACTCTATTCAATCGTTACGGAGCTGAGTGGTTACAAACATAAACACACACAAAATTTCGCACATTAATATGTGGGTATTGTCTGTATCATTAGCTTTTAATAATAACTTAACATAAATAATGAACTTGTATCTGTTTTGTGTGTTATATAATTTATAAGCATCTGTATTTATATATATATTATATTGTCTTTTTATATTTTTATATAGTTATTATAATAATAATATCTTTAATTATTGTTCCCGTTCTCAATGCACCTTTTTGATAGTACTCTCTGCTTGGCCCGTTGGTTAACTGGTAGAGAATGCCATTGGGCATTAAGTCCGCCATTTGTACCTTATTTGTGCAATAAAGCTTAAATAAATAAATAAATAAATAAATAAGTACTTAATAACTTGTCCATGTCCATGTAATAATAATATAATAATTCAAATTCTTCTTATTGATTCCCGATTTACCCGGCAATGTGTCAAGTGTCATTGTCATAAAAAAACTCTGTTCCATTTTACGTCATACTATTGCGTTCCGTTTTTTGCTTATGTGTTATTTAGATCTTTTGTCCTGTTTTTATGTTATTCTTCTGTGTGTCTGCCGTGACTTTACGAGATGGTTCCAACGGAAGACCAACGCTGGCCCCCAAGCCAGCATTATGCTGAGTTGGGACCTTTTCGTAACAGTTGGCACTATTTCTACTTTTTCTAGTTTTTCGTCTTGTGATGTATTTTGTGCTCTGTTACGAATAAATGTTTTTTCTTCTTCTTTCTTTCCTCTTTCTTCTTTTTAAGTTCTGACAGTCCTAATAATAATAATAGTACTACGAATTTGTAAAAATGTTTTTAAACGCGATAAAGATTTTTTTATTACACACACACTGGTGCACACGTGGATAAACACCCACACACGTGTATAAAAAACAAGTAATAATTAATTGCTTCGCACATCGCAGTATTAATGTGTTAGTTTTAATTATTCTGTTTAATTATGTATGTTGGTCCTAAAGGCATCTTATGAGCCTTGTTGCCTTCATTATAATAATAATTAATATAATTATAAAGAAATTTATTAAATTGTTCTAATTAAGCATTTCATTGTTTTACCACAAATCATTGGTGGATAAAAATGGGAATTATTATTTCCATTCCTTCCCAGTGTAACAATTGGATCAACTGATTCAGAATGGCATGAATTGAAAAAAGAAAACGCAACTGAAGCAACATAATTTAATATACATAATAAAAATACTTTTCTTTTAAAATATTCATTCCATGGAAAAGCTGTTTTTCGTAGAACCTTGTCATAAATACGTACTTGTAATATGACTCGCATTTTATACTACTTTGACAGGTGTAACTAACACAACGTGTTCAAAACGAATCCGAGAAAATGCGCTCCTAAGTAGTCATACTTGTAAGATTTGAGTCCAAATACATACAGTTTTTTTTAAGATTATTTTCTCGGATTTGATCGAATCGGTGCGTTAGCGTTCTTGGGGACAAATTTGAAATAAATTAAGTCTACTCTATTTCGTTTAAAATTAAGAACTGTGACCTTAAAATTTATAAATTCAAATACTAAAAAATCACTTGCTATAATCATTTATTTCCTATAAAAGCCACTTTCTGTAACATTTAAAAACTATAATTCCAAGATTTCTAATAAGTATTCATAGTGTGTAACATTTGGAATGTATAAAATGGTTTTATATAATATTCATCTTCTATAAACGTTATTTGACCGAATATCCAAAATATAGAACTTTCAAAATGTATAAGCATCACAATCTATAAAATTTACAGGTGTTCTAAAGAAGAGTCCAAGGAGCGGGCTCCTTTTTTCTGCTCTTAGGGATAAAAAGTACAGGCTCTGCCTCCCACTCCCCCCATACCTGTAGATTCCGTTATAGCTAGTGAAGTTTCGAGATTTAGGAGTTATTAGTAAAAAATGTTATACTTTCTAACGTTTATGACCAATGCAAAGTAGATTTTGAAAGTATAGGCTACAAGTTTAGAGTATTTAATGATTATAGCAAATAAATTAAGAGAAAGTACGATTTTTACCACCGATTTTATATCAAATAAGGGGATACCAAATCAAAAGTGAAAGTCAAAGTCGGACAAAAAATATTCGTATTTATCCCCGTGTCACCACTGAAAGAATTACAAATAATTTGGTTCACAAAATGTATTACATTAGGTAACTTAATAATACTCAGTATTAAGAAAAACATTTTATGGCTACTATGTTGAATGGTAACATGCCTTCTACTACGACAAACAAAACATTAAAATAAATTTGAAATAAATTACATAATTTAAATATTAAAAATAGCATTCGCTCGGGAATGTAAAACTGGTATTTGTTAGGTATATTTTTTAATTCTTTGGCATTAATATAACATAAAATCGAGCTCCTTAACACTATTTATATAAAAAAGAACATTTTTATGTAATGCAATGATTGAAATCACGTTTCATTGAATTATACAGGGTCATAAGTTTTTGCACTTTTAGAAACATGATAGAGTAAAAACTACAAAGTTAAATGCTATTTTATTGGTATTAATTATAATTATAATTATAAAATAATTTTTTCATTCGTAAAAACATTGTCGTCTAAATGAGCTCCGTCTTGTTGCTGGCACTCCTGCAACCGACTACGCAGTACGCAGTTGTATGAAAAGATTCTGACAATAATCACTTCTGGTACGTACCTATTTGCCAAATGTTCGTTGTTGAACCAGTGTTTTCAAACTTATTGACCACAAATTTGATTAAATTGATGCTGGGACAATAACTTATACGGCGTAATCCATATTCAATCCTAAAAAAGAAACGCATAGTAACGCAAGACTGGTTTTTTTGAAAAGTGATTAACTCAATAACCAGTTGCTTTACTATGAAACGGTCCATCGTAGTCAAAAATGTACAAAATGGCGTATAATTTCCCATCATCCTTTGTAACGCACAATTAACAGTTTATAAAAAAATCGGTATTGCTATTTGCAAAAACGTATGACCCACCCTGTATATCCGGCAAAACGGCGTCTACGCACGCATACGTCCTTCCGTCCGACCTTCTAAAGCGGGTAAAGACCGATTGATGTTGAAATGAAGAAATTACAATAGTCATAACATAGCGCACTTTTTTCTGATATGCACCAGTTTGTTGTAGATACTACTAGAACAGATTCGATTTGAAAGAAAGAAAAAAAACAATCCGTATCGTGCCGAGGTGACCTGAAAGTTCACTAGACTTGCATCACGATGGAGCACAATACTTTAATCTAACTAAATGTATACTTCTTGTTCAACTGTTTTAAAACGACGAATCAGTAGTGTAATAAAAACTCCCGACAAAACGTAACGGTGACGCGACCGCAAAGGATGATGGGCAAAAATGTATGGAACCCAGCCCAATCACCAATAGAATTATAACGGCTTATTGATCCCACTATTTGCTGTAATTGTTATTATGACGACTAGACTGTGAAGGCTGGGTAAAATATACGGGAAATAGCATTGCAACGACTACGGCACAGCTACGACTAGTATAGTAATAAACGTTGTGTGTGTGAATATTTGAAGGCTGATAACTATCTTCTCCGGGGTTTTTGAAATTTGTTCCTGTATGAAAAAATTAAGCTTATGTAACTAGGTTTCACGTGGTATACATGAGATTTGTATTGGTTATATGGGTTAATTTGCCCATCATTCTTTAATCAATACATATAAAACAGTACCTTGACTCGCTTATAGACAACGCACAGCCTAAACGGGTGGTCCTAGAGGTTTGAAATTTAAAGGAGACATTCCTCGAGTACCCTAGAGATGCACTAATAAGGGATTTTTTGAAATTCTATCCCTAAAGGGGTGAAAAGAGGTCATAAAGATTGTATAGAAAATACCGCGGGCAAAGTGGCTGGTCTACTAGTGTAGTATATATCTCGGCAAGCTGTCCTGACTTTTGTGAATAACAGCTACTGACTAGCAAAGATTATATACCTCTCATACATCTTTGATTTGAGTGACGATTCGCGTAACTATGGATGACATACCAGTTTAAGATAGTTACTAGACTGCATACACTACAGCTTAAATTAAATATCATTTAAATTACAGAAATAATTTTAACATAGTTCAAACATCGTTTACTAAATTGTTGATTGTCTCATGAAACTTACAAACATATCAATAAGTTTCACCATAAAGTGCGTCACTACAATCTAAGCTTATTCCACATCGCTTATCCAAATCTTCGAAATAAAACGGACAAAATGTGTGTAACATCGTAAATATTTTCCGACGTTTCGAGGCTCTTCGAGGTCGCAAGGTCATCGGTCACGTGTCAGGGAATTCTCTAAAATCTCTGAGGCTTTTTCTAACTGCTGACTTCATTTATATTATTAACTTAAGATAATCCGCGAAGCGCCTGAATCAAATTACAGAACAAACATCAAACAAATGTTATATTGACAGGAAAAAAAATCGTAAGAGCTATTTAACGGCACGACAATTACAAAAAAAGTGCTTGAAATTTGTAAAAGGCTCATTGCGGGCGCAACAGGAGCACGGCGCGACCGCAGCTGGGCGTGAGCGCGACGCGGCGTAATATGTGTGACCTCTGTTACGACTTCCAATAGAAGACATCAAATGGCGTCAGGCTGCGCCTGCAATGTGACCCGGTCTTAAGAAGCCACAAACTTCAACCTTACTTCAAACTTACCTTGACGGATTTATCCGTCATTGATGATAATCCTCTGGTGCGGATATCCACCATTGACATAAAAAAAGGTTAATGGCTAATTTTATTTCCTAACGCATTGGCCGTCCTCGTAATCCAGTCGATATAGGCAGCGACTCTAGTGTAGACGCCCGGTCTTGCTCGTCTGCCACACCCTGAGCCCCAGGACACCACCCCGTGCAGCTGCCAGCGCCCCTCGGACATGCAGGCCAAAGGACCCCCGGAATCCCCTTTGCACGCGTCGACACCGCCAGAAAGGATGCCTGAAAAGTTTTTGCTTGTGTAGTGATGCGTCAGGAATGGGATATGGGGAAAATATAATCCAGAAAATCATGTTCTGCAGAACTGCGTACTTTTCAGGATAACTTATATATTCATCGCGTGGGATAGCTTACGTTAGGTAAGGGTTTCTTTATCCTCAAAAACCTATTCTAAAGTGCAGAAAATGATGCACGCAAGTTCATCTAGAAAAAGAAAATTAATGGATGACTTACAATATTTCCTTTACAAAAGTTCGTCAAAAAGAAAATCGTATGTTACATTACCAGAATTATTTTACACTGTTAATGTGGTTTTCTACTAGAGACTAGTCTCCATTAATGCTGAAAGGTACTGGGTAGTGTTCCATGCAGACACGATTTGGATTGAGGCTTCACCAAACACGTCTCTGAATGCATGCAAGTTTCCTTCTCAGAAATGCCTGCCACGAGTATTTCTGAGAAAGAAATTTGCATACATTGAAAGACGAGTAAGTATAACAATCAATTTCGAAAAAAAGCACTAATCCATTTTATTATTTTTTAACATAAAACGCAAACAGAGTGATGTTATAAGTTGAACGCGTGTATCTAGGTGTATCTGTCTGTGGCATCGTAGCTCTCCAACGGATGAACCTATTTTGATTTGGCTATTTTTGTTTGAAGGGTGACTTAATCGAGAGTGTTCTTAGCTATGATTCAAGAAAACCTGTTCTTCCGTTTGAAGATCATCAGCTCTTTTCTAGTTGATGAAGGAATGTGAGCAACTTCTACCGGTCTAATCAATTCGAAATTTGGTATACTGTCACTTCAGTAATATTGCAAGATCATCGTAACTATGACTTGAATCTGCAGCATTGGGGTTTTGTTAACTTTTGAATTTAAGTTATATCAAAGCTAGTGGATTCCAAACTCGTTTAAAAATACTTGGTAAAAACGGGACCCTATTACTAAGGCTCCGCTGTCCGTCTGTCCGTCTGTCCATCTGTCCGTATGTCCGTCTGTTCGTCTGTCCGTCCGTCCGTCCGTCACCAGCCTGTATCTCATGAACCGTGATAGTTAGACAGTTGAAATTTTCACAGATGATGTATTTCTGTTGCCGCTATAACAACAAATACTAAAAAAAACAGAATAAAATAAATATTTAAGGGGGCTCCCATACAACAAACGTGATTTTTTTGCCGTTTTTAGGGTTCCGTAACTCAAAAGGAAAAAAGGAACCCTTATAGGATCACTCGTGTGTCTGTCTGTCTGTCTGTCTGTCCGTCTGTCACAGTCAATTTGCTCCGTAACTACTGGACCGATTGAGTTGAAATTTGGTATTCATATGTAAGTTGGTGACCGCAACACGGACGCGTGACGTAAATATATGAATTTTAAAGATAGGGGCCACTTTTTGGGGGTAAACTAGAAAATTAAAAAAAAAAGTTATGCCACCTATATCGTGTGACATATCAAATGAAAGGGCTTATTGTGAGGATCTTAAATATATATTTTTTTTAATTTTAAGTAAAATATTTTAGAAGTTATTCAGGAAAATAGGCGAAAAATGACCATATTTCCCCCCCCTTATTTCCAAAACTACTGGGGCTAAAATTTTGTAAAAAATACAGAAAATAGATCTTTGCCTATAGATTACAGGAAAACCTATAAGAAGTCTATGGTATTTAAGGTAACCTAGTAAATTTCAGATAATCATGTACGGAACGGAACCCTCTCCACGCGAGTTTAACTCGCACTTGTCCGGTTTTTTTAGATAATGGTACGGAACTCTTCGTGCGCGAGTCCGACTCGCACTTGGCCGGTTTTTTATTCTTCTTCTTCTACGTTTTCCTTACTAACCTGCGCAAATCATAGAGTCCAGGATCGCTTGCTGTCGCCCGCCTAAGATTTGGTCTTTTCTGCAGGTCGCCAAATCTAGAACTGGAACTGCCGCAGCTCGCAAAACTGGGGCGAAGTTTTCTGTACTCTCTGCCAATAGTAATAAGATTTATTTTCCTTGAATGGAATGATATATCAACATCTTTTAGTAATCTATCATGAAGATAAAAGGATACTTCAATCCAGGCTATTGAATTCTTCTACGAGTAAATGAGAAAAAAACTCAATTGAACCTTTTGAACGCCACGGCTAACGGCGAAAAAGCTTGCCACGAGCACTCGTTGACGGCTGTAGCCGACGCAAATGTATAGAAAACGGCATATCGTGGCGTCAGGGGCACGGAAATCTGCTGTCGGCTACAGCCGACTGGGGCGTTGACAAGGTGATATATAAATACCAATAATTGATCTAAGCTAAATTTTCCTTTTGCTATGGTTATTCGACAACGATACGAATACATACACAGATATATACATACATATTATAGATACTAAACATCAGTGGCGAAGCGTCAAATATTTCCTAATTAGAACCGTGCGTGCAAGTCTGACATTTAGTTAGAGTAACATGGACTTCACTGACAGCTAGCTTAGTAAAGACATCAGGAATCGCCTTGTAGGCAGGCTTCGCCACTGCTAAACATTCTTGACTCGAGTACAAATAGTCGTGCTCATGACCAGTGGAGTAGCTTGCCTTATATGGGCTCTGTATCAAAATTTGTTGGACCCAAATGAACGGTAAACATTTTTCAAAAAAGAGCCTAAAGCCCGCGGGCCCCGTATCATTGATACGGCCACAATGATACGGCGGAAGATACGCCCCTGCTCATCCAACGGTCTCAAAAGAAGGATATGGCGTTCAATACAACTGCGTTCGAAAAATGACTTAGTTCGTCATCGGTAACGCCATCTATTTACAAGTTTATAAACTACGAAGCTCTATTGCCGACGTCTTAGTTCTTATGACATTTATACAGAGTCCATTTTTGCCTGATTAATCGCTGTCTTTCATTGCTCGCTAGGAGGTACGAACCACAAAAACAAAACGCATGAATCTGCCAATAATGGACCTTTCCTCAATGTAATAAGAATGATGATGTCGGCTATATTTACCGAGTGTGCGATGGTGTTTGACACCAAAATAGTGGGCATCGCGAAAATCGCGTTGGGCAGTTCCTTACTATATATTTCTATGTGCTCATCACACTAAGTTTCTCTCAGAACACATGAACACTGGCATAATAGGAAGTCGCACTAGGTACCAGCGCGCCTTCGACTCAGTCAATTGTTCATACAAAAGGCGATAACGATTCCCACCCCTCAAAGGTTCTGACCAATATTTGATAGGTTGTCAGTCAGAACAAAATCTAGGTCTATACTTTGTGTTTTTTTCAGTATAATCAATAAATCCAGTTTTATTGCGGTTTCTGTATTCTCATACAAAACTAATTTCGGCATTATTTTACTTTCTTGATCTTTAATCAAAATTCAAAAAACGTATAGACCTAGTTTTTGTTCTAACTGACAACCTATAAAAAATTGGTCAAAATCGGTGAACATTTAAGGGGTGGAAATCGTTATCGCCTTTTGTATGAAAAGGGTGCTTTTGCCGTTTTACAGCCCTTTTAAGAAGTCAATATTTGAAAAAAAATTGATCATAATCGGGCCAATTTGAAAGTGTGATCGCTAACTTATAAGTCGCGAAACTTAAAAAAAGTTGAACTTAATTTTGACAGCTTGGTGCTATACAAAATCGAGTATGATGTTTCTTAGTTCATTTTAGGGAAATTTTAAATTAATAAGAAGTCACCTTTTCGAATTGGACCCAATGTTTCATACTGGAATACCGCATAGCAAATCAATATTTTTACACTACATTGCTAGAGCATTCTGTGCAGGCGCTATTATAAATAAAAACGATGATGCAAAATGGGGGCTTGCTGCCACTTCCATCATGATGACTTCTTAATGAAATTCAAAGTTTCGTCTTAAAATGAGCTAAGTCGCTATAATACAATACAATAATGTACCTTTTAATAACTAAACTTACATGTCACAATTTGTCGTATAAAAACATAAATTATTTCAATACTTGGTACAAACACTTCAAAAATAAATTATCATTAGTTATTAAGAATTATATATGATCGGCAGTTATTAAAAATCATATAACGCTGTAAAAAAATGGTTGAGTTTTTATTGCCATATACCTAATGGAAGTTCGTCACCGCCGCCTGTGGACGTTGCCTGTCTAGGAGACGAGGGGAAAGGAGATCCAGGGCTAGGAGCTGGGAGATGGGCCTTCGGATCTCGTTACCCACCGTACGAAATGCAATAGCCTTTAACCCAGTATACCGTGTGAGCGGCTTCGCTTGGCGTATCAGCAGCGCGGCGTGATATATGTGACGTCTGTCACGACTTCCAATACAAGACAACAGATATCGTTACGCTGCGACGGCAATGTGACCAGGCCTTGAGAAGCAACCCACATATTGTCAAGTTATCCATCCAACAACAGGAGGAAAAACAGTGGGGCCTTACGTGTCAGTCGAGAGGCGAGACAGGTCAACAGCGGGGCATGCGGGGGGAGGAGCTCGCGCCGCACTGCCCGCTCTGCCTGCGGGGCGGTACTTCATACCACATATCGCGCTGAGGTAATAACCGGCAGCTGCCATGTTGTCGCCTCGCACTGGGATCGCGCGTGATTAATCACTATTTCCCTTTTATGATACACTATGATAGAGGTGAGAATGGCACATCAGCAGATTAAGTTAAGTCCATCCTTACCGGTCTGAAATCCCCAACCTGTGACAGCGCACCAGCGCCCTGCGCTCTCCGCCCCGAGGTCGGGCAGACAGATCGGACGGACGTGGGTGTTGAACTGAACCCCGCTGCCCGAGCGAGCGACGAGAATGAGGGCTATGTCGTTGCTGTGGGGGCCGTCTGGAATATCATATAGTACAGATACATACCTACATAAGTAAAACAATATAGGACACTCAACGGCCCAAACTAGAACCATGGGTCCTCGAAGAACGCACACAAATATCATAGTGGTAGTAGGAAAACAAGAATTAAAGCAGATCAGGAAATAATTAGGGAAGGGGATTATAATTTTAGCAATGTAGAAGACATATATGGTAAATTAAGACAGATATATGATGACATCACACGTAAATAAGGGCTACCAGATACGAAATTTGCCATCAGGACGGTGAAAGTGGACATCAGATATATAATATTCAATCAATCGTCAGGGAGCAAAAATGTGTATGGTTGCCAATGATAGATGACAGCATACCTGACGTCTATTAGCGACGCTCTGATGACAAATCTTACGGTAGCTCTCGTACATGAATCATATCATCCATGTAATATGAAAGACATGAGCAATTTGAATGTATTTAACTTACTCTTCCTAAACTCAGGATGAGGAACCACCTTCTCCACGAGGAACCTGTGCTCATGCTTGTCCTGGAACTTGAGCCGGTGCTCGCCCATCACCAGCCTGATGTGTTCCACTTGGAGCGGTTGCTGTAACAGATACAAATATTACTAAGATTTAACACAAATAATTTGTCACCGGTCTCTTTTGAAGTTAGTACACCCGTTTGGTCGGACCGGGGGTCTATCAGCTGAGCTATGGAGACTGAAATATGACCAACAATGATCATTACAGAGGATCATGATGAATGATGTAATGTTCTTAACCCATTCGTATTCGGTCTATATACGCCCCATTGCTGGACACAGGCATAGTATCAAGACCAAGCTAACTGTGAGGGTCGAGCGGTTGGAATCCCGCCACAAGGTGAACTTCAACTCCTTCGTGGTGAGCGTACCGATGAAAGATCTATCGTCCATCATGATACAAGAGTTTCACCCGAAGGGTGTCATTTTTCGGCGATTCCGTGGCCAGCTCGTTGAATATGACACCGTGAAATTGCGCCACACATTAATGTGTTAGTTTTAAGTTGTTTTGTTTACTTATGTATGTTAGTATTTAAGTTATTTATGTTATGGACCTTGTTGCCTGAATTAAAAGGTATATTATTATTATTATAGTATAACCAGAGAACAGTAGTTCATCTTCAAACAAAAGTACCTACAACGCGCGCTTCACTGCGTGTGCGCCTTGTTGTTTGTTATCTTTTCGTCTTTTTTTAAAGCTAAATTGCTTAATGCTGCTGTAACAAGTAATTATTCTGAACACACTATCACAATATTAAGTAAATAATGTATGACCAATCCGTCTAAGTATTAGTAAATAGATATTTATTAGTATGATGGTATAGCGCTCTATGAGTCACAAACGGTGCTGGCTGAAAATCAGCGCTGCAGTCTTACACCTCAGCATTATGCTGAGCCAGTGTCCCATTCACAGCCACGAGGTCACACGCACCACCATTTTGTTTTGTATTGTTCTCTTCATTTGTATAACTCTGTGTGTCTTCTATGTTAGTGAATAAACTTTTTGTCTTTATTTCTTCCTTGTATGTACGTGCGTTAGTGTCCAACATATATTATTACTTTGTCGAAGCAGTGTGCAGCGCTCAGCACTAAGCGCTCAGCAATGACTGCCCCGCCGCATTGGTGCTCGAAGGACAGCTTATCAGCATCCAGCATCTGGATCTCGACCTGGAATTGAGAACAAATAATCAATTGAAATTGCTCGCGTCTGTTTTACTCTCGAGTCAATGCGTGATCCCCGGGTAGTGCAAAATGAGGAATACTATCGGTGGTAGGTTTCGCGGCTGGTCACCACCCCCTTGGCAAAGCCATGCCACGAGCGACTCCAATCATGTTCCGGCACGATGCCTTAGATAGCCATTTGGAGAGGTATGGCCTGGAAAAGCGAACGATCTTACAGTTCCTGTCTTGGTACCTCGTCCAGAGTATCTCGTAAATGGGTAATAATCAAATTAGGTTCAGAATTGACCTGGTCCCAAAATTTAAGGACCCTGAGGCCTGATACTTTTGTTTGGACTATGTCTGCATGTAGGACGGCATAGTTTTGGCCAGTGTAAAGAAAACGTGAATTGAACCCTACGTTTTCGTTAACTTTTGGCCAAAGAGAAGACAAATGTTGTTTCATAAGGTGATTATTACCGTAATAGGCATTTTCTGGCCAATCGCGTTCCACGTTTGCCAATATGGGACTTTATGACAACACTTTGGTATGGAAAAACCTAATTAAAAATAACTTATTAAGCCTAAATAATATACAATATAAACTAAAATTATAAAATATTTGTTCCACATCAGAGCCAGGCGGCAGGGTGCCCAGAAGGCTGGCAGCGTTGCCACGCTGTATGGATAAGCTTAAAACATGTCAGAACTCCATGGTAGGAAGTATGCTAGAGAAAAGATTATCAGATAGAATAAAAATTGCAATCATTAAGAAACAAACAAGAACAAAAGACGTCATAAAAACAACAAAAAAGCTTATGTGGAAGTGGGCAGGCTACACAATGAGAGGAAGTGAAAAAGGATTAAAATTAGTCACGAATTGTTTCACAAGTGACAAGAAGAAAAAATGGGGTAGACCTTTTAGACGGTGGGTTGATGACATCAAAGCCGTAGCAGGTGGTACATGGACAAGAGTAGCTAGCGATAGAGAGAAATGGCGACGGTTGGAGGAGGCCTTAGTCAACTAATGATATACAGACAGGGAGTCGATGCAAGATGGTGTTGCCCAAAAGTTTATTATAAATAATCTAATGTAAACTGTCTGAATAAAGGCTACCTATTATTATTATTATTATTATTATTATTGCTAAGCTGATTCGTTGTGCCAAATATGACACCGACCTCTGATCACCAGTCGATTCTGCGAGGCGCTTAGACAGCTCCAATAAGATTTGGTGAGCGCTCTGACCCCATGGCCCGAGGGTTTCAACCCCAACGGGCGGAAACATGTAGCCGCTGTCAATAGCTGCATATCTTCGCCATCTGAGTTGCTCAGCCACATTCGCGGCAGAACCAGCCCCGGCGGAGGTCCTGGGAGGTGGGACGGCGCAAGGGTGTCGACACACCTAGCGTCCCAAACCAAAGGCCGCCACAACTTCCAGGGAATGAGCTTAAAAATTTATAGAATGCGTAACTTCCTGGGGACTAGCGTCAACACAAATTATAGAATGTGTAGCGAAGAAGAAACAATGAAACACATCATCTGTGAATGTGAAGCCCTCGCCAGACCAATAATGAAAATTCTTTTCAATGGATATCCAGAACCAGGGTAATTCAAGGCACTACCACTAAGCTCCATAATTCGCTTGGTTGAAGCGGTGGAGAATGCCATTGACTAAGTGCTTAGGAGAGAGGTAAGAGGTAAGGGTTATATATACCTAAGTAGATTTTGTTCTGACTGACTAGGGTAAGGGTTAGATAAGATAAGTTAAAAATGAACATGAAATTACACGGCACAAACAGGCCAAGTTCCTTGTTCACAAGAAGCTCGCAATAACTTTATACAAATAAACCGTTGCTTTCAAAGAATTCGGTCGACCAATTATCATTAAAGTGCATTAGCCACGCGGGATCTTTTAAAATATAAAATTTAGTAATCGGTTCTGGTCTGGCTAACACTGCAGCGGTAAGAAACTTTATACCTAATTGTTATTTTAGTGATTTCTGAGAATGTTCTCATTATACTTTTTGTTTGATATTTATCTTCTGTCAGGTTCATAGCATGGGGGAAACACAAAGCTAAAATTCGCGGATGAACTTTTGAGTCACTTTTCAGTGGCAAAACCCACAAGTTATATTATTTTACATATTTTTAAAATGTGTTTGCGGAGCGTGTACTTACGAGTATAGTGTCTAGGACGCCAGAAAATCCAGTATTTAAAACAGTTTAGAAATACTAAATACACACATACATAGAATCACGCCCGAAATCCCTAATGGGGTGGGCAGAGCCACAAGACTTACTTGTGGCCACGTTCGATTAATTAATTAGTCCTAAGATGATATGATGAGCCGTATGGTGACAGGTGATCAGCCCATCGCCCATACAGATAGTCCACCATGTTGGAGAGGACCCGTCCCTTAATCGACTTTTACGACATGCCAGGATGATAAGCATCTGCACGCATTCTATGCTATTTCATCAAACCTCAATATCATTTTTGAAGACCTATCCATAGATACCTCAAACGTATGTATGGGTTTGATGAAAAAAAAAATGAGTTTCAGTTTTTTTTTTCTATTTTTGTGTAAAAATCTTAATGGGGTTCACACAATACATCTACTTACCGAGTTTCAACAGCATAGTTCTTATAGTTTCGGAAAAAAGTAGCTGTGACATACGGACGGACCGACAGACAGACAGACGGACAGACAGACAGACAAACAGACAGACATGACGAATCTATAAGGGTTCCGTTTTTTGCCATTTGGCTACGGCACCCTAAAAATTGGTCAACATCGGTTAAGATTTAAGGGGTGGAAATCGTTATCGCCTTTTGTATGAAAAGCCGTAGGTTCACACTCCTCTTAATGGCATTAACTATTAAGAGATTTCATTAACTATTTGATTAACGGTGCCCAGCTATGGGATTCTGTTGTTGGCATTGTTATTGTTGAATAATACTAGTCCGAGTCATAGGACCCGAGGACAGCTGATATTCTATAAAAAAATCTCGTCATACATTTCGCCTGACAATCATAAATTGACCCTCGCACTCGTACATATTATACAGAGTTAGGTACTGTAGAGCAACCTATTTTGCTCTAGTATTTTATTGTAACTGGACAGGCGTATTGCCGATGTATTTGTTTTTCGTATTTTTGAATTTAATAGTAGTTTATGCAACGGTTGCATAATGATAGGCCTTAAAACACTAGTGCGGTTTTCATGAAACGAGCCGATAGGCGAGTTTCATAATAAGATCGCACGTGTGTTTTAAGGCCAAATTATGCAGAGTTGCATACATAACTTTATCTACACACATATTATAAATCCTCCATGATGGGTTCAGAAACAATATTTTCTGGCAACAAGTTATTTGTTGCAATCGTGGCTGCATATTTCCGATATCCGGCGCATTTTCACATCACACACACTCCGAGAAGACTACTTACTATTCATATTTTCAACTAAAATGTAAATTACAAACAACTTTTTCTATTCAATTAATTCTACTTTCGTTCAGCAAAACACCAACATGGCGCCGATTCGATCATCCGTCAAGACCATTTTTTTTTTTAAATTATAGACAAACGGATGAAGTCTCTATGCTCACGTCACTCGAGATCAAATATTGTGCAGTTTATATTAAAAAAACATACTGAATTGACGTTTCGTTTCAATAACTGTTTTAATATCTATGGATACTAGAATAGAGACCCACTTGAGTTTTGACAGCTGTTCCAAATTTAATCTCATTTCTTTACTAAAAACGATAAAGAAGTCATGTTATTTCTTTATCGCAGCACTGGTTTTTCCTAATTGGTTGTCAAAATAGTGGTCATTTCCTACGGTTTTTGATTAACCAATGGAGGTTTTATGATATGGGTGTAGATAAATATTATTAGAACATCGGATACGCATGTCCAGATGTTCATTCCATCTTGTGCCGTTGAAGAGGCTCCTCCTGTATCCTTCTAATGAAAAATACAGTAAAAGTCTCTAAGAAAGTATTTTAATTTTAAAGATTAGCTTCATCTTACTCTCGCGCTACGAGCGGTGTTGAATTTAGCTTGAAGAGCAGAAACAGTGTATCCCCGTCTTCTCGAGCTACCGTCGAGCTACCCCATTAGAGTACTTAAGGGGCATCCATTAATTACGTGAGGTGCTCAGGGGGGGAGGGGATTGAGACGAATCTTACTAAATCTCACTTGGGGGAGACGGGGGGTCTTGGCAAATAACACGTATTTTTTTCTAGCAGAAAACGGTGTGATTTTTTTAAAAATAAATTCAACGCTTTTTTACCCAAAATACAAATTTTGAAAAATCTCGCGTGAGTTTGGGGCAGGGAGTCGAGAAAAATCTTACAACATCTCACCAAGGGGGGAGGGGGGGTTTTAAATCCCTCACGTAATTAATGGACGCCCCCTTACGACCTTGGCAGAGACTCGTCGAATACGACCAAGGTCGTAGCACCGCACAACTTGACCCGTCAGTGCGTATAAACTACATTATACGCACTGCGGCCCTAACATGCATGGCACAAATAAAAATTAGAACCGTTTATCTCTAAGCGCGTCTCTCTCACACTAGTGCCGACGAAAGAGATAGTCATAGAGATAAACGGTTCTAATTTATCTTTGTGGCATGCATGTTAGGGCCGCTGACAGGTCAAGTTATGCTCGCCGGCGAGATTTGTGACGTTGTTGTTTAATAGAATCACACCCAGGCCCCTATCCTGGTGCGGTGAGAGAGATTCCATTCTCTAAACTGTGTAGTTTATTCATAAAGTGCTATCTTGTGTCATGAGTAGGTGTACCGTAATTAAATACAGGATGGGCCATAAGTTTTTGCACTTTTAGAAACACGATAGAGACAAAACTACAAATGCTATTCAATTAAGTATCCTTACTTAATATTATAAGTGCGAAAGTAACGCCACGTCAAACCAATTGAACCGATTTAAATGAAATTTGGTACACAGATAGTCTAGAGCCTGAGAAAGGACATAGGTGACTTTTTAATGCGAAAAAGGGTTGTAAGGTGTTGAAAGGGGGGGATGAAAAGTTGTATGGAAGTATCATCATTTTTAGAGATAGAAGCTTGAAACTTATTGTTTAGGCTGTTGATTTGATATAAATAAATATGACATTCAAATTTTGTAAACGTTTTACCGTCGAGGGTGTATAATAACAACAGGGAATAGGGAATGAAAATTTGTATGGAAATATGTACGGTTTATGTGAATGTTTTATAAGTTTTATTAGAGCTATTCTGATGTAACATTTAGTCATGTTGAGTCATTACAAAATGTGAAACTGACGAAATAATTAAAAATGCTACCCAAAGACACTATTCCACGCGGACGAAGTCGCGGGCACACATACACATACATACATACATATTATCACGCCCGAAATCCCTAATGGGGTGGGCAGAGCCACAAGACTACTTGTGGCCACGTTCGATTAATTAGTCCTAAGATGGTATGATGAACCGTATGGTGACAGGTGATCAGCCCATCGCCCATACAGATAGTCCACCATGTTGGTGAGGACCCGTTCTATAGTCGACTTTTACGACATGCCAGGATGATAAGCATCTGCACGCATTCTATGCTATTTCTTCACTCCCAGTGCAGCAGAGGAGGGAGGGGGAGTCGCGGGCACAGGTAATTTATTATAAGTAATTAGTATAAAATCAATTTTTAATTTGTATATAAATGAGCTCCGTCTTGTTGCTGGCACTCCTGCAACCGACTACGGAATCGTATGAAAAGATGCTGACAATCATCACTTATGGTACGTGATCGCCCTGTTTGCTTAATAGGTATTCGTTGTTGAACCAGTTTCTTTAAAATTTTCGACCCTAACTTTGATTAAATTAACGCTGGGACTCACTTAAACGGCGCAATCCGTATTCAATCCTAAAAGGGCATCGCATAGTAAAGTAAGACTGGTTTTTTTTAAAGTGTTTAACACAATAACCACGTTGCTTTCCTGTGAAACGGTCAATCTTAGTAAAAAAATTACAAAATGGCGTATAATTGCCCGGCATCACAAAGAATGACAATTAAATACAATCTCTTTTATCTTTTTATTTTTTTAACGACGTGGTTAGGCTATTAGGTAGTGACCCTGCCTCCGAAGCTAGCGTCCCGGATTCGATCCCCGGTAAGGGCAAATATTTGTGTGATGAGCACGAAGTTTGTTCCTGAGTCTTGGATGTTTCCTATGTATTTAAGTATTCATTTATCTATATAAGTATGTATATCGTCGTCTGGTACCCGGAGTTTACTCCTTAAGAATCGATTTTCATATATAAGCCTGGGGTATGAAAAATTATGGGGAGTAAAATCAAACTACGATGTCACACTGTCACACAGTACGAAGTCACACGATGTTAGCCGAAGATGCGTCAGTCGCTACGCATTGCATACAGATATAGTGATATGTTTCCATCGGTAAAACTCGTATCTCAATCGGAAGACGACGGGACCCGAAGTGTCAATTAATGATTGTATTCAATGAGTGACATGTTTATATTCATTAATATGAAACTATTATTTACTGTCAAATGTGAACATGAAAAATGACAGCATGGTATGATGGGTACTGGTTTATTTTATAATCGTTCGTAAGGAGTAAACTCCTGTCGTGCGTCGGAGCTGACACACACACACTTTTTTTTATTAATTACTTAGTAAAAAAACAACCACATCTCCCAATGATGGTCAGTGGTGGTGGTATCATTACGCTACTCGACCATAATTATTGTAACGGCGATGTAATGTCATAACATGCAAAACAAAAATGTTACATGCAAATTATGGAGCCCTTATAATTCTCTCGATTTCTGGGTCAAACCGATCAGTAAAATTACATAATTTATAACCGGTTCGGAAATCGACCTTTGTAAGGTGACCATGTATTAACTACTATTGCAGGATATTCCCTTTAGAAAACAAAAATGTATGTGCGTTTTTATTTCCTAGACTTATTTTTTTAAATATATTTTTTTAGTGTTTTCACAAACAAGGATATTTGAAAGAGGTAATTATATTTCGAAGTTTTAACCCCAATTGGCTGGTAGCATAAAAAACAAAGCAAATCGATTAGCGCGGGAAAAGTGAAAGCGCGTCTTTCAATAATTTGCAAACAAAACAAACATGCCCGACTGCTGATTACTATGGCAACACAAATTTATTAAAGCCGGCTGTAGTGGCGCTGTTATCTTACAAAAAGTCAAAATTTTGTATGCGAAAAAAGTAGTTCCATAGTTGTCCGCAGGCAGGTTATAAGTTGGCCACGCATTGGCGTTAATTTTGGCGCGCTTTTGTTCAGTTCTCGCGCTTTCGGTATTGGTTAGATTATATAAGAATTTTGTTTGTCCTAGTTTTTAATGATAATTTTAGTTTTGGGTAAACTGAGAAAGTAATTGTACGAATTTGGGTTAAAATATTAAGTGCTGTATTTGTGTCTATTAATAATTGTTTAACAAACCGAGTTATTTGTGAACAAAAAAGTGATTCTGATAGTAATCAAATAAAAAAATATTTAATTGAATTGTATCTGATTATCGTGATGATTTTGTACAGGGATTATTTTTATCCTGGAAAATGCATCGTTCCTGGAGGAATTCCACGCGGACGAAGTCGCCGGCATAAATAAGTTTATTGTGGTAAGTGGTAAGATCGGTAATGGGGACTTTTTCTAAACTTTTGTATGTTTGTCATTGGTATAATCACTATACTTGTAAGTAGGAGAGTGGTAAAATAATTTTTAATAAATGAAATAAATAAATATAAACAGTCTCTCTCCACGTGTAAAATGAGATTTCCGCAAACACTTTATCATCAATATAAAAAAAAGCCATAAGAACTGGAGCGTAGTCCCCACGTGGGCCCTGTGAGGATGTAAGTTTCCTCACGACGTTTTTCTTCACCGAAATGCTAGTGGTAAATATCAAATCGGATTCCGCACATAAAGTTCCGAAAAACTGAGTGCAAGCCGGGATTGAACTCGCGATCCAATGCATGAGAGGCCGCGCGTCAGAACAAGCTACCACTGCACTCCATTTCTCTTACTAGCTGGTTTTTCCCTGTAATACTTGTTAAAGTTTCAGATCAATTCTATACATTGATCTTGACCTACTTTTAGACATGCCATGCGTGCGTATCGCCTATGCCAGGGCTAAAAGTAGTCTGTACTACTAAATAGTACCATCATCGCTTTTTTAACATCTATTACAGTGCAACGCTTTAAACATTGTTTTGTATGGTCCTATAAGAGTTCTAAGAGCTAAATTATGGAACTTAACTGCTCTTTAACCTGATAGAACCAAAACATTCTGTTAAAAACCTTTATAGTACAAGAAGTCAAAATGGTTACCTACCATTATTGGCCTACTATATCATTGTTTGGTGATAAAACGCCTTGGTTATAGAAGCTTTTGTTACTTGGGTCGGTATTAGCTATTATAATTATATTAATTGTCACATACAGTATTAGGTATTATTATTGTTGTTTTTTTGTTGAGTATGTTATGTGTGGCAATTAGTACTATAATGAATTTGGCTTGTACTTGTATCAAATTGTATATAATCTTAGTTTTTAAGTATGACATAATTATAATCGTCACAAAGTATTTTGATAAGTATATAAATAAATGAACTAAACGAAATTAAACTATGTCAATAAATAAATAATTAATGACGTCACACTCAACGGTGTCAATTAAGATAATATCTATATGCTGGATCCGACACGCAAATCCCCATAAATAACTATAAACCCGAGACAGGCGTGTTTTTTACAAGAAATGAGTTCTCATTCTGACCTGATGGTAAGCGACGATGAGGTCGACGATGGAACAGGCTTTTTAAATTATTCAGGATGTCGGAAATAAAGACGCAGGCAGGGAGTTCCATATCTTGGCTGTGCGCAAAATTGACAAGGCAGCAAAGCATTTCGTGCGAAAATGAGGTGTTACAAATAAGTGCAGATGGTAGCCTGCTGTGCTGCATGCCCGAGGGTAGAAAGCAGATGACGGAATGAGCATTTGAAGCTCAAGGGCACACTCTCTAAAGTACAATCTGTAAAAAACTGAAAGACAACGCTACGCCTATATGATCAAGGCCGTGGAGCTTATTAAACCAAAGTGTAACGATATGGGTATTTGCTTCAAGTACACATCTGTTTTTGAAAATTTATGTCTCTATTATCGCAGTTAAAAAATACTAAAGACGTCTTTAAATCGAGCAACTTTAAATCTATTTGACTCAAGCTTTACTTCAAACTTCTTTATTTACATAGAATAGTCAAAAAGATAGTAAATTACATTAAGATCAAAGAACTTACTATGCTATTTATATAGCACGCAAAAATTAAAACTTATCCAATAATCTTTTTTTTACATTATAATATTGCTTTTGGTGTAACAGTTTTGACAGGCTGTTTCGGAATATATTTAATTAATATTTAAATTTAATTAAAATAAAATATAAAATTGAATTTCAATAATTATTTATAAGTAAATTTCATTTAGTATTGTCATTATTTTAATTTTTGACTTTTAATTTTGTAAATTTTAATGTAAATTTAAATCAATGGTATTTATTTTTTATATGTTACTAACAATAGACTAAGTTACTTAACTGTTCGAAGAAGAACAAAGTACGGAGAAATCTGAATTAAATGATTTTTATTATTATTATTATTAATGGCAACTGTTGCATATACTGTAACTATAAAAAGTCTCATGCACATCGTGCTTAGAGTATAATGAAGTCCTTGGGACACAGTCGTGGACCAACTTCCCAACAAATATTTAGATCCTACATTGGAAGAAGGAAATGTTAATCACTCAACGACCTTATGCATGTTTGCACGTAAAAATTAATTTACAGAGTTTTTCAGGCGTAGCCCTGAGAAAATCTACACTACGCTACTACGCTTAACCTTTTGACCGCCAAGCATGTCTGAGAAGTAACACGAATTTCAACTTAAAGTCAAGGTAATGAAGGACTTTTTTACCCTGTATCCGCTAACGGCTGCAGCCGACTGGGGCGGTCAAAGGGTTAAATGTGTAAGTCTTAAATGAAGATATCTTTACCTGCCACGGAAAAGCTCCATACGGTGTTTCTGTGCCGCCGACAATTTTCGCCATCCTTCTAGGATTAAAATCAACTGTTCTCGTACCGCACTGCACTTTCTGCTTCTCCGGTCGCGGGAGCACATTCTGATTAAAATAATTAGATGAAAAACTAGAAAAAGCTTTAGAAGGTCTCGTTCTATTCTTATAATACTCCATATGATTAATTCTATTAGAAAAATAGTCCGCATTTGCCAATTTAATAACAAAAACCAGGACAACTATTTTCGAAATCATTGTCACTATACACTATTTTTAAATGTGTTCGCAGTTTTTTGAATTTAGAATGTTTAAAAAAATTACATCTCCTTTTTTAAACGTTCGAACCGCGCGAGTTCCAAATTCAGAGTGAAGGATCGGTTATCAAACCGCGCGGCTTTTTTTTAAGACCAAGGCGCGATGTACAATGCCGATGTGTGTTACTGGATCAAGCCTTTGTTCGATTAAAAAAATAACCATTGTTACGTCTAATGAGGATCTAATTTGAAATAATGGTTTTGAAAATCGAATCCGATTTCTATTTTATCTATGCTTTTGGGTCAAGGTAGGATAAAAATAAAGTTTCTTTCGCTTTGTTTTGTTTTATTGTTTTAAATAGTCCGTCGTTCCAGGGGAAAGAAACTGTAGTGTATGAATTCGAATGGAGACCTATACAGGGTGTCAGGAAACCCTTGCACCAAATTTCGTCAGAGGGTTCTTTTAAAGTTACTGATGAACACTAACAAAGAAAAAAAAAATGTTTGACCATTTGGTGACCTGATGTTCTTATCGCATTAGTAGAGGTGCTACTCGTCTACACTGTGCCTAATTTGCGAACTTCATTAAGTATGGTCACGTGACTTTCATTCATATATCAATTCGACGTGAAATTATTTTCTAGGTTGAAAAGATTGACTACTACCGAGAACTTAATTTTTTGGATTTCGATGGCTGTAAAGGTCTTGTTGGGTTAGGAAGATTAGGATTAGTATGTTTTCAACATTTCAAAATACTTACTGCTTATCTTGGATCCGTCGCGGGTCTGGTTCAAATGAAACCCACACGGTATTACACGCTACACAATGTTTTACACATGACGTAACTTTTTTACTCATTTGCAAAAATGTAACTAAATTAATACTTTAAAATCAATACACTAATATCGGTTCATCGTAAGTCATAACATTGTCTGGCGTTTAATTTTTTTTTTGTCAACCCGTAACATAATGGCAACAGAGTAAAGCTAAGACTCAAAATCCTGTACGCAGGTTTGATAATAATTAAAGATTATTGTATTCAACTTTGAGTTTCAGAAAGCAAACAGATCTAAATAATGTACATGCTTGGTATTTCTAACCCTGGCTGTAGGTTCGTTCAACACGATGCCTGTAATGATCTCATCTGGGAATAAGATAGGACATTGAGTTTAATTATTCAGCCTCTTTGGAAAGGCTTACCTGCTTAGAGGTACTCCCTTTTACGTGATAGTCTTGATTGCTGACAGTTACGTCAGTGATTGAAATAATTAAAATATCGCATTGTTACATTTTTAGGGTTCCGTACTCAGAAGGAAAAAAGGAACCCTTATAGGATCACTCGTGTGTCTGTCTGTCTGTCTGTCTGTCCGTCTGTCACAGCCAATTTGCTCCGAAACTACTGGACCGATTGAGCTGAAATTTGGTACACGTATGTAAGTCAGTGACCGCAATACGGATGCGTAACGTAAATAAATTAATTTTAAACATGGAGGCCACTTTTGGGGGGTAAATTAGAAAATTAAAAAAAAAAGTTCCGCTAACTATATCATGTGACATATCAGATGAAACGGCTTATTGTGAGGATCTTAAATATTTTTTTTTGGAATTTTAAGATAAATGGTTTGGAAGTTATTTAGGAAAATAGGCGAAAATTGACCATTCCCCCCCCCCCCCCTTATCTCCGAAACTTCCTAGCCTACAATTTTGAAAAAAATACAGAAAATAGTTCTTTACCTATAGATTACAGGAAAACCTATGAGAAGTCTATGGTATTTAAAGTAACATAGGAAATTTCGGATAATCATGTATGGAACGGAACCCTCTGCACGCGGGTTTAACTCGCACTTGCCCGGTTTTTTAAATTAAAATCTAGTTTGGAAATGAGTAATTGTGTCCATCGATTGCAGTGCCGTGCATTTATTATTTGTTTATCGTAAGTGAAGCTAGTTGGGGCGTGATACTTTGAAACTAATTAAAGTTATCCGGTAAGTCTCAAGCTTTGCGAACGTAGTATTTTAAGTGGCTAACTGTGCCCCTGCCCATTACAGCATTTGAATGATATCTGCGTAAAGCTAATCTGGGGTTTAGACATTCCGCAAAGTAATGTGGAAACAACTAAAAATTGCATGTAAACAATGCGTAATAAGAAACATCAAAAGTACATTATAATTTCATTGAGGGACGCGGCAATTAACTTTTGACGTTTCTTACGCATTATTTACTATGCAATTTTAAGGCAGGTCTTCATGGACTCTTAAGTTTTATTTTGAAAAAATATCGAGTTTTTAATACACTTTTGAAAAAAAAAAAATTTTCTAGCGTGTCATCTGTACTTACAGGAGAGGCCAGGGACGAAGTTTGGTACATGGGTTTTCTGACACCCTGTATAGGGTGTGGCACTAGACCCAGTGCTTCGTCCGACATTCATAAATTGACCCTCGCGCTCGTAGGCAATACGCGGAATTAGGTACCTACTTCCGTGACCGGCTGCGTCGAAATATAACCAATGTTGAAGACACGCAGTGACATGTAGTTTATATGTAGTGACGGGTCAAGTCGGTGAGTTCATGGACGAAGCGTCATCTAAGAGACACACACCCCTCATTGTAAACTTCATATACATAGTTGAATCATTTCGGAGATGTTCGCAGATTTCCTCAGGGTTTCCTTCACAGAAATGCTCGTCATAAATAAGTAATCAAATCCAATTGGCTACTTGACTATAGTAACAGATATTAATATATTTTTGTGGAACTGTAGCTTAACGTAAATACTTCAATGCATGTAAAAGAAACAAAAAGATCATTTTGACTGTTACTTTTTCTTTTATTAAGGGTCAAAAATAGTCAAAATAAGTGAAAAATAAATATTGCTTTTCAGTTCAGAATTTCTAGGTTTTGACATCCTCATCAAATTTCTGTAATTTTTTATTGCCACGATATTGGCCTAAAAACAGTATTTCCGGAAATAATTGCAAATTTCATATATTTTGTATACCTTGCCCAATGTAAAAAGAGCCCTGACGGCCATATAAAATGTATGACCGTCAGCGCTCTTTTTACATTGGCCTGGTATACACTCTAACTGCACTGTGACGTCATATTTCAGGGCCATTTTGTATGGAGCGTTTTTGTGAGGGGTCTGAATTATGACTTTTCAAAGCGTCGTATCTCAAAAAAAAAACAACACAATAATATTTTGCGAACACATTTTGGTTTCTATTACTCAGTACTTTCCAATAAAAGATGAAATAATAATCATGTAAGTTCACTATTGCGAAGTTATTAATCAGTATTCCACTATTGTGCAATGTGCATAAACTTTTAAATGCTTGCTCAGATCGGGCACAGCGGGCCGCGTGGCAGGCAGCGCGGGTTGTTTTGACCGCAACCGCACTCACCCCCTGAAGGACTCCATACGAGTCCGAAACATGTCGAACTATTTATGACAACAATTCGTGAGTAAAGACGTGTTTATATCTAGTGTAAATAATGTCTCACGAAAGTTTTAATTTGTCTATTCTTGCAATAGTTGTCAGAAATCAGCTTAGTCGTTTTGCTGAGCCAAACATACAGACAAACATACTTTCGCAACTTAAACTGTATACATGACTAAACATACAATCTGTATTATGATATAATAACATGTGTGAGACGCCTAATTGTCAATGTCATACTTTCCTTCTCAACGGAACGTGCTATGAATATTAATTTAACAAATTGCTTCCAAGGTTGTGCGCATCTGGATTTGGATGCTAAGTCAGGGGTAGGTAGGTAATAAAATGTCTTGCGATTATTTTCGGGTAAAAGACCGGGAAAATTCTCAGTTGTGTATGAAACTTTTTAAAATTCTTAGAATGATTGAGACTTGGTTTCGCAGACCTATTTGGATTGCATACCAAAAAATTTTTTAGAAATTACAGAAAAAAAACATGACATGAAAAAATGTCCCAATTTTGAACGTTTCTTGTCAGTACAGCAACATAGTATGTCATTGTTATCATTGGAATATGTTAAACCGTAAACCTTAACATACTGTATCAATATATCAAATAACTGCGGCTTACTAACATAGATATGAAAGCAATATCTAATTATTGGAGATCTTTAGAGTCAGTTATTATTAAATTACACTTTTATAAATGGCATGTATGTTTTTACTCCTTCACGCTTCAACGGCTGGACGGATTTGGATGAAATTTGAAGTGGATACAGCTTATACTTTGGACTAGTGGCTCCGTGAGCTGTAGACCTCGCGACAAACTTAACTTTGCCGTTGGAAAACGTTATCCCCATACATCGATATAGGTCGGGTCAGTTTACCAACACCCCAAATAAGTTTGTAATTGCAAAAATCCCCATATCTCCGCCATTTTGAAAAATGTCGAATAACTGAATCGACAATAAAATTCTATATAATTAACCTGAATTAATGAACCTGCTCACGAAATTTCTCGAGAATCGGTTGAGAAATGCGACTTGTAGACGAGAACAAATGGACAGACGCCGGACAGCCGACCGACGGACATCCGCTGCATACGAAAGCAATTTTGCCCGAGCTGAAACGGAGACGCTTCGCTCGCTTCGTTCGCTCGGTCGATTAAGACATAGGATACTTTTCAATGCGAAGAAAGTCGCTGACACAGCTAGTCCTACTATGTCACTCTCCTATTCCCCGCGTGGCTGCGCTTCTCAACTCCCCGCTTGCCGTCACACCTGCGGCCCTAACATGAATGACACAAAGATAAATTAAACCCGTTTATCACTATGACTATCTCTTTCGTCGGCACTAGTGAGAGAGACGCACTTAGGGATAAGACGGTCTATCTTATCTTTGTGTCATTCATGTTAGGGCCGCAGAATGTGATTTGTTTGCGACAGGGATAGCGAGAATGGTGACAGATAGGAAGAGAGTGTTAGACAGAGAACAAGACAGGCATCTTTTTGTTTTAAAATTTGAGCAAAGTGGCGTGGATACTGCGTTTGAACGAGACACATAAATACTCGTACATACATGTACCACGCCTGTTTCCCAAAGGGGTAGGCAGAGACCACGGATTTCCGCCTGCCACGATCCTGACACACCTTTCGCTTCGTCTATTCTCATTAAGTTCTTCAGTATAGGGCCAGCGCCTCTATTCGGGAATGCTAAGTGTTGTTGACTCGCGAGCGATATTTCTCATCCCTCTGGATTTAATATCAGCAGCCATCCTACTTCATACTTATACTATAAATGCGAAAGTTTGTGTGTGTGTGTGTGTGTGTGTGTATGTTTGTTACCTCTTCCTGTTAAAGCGGCTGGACGGATATTGATGAAACTTGGAATGGAGATAGCTTATACCTACCCTGGATTAACACATAACCTACTTTTTATCCCGGAAAATTGAAAAGTTCCCGAGGGAATAAAGATAATCATTCATTTTTATTTTTATTTCAAATTATTATTATTATTTTGATACTTGGAGACCTTACATCTCCTTTTTTATACTTGACCGTGGAGACTGTCTACATCTCCATTTAACCTAGATTAGGTAGTCAATTTCGATGTTTCATTAATTCTTTATTTTAATTATTATTATTATGACCCTTAGAGACTTTATACATCTCTAAGTCACTTAACTTGTCCAGACGCGGAGACTATACATTTCCCTTATTAGATATTTATTATAATTAATTTGTACCCATTAGGATTGTTTGCTGCCCTTTTCATGTGTTAGTTTTAGTTAAAATTCTAATGTAAAAGTTGCGGAAAAAAAAGACTTACTGCTGAGTTTCTTGCGGCGTTTCTTCTCAGCAGATGTCACCTTTCGAAGCGCTGGTAGCTTCAGACATGTAATCTAGAGCCCATGTGGCCTACTTGCAAAATAAATATTTTCATTTTCATTTTCATTTTCATCAAACTCTACGCGGACGAAGTCGCGGGCACAGCTAGTTCATAATAAATAACTATCGTGCATCTCAGTGTCAAGCCGACAAAGAATAGCATCACCATCTCCCGTGGGTGTCGTAAAAGGCGACAGGACTAGAAATGCAACGGATAGTGCTTTGGCCGGATACCGGATACCGGATATCCGGCATGGCCATTAGCCGGATATCCGGCAACCGGATATCCGTCTCCACATTAGCTATATCTAAAGTCGTGTTAGCTGGCGCGGCCTTTAACTTTTTACGAATTGTCAGTGCGCGTGGAGGCCCTTTGAGGTACAATACGCTCTCTATTACGTCAGTTGGGAATATTCAAACGTGCATGACGTGATGTTAAGTGAAGCTTTATATTTAAATTACAATAAACTAAGCTTTAATTTGATAACCGACGTGGATTTTGTATATTTCTGATGGTTTTTGTTGGTTTCATCCTATTCCTGATACATGCTTTTAGTATCCGGTATCCGGACGGATACTGACTCACTATCCGGTATCCGGCCGGATAGTAAAATCATGGCCGGACAGGCCGGATACCGGATAGTAACCAGATATCCGTTAGATCTCTAGACAGGACCAACCGAAGGATGGGCAGCGTCTTTCGAGTGCTATCATGACCAACTGCGGTCGCCAACCTGCATGCCAAGCGTGGCGACTATGGCAAATCCCCCCATTTTTGGGTGAGGCATATGCCCTGCAGTGGAAGTTTTACGGGTGATGACGATGAAGACAGCATCTGTCGGCCTTCATGATGCGCTCTCTAATTTATGTAATCCACGGAACCACATTAGCTATTCAAAACATACTGTTCTAACTGCGCAGTACTATTTCATGCTTAACATAATTTAATTATCGGAAAAAACTTCTAGATAAAACCGGTTCGAATTCCAAAATGGCGCCCACATTGTTACTAAGTCAAAGGGTTTATTCTGTTTATTAAATAATGTCGTATGAACTTAAAAAGCGGAAATCGACCTTCTGCTTAGCTCTCTCCATATTCACACTATTCATCAATACATATAAAACAGTACCGTGACTCACTTATAGACAACGCACAGCCTAAACGGGTGGTCCTAGATGTTTGAAATTTAGAAGACACATTCCTCGAGTACCCTAGAGATGCACTAAGGAGGGATTTTTTTGAAATTAAATCCCTAAAGGGGTGAGAAAGGGTGACATAGTTTGTATGGAAAATACCGCGCGCGAAGCTGTGGCGGGTCCACTAGTACCTACTTATAATGTTAAAAGGGGAAATGTGTTTGTTTGATTTTTTGTTCGCTTTTCACAGACAAACTGCTTAACAGAATTTCATAAAAATTTGCAAAAATGTAGCCTGTTATATGGAGATCGACATAGGATGCTTTTTATCCCGATATCTTGGAAGATTTTTCTGGAATCTTTATAAATACCTACAGGAAATATGAGAAACGCAATACTCGATAGATGGCGCTGCGCGGGATAAACGAATTAAATGGTGAGTTCGCGAGCAAAAGCTTGTTCGACGAATAGTTAAAACAAGACAACAAGAGGTCTGTCAATCACATTACATCAAGATGGATTCGGATTGTGTAACGCCATCTATCGATAAATTTCTTAAATCACGTCTGCAAGCGTTCAAACAATAGGGAAGTTGCATTAAAATCAAAATGAGGTTTAAATGATATTTTATGAAAGTAAATATAAACAAAAGCATATTACAGAAAAAACTACTTGACTACTTATACATTTTTATTTGATTAAGGGTCATAATTAGTGACAAATATATATTGATTTATAGTTCTGATTTTAGTTTTTTGAACATCCTCATCAAATTTATGTCATGTTTTATTTCTACGGTGTTGGTCTAAAAACAGTATTTACGGAAATAATTGCAGATTTCGTTTAACCGCCATACATTTTGTACAGTCTAACGACAGCTGTGACGTCACTGTTGTCCATTTTGTATGGAGTGTTTTTAAGAGTGGTATGAACAATGACTTTTGAAAGCTTCATAATTCAATAAATAAACAGCATAATAATGTTTTGCGTACACAGATCGGTTTTTATTACTCATCACTTTCCAATATAAGATGAAAAAAAAAATGATGCATGTTCCCTATTACGTATGTCTTCCTTTGCAAAGTTGATTGGCCGGGTGGTTTTCAAAAAAGGCATGTAAAAAAAGCATTATGCATGGTTCTTTTAGGGTTCCGTACCCAAAGGGTAAAAATGGGACCCTATTATTAAGGCTCCGCTGTCCGTCTGTCCGGCCGTCCGTCTTTGCAAAGCTGATTGGCCGGGTGGTTTTCAAAAAAGGCATGTAAAAAAAGCATTATGCATGGTTCTTTTAGGGTTCCGTACCCAAAGGGTAAAAATGGGACCCTATTACTAAGGCTCCGCTGTCCGTCTGTCCGTCCGTCCGTCTGTCACCAGGCTGTATCTCATGAACCGTGATAGTTATTTTAATTCGTCCATGTCACAACTACGAAGAACAGTTCCCTTTCGTAATTTTCTCTGTATTCATTTTGTTGTACCTTCACCCGCTTAAAAGTGTCCCAGATACCGATTCATATTTCTTTTATTTGCATATCTATCTGTATCGTAACTTTGACCTACAATGGTAAGGCCATATTGAAATATTTACATGTGTAGCGTCTGCAAAACGAACGCTGAAACACTGAAAAAGATTTATTGAACTTGTTGTAAATATCAATAATACATTTGTAATAAAACGTGTTTTAAATTTGAATGGAGTTCTATTACAGTCTTTTATATGACACTTATCCATTATACGTTGTCAAAGAAACTGCTTATAATTTTTCTTCATAGTAACCATCACTAAATTACTCTAAATATACAACAGAACTCACAACGAAACGCGGAACGGACATAAAACTGTAATGCTGTGTAAATAATAGTTAATTTTATAAATAAATAAATCATATTAACTTGGGAAAAAGCTGAATATAGTCACAAGTCGCCCACAAAGGGCGCTCGCGCATAGTGAATTTTTACAGCGATTAGTTAGACATGGGTAATCTCGACTCCGCGGAGTGATTTGATTCACTGAATCACATTCCACGATCGGAACCGATTCCGCTTAATGATTCCGATTTCTCTTGATGAGTCCGGTTCGTATCGCTACCTATACCAGTCCGGAACGCATCCGTATTAATTATACATACCTATAACTACAGGACCGGAGTAATGAGTATTTTTAATGGTGTTTTTTTTGTTGATTGGACAAACACGGAGTCAGTAAGGATCGCGCGGATTCCTTGAGTGAATCGAGTCTGCTCACGGAATCAAATGAAATTTGAATCCGGAGTTACCCATGTCTAACAGCGATACAGTCGCAAAACGGCCGCGCTAAAAACGCGATGCTGTCGCGGACCGTGTACCATACCACACAAACACGATTCGGCACCGCTGCAGCGCTGCTATAGCGATGCAGTCGGGATGTAACATTGCTACAGGAGCAAATCTGCATCGCTATAGACGCTCTAAGCCCACAGACTTCCACATAGCATTTAGCAAGTTCGAAAACATTCCCAAAAACTGTGGGGTTCCAAATTATGTTCTCAAAGACGTCTGAAAACTCTTGAGAACGCGTGAGAATATTGAGAACATTCTAACACCCATAAAAATTCGCAAATATTCTTAGAAGTCATGGAAAACCTCTCACATAAACGTTTTGCAACTTTGAAACTTTCTTGTCAGTACAATTCTACTTCCAAAACGACCTTCTGTTCATTGCCTTTCGGCGAAGTAGGTTCTTCGTAATAATAATTGTTTTCCAAAAGACTGGAGAGCTGGCAGCTTCCTCGCACAACGCATTAGCATTGCGATACAGCGAGGAAACGCCGTCAGCATCTTCTTTATGTTTTTTATGTCAATTGACTGACAAACCGGCAGACGGACCACCTAATGGAAAGTGGTCACCGCCGCCCATGGACAATGCGTTGCCAGTCTAGCGAGGATGGGGAATGGGGATGGGATGGGGATGAGGGGATAGGCCTCCGGATCTCGTCACTCACCGTACGAAACGCAATAGCAAGCTATTACTTTACGCCGATATTCTTTGAGAGTGTGGTACAACACCCCGGTCGAGCTGGTCCATTCACAGTAATCATCTATTTGGCTCTACCACTACAATGTATGTTAATTGTGTTGTATATTTATCCAAAAGTAGCGTAAAATTATTCAAAGATTGTCTGTCTACTGTCTTAACGTTCTCAGCTCCATAACGGCTGAACTTATTTTCATGAAACTTGGCATATGATTATGCTGGGTCCGGGTCCTGGAATAGAACATAGGGTACCTACTTTCCATCCTGGAAAAGTCCAGCAGTGAAAATGAAAATGAAAATATTTATTTTGATCATATAATAAGATAATTAAAACAAAGAAAACATCTATATTGATTCATCTAGGTTACATGGAGATGTAGACAGTCTCCACGGTCAAGTATAAAGATAGAGATGTAAGGTCTCCAACTCCAAGTGTAACTTAATAGGGGAAAAAGGATTTATTATGTTTTATGCTATCTCTATTTATACAAATAAAGAATAATTAGAAAATCAGCGTGTTATTGCGACGGCGCAGGGTCGAGTTGCATCAGACAGATTCCTAACGCTTACAAGTACCTACTTGTTGGGGTCGTTAGTGAGCGTCAAGTTAGCGTACCCGACTACCCGTCGATATCCAGGATCTGATGTTTATCTCAAAGAAAAAAACCGGGGAGTGCGAGTTAAACTCGCGTGAAGAAGATTCCGTAATTATATGAAATTTCCTGTTACTTCAAATACCCATAGACTTCTTATAGGTTTTCCTGTAATATATAGGAAAGAACTATTTTCTGTATTTTTTTCACAATTTTAGACCCAGCAGTTTCGGAGAGAAGTGAGGGTGGAATGGTCAATTTTCGCCTATTTTCCTAAATAACTAGCGAGACTGTGAACCGAAGGCAAAATCACCCTTTTTATAAAAAAGGCGATAACGATTTCCACCCTTTAAATGTTAACCGATTTTGACCAATTTTTGATAGGTTGTAAGTCAGAACAAAATCTAGGTCTATACGTTTTTAAATTTCAAATGCCGAAATTAGTTTTGTATGAGAATACTAAAATCACAATAAAACTGATTTTATTGATTAAAAATCAAAACCTATAGACCTAGATTTAGTTCTGACTGACAACCTATCAAAAATTGATGGACATCGGTTAACATTTAAGGGGTGAAAATCGTTATCGCATTTTGTATGAAAAGCCGTAGCCACACTCCTTTCAATGTTAAAAATAAATAAATTAATTGAAAATCACAAGTGTTCGTTAAAATTAAAGATTCCTATGGAATTATTAACCAAATCAGTGAGTAACCATACTGAGTAATTCTGAGAATGATTGAGGAATAATATGATTATGGATCGGTTACATAAAAATCATTTGTCAGCCGAACGAACAGGAAAATGTTTAATGGCAGGTGTTCGCAACTTTGTACTGCTGTTTATATTAAATACATTTATTTTTATCGACTGTCAACTGTTTTGTCTAACAAGCATGCTCTTACCTTGTAAATAGTTATTTCATTATATGAGCTTACGTTGACTAAATATTTAAAAGGATTTTAATGTATAATGTCAAATTCATTATATTTTATTCCGCACATAGCTTAGTTAGATGTTTATAAAGATGATACTAAATTAAAATTATAAAACATGGGGTCAACAAAACATCCAACTAAAATATTTAATGTATGACTATAATGTCAAAATTACAGAAACAGCTAAAAGAAACCTTTCACATGCCTAGGCAGACTTATATTGGGCAGGTTTCAGATATTTCTGAATTGTTGAATGTGTTACGTCTTCTTTGTGACATCTAGAGACGGGTATCTTTTTAAATTACTAATATACAATACAATACAAATACTCTTTATTGAACACCACATAAAACAAATTGGAGCAAGACAAAGAAACCGGTAGACAATGGGCGGTCTTATCGCTAGGTAACGATCTCTTACAGACAAACTATACATATATGACTCCGATTTATTTATAAATGATACCTCGGCGAGTTTCGTCGGTGAGGTATAATCATTATTTGTCCTTAATAAGACCTTGCAAAAGGCTAATATAAATAAAGATATTTTGATTGACTGACTTATAACTCGCCGTTGGTAGGCAAATAGGTTAATCAAATAATCAATATTTAACCTTAGCACCGAAAGTTGGCAACCACTGCCGCCGCCGCATTGTATGCAACGAGATGCGATCTACAGTACAGTTAACAAGTAAATGTCACTCCGCATGAATCAAGCTGTGAAAGTGTGTCGTTAGCATTACAATAAGGTATTAAAGGGTTTGAGAAATGTGTCAAGTGTGGACGCAACTTAGGACTGTGGATTAATTTTATAAGTCACTAGCTTTTGTAAAAATGTTTGTTTGTTTACAAATTTACAGTTTTCGGACTTTTTCCTTTTCTTGTGCTGTAAGACACTGCTTCTTCCCAAGTTTCATAATTGTAGGTCAACGGGAACTACCCTATAGGTTTTGATTCCCTTTGGATTCCCTTGAAAGTATCAAAATATGTGGCATAAACGGCCGTATCTTGTGATTGCGTTGACTTAGTAAGTTGATTTTTTCACAGATCCAGGACATTGCAGACTTAAGTATTTGATATTAATTTCACCTTGATACCTCCACGCGTTCTTGAGAAAAAGATCTTGACATACAGACAGACAGACAGACGGACAAAGAAGTGATCCTATAAAGGTACCTTTTTCCTTTTGAGGTACAGAACCCTAAAAACCATTTGTTTTATCTTTCTGTCTGTCTGTTTGTTCCGGCTAATCTCCGAAACAGCGGCACTGACTTTGACGGGACTTTCACTGGCAGATAGCTGATTTCATAAGGAGTAACTGTAAGGCTATTTTCATTTCAGAATTTAGTTCCGCGCAAAAAAAACGAAACCCATGAAATGGGGAACAAAATTCGATCTACGCAGGTGAAAACGCGGGGGACAGCTATTATAAATGCGAAAGTAACTCTGTCTGTCTGTCTGTCTGTCATGCTTTCACGCCAAAATTACTGAACCGATTTAAATGAAATTTGGTACACAGATAGTCTAGAGCCTGAGAGAGGACATAGGCTACTTTTTAATGCGATAAAAGGGTTGTAAGGGGTTGAAAGGGGGGATGAAAAGTTGTATGGAAGTATCGTCATTTTTAGAGCTAGAAGCTTGAAACTTATTTTTTAGGCTGTTGATTTGATATAAATAAATATGACATTCAAAGTTTGTTAAAATTTTACCCTCAAGGGTGTAAAATAACAATAGGGAATAGGGGATGAAAATTTGTATGGAATTATGTAAGGTTTATGTGAATGTTTTATAAGTTTGCGACAAGTGACCAAATATATAAGAGCTATTCTGATGTAACAATTACGGAGTCATTACAAAATGTGAAACTGAAGTTAACGCGAGTAAGAAAGAGGGGGGGGGGGGTCACGTGAGTCACGTGATTCACTATTATTCACTGCAAACTGATTACAATTCGATTTGCTTCACAAAGACACTATTCTACGCGGACGAAGTCGCGGGCACAACTAGTACAAAATAAAAATGACAAACATTAGGTACCTCTCTATTACCGTTCCGGCCTCGACCATCGATCAAATCGATAAACATGATCATCGCAGTTATGTAAATAGATTATCATTTCTCAATGATAAATGATATGAACAAGTGTGGCCTAGAGATCTATACGAGATGATTGAACATTGCAACAGACAGACATACGTTAAGTAACGGTGAAGCTTTATTACGACCAGTGGCGCAGCGTGTCAGTCGCCCGTGGCGGAAGCAAATTTCGCCGCCCCTTTAAATAATAAATAAATAAATAAAATCAGCGGACAATCTTTACACAAATCGATCTAGTCCCAAAGTAAGCTCTAAAGGCTTGTGTTATGAGTACTAGACTACGATATACATACTTCTATAGATAAATAAATACTTAAATACATAGGAAACATCCAAGACTCAGGAACAAACATTCGTGCTCATCACACAAATGTTTGCCCTTACCGGGGATCGAACCCGGGACCGGTAGGCTAGGAGGCAGGGTCACTACCAACTAAGCTAACCGCGTCATCCCGTCGTCCCTTTATTTAGGTATTTAAGATAAGATAAGATAAGATAAGATTTATCCGATGATTTAGATAAAGGTGCCCCTTGATAAAGGACTCCCGCTCGCATAATGTTGTGCCTCGCTAGCATAGCTGGGCACAAGACCGTTAATCCGTTAATCTTTAATTAACGACGTTAACATTTCGAGTAACGGATTAACTTTTAAGTGAACTTTAAAAAATGTTAACGGACTCATTAACTTCCGTTAAAACAATTAAAGTCCGTTAATCGTTAATAAAGTACCTACTATTTACCACAAGGACAACGCGTAACTTATGCATACTATAATATGCGCAAGAATAAAGCTGCGAGGCGCGCGGGGGTCTTAGAGCGCTGTGGTAAGTCGTGCGTTCGGGTGTGCGCCGCCTGCCCCTGCCTATAGCCCGGTCGCTTATGGCTTTTTGCCTCTAACGCTGGTAGCGTGGGTCGGTCTGTGTGTCAATATTACGTCTCTGCTGCTCACAAGTCTAAGTGCTAGGAAAAACCCGTTCTACTAGATTTTGCGCGTGACTTCGTCTACGTGGAATGGGAACTGTGCATTCTGATATAATTTTGATATTTGGTAAAATAAATACGTTTACAGGTCATAATAATACATTAGTTTCCTTAATTTAAGATTTGACATATAATTTATTTATTATGTTTTTAGGGCTTCGTACCCAAAGGGTAAAAACGGGACCCTATTACTAAGGCTCCGCTGTCCGTCTGTCCGTCTGTCCGTCTGTCCGTCTGTCCGTCTGTCCGTCTGTCCGTCTGTCCGTCTGTCCGTCTGTCCGTCTGTCCGTCTGTCCGTCCATCTGTCACCAGGCTGTATCTCATGAACCGTGATAGTTAGACAGTTGAAATTTTCACAGATGATGTATTTCTGTTGCCGCTATGAAAATGAAAATGAAAATGAAAACGCTATAAGAACAAATACTAAAAAACAGAATAAAATAAATATTTAAGGGGGCTCCCATGCAACAAACGTGATATTTTTGCTCGTTTTTGCTCGATATTGATAACCGCAACAGGTAAACGCTTGAAATATTCACAGAATATTTAGATATATATTAACTTCAAAAATAAATAATTAAAATAAATATTTAAGGGGGGCTCCCGTACAACAAACATGTTTTTTTTTGCTTGATTATAATGGTACGGAACCCTTCGTGCGCGAGTCCGACTCGCACTAGGCCGGTTTTTTAAAAATTCTTCTTTCGGTATCTTAAGTAGCCCCTGTTAAAATGACTGTATACTTGTTGATAGTACTGTTTGAGTGATCACAATGTAATCAAACATCATCCGAAAGTAAATGTCACTGTGCCAGTGGTGTCGCGGCTGTGGCCTGCGTGGGCGCATTGTTACATATATGAGGCTAAAAATAAGAACAACAAAACATTGAAGATTTTTTTAGGGTTCTGTACTTCAAAAGGAAATAAAGGAACCCTTGTAGGATCACTTTGTCTGTCTGGTCTAGACTCTTTTTCTCAGGAACGCGTAAAGGTATCAAGTTGAAATTAATCCTTACATATTATAAAACAAAGTTGCCCGCCGCGTCTGTCTGTCTGTTACCGATAAACTCAAAAACTACTAAACGGATTTTGATGTGGTGTTCACCAATAGATAGAGTGATTTATCAGGAAGGTTTAGGTATATAATTTGTCAAGGTTTTGTGTAAATTGGTTGAAATAAAACGAGAATTGTTGGAAGCGTCGGAAAAATTCAAGCCGCCTGGGAGCTTTCATCGAAAACGCTGCCTTATCTTTATGAGATATAACAAAACAATACATGGTGGGATATTTCTCTTTTATAGATCTACAAAAAAGTCCGCGATGGCATATGTCTATATTTTAAGGATAACTTACTATACCCATTCTATCTTATAAAAAAATGGTCACGTACAATGCCTAAATACGTTAGTTACGTTGAGCATTTCATGCACATTATTATAATCTTTTACACCGTACAATTTAAAGGAATGTCTTAGGAGTTATCGCAAAAAAAATAAAACGCGCGAAAATAGAGTTTTCCGCGTAATAATTATGTTTGACTTTTACCGTGCGAAGCCGGGGCGGGTCGCTAGTATCGAAAATGAAAATGAAAATGAAAATATTTATTTTGCAAGTAGGCCTCACGGGCTCTTTTACATGTCTGAATCTACCAGCGCTTCGAAAGATGACATGTGCTGAGAAGAAACGCCGCAAGAAACTCAGCAATAAGTCTTTTTTCCACTTTAAAATTACATATAACTAAAACTAACATAAAAAGTGCAACAAATAAACCTAATGGGCACAAATTAATTATCGTATACAACTAATAAGGGAGATGTATAGTCTCCGCGTCTGAACAAGTAAATTTAAGTGCCTTAGAGATGTATAAAGTCTCTAAGGGTCATAATAATAAGAATAATATTAAAACAGAGAAAACATCTAAATTGATTAATCTAGGTTACATGGAGATGTAGACAGTCTCCATGGTCAAGTATAAAGATGGATATGTAAGGTCTCCAAATATCAAAAACAATCTGAAATATAACATTTCATGTCCTAATAATACAAATATTATTGGCTATTAAGCCAAAAAGAAAAGTTCAATAACAGTTTATTAAGGAGACAAAATAGGAAACGGAGACAGCGCCAGGAAACGACATACAGACTCCCGGACACTACGAGGTTACACTGTTGCGTTTCTTGGCCTCAGAGCTGGCCAAGCTTCGTTATCATTTAAATAATCTTCAACTCTATAATATCCTTTCTTAAGCAGCGAATCTTTAATGTACCGTTTAAATGGATTAACAGACAAGTCCCATGCTTCAAGGGGAACTTTGTTGTAGAATCTTATGCAGTTCCCCAAAAAAGATTTACTTACTTTCTTAAGGCGAAACTTAGGAACAAGGAGCTTATTCTTACTACGTGTATTAAAATTATGGACATCAGACACTTTCTTAAAACCTTTAATATTCTTGTGCGTATACAAGATCACCTCATAAATATACTGTGAAGCTACTGTAAGGATGTCAATTTGTTTGAAACGGTCTTTTAACGAATCACGGGAGCCCAGGTTGTAAATGGACCGGACTGCTCTCTTCTGTAGAATAAAGACCGTTTCGATGTCAGCCGCCTTACCCCAGACCAGGATGCCATAAGACATAATACTATGAAAATAACTAAAATAAACAAGTCGCGCTGTTTCCACATTGGTAAATTGACGAATTCTTCTTACAGCATATGCAGCAGAGCTCAGTTTGTCTGCAAGAACGGATATGTGTGGACCCCATTGTAAATTGCGGTCAAGAGTTAGCCCAAGAAAAACTGTCTGATCTACAAGACATAGGTTTTCTCCATTTAAAGTAAGGGCTGCGTCTACCTGTGTAACATTAGGTAAAGAAAATTTAACACATTTAGTTTTCTTCGCATTAAGAAGCAAATTGTTAACTGTAAACCATTTAAGCACTTCCTTCAAGGTGTCGTTGATATGACTATAGTCTTCCTGCTGTCGATTTACTTTAAAAATCAGCGAAGTATCATCAGCAAATAAAACTATGTCACACTTGTTATTTATAAGGCTAGGTAGATCGTTTATATAAACAAGGAAAAGGAAAGGGCCCAAAATAGATCCTTAGGGCACTCCGAGCTTCACAGGTAAACCAGAAGACTGCACTTTGTTAACTACAACTTTCTGAATCTTCTGGCTAAGATAAGATTTTACAAGGTTTAGTGCTTTAACTGATAATCCATAGTGCTTGAGCTTATATAAAAGTGTCTCATGCTCAACACAATCGAATGCTTTTGAGAGGTCGCAGAAAATACCAATCGCATCTTGCGAATGTTCCCATGCTTCATAGATATGCCTAATAAGCACTGAGGCAGCATCTGTTGTCGAACGACCCTTTGTAAAACCAAATTGCTGATCGTGAAGCAAATTATTAGTATTAAAATATTGAAGCATTTGGTTAAGAACAATTTTTTCAAATACTTTACTTAACACTGGAAGAATAGAAATAGGTCTAAAATTACCAGGGTCGGATTTACTTCCAGCTTTGAAATCAAATAATTAAGTCTGCAATCTCTTGCAGCTGTGAGAAACTCAACCTTTTAAGTCAATGTAATCAAAAGATACGGCCGTTAAAGCCACATATTTTGACACTCGCAAGGGAATCAAGACCTATGAAATTTGGCACGAAACAATTTCTTATAGCACAAGTAAAGTAAATAGTCCGAAAACTGTAAATATTTAGTTACAATAACCTTTCCAAGGTCGTATTTCACTAGTTGGTGGCCCAGAGATAGGAGCTAGCGAGAATAATCATAGGTAAGGTCGGAACCTTAGGCGCGCAAGTCAGACTCGCACTTAACCGGTTTTTTAATATCTTGGACCACTGACACATTGATCTAGCCCCAAACTATGATTTCCTGTGCAATGGATACTAGACAAAAAGGGGGGGTTATGATTCTGACAGGTATGTATGTACATATGTTCATTTGTTCCTTCATAACTTCCAAACTACTAACCATAATTTGACAAATGAGGTATCATTGGAAGCATCTTGATCATCCGCCGGTAATAGGCTGTGACGTCACATTAAATTGAATATGGCGCCCTCTAGGGAACGTAAAGTAATGAACTGTAGTGGTAGAGCCAAACAGTAATCCTCACTAGATGATTACTGTTCGAATGGGCCGGCTCGACCGGGGTAGTACCATACACCATTAGACATCGATTATCATGTCATTGTAATGTTGCCAGTCATGGATATATGGTAATGATTGTCGGAATCATTGACTCATAATAATATGATGTCGGTCAGTGTGTCAATATAATATTCACAGATGGCCATGGTACTTTGAAGTCAGTGGAGTAGTTTATTGGGCTAAGTCAGGAGATAGATAAATGGAATAGGTTTTTAATCGACTTCAAAAGAGGAGGTTCTCAATTCCACTGTATATTTAGTGTTTGTTACTCGATTACTCCGCCAATGGGGAAGATGCATAAAAATCAAAATGAGGTTTACTTTCATAATATATCAATATTATGAAAGTAAACGTAAACAAAAGCATATTACAGAAAAAAACAAATCATTTTGACTATTTATTTTTATTTTATTACGGGTCAAAATTAGTGAAAAATATTTATTGGCTTTTAGTTCTGATTTTAGTTTTTTGGACATCCTCATCAAATTTATGGCATATTTTATTTCTACGATAATAATAATAATAATAAATCAGGGGACAATCTTTACACAAATCGATCTAGTCCCAAAGTAAGCTCTAAAGGCTTGTGTTATGAGTACTAGACGACGATATAAATACTTATATATAGAGAAATAAATACTTAAATACATAGGAAACATCCAAGACTCAGGAACAAACATTCGTGTTCATCACACAAATATTTGCCCGTACCGGGGATCGAACCCGGGACGCTAGCTTTGGAGGCAGGGTCACTCCAGACTAGGCTAACCGCGTCGTCAAACGTCAACGATGTTGGTCTAAAAATAGTATTTTCGGAAATAATTGCAGATTTCGTTTAACCGCCAGATACTTTGTACAGTCGACAAATGCTGTGACGTCATAGTTGTCGTCCATTTTGTATGGAGTGTTTTTGCGAGTGGTATGAACAGTGACTTTTCAAAGCTTCATAAGTTATGAATAAACTCATAAAATTAGCAACATAAAAATGTTTTGCGTACACAGATCGGTTTCAATTACTGAGCACTTTCCAATACAAGATGAAATAAATAATTATGCATCTCCCTATTGTCGTATCGAAATGAAACTTTGTAGATATGTATATGTTGTTCGGAGAACATTACAATAATTTGGTACCCTCAAGTTGATCTGAGGATGAAACCAGGAGATGGACAGTGGAACTCTTCAATGGCTATTAGTAAACTCCTCGAGTTTGCGCTGTTTTATTTTGACAAGACCAATACATTACTTTGGTGATGAGGGTCTTTTGTACTTTTTAGTGCGTTACTGACACAAACGTGATTTTTTAGTTTTTGTAAACTATAATTATTTCAATATCAAATAACAACAAAAAATCTAACAAACAATTTTTTTATTAAAACAACAACAAAAATTCCATATAAACCATTTTCAATCTCTTGTTATCGTGTGTCCGTTTGCAAAGCCAGATGTTGCATAGGTATATTGTACAGTATATTTTACATATAAATAAATTATTTAACTAGCTTGAAGAGAGCCTTGGAGACGACACCGTTCTTCAAGTCGCTGACGGCCTGTTCGTACTCAGACAGTTTGTAGGTCTTGACACCAAGATTATGGTAGTTCAGGTACCTGAAAAAAAAAGTTATATCATTCACTCACTCTTTCAACTGAATAGTCGCGAAATCTGAGAAACTTTAAAACCCATAATTTTGAAATGAAACCGTTCCTTTTAGGGTGTGGACCGCTAAGGAAGGATTTTGCGAATAAGGGCTTGGAATTGGGGATCTTTGTATCGGAAATACCGCGGGCGAAGCGTGATGAGGCACTAGTATAATACAAAAAGCACTATTAGGTTTGTGCGAAGACACTTACGTAACATAAAATTGTAAAGTACAAAATGTCTGTACATTGAAGGTAACAATGAAAAAATTATATGGCGGGCTTCAGAATGAGCAACACAACCCATCCATAGACAAACCGACAGACAAACAGACATTCATCATCACAAACATTTTGCACTTCGATTTTAATATTTGTATAAGTACCTATTGATTGTGTGTATGTTAGTTACTGACGATGTTATTATTTGTATCTTTTACAGAATGTTTTATTTTAACCAAGTTTCCAACATAGTAGTGTTATCTTCTGCTATTCGACTTGAATTTGGGCTCTGGACGTATGAGTGTCTTTTTGTATTCGGCATCCTAGTTTGGGTCGGTGATTATGATTTTTTTGTTATGATTTTACCTGTCTCCCATGGCCTTGAGCCAGCCGATAGCTTTAGGGAAGGTGAATGGGTTGATCTTGATCCCGATGACGGTCAATTCCTTGTTGTAGATGTCGAAGGGGTTCATTCTGAAGAGAGATAAGTTTATCGTCATCATCATCATCATAATCATCCTATATACGTCCCACTACTGGACGTAGGCCTCCTCTCATAGTGAGACGGACTGGGCAGTATTTCCCGAACTTTTACTGCTACCGCAAGTTTTGGAAATAAGGAACTATAAGTATTCAAAGAAATATATGGTAAGGAACTGCCAAACGCAATTTCTGCGATGCTCACTTTTTTGGTGTCAAATCCCGAGTTTAACGCTATCGCACATCCAGTAAATATGGCCGAAACCAGAGTTCTTATTACATTAAATAAAGGTATATTATTGGTTGATTCATGCGTTTTGTTTTTGGAATTAGTAGCTCCTAGCGAGCTACGAAAGACAGCGACAGATTCATATCAGGCAAAACCAGACTCTGTGTAAATGTCCTAAGAACCAATACCTCGGGTATAGAGCTTCGTAGTTTATAAACTTGTAAATAGATGGCGTTACCATGGCGACATACAATGCAGTTATATTGGTTGCGGCTTTAGAAATCTTTGGTTGCCACTATTCAATATTTTTAAGTTGAATTCATACAAAGACATTTACCAAAAGAATCAATTATTCCTGGATTCCTAATCACATTTTGCTATCAAATTTTGTGAGATATCAATTTTTTTTATTGCCTTCAAAGTTACTTTTTCTACTCTCACTCTCAACTAGCGCCATCTAGTGGCAGTTATTGGAACTTACGTAGCGGTATGGGTAGGAGGGCAGCATCCAAACAGCACATACTTCCCGCCGTGGTTCAAGTACTTGAAGTTAATCTCCATCACTTTACCGACACCTGTGAAACAAATACAAGAACTAAATATTAAAATGCTAGTGTTTCCCATCAAAACGAAGTAAAGATCAATGTGATTTTTGTACAGATGTCTGTGTTGGTGGAGGGTTGGCGAGTGGGCGTGTATGTATCATATAAACAAATTATATAATTTCATTGGCTCTAACAACTATAGATATAATTGCAAGGGTTATAAAATTCCTTTGATATAACGATCAGATGATATAATAACAAAATCAAAACAATATCACCATTAAATACTATAACCATCATTTGATATAGTCATAAAAAAAGACCAAACATCGAAAGCTAATGTGAGAGCGAAGCGAAGGGAACCTGAACCTAACCTATCCAAGTCGCTCTGCGGCTCTAACATGCAAGACACAAAGTTACCTTCGTGTCTTGATTGACGTTAAACCCGTTTATCTCTATTCGTCGGCACTAGTGTGAGAGAATCGCACTTAAAGAGAAGACGGTTTAAGTTATCCTTGGGTCTTGCATGTTAGGGCCGGCCGCTGCTCCGACCCTGCCCTCTCTTCGATCGCTCGCCAATAACTTTTGTCCTAAAAATGTACAGTTCCCGAGGGAATAGTAAACAAAGTCTAAGAGGAATATATGGAAAAGTGAGCCAGCCCGATTGTTTGATCGTTTTAAATAGGGATGGCCTTTAATAACTATACATTACAATTTAGTTAAAAATAGGAAAAATTCTTACCAGTGCAGTCTACAATCACATCGTACAGTTTGTTCTCCTTTGCGAGCGTGTCCGGGGAGACGAGCCTGTATCCGGTGTCTGAAATGATGTAAAGTTATTAATAATAATTCATAGATACGTGTGCATAAAACAAATATGCGTCTTTGTATTTAGTTATATTACTATACTACTTTATAGTAAGTCAAAAGCAATTTTGACTTACTCAATCTCTTGACGATCTCAAGACGCGAGGTGTTCATCTCTGAGACGGTCACCTCCCTGTGGCCCTGGTGGTGGAGTCCAGTCACCCAGAAGTTACCTGAAATCATCAATATTATCATTATCATCAATAACCGCATCATCCACAGTAACAACATCGTCAAAGTCATCCTCGTCATAATCAACCATGAAAATAACATTATCAAAATTTTCATCAAAATCAAAAATATCGTCATCATTTCCATCAACAACAAAATGATCAACAAAAACTACATCATTAAAGTCATCCTAATCATATCTCACTTCCTACCGCTTTTTCCCGTCTCTAATTCAGGCTACGATTTGACCATAATCACAGATTCAGCAGATCTACTGCCATCTGACCTGCATAACCATTGTGACAGGGGAACCAGACCAAGTGGATCATTGTGACACATTGAGTTACCCAAATGTACAGGTTTCCTCACCATGTTTTCCCTCACCGTAAGAGCATCGGTTACCGCAATTCGCAGGCAGATGATGTAGGCAAGTTAGAAAAACTCATTGGTACATGGCAACCGCTTGGATTCGAACCTGGACCTCATGCTAAGGGTCGACATCCTTACCCACATATCATAACCAACTATGATAATATCATTATCATTATCATTATCAACAATGTCATCAGCGTCATCATTAGCCACAGCATCACCTCTTATTGAAATCTTAACATCAAGATGTTGTAATTATTACATTTTCTCTACATCAACTTCTAAAGGTATTGTAATGTAAAATGGACTAAAAGGATCACGCCATGATTGCTTTTACATCGCCTATCTCTTTCTCAAACATTAACACACCTTATTGTATCAAATTCACTCTGTTCATGAATTTGTATCATTAATTATATCGCTCAGAAATCAGAAAACCTCGCTAGGGTTGCCACTCTTACTTTAATATAAAGTATTGTACGTTATTTCAGGCATTTGTTCTTGTTGAAACATATACATCGGGACATCGAGCTATTAATGGTTTAATTTTAGTAAAGTGTACCATGTTTACTTAAATGTTTGCAACTTTCTTGCACTCTGTCTCTTTCACACAATACGTTCCATTCATATATAACATATACTTAACGGGAATCAATGTAGATTACAGAATCTGATGTTTGACATGCTTCTTAAATCGTTGTACGAAAACAATGTTCTCCAGTTTAATCACTACATTCATGCAAAGAAGTATTGTTCTTAATTTATATAATATGTTAATTGGGTATAATAAGATAACAAACTATCAATTACAGATAAGCAGTGGATAAACAAATTTGTTATTAAAGTAAGTCACACTCATTATCTGCCACCTTTAAAAAAATTATCAGTAACTGTTACAACATTCAAGATATCTGGGTCCATATTCGACATAATACAGTATATATTCGCTCTTAATGACTTGGAACACTCGATATATCGCTTAAAAAAAACATGGAATCTCTTGCATGCAATAGGTCTGGAACTTTATAATATTATACCTGACTATATTAAAAACTACAGATCCAGGTGGGGTTTACGTTAAATCTAAAGTAATTTTTAGTCCAAAAAGACTACTATAAGATTGATGTTTTTTTTATTAAACTAGCTTTGACTTGTTTTTAATCCTATTTAATTTTAGATTATAATTAATTGTGTAAATATTTTTGTGACGATTTATGAATAAAACTTAACAAATAATTTAAATATGAATATAGCTAAGTGATACAAAAACCAATTGTTACTCTATCAAAAGGTTGCTTTGATTTGAAACTTTTCTTTTTTCAATGGAAACTTCGATATGACTAAGTAAGAAATAAGAAGTACAAAGGCAAGCGTTATTGTAAACCATACAACGTGTAACAAAAACTGTGCACGAACCCAAAACACAGTGATATACTCATGAAACTGAACAACTTTCCCCAAGGAACGTAGGTTGAAAAGTCAAGATTTTTTTTCATCTTTCCATAGTAAGTCGATCAGCTGATCACATAGGTATTTTGTACGGGATGACGGCATTTTTTTTCACTTTTCCACCCTTATTCCTTTGGGAAAGTTGTCAGTTTCATGAGTATATCACTGGATTTCGGGTTGGTGCACAGTTTTTGTTACACGTTGTGTAGCTGAAGCATTGCCCCAGTTTGACCAAATTACTAGTTGCCTTTCATTTCACCACCTATTTAAACCTTTTTTTACGCTCTTGATGAAAACCTTAGTATAATAACGCAATAGAAATCAAGTCCGCACGCACAATTTGAAGCAACAAAATTGGAGCCATTTACGGCTCCAAATTCATACAAACGACGGGACGCGGACGCTCCCTGCGACTAAACTATCCTGCGAAAACATGATTCTTACCAATGATTCCAGCGCCTACGATGAGGATCTTCTGTCCGATGTCAATTGGAGCTGCCCGGTCAAAACCATGAGCTATGCAAGAGATCGGCTCGCAGAGACCACCTGCAACAAATACGTTTTTAACAAACAATGCAAATACATTACCAACCTTACCTTCACCTGGCTTAAAAAAATGGAGCTTCTCAATTAACCTGCACTTTTCTAATTGATATATATGGCGTTTGTACCGATTTGGACGGTTCCTTTTATCCACAGAGCAGTGGCGCAGCCTGCCTACAAGCCGATTCCTGCACGCTTTCTCGCACTCAGCTGTGGCATGTTAAATTTAACTCCAGCTACGGGCCTATACTGAGCAGTGAGCCTGCTACTCTTAACCAAGACTGACCTTGTTCCGTAGTGATGTCATCAGGTAGAGCGAACACGTTGGTCTGGGGGCACCTCACGTATTCAGCCCAGCCACCGTCCTTCCAGATACCAATAGTGTTGTTGATGCCGGCTGTTAGGCAGAACTGGTATTTGCCGGTGCGGCAGAAATCGCACATATTACAGGCGCTGAAAGCAACATATGAAGTCAAGATATCGATCAAGAAGTCGTGACCAATTATCAGAGTGTCTGTCTGTGATTTACGATTAATTTTAATGTTGATGCGTTTTCCTCTTGGCATTTTTTCTTATCAAGTATTTGGCCAACCTACTAAAGTGTCATAAAACAATAATCTATATAATAAAATCGAAAAACCAGAACGAGATAAAAACAAACGAAGAAACGAGACGGTGCCTTACAAAATTTTAAGAACTTTGGGATCACGTTTATCGAATACAACGCTTGTTTCATGGGGAAAAGCTATGGAAATCTATTTTCTAGATATGGGAATAGAATCTAAGCATAAAAATTACCAGTTTCGCTGCGTATTTCATCAACAATCAGCTAAAGAAAATTCGTCATTTCACTACGCTCCGCCAGTGTCGGGAACCCTCGGTTATCCTCGCTACATAATATCGCCAAGTTGAGTAGTCTAATCTTTTGACATTGACAAAGTCTACCTGTTTTGTAATGTTGCTATATGCAGTCTATGCTACTATGCTCCTCTATGCTCGCACGACAAATAAAGTGTCAAAGCACGTAATGATTATATTGGTACTCTGTGTGACATGACAACTGACGAAAGTCAAACAAATTGCAATGGTTCGGTGATGCCGAGAATTGTAAATATTGTCTTATCATATGGCTAATTGATAACTACTATTTCATTCACGCGAGTGGAACCGCGGGTACATCTAGTCTTAATATAAGGCTTTAATTATCAACCTAAAAATTATAGAATAAACATGATTTAATGAAAGCAAATATTATTAAAGCAAAATTTAAAATGTGCTTTGGTTTTATGTATTAATTAATTTGAATGCCTATCAATTACCAAGTTCAAAATAATATTTTTCATATTACGATTAAATATTACCTGTTAGGGTCGACGACGACTTTCTGCCCCTTCTTGAAAACTGATGCCTTTCCAACTTCCGTGATGACGCCACTGAACTCGTGCCCCATAGCAATAGGACGTTCCTTGCTGGCGGGGAATTCGCCCTGGAAGAAAATCACCATGATCATCTGACCTTCATAGAGCGTTTCATCACCAGTATAAGCAGCGGCCCTAACATGCATGCCACAAAGATAAATTAAACCCGTTTATCTCTGACTGACTACTATTACGACTTTCGTCGGCACTAGTGTGAGCGCGACGCACTTAGAGATAAGACGGTCTATCTTATCTTTGTGTCATGCATGTTAGGGCCGCAGGGGCGTGTTTACCCTAGGCCCAAGGGGGCCATGGCCCGGGGTGGCAGGCTGCGAGGGGCGGTGACGCCTCTGGACCTTCTTTGCCATTTTTTGGGCAGCTTTTATTGTCAAGCTTACCTACATTTTTTTTATGGCGGCAAAGCTTACTGACCCGGGGCGGCAAATCTTTAAATACGCCTCTGAGTATAAGGTCGCATTACGGGCGCGACAGGAGCACATCGGAACCGTAGCGTGACACCAATAAGGAAGTTTTCTTGAAAAATTTCAATTTTCCGTCAGTTAGATTATGAAAAAATATTGAACACATATTTTTTGGTTTATCAAACGAATCAAACCAATCAAACAAAGATAACGCGCATCAAAGTTCGGGTGTGGGGACTTATGACATCACAAGTCCCCACTAATTGGTACAAATGTGCAAAGTCGTGAGGTCACGCGAAACTACAACGCACAACGCACTATATCTTGGTCCTTTAAAAAAAATATGTATTCAATATTTTTTATAATGTAAATGACGGACTAATTAAAGTTTTTCAGAAAAATTCCTTATTGTACTAATTCAAAAAACCCAACTACTACCTAACTAACCGAAACTTAATATATTTATTATATTAAGAAAAAAATATGTTTTGTTTAGAGATGCTCCGAATATACATTCCACCGATTACGAACATTCGCTCTGGCAGCCCTGACCGAACCGAATATTCGTCCGAATTATTCGGTTCAACTCAAAACTACCAACGCCGCTAAAAAATATATTTTCTTTCTTTAGAATGAGTCCTTTCGTTTGATATGTCACACGCCAAGGTTTGCAAAACTTTTTATCTACACCCATATCATAAAACCTCCATAATGTAATCAAAATCCGTAGGAAATGACCAGCATTATGACAAGCAATTAGGTAAAACCAGTTCTGTAATGTTATTACAGTATCGATTCTAGTATCGTAATGAGATTAAATTTGGAACAGCTGTCAACGTGCGATCTTATTATGAAACTCGCTAAAAGCTCGTTTCATAAAACTGCACTAGTGTTTTAAGGCTATCATTATGCAACCGTTGTATAAACTACTATTAATAAACTCCTAATTTATCCCCCAAAAGTGGTCCCCACATACAGACAGACACACGAGTGATCCTATAAGGGTTCCGTTTTTTCTTTTTGAGGTTCGGAACCCTAAAAATATTTCTGATTACGTTTTCGATGTCACCTGTATATTTCAAGGTGAACCTGCCGGCTTATCGGGCTTACTGTTAGTTATTAGTTGACGCATAGACCAATAGTTACGCAAGAGCTTAATCCAAAGGGGCGCCCGCGCACGTTGCCATGGCTTGGCCACGTGGCAGTAAGGCCCGTACTAAGACCAATTTGTACTTAAGGTGCGGACAACACCTAAATCGGCTTAACTTAAACAGTTTTTTAACAAAACCTATTTGATATGAAAAAGCACTAAAAATATTGTTCATAATTCCCTAGAGCTTGGGTTAAAAGTTGGATCGAAAAAAGGCAACAGCGGCCCTAACATGCAAGACACAAGGATAAGTTAAACCGTCTTATCTCTAAGTGCGTCTCTCTCACACTCGTGCCGACGAAAGAGATAGTCATAGAGATAAACGGGTTTAACTTATCTTTGTGTCTTGCATGTTAGGGCCGCAGTCGTCGTAACCCATTTGATACGCTAATTGACAGAACCGCTTGTCGGTCCTCTAACGGACGTCCGTCGTGAAATAGGCCATGTGGCCTACTTGCAAAATAAATATTTTAATTTTAATTTTCATTTCATTTTCTAGCGCTTTCGCCGAAAGCTGCGGGCTCGGCTCGCCAGCCGTGACCGAGACGCGGTCTTACGCGTCGAGCCGAGTAAAAAATAAAACACACTGACAAGCCGCGAGCCAGGCTCGTCGGTATTTAGACCGCGGTTTTGTAAAACATACATACATAGCATCACACCCTAAATCCCTAATGGGGTGGGCAGAGCCACAAGACTACTTGTGGCCACGTTCGATTAATTAGTCCTAAGATGGTATGATGAACCGTATGGTGACAGGTGATAAGCTCATCGCCCATACAGATAGTCCACCATGTTGGAGAGACCCGTCCCTTAGTCGACTTTTACGACATGCCAGGATGATAAGCATCTGCACGCATTCTATGCTATTTCTTCACTCCCAGTGCAGCAGAGGACACAAAAGGAGGAGGTTGTAAAAGTACACGGGCGAATTTTACCGACGACCCATAAAACCGCGATAAAGCTCGCCCCTCGATCAGGGCCTTGAATCAGAGCCGTTGCCATGAGTTTACGCAAACCTATCGGAAATACTGCTTGTCGCCGATACAAGTAAAAGGGACCGAGCGATAGTTTACGCTAGCGAGAGCTGTTTGCGCAACTCATGGTAATGGTACAGACTCCAGATGTACAACATCACAAGAAACTCAGCGTGTCGGAGAGAAATGTACCTTAATGATGTGCAGGTCTGTCCCGCATATTCCCGAGTATTCGACCTTGACGATGACGTCAGTATCCTCGACTACCTTCGGGATGGGGAAGTCCTTCACATACTTGAGAGTCAAGTCTTTGCCGTTGAATACTACTGCCTCCATTTTTTAAGCTGTAACAATAAAATTACATGTACAGATAGATATAGTGAATAATATGTTTCCATCGGTTAAACTCGGATCTCAATCGGAAGACGACGGGACTCGAAGTGTCAATTAATTATTGTATTAAATGATTGACATATTTATATTCATTAATATGAAACTTTATTATTTAGTGTCAAATGTCAAAATGAAAAATGACAGCATGGTATGAAGGGTACTGGCCCTCAATTCTCGATGCATTCGAGATAATGTCGTTGCGTTATTAAACGTCAGATTCATACAGTTGTGTCAAATGACTCTATGCACTGACGTTTAATCTCGATTGTGAGATTATCTCGAATGCACCGAGAATTGGGGGCCTGCTGAAGCTAATTGAGAGAGCACGATAATACGAACTTTTCCGATAAAACACGATGGAAAATAATAATGCACTACATCTGTACCTGCAACCAAGCCAAGAGCGCGAAGCCCTCTCGCCGAGGACGAAGGCTGTCGCATAACAGACCCGCCGCTCAATTACGCAACACCAAGTGGTATCGCTTACTCGAAAAGTAAACCAATTGTGCCCTTATTTACACAGTGTTAAGACTAAATTGGTTTGCATTTCGAGCCAAACCGATACCAATTGTTCTGCGTAATTGAGGAGCTGTTTATGGGTGCCATTCCCCGCAAATTAGGTATTTTTTTATAAAAATAACCGCGACTTTCTTAGGATCGCGTTGGATTGGGGTGAGAAGTATGTATGTGTTAATCCAGGATATGACATATATCTATTCCAAATTTCATCCAAATCCATCTAGCCGTTGAAGCGTGAAGGAGCAAACATAGGCAACACACACTACTCTCGACCAATAATTCTGGGACTCACAATTGGGTTCCGTTGAAAGCTTCTAATACGGAACCCTAAAAATTGCTTGTCGAGCAATCATTCTACAGCTGCGATAAATTTATGTCTATTAGTCGCAAGATGTTTGATGTCATTTATTTTTTACATCACTGCGTAATGGATACTAGTTTAAATACTGAAAGAGTTTATGATTTACTTTTCATATTTCTCCACGATCTCAAAAGAAGGATATGGCGTTCAATACAACTGCATTGAACAAATGGCTTAGTTCGTCATGGTAACGCCATCTATTTACAAGTTTATAAACTACGAAGCTCTATTGCCGACGCTTAGTTCTTATGACATTTATAGTCTTACTCGTCTTTTGCCTGATTCATCGCTGTCTTTCATTGCTCGCTAGGAGCTACGAACAACAAAAACAAAACGCATGAATCAGCCAATAATGGAGCTTTCCATAATGTAATAAGAACGCCGATGTTGGCAATATTTACATAGTCTGCCATGGTGTCATTTGACACCAAAAAAGTGAGCATCGCTAAAATCGCGCTGGGCAGTTCCTTACTATAATATTTCTATACTAAATATTCCATTAAATGCAAATAAAAACATGGTTTCGGTTCGAGCTTTTACAACTCAACAGATTTCGATGGGGTTTCTACAATAATTTAGAAAATGTATTGAGGAGGGTTTTAACATATAATATGTACACAGACGTAGAAAACCGGGGCGGGACGCTAGTAAATAATAAAACAGTGTGTTACCTCAGTGGTCTTCTATTCACAACAATTTCTCGACGTCTAAAACTTTGACTTACGTAACTGCGCTTAAGTAATATAGATAATGCATTATTACTGTTATTTATTTACTATTTGATAATGATAACCCGAATTCAGGGTACAGTAAAACATCCGATAATTCTAGAGCTGTTAGAAAGAGAGAACATGCCAAAGAATACTACGCGACAACCTTGCCGAAAATTAGGTGTAGACGTAACTACGAGTAATTTCCGTAATCGACCGAGCGAGCGAAGCGTCTCCGTTTCAGCTTGGGCAAAAATGCTTTCGTATGTCCAGCGGATGTCCGTCGGCTCTCCGGCGTCTGTCCATTTGTTCTCGTCTACAGGCCGTAGTTCTCAACCGATTCTCGTGAAATTTTGTGAGCAGGTTCGATAATTATATAGATACTTACTATCGATTCAGTTTTTCGAAATTTTTAAAAATGGCGGAGATATGGTTGTTTTTGCAATGACAAACTTATTTGCGGTGTTGGTAAACTGCCCGACCTATATCGATGTATAACGGCGTTAGAAATCGTCTCGTGTATATCATTAATATAATAAAATACCTAATGGGGCTAAATTTAATTTAAAAGTGACTAAACTTGAAATAAGAAACATCAAACTCGATTTTGACAGCTTGTTGCTATACAAAAACGAGTTTGACGTTTCTCATTTGAAGTTCAGGGGACTTTTAATTTAGGCGACACCGTGTTGAATTGAACCCAATGTACCTACCTATAATAATAACAACGGTATATATTGAATCTCATAACGTAATGCAAAGACAAACGAGCTCTCACCAAGCACGACATGGACTTGTTTGTATGAAAGTTACCTATGCCCCGTTTTTTAACCGACTTAAAAAAAGGAGGAGGTTCTCAATTCGGTTGTATTTTTTTTATGTTTGTTACTTCAGAACTCCGTCATTTATAAACCGATTTTGACAATTTTTTTTTTAATCGGTAGGGTATACCTCCAGTTTCGTCCCGTTGTAGTCAAAGTCGAGTTATGATGAGAGGATCTATGAGGAATCGATGGAACTCTTCAAATATTATAGGTAAGCGTAGAGCAATTTTAGTATTTTATGTATAACTCAAGCAGTTACGTTCCAAAAGCAGTGTTTGGTGAAGTGGAACTGTTGATGAAGACCATAGATGATCAGCGGAACTCCTAAGTGTTGAGTATTTCACGGTTGGCGATAAAGTTCTGAAGCAACTTATGTCCATGAAAATTCATGTACTTAGTAAAATTGAAGAACCAGGAGAACTCCTCAACGATTGACATCTTTGCACCGGGGATAGCAACAGTTTGTAAATGGTGATGAGCAATTGGCATTATGCTATTGTTACTTAATGTAGTAAATGTGTGTCGTTAAATCACAGGATAATAAATAAAATGTGAAAAAAAACAACTTACTTGCTTTTCAAAGGCTATTTGAAGTCGGTTTTTTTAATTTATAATTTATATGATTATTGTTGATTCTCATAGATAAGTACGGGACCCTTGGTGCACGATTCATACTCGCACTTGACCGGTATTTTATTAAGACACTCTCGGCACTGGACTTTGTAAGGTTATATCTAGCATTCCTTTCGACGCTGACTTCTATAATTCCGAGCGTATTATGCAGTCTTCAATTTACATACTTAATACAAAATTTTACTTACATTCAGGCGAATATTTTAACTAACTTTAGATTCAAATATTTCTCCGTAAGCTCTTCACAGTGGCACCAAAATCAACTTCCTTGTTAAACGAGTTTCGACGCTACACTAACGTAAAACTTTACACAAAGTTAATTCATTGAAATCACGCGCATGCGCCGACACTAGTGCGATGATGTCACAGGCAAAACAAATAGGTACTAAGCGACCAACACGTAAATATCTATCCGTTTATGGCTCCTTTGTTTTTTATACTTCGCCCAACGTACAAAGAGCGCTGACAGCCTTATAAAATGTATTACTGTCAGCGCTCTTTTGACATTGGTTGAGGTATCTAAACGCGTTATTAGGTTCGATCATAATAAACTGGGAGATAAGGTACTGGGCGCACGGGCCGCAGTGGCGAGGCGTCAAATATTTCCTAGGGGAAGCCGGAAGAATTAGAACCGTACCTACGTGCGAGTCTGACATTTAGTTACAGTAACATGGACATCACTGACAGCTAGCCGTAGCTTTCTAGCTTGGTAAAGCCTTCAGGAATCGGAAGATATGAGTTCCGGGTGTCTCATCTGCTTCAGTTATGAGGAAAGCGTCGACCAATCAACACGTGCGTATTAGGAATGTGTCCCTGTTTAAAATGCCATCGTACGCGGTCAATAAGTATACCAAACGAAATATTAAAAAAAAGGATCATCATTCATCAGAGCATAATCCATAAATAAATAAATAAAACTGAAGTAACCATTTTTTATTCCAAGGTATTCCCAAAGTAGTGATTGAAGTGCATGTATTATTTTACAAAACATTAAACTTCTAATATTAAACAATAGCGAAGCACTTTCGCGCGCGACTGTAACCATGTGCAGAAATACACATCCCCTCCCCCCCGCCTTGAGCGAGTTACATCAGCGTAACAAGCTAATTGACGTATTCACGTCAATTGTTTCAATATAAACCGACGGAACCTGAGTGCGCATTAAACATTATAATATTTACAATAACATGAACTTGCTCTCATTATCAATAACTTTATCATAAGAGCGCGTTCGCTTGTAAATAATAATCATGAAGTATCTTTATCGGCGTGCCTTATATAGGCCTCCCGTGGCCAGGCTGTATGGCTTATACCATGGAACATAAAAAGGACTGACAATAAGCCGAAGCTGTTAAAACCCAGTTAAACTAGATGGCGCCACAAACTTAGCCTGCTGTGTATTCAATCAAATACAATGAAAATAAAACAATCATTACGCAAAATGGCGTAGATAGTGCTTTTTAACCGACTTCATTACGTCTTATGAAGGGGTCCATATTGGTTCGCAGAAAATTCGTTACCAGATTTTTCCTTGTACTACCGATTTGTACTCATAATCATCACTCTTCCGATTTTTTATGTTCCTTCATTTGTATTACTACCAACGGAGTTCATAATAGACAGTGTTCAGAAAATTGTGACACATAATGTCACTAACTCACTACTAAGAATATACTTGAATTCATACTGCTGTTTTTAATAACGTTTTCATTCAAGTTATAATTCTAAGTACCTACAATGGGAGCGGAATTGTTAATAAGCCTTAATAAACCAACCCAATATTTAATGACTATATTATGAACATCTTACACGCAAGCAAGATTTTCTGGCCGGTTACAAAAAAAAGACCTAACATCGAAGGCTAAGGCGGGAGGTTCGCTTCGCTTCGCTCCCGCCTTAGTCTTCTGAACCTAACCTATCAGAGTCGCTTCTGCTCCGACCAATTTGCTTGCTCGCTTCGCTCGCTCGCTCACTGCCATTTACCATTTCTAGTTAATCTGTTCAGCAGAGTCTAATAAAAAAAAATGTTAATAAATAATAGTGTAAGTAACAGTTACGTTGAGAAAGAATATGAAAAGAAATAGTAGTATCTAAAATATTATGTTCACTGACATGATGAATTTTGATAATTCGGAGTTACGATCGTTAGTAACAGAGACTTGTTATGAATAGTGATTAGTATGATGTAAAATTGTATGACAAACATTTTCGAACTTTCAATAATAGGACTTGAAAAACTCTGCGAACAGTTGCGCACCCCTTATGAAGACTACTAGCTATTCGGAGGAATCTGGGTTTGAACGAATTGCAGCCGCAATTTCAGATATTCATCGATAGATGGCGTTACATAATCAGAGGTCCGCTGTATTAAGCCGATTGACAGTCCCCTTAGTTTATTCGTCATGGTTATACTTCGCTCAGGGAATGAGCATTGCCATCTAGCGGGCAATGGCAAATAATCAGTTGACCGTAAAACGTTTGGCCGATTGTAAGAGTGCTTACGCATTACGTCCGACCCGTATACGATCCGAACCCGTGAAAATACGGACCTAGAAATCTCGGACCGAATTCGGATATTGCTTACGCACTAGTCCGATCTCTGATCCAACTGCCACACTGAACTAAACTGGATGCCTGCCGTGCCCCCCGGCCACATACCCCGCCACCCCGCGGCCGCACTGCTCGTACGCAGTTCGGATTCGGTTCGGATACGGTTCGGACGCAGTGCGCAAGCGTTCATACAAATAATACTATGGCTACTTCGGTCCGTCAATAATTTTCTCCGGAATGGAGATTCACGGATGACTGAGAGAAATCGGATGACGGAAGCCGGACCTAATGCGTAAACTAACATAGAAATAGTTCTTCGACTACTCCGGACCGTATTTTCATGGGTTCGGATCGGATACGGATCGGACGTAGTGCGTAAGCGCTTTAACATCTGACCGAATTTTCATTTCGCAGAATGCTATGTTAAACGAAAGTTTTTTCTAAGTACATTTTAATTATTTATGAGACAATGCGACAACAATAGTAGCATTAAAAGAAATTCCCGATTAGCGGAATGAGAATAGTAGGTAATGAGAGTTGAACTTTTTTTCTGTATTTTTATATCTTGTAATTATACTACTTAATTATATAAGATACCTACTTAATTAGTGATAATATATTTGTCGTAGATTTGCTGGCTGATTTAATCTTGTTGACCAGCCGATGGTTACACGTGTGAATGATAACAAGACATCGGAATTTTTTAAACAAAATTCAATGTCAAGGTGGTTCGTGTATCCCACCAAAAAACAAATGTTAAAAAGGAGGCTAGGAGCTCTTCTAACTTCCAGGAAAAGAGTTGAAATGCAGATCGATTGTAAGTTTGAAGAGGTTTGCCCCTCAAACCAAGTCGAAAACAACCTAAAATCCGTAAATCACTAACCGCCGTTTTTTTAATAGTCTCATTTTACTGAATATATACTAATAACCCATTCTATAGGTACCATACTCTTTTTAGTGTTATCAGTACGTACAAAGTCAATTACGGTCAACAAGTATTATAAAAAAGCGGTCAAGTGCGAGTCGGACTCGCGCGCGAAGGGTTCCGTACCATTACAGATTTATTAGTAGAAAAGAATGGTTCACGGTTTATGAAATTAAATGTTTATTTTTATATTTGAGTTTATTGAATGAAATGTAAATTGCGGTTTACGATTTATGACGTATTAAAAAAAAACTACCTACTTACTAGATCTCGTTCAAATCAATTTTCAGTGGAAGTTTATATAGTAATGTACATCATATTTTTTTTTTTAGTTTTATCATTCTCTTATTTTAGATGTTACAGTTATATCATTTTTAAAGACCTATCCATAGATACCCCACATGTAAGGGTTTGATGAAAATATTTTTTTTTGAGTTTCAGTTCCAAGTATGTGGAACCCCCAAAATGTATTGTTTTTTTTTTCTATTTTTGTGTTAAAATCTTAATGCGGTTCACAGAATACATCTACTTACCAAGTTTCAAAAGCATAGTTCTTATAGTTTCGGAAAAAAGTGGCTGTGACATACCGACGGATGGACAGACAGACAGACAGACAGACAGACAGATAGATATGACGAATCTATAAGGGTTCCGTTTTTTGCCATTTGGCTACGGAACCCTAAAAAGGAACGGAACGGAAAGGAACGGGAAAGGAGGTTCAATGCAGAACAGACGAAAGTTGCAAGAATTACTATCATTTATCAAGTTTAGATTAATTTGTCATCATTTTCGATAAGTTTTTTTAATACTTACACATAAATAATCCCCTTAGGATGTTCTGGCCGTAAAAAAACCCGGGCTACTTATTTTCCCCCCAAATTTAGGGGTAAAACCCCTAATTTAGTTATCCTGTTTCGAAAACCAATCCTGTTTATTAAAACCTAAGACTTTGCATAGCTCACGAATGCCATTCGATCTCTTTATTTAAAATTATATTTTATAAGTCTTCATGGAACTTTGCAGATTTTCACGGGAAGCTATTTTCTTTGAAAATGTTCTAAATTCAAAGACAAAATTTTTATAAAAAATACAGAAATAACTCTTCTGCAGTCTTCTTCAGTAGAGACGTACACCTAATTGAGAGCCGGGGCACAAATTATATAATACTAGTGCCGGGGTAAGTATTGGGTGCGGGGAGAGAGCAAAGGTGACAGTCGATAAAGATGTCAATGTATCAAAAGTTGATCGACTAGTCGGTTGACAATATTACATTGTACATCTAGGACCCGGCCGTAAGAAGGGGATAACTAACGAGTCTTTTAGAAGCCCGACGCCGAAGGCGAGGGCCTATAATGAATAAAGTTTGTTATCCCCTTACTGCCCGTGATACACACAATGTATTTCATCACATTTGCGAGGAAATGAAATAAAAATTAGACAAAAAAAAACATTATTTCCATTGTACACCGTGAATTACCATCAGGCGGGTAGAATAAACTGTATTTCGCGTCGGTTGTGCGCTACTTGTATAAGAAAACGATCACTGCCGGAGCCGGCGCGCGCACCTCGCCGGACTTGGTGCACGCCCCGCCGTCAGCGCGAAATATAAACCATACTAAATCCATAACTCCCGTGGGAGTTATGGAGTTTGTATGGTCTATAACTCCCGCTGACGGCGGGGCGTATAGAGTAGCTAAATCGGCTATAGCTGCTCTATACGACTGCGTATAATAACACCCTTTCCGAGCAAGTGTGATGAAATTTTTTAAATGCATTCCAATAGATAACTTCTATCTAAAGTGGGAGCAATTCGAAAGTGTAGTGACTGACAACCTATCAAAAGTTGCTTAAAATCGGTTAACATTTAAAGGGTCCTTATCGCCTTTTGTATGAAAAGCCGTAGGTTCACACTCCTCTTAAAGTTACTAGAAATAAAAACAAAACACGGTTTATAATCTGTGTTAACAGTGGGGTCATTGAAAGGCAAGGCTAACAGATATTAAGTGACATATTTTGTTTGCAGCAAATGTCAAATTTTAACCCGTAATAACCAATTCTATCAGCGGATTGAAATTTGAATATTGGGAACGGACAAATAGATCATAGCGACTCAGGGCCTGACTAAATTTTTCCGACCAAAAATTACATTATTGTCCATTATTGCTATTAAAATGGAATAGGCGATAAAAACAGAAGTGTTTTCTTTTGAGAGATTGGTGGCCGAATTCAGAAAGGCCACTCAAATTGATCTTTAATTAAAGTGCCGTCGTCGTTTCTGTATAGGTTGACAACTAATTGAAAGATATTTAAGTACTTAATATCTAGTCAAATGCTTAAGTGGCGTTTCAGAATTCGGCCATAAGATACCTAGCCACTGGAATACAGATGGATCTTAGATACAGTTCAATGGTATCACATCAACTGATATCGAATATTATTTCAGAAACGTGTCGAGCAATTAACCCTTTGACCGCCCAAGTCGGCTGCAGCCGTCAGCGGCTACAGGGTAAAAGGGACCTAAAGTTGAAATTCGTGTTACTTCTCAGACATGCTTGGCGGTCAAAAGGTTAAAGAAAACAATTAGGTAAGGTAAACTTATTTTTATTTCCTAGAAGTCAACAGTTTTCTTAATACGTCACCAGTCGGACCCTCCATGACGTCGTTTTGTGTGTGTGAAGGGGCTGAGTGGGTATTTTGCGAATAGTCAGTTAACGGTGATGGATGATTATCTTGAGTTTGAGTTGCAGGAGGTGATTGGATGTGCATATTGGACTGTAAAGTAGGCGAAGTAGTTGGTTGTAGGGCTTGGGAATAATGAAATAAAGGTGATGGATGAGGATTATGTAGAAGTGGATCTGTCTGAGTTGATTGGATGTGAACAGGAGAATATAAGGTAGGCGAAGCTGGTTGGTTGATTTGAGGAGCATATACAAATCTACGTTGAGGCAGTGCTTGATCTCTGCTAGAGGAATTATCCGATGAGGAGTGAGGTGATCGAGGAGTCTGGGTGGACAGAGGTGATTGTTTAAAATAAGGTGTGAGATTGTAATGAGGAGAGTGGTGAGGTGCACAATGGGATGTAGACGGAGTTTCTATGCTTGAGTCAAAGTGTAAATTTTTGGTTTTGGCGAGAAAAAGTACATCGGAAATTAGCTTTTCGGCTATCTCTCGCTGGTCAGGGGAGGTTTGGTCCAATTTTTCACCCACATAAATTCCGAATGAGGTAGTTTCCTTTTTACTTTCCCTCAATAAGTCTTGAGGTGTATCAATCAACTTTTGTTTTTTTAATTCTAGGACACGTTTTTTTGTCTTCTTTTTTCTTTTAGCAATACTTGTTTGTCGTTCCTGCAACAAAAAAAAAACAAAATTGAGCGCTCTAACTCACAACTAACCGCCAACAAAGTCATACATCTTGTAACGTGGCCGTGGGTAGATTATTCGTTAATATATTTTTATATTTTACTATACAGCTGCCTTCAACCAGGGGTGTATTTACCCTAGGGCCAACCGGGCCATGGCCCGGGACGCCAATCCGCCAGGGGCGGCGTTTACTCTCGGCGCGCGAGTCAGACTCGTACTTGACCGGTTTTTTTCTTTGACTTCTGGGGCGGCGAAACTTATTGGCCCAGGGCGCTAAATTTCAAAATACGCCCCTGCCTTCAACGTGTCATGAGTCTTAAATGAAATTGTGACAACTTCCGGCTCGCTGGTGATGATCAACCAATGAGGTTCGTGCATCGGTCCAGTATGCGAGGTGTTAAAAGGGCGGCCAAAGACCGCCATTCTGGTATCGGCTGTCGAAACGAACGGTTGCCTAATAACATTCTAACAGTTGTCACCTAACAGTTGTACCTGTTTGGGAGTCACCGACTGCTATTTCCATATCGGCCCCACGAGCCTGGCAGAATCAATGTCTTGTTTATTTCTTTTTGAGGTTATACAGCCGGGTGTTTTTATAGGTCCATGAATACGACTTACGTGTTTGTCTCGTGAATCGACTCCGATTCTTTTCACTTCATTTTTATCAAGAAATGTTAACAAATCAAAGTACCAAAGCTTCGGTTTGTGTACATCACCGGCGGCCGATCCGGTGCCGTATTTTGTTTCTTTAATCTGTAAGAAATTGGAGAGAGTACCTAAATAAAACCCGCAAAGACTATAAAATACAAAACTCTAAAACATGTGCAGTGGCCCTAACATGCAAGACACAAAGATAACTTAAACGGTCTTATCTCTAAGTGCGTCTCTCTCACACTAGTGCCGACGAAAGAGATAGTCATAGAGATAAACGGGTTTAACTTATCCTGTAAAATATTAGTTTAATAATATTAAAGTAGGAAGGTAAAAGTGGCCCTCGTTTAAAATCCATTTATTTACGTTATACACGTCCGTGTTGCGGTCACCGACTTACATATGTGTACCAAATTTCAACTCAATCGATCGGTCCAGTAGTTTCGGAGCAAATTGGCTGTGACAAGCGGACAGATAGATAGACAGTCAGACACACGAGTGATCCTATAAGTGTTCCGTTTTTTGCTTATGAGATGCGGAACCCTAAAAAGCACACAGCACGACTTAGATCGTGCAGCAGAACCTTTCACAGAGAACCCTGTTTTACTTACATAAGCTAAATTTTAGCCCAGCCCAGCGGCCACTTTTTTTTAAAACAGTGATCGGAGAAAAGTAATGTGTGAATCAATTCGATTTTAATAAAATAGTTTAGTAGAAAACACAATTACAGTGATGAGGGCGCCACTGGACGGTCGGCGCCCTATTAAGAGGACCGTGAACCTACGGCTTTTCATACAAAACGCGATAACGATTTACACCTCTTAAAGGTTAATTGATTTTGACCAATTTTTATCAAAAGAGGTTGTCAGTTAGAACAAAATCTAGGTCATAAAACATTTCTTCATATTGCTGTAGAAGAAATGCGAGAACTTACCTTCATGCGAAATAAATGTTTAATAATAATAAATAATGATAAATTAAAAGTAATAAAACGTAATTCTTCTTCGTAAATAAAAGTCCGCTGGCGGCCATACATATACAGCGTGTATATTTCATACGAACATACATTTGAACCAGACATAGGTATTAGGAAGAACTTTTAAAAATTTGTCTTAATTAACAAAGCGTAATTAATGTTTGAAAGTTTCTCGATCAGCAATGTATAGGTTTTATTGATGGAAAGTAGAGAAACAAATGAGAACAACTGTCATAAAATTATAGGACGTCGCGTCAGTAAGGGCAACTCGTAATCAAATTTATCTACACCCATATCATAAAACCTCCATAATGTAATCAAAAATCGTAGGAAATGACAACCAATTACTTAAACCAGTACTGTAATATTATTACAGTATCGACTTTAGTATAGTAATGAGATTAAATTTGGAACAGCTGTCAAAACTCAAGTGGGTCTCTATTCTAGTATCCGTAGATATTAAAACAGTTATTGATACGAAACATCAATTCAGTATGTTTTTTTAATATAAATCGCACGACATTTAATCTCGGGTCATGAGAATAGAGACTTCATTCGTATGTCGATGATTTAAAAAAAATGGTCTTGTCGGAGGATCGAATTGCCGCCATTACTGCTTTCATCATTCATGTTGGTTTTTTGCTGAACGAAAGTAGAATTGTAAGAAGTTGTTTGTAATTTACATTTTAGTTGAAAATATGAATAGTAGTCTTCTCGGAGTGACAGTGTGATGTGAAAATGCGCCGGATATCGTAAATGCAGCCACGATTGCAATAAATAACTTGTTGCCAGAAAATATTGTTTCTGAACACATCATGGAGGATTTATAATATGTGTGTAGATAAAGTTATGTATGCAACTCTACATAATTTGGCCTTAAAACACACGTGCGATCTTATTATGAAACTCGCTTAAAAGCTCGTTTCATAAAACCGCACTAGTGTTTTAAGGCCTATCATTATGCAACCGTTGCATAAACTACTATTGTGGTGATACATAGCGGGCTGAATAATTTTTTAAGAAAAAAACGTCATACATTTTTAACAAAAAATGTCAAAGTATGTTCATTAGGGCCTATACTAACTACCCTTAAAATTTATGTTCGTATGACATATAGGTACAGCCCAAACGCGCCTAAAGAGGTTTTACTTCAAGTGCAAATCAAAGTGTAAATTAGCCCGTACGAGCTTTGACAAACCAACCATAGAGGCATTAGGTTCCATACATTGTCTGATTCACTGACTCAATTGTTATTCAACAAACAAACGATTCAAGTCAAATGGAGCTGAGTATACCTGATTTGAGAGCGTGACGGTCAAGCTTCGTTTACCCCCCGAACGCGCCTAAAGAAGTTTTCACTTCAAAATGCTAGATTTAACAACTGCCATTGTTAAGACTAGTTTCCCTATTTTCGGGGAGTTGTGATTCCGCTGGCAACATTATTTGTTCACTTGTGTGCGTCGTCATGTGTAAAGACGAGTTCATTACGCCTGCCTACATGAATCCATTTTATGCCTCACTTATGACGAATCGGCTGTTTGACACATTCCTTCTATGTGTTATTTTGTTAGGTAGGTATAAGCCGTTATTTTGTTTTGTTTATTTAGGTGGCATAATATCGTTCAACTTACGCGATTATTACTACTGAATAAGATGTACTCACCTTTTTTAATTCCCTTTGGTAGGATGACTTTAAGTGGTCCATTTTCTTTTTGGCCGAAGCTTCGTTGGCGTCAGGTTCAATTTTTTTCAATTTCGCAACTAGAATTAGCCACGCATTTTTCTTTTCAGTCTTATCCTTATAAGATTCTGATGATAAATCCCAAAGGCACGGTAAATCTTTATATAATCCAATCATTTCGACGATAACTTCGCGCTCGTTCTGCTGCAGAGACGCCATCTTGATAGCTCTGCGTACGCACTCGTTGCTAGCAGTGACACAACTGCGCTCGCGTGGTTGGCAACTTGACAACAAGCGTGTACACGGTGAACGACGGTGGTGTCCGACCGTGGTCGCCAAGTCAACACACGCCCGTCCGCCAGGGGCCTTGCAAGGTCAAACGAAATTTGGTCGCACACTACCTTCTACACGGTTGTTAACCAGCAAGGTCACCTTGATCTAATCACAGATTATAATAGTTTCAACTGACAATCATAAATTGACACGCGCTCTCGTAGGCTTTATGCGGAGTTAGGTACCTATGTCCTTGGCCAGTTGCGTCGAAATACGACCAAGGTCGAATACACGCACGAACATGTAGTTTATACGCACAGACGGGTCAAGTTACGAAGTTTTATTTTAGAGAATCACACCCCTGAAGGCCATCTAGTGTCAACTAGAAAAACTAAAACAGTTGAGACGAATACTACTTCCACGCCATCTCGCGCCAAATAGCATAACGTACTAAGGATTGAACGAACTAAATAATGCGTTTATGCTTTATCGACAGTGATATTTGCGTTTTTAGGGAAGTGACGCGAATGAATGGATGCATCATTAATGTTGCCAGGTCATTTTAATATTCCGTGTTATTTATAGTGGAAATAATGAGATACATATTGATCAATTCATGCCAATTGGTTTTAATATATTTACATAAAGTTAAAAAACGCAGATATGTTTTCTTCGCTCACTCATATGTTGCATAAAATCGAATGTGATATTTCCGTTTCGCATAACAACCTTTTGCAGAATCATCATATTCTATCACCGAATTAATTTTTGCATATATTTTCTCGCATATTGTTATTTCACCTAATTTTGTAAATCAGAATATTAAAGTGGCATAATATTGATAAGCATAATATTTACATCACCGTATAGTTATTATGCATAAAGATGTTTTTTTTTTTGTGTGGGTGTATATTTTCTGGGTTGTTGAAAAAAAATAACCTCGTCCCATAACCTTACCTAACCTATCCAAGTCGGTTCAGCTCCGAAAGCCTTGCTCGCTCGCTTCGCTCGCTAGCTGCTAAACGATACTAAATGTATGCTATTTAATACTCTGAGAAATGACTATCATACCAACTGATAATTATGCCAGGTATATTATTATGCAAAGGTATCCTTCAGCTAAAAATTATTCTGTGATAGCTGCTATGCGAAGTGTATTTCGGAGAATCGATATTATGCAAGATAAAGGGAACCCAATTTCTTCAAACCAATTTATGCATAGTTTATTTTTCGGTATTGTACCCACTTTTACTCGTGCTGACCAATTAAATCTTTATTGCAGCACAAATGAAAATTGCATTGTAAAATTATATTTTTTTTTTATTTAGGCAATGGTAATAGTGTTATACTGTCGTACAGAGGCCTCTCCATGAACCGTTTAAATTATTTAAGTCCATAACTGCTTTTTTATCAACTCTTAAATTAATTATTTCAGAAATGAAACTAATCATAAAATATAAGGTGAAGCAGTTACAAATTAAATTAATATTTTTTTGACTTAACTGGCAACCCAGTCGCACACCTGCCTATTTCATTCGGTCGCGTGCCTGAGCCTGAGTGATCCATTCATTCAGCTATAGGGAGCGGCAGGCCAGGCGGTATAGTACAGTGGAAGAAAGTTGTTGTGAATCGTGAAGCGTTTAGTGAAATGGCAGCTTACGGATATTTTACGCTGTTACTATGTGTAACAACAAAAGGTAAGTTAAAAACTGTCTTTCAACTTTTCTTTTTAAACCGCCGACACAGTTAAATAATACAAATTTTATATAAAACCGGTAATCCGTACACAATTTGAGCGATCTCAAGTCGTTCTTACAAGTAGATGTTTTCAATTGTTTGTGTTCTGCACGCGTAATTTCTGTAAAGACACACCCATTTAGCACGTTTTATGTGAAAACAAAGAATAAACGACCTACTTTTGTCCTAAAAATCACCAAATATGCTAAAATGTTTGCCTGAATCACAATTATGTACACATAAAAGAATTATTGAGACGTTACTACTTTTAACGGTCATTTGTTGTCAAAACGCTTTGTGATCTAGTTCGTAATTAAATTTACTATCTAATAATGGGTTTACCACTCCTAATTGCTGTTGTAAATGCGTTTTCGAAATGTGATCATGCACCCTTGGTATTATCGATTCAGTTTTTCGCTTCATTGGGTTAAAACAGGATGGAGGGGTGATCCTGTCCACGATAAAAGGGTGCAGGCAATAAATTACAAGTTGTAAGCTTCTAAATCAACCGTTTGTTAAATAATAGCGACAATTAGGGTGTCAATGCTTTATTGAAAGATTTTTTGATGCTATCTCTACTCTGTGAATTAAATAGTAAATTTTTGTTAACAGTTGTACGTTTATTCCAATTTTGAACTTGGTTTTTGTTTGTTAGTTAAGTTGTAGGAAATTTTTCATAAATATTTATAAGCCACTTTCTTGGAACAAAAAATTATGTTCAATGAACATTGAAATTTGGTTTTTAAAGCCTTGCAATAATATAAATGTAGTTGGAGATCCCCTTACTACATCAAGAGCATATGGATGCTATAAATTTTAGCCCAATTACACTATCATTTATTTATTAGCCTAGACTGTTCCACTGTAGGGCAAAGGTTGCCCTCCCTCGTTGCACTCCTCATAGCTTTGGGTGCTGTTCTTCCAGATCCCCAAATATGCTTCAAGACAATCTTCTCCCGTGCCTTCCACCTTTTTGCATTGGGCGGGCTCCATTCTGTAATGGTTTTAGCCAACAGTTCCCAGTGCCGGATTAAGCCAGAGCGGGGCCCGTAGCAAATTCTGTCAAGAAGCCCTTGATTTGCTGTAGTAATTTTTAATTATTTTTGTATATTTTGATACCGAAATCTTAACATTGGCCTCTTGTATTTTAATTTAAACACTATATATGTATACGCTCCTATCTTCATCAAAAAAAATACCTTCATGCAAGCGTGCGTGCGCAGAGTCCCCCAATGTACGGGCCCCGTACCATTTGCTACTCTTGCTAGATGGCTAATCCGGCACTGACAATTTCGTGGACATACAACACACATGTCTGGTCCAGATTAATTTAAGATTGCGGCTGTTTTAAGGCCTGAGCACACCAAACGCGGTTGCGGCGCGTCGCGTTATGAACGCGGGCCCGCGCAATTTGTACATGGCACAACGAAGGAGGGCGGCGGCTTCAAAGCGTTTCGGACGCGGGCCCGCGTTACTCACGCCCCGCGCCGCTTTCACGCCCCGCGCCGCTTTCGCGACGCGTTCGCCTTGCCTTGGTGTGCTTTTGGACATGGCGGCCATATTAAATACAACTTCGCGTAGTTCGTGTGCCCGTGCAAAATGTAGCCGAGCGGCGAAAGCGGCGCGGCTACTTTTTGGTGTGCCATGGTCAATTTAATTTGTTGTTTTACAACGGCGCGGGCCCGCGTTCGAAACGCCGACGTGCCGCAAACGCGTTTGGTGTGCCCGGGCCTTTAGCAATATACGTGCAGCAATGTCAGTTTTGGGGTGCAGATCACTGTTCTGTACGCAATCTGACAGTTTTAAAATACTGACAACATTACGGTCCCGCGCCGCCGCGGTGTGGCATAGTACATTTATCCGCCTTCGCGCCGCAAACGCGCCGCAACCGCTTCTGGTTTGCCCGAGCCTTAAGTAACTTAAGGGATTTGTGGAAAGCGCAGAGATGAGTCCTTTTTAGAAGACTTATGGCCAAATTCAGAAAGGCCACTCAAATTGATCTTCAATTAAAGTGACGTATGGGTGACGTTTTTGTATGGTATGATAACTGCTTGAGGGACATTTAACTATTTAATATCTAGTCAAATGCTAAGTGGCGTTTCTGATTTCGGCCATTATTCCATTATATTTTCTAGTAGGTATCTTTTTTTAGTGCCTATTCCAAGAATAAACGTTCCTTCCTGCCCCTGTTTCAACCTTTTAGGGGTTGTTTGTCTTTGAAAAAAGTAAACTTTATACAGTACGTAACATGACGAAAGGAAAATAAATCTTTTGACGGCAAACACAAAACGATTTAATTTATTACCAATTTGCCCAATTTGGTCTTTCCAATTAAGGTGCTTGTCCATAATTATGCCTAGAAATTTAATTGTATCTACTTCGTCAATTGAATCATTTTCATATTTAATTATGTAAGGTGTAGAATTGGAATTATATGATTTGAATTGTATAGTGTGTTTGAATTGTTTGTTGTTTAGTGTTACTACCTAGTATTAATATGCAAATTATTATTATTCATCCATTTAATAGTGCCAACCAGTCCTTTATTAATAATTAATTCAAATGTCTCCATCCTTTCACCCTTTACCACAATAGTTGTGTCATCAGCAAATATTATGCTTTTTTGTGTGATGTTTTTTGGTAGATCGTTGATATAGAGGAGAAAGAGTAAAGGCCCCAAAATACTCCCCTGCGGAACTCCTGTAGTGTTAGCTCTATATTGTGACCTATAAACCTGCTTTATTAACTCTTTACTTGAAACAACCTCTGAAATTGTCTTTATTTCGACACACTGTTCATCACGACATTCTATAGTATACGATGATGATGACATTATAGGATATTGTTTTTATATGAGGAAATTATATATATATATATATACGATCGATTAATTAGCCCTAAGATGGTATGATGAACCGTACGGTGACAGGTGATCAGCCCATCGCCCATACAGATAGTCCACCATGTTGGAGAGGACATATATAGGGATATATATATATATATATATATATATATGTATATACATAAATCCTCTTCCATAAATTGCTCCTCTGCTGCACTGGGAGTGAAGAAATAGCATAGAATGCTTGCAGATGCTTATCATCCTGGCATGTTGTAAAAGTCGACTAAGGGACGGGTCCTCTCCAACATGGTGGACTATCTGTATGGGCGATGGGCTGATCACCTGTCACCGTACGGTTCATCATACCATCTTAGGGCTAATTAATCGAACGTGGCCACGAGTAGTCTTGTGGCTCCGCCCACCCCATTAGGGATTTCGGGCGTGAAGCTATGTATGTATATACATAAATAAATAATCGGGATAATCTTTACAAAAATCAATCTAGTCCCAAAGTAAGCTCTAAAGACCTGTGTTATGGGTACTAGACGACATATATCGTCGTATCAACACAATTTTTATATTAACCCTTTGACCGCCGCAGTCGGCTGTGGCGGTCGGCAGTTTTCCGTGCCCCTACCGCCACGATATGACGTTTTCCATACATTTGCGTCGGCTACAGCCGTCGTCGACACTCGTGGCACGGTTTTTCGCCGTTAGCCGTGGCGTTCAAAAGGTTAAAAAAAAGATGAAAAAAAAAGTGCAATTTTATCTTTAATCTCTTTAACCTCGTGAAGGCCCAGAAGGACAAACTCAGATAGTACCTTGACCTGGCTCACGAGGTGACCGCCATGTGGGATGTTGATTCGACGATCATTGCCCGATAGTTGTTTCTGCGAACTGTTAATACATACATACATATATCACGCCTGTTTCCCAAAGGGGTAGGCAGACACCACGGATTTCCACGTGCTATGATCGTGACACACCTTTCGCTTCGTCTACTCTCATTAAGTTCTTCATGCACGCTCGTCGGTTTAGGGTACTCTTGACGTGGCCTTTCTTAAGAACGTCCTCGATCTGGTTTTGGTACGTTCGCCGAGGTCTTCCCCTTCCAATGCTACCATGCAAACTCGCCTTATAAATCTGCTTCGTTAGTCTTCTTTCGTTCATCCTCTCCACATGTCCAAACCATCTAAGCATACCGTTCTCAATTCTCACGACTACATCTTCCACACCACATCGTTCTCTTATCACGCTATTCGTTATCCTGTCGCTCATTGAAACACCACACATACTTCTCAAAGCTCGCATCTCCACTGCATTGATTCTACTTGTGATGTGTTATTAGTACGCAAGTACCTATAGAATTGCACTATATTGAATCTTATTTTTTACAGTATGGGCCCAGCGAACGCCGACAATCTCCCATATAACCCAGGAGCAGATCCGGGACATTGGCGGCCAGGTCGACCTGGACTGCTCTGTACATTATGGGCAGGATTATCCTGTCTTGTGGGTATGTATCTCCACGGAATATCAGTATCTACGCAGGGTCGGAAGGGGGATGATGGTAGATGGGATATTGTCGGAAAGTAATGAAATACACTTACAAATTATTAATTCGGTTCTTGAGCATTTTTCAATCAATATTTTTGGCTACTTGTTAGATTATGTAAAAATGTTTTCAAGAAAAAATAACTAATAATATTTTTCATTTTTAAATTTGCCGCTAAAACGCTATGGTTCTGTCTGCTGTCTCGTGTGACGTCAACATACTGAAACCAGTCGTCAACGTCAAAAAAAAACATAGGATGTATGAGGGTGCGGTCCGAATAACACTCACGGTGATAATCAACGACAACGATTATGGTGGGCAGCGTTATTCGGAACGCAACAGATATATGTCCGTCTGTCTGTCTGTCTGTGTCTGTGTCTGTCTGTGTCTGTCTGTCTGTCTGTCTGTCTGTCTGTCTGTCTGTCCGTCTGTCCGTCTGTCCGTCTGTCACCAGTCTGTATCTCATGCACCGTGATAGTTACACAGTTGACAAATACTAAAAAACAGAATAAAATAAATCTTTAAGAGGGCTCCCATACAACAAACGTGAATTCTTTGCTCGTTTTTGTTCGATATTGATAACGGCAACAGGTAGACGCTTGAAATATTCACAGAATATTTAGTTATAAATATGCTATGCTATCATTTTTAAACTCAATACAGTTTAAAAATAAATAATTAAATTAAAATAAAACAAATATTTAAGGGGGGCTTCCATACAACAGACATGATTTTTTTGCCGTTTTTATAGGTAATGGTACGGAACCCTTCATGCGCGATTCCGACTCGCACTTGTTTGTTTAATTGACAAAAGAAATAGTAGTTTATGCAACGGTTGCATAATGATAGGCCTTAAAACACTAGTGCGGTTTCATGAAACGAGCTTTAGCGAGTTTCATAATAAGATCGCACGTGTGTTTTAAGGCCAAATTATGCAGAGTTGCATACATAACTTTATCTACACACATATTATAAATCCTCCATGATGGGTTCAGAAACAATATTTTCTGGCAACAAGTTATTTATTGCAATCGTGGCTGCATTTACGATATCCGGCGCATTTTCACATCACACTCACTCCGAGAAGACTACTATTCATATTTTCATCTAAAATGTAAATTACAAACAACTTTTTCTATTCAATTCAACAACAATTCTACTTTCGTTCAGCAAAACTCCAACATAATGGCGGCAATTCGATCCTCCGTCAAGACCATTTTTTTTTTAAATCATAGACAAACGAATGAAGCCTCTATTCTCATGTCACTCGAGATCAAATGTTGTGCAGTTTATATTAAAAAAACAAACTGAATTGACGTTTCGTATCAATAACTGTTTTAATATCTATGGATACTAGAATAGAGACCCACTTAAGTTTTGACAGCTGTTCCAAATTTAATCTCATTTCTATACGAAAAACGATACGGGAATAACATTGCAGCACTCGTTTTACCTAATTGGTTGTCAAAATGGTGGTCACGGGCCTACGGTTTTTGATTACACTATGGAGGTTTTATGATATGGGTGTAGATAAAAAACACGTTTTCAATCGTTTTTGATTATGTAAACGACTAAATAGATTTCATGAAACAAGACTATTCGAACCTGCGTACCTCACGATCACGAGTCGACATCCTTAGCCACTAACCACAGACGCTCTTCAAACATACTCTCAAATTATCAAAATGGTTTTATAATGCAGCACTCATTGAAGCGACTCGGAAATCCATAAAACTCTCAACTATGCTATTATCAAAATTCTATAGCGTCATTTGTGGCCCCTATTTAAGCTATGAGTCAGTCAAGCATTGACAATGGCCACGAGGGCATTGACTGTTGACTTAAGTTTATTTACGAGCGTAAAATGTATATTAAAAGGTTAAGAGGGAGTTTGGGCTCATACGCTTGGGTGTAAGAAATCGGTCGGAATATAAAGGTCACAGACCAAATATCCTAGACACCGCTTATCCTAACTTCTAGCCATAGCTGGGCACCGTTAATCAAATAATTAACTTCGTTAATTGCTAATCCGTTATTAAAAGGTTAACTTTGTTACACGTTAAAGCGTTACATTTCGGAAGACTAATTAATAAATCATGTATTAGGGCCAGTACAGACGTACAGCATTTGAACTGCAAAATGGCAGAACTGCATCAAAACTGCAAGCGGACTGCGCAGTTGGTTGGATGCAGTTACGTCAACTGCATCAGGACTGCACTCGAACTGCCATTTTGTTTAAATGCTGACCGTCTATACCGGCCCTTATGATTTTAAAAACATTTGTCTGCATTTTTCTTGTAGGTGGATTGAAAAATCACTCTGTAGCAAAATACGCTCGCTACGCCTTGGATCCAATATACCGCCCTCGCCGTAAATATGCCATTTTGCTCCTCTGTGACACAATCTACTATTTATTGTATTCATCATTAATTATTTCTTTGTTCCAGCTCAAGTATGACCGCCACAAGTCTACCGAGGCGCTCCCTCTATCGACAAACTCCGGACTCATCATTCGGGACTCAAGATTCGCTCTCAGATTTGACGAAGCTTCAGCTACTTACACCTTAGCGGTAAGATTATACGGGTCAATATTGTTTAACGTCAATACACAGAAAAGTCATTATTCTAATTTATAAAATATTATCAGCATAACAATGTTTTTGCTGAGGTAATTTTCTTTGTAATAAAAAAAATCCGTTTTGCTTTGTCTTACTTTGCGAAGTTATCTGTGGAACGATTAAGTGGCAAAACATTGACGCGATGCTGCGCTTTACACGACTGCAGCTCCCCACAAACACGTTTAAGATACAATACAACCCACCTCCTGGCTCCATGATCAGATCAGCTCGATGGTATCAAATTATAGTATTGTCACCCGAACTGCATACATTTGCAAAGTTTCAAATCATTACGACAATTAGAAGTAGGTTAAAATTTACTTCTAAGATTGTATTAGGTACTTTGTTTGTTAGTTAGTTACTAGTAGTCATTGAATAGTTCCACTATCCACCTCCGAGCTCCATGGTCAGATTACCTCGATGGTACCAAGTTATTGTATTGTCATCCGAATTGCATACACTTGCAGTTTCAAATCATTACGACAATTAGAAGTAGGTTAAAATTGACTTGACTTCTCTGCTGCACTGGGAGTGAAGAAATAGCATAGAATGCGTGCAGATGCTTATCATCCTGGCATGTCGTAAAAATTGACTAAGGGACGGGTCCTCTCTCTCTAACATGGTGGACTATCTGTATGGGCGATGGGCCGATCACCTGTCACCATACGGTTCATCATACCATCTTAGGACTAATTAATCGTACATGGCCAGAAGTAGTCTTGTGGCTCTGCCCACCCTATTAGAGATTTCGGCCGTGATGCTATGTATGTACTCGTATGTATGTAAAATTGACTTCTAAGATTTTATTACATTGTTTCTTAGTTACTTACAAGTAAATCTAATAAAAGCGTCTTAAACATAGTTTAACTTATTCATATGGTGCAAAATTGAAGTTATGGCATTTGCTAAATTAAAATCTGTTTTATTTACAGATAAAAGACATCCAAGAAACGGATGCCGGCTGGTACCAGTGCCAAGTCATCATATCAGTCAGCAACAAGATAACGGCTGAAGTGGAGTTGCAAGTGCGTCGTCCGCCCATCATCTCTGACAACTCCACGCGATCACTGGTCGCTAGCGAGGGAGAGAGTGAGTTATATTTTTAACCCTAGAGATGTCGGGAGAAGTCAATGAGGTAACTGTTTGGTGTCGCTGTTTCCTAGACTATTTAAGAAGGAAGTTCCACTACCTATACCTCGTCCGCTGTAAAAAGAGTCGAAGCTACGCAGTAGTCGATTTACCGGCCAAATTGGTGGCATGAGGTGAGGCGCGACGGAGGTATGTCTGTGCCGACGCGCTATTGGTTCATCAGTCGACCTTTGCTTCCCGCACAGAGCCATGTTTCGTTCGCTCGCAAAGTACAGTCACGCACGTTTCTTTGCTCGTTTTTTTTTTTTTCATAAAAAGGTAATAATGTTCATTATTTTATGAAGAGAGAAGCTGATAGTGGTGTAGTAAATAATTTAAAACAATGTATAAAACAGACTGCAGAGAAAACTTCTGAGGCTACAGGTCGCGTCTCGTAAAAAGAGCACTGGCGGCCATGTAAATCGTATGGCCAACAGCGCTCTTCTGTATTTTTTAACATATTTATTTCTGAAGACAACATTTTTATCCCAGGTATCCTACAGTAAACATTACACTTCTATTATTAAACTATAGCCAACTTTTGCGCGCGACTGTCTCGCAGACACATTCCCTCCACTGCCGCTCAGCGCTCTTTTTACAGCGGACGAGGTATACTGTACGTTGTGTAATGAACACGAATTTTTGAGCCGGAGTCATGGATGTTTACTATATATAGTCCTGGAAGCCGACAAATGTTCAGTCGTGGCTCCACAAAATATACTAGAGTCTAGCGCATCTAGCGGCTAAACAACCTGTCATAGTCTAGGAGGCGGTGACACCGAACAGTCACCCCATCGATTTAATGACCCTTTCAATTTCGATCAGATAATAATCATGAATTACTTGGGTTACGAGCGAGTTGCCTACAAAGCAAGACCCTAACAAAATAAGATGCCTAAGTATTATGCTTACAAAGCAAAATGTCTAAGTGATTAAACGCCGTCTAGGCAAATGGCCTACTTGCTAAAACGACTACCAAGCAAAATGTCTAAGTAGTTGAATGTCTTGAAGACAAATTGCTTGGTAATTAAAAGCCTGCAAAGCAAGACACCTAAAATAGTTTGTATTGTAGGTAAACGTAGCAAATAAAATAAAGATAGAAACAAATATACGGATTCAAGGTCCTGCTTTTTGGCTATCTTGCTTCTGAGACATCTTGCTTTTGAGACATCCAACTTGTTAGGCATCTTGATTTTTAGCGATTTTGCTTCTGAGGCATCTCTCTTCTGAGACATCTTGCTTTTTGGCCATCTTGATTTTGAGACATTCTGCCTGTAGGGCATCTTGCTTTATAGGCAACTCGCTCATAATCGTAATCGGGCAATTTTAGTATATGCTATTTATTTCTAGGTGCTCAAATGGAATGTTACGCGGGCGGTTTCCCGCTGCCGAAGATATCTTGGCGGCGCGAGAACAACGCTATACTGCCGACAGGAGGATCCATTTACAGGTAACCAATTGACCTAGACATCTTAAAGGTCGGTTCTTGAGGTAGCGTTTCATACAAACGTAAAGTCTGTTCGTCGAGAGTTGATAAATATTATGATATCGTTTCGAAATAGCGACTGTCGCTTACCTACCGCAAACTGTATGACGGGCGTCGCTTATCGCTGCGCGTACTGAGTTTCGTGGTACGAGGGACGCAGATGTTGTCAATGGGTGGTGTCGCCCGGGCGGACGGCGGCGAAATAAATATATTTGTTTTGTACATTATACACAATCGTCATATTGCAAATTTATGTCTTATTGCGCGTTAAATGTCACAAATCTGCACTTGCTGAAAAGAAACGAAAAAGATTTTTTTTATCTACACATGTTTAAAACGCGTTGAGTATGGATATGACGTGTCTTGTGACTTTCTATCATATGTCATTGGCTTCGAGTGTGTCGTTTGGGTGTCCGCGTGTTGCTGTCTGTTTATACAGTTAGGCTATTCAATAATAATATTCTATGAAAAAATATAATCTTGCCCTTTAATTTTATATTATCATCGGTAAAAAATAATTAGCGGGCCGCTATTTGTAATGAGTTAAGAAGCCCTGACTTTTTATTTTTTTATCAACTCTCGGCGAACAGACTTTAGTTCAGGTGTGGTTTGGATATTTTTAACCCTATAACGAGCAACCCAACGCTACACGCCAAAGCGCCCACTTAGTAGGCGGGTTTACGTAAATGTAAGCTGAACCATCGCTGTGAAGGGCGCCCGCTAGGCGAGTTCTTCGGCGTAAGACTGTAGTCATCTATAGCTACTTTAGCGACAGCCCACCTAGTTGACTGTTCGGAATGAAAGCAGTCTCGGAGCGCCCACTAGGCGGGTGTTTGGTAATGAAAGTGTTACGAGTAAATCGTTGTTATATATTTGCAGAGGAAACCTGTTGAAAATAGCGTCAGTCCACAAGGAAGACCGTGGAACGTACTACTGCGTCGCCGAGAACGGAGTAGGAAAGGGAGCGAGAAGGAATATCAACTTGGAAGTGGAATTCGCTCCGGTGGTCACCGTGCCTAAGCCTCGGTTAGGGCAGGTCAGCCCAACACTATTTTTTACTTACTTAAATTTCCTATTACAAAACATAGTTTCCCGCTGCATACACATACACATCACGCCCGAAATCCCTAATGGGGTGAGCAGAGCCACAAGACTACTTGTGGCCACTTTCGATTAATTAGTCCTAAGATAGCCGCCGCCGCCGCGTTTCCCGCTGCGTCTGTCTGTTACCGATAAACTCAAAAACTACTAAACGGATTGTCATGTGGTTTTCACCAATAGATAGAGTGATTCATGAGGAAGGTTTAGGTATATAATTTGTCAAGTTTTTGTGTAAATCGGTTGAAATAAAACGAGAGGAATGCCTTAGGGTATTGAACTTTGGATTGGAAAAGCTGATTCCATTTGGTTATCTAAATACACCACAAAACAAACAATTAGGTAACTGTTCAAGAAATAAACGTAACCTTCCCCTAGAATAAGATGCCTTGATGTATTGAAAGTCTGTATGGGGAGACCTGATTCCATTCTGATATCTATTTAAACTTTCATGAAACGTCGTTCATAGTTAGACCTTAGCTCCTGGAGTAGGAAATAGGGTAATTTTAATGCCAGATGAGTCCAAAGTTCCCGAGGGAATAATTATAACCGAATTTCACGCGGACGAAGTTGCGGTCACCAGCTAGTTAATAAATAAATCAGGAAACAAATCTTTTACACAAATCGATCTAGTCCAAAAGGCTAAGGCTAAGGTTAAGGCTTGTGTTATGGATCCAAATTACTACATAATGTGATGTGTCGGCCGTAGGAACTCAGTCCCGCGCGAGCGGTTGTCTAGATCGGACCTATGTCGCGCGAAACGATCGTTCCCAATGTAAAAAGAGCGCTGATGGCCATACATATTATATAGCCGTCAGCGGTCTTTATACATTGGACGAAGGTGACTTGTTGCTTATATACCTAATCTTTCAGAACGCAATTTAGTGATAGCCTTAAAATGAATGTTTCCCTGCAGGCTCTTCAGTATGACATGGATTTGGAGTGCCACGTGGAGGCCTACCCTCCGCCAGCCATCACTTGGCTCAAAGGAGAGTTCCAGCTGTCCAATAACCAGCACTACAGGTACCTGAATTTCATTTTATACTAGCTTCTGCCCGCGACTTTGTTCGCGTGGAATACCGTTATAATTATTGCCTTTGGAACTTTTGAATTTTTAGGGATAAGAATTACAGAAAAGAATAGTGAAGGATGTGTAAGGTACTGTTACTGATTAAGGCCGACCACACACATTCGTTTTCCTGATTCGAAAACCGTATACGGAAACCGTATTCGTAATTCCGTGCAATCACCACTCACATTCGATTTTTCTCTAGGGAATTCCGTGAGCTAGATCACGTGATGCGACGTGACTGAGCGCGTTCCGTTTGGAAATGTGTGTGACGAGCCCTAGTAAAAGTATGCAGGCCTTGCATCCGTTTGTTTTTTTTCCGTTCGGAATTCCGAACGCAAGGGCTAGCATTCGGAACGAATGGACGGAAAAATTTCGTACGGAGAAAAATCGAATATGTGTGACAAGCCCTGATTGTTATATGGATTTGCTGCGTTCGGAGAGCCCGATTCGTAAAACGAATTCGGAAATCGAATCAGGAAAACGAATGTGTGTGGCCGGCCTAACAAACATACAGTCACGCTCAAACGTCTCTTGAGCGCGTCGACGTGATCTGTTGGCGGTACAAATTGCGCGGGCCCGCGTTCGAAACGCGACGCGCCGTGGTTTGCCCGAGCCTTAATAGATACTGTTGTTTTAAGTACCTAATTTCGTTTGTAAATTTAATGTTTGGTATGCATGTGCCTAAAAATCGGATAATCAAATCTAACTACTGGAATGATTTTAATAAATGAGAGATACGATTCGTGAAGAACGTACGAGTGTCATAGATTACGTAAAAACTAAGGGTGCGTCATACTAGAAGAACAGTCGAGGTCAAAAATATGTAAACACGACTTAATTGTTAATCAATACATATAAAACAGTACCGTGACTCACTTATAGACAACGCACAGCCTAAAGGGGTGGTCCTAGAGGTTTGAAATTTGCAGGAGACATTCCTCGAGTACCCTAGAGGTGCACGAAGGAGGGATTTTTTAAAATTCCATCCCTAAAGGGGTGAAAAGAGGTGCTCTAGTACTTTACATACTTTCTGGTTTTAGTTTTTAACTTTTTTATTTTCCCAGGATCTCTCACTTCGCAACGGCAGATGAATTCACAGACACGACGATCCGCGTGATTACGATAGAGAAGAGGCAGTACGGCATGTTCACCTGTAAGGCGCAGAACAAGCTCGGAACTGATGAAGGAAACGTGGAGTTATTCGGTGAGTTGAGTAAATAATAATAGTTTTTATAACATTGCAGAAAGGTTTATTATTGCTTGATTCATGCGTTTTGTTTTTTTTTTTGGTCCGTTGCTCCGAGTGAGCAATCAAAGACAGACAATTAATCGGGCAAAATAAGACTCTGTGTAAATGGCATAAGATCTAAGATGTCGGCAATAGAGCGTGGGGTATTGTTGTTTTTAGTTTATAAGTTTGAAAATAGAAGCCGTTACCAAATTGAACTAAGGGATTCGTTCAACGCAGTTGTATTGACAGCTATATCCTTCTTTTGAGGTGCTGGTTTAGTCGAAATTGGTCTCTGTGACACTCAGAACAAGACTCAATTATGAATACACTTAAATATAAAGATATGGCTTTTAATACGTTTGCTGCCTTTTGCCCTGAGACTTTCCCAGGTTAGAGCACTAAGTGACAGTTCCAGTATGTCCTGGGGGGGTCACCACGATCTTTAAATGTGATTCTTTTTAGGCCCTATTCTGAACTGTGTCGCCATTTTATACCTCACCATATATATGTCGTGATAACCCCCCCTTAATGCACAAAGGCGTCAAAGACGTGGCAGTAAGGAAAACGCATATATGCGTCGGCGGCAGTGTATGCGTTACTAAATTCTCTGCAATGGTCATGAATGTTAAAGTCAGTTTGTAAAGTATCAAGTAGATTGGATGTCATGCTTATTGTGGTTTTATTATTATGAAGTCTTGCGATAATTTGGGTTTTCTTAATTATTATAAAACAATGTACATAGTTACATGTCGATGTTTTGTATGAATTTTGAAGTTGTGCATGATATTTTGCCTTTTAACGACTTCTACTTTAGTGATTAGTATCGCATGTTAATTAGCTCTTTCAAGTGTTACGAGAACCGTGCAGGTTTCATGGAAACCTAACCCTTTCAACGCCAAGAACGCTTAAAAGCGTCATGAGCTGTCGTGTTTACCACGCCACCCACGCTTATAGTGGTCGGAGGTACAATTCAGAGACTTTCTTTCGTATGAATTAAGATGATTTTTGCATAGTTTTTAAAACGCGCTTGGCGTGTGAGTGACACATTTGCATTCGACGTAAGGCGTTGAAGAGGTTAAAACCTGTCACTAAAATACTGGCAAAGTGTCTGGAAACGTATAGAATTAGCATATACGCTATAGGATCCGCCTTGGCAACATTTTTTTACCTTATTACTTTGTTAGAACTCGCTGTTACGGCACGCGACTATGTAATGTGAAGCCAAAATTGATTTAATTTGTTATCATTATTATTTGTCCGACTATGGTGAAGCCAAAATTGATTTAATTTATTATTATTTTCATTTGGCTGACTATGGCATGGCGAAGCCAAGATTGATTTTATTTATAGTCATTATTATTTTCCCGACTGTAGTGAAGCCAAGATTGATTTATTTTATTTTTATTATTATTTGCCCGACTATGGTGAAGCCAAAATTGATTCAATTGATAACCATTTTTAATTACCCAACTATGGTGAAGCCAAGATTGATTTAATTTATTATCATTATTATTTACACGACTATAGTGAAATCAAGATTGAGATTTAATTTATTATCATTATTATTTACCCGACTGTAGCGAAGCCACGATTGAATAAATTTATTATCATTATTTACCCGACTCTGATGACGCCAAGGTTAATTAAATTTGCCTAACGCGTATCAATGTCAATGACAATGTGAAATAAGTATTTCATGATGCTATTTTCATTGAATAACTCACCGTGTCCCATTACGTCAAAGTTATAATAAAAATTATAAAGATTACCCTCCTTTTGGGCCCGGTCGCAGTCGGGTAAAAATGGCTTAACCCTAGTCGGGTTCCCCAGTTTTGTCGCATGTTGATGTAGCATGTTCCCGTAGAAACGATAATCCCGGTGTGCCCGCCGGCGTGCGGCCAGGCGCGCTACGGCGGGAGCGCCGCTGGCGTCGAGCCCTCCGCCGCCTTCACGCTCGTGCTCGCGCTGTACTCGTGCCGCGCTCTCAGGAGGTAAGTGCTCAAGCTTAGGCTAGTTTCCTGAAAAATTCTAATCAGTCCGTCATTTACATTATAAAAAAAGATTGAACACGTATTTTTTCTTTTGTCAATTAAACAAAAAATTACAAAGATATATTGCGTTGAAGTTCCGCGTGACGTCACGATTTCGCACACTTTTTACCATGAAGTGACGCCATTAGCCGCCAATCCCGATGCGCGAACTTTGATGCGCGTTGTCTTTGTCAATTTTGATTGGTTTGATAAAGCAAAAAATACGTGTTCAATATTTTTTGATAATCTAACTGACGGACTAATTAGTTTTTTTTACACAGGCAACATCCCTATTGCCGAAAGACTAGCCCGCTTAAGAGCCCGTTTAGAAAGAAACTGATGTAAATGAACCACCCATACTTTGGTATTTTTGTCATACCGATCTCACTGCTAAAATATCGGACATAGACAAGAGGGAGACAGCGAGAGTACGTAACTAAACCCCTATAGGGTCGAACTACTACGCTGTTTATACTATGGTATTGATTTTGTTGGCTCTGTGTAGCATTCGTTGAATTTTTCTTTTGATGTGCATGCGCTTGTAGTCATGTAATGAAATTATAAACGCATCAGTTTGTGAAACAATTACAGTTACTTATTTAAATATGAATTTTTGTTCAGTGTTTATGTCCTATGCATGGTGTTCGCCACTCGTTTCTTTTTAGAACTTAATTTTAATAATCTCTTAAAAAAACTATAGAAATACTGAAAAGGAGGGTAAGCAGAAATGTATAAAACGCGTCACCACGTCCGAGAATGACCAAACATATATAATGTAATTTGTTACTCTGGTTGTCCGTCTCAAATTGTTATGGGAAAAAAGTTATAGAATAAATACGAATATAATTATCATTAAACAAATAAATCACGGGACAATCTTTACACAAATCGATCTAGTCCCAAAGTAAGCTCTAAAGGCTTGTTTTATGGTTACTGGACGACGATATACGTACTAATATAGATAAATAAATACTAAAACACAGGAAGTATTCAAGACTCAGGAACGAATATTCATTCGTGCTCATCACACAAATATTTGCCCTTACCGGGAATCGAAACCGGGACCGCTCAATTCGGAAGCAGGGTCACTAACCCCGTCGTCAATGTATTTAAAATTAGTTAATTACAGGACATTAAAATAAAACTGTGCAAAAAAATTATGTTTTATTAAAAATATTCGTGAAATTAAAACAGAAATGGTCCATGTTTCGGGTTTTTCTTTTTTTTTTCGGTTTGACCTAAGCTGGTAGTCTCATACGACTCCCACAACATTACCAGGATTCATGCGAAGGCCAGAAGGACCCATGTTTCGGACTATGGAGTCCTTTACTTTAATTTAAAACTTGTATTCTATTTCAGAATCGCCGGTGCCAGATATTAACTACCCCGGTCTCCGCCCCGACCCGGAAATGTATGGTAAATACAACGCAGGGACGAACACACAAACCAACATATACATATCTGTAATAGTCTTCATCCATGCTCTAACGTAAAGGAGCTCAGATTTCTATTGTCCGTATTTGAAGTCAAGGCTGATTGATAATAATTCTTGAGTCAATTATCAGAACATCACAATAGTCTTTTGACAGTGGAATATTTTCTAGGTGATAATAATCAGTGTCGTATTTATGACAAAGTCCTGTCAATCTTTGCTGTCAGAAAGCTCGCAAGTTGCGAATAATAATGTATAAAAGTGACTACTCTTCTCTTTCTCGATTTTAAATAGCTCCGTGAAGACTTATGTAAAATTGCACAAATACTGAGACACCAATAGCTGTGCCATTTTCAAAGATATTAATATAACGTTTAGACTATAGTCTATTTGTTTCGGTATTTTATTTAATGTAAACAAACTAACCCACGTGATAACGCAAATCAGCCAATCCAGTCAATGTTTTTCATCTAGTATGTCTTGATTGGCTGGTTAGCCATAGTATAAAGAGAAGGGAAGTAGGTTATCTTCATGCAAACGCACCGCATCGCCGCACGCACACTTGAACAAAATCTCGACCCGTTTCCCCTTACTAAGCGGGTCGAGATTTGTTTAAGTGTGCGTGCGGCGACGCATAGATACTTTGCCGCACACATACAAGCCGCGCGCGGTGCGTTTGTATGAAGATAACTTAAGTCCTCTTTATACTATGGGTTAGCTTCGTCACGGTTAGTTTGTTCACAATAGGGATGTTTCGTGGGTAAAATAATAATAATTCTAATTAGTCCGTCAGTTAGATTATCAAAAAATATTGAACACTTATTTTTTGCTTTATCGAATCAATCAAAATTGACAAAGATAACGCGCATAAAAGTTCGGGAGTGGGGCTCATGACGTCACTTAATGGTAAAAAGTGTGCAGTCGTGACGTCACGCGGAACTTCAACGCACTATATCTTCGTAATTTTTTGTTTTATTGATAAGAAAAAATACGTTTTCAATAGTTTTTGATAATTTTAATGACGGACTAAATAGATTTTTTCAGGAAACTAGCCTATTAATTAACTACCTAAATGACAAGAGTATATAACTAAGATTATCTTAAATATCATTTTTCAGAGTAAGTATAGAACTTAGAACTTAAAAAAGAATTACTTCTCGACTACGACGCACACACGCGCAATGTTTAGCTACACCTTGCTTGGTGGGGAATTTATGTCGAGGAATACCCTAAATACAAATTTGCAAAGACACTGTATGCATTTCAACTGAAACAAGTTATATTTATTAATAACGAAAAAGTCTGATTTAAATAAAAAAATCACTTATTTTTTTTAAGTGAGGTTTTGATTGACGACACAAATTGTAATTATATAACTTTGCAGTATGACCAAGTAGGGTACACAGATTATATTTGTCGACTAATACAGATGTACCAATTAGTACATTCTGTACCTAAATCTATACTATTTGATAGTCAAGTTTCACGAACGGAAGAATTAGTGTCTTCGCTTTAGACTGATACCAAACTCAAATAGTTATTTTCTGATACTAAAAACATTACTTGAGTCAGCGAATGAACAAAAAACCGGCCAAGTGCGAGTCGGACTCGCGCACGAAGGGTTCCGTACCATTATGTATAAAAACGGCAACAAAATCGCGTTTGTTGTATGGGAGCCCCCTTAAATATTTATTTTATTCTGTTTTTTAGTAATTGTTGTTATAGCGGCAACAGAAATACATCATCTGTGAAAATTTCAACTTTCTAACTATCACGGGTTATGAGATACAGCCTGGAGACAGACGGACAGCGGAGCCTTTAGGATCCCGTTTTTCCCTTTGGGGTAGACCCGGAACCCTAAAAACAGAAGTATTCCTTGGAACAAAGATACTGTCAATTATACGTAGCACTCACACAAACGCAAACAACACAGGTGCATTTGTCCGTACACATTAGAACGCGTGACTGTGTGGAGTAAAAATAATAGAAGATATTGTAAAATCCACCTTGTTCCACAGTAAACAAGATTATTTTTTATTAAAACCTCCGCCCACAGCAGCACTATTTACATTGGTTCATTTTTGACTCTTTGTAATACTTCTATGTTTCTTTCATTCGTTGACTAGAGTACGATTTCAGGCTTGAGACACCTGTAAGACATAAAACAAATTATACAAAATATACAACATGCAACTAATGCCTGTTCTGGTCTGCGTTCAATACTGATATACCACTTAAGTGGAGTGTGAAGATTTTTTCGCTATAATCAATAAATTCGGTTTTATTGTGGTGTCAGTATTCTCATACAAAACAAATTTCGGCATTATTTGACTTTCTTGATCTTTAATCAATATTCAAAAAACGTATAGACCTAGATTTTGTTCTGACTGACAACCCATCAAAAATTGGTCAAAATCGGTTAACATTTAACGGATGGAAATCGTTATCGCCTTTTGTATGAAAAGGGTAATTTTTGCTGTTGGTTCACAGTCCTCTTAAGTTTAGTTTTTAGTATGAGAAAATGTCTACTTAAGTCCGGTGCCAGTCATGAGCAAAGTATTTAAGCGCAGTTACACGAGCAATTTATAGCCGCGAACTATAGCTGTCATACTCTAACTTCGTACTTTAGAGGAAGATGTCTATAGTTTCCCGCCACATATTGCCGTGAAAATATTGCTGTTTATGAAGGTATTTCCAGTCGACTTGCAAGTCACTTGACTGAAGTAGTTGTACACACATTTTTTACAAGCTTTTTATTAATATTAAGGATAAGTAAGAAAGTAGGTTTTTTACAGTATGCAATATAATGAATTTTTTTTAACATAATTGTTTGATGTCATAATTCTAACATATTGTTTCTGTAACCAAAAGATGATTAATGATTATAATGAATTTTTTCTTAATGACGTAAAGTTATTATTAATCGCAAGTATTTTTTACAGTATGCAATATAATGCTATTTTTTTTACAATCATGATGTTTTTTACACAAAAAATATGTTACAATTATAACATCATGATTGATGTCATAATTGTAACATATTTTTTGTGTAACCAAAAGATGATTAGTTATTAAAATGAATTATTTGTTAATAATGTAAAGTAATTATTAACCGCTTTTAAATGTTTCTTCCAAAATAGCATTCCAACGTTGAAAAAAAGCAGTATTTCCATTATTAATTGTATATTTTGTAATTTAGTTTTTAATTCTAATTTGTGTTGATATATGAAACGAGATGAAATTGTGATCAAATAAACGACTCCCGTGATTGCTGATTTGACTACTTCTAAACTAGTGGAATTTTATAATAATAAAATAAAAATACAAGATATATGTGAAAAACAGAAAAAAATATTGGTGGTGACACTTGTACTTCTAAATATTTCTCTTATAAAAACAGCCCTGAGAGCATTTTCACATGACTACAGTCTTTTCTTGTACTATTTTTACCTGATTGTTCGTACGATTTAAATATACTTTTTTCTTCTCTACAAAATTCATGAGCCGGCAACAATTTTGATCTTTTCACAGAAATAAAACTTGGATTATATTTTATGCTCTAAAATTTTCTCGGCTGACTGTAGTTGACAAACCAGCAAGTTCATGTACTAGAATCTCACATGATTATGAACTGATCTATCGATTCCATCCAATTATTAAGACTTATGTATCGTTTTAGCTTTTTTTTAGTGTTCGGTGTTTTATGAACCGGTTTTTATTTTAATCGAAAATGTAATGACTAGACTGAAATCGGGCGTGGTCAAATAATATTTTATAATGGTAAGTGGTTAAATACTGCAATATAAATATTTTGATAGAACATTGAGGCCAATTCAAAAGTACGTTCGCAAAAAAAGCACCTAAGACGTCGTATAAGAGACGTCATATTCGATTTTAATTAGCTAAAAGCTGTCAAAATTTAGATTGTCGTCAAATTTAGAGACTTAAATTGAATTAAAATTAAATTAAATTAAATTAATTTGTGCTATACAAAATCGCATTTGAAGTTTCTTATTTTAAGTTTAGGAACTTTTAAATTAAGAAAACACCGCTTCGAACTGGACCCAGTTTCGAATTAGCCCCATTTTCAAGTTTGGTAAAAAAAACTTCGTTTTAAACATATAAGTGACTTGCTTTAAGTACCGATGATCTTATATGATGATCTAGAATATGGATCGGGGATCTAGCAAAGAGATACTTCTTGACATTGATTTCTTGTAAGGCCCATACCACAGACCATATATTCAATAGACTGCATAGCTGGGCAATCCCGCTGCCAGCGTTATAGTCAAAAAGCTATAAGCGGCGGGGTTACACGCAGGCGCAGGCCAGGGGGGGAGGATGAGTCAAATCTGGTCTAAAAACCAACAGTGCTGAGAGTTAGATCATTAAATAGGTCTTTAAATCTACACTGTGACTTGGAAGTAGTATACAGGAACCAATTTATCTTACTAAAATTGCAAAATTAAATCTAGCTATGCGTGTGTTAAAGTAATTAATTAATTCCTGAATAATTTAATTCATAAAAAAGTGATAAAACATAATTTACATTATTGTATTGTGTGTAGTCACCCTACATTTCTTGAGGTGCATATTTCAGTTAAACAAAAAACGTAGTAGTGAATATAGAATCATACATAAATAGAATCACGCCCGAAATCCCTAATGGGGTGGGCAGAGCTACAAGAGTACTTGTGGCCACGTTTGATTAATTAGTCCTAAGATGGTATGATGAACCGTATGGTGACAGGTGATCATCCCATCGCCCATACAGATAGTCCACCATGTTGAGAAGACCCGTCCCTTAGTCGACTTTTACGACATGATAAGCATCTGCACGCATTCTATGCTATTTCTTCATTCCCAGTGCAGCAGAGGAGTATACGGAGCGTGAATATAGGGTGAAAATAATTTCGGTTTAAAATTAAATACTAAATAAAATATTTTTTTGGTTTTTAGACCAGGCTCCCATACAACTGCCCATGGCAGCTCTATTGTTAGTAGAAGCAGGGTCTTTAGGATATTTGGGCTGTGGGCCCAAACATTTTGTATTTTAAATAGTATTTGTTTACCTAAGTAATGGTGTTAGATGTGTTGCGGTTGCACAAGTTGACATTAAGACGCAAAAGCCTTTGTATGATTAATTATGATTTAATGACATGTACCTATTCTGATATTAGCTTTATTTTTCCGAGTGTTATTTTTTTTTCACGATTTTTCGTAATTTGTCTATTTTTGTAATTAATTTATTTATCTGTGTATTTTATATGGAATCTCACAATCTGACTGCTTTGTATTTTTAGTGCAAATTTTTGTTTTTTTAATAAAAAAGTGTATGACGAATCTGGCTTTTATTTTATTTCTGGTATATCTATTCTCAGTTGGACCTACATAAATCCCTTCTGGATTGTGTCCAATTTACTTAAGTAGGTACAGTCGTGGTCATAAATATATATACGTTATCGAAGGTGCAAAAAGTTGTTCACATATTTTTGAACACAGCCCGTGTATATATTTTTGACCTCGACTGTACATGAAGGATGTATCTCAGCGAGGATGACGTTGAACGAATTTATGGCTTTCTCCTAACCATTAATTTGGTTCGAAATGTGGGGTCTCTTTTTAAAAGGCTTATTACACCTTCCTAAATTAGTCACGAGAGGGACGCCGCAATACGTTAGACACGTATGGAGATATCTCCATCTCATTCCAACGTGTTGCTCGTAAGTGACTAATTTAGGAAGGTGTAATAAGCCTTTTTACACCAGCGGCCCTAACTAGGTTGATACAAGGAAAAGATAACCTTTTGACCGCCACAGTTGGCTGCAGCCGTCAGCGTATACAGGGTAAAAAATCCTTCATTACCTGGACTTAAATTTGAAATTCATGTTACTTCTCAGACATGCTTGGCGGTCAAAAGGTTATCTGTAAGAAACTTTATTTCACACTAGTGCCGACGAAACAGATATGGAGATAAACGGGTTTAATTTATCCCCGTGTGGATGGATGAACAAATGTTTTTTTTTTCCCAAGGGTTCGCTTCCAAACCTTTTCACCTGGTACCAGGGGTAAAAAAACAGCTTTATTGCCCCAACGGCAACGAGTTGCAATAAAAATATTTCATAGTTACAATATAAAAATCTTTATTTCATTATTTATATTCCCTTAAACACTAACTTAATCTAAATACTGTGCTTCCTACACACAACTAGATAACTTAACTATAAGTATGTACAGTTATGTATTTTATTGCATGATAAATAAAAGACGTTAATACGGTACACAATTGTACAATTCGATTCAAGTAAGTTTGCGTTTGTGAAGATAGCCTCAAGCCGTGTTCGGCGTAGGTATACAACTCGTTCCGCGCGATCCCTTCCGGCTGCGTCCGTCGTACCAGTGTTGCCAACTCCTATAAATTCAAGTCCCTAGATTCAACATCAAAAGTTGCAAAACTGATTCTACCAGGAGCGGACTCAGGATTTTGTTCTGGTTGGGGCACAAGAGGCTAGTGGTGGGAATTAAATTATAATTTAAATAAATATATCAATATCTATGTCTAATTCTGTGTCGAGTTACCAAAAAAAGTATCTTAGTACCTACCTATTACTGGAGCTCAATTCTCGGTGCATTTGAGATAATGTCACATGTGAGATGAAACGTCAGTGCATACAGTTCTTTGACAACTGTATGAATCTGACGTTTAATCTCACATGTGATATTATTTTGAAATTCGAATGCAGCGAGAATTAGGGACCTTGACCTAAACTGTTCCGATTTGTACGTACTCCAAAAGTCGCTAGATAAGTCACTATTGTCGCTAAATCTCTTTTTTTGTGGCTATCACAATCAAAAGTCGCTAAATTGGCAACACTGCGGCGAATCGTTCATTGCGACGCTACTAGTAAGTAGCTAACTTCACAAACGCTAACTTACGTGGTGTGAATTGTATCTGTTTCGTCACCAGACGATTTGCCGCGCCAATTTCTGAACAACAGAGTCGTTTGTATAACCAATGGTTTAGAAGCTTAAATATACGTATAGGTACCATTTTTTTGTGTTGAACTTTGTACGTTGTCATAGTGACCTGACTGACGGTGAAAAGGTTAAGTTTGCATCATTACTCTCTCTTTCTCGCTAGAAATAAGTTTTTTTACTTTACCAATCAAAAGTTACCCAATATACTGAATTGTAGCAAAAGTTAGTAAATAATCTCTCATGATCAGAGTTTTGGGTATCTTGCTGCGTAATTGGTTCTCCTGACATTTATTTATATATGTACATGGTTAATTAGCTTTTTATTATGCACATTGTATTATGAATAATTTTTCATGACCAGCTGCTCAATTACGTAACACCAATTGTTATCGCTTTTGCGAAAAGTAAACCAATTGTACCCTTATTTACATCGAGTGAAGACTAAATTAGTTTGCATTTCGAGCCAAACCGATACTAATTGTGCTACGTAATTGAGCTGCAATCCATGACACAATTTTGCCAAGGTAACTTATACCTTTTTTTCTATTAAAACGTGCAAATAGTTTCGTCACAACGAATTTTGATATCCATTTATTTAACACGGGCCACATGTCAAACATAAATTTTCCTTAAAGTAAGTTTTTACAAAAGTACAAAACCTAAAATTAACTTTTAAAATATTTCAACTTCGACCGTCTGTAATTGTATTTTGGTATATTTCCACGAGACATTGACAATGTATGTACTTCAATGATCCCATGGCAATTTCTGCTTTAATAACAGAGACATAAATAAAAATATAAACTGATATAACGCAGCTGTTAAATTAGGTAGTTTCTTTATAATATCGTTCTGATTATTATTGCATTAAAGCAGAAAGTGTATGACTGTTATCGACCAAATTAGGTACATCATGGCCCGTTTCACGAAGTTAAATGGTACAGTTTTATAAGCAAAAACTGGCAACACCGTTGACACATCCCATACGTGCTGGCTTAAAGGTCTCTGAAACCAGGCCAAAAAAAAAAAGATGCAACTGCCTTGCGGTATTATCAGTTATTGCTTCTAAAATTGTAAGTTGTAACTTCATGGAACGAGCCGCAAGACGCAATGGAGGAGTTGATATCAATAATACTCATATTATTCTAAATATTTTTTTAAATAAATTGTCGTCAGTACCTAGACAGTTTTACTGTCAATTCATGGAAGAACTTTGCATTATTTCTCTTGTCTACGCTTTACCACAGCGAAGATAGAACCGACCATAGAATATATATCGCTAGACAGCAGAAAATGAGCCTTACTAACTGATGAAGGTAGTACAGTCTGAAACAAAAGTTGTTTTAGTTTAATATCTTGTCATATAAACATTAAAATTAAAGTATCCCACTCACACGGGAATCTATCCCGCGACCCTGACTTGAACATTCAAATGGAACCAGTGGGTCAACTGGTATTTTTATAATTCGTATAGTATGGCATATAATAGGGCAAATCGAATCTAAGGGCTTAAAAGCGACGAAACAGCGTTTCAATGGGTTGTTTAAGTTTAAAGGCAGGAGGAGCCACTTGGTAGAGTTTAGGGTTGTCAAATCATCGACAGTAAAGCTATAAGGGCTCAATTAGATAAAAGATAGCAGCGTTTTAATTCAAGCACAACAGCAAAGGCAGATTCAGCATTCTAAGTTAGGGAGGTCACAAGTCCAAAATTTTCAAAATACGAGGAACCATGACAAGACATATTTTGGCAAACTGATTATCAGCGCTGCGCAAATCTATCAGAGGGCATGATCCCCCATGACCCCCCTCTGGAGTGGATTGGTTAAGTATTTAATTGACGGACAGCCAATTTGAAGAGCACATTAAATCTATGGCAGACGAGACATATTGCAAGCCTTTTTGAGCTGCCGTACTGACCTTCTCCACTTAATCCTAGCCTGCGGTAGCGTGTCATCGCTCTCTTTGAACAGGTACCGCCGGATGCCGATCAGATAGTCCCGGAAGTAGTCCTCCCAACTGATCTCAGCCATGCTGAAGGGGAACAGCTGAAATAAACGAATAATCCATATGGTCAGTGTTTTTCAGCCCCAGAGGGTCGCGGTAGCAAGCCAGGTTTTTAAATATGGTCATGGGTATTTTTTCAACTTTATTATTTATTTTTGTGAGCTGAGCAAACATTAATAGTCGTACAACGTTTCAGCTCTGTGACTACAAAGGTTCCTAGTTTGACAACGGAACTCTAAAAAAGGATGCGGGCTGCATGGTAATAGTAGCTATTTGTACGTCTTATGGCAAACATAGACAGTGACCCTTTATTTAGTGAAACGAGGGGTTAGATTTTAATTGCCTACCGCTCGAATTTCAAATATCGCGTTCACAACATATTGTTTTATTACGTTAAACGTTACTTTCCAGTATTAAACAAAAACAAAAGTTTATTAAATAATCTTAAAGGATGCTTACTTGTTTATCCAGTTCGGTAGAGTTGTCCCAAAGATTCCTGATATTCTTATTGCAGAAGGTGATATCTCTCGTGCAGAAATACGAGAGCACCGACGAGAACTTGTGAATTTTCCGGTACACTTTTAGCATTCTATGAAATAAAAAGAAATCTCATTAGCTGAAACTGAAAGATATGCTGTGTCAACTGATAACAAAGTTCGATGACTTTCCTCTACGATATAAACCTTAAACTGACGATTTCTTTTTTTGTAGGGGTTTAGATATCAAAACAACCCCAATGGCTAACTAATCCCAAGATTCCATTTAAGTGAACCCAATATCAACAGTGACCCCAATATCCATAGTGCCCCTTATAGCCCCATCAACAGAATCTATTATCATGGCAACATCGACGACCCTAGTGTTATATGTGAAGCGTCAGAAAGAGAAATGGTTATGAGTAAAAAAGAGAGGCACGTTGTCGTACTTAAACTTTGTGTTTTGTAAGGAAGTGAGCCATGCCTGCCCCATCCTAATAAAATATCAACTTACGTTGGTTTCCTCCCTAAGCACATAGCGAGACCATCGACCAGTGCCCCCGGCAGCAGATGGAGGAAGATGATGTAAAGCTGGTTCATGAATGCTGACCTGTGCAATGTGAGGGACACATACCTGGAAAATAAATTACTTGTTTAACACGCATTTACTAGCTTGACCTGTATGTATGTATGTACATATGTATGTAATGGAATCTTTCAGCGTAATTTTGTAAATATTTGAAATTTTGCGAGTGTATGCAATTTGGATGACAATACAATAATTTGGTACCATCGAGCTGATCTGACCATAGAGCCAGGAGGTGGATAGTGGAACTCTTCGATGACTTCTAGTAAACCGCTTGAGTTTGGGCTCATTAGGTTTGCAAGTCGGATGACAATACAATAATTTGGTACCATCGAGCTGATCTGACCATAGAGCCAGGAGGTGGATAGTGGAATTCTTCGATGACTTCTAGTAAACCGCTTGAGTTTGGGCTCATTAGGTTTGCAAGTCGGATGACAATACAATAATTTGGTACCATCGAGCTGATCTGACCATGGAGCCAGGAGGTGGATAGTGGAACTCTTCGATGACTTATAGTAAATCGCTCGAATTTGGGCTCATTTGGTTTGGTTTGAGGAGTCCAATATACCTTAGTGATGAGGGTCTTTTGTAATTTTTAGTGCGTTACTGACAAGGGCGTGTTTTTTTAGTCTTTGTGTAAATTATAGTTTAAAAAAACTAAAAAACACGCTTTAATAGCAAACCGAACTAAAAAGTAGAAAATATTTTTTAAGTATGAAGAGTTCGTGTTACAGTAATAGAAATTCCAACAATCAATTTTAACTTATTAATTTGGGATAAACTTAGAATAAAAATTAAGTTATTAACAAATAATTCAATAACTGTAAAAAAAAGCGTGGGGTGCTTGGTATTAAATGTTACAATTATTTCATTAGTAGCTATTTATAAAATCAGAGTCATTACGAAAATATAGTAAATTGCACCACAAGCTTTTTTACTGTAGTTGAATTATTTGTTAATAACGTATTTTTTATTCTAATCCAATCCCAAATTGATTAGTCATAATTGAATGTTCGAATTTCTATTACTGTAACACAAACTCTTCATACTTAAAAATTATTTTCTACTTTTTAGTTCGGTTTGCTATTAAAGTCTTTTAGTCTAACACCGCGCGCGCTTATTGGTCAAATCAAATAGCGCGCGCTTCCCCGGCTTCCTGTTACACACTTCCGTCCCTTTTCACGAAATCAGATGATACAAAAGATGTTACACATCAAAAAATGCGGACGCAGCCGAGTTTTACCGATCGAGCGCCGCCCATCGGCCATCGTTACAGCGCGCACTTTTGATTATTGCAACACGCTCGCGCGACGCGTCAGGAGGCTGTTTCTTGATGAATCGGGCTGTATGCAAATGCGTTTGGCATGTTTGACATGCCTGATGTGACGGTTATCTCGAAACACAGTCGGAGACATATCTAGAGATAAGTCGCGATATGTCTCTAGACACGTCTCGCCGACTTCAAAAAAACCGAAGGAGGTTCTCAATTCGACGCGCATTATTTTTTTTGACTTGACACCGATTTCGACGTATTTAATGTTTCACTTAATCAACAATATATCTGACGTTTTTAGGTAATTTACTTACGAAGGGCATTTCTTACTTTTCAAAGGGTTTTTGAAGTCGGTTTATTTATTTGTAAATGTTTTTTCGTCGGATGTTCGGAACCCTAAACATTAAAGTACTCACCACACTGCGTTAGAAAATGGATTGCTCTCGATGGCTTCCAGGTTGTGCTTCATGAATTCACCCCATGTGATCCTGTTTTCTACCGAGCTCACGTAGTTAAATATGGGTGGTTCGGGCGGTGGTGTGCTAGAAATAAAATTATACAATCATATTCTAGTCTAGATCATCAACGTAAAGTCGCTTACCTATCGGTCTAGTGTAAGATATATTATTTTCGAGAGCGTGCCGTGCCGCGGCAGCCGGTTGCATTTATTTATTTATTTTAGTTCTCACAATAAATATATTTATTAACCTTTTGACCGCCAAGCATGTCTGAGAAGTAACATGAATTTCAACTTTAAGTCAAGGTAATGAAGGACTTTTTTACCGTGTATCCGCTGACGGCTGCAGCCGACTGTGGCGGTCAAAAGGTTAATACATATAAACCAGTACCGTGACTCACTTATAGAAAACGCACAGCCTAAACGGGTGGTCCTAGAGGTTTGAATTTTGGAGGAGATATTCCTTGAGTACCCTAGAGGTGCACTAAGGAGGGTTTTTATTCCATCCCTAAAGGGACGAAAGGAGGTGATAAAGATTGTATGGAAAATAGCGCGAACGAAGCTGTGGCGCGTCCACTAGTTATACAAAAAACTGGGCGCAATCGCTAGTGTAGGAGACAAGCATCGATGTGTGTTTATCGATATACGAACTCACTATTTGACAGTTGACTTTGCCAGAAGAATCTTGAGGTCTAATGATAACGTATATAAGGCACCTGCACCATGTAAGGACCAGTGCCTAATAAAGCCCACATTAAAGAAATCGCGCTAAGAATAGTGGCAGCGATTTGAAGTTTCGACAGTTTATACAATCGACAAAATGGCCGGCCATCACCAAAGCGTCAACACTCGGCCGCGTCCGGTTCAAACCTGCGGTCACAAAATAGTTGCACTCGTGACCGCACGTGACGATTTGCTAAAACTGGCCTTCAAAAATCGTAAGTGTCTTTGGGTTTTGCCTAAAATTGTTAATTCTTTATGCTTTCAGGTATCTCTTTGATGTAAATGAATCTTTTTAAATTGTTTTTATGCAAGAAATCCCTGTGATATTTTTTTGGCGAGGGTAGTTAGAGTACCTGCCGTTTTAAAAAAGGACGGGCCTTTTTATGGGATAGGGTGCCAAATAAAGCCCAAACGACTGTTTTAAAAAAATAAAAAATAAACAGAATATGTTGATTACAAAGGTTATTTTTCTTGTTTTTAATTAAAGTAATAAACGACTCATTATATAAAAATGCATTTTTATTTTTTTTACTTAAAATAATATATATTTTTAGTGGTTATGTGTTAGGTGGGCCTTACATGGTGTAGGTAGGAGACTCAAACTTGTTACGGTAAGTAGGAAGGTTACCTACCTCTGTCCATAAGCTTTATGGACGTCATGTGCTGACACCATGAGACAGTTGACCACCATGTCGACGGGCACTATGTCCGCACACACTGCCTTGTCGCACTGCAGTGTCCGGAGTATGCCCGTCACTGGAAAACCAGATAAGGTAAAAGCAGTATTTAAAGCCGCTAGACGCGATCTCCGTATTTTTATTATATGTACATATATTATATAAGGAACTGCCCAACGCGATTTTCGCGCTGCTCACTTTTTTGGTGTCGAATGACACCATCGCACACGGTAAATATTGCCGACATCGGCGTTCTTATTACGTTGAGGAAAGGTCCATTATTGGCTGTTCGTGCGTTTTGTTTTTGTGGTGCGTAGCTCCTAGCGAGCAATGACAGACGGCGATAAATCAGGCAAAATAACACTGTGTAAAACTAAACTAAGACGTCGATAATACAGCTTCGTAGTTTATAAACTTGTAAATAGATGGCGTTACTGTGACGAACTAAGTCATTTGTTCACCGCAGTTGTATTGAACGCCATTTTTTATCCTTCTTTTGAGATCGTTGTTAGGTATTATATATTTCAGAAAGTCATTCAAATCATGGAAGAATAATGCAAGAGGACTATCAGTCATATAGTACAACCAGGCGTTTCTTGGACGTTGTGACGCCATCTATTGGTGAATTTCTTGAATTACAGGCGCAATTTAACAAAGATAATACATTTTTTGAACAAGTAGTTTTGTAATCGTCTAGACTGTATTCTTGTGACATACCAGTTCCAATAGCGACACCCGTGGGCCCATACATGTTGTCCAACCAACACACTAGCGGCTCTTTCACTGTCGAAGTCACTGCACACAGAATTATAATAATTAAATACCTCCATAAAAAGAAAGAAAAACAATGATAACTCCGTCTTTAATTTTATCATTCTGGCTTTTATAGGTTTTTAGTGAGAACAAAATCTAGGTCTATGCGTGTTTAAATATTGATCAATGATCAACAAATTCAAATAATCGCCGAAATAAGTTTTGTATGAGAATACAGAAACAGCAATAAAACTGAATTTATTGATAATACTGGGAAAAACGAAACGTATAGACCTAGATTTTGTTCTGACTGACAACCTATCAAAAATTTGTCAAACTCGGTTAACATTTAAGGGGCAGAAATCGTTATCGCCTTTTGTATGAGAAGCCGTAACTACACATTCCTCTTAAGGCAAGATCCAAGAAAATTATACATTCTTTTGGAAATTATATCTTAAAGAACCAACAGACCAGAGACCTGAAATCTAGGAAAAAAATCTAGGATAAATACTCACCTATGGCCGGCCTGAATATGCCTATAGGCATATTTCCCGCGTTGACCCTCAGTTCCTTCTCTGCTAGTGCTTTGGTGAAAGTGTAGGTATTAGGCCAACTGCCTAGAATGCTAAAAGAAGCAAATAGATTAGCACGCCATCTTCTGCCATTTTAAGAAACCATTTTTACGCCCTTTTATTGTAGTAAGTTTACTACTCGATAACAGAGGGCGCTGTAAACAAAACTTAAATCTGCACCTAAAATTGAGCTCAATAAATATATAACGCTAAGTGACTTCCAACTTTATATATATATAAACTTGTTTCTTTATTTCAATCTTAGTTGCCAAATCAAAATATTTAATTTCGCTTTACCAATTTAACGTTTTATAATAAACACTGCAGCTTGTTAGTTCGGCAACTCACTAACAGATGGCCCTGAAATCATTTTACGTACGTAGGAAGCATTTGGTTGATCTGGACATCTGTGAGCTTATCTATTGCCAGCTCTAGCTGATCGACGCTCGCTTCGCACGGGTAGAATCGCTCCTCTACCCGGGATAGGTGGGAATTTGAGTAGGCTGTCGATACGTGCATCAGTACCTGAAAAAAAGTTAACTCTTACGGATCCATGCGGCGATTGACCAATAAAACATGGACGTCTATTCGACATTGTGTAAGCGATAGATATCGTGATGGTCTTACAATGCGGCTGCCTTTGCTGTCAAGTTAATAAGAGCTGCCATATCATAGCAAAGTAATTAGCGATATCATTTAGGCAATTTTAAAAACATGCCCTATTCTATTCGACATTGACTAAACGATATGGCGTATGGTTTTTTAGGGTTCCGTAGCCAAATGGCAAAAAACGGAACCCTTATGGATTTCTCATGTCTGTCTGTCTGTCTGTCTGTCCGTCCGTATGTAACAGCCACTTTTTTCCGAAACTATAAGAACTATGCTGTTGAAACTTGGTAAGTATGTATTCTGTGAACCGCATTAAGATTTTCACACAAAAATAGAAAAACAAAACAATAAATTTTGGGGGTTCCTCATGCTTAGAACTGAAACTCAAAAATTGTTTTAACGGGAGTCAATGAGTCCATTAACAATATTTAAAGTTAACTTAAAAGTTAATCCTTTACTCGAAATGTTAACTTCGAATTAACGATTAACAATCTTGTGGCTATAGTTTTAGATTTTAACTTTTTCGATGCTGCCCCTAATTCTCCGTGGCAGGGGACGGGGAGCACGGCACGACTCTACTTGGCTTGCACATGAATACATGATGCTGCGGTTCAATAGTAATGGCTTACGTTAAGGTCTTTCATATCCCTGGCCAGCCTCAGCAGGTGCAGCGGCGCCCGCACGTTGGTGGCCAGAGCGGCTCGCAAATGCTCATCAAACTTCACAGTCGCCGCCGAGTGGAAGATGATGTTCACCTGCGATATAACTTGCTTTAATCATCAGCCGATGGACGACCACTGCTGGACGTAGAGTAACCGACAGCACAATAGTAGTTTATGCAACGATTGCATAATGATAGGCCTTAAAACACTAGTGCCGTTTTCATGAAACGAGCTTTAGCGAGCTTCATATTAAGATCGCACGTGTGTTTTAAGGCCAAATTATGCAGAGTTGCATACATAACTTTATCTACACACATATTATAAATCCTCCATGATGGGTTCAGAAACAATATTTTCTGGCAACAAGTTATTTGTTGCAATCGTGGCTGCATATTTCCGATATCCGACGCATTTTCACATCACACACACTCCGAGAAGACTACTATTCATATTTTCAACTAAAATGTAAATTACAAACAACTTTTTCTATTCAATTCAACAACAATTCTACTTTCGTTCAGCAAAACACCAACATAATGGCGGCAATTCGATCCTCCGTCAAGACCATTTTTTTTTTTAATCATAGACAAACGAATGAAGTCTCTATTCTCATGTCACTCGAGATCAAATGTTGTGCAGTTTATATTAAAAAAACATACTGAATTGACGTTTCGTATCAATAACTGTTTTAATACCTATGGATACTAGAATAGAGACCCACTTGAGTTTTGACAGCTGTTCCAAATTTAATCTCATTTCTATACTAAAATCGATACGGGAATAACATTGCAGCACTCGTTTTACCTAATTGGTTGTCAAAATGGTGGTCATTTCCTACGGTTTTTGATTACACTATGGAGGTTATATGATATGGGTGTAGATAAAGAATTGTTATAATTTAGTGGCAGTGGGAGGGGAAAACACACACAGCACTTTGATGTTAAAATTTTACGCAGAAAATAGCTCTGGTTATACCAACATTTTGCGATCTAGTCATTTTGCTACCTGGGCGTTTATTCGGGAACGTGTAAATGATTCTGTAGCGAGATTTCTCATCCCACTCTTTCGCATTACGCGTCGTGCGGAGGAGTGGGATGAGACATCTGGCTCGCGAGTCACGACAGAATCACTTAGCGTTCCCGAATAGAGTTGCTGGTCTTGTTGAGATATGGTCCATTAACCATGTGGTCTTATCGAGAACCAGTCGTTTTGCTACCAAGTCATTCGGAGATATAGGCTTTCTACGGAGACGGTCCTTCTGAGAATTGGACCTTAAGTATGATGATTTGGTCGTTTTGACAATGTTGTTGTTATGATACTAATGGCCAAATTCCGAAACGCCTCTTAAGCATTTGACTAGATATTAAGTAGTTTAAAGTCCCTCAACTAGTTGTCAACCTATACAGAAACGTCACGGAAACGTCAGTTTAATTAAAGCTAAATTTGAGTGGCTTTTCTGGATTCGGCCATAACCCTATTTTTAACCGACTTCAAAAAAAATCCGAAGGAGGAGGTTCTCAATTCGACGCGTATATTTGTTTTTTTTTTTTTTTTATTTATTACTACTTACGCTATATGAACAAACAATTATCTTAGCATATTAGGTGGGTATCTTAGTTATATAATGGTATTTTTTAGGGTAGTGCATACCTATTTTATGGTAGGGCATTGCCCCACAATGGCAATGGGCATGCCCCTTGAATGGAGACCGCGGGAGACGGAGAGGGATAGATAGATAGAGAGAGAGAGAGTTTACCTTCTCCGTCAGCATTTGCCGGTCGCTGATACTCAACCCCAGACCCACGGCTTCACAGTCACCTGGGATCACCACCAATTTGTGCCGGAATTTGGGGACATCTTCTTTGAGTCGGTCGAACACCTAGAAGTAAATTCAAATAATAATTAATTAAATTAATAATAAAAAAACTAAATAACCTAAATAAGAGTCGAATAAAGGCCTGTTCATACTGCGGGCGGGGAAGGAGCAGGCGTGGAGCGATCTCAGCCTGACGCAGGATTTGCGTTGTATTAAAATCAGTATTAGACGTCACACGTATGAGGACTGTGAACCAATGGCAAAAATCACTATTATCATACAAAAGGCGATAAAAATTTCCACCCCTTAAATGTTAACCGATTATGACCAATTTTTGATAGATAGATATTTTTTGAATATTGATTAAAGATAAACAAAGTCAAATAATCGCCGAAATTCGTTTAGGTTTTTAAAAGTACGGTTTTTAAACGCAACTAAGGGATGTTCTAGTCACAAAAATGGGTCTACTATTTTTGTCCATGCGGTCCTAGCAAGGTTGGCACGAGGATAACTTAACCTCGTCTTATCTTTCTGTCTCTTTCGACAGCACTAGTGTGAGTGAGACACACTTAGAGATAAGCCGGCATTAACTTATCCTCGTGTAAACTGCGCTAGAACCACTCGTTATATGTTTACTGATCCAAGAGACTCCTCTGCTGCACTGGGAGTGAAGAAATAGCATAGAATGCGTGCAGATGCTGATCATCCTGGCATGTCGTAAAAGTCGACCAAGGGACGGGTCCTCTCCAACATGATGGACTATCTGTATGGGCGATGGGCTGTACACCTGTCACCATATGGTTCATCATTATACCATCTTAGGACTAATTAATCGAACGTGGCCACAAGTAGTATTGTGGCTCTGCCCACCCCATTAGGGATTTCGGGCGTGATGTGTATATATGTATGTATGTATGATCCAAGAGGTACCATAAACAGTCTATTGAATATTGACTTAGGTCTATAATAATACCTAAACAGTACATAATGTCGGGAAACAACTATGGTTTACCACAATGGTTAAAGTATGGTTGGATCGTGTCTGTCCCGTCCTTCACAATCTAGCTACCTTTACTGCTATTTAAAAAGCTAGCCAATGATACCAAAATGTTTCTCTGTAAATTGTTAAAAGTATTCAAAACGACTCTTCGCTTCGTCTGCGACGATTCTTAATTTTACTTCATACATAATGTTTTTTAAGACAATTATTTCAATCAGAAACGTCACTTAAGCATTTGATTAGCGATTGAATAGTTAAATGTCCCTCGACTAATTTAGTTGTCATCCTATACAAACACGTCACTTGAACATCACTTAAGGTTCTTTATTATAGGAACTGATAGTTATACCACGTTGTTTATGCAAAAATATAATTCGACTAAAATTGTTCCTGCGATAGGTACATGTTGCGCGAAGCGTGTTTAAGACAATCAATATTATGCAAGATAAAGGGTACCCAGTATTCTTGTTATGTAGCGAGTTTATCTTTATAGATTTATCTAATGGTATTAACACACGTTCTGCGCTGGTTATTCGTATCAATACATATAAAACAGTACCGTGACTCACTTAAAGGCAACGCACAGCCTAAACGGGTTGTCCTAGAGGTTTGAAATTTGCAGGAGACATTCTCGATGGGTACTCGAGGAGAGCACTAAGGAGGGATTTCTCGAAATTCCTTTCTTAAAGAGGTGATAAAGTTTGTATGGAAAATACCGCGGGCGAAGAGGTATATAATATTGACATCCTGCTTTACGCTTAATATTTGCGATGCATATTGATTCACTGCATCATGAGGTCCAGTGTCAATTAGTATAAGTGCACCTTGACCAAATTGACAAGTGCTTGTTGATTTTGACATGGTCGAATAATGAGTAAATATATGGTTAAAGGATACAAGGATAAAAACTTCGCCCGGGATGATATCACTGTGGGATTTTAATTTGGACAGAAGGTAAGACGGATGCGCCGTTATTTTTAACCGACTACGGCGGAGCATAAAGGAGGGATATGATTTTGACTGGTATGTACGTATTTATGTATGTATGAATGTTGATCTGTTCTCTCAAAACTTTTAAACTACTCATTATAATTTGACATATGATATCGTTGGAAGCGTCTTGATTGTCCGCTGGTTATACGCTATGTGACGTCACAGTAAATTGAATATGGCGCCCTCTAGAGGACATAAAGTAAATATAAAAAAAGAGCGAGGAAACGCTGCCAGCAGCTTCGGCAAAATGCCGCTGGGACGTTTTTTAGACTTAACGTTAACGTTAATGCCACGGTTAACGGCTAAAAAGCTTGCCACGATGCGCTCGACGACGGCTGTAGCCGACGCAAATGTATGGAAAACGGCAAATTGTGGCGTCAGGGGCACGGAAATCTGCTGTCGGCTGCCGACTGGGGCGTTCGAAAGGATTTCTTTTTAATTCAAATTTATGTAATTAATTTAGTATCATTTTTGTATTATTGTTTTGTATAAGTATTATTTATCTACTAGGTGTGCCCGGCTGCGTTGTAATGCTAATAATAATATACCTACTGAATATTGTGTTCTATGAAAACCTTACCGAGCGCGCTTATGACTACACACCAAAGTTTCATCGTAATCGGATGAGCGATATAATTAAAGGAACGCACAGAAGCCGAAAAAACAAACAAACTAACATTTATTTAGTAGATAAAGGGTTTAAATGCATAATTTAATTTAAAAGGTGTTTTAGTTTAGGGAAATATGTTACTATTTTCCTATACTAACTTCAACCCCCTCTTTTACCCCCTTCCAGTTTTATTTCCATAAGTTTCTATAGCCTCTGCCTGAAGCTGTCTTTGATTTAAAACTGAAAACCGCATTTAAATCCGTCGAGTAGTTTCATAGTTTCTCGCGCACATACAATCACACATTTAATTCAAATATCATTGGGATGTTTTTGTTGATCATTCTGAAGCCCCCTGATAGCTATTTTTCATTGTTATCTTCAATATACAGGCTCTTCCCACTACGAATTTATTATACTACTGACTTATAAACTACTGGACGGCTTTCAATGCGGTTTTCGATATCATATTAAGGTCAACTTCAGGCAGGACATAGGCAATGGAAGCTTTTGGAAAGAAATCTTAACGGGGGTAAAAGAGGGGGCTGAAGTTAGAATGGGAAAAGATCCGTAATCCGTAATCCGCCTTTGATATTATGCATTTAAATCCTTTATCTACTACATAAATGTTTGTGTGTTTGTTTACCATTCATCCGATTAAGACGCTGACAGAGCCAATGACCTTCAGTGATCGGTCACTGTCTGTTTGCACCGGAGTGAACGAGAAGCACTAAGTGGTTATTTGTATGTGGAAAATCAAAAACGGATGAATTATATAGCTACACGTATAAATTAGTCAAGATTTAAGTATGGGCGTGATGTAATAGTGTTATTAATTATAGACCCATAAGTAAAAAAATTAAGACACGGAAGACACTGTTTAAAGAGGATTTCAGGCGTAACTTCACACATTTTTTCTCGTATCGATTTCCTCAAATCGTCTTTTTGAAATAGCTAGGTTTTGAATAACAAAGAATTATGATTTTTTTTCGCTTTGCCAGAAAAAAATAGTTTTTGTGAAAAACTGTTTAAGTAAAGCCAATTTAGGTCTTGTCAGGGTCTTAAAATAAAACTTTGGTAAAGTGTAAAGCGCATGCCCGGGATGGTTTAAGACTTATGACACATTTTAAAATAAAACAGCGCCTCTATTCTTATAGCGATATTCTTGCGGCTCGCGAGCGAGATTCGCATCCCATCTTACGCATTACGCACCGTGCGGAAGAGTGGGATGAGAATCTCGCTACCGCGTCGCTACAATATCGCTTAGACGTTCCCGAATAGAGGCACTGGGCGTTTATTTGGGAACGTCTAAGTGATATTGTAGCGACTCGCGAGCGAGATTAGCATCCCCCTCTTACGCATTACGCAACGCATGCCGGACACAGCTAGTGTTCTTAATAATAGCGTTGAATCCACATCGCGATGCGTTTGTATGGCCGCCACGTTTCGTTGTGATATGCGCGAGTTGTATTACGTATGTGACGCAATCTTATGAAACGGATTGCGTTTGCTCGTTAAGAAAGAATGTGCGTACTAAGCACTGGGCACCGTTAATCAAATAGTTAACTGCGTTAATCGCTAATCCGTTACGGTTAACTTCGTCAAACGTTAAAGCGGTACGTTTCGGAAGATTTAACGGAAGTTAACGTTAATCGTTAACTCGTGATAGATATTACATTTTCATCACAATTGCTCGGAAAGGGTTTCATTATACGCAGGCGTATAGAGCAGCTATAGCCGTTTTACCTCCCACGGGAGTTATGGATTGAATATGGTTTATAACTCCCGCTGAAGGCGGGGCGTGCGCGCTGGGTCCACCGGTGACCGTTTTCTTATAGAAGTAGCGCGCAATCGACGCGACATACAGTTTATTCTACCCACCTGGTGTACAATGGTAATACAAAAATTAATTTAATATTTTTTGGCTATTTTTTTTTTCATTTCCTCGCAAATGTAATAAAAACCGTTATGTGTATCACGGGCAGTAAGGGGATAACTAACGAGTGTCCATTAGAAGCCCGACGCCGACGGCGGAGGGCTTTTAATGACTCGAGTAAGTTATCCCCTTCTTACGGCCCTAGATGCACAATATACTATTTGTGGACGAAGCTGTGGCGGGTCCACTATTTATATGGATTATAAAAAAAATACTCACAGGGTCATCGAATACTTCCTCAACCCGCGTATATATGTCCTTTCCTCTCTTCTGTCTCACCAACAAGTAGAGGTTCTCTACACCAGGACACGAGCGGAGCAGCTTCTCCATCAAAACCTTGCCAAGGAAGCCTGTAACATGAGAGTAGATTTATAAAAAGACTACCTATCCCCGTGGTTTCATCCGCGTAGAGCGAATCAGATCAAAACATAAAAATAATATATAATCTTTATATATATAATTCTACTGTACGTGTGTATGTCACTGAACTCCTCCTAAACGGCTGGACCGATTTGAATTATTTTTTTTGTATGTGTTTGGGTGGCGCCCTGGATGGTTTAGATTTACAAATAAGCCCGACAGATGGCGCTGCAGTCGGTACAAATACCACGGGTGAAGCTGTGGCGGGTCCACTAGTAATCATAATATATAATGTGAAAAAAGGGTCAAGTTCGATACATAAACGTCAGGGCTTCACGGTACGTCGAAACTGGCCGCATTAATAACTTGTCTTCTATACCAACCCTTAATGTGATGATGTCTGATTTTTTCCTATGCTTACATCCAATAACCTACCTCCACATAAAGTTTTAACTTCCTAGGTCACCTGCAAGTAGTCTAACATTTTGATCTATATATATCTATATGTCAGTCAGTCAGTGATAAAAATAGTGATATTCGGATGTCATTATCTTGTGAATGGTAAAAGGCTTTTTATTGAAATAAGGGATTTAGCAATTGGAAGACGGTCTTACTAGACACGCAAAATAGCAAGTGTGTCGGTCAATTAGATTTTAAGTTATGGGGGGATCGGAAATCGTCCGAAATGCTTCGTGTAATATACTTAGCCTACGGCCGGTGTGTCGCGAACTTTGGGTGAGACACTGCTGTGTGTCTAGATTTTGTTCATAATTCCATGGGCTTATATTTTTTAGCGCGGTACCCTAATTCTGTTTCTGAAATCAAAGTAGCCTAAGTTATACCTTACAACATCAGCTCTCTGCCAGTGAAAGTCTCGTCAAAATCGGTTGTTTCAGAGATTAGCATAACATACAGACAGACGGACAGACAAAAAATTTAAAAATAGTTTTTTTGTTGTAATTACTAAATAGGGACCCTGTTTGGTTATTTAAGACGCTGACAACAGCCAATGACCTTGAGTGATCGGTCTCTGTCTGTTTGCACCGGAGTGAACGAGACGCACTGTGCGGTTATTTATATAGGAAATCAGAAAGCTGATGAATTATATAAGTAATCACACTACATATAGACCAGTACCGTGACTCACTTATAGACAACGCGCAGCCTAAACGGGTGGTCCTAGAGGTGTGAAATTTGGAGGAAACATTCCTCGAGTACCCTAGAGGTGCACTAAGGAGGGATTTTTTGAAACTCCATTCCTAAATGGGTGAAAAGGGGTGATAAAGTTTGTATGGAAAATACCGCGGGCGAAGCTGCGGCGGGTCCACTAGTATAATATAAATCAGCAAACTTATTAGTATGTATTAGTATTTAAAAATGTTATTAATTATAGACCCATAAGTCAAAAAAAATAAGACCGAACTGTTTAAAGAGGATTTCAGACGAAACTTCACGATATTTTTTATCGAATCGATTGCATCGCATCGCATTTTGAAACAGCAAGATTTTCAATAATATAAAGAATATTAACATATATTTTTTTCACTTCGCTAAATCAAATAGTTTTTGTTAAAATGCAGTTTAAGTAACGCCGATTTAGGTCTTGTCAGTGCCTTCACACTTTCATATCATCATCAACTTTCCGACGGAAGATGTCCACTGTTGGATATAGACCCCCAACGATCGCGTTATAGGGCACAGCAAGTACTAGAAACATAGAAATACTATGACACGTTCAAAACATAACGCTTAGAATGTTGAACATACTATAATGGACTACCAAAACTCTACATAAAAGTGGCCTTTTGTGGTACAGATAGCCATGCGAAAGAAAAAATAAAATCTCTCATTATCAACATCATTTCAGACGGAAGACGTCCACTGTTGGACATAGGCCTCCTCCAACGATCGCCACAACGACAGATCCTTATAAATAAATGACATGGTAATAGCTATTTATGTTTTGAATGGAATCCGAACGGTTATTATTTAAAACAATTTAGGTCACACGTTGATGTCTAATGTACTGAAACTTTACCTAATAAGTACTTAATGAACTTTTCTACCAAATTAATGAAAGTCATCTTATAACATTTTATTATAAATAGTTAATATGTAATATTCTTTAAAGTAGTTATTAAACCAATGAAGGTTTGTATCGATATAGTAGCGATGCTCAGCATGACTGTTGCTAGAGATGGGCATTATTCGAATATTTTTCTATGCGAATAATTATTCAAATAAAGAACAATTTGACGATATTATTATTCGCCAATAATCATTCGACCGCTCTTTCAAATGATGAATGATTTATTCCTTATTTTATTCGAATAAACACGGAAAAAACGAAGCGCCAGCAAAATACCAATTTGGATTTTACGGCTACATACAACTGAGACTTATTTGAAAATAAATAACAGCTTTGTAAATTATAGACATAAGACATGTGACTGCTTTGACTTGTTTGATTTTACAAACAGCTTGGCAAGCTCTGTCCGAAATAAATCGCTTAATAAGATATAAGCAATAATTTGTTTATTTCTAGCCCTTCGACTAATATTTATTAGAATTGTATTAGAAGAGTGCTTTATATACGACGATAAGTACCAGCTTACCAGCCGTTAGTACAAAAACGGTATTTCAGTTATTTGTAAATAAGTATTATTACTCGAGAAAAGAAATTATTCTGATAAATAATTATTCGTGCCAATTAATTCTACGTATAAATTATTTCGACATTATTATTCGTCATTCGCGAATTAAATTGTTATTCTGCATTCGAATAAATTTTGCCCATCTCTGCGGCTCTAACATGAATGACACGAAAGATAAGATAGACCGTCTTATCTCTAAGTGCGTCTTTCTCACAACAGTGCCGACGAAAGAGATAGTCATAGAGATAAACGGGTTTAATTTATCTTTGTGTCATTCATGTTAGGGCCGCTGACTAGCTTGACTACGCGACAAGCGCCACATATCGCGATGCAGTCGTACAAACGCGCGACTGTATCGCTACAAAAAGTCGCCGGCAAGCGCCGTTAGAGTAAAGACGAACAGCCTTGATGTTGCAAACATGGATATTAACGTAATTATCCGTCATTACTTAGAAATCATGATGAGATCCTATATCTGGGAAATAGAAAATTTATTACATGCAAATTAGGCTAAGGCTGAACGAGATCTATCTGAAGGTTGAGTTTCTAATTGAGTAAACGATTTCGTTGAGCAGTTAAAAGTTGGTGCCAAACCGACGGAGAATAGGCGTGTTTCCTGAAAAATTCTAATTAATCCGTCATTTACATTATAAAAAAATATTTAACACTATATTTTTCTTTTGTCAATGAAACAAAAAATGATGACGATATAGTGCGTTGAAGTTCCGCGTGACGTCACGACTTTGTACACTTTTTACCGTTACGTGACGTCATGAGCCCCACCTCCCGAACTTTGATGCGCGTCATCTTTATCAATTTTGATTGATTTGATAAAGAAAAAAATACGTGTTCAATATTTTTTGATAATCTAACTGACGGACTAATTTGCTTTTTTAACCCAGGAAACATCCCAATTGTGCGCTTGGATTGGATTTGTTTTGTAGTGCGTTATAATTCTAAGGTTGATATGCGGTTTACGGTTACAAATTCTTACCAGTAGCTCCAGTGATCATGACATTCTTGCCGCTATAGAACCGCTGCACCTCTGACAACCTTCGTCCGTCCTTCATGCACTCTGCGCAGACGTCATCGATGACTTTACCCAACCCCGGCGGGTGTTGCTGCTTCATGTTCACTGTGTTTAACGCGTCCACGCTCAAGATGTTGCTGTTGCTGTCGAAGTGCGCCATCTTTGTTCAGTACATTCTGTGGACAAAAATTATACTCTTGAGTTTTTCACGTCAATAATTCATGCTGTATATACAGCTAAAGAAGAGCACAGGGTGGGTTAATATATTTGTATGTGCGTGGACTCGAACAATTAATTGAAAAAACCGGACAAGTGCGAGTTAAACTCGCGTGGAGAGGGTTCCGTTCCGTACATGATTATCTGAAATTTACTTGGTTACTTTAAATACCATAGACTTTTTATAGGTTGTTCCTGTAATCTATAGGTAAGGAACTATTTTCCCAGTAGTTTCGGAAATAAGGGGAGGGGAATGGTAAATTTTCACCTATTTTCCTAAATAAATTCTAAACTATTTTACTTGAAATTCCTAAGAAAATATATTTAAGATCTTGATAATAAGCCCTTTCATTTGATATGTCACACGATAGAGATTGCATAACTTTTTTTTTAGCGACATACAGTTTATTCTACCCACCTGATGTAATTCACGGTATACAATGGGTTTTTTTTTGTCTAAGTTTTATTTCATTTCCTCGCAAATGTGATGAAAAACATTGTGTGTATCACGGGCAGTAAGGGGATAACAAACTCGAGTCATTAAAAGCCCTCACCTTCGGCGTCGGGCTTCTAACAGACTCTCGTTAGGTATCCCCTTCTTACGGCCCTAGATGCACAATACTATTAATCCAATTTACCTTTTCCTTTCCATTCTACTTATAAACAGAATTATCTACGTTTTTTCTTGTCGACTCTCGTCCTATAATCTTATAATTAGTAATTTATTCTAATTATAATATTTCCTCACGGTGGCTTTATTATTTACAGATGTTACGTATCACCCACGTAACGGTGGATCGCTGACCCACTGCCCCACTGAGCAAGTGCTATGTGTACCTATAGTTAATTATAATTGGCTACTTGACTATAGTAACACATTAATATATTTCTGTGGTACGGTAGGTTAACCCTCAGTAGTACATTATATAACTAGATTTATGTTAGAATAAATCAAGATTATTTATTTAAATTAAATGATTTAAGAGGACTGCGAACCAACGGCAAAAATTAGCCTTTTCATACAAAAGGCGATAACGATTTCCACCCCTTAAATGTTAACCGATTTTGACCAATTTTTGATAGGTTGTCAGTCGGAACAAAGTCGAGGTTTATACGTTTTTGAATATTGATTAAAGATCAACAAAGTCAAATAATCGCCGAAATCTGTTTTGTATGAGAATACTAATAAAAGTGAATTTATTAATTATAGTGTTTAAACCAAAACGTATAGGACACCTAAATTTTGTTCTGACTGACAACCTATCAAGAATTGGTCAAAATCGGTTAACATTTAAGGGGTTGAAATCGTTATCGCCTTTTGTGTGAAAAGCTGTAATTTAGGTTCACACTCCTCTTAATATAGACCGAATTGCAGCAATAAATTGCCGAAAAACTAGGCCGTTTACGAGCCCCTTTATAATAACAATTATACTTAATAACAAAATGAGTATTGCAGTATATAAAAAAATCGGACAAGTGCGAGTTAAACCCGCGTGGAGAGGGTTCCGTTCCATACACGATTATCTGAAATTTCCTATGTTACTTTAAATACCATATACTTCTTATAGGTTTTCCTGTAATCTATAGGTAAAGAAATATTTATTGTATTTTTTTCAAAATTTTAGCCCCACTAGTTTCGGAAATAAGGGGGGGGGGAATGGTCAATTGTCGCCTATTTTCCTAAATAACTTTTAAACCATTTTACTTGAAATTCAAAAGAAAATATATTTAAGATCCTCACAATAAGCCCTTTCATTTGATATGTCACATGATATAGTTTACGTAACTTTTTTTTTTAATTTTCCAGTTCACCCCCTAAAAGTGTGTAAAAATTATTTATTTACGTTACGCGTCCATGTTGCGGTCACCGACTTACATAATATGTGTACCAAGTTTCAACTCAATCGGTCCAGTAGTTTCGGAGCAAATTGGCTGTGACAGACGGACAGACAGACAGACAGACAGACAGACAGACACACGAGTGATCCTATAAGGGTTTTTTTTCTTTTTGAGGTACGGAACCCTAAAAACAATAATAGTTTGTACAATAACGACATTTCAGTTTTCTTCTGATGAGAAATTTACTATACTTACAAATCAAAAGATTTTTGCTTCCTGAACACGTCAATATTTTTATTAAAATCTATTTTTCATTATTTAAAAAATATAAGAAAATAAATTTCTCATTTCTATGGCAGAATAGATAAATCTTTGCTCACAACCACAGCAAGATTTTGACGACATCAACCTCGAGTCATTGAACATTTTTTTTAACCGAGATTAGTCCAAAGAAATTGCTTTAATGTGTCGTCCAATTGGAGTTACATCCCTTTAGAGTATTAAAGTAAATATGATTCCTAGTAATAATTAAAAAATATTAGTGTATTCCTCTTTTCACGCAAAATACGGTGAACGAATCAAATTTTTAGTGTTAGAAATTTGAAATCTTGTCAATTCGTAGAAACTTTTACTCGCGACTTTGTGTGAGTGGACTTTGATCGCTGTTCCCTCGGGAACTGTCGATTTTTCCGGGATAAAAAGAATCTTATATCGCTCTCCCGCCCATTAAGTAAGCAAGTAAGTAAGTAAGTATGTAAGTGAGTAAGTATTTAAGTAAATAAGTAAGTAAGTAAAATCAAGTTGATCGTTGTCGTTCCGTTGCTGCGGTAAAGTCACCAACAAACATTATTAAACAATTTAATATTATATATTACTAGCTTCTGCCCGCGACTTCCTTCACGTGGAATTCGGTTAAACGCATAGGCACAACCGTTAATCCGTTAATCGTTAATTAATGAAGTTAACATTACGAGTAATGGATTAACTTTTAAGTTAACTTAAAAAACTCTTATCGGACTCATTAACATCCGATAAAACAATTTAAGTCCGTTAAAAGTTAATTAGTACCTACTATTTTCCAAGAGGACACCGCGCGGCTTATGCCAGATAGGTTTTGATTTGAATTGATCTCTTAATAATAGGTATTATTACAAACTCTAATGCGATAGGTATTGTTAATAACGCAACGACATATAATGCAATTTCTAGTAGTTAACTATTAACGATTAACGTTAACTTCCGTTAAATCTTCCGAAATGTAACGCTTTAACGTTTAACGAAGTTAACATTTTTAGTAGCGGATTAGGGATTAACGAAGTTAACTATTTGATCAACGGTGCCCAGCTATGGCACATAAGTAGTTATTCCCTCAAAAACTTTAAAGTTTTCCGGAATAAATCTCCATTGCAAATTTCATCTAAATCCGTCCAGCCGTTGAAGCATCCAGGAACGAGTTATAAAAATTCGCATAGCGCTACCTTATTATTGCAAAAACATCACTATTACGTATACGAACATTTCGCATGACACCAACGTTCACACAAAAAACACCTCTAGCGTGTTATCGATAAGGCACACTTTCAGTTGCAGCAATAAACCGATAGTTTCTCGATGAAAGTGAAATGCCATCGCACGCGACATGTGCTGATCCTCATTTATTATGTCACTACGGAATAGTCTGGGGTATGATTATCTAAATCAGTGTTTTTCAAAGTTCTTGAGTACGCGACTCTTATAAAAGAATAGTAGATTGTTGCACCAAGCACAAAGTGATTCATTATTGCACCGAGTGTTAGCATGGAGCCCGAACGTAAGTGAGGACTCTAAAAACACGAGCGCAATAACACATCACTTGATGCGAGGTGCATAATCTGCTTTTCTTTCAACTACTGCAAACGGTTGGTAAAAAAATTAAAACCCGACTAGCGACGTGAAAAGGATTTTTGCACCTGATATGACGCACCTTTAGAATTTTTGTATATACACGTTCTCCCTGAATCATAAGATACCCTATTTATTAAAATCGGTCCAGTGGTTCAGAAGCTAAAGTAGAACATCCGAAAATTTTCATATTATGCCATTTCTTTTTTATCTTTTAGTAATCTATCAGTGGCGAAGCCTGCCTACAAGCCGATTCCTGACGGCTTTACCAAGCTAGAAAGCTACCGCTAGCTGTCAGTGAAGTCCATGTGATTGTAACTAAATGTCAGACTCGCACGTACGGTTCTAATTCTTCCGGCTTCCCTTAGGAAATATTTGACGCTTCGCCACTGTAATTTATACGATTTTATCAGCCAGTACTTTAAGCAAAAAAATTTAGACGGGGCAATCATAGTTCGATATGGCCACTGACATATGGACTGTCTTGCTAATACTTTGACAGTCCACAGAAAAGTGGTCAGCTATCCCGTTGGACTGTGAATGGGCGAAATCGGCGGCTGGGGTGGAGTAAACTTCTTGATCTTTTCATCAACTAAGCAAATTAAAAGAAAAATACAAAACAGTGCAATAATGAATTTAGTATGCAACTTTATTGCTCTAGAGCAAATAAGGGCTGCTTTGTGCTGAGTATTTAAGGCCATAATGATGAAATTAAAGGGTAGTTGAAAGAAAAAAAAATTGGTGACCCACCATGACCGTGTTAATAGTACGTCAGTGGTTTCCCCGACGAGGTATTCAAAAACCTGGCTGGCGACCGCGACCCCATGAGCAAGGGTTTGCGACCCACAGGTTGAAAACCACTGCCCTAAATTAGCACCTCGTTCATAAATTCACTAGCGAGCGTAACTTGACCTATCAGTGCGTATAAACTATATGTTCGTGAGTGTCTCTGACATTGGTCGGATTTCGACGCCGCTGGCCGGGCAGTCAAATATAAAGATGACCAAGATATCAAAAACAATTTTAAATACTTATAACATTGCATGCCCTAATAATACAAATAATATTGGCTATTAAGCCAAAAATAAACAGTAAAAACAGTTCATTAAGGAGACAGTAGGAAACGGCGATCGTAGCTAGCGTCCCGGGTTCGATCCCCGGTAGTGGCTAATATATTTGTGTGATGAGCACGAATGTTTGTTCCTGAGTCCTATGTACTCCTATGTTTCCTATGCACTTCAGTATTTATTTATTTATACGAGTATATATATCTTTGTACCGATAACACAAGCTTACCTTGGAACTAAATGTATTTGTGTAAAAATTGTCCCCTGATTATTTATTTATTTATTTATTTTATTACATTGTCCATACGTAACCCTAAAAACACGAATGTTTTACAAATAGCACAGTCAGGCAAAAATTAATAAGGCGTGAGACAATGTCATTAACGTTTATAACATATGTAATACTACCTAAGCATTTTTTTTAGGTCAAGAGCGAGACAAGCGACTTATTGGATTTCCGGTAATACATTGATTTGGATGCGTTATCTTGTTATATGATAATTTCTCATCACAGATCATATATTGACTCCGGGCGGGCGATTCCCGCTCATAATAGGCAAAAAACAAAGGGACGGGCCTACTGGCAGTGAGGGGCCCGCATAACCTCGCAAGGACCGATTACAGCGCTCTAAAACCCCTACGCGCCCTGTTACTTTAGCGGCGAATGTCAACTATTTTACAGCAAAAACCTGTAGCATAACATCTTACAAGCAAGCAATTTTCCGGGCTGTAACAAAAAAGAGCTTCCATCGAAGGCTAAGGCGGGAGCTTCGCTTCACTTCGTTCTCGCAATAGCCTTCTGAACCTATCCTACCCGAGTCGCTACTGCTCCAACCCATCTTGCCTGCTCGCTCACTGCCATTTCCTATTTTTAGTTATTATAAATAAAATCGAGTCCGATAAAAAATATGTGATGATAAATAATAACTAGTGTAGTGTACAGTATGTAGAAAAAGAATATGCAAATAAATAGTAGGTAAGTATCTAGTATAAGTAAACATAATCTTTTGTTTGCTGACATGATCAAATTTGATAATAAAGAAGTTTTCTGAAAAATTCTAATTATTCCGTTATTTACTTTATAAAAAAATATTGAACACTTATTTTTTCTTTTGTGGATTAAACAAAAAATGACGAAGATATAGTACGTTGAAGTTTCGCGCGACGTCACGACTTCGAAGTTCGAAGCACGAGTTCGGTCTCGTCATTCGTTCCATGCGTTTGTGAAGTGTCATTGTTCATTGAACATTATTATAAAAACTGTTTTCCGTTCCAGTAAGAAAAAGTGCCCGTTTTTTATATAAAAACTGTTACTTATTGAAAAAAAAAACGCCACGCACTAGTCAATAACATAGCTGTGGTGTGATTATCTAAAGTGCAAGTGGACCTAATGACTTTTTATTTATTTATTTAAAGACACACCAACAGCATACATATTCAAAAAACCACAAGAACATTGTATAAAGTATTGTTCTGATATGCACGCCTATTACAGGTATGTACAACATTCACAGAATACATGTAACATTTAACCTACGGGTAAATCGATGTAAGCTAACAATATGATTATGATTACCTAAACCTAAATCTTAACCTAAATATAAATCTAAATATTCACAAAAAAGAAGATACGTTACATTGTTTAAATTAAATTAATTATAATAATAAATATAACTAAACATAATTATGTCTTTACTTGCCACGAAAATGACTTAAATGACTTTGTTTTTACGGTCTAAACTAACGGCCAATTTAGATGCTGAATTTGACAAAATAATGTGACATGTTAGTTATTTCCTACGTGTCACGGTACTCAAACGTATACTGGATCGTGTTGTAAGTTACGATTACGACTCGTAACGTCTGACCTGTTTGTCTATAGGTCAATGTCAATGTGCATCGTAGAGTTGAAATAGTTACCTACTGCAAGAGATTGTTATCTTTAACCATAAATTATATTCCTCTATGGTAATGGTAAAACCCCCATATCTCCGCCATTTTGAAAAAATTCGAAAAACTGAATCGACAAATAAAATCTATATAATTATCGAACCTGCTCACAAAATTTCACGAGAATCGGTTGAGAACTGCGACCTGGCGCCTCATTCGGGAACGCTAAGTGATTCTGTAGCGACTCGTAAGCCAGATTTCTCATTCCACTCTTCCGCACGACGCGAAATGCGTAAGAGCGAGATGAGAGATCTGGCTTACGAGTCGCTACAGAATCACTTAGCGTTCCCGAATGAGGCGCCTGTAGACGACAACAAATGGACAGATTTTTGCCCAAGTTTTTTTCATTTTTTTTAATTGAAAGGGCTTTGTCGCAAAGCGACCACACCGCCCCGTGAAGGCTTACAAAGTTACAAATTCATCTCTTATCTAAGCTTAATTTAGCTACTTATCCTAAAGTTGAAACGGAGACGCTTCGCTCGCTCGGTCGATAAAGATACCCGCCTAAAGAGCTTAAATATAACACGTGTTTTCAGAGTTCTGCCCCTGTGGAACGACTATTCTTTTGGAGGTGTGATAATGAGACCTCATCGAGGTAAAATTTGTGATAAAATGTCTAAAGAACTGGTTTTACTTAAGACTCAATGAAAAAAATTATGCGATCGATTACACAAACGGGATTCTTCCTATTCGTGATTCCCATACAATATGGATTCCACACAACTGCAGTTTACTACATTCGTAATCTACACAGCCGTTATTTACAGGGTGTTACAAAAACTACCCGTAAAGCCGAAAGGAGGTTAAATGGGGCCTTATTATTATGACCCTTAGAGACTTTATACATCTCTAAGGCACTTAAATTTACTTGTTCAGATGCGGAGACTATACATCTCCCTTATTAGTTGTATACGATAATTAATTTGTGCCCAGTAGGTTTATTTGTTGCACTTTTTATGTTAGTTTTAGTTATATGTAATTTTAAAGTGGAAAAAAGACTTACTGCTGAGTTTCTTGCGGCGTTTCTTCTCAGCACATGTCACCTTTCGAAGCGCTGGTAGATTCAGACATGTAAAAGAGCCCGTGAGGCCTACTTGCAAAATAAATATTTTCATTTTCATTTTCATTTTCCTTATAACGAGTCCATTCACAATATTTAACAACCCTAGTAACGCTGTATAACATACACCAAAAATAAAAATAAATATTTTCACTGATATGCAAACCCTATTTCAGTAAAATTAAAGAGTAAAATATGCAGAATGTACCTACCTACATTTCTACCTAATTCAACGAACGACAAAAAATTTAAAAGACCTAACCTAACAAATTTTTTGGCTTTGATAATTAATTATATTTTTTACGGGGTATGTAACACGTTGTATATTAATCTTATCAAGTACTTCAACCAAGGAGTTTGTATAATCTAGATACTCATAATGGTAAGTTCCCGATTAATACCCAATAGTTGATTGAAAGGCTATTATTGCGTTAAAATAACGACTGTGTAGAATCACGAATGTAGTAAACTGCAGTTGTGTTGAATTCATATTGTGTGAAATCACGAATAGGAAGAATCCCGATTGTGTTAAAATAACGGCTGTGTAGAATCACGAATGTAGTAAACTGCTGTTGTGTTGAATCCATATTGTGTAAAATCACGAATAGGAAGAATCCCGATTGTGTTAAAATAACGGCTGTGTAGAATCACGAATGTAGTAAACTGCAGTTGTGTTGAATCCATATTGTGTAAAATCACGAATAGGAAGAATCCCGATTGTGTTAAAATAACGGCTGTGTAGAATCACGAATGTAGTAAACCGCAGTTGTGTTGAATCCATATTGTGTAAAATCACGAATAGGAAGAATCCCGATTGTGTTAAAATAACGGCTGTGTAGAATCACGAATGTAGTAAACTGCAGTTGCGTTGAATTCATATTGTGTGAAATCAGGAATAGGAAGAATCCCGATTGTGTTAAAATAACGGCTGTGTGACGAATGCGGTAGGTAAGCTGCAGTTGTGTGGAGTCCATATTGTATGGGAATCACGAATAGGAAGAATCGCGTTTGTGTAATCGATCGCATAATTCAATGAAAACCGTAAAAATATAATATTTTGTCACATTTGCGCGATCAACCCGATCTATGTATAATTCATGTAATAAACATAAGCTTAGTAAAATTGGGTTTTCTTTCAAAAAGTATTTTATCTTTAAAAATTATTTAGAAGATACATATTTTGTATCTATTTCAGAAACCATTTCCAAAGTATCTTGTATCTTGTATCTCAAATACTTATTTTGTATCTATTCCAGATACTTTGTATAGGGTATCTTGTACATCTCTGTCTCTGACTATCTCTTTCGTCGGCACTGGTGTGATTGAGACGCACTTACAGATAAACGGGTTTAATTTATCCCTGTGTCAGGCATGTTAGGGCCGCAGATAGATTCAGACAGGTGAGAGTCCGTGTGGCCTACTTGTAAAATAAATACTGTTTTTAGAGTTCCGCATCTCAAAAGAAAACACACATAATGACCAAATTCACAAAGGCCACTCAAATTGATTCTTAATTAAAGTGACGTTTAAGTGATGTTTATGTATCGAGGTTGACAACTACTTGAAAGAAATTTAACATGATAATCTCTAATCAAATGCTTAAGTGGCGTTTGGCCAATAGGTTACTGTTATTCCCGGAAAATTTCACGGTTCCCGAGGGAACAGCCATAAACAGATTCGACGCGGACGAAGTCGCAGGCAAAAATATAGTAATAAATATAATGACATCGCCGTTGTGAATCGGAAATGCCGTATAGGACAGCGTCTCTTACGTCAGTATGCATGAATTTTGCACGTAACATCTGATATAAGGTACACCATCATTCGGCGGTTACGTCCGTTCCCAATATTCAATCCGTGGATAGATTTGCTTACAGTAGTTAAAAATGTACATATTTTGTACGCGGCAAATATCAAATTTAACCCTTAAAAGGGCAGAGGCGTTTTACCAACCACATACTTGTATTAAGAATTTCAACCTTAGTAACTACATAGTTTGATGCGAATTCGATTGTATTTATTTAAATATTAATGGCTTTTAAATGATTCCCTTGTAAGTGACAAACATGAAACTGTATTTGAATTTTACGTGGCATATTTGTATGTATGGGGCCCACTTAAGGGTTAGAAGAAGAACAAGAAGAAAGACATTTATTCACTTCACAAGACACACAAAAAATAAATTAAAAAAAATCAACAAAATAATAGATAAAGAAAAACGAGGCATACCCGTACGGCCATTAGTCGACATTATGGCCGTCGGAAATACATAAATAATCTCTTGCTTCATTATCATTTAAACTAAACAAATTTATCCTTTATCATTTAAACTAAACAAATTTAAATATTTTGTCCCTTACGAATCTATTAAAACTAATTTTGTCCTTTACTGTCGAAACAAAACATTGTCCCTTACATTTGAGATTTAACCGTCGATATTTCCAAATAGTTAAACACCGTGCGATACGAGATGCAATCGAGCCCGCGGAAGTAGGTAGCCACAGAAAATTGGGCAACGCTATGTAATTCTATGTTGCGATATCTCAGCATATACATACCTACCTACATACACTTCATAAAAAAGATAACGGACAACGTTTCCGCAAACTTAATAGACTTTCACAAGCGTATTCATAAAATTAAACTTTCGCAATCCGTTTTTTTATAATAATGGCGGACAGAAACAAAAACTTACTTTTATTAAATCCTCAATTCACTGCACTTTAAATGTGTCACTGGCACGCACAATTCAAATTTGGAACGCACTGAACTGTCAATGGAAAAGCGCGCGAACGCGGACGAACATGACGACCGACTGTTCGCAGCCCGCCAAAATATGAGGTCAAAATGATTGTTACATAACAATTTATTACAGCGTATTACATAAAAATCGCCGTTGGGCCGTATTATGCAAAGAACGGTCGAATTTCTCACGGATTTCTAGGTTATAACTCAGTGGTTTCGCGCGTTTTTTAGGATTCGAAGATGGCTACTTTCAAACGTCAGTGTTGAATGAAAGTTATGACAATTGTGGACGTGCTTGGTGTTAAGTATAACTAACGGACGAAGATGACCGCTATTGTCTGATCTCTCGTTGCCAATCTCCCCCCTACACCGCTGCAGGGAAAGTGAGGGGGGAGGGGTCAATGCATAGTGGTTCTGGTGGGATGAAGAACGCAAGATTTATGAATATTCAATACTTAATTGTCGCAACAATTTCAAGAGCGGTTTTATTAGGCGCGCATGCATGACCTTTTGTAAATGTACAGTCAGCAATTTTTTTCATCGACAAGTAGTATGTGACAAACTCGTAAACACGTATTATTTTTAGCTTGAAATATACTATATGATTGTTCTTTTTTGAGTAAGTAGGTAATCATTATTAATTTGTTATTAAATTGGCTATTCTTTTCAACAGTTTATTCAACTTTTATAATTAAATCATATTCCATTGTAAGATGGTCAATTTGGGCTGGCTCTAAGGTAGGGCTCTAGGGTAGGGCTTACCTAGCAGGACGAGCAGGGTGACTCGGGGAGCTCGCCTCATCTCAGGAGGCCTTCAATCGGGACACGGCACTCGGACGTGGTGGTTGTCATAGTGATTATATACTCTCTGGTGGTTGTGCTATAGGGATGTTGACAGGGTTTATTCTAATTAGTCCGTCAGTTAGATTATCAAAAAATATTGAGCATGTATTTTTTGCTTTATCAATTCAATCAAAATTGACAAAGATAATGCGCATTAAAGTTCGGGAGTGGGGGCCAATGACGTCACTTAATGTACGTCATTTTATGTTTAATTGACAAAAGAAAAAATATGTGTTCAATATTTTTTAATAATGTAAATTAGTTAGAATAATTAGAATTTTAAGCTATTCTAATCTAAGCTAATTAGAATTTTTTAGGAAACTAGCCTAAATTAGGTGTAGAGTTCAATTCCTTTACTAGCTTTTGTATGATTGCATTACATTATTATTTACTTAACATATTTAAAAGGATTTAATTAATTTTGTTTGGGTTTCGTTTATTTAGAGTTAAGAGGACTTTGAGCCAACGGCAAAAATCACCCTCTTCATACAAAAGGTGATAACGATTTGCACCCTTTAAATGTTATCCGATTTTGTTCAATTTTTGATAGGTTGGCAGTTAGAACAAAATCTAGGTCCATACGTTTTTTGAATTTTGATTAAAGTTCAACAAAGTCAAATAATCACCGAAATTAGTTTTGTATGAGAATACTAAAACAACAATAAAACTGAATTTATTGATTATTGTGAAATAACCAAAACGTATAGAACTAGGTTTTGTTCTGACTGACAACTTATCAAAAATTGGTCAACATCGGTTAACATTTAAGGCCCGGGCACACCAAACGCGGTTGCGGCGCGAACGCGGGCGGCGGCGTCAACGCATTTCGAACGCGGGCCCGCGTTGCTCACGCCCCGCGCCGCTGCCGCTTCGCGCACACCCCGCGCCGCTTTCGCGACGCGTTCGGTGTGTCTCTGGACATGGCGGCTGTATTTAATACAACTTCGCGTGCCTGCGTTAGCGCCGCAAAACCCCCCGCAACCGCGTTTGGTGTGCCCGGGCCTTTACGGGGTGTAAATCGATATCGCCTTTTGTATGAAAAGCCGTAGGTTCACATCACACTCCTCTTAAAGGTAAAACTTATTTTATCTACACCCATATCATAAAACCTCCATAGTGTAATCAAAAACCGTAGGAAATGACCACCATTTTGACAACCAATTAGGTAAAACGAGTGCTGCAATGTTATTCCCGTATCGTTTTTAGTATAGAAATTAGATTAAATTTGGAACAGCTGTCAAAACTCAAGTGGGTCTCTATTCTAGTATCCATAGATATTAAAACAGTTATTGATACGAAACGTCAATTCAGTATGTTTTTTTTTAATATAAACTGCACAACATTTGATCTCGAGTGACATGAGAATAGAGACTTCATTCGTTTGTCTATAATTTAAAAAAAAATGGTCTTGACGGAGAATCGAATTGCCGCCATTATGGTGGTGTTTTGCTGAACGAAAGTAGAATTGTTGTTGAATTGAATAGAAAAAGTTGTTTGTAATTTACATTTTAGTTGAAAATATGAATAGTAGTCTTCTCGGAGTGTGTGTGATGTGAAAATGCGCCGGATATCGGAAATATGCAGCCACGATTGCAACAAATAACTTGTTGCCAGAAAATATTGTTTCTGAACCCATCATGGAGGATTTATAATATGTGTGTAGATAAAGTTATGTATGCAACTCTGCATAATTTGGCCTTAAAACACACGTGCGATCTTATTATGAAACTCGCTAAAGCTCGTTTCATGAAAACCGCACTAGTGTTTTAAGGCCTATCATTATGCAACCGTTGCATAAACTACTATTGTTTATTTACCATAACCAATATAAAACTTATTCTCGACTTTCTGTTATTCCCACATTAAGCTAGGCCTATGGCGAGAATCATACAAACAGAAAGATTGTGTATGCGTGTTTGTGTAGCTTACGTATGATATTACGCGGGTTAAGATTAACAATAGAATAACTAAGATTTAAAATTATTTTAATGTACTGTCATCCTATCTTGACTCTGACGGCGAAAAGGCACATTCATTCGCTAGGTTGAAAATTCACCCCGTAGGTATGCTAATGGCCGAATATAGAAAGATGAAATAGTTAAATGTTCGTCAACTAGTTGTCATCCTAAACAAAAACGTCACTTTAATTAAATATCAATTCAAGTGGCCTTTAAGATTTTGGCCATAAGTAAATAAAACATCATGTTAGTAAAAAATGTATAATTGAATTTTCGTTAAATACATTAGCAAAATGTCATGCTTAAAATCTAAGTCACTTAATCTTACAATTATGTCGCAATAGATAACTTATATATCTCAATATAATTTTACAATATGATGCAGCGGTGTTAATTTATACACCGTCGTATCTCTAAGTGCGTTTTTCTCACACTAGTGTTGATGAAAGAGATAGAGATAAGACGGAGTTAAGTTATCCCGGCTAACCTTGCTAGCCGGCTAAAATTCCGCACACAAAAAATACAGACAACGCGCATTTTATTTATTTATTTACATGAAATCAATTTATTATTTAGTAGTTGTCGGGCATGCTTTTGCAATGATCCGTTTTTCTTTTTTAACGGGTCAAAAACCTTCCCCCGCGTGCACCTCACCAAAGAAACATTTCTATAGTAAATAAAGGGTTTAAATGCATATTTTTTTGTGAAATTTGTTACCTTTTTCCATACTAACTTGAACCCATTTACCCCCTTCCAGTTTTATTTTCAAAAGTTTCTATTGCCTATGTCCTGCCTGAAGTTACACTTAATATATCGAAAACCGCATTGAAATCCGTCCAGTAGTTTAAAAATTCGTGCACATACAATCAGTGATGTGTTGTGTTGCTCGTTCTGAAGCCCCCCATAGCATTTTTACATCATCAATACATATAAAACCCGTACCGTGTACCGTGACTCACTTATAGTCAACGCACAGCCTAATATTCAGCCTATTGGTCAGCGAAGGTACTAGTAATGCTGAGGATAAGTTTACATAGCAGCGAAAAATCAGTCAAAATTCTGTCTCTTGTACAGTGCAATGTACATATATATACGGTGCGGTTATAATGCAACTAAGGTCTGTTCGCCGAGTTGATAAATATTATGATATCGTTTCGAAATAGCGACTGTCGCTTAACTATCGCAAACTGTATGACGGGCGTCGCTTATCGCCGCGCGCACTGAGTTTCGTGGTACGAGGGACGCAGATGTTGTCAGTGCGATGAAAAAAATATATTTGTTTTGTTCATATACACAATCGCCATATTGCAAATTAATGTCTTATATGTGCGCGTCAATGTCACATGAATCTGTACTCGCCGAAAAGAAACGAAAAAGATTTTTTTTATATCTATGACACATGTTTAAAACGCGTTGAGTAGGGATATGACGTGTCTTGTCTTTCTATACTATGTCATTCGCTTCGAGTGTGTCGTTCGGGTGTTCGCGTGTTGCTTTCTGTTTATACAGTTAGGCTATTCAATAATAATATTCATAAATAAATATAATTTTTCCCTTTAATTTTATATTATCATCGGTAAAAATAATTAGCGGCCCGCTATTTGTAACGAATTAAGAAGCCCTGACTTTTTACTTTTTTATCAACTCTCGGCGAACAGACTTTATACTATCTCCTGCAGTTCTTTATCAGATATGCAACCCTTCATGCAAGGCGTCCATGATTTGGTTTATTCCCAGTAGCTCCCACCCATTTTAACCAACGACTGTGAACCAACGGCAAAAATCACCCTTTTCATACAAAAGGCGATAACGATTTCCACCCCTTAAATATTAACCGATTTTTGACCAATTTTTGATAGGTTGTCAGTCAGAACAAAAACTAGGTCTATACGTTTTTTGAATACTGATTAAATATCAAAAAAGTCAAATAATGGCCGAAATTCGTTTTGTATGAAAATACTAAAACTACAATAAAACTGAATTTACTGACTATACCGAAAAAACCAAAACGTATAGACCTATATACGTAATACGTAAAACCTATTAAAAATTGGTCAACATCGGTTAACAATAAAGGGGTGGAAATCGTTATCGCCTATTGTATGAAAAATCGTAGCTTCACACCCGTCTTAGTAAGTGGGTTGCTTCATAAATGGGTGGGAACAAGTGGGATATTTCTCTTCCCCATTGGGGATTAACGTGGGAACAGCCGGTCACAGGCGGTGGTGGTGGTGCATGAGGTGGTCGGGCGGCGGCGCGGGCGCCGGCGGGCGCTCCCGCAGGATGGCCACTAGCTCGCGCAGCAGCTCCACCCCTTGCGCCACGGCCTCCGCCTGCTTCTCTGCCGCTAGGGCAGACCGCATTGCCGCCTAAGGCGAAAAGTAAAATTCAAATAATTTATTGCGAAAGATCTTAAAAACTGTGTATCAACATGATCCCTGACGGGGCACAGCATTAGAATTTGTTAAAATTTAAACGCCATACACTACTCCTCTGCTGCACTGGGATACTCCTCTGCTGCACTGGGAGTGAAGAAATAGCATAGAATGCGTGCAGATGCTTATCATCCTGGCATGTCGTAAAAGTCGACTAAGGGCCCGTCCCTCCCTCTCCAACATCGTGGACTATCTGTATGGGCGATGGGCTGATCACCTGTCACCATACGGTTCATCATACCATCTTAGGACTAATCAATCGAACGTGGCCACAAGTAGTCTTGTGGCTCTGCCCGTCCCATTAGGGATTTCGGGCGTGATATTATGTATGTATGTATACACTACCGCTCAAAAGTATTTGCCCTTTTGACAAAAGAGGGCTTGTAAAAGCACGCCTTTTAGGACGAGTAGCAGTAAAGAAACCACTTCTTCGGCGCCAAAATAACATCAATAGGCTTAAATGGGCTCGAAGACGAAACCTTGACACGCCAACCATGGAAAGATGCACTGTGGAGCGACTTAAGTTCAAAAACAAGGGTATGTGTGCGCAGAAATTCGAAAGAACTAATGTTAGATGCGTGTTTAGTGCCTACGGTGAAACACGGAGGAGGCTCTGTAATGATTTGAGGATGTTTTGGAGGGGGTAAAACTGGAGACCTAGTTAAAATAATAGGGATTTTCTACAAAGAGGGGTATAAAAAATACTACAGGATAATGTAACATTCAGGTCGTCGACTGATCGGTAGAAACTTTATCTTTCAGAGCGATAATCCCAAGCAGGGGGGGGGGAGAGGCAACTCAGCTTATGGCGGAAACTGCCTGGAATTAAGAGCTTATAATACGACCCCAGATTTCAAAACTGTGTAGAGAGTAAGTTGTCGTAAGTAACAGTGGCGATGCTTGAAATATTTCCTGAGGGAAGCCGGAAGAATTGGAACAGTACGTGCGAGTCTGACATTTAGTTAGAGTAACATGGACTTCACTGACAGCTTGCCGTAGCTTTCTAGCTTGGTAAAGCCGTCAGGAATCGGCTTGTAGGTAGGCTGCGCCACTGATAAGTAATAAAATTATAAAAAATCCAAACAAGGTTTGGTGTAATTTTTACATAAGCTCGGGTGGGCAAATACTTTTGAGCGGTAGTGTTAGTTACTAACACTTGTAATAAACACGGCTTTACTCACGATTTATTGTAAGAAATGGTCCAACATGTTTCGGACTCGTATAGAGTTCTTCGTCAGGGGTTGAGTGCGGTTGCGGTCAAAGGTGCTTATTCAAGTGTTAATAATATCCCAAGAAAGATTTAATTCGATATTTTACCAATGTGTTTACTTTAGCAACCCCGGCACTGCTTTGCCCGCTGTATTTCCCATAGAAATGAACCCCATTAGGTTACTTTCCTAACCTTTTTTCATCATTGTTTACCGCAACCAGCTAGACGGATCCATGTCTAACAAAACAAGGTTGTGTTTGACATACAATTGGGTAAAAATTAAAAACCTACCTCGGCTAAGAGCTCCTCAGTGCTGAGCCTACTGCCTTCACCCGGCGTGGTCTGCCCAGCCGATCCTTCTGAGCACATATCGTCCTCTAACGCAGGCTTGCGCTCGTCGTCTGAACTCTGCCTGCGGCCACTGGATGCTGTCAAAGGGTTGTTAATAACATCTGCTCTCTGACTGTAGTGGATGAGTATCCACTACAGTCGATACATCCTTACTAGTCTTATTTGGTAAACACATTTCTAACATCAAAATGTATATTTTTTTGGATGACAGCTATTTTATCATAATAGATCAATCATAGGTAAAGAATTGGCAAATTTACATCTAAAATATGGTGGTCACTCTGGTTGCTTTATTTACAAGGACCCCTCGATTTTTATGTACTTATTACCCCGATACCTGCCCACTCTGCTATGCTCTCCCAATGTGTGAGCTTTAACAAAAACCTGTCACCTGAACCTGCATTCAGATGTACAGATTTGCAAGGCATTTCTTTATTTTTTCTAGAGGAATAAAGCTCTGGAGAGGATTGCCCCATGGAATTGATACCCTGGAGAGTTGCTATGAGGTTGACAGTCACATATATGTACTAAAGCCTCCATAAAATAAAGGATTTAAAAACCGGCCAAGCGCGAGTCGGACTCAAGCACAAAGGGTTTGGTACCACTATCTATAAAAACGGCAAAAAAAAACATGTCTTTTGTATGGGAGCCCCCCTTAAATATTTGATTTAATTTAATTATTTATTTTTAAAGTGAATATATAACTAAATATTCTGTGAATATTTCAAGCGTCTACCTGTTGCTGTTATAAATCTCGAGCAAAAATGACCAAAATAATCACGTTTATTGTATAGGCGCCCCCTTAAATATATATTTTATTCTGTTTTTTAGTATTTGTTGTTACAGCGGCAAAAGAATTACATCATCTGTAAAAATTTCAAATGTCCAACTTAACTATCACGGTTCATGAGATACAGCTTGATGACAGACGGATGGACAGCGGAGTCTTAGTAATAGGGTCCCATTTTACCCTTTGGGTAAAGAACCCTAAAAATGATTAAAAAAATTACGGCATTAATAGCAAGTTACCGTTTTATTTGCGTAGTGGCTTTTTACATAATTTTGGTAAGTTTTTTTGTAATGAGTGTCTCTGATTGGCAGTACTCCATTAAAAATATTATACTCACAAGCCCCACTGCCAATTATCTTCTCCAACCTCTCTTCGACGCTGGACAGGTCTCCTAGTGCCCCACCAGCAGCGGTCTTCTTACGTGCCTTGTATTTGATATCTGCCCAATACTGTTGATAAATGTGATATATGAAAAAACATAACTAACCAAAAAGGTTCATTTAACATTTTGACCGCCACAGTTAGCTGCAGCCATCAGCGGATACAGGGTAAAAAATTCTTCATTACCTTGACTTCAAGTTGAAATTCGTGTTACTTCTCAGACATGCTTGGCGGTCAAAAGGTTAATCTTATACAACCAGATTACCAATATAGAGTTTGGGAGCTATTTAACTATTACTGTTTTGAATTTTTTATATGATTATCATCTCAATGGGCTGTAGTCTCCACACAAGCATGGTGGAGAACTTCGCCCACCATTATTGAATTACTTTGCAGATTGTGCTTGTTTTCCTTCACCACAGTGTTGCCAGTAGACTTTATATAATTATTCATCCATGCTTCGGAAATTATACAAAATTTACTTCCAGGATACAGACAGAGGTAAAAAATCCGAAACATTGATAACAAAGGCAAACAAAAAAAAATCTGTTGCCCTGGATATCTGTGCAGCGCCTCTATTCGGGAACGTCAAGTGAAGTTGTAGCGTTTGTTAGCGAGATTTCTCATCCCACTCTTCCGCACGACGCGTAATGTGTAAGAGCGAGATGGGAGTCCCACTCGCGGCTTGCTGCAGAATCACTTAGACGATCCCGAATAGACGCCCAGATTTCTCTAGTTCCAAGTACACAGTTTACTGATATATTCATGAAAGTACTGAATTGGCTCATGTTTTTTCATGATTTTGGTGTAACAATTTTTGTTAGAGAAAGCAGATTCTGCCTGTTTTTGTATTGATTGACACACGTGCCCGGGTTCGCATTACAAATTTTGCCAAATGTAGTGCTAAAATCTCACTGAGAGTCTATTATTTCTGTTGGTGGTGGTTTAGTATTAGCTTATAGGTAAGTTTTGTTTGTGTAAGTCTTGTGATGTCGAGTATGGAAGAGGATATCCCTCTGGATAGGGGCCGAGATTTTATACCTGCTTCTGGTTGACTTGAGACATCTGGTATAGGTCCTAAGCCTGGCGCAAAGCGTTCATCTGAGAGAGTTAGAGAAAGCACTTTTGATTTAAAGAAAACCAGAGCCAATATTCCCAAATCATTCGATGTTTCATTTACCCTTGGCATCAAATTAGTCAAAATTATTTTAATATCCAGGCCAACAAAACCCCTGTTGACCAGTGTTATTCATCTTGTGACTTATGTGATTTTCTGATCATGGGAGAATTTAGAAAAAATTTTACGTAATTAAGGCGTTGTTAAGAAAAAGTTAAAAATGTTCCTCTGTGTTACGAAAATTAACCATACAATTATACCTTATTAATTGTAGCCATAAGGCTTATAATTGTATTGCTAATTTTCGTAACGCAGAGGAACTTTTTTAACTTTTTCTCAACTACGCCTTAATTACATACAAATTTTTTGATATTCACCCTCATGATGGTTTTTTTGTGTGTGAACCTAGCACATCAATTTCCGGAATCTTAAAAAGTAATTGCAGTTCTAGTAGCATCCCCAATAGTTCTACAGTTCCTGATATATTTTTTCGATAGTTCTGTTCGCTATTCAGGTTTTTTTTTTTAATTTCTAATGAGATGCTAACTACGCATTAAGACTATTAGCATCTCAGCATTTTTTGTTGGTTTGGATCCAGTTATACATAGAGTCCAGGATAAAAAAGAGCATACAGATTGCCATGGAATTATACAATCTGGCAGCCCTGCTTTACCAAAATGCTTCAATTTGTTCATCATAGCAGATAGAATAATGCCGTTTATTTTCAGCACACACTGTTGGCTAGTCAGAGTCTAGCCAATAGTGTGTTGAATTGCTTTTATGAAACCTTGATTGTTTTGTGTAATGGTTCAAAAACTCACCCTGCACCACTTATCTGGTGATTTCCTAGCACCACCACTATCCTGGGCAGCGGCGTTTAGCCTTTCAGCCAACAACCGCCAAAGCTTGCACGAACTGAGTCTCGAATACACAGACTGCTTGCTTGCCGCGAACTCAGGATGCTCTTCCATAAACGACAATAACAGTTCAAGTTGTTCGCTGCTCACCCGACTACGGGTCAGCGCCGCGCTTTGGCTCATCTCTTGCCATATAAAAATGTTTAAATGTATAAACTTAGCATTTTTTGTTCAATATTAGAACTGAAAGCGACTCGAAAACGAGAGCGTCAAGCGACCACTTCTTTTGGTTGGACCATTTTTGACGTTTTGTTCGTTCGTCGTTTCGTTTCGCTTTTTGCTCGGTTTGGTGCTGCCTTGTCAAAAAGTTCATTTTAGGCCGAGGCCGTAGCCGATTTTTTAGATTCAAAGAAATCAATACAATATCACCAACTGAATATATTTAAACTTTCTTCAATGTCACACTTGTCGGATCCAACAGAAAACTTGGAAGCCCTGCACTTGTATGTCCCAAGCCTTACGTTAGACGTTTTCTATCTAATCTGTTTTCTTTCGCCTGTCAAAATCAAAATTGCTGCGGGGGTGGGTGTTTTTATTATTGATCGGATAATCGAAGTAAATAAAGTGAGACATTGGTTTTTCTATTCTCATTTCTATACAACTATTGTTGTCTTAAACAATAGAAAAATTGCTGGTCAGTGTCAATGTCAGCCAAACCGAACCCCTCCCTCCTTTAAACTATACCTATAAAAAAACAGTAAAATCTGAAGAAACTAAATGAAATGTTTAATTTAACTTCCTTGTTTCAGTACATCAAAAACGCAATAATGCTACCGCGGCAATATTACAACGAACAAGACGTTAGAAAGCGGCAAATCGACACATTGAAAATCTTCAATGATAATGTTGTAGAGTTGCAAGAAAACTCTGAATACAAAGTAGATTTCATAATAAACGGCAAAAATTTCAGTTTAAACGTGTTACTAAGCCCTGAATTTCCAAATGAGAAGCCAGTTATTCTCATAAATCCATGTATATCGCATCCATGGGTAGCGGAGAATTCAAATCATATTGTTGGAGCTCCTGGCCTAATACAATTCACTATTCACTCGGATTTAGGGAGGGTGGTGCACGCTATTATAAGGGAGTTTCAGCGGTCTGTCGCAGTGAGCAGTGACGATGATAAGTCAGACCAAGGCAGCCCAACTTCGCATGTGAGCACACAGATGTTAATGTTTCCAGAGCTCAGTGAATTGACCACTGATGAGCTGCATGAGATTCTGCAGAATCCCGATTTACAGGTAAAATTTAGTTTTTAACTGTTATATTTATAATGCCATAAGATATAATTTAACGAAGTATAGCTGAATAATTTAAAAACTATTATAGCTTCTTTTACAAATGGTGTGATACCTCTTTTTAACCTACTTCAAATAAAAGCAGGATGTTCTCAATTCGGTTGTATCTCTTTATTATTTTTTTTAAATTTGTTACTTCTCAACTACATCATTAATTAACTGATTTGTAAAATTTGCAGTCGGTTTTGATTATGTATCCAAATATACTTTATATTGTACCAATGATAAAAAATCCAACCCCTTACCAAAAGGCAGGTATAGGTTAACTATTCTATATTGGGTTGAGTGGGCCTTGTTTTCTGGCTACAGGATAAACTTCTAGAAACCAGCCCCCAACTCCTCGAGCTCGACCTGGAGACGGAGGAACTCATGGTCAGCATTGAGAAGATAGCCCAAGACAATATCGCTAAGCAGCAGAGCCTGGATGACCTGAAGACTGATGTGATTGACAGGATATCAACTATTGTGCAAATGAAAATGAACTATGAGGAACTGCATAGACGGTAAAGTATCTCGTGGGTTCCTTCTTGTGTATAAGGCTCAAATTTGCTTGTGATTTTGTTTAATTACCTACGAATGCCAAAACTATAACTGTAAAACTTATTGATAGGCATCAGAAGCTGTCGGAGAACTATGACCCACACCGGATAAGGGATTGCCTGAAAGGTGCTGCACTGAAGGCGGATGAAGATGCAGAGGCAATTGCTGAACAGTTCTTGTTAGGTGAGTGCTAGCCATATCTGCTATCCCCAATCCCCGATCCATTACCCTAGACTACAGTACATCTAGTGTTGCCAATGTCCAAACGTTACAGCCCCGGTGACCACTTTCCATGTGGGGTGTGTGCGTGTATGCTTGTCCTGTCTAAGGGAAAAACCTACACTTTGCTAGGTTGGGGCTTGGGGGGGGGGGTGTTTGTGTAGTGTTTGTCAGGGAATCCATTGAAACCTACATCATACATTAATATGCAGGTGGACTTAGTTTTACTGTCTTAGGAACAGGTTAATAATTTTGAGCTGTGGTTTACTATATCAGTCGGTCAGTTTCCGCTCTTATATCTGTTAAAATATTGTTTTTTTTTTAATTTCTTTTTTCAGGTAACATGCCAGTGGACACTTTTATAACAAAATTTGCCGAAAAACGTGCGTTGGGCCAAGCACGGCGCGCCAGGGAAGAGAGACTAGCCCACCAACTGGCCCAACTTGACAAGGCCACCACTTAATTCCATTATCGGCCCTGGCCCAACTTTACTTAATTCCATTATTGACCCTAGCCGAACTCAACAGGGTCAACACTTAATTCCACTATCAGCCCTGGCTTAAGTCGACAGGATCACTACTAAGTTCCATTTTTGATCCTGGCCCAAAAAGAGCAGGGCTGACACTTAATAACATTATTGGCTCCGGCCCAACTCGACAGGATCAATACTAAATTCCATTATTGGCCCTGGTCTAAATCAATAGGGCCAGCCTTTGATTTCATTAAACTAGGCTTATACTTACAAGACTACTATTTAACTACATTATTGGCTCTTCGTGGCCCTCCAGCCAAAAATTGAGCGTTCAGTAATGAATCTGGCCAAATATAAAATGACAGTGGGGCCAATTCGAAACAGTACCGCCTAAATTTTCAATTCCGTAAACTTAAAATAAGGAACGTCAAACTTGATTTAAAATAGCACCAAGATTTAAAAATTGAGTTTGACGTTCTTATTTTAAGTTTAGCGACTTTTAATAGTACATTTGGGGCCAATTCGAAAGTGTTTTCACTAAATTTAGAAGTCGCTAAATTTGAAATAAGAAACATTCGACTCGATTTTGAACCTTGGAGCTATACAAAATCGAGTTTGACGTTTCTTATTTTAAATTTATGTAATCTTTAATTTAACGGACATCGTTTCGAATTGGACCCATTGTGCATCTAGGGCTGTAAGAAGGGAATAATCAACGAGAGTCTATTGAAAGCCCGACGCCTAAAGGCAGAGGGCTTTTAATGACTCGTGTTTGTTATCCCCTTACTGCCCGTGATACACAAAATGTTTTTAATCCCATTGTGAGGAAATGAAATAAAAATTAAACCTAAAATAAAAAAATAAAAAATTATTTCCACTGTACACCGTGTATTACCATCAGGTGGGTAGAATAAACTGTATGGTGCGTCGGTTGCGCTGATTTTTGTTTGAATTATCTGTCTAGAACAGACTCATAACTTGTAACTCATAACTCCCTCGTGAGTTATAAACCATGCCAAATCCATAACTCCCGTGGGAGATAAAGTGTGATGAAAATTAACGAACCCCCTTTCGAAGGCCCCACTGTGTTTATTACTGAGTACTCATCGCGGTTTGGAGTTATTATTGTCCCAATATTTCGACGATGTTGCAATCGTCATGACATGTATCATTATCACAGAATGACAGTCGCATAGGCATATCAACCCCGTTCATAAACAACATCAAAATAGTTGTGCTTCCGTGATTTATTGTACCTATTTGTGATATTGTTTTAATTTATTGAATGTGCAATAAAATGTATCAGTATTTCAATGTGTTTTATTTAAAGAGCTGGTGATGGAGCGGTTTGCGCGCGAGTCGAGTCGCGCGTGTCGAATCGCGCGATCGTGAGATAGTTTTGTACATCTGCACGTCTAGCAGGACCTTCCCGCGAGTCGTTTGTCGCTTAGTGCATCCCTTACATACTTGATTAGTTTGTCAGAGACGCATTGAGCGACAAACGACTCGCGGGCGTGTCGTGCTAGCCCCCCTGTTCACATTGCGCGAGAGGCAAATCGCGCGACTGCGACGGAACGTATAAACCTCTAGTAGGTATCTCACGATCGCGTTATTCGATACGCGCGACTCAACTCGCGCGTAAATCGCTTTATCTGGGCCAGTTCAAAGTCAAAATACATTTCAATTTAGACTTTCACAAGCTTTGACGGAGGTCAACGAATCTACCTACAACCATAAATTAAATACAACCAAAGAAAATATGCCTAATCACCATAGCTGGGCACCGTTAACCAAATATACCTTCGTTAATCGCTAATCCGTTACTAAAAAAGTGAACTTCGTTAAACGTTAAAGCGTTACATTTCGGAAGAGGTTAACGTTAATCGTTAACTCGTGATATATGTCATTGCGTTAGTTATTTACTTGTGCTATGGAACTTTAGGGAGAACATGAGACACTAATAAAAATAGGGTATTACATTAGAGTCTAATAATATATATATATAAATGAATCCCTATTTCCCTTGGTCACGGCATCACGCCTGAACGGCTGGACCGATTTCGCTAATTCTTTTTTTGTTCTGTTCGTTATTATCAGGAGAAGGTTCTTATGAAAGAGCAAAATTAAGGAAATTTATGGCGTCTAAGGCGGAACAAAGTTCGCCGGGTCAGCTAGTACATTTATAATTATTTAGAGATCAAATTCAAATCAAAAGCTATCTGGAATACCTAAGCAGCGCGGTGTCCTTTTGGCAAATAATAATAATAATCAGGGGACAATCTTTACGTAAATCGATCTAATCCCAAAGTAAGCTCTAAAGGCTTGTGTTATGGGTACTAGACGACGATATACATACTTATATAGATAAATAAACACTTAAGTACATAGGAAACATCCAAGACTCAGGAACAAACATTCGTGCTCATCACACAAATATTAGCCCTTACCGGGGATCGAACCCGGGACGCTAGCTTCGGAGGCAGGGTCACTACCAACTAGGCTAACCGCGTCGTCAAATAGTAGGAAAGGAACTTAATTAAAGTTTTAAACGGATTTAAGTCTTATTGGAAGTGCGCGGGCGCTCGGATGTGACGAGCGGGCAATGACAGTGGCCTGGCCCCCAATTCTCGATGCATTCGAGATAATGTCGATTGCGATGTTAAACGTCAGATTCATACTGTTGTGTCAAAAGACTGTATGCACTGACGTTTAATCTTGATTGTGAGATTATCTCGAATGCACTGAGAATTGGGGGCCAGGTCCCTCGCCCCGCATCGCCCCGATCACCCAAGTTGCTGCCCCTACACGCAATTTGCAGCAGGGCGGCAGGAGACGATCTAGGGTTGCAAGCAGATTTGAATCCCCTGCCACCCTGCAATGGGGGATTTAGGAAATTGCTTAAACGTCAGTGCATACAGTCGTTTGACACTACTGTATGAATCTGACGTTTAATCACGAAATCGACATTATCTCGAATGTAGCGAGAATCGGGGGCCAGGCCCTCAATTCTCGGTGCATTCGAGATAATCTCACAATCGAGATTAAACGTCAGTGCATACAGTCGTTTGACACAACTGTATGAATCTGACGTTTTATCTCGCAATCGACATTATCTCGAATGCACCGAGAATTGGGGGCCAGCTCTTTCTGGCAACTTCCGGCTGAGCTGACAGATGGCGCTATAGTCGGCAGATTGTTAAGCTGCAGCGGTAATTTTCTTATTTGATTTGAATATTTTATTCATATTTCTATAACGGAACAGTGCATGTCACATTTGTTATTAGGCTATGGAGTATAAACTAAAATCAGGTCAAATTTGATAGCTGAAACTTAAGCCGTGGTGGAAATACAGCTTGAAAATAATTGGTCTAGAACCAGTAAATTTTTAGGGTATCAATAAGTATATGGGGAGCTTCTCAGGCTTAAAACTTTTTGTCATTTTTATTATTTGCTAGTATTCATACCATAACAACACATATTCTGTGTAAATTTAAACTTTTCTACCTCTTACCGTTGCTCGGCTAGAGGCCTCTTGACAGACGGACGGACGGTAATAGGGATTACATACATACATACACATCACGCCCGAAATCCCTAATGGGGTGGGCAGAGCCACAAGACTACTTGTGCCCACGTTCGATTAATTAGTCCTAAGATGGTATGATGAACCGTATGGTGACAGGTGATCAGCCCATCGCCCATACAGATTGTCCACCATGATAGTTAACATGTAACACTATAAATACAAACTTTACTCACGAATTATTGTCAGAAATAGTCCGACATGTTTCGGAACCGTATGGAGTCCTTCAGGGTTTGAGTGCGTTCGCGGTCAAAGCAGCTCAAACCCTGAAAAAACCGGTCAAGTGCGAGCCTGACTCGCGCGCCGAGGGTTCCTCAATACGTATGAAAAAGAAACAATACCTTGTAATTACGGAACCCCAAAAAAGAAAAAAAAAATAGTTTTAACAACGGGGTAACCATTTACAACCTACCTATGAAATAAAACAAAAAATAACTTTCGCAAGCTCCGTTCAATCGTAGAGTGTGATAGGTACGACTTTGCAAAGTTTATTTAATTCCGTTCAACTTTTTTTTTATGTGATGCAATTACAAATTCACGGTTTTCGGACTTTTTCCTTTACTTGTGCTGTAAGACACTGCTTCTTGCCAAATTTCATGATTCTAGGTCAACGGGAAGTACCCTATAGGTTTTGATTCCCTTTGGATTCCCTTGAAAGTATCAAAATATGAGACATAAACGGCCATATCTTTTGATTGCGGTGACTTTTGATTGATTGACTTTTTGGTTGATTTTTTCATAGCTTCAAGAGATTGCAGCCCTGAGTATATGATATTAATTTCAACTTGATACCTCCACGCGTTCCTGAGAAAAAGGTCTTGACAGACAGACAGACAGACGGACAACCGAGTGATCCTATAAGGGTTCCTTTTTCCCTTTTGAGGTACGGAACCCTAAAATGGACTCCATACGGGTCCGAAACATGTCGGACTATTTCTGACAATAATTCGTGAGTAAAGCCGTTTGTATTTATAGTGTTAATAATGTCTCACGAAAGTTTTAATTCGTTAACATGTACCTATGTACAGATGTAGTGCATAATTAGTTTCCATCGTGTTTTATCGGAAAAGTTCGTATTTATCGTGCTCTCTCAATTAGCTTCGGCAGGCCCCCAATTCTCGGCGCATTCGAGATAATCTACCAATCAAGATTAAACGTCAGTGCATACAGTCATTTGACGTTACTGTATGAATCTGACGTTTAATCTTGCAATCGACATTATCTCGAAAACACCGAGAATTGGGGGCCAGTAGCCATCATACCATGCTGTCATTTTTCGTTTTGACATTTGGCAGTAAATAATAAAGTTTCATATTAATGAATATAAACATGTCACTCATTTAATACAATAATTAATTGACACTTCGGGTCCCGTCGTCTTCCGATTGAGATCCGAGTTTTACCGATGGAAACATATTATTCACTATATCTGTACCTAGTTTTAATCAAGTGATTCATTTTAATTCTGCGGTCCTAACATGCCAGACACGGGGATAAGTTAAACCCGTTTATCTCTATGACTATCTCTTTCGTCGGCACGAGTGTGAGAGACGCACTTAGCGATAAGACGGTTTAACTTATCCTTGTGTCTTGCATGTTAGGGCCGCTGAAGGTTTCTGGGGTAAGCCATTTTTTGACGAAATTGAATTAATTATTGATACGGAATCGTTTTTTTTTTTAATTTTAAAATAAACAGTTTGGAGTTATCGGCCTATTCTAGCAACGTTCGAAAATATTTACCTACTTTTTAGCATCTTCTAGGCGTACATCTAGCTACTTTTTAATTTGAGAGTTGGCAACACTGGTCTGGCCGTCACGTGTTATCGATTTGCGCAGCGACTCAAATCCATTCTTCTACGTCGATTCAATATAAAGGCACATGATGAAAATAACTGTTTGAGTTTGTCCATTAATTTGTATATTCCAATTTTCGCAGAACAATGACGATCGAGCTCCACGATCCGAGCGATGACGAGATCATAAAGATGGACCTTTTGGTTGAGGAGTTCAAGTTGCATTTGGCGGACTTGAAAGAGTTTTTAGATAGAAACAACCTCACGGACGAGGAAGAAGACGAGATAGACGAGATCGAGGAGACGATGGAAAAAACCCTCGAGGAGTTGTTTGAAATAATGAAACAATTGAAGAAGCCACCGGCAAATGCTGAAGCGGTTCTTGTATGGGCAGAGAAATTTTACGCTTAATTCTTCATCCACAGTTACCAAAGAAATAAATATGTTATTTGGCACGACTGAATTAATTACCTAATTTTTCTGAATTCCATTTGTGCTTATAAATTCTATTTATTGTTGAATAAAACTGAATAAGTGAAACTAGTAGGTATATCAGGTATTTCGAAAGACATGTTATCTTTAAGAATAATATTCGATAGTTAAAACTATTTTTGTCAATGTACCGACCGATAACCGATATTGAATTTCCTTAAGGAAGTGTGAACCTAGGACGTTTCATACAAAAGGCGATAACGCTTTCCACCACTTAAGGCTAAGTTCAGATGAACGCGCGTCGACGCGCGGTTGGCTCAGCGCGCGGTTTAAGATTGTAACAAATCAATATTGTTGTGTACATGACCGCGCGTCACCGGGCACGCGCGTTGACGCGCGGTCATGTACACAACAACATTGATTTGTTTCAATCTTAAACCGCGCGCTGAGCCAACCGCGCGTCGACGCGCGTTCATCTAAACTTAGCCTTTATGTTAACCGATTTTGACCAATTTTTGATAGGTTGTCAGTCAGATCAAAATCGAGGTCTATACGTTTTCTTTATTTCGCTATGGTCAATAAATTCAGTTTTATTGCTTTTTTATGTCAATTGACTGACAAATAGGCGGATGGCCGATCTGATGGAAAGTGGTCACCGCCGCCCATGGAGATCTGCAACACCAGAGGTGCTGCTAATTTGTTGCCAGTCTAGGGAGGTTGGGGAATGGGGGTGGGATGGGGATGAGGGAATAGGCTTCCAGATCTCGTCACTTACCGTACGAAACGCAATAGCAAGCTATTACTTTACGCCGATATTCTGTGAGAGTGTGGTACTTACTACCCCGGTCGAGCCGGCCCATTCGAACAGTAACCATACTAGTGAGGATTACTGTTTGGCTCTACCACTACATTGCTGTTTCACTATTCTCATACAAAACTAATTTCGGCGATTATTTGACTTTGTTGATCTTTAATAAATATTCAAAACACGTACCTATAGCCCTAGATTTTGTTCTGACTGACAACCTATCAAAAATTGGTCAAAATCGGTTAACATTTGAGTGTGGAAATCGTTATCGCCTTTTGTATGAAAAGGGTGATTTTTGCCGTGGGTTCACAGTCCTCTTAAGAGTAGATTTAAAAGTTGTAAATAAATGGTCAAACTATTGCTCTTTTCTTTGTGATGCCTTTTTCAGAATATCAAACGGATAAAGAACTTTATTGAACTTGTGAAAGGCGAGCTTCAAACAAAACCCATTGAACTCGTCTCCCAATATCAGACGCTATCAGAAGGTCGCTGAACGCTTGTAATGCTGACATTGTTTGATATTTGTTCCAGGGAAAAGTTTACTATATTTCATTTATTGTAGTTTTTACCCGACTGCGCGACGCAAAAGAGAGTAATGAATTTAGTTATTAGCTTATGTATGTATCTTTGTTATTTTGTGGCGCTCTAGAGACCAAACGCGTGACCCGATTTTGATGATATTTACGTCAATTGATTTGTCTTAATCTTGCGAGTGTCACTAAAGACATGACAGTGATCAAAATTCAATATGGCGACATTCAGACGCCATACAGTGATAAAGTAAAAAAAATTAAAGTGGACGAACTATATTAAGTGTGGGGTATCATTGAATAGGTATTTCAGAATCAGAGATGGAAATCATTTATTGCGTAATTGTGGATTTACAAAACTTGTACAGAAAAGTCAAGGCGCAAATTAACCGTTTTCCGGTATTCAATATAAAAAAACTTATTCTAACAAAATTACAATTACACTTATTATATTTGAAAGAAAGATAAGAAAATGAATAAATAATTAACATGTAAAACGAAGAGAATATGATTGCAAATCAGATTATATACTTAGATCATAACGTTAATTATAGGACAATTACGATTACAATTACTCATCATTCATCAATATTACAATTAAAAGTCCCTTACACTCTTTCGCATTCCATGAAAAAAATCATTCAGAGAATAAAAACACTCGTCAAATAAAAAACTATTCAGCTTAAAGAAAAAAAAAATCTGGGGATTTCTGTCCATGGAATAGGAAGCGAGTTGTATAACTTTACCCTTTTGATTTGGCCTTAAAACATACGTGCGATCTTATTATGAAACTCGCCTATCGGCTCGTTTCATAAAAACCGCACTAGTGTTTTAAGGCCTATCATTATGCAACCGTTGCATAAACTACTATTAGTTTTTGAGGGCAAATGTAAATTTATTAACTTTTGTCGTAACGTTCTGTATTTGTTGTTTCCAATTTAGATACTCGTGGACGGCAAAACCCAGATTTGAAAATCATATTTAGGTTTCTCTTATCATTTTCCATTTCGAATGACCATTTAGGATCTATAACGATTTAAATTTGGTTAGCAACCATACTCACTTATATTTTCAATACTTATAATAAAGCTGTGATAGTGCTTATATAATCGCATAAAAGGTCATATTAACGCGAAAAATAAAGCATAGACTTAAACTAAAGAGAGAAAAAAAAAATTAATAGATACAAAAAACCCGACTGCATATGTAATCTTAAAAAGAAATAAACAACACATTGATTCTGCCAGGCTCGTGGGCCGATATGGAAATAGCAGTCGGTGACTCTCCATAAAATCCTATAATACCTATTTGAAGTCACCGACTGCTATTTCCATATTCGGCCCCACGAGCCTGGCAGAATCAATGTCTTGATATTTCTTTTTGAGGTTATGCAGTCAGGTTTTTTGTTTCGTTTAATTTATAATTTTAATTATGTAAGTACCTATATCATATTCATAAAAAGGAATTAACCTGAGTGTTGTGCCCGATCATAATATATGTGCCGATTGGGGTAAGAGTGCTAGAATTTGAATGCGTACGTTTACCGCGCACGCGTAATTTTACCCTAAGGCGTGCGTAATTTTACCCACATAAAGGCGCGGTCCCAGGGGACATGACCCCCACCAAAATCGTACACGTCAAATTGAAAAATCTAAAAGTCTACAAACTAAAAAAAGTCAAGTCTAAAACTAAAGTCTAATTTACTCGATACGATTATTTCGATTAACTAGTCCTAAGATGGTATGATGAACCGTATGGTGACAGGTGATCAGCCCATCGCCCATACAGATAGTCCACCATGTTGGAGAGGACCCGTCCGTTAGTGGACTTTTACGACATGCCAGGATGATAAGCATCTGCACGCATTCTATGCTATTTCTTCACTCCCAGTGCAGCAGAGGAGGAGGAATGATGAGTCCTTGATATTCACAATAATAACCAAGGGTGTAGCAAGGTACGAGCAGGGGGGGGGGGGGGGGGCAGCTGCCTCCCCTAGAAGATGCAGTTAGTGACTGATTTATGTGTGGTTTATTTTTTATTTTTAACGTAACTTGCCCTCCGGAACCATCGGTCTACTTTCCCGATCGGTCCACTTTTGCAAACCGTCTACTTTCCCATTTGGTCAACTTGTACAAACCGTCTACTTTCCCGATCGGTCAACTTGTACAAACCGTCTACATTCCCGATCGGTCAACTTGTACAAACCGTCTACTTTCCCGATCGGTCAACTTGTCCAAACCGTCTACTTTCCCGATCGGTCCACGGGAGTAAACGAGCGAAACTTTTACATGAGGCGTTGATCCTCCCTAGAAATTTTAACACGCAAATCTTTATTTGCGTTTTTCTCAAAAGTACGTTTCATGTGGTTAAGCGGTTTTGGCTCCCAAGGAACGATATAGAACCACAGAACACAAAACACAGAACAGAACCTTAAACCACAGAACTAAAGGGTATTTTTTAATGCAATGCTCAGTATATGAAAATTAGTAGTATTTGGTTATCATAATTTCAATTCAAATAGGCAAGGATAGTATGAAAATCTACACTATCGTTTAACCTTAAACTCCTTTGCTTCTGGTATATTAATTATTCAAATAATTACATTCAATACTCTTTCGAAGACGTTTAAAGATATTTTGCAGCCGAGTTCCAGTCAGAATACTGTCCATCTGTCCCGGCCCTTACCCTTACTGCCTTCTATACCTACGAGTACAACCCTGTTGTTCTTACACTTGGGAGAAATTTTGTATGCCAGTTCATACATGACGTTAAAATGACAGGGTACTAATGTATACTGCAGTTTGTACTAGACCTATTATAATCCTTTTTAACTTGGGCCCAAATGTAAGGACAGAGGGATGAGAAGTGACAGTTAGGGAAAGTGGACCGTTTGGGAAGTCGACAGATCAGGCAAATGACCTGATCAGGAAGTAGACAGATAAGGAAAAGCAAGTTGACCAAATGGGAAAGTAGACGGTTCGCAAAAGTGGACCGATCGGGAAAGTAGACCGATGGTTCCGGAGGGTAACTTGTCCCATTGCTCGTGCAGCATGTAGCTTTGGTATATTCTTGGTTTTTCTTCGCCTGACCCCCCCTTAACAGTATCCTGGCAAAGCCCTTGATAATAACTTTTTCATCACACTTGCTCGGAAAGGCTGTTATTATACGCAGGCGTACAGAGCAGCTGTAGCCTACTTACTCCCAAGGGCAGTGCTTTTGTATGGGTTATAACTCCCGCTGACGGCGGGGCGAGCCGCAGCCGGCGGAGCTGCCCCGCGCTGATCGCAACGTACGCTCAGTTTATGAACACCCACCTGATGGTAATTCACGATGTAAAATGGGAATAAAATTAATATATATACTTTTTTTTGTCTAATTTTTATTTCATTTCCTCGCAAATGTGATGTAAAACATTGTGTGTATCACGGGCAGTAAGGGGATAACAAACTCGAGTCATAAAAGCCCTCGCCTATTGGCGTCGGGCTTCTAACAGACTCTCGTTAGTTATCCCCTTCTTACGGCCCTAGATGCACAATGTACTATTTGTTACATAAGGAACACCGCACTTATTTCCTAGTTGTATAGGTAACTGTCACAGCTTCTAGTACCTAGTTAGAAATAATTGACAACATGAACTAGGGGAGGCTTTATAAATTCTTGAGCAAAGCGAATGTCGAAATTATCTCTTATGGAATGGTCTACATCTAAATCGATCCATAACGATCTAAATTTAAAATTCGCAACACGAAAAAGAAAAAGAAGTCAGGATCGAAATAGTATTTAAAGAGTCGACGGTAACGCCTCGTTGCATAATATAACATTGAGTATAACCTCTAATGATAATTGTATGTAAATAAATAAATAAAAAACAAATAAACATTCGGCTTGACTCGGCTTCAGTGCGAATGAGACACGATGTTATTCGAAGTGTATGAATTTAAGAACTGTGTTTTTAGGGTTCCGTACCTCAAAAGGAAAAAACGGAACTCTTATAGGATTACTCGTGTGTCTGTCTGTCCGTCCGTTCGTCTGCCATAACCAATTTCCTCCGTAACTACTAGACCAATTTAGTTGAAGTTTGGTACACATAAGTAAGTCGGTCACTGCAACACGGACGCGTAACGTAAATAAATTAATTTTAAACATGGGGTGGCCCCCTACTATCCAGGGAATAAATTAGTATTTTTTTTATATTTCGCAAACCTTGACGTGTGACATATCAAATGAAAGGGCACGTTGTGAGGGTCTTAAATATTTTGTTTTATAATTTTAAAATGAATAAATAGTTTTGAATTTATTTAGGAAATTTAGCATACCCGCCCCTTACCTATCTCAGAAATGAATGGGACTAAAATATCGAAAAAAAAATACAGGAAATAGTTTTTTCCCTACAGATTAAAGCAAAACCTATAAGAAGTCTATGGTATTTTAAGAAACAGGAAATTTCACATAATCATGGAACCCTCTCCACGCAAGTTTAACTGTCCGGCTTTTCTTTTTCGGGTGTAGCTTTTTTTGACTGAATTCGGATTTGGATGCCGCAAATGGTCATATGATCGAAATGTTATTATGACTCCTGCGATCACAGAAACAGGCTATTGCAAAATATAAAATAAAAAGCTTAGATACTCAAGTGTCCCCAATCCCCCCTGCATGCGAGCGAAAAACATAACTTGCTATCGCAGCTCGGGTAAAACCATCTGTCACTATATATATAAGTTGATTGAATGGCACGCAAGCAAAACAGTATTTATCAATAAGCCAACAGGCTCGCAGCACAATCTAAATAATTCAACATTATTTCAAACTAGGCAGATAAAATATGTTGACATACTATTATTTTATAATCGCCTTGTGTGTTAGTGCTAACAGTTACAAGTTAGAAAAAGTGGTTGCGTTTAGCCGACATGGTATTCGAACTCCTTTGACAGCAAACCTCGGTCCGTACACACAAAAACACTGGCCGGTTTGGAATGCTGAGACTGGATTTTTGACCCAAAAAGGTGGTCTCCTCGAACGCTTCATGGGGAAGTATTTTTCTGATTGGTTAATTAAAGAAAAATTATTGAACGATAATTGTCCAACTGACGAAGTATTCGTGTACGCAAATACGCGGCAAAGAACGAAAGAAACCGCAAAATCGTTCATAGATGGCGCTTTCGGTGACTGCTTACAAGTTTACTATAAAAATATATCAACGATGGATCCAGTGTTCAACCCAATTATAAGGAACAACTCTCAAGAGTTCAAACAATTAGTATTAATTGAAATGCAGAAGAAATTAAACGGGATCGAGCTGAAGGGACCGTTTTTGGAGTTAGAAAATATTTTGGATTATAAAAATTCTCCGAATTGTAAAAATGAGAAATTATGCGATTTGTCTGAAGCGAAAAATAAAATCGAATTTCAAATAAACAAGGAGCCCGATGTGTCAGGGCCTCTGATGATTGCGAATGAGGTTATTGATGCGTTTTTGATGGCTTTTTACGATGGAATGACTCCTGATGACGTAGCGTGGGGGAAAATCACTACAAACGAACAATGGCTAAATTTGATGTCAATAGTTAAACTGTACCACGAGTTGCGTTTCAAAACGCGTACACTTAGCAAAGATGTAGCGCAGCCTTTACTAAAATACATGACTGATTTATTTTTACATGGAGACAAGAAGGTTTATCTACTCGTTGGTCATGATTCTAACATAAATTCTTTAACATCAGCTTTGGGCTTTAAAGATTATAATCTCCATGATCAACATGAACTGACGCCTATAGGCGGGAAAGTGGTTTTTCAAAAGTGGTACGATGAAGTGAAGAGTCGCCATTTGCTACGAGTGAATTATGTGTATCCGTCCACCAAACAAATAAGAGATGGCGCTGTTTTGACTTTAGAAAGTCCACCACAGTGGGCGCTGCTCGAGTTGGAAAAATGTCTTATTGATGAAAACGGATTCTGTCCTTGGGATGACTTTGTAAAAGTATTAAATGATTGCTAAATTTATAATTTATATGCATTTTGAACTCTCCGTTTACTATATTTCTTCTCGGATGTCTCGGGTGGGATCATTTTAATACAGTTTTTTTTTAATATTAGAAGGATTCTACATAATTTTGTACAAAAACTTGACGTCATTCAGTTATTGTGTAAACAGTTGGTTAGGTTTCGTACTTTATTGTCTGTCTTTGTTCTGGAATGCGACCGATATTAACTTTTTTTAAACTGCGTTTAAATAGACCACTGACTCTCTTGGTAGTGTTCTGTAATTCTGTACAGAAACCCGACATTTTTCATTTATTGTGTAAGCAATTGCCAAGTTTTGTAATCTTTAATTGTATACAAGGCGTTATGGTACCTATCAAATTCAGTGTAAATATGTTGCAACAGGCCCGCTGCGCCGCCAGAACAGTTTTTTGTTTCATATCATAACATTGTATAATAAACTAGTGGCTCCGTGACCTGTTGACCTCACGACAAATTTAACTTTGCCGTTGGAAAACTGTTATCCCCATACATCGACATAGGTCGCTCTCAGTTTACCAACACCGCAAATAAGTTTGTAATCTCAAAAACCCCCATATCACCGCCATTTTGAATAATTTCGAAAAACTGAATCGACAAAAGAAATATATATAAGTATTGAACCTGCTCACAAAATTTCACGGGAATCGGTTGAGAAATGCGACCTGTAGAGGAGAACAGCAGGAAATCCGGACAGACATACGAAAGCATTTTTACCCAAGCTGAAACGGTGACGCTGCGCTCGCTTCGCTCGGTCGGTCAATAATGCCACGAGCGCGCGGGTCAATTTATAATTGTCGGGCGAGAACAGAGACAAATAGAGCGGCGAAATTTGTTAAAATAATAGCTTAGCAGAAGACTGAGATGATATTGACGGTCAATATCGACTACTGACGATCAATATAATTGTGCAACCAGTGGCATTGCACAGTTATATTGTAGGTCAGTGGCTAGCCTTAGGCTATGAACTGGTCTACAATGAGTATCTGACTCTAGTAAAAAGAGAACCTGCAATCTCCAGTAACAGAGTCTAGTCTAAGGCTTGGTACTGACCTACAATATAACTGTGCAATATCACCAGTTGCAAAACCATATAGATCGTCTGTAGTCGATATTGACAGTCAATATCATCTACTATATTATATTACTCTTTTAACTCAACTAGCTCGAACTTCGAAACCCAACAACATCACAGGGTAACACTAGCTCTTCACCTCACCACATCGCCCCGTCGTCGCCCCTCAAACCATACCACACGTGGGCGATCCCACTATTTCAATCGGTATCGCCATAATACCGGGTAGATTCTCTCCGACACACGCTGACTGTGTTTCTTGCGGCACTTCTTCTCAGTCAGTGATATCGTAAATTTCCGAAGCGCTAGTAGCACTAAAATCTGTGAAAAGGTTACATTATAGCATGTTCTATGGGTAAAAAGTGTTATTTAAGGATGTGTACCACGTCAAATCCGCAGTACATCAATTTTATTTTTCAAGTTTTGTTTCATTTGCACCAAATAACAGAAATAAGTAATTTTGTACGAATAATGATTTACAATTTACAAATTGTGTGATCATTAATAATTATTTATTATGTAATCAAAACCTGATTTGACTAGGGTCAAGGCGGCAACAGTGGGTCACTTTTTTTCGAGTGATGCTCACTTGATTTGGGCGAGTGTTGGAAAGATGTAGAAGGGTTAGTATTATAGTGTAACTAATGTATATTGATTATTTTAATCGATTTAGTTCAACAAGGTAATATTTTGGAAAATAAACAGTATTTAAAAAAAAAACTTATTTGAGTCACTGTGTACTGGGGGTGGGATACAGTGGATCTGCCCTCTGTTCACAGTGAATCATCTTTAATTTAACTCAAATAATAATGCAATTTTCGGCTTTTCGCATTGAACAAATTACTTAATAATCAGGTAACTTAAATTTGACTACTTATTTCTCAGTCTTAAACTTTAGACGCTTTTCACACGCTCATAACATTTTTTATTTTATTTTAAGCGTTTTTTTGTCCTTATCTGTCTGTTTCCGTATTTAACGGGGCCTTGCTGAACGAGGGCCATCCTAAATGAGAAAATTAACAAAAAATATTACAATTTGTTACATTTTCTAAATTAATATGCTTGGCTCATGAACCACTGTGTACTCATGTGATTTGAGCCACTGTGTACTAAACCGCCATTTTGGATTTAACTTATACCACGCGTGATACTTTTGCTTAAATCGAAGTGCAGTATACGTCAAAATGACCTCAATTAAGTTTATTTCTCAGCAAAATTATTAATCCATTGGTAAAACAAAATGTTCGTGAAAAAATAGAAAGTACACCTTACCTTAAAATTCGCATTTTCTTTCGTCAGAACAAAAAAACATTAATTACGCGGGTTCGTTACATAGCTGACGCAAGCGAACTGGTTGTAACCTGTTTCTATCGGGAGACCTTCCGAAGAGTCAGAAAGAAAGAAAGCTATCTATGATATTTCTGACACAACGGCCAGTGCACCACTGTTGTCGCTATAGCCACTGTTGCCGCCTTCACCCTACTCGAGTCATAACCAATGAATATGCAGTATTTGAAACGGTCCGGACACATGGAAATTCAATCAAGAATATTTCCGTGGGAACAGCAGCGGTAACGACATTTTTTTTTGTCATCAAAAAATCGAGGAGAGTACAAAGTTATAGAAAATACATTTTCTGATTATAAAAGTACTATGGGACAGAAACATCTTTCGCTTTTTCTTGTAATTTAATCAACTTCCGGTACAAATAACAAGGGCACAGCACATAACAAATGTAATCTTAAATGCCATTTATCTCGTTTAAAAGAACGGTAAAGTGGTTTTATTTTTTATTACACTTATGCGAAACGACTAATAGTACCATACTATTCAATTTCAGCGAAAAATATACAAATCGATTTATTGGGTACACATCCTTAACTCCTGATTTTGCGTTCATAATCTTCTGACTTTTTCATCGTGGACCTGGCAACACTGCCGTTAGGTCAGTGACAGTCACACGGACAGAGTCGAAGTGAAGGTGAGATTGACATATAGTAGTGCAATTTTGTTTTTGTTTAATAGTGTTTTGTTAATAAGTAGCAGACTGTGAAAATGGTGACTTAATTAATATAGCACAAGCAAGTGTAACAATGGTAGCAAATTTGTATAATAATTTTAGAAATAATGCTGTAAATACCGTGTTAAATTAAGTTTTTGTAGGTTAGGTGGTTATTGACAATCTTTTTGAAAAGGTCATTCAAAGGCGTATATTTTTATTCCCCTTCTCCAATGCATAATAAGATAACAACTTTCACAAACAAAGATCCATTACGTAGCGTTGCTTTATTTGTGTCACATTTACAAATTAAGCATCAAAGATGTGTACTAAGTTGTTTTTTTTAGTATTTGGTTTTTTAATAACAAACGCAGTGCAAGATCATTTTAAATTGCAAAGAGTTATTGTCCTAAGTAGACACAACGTCCGTTCGCCGTTAGCCAACAACTTGGCTGAAATATCTCCCAAACCCTGGCCAAAATGGAGTGAAAAAAGTGGATACTTGACTCCTAAAGGCGCCTACTTGGAAGGTCTGATGGGAGTTTTTTTTTCTAAGTGGCTTATAAATGAAGGGCTCTTACCACAAAACTGTCCGGATAAAAATGATGTTTTTGTCTATGCTAATGTCAAACAAAGAACTAAAGCTTCTGCTCATGCTTTTGTAAACAAGGCTTTCCCTGGATGTAACATTACCGTGCATGTTAATGAAAAAACTGATCCAATCTTTAATCCCGTTATTCACAATAACACCGATGTTTTTAAACAATTAGCCTTAAAACAAATGCAAACTATTCTACAATCTTTAAGTCTAAACATTTCTTATGAGCTGATAGAAAACATACTGGATTATAAAGATTCTTATTTATGTAAAAATGACCACAAATGTAATTTAGAAACTGATAGAAATATAATAAATGGCTTTGTCATTGGTCAAAAACCGTATGTATCAGGGCCTTTAAAAATAAGCAAAGGTGCAGTAGATGCATTTATAATGCAGTATTATGATGGTTTATCATTGCCGAATGTTGCATGGGGAAATCTTGACAACCATACGCAATGGAAAACAGTCATGAAACTCAGCAAAGGCTATCATGATGTGATTTTTAATACTACAATCCTAGCCAAAGACATAGCGTCTCCATTGATACATTACATGAAAAACATATTTGTCAATGAAGACACAAAATTTTCTCTCTTGATGGGACATGACGCTAACATCTTTACTATATTAAGTGGCATGCATTTTAAACCTTACGTCCTACCAAAACAGTTGGAAAAATCCCCTATTGGTGGTAAAATTGTGTTTCAAAAATGGTTTAACACCGCAACGGAGAGGTACTATTTACGGATTCATTTTATATATGCGTCTACAAGGCAGTTGAGGGATGGCTCGAAGTTGGACTTAGTGAAACCACCAATGTTTAAAGTTTTAGAATTGGAGAATTGTCCAATTGATACAGAAGGTTTGTGCCTTTGGGATGATTTTTTGAAGATTCTTGATGATTATTGATTTCAAGTTTAAAATATTTAACTGTAAGAAATTATGCATTGAAAAGTACATTAAGATGCATCTTACAAAGCTACACCGGCAACCACGCATTTTTCACGATTTTCCCGATTATTTGAGTGAAATTGAGTGGAAATCAAAAACAGCCTGTAACCACTCTCCATTGTTGTTAGATTTACATGTGTGTAATGCAATATTTTGTAATTTATTTATTTGCAAATTTTACACGGAATTACAGTATAAACCAATACCGCGAGAAACTTAACTAATTAAAACAAAATTTAGATTAATAACAATTAATAACAAAATTCATTAGGTAATACCAGAAAGCCTATCCACCATCTCGCAAAATCTTTAGTGGCTCGTAAACGGGCTAGTTTTTCGACAATTTATTGCTGAAATTCAGGCTATCCCAAAAAAGATTACATATTGCATCACTAATAGGGACAAAAAATGTTGAATGTAAACTTTTTGACGACAGCTCGAATTACAGCAATAAATTGCCGAAAAACGAACCCGTTTGAGGGCCAGGCCCCCTATTCTCGGTGCATTCGAGATAATGTCGATTGCGAGATTAAACGTCAGATTCATACAGTTGTGTCAAACGACTGTATGCACTGACGTTTAATCTCGATTGTGAGATTATTACGAATGCACCGAGAATTGGGGTCCTGCCCCACGAGTTCCGGGCAATCAGACTCACCGCGCAATATGGCAGGCTGTGAGTAACAGATTGTTGTTACGCCTTACCTGCAGCGAATTAAATCCAAGGGAGCCAAGTAAAAACTCAAATTCACTTAATCGAAAAAAACGCGAGAAATGCGATGTTGCCAGCTCATATTTCTAACATACCTCTTAAGTGTTTCTCGTCTTTTCAGTCAGGCCACTGAAAACTATAAAATAGGCCAAAAGGGGATACCAAATGTGCTATCACAATTAAAACTGTGTATGCCTTTTGTATCTATGTGTTATTATTTTTAAGTAGGTATAAAACTCACTCAACTTATACTCAAAATTAAAATTATTATAGAATATAAAAAAAATGTAAACGATAATACTAGTTGTAAATATAGATAAAGATTTTGTGAAGCTACTTTTGAAATATTATAATGATTTAAAATAAAATGTTTAATTTTTTGTCAAAGATTTCCCCTTTGGATTCGGAGAAGGTGGCAAGTATGATAAAACTCGTGGAAATATTTAAAACCTTGTCATTGAGTGAAATGTCTATGACAGCATTAGCAGAATGCATGCTGAACTGCGCCTCTATTCGGGAATGCTAAGTGATTCTGTAGCGATTCGTAAGCGAGATTTGTCATCCCACTCTTCCGCACGACGCGTAATGCGTAAGAGCGAGATGAGAAATCTCACTCGCGAATCACTACAGAATCACTTAGCGTTTCCGAATAGAGGCGCTGGAATCATCTGCGAAACGTTTCGATCGGTGGCGTGCCCGAAATATTTTGTCGCGTGCCATTGGTTCGGCATCCCTGAGCTAGGCTATCCCTTTCTTTCATGCACGGGACTAATATAATCCATTACCTACTATCCAAAACGCATCCCCGTTTGGGAACTAGGGTATGGCTGGCGAATAGCGATGCAGGGTCCTTAACCTTTTGAACGCCATGGCTGAGTGTGACAAAGCGTGCCTTGGAAGCCGAGTGACGGCTGTAGCCGACAATATGTATGGAAAAAGGTCTGCCGTGGCGTCAGGGGCACGGAAATCTGCTGTCGGCTACAACCAACTGTGGCGTTCTAAAGGTTAAACTCCAGCTTGCTACTCACACACCTGTGGCAGGGGCGATTTAGGAGGTTCCTCTACAAGTCCCTCGCCCCGCATCGCCCCGATCACCCAATTTGCCGCCCCTACACGCAAGTTGCAGCAGGGCGGCAGGAGACGATGTAGGGTTGCAAGCAGATTTGAATCCCCTGCCACCCTGCAAAGGGGGATTTAGGAAATTGCTTCTGCGGACGTACCTACACACACCACACAATCATGCTGATTATGACTTACCATACAAATGCGCAAGTAGTTTCATACGAAACATACGTTGGTCTTGGATCTCAAGATTCTTTTTCTGTAGGCCATAAAACGTTGCATACTTTCAGCGCTTTTGACGTTATTTTAATATACAGCCTCTTATTTATATGAGATATTTTCCTTTAGGCGACTAATGTCGGTATGGAAAAATAACGAGGTATAAAAATGTCTAATGACAATATATAAAAATGACGATATGTAAAAAAGCTGAACATTAAAAAGGTCGGTTAGGAAAAATGACGAAATGAAAAAGACCTAATATAAAAATGACTTAGTATAGGTGGAACAGGGGCTAGGTAGGTTTAGGTTATGTTAGTCTTGCAGCAGGCCCGGAGGGACAAACCATCCAGAAGCAGGAGCTCCGCATGAGCGGAGCTCCGTCGACACTGTCTAATTGATTTGAAATAAGAGTGTCGACGGAGCTCCGCTCACGCGTAGCTCCTATTTTTGGGTGGAAGCAAAACTAACATAACCTAAACCTACCTGTCGTCATTTTTATATTAGGCCCCCAATTCTCGATGCTTTCGAGATACCTACTGTCGATTGCGAGATTAAACGTCAGATTCATATAGTTGTGTCAAATGACTGTATGCACTGACGTTTACCTAATCTCGATTGTGAGATTATCTCCAATGCACCGAGCTCTTTTTTACATCTCGACATTTTTATAAGTACTCCGTCAATTTTCATTTTAGACGACGCGGTTAGCCTTGTTGGTAGTGACACTGCCTCCGAAGCTAGCGTCCCGGGTTCGATCCCCGGTAAGAGCAAATATTTGTGTGATGAGCACGAATTTTTGCTCCCGAGTCTTGGATGTTTCCTATGTATGTATTTAAGTATTTATTTATCTAGGTATATAAGTATGAATGGATATCGTCGTCTAGTACCTACTCATAACACAAGCCTTTAGAGCTTACTTTGGGACTAGATCGATTTGCGTAAAAGATTGTCCCCTGATTATTATTATTATTATTTTTGACTTTTTTATTTCTTGACAATAAACATCATTTCGACATTTTTATATCTAGTCATTTTTCCTTACTGACTTTAGTCGCCTAAAGGGATATTTTCACGTGAAACGACATGGAGTACATCAAGAAGCTAATACCTATAGGTACTTCTTGGGTCTTGGTCTACATCGTTCGTCAAAAGATCTAAGGTCAATGATATTAAAAAACCAAAGATGCGTCTTTCAAGCTCAAAATTTAAACCCAGAAAGCAACCCAATTGGGTTGCTTTCAATTAGTCATGCGCGGACTTTTGGCCGAGTAACACATGTCGTGCTCTATTGAAAATGTTCTCAAAAAAGCCATCCATGAGCCAAATGTCGGTTCCTAATACTACAAAAAAAATAAAAGGAAGAACTGATGCTTTATTTCATTTGTAGGTACATTCAACGTAAATGGAAGTACTAAAATGCATTTATTTTGTTCATACATGATCGCCATATTCCAAATTAATGTGTAATATCCGCACGTCAAATGTCACCTAAAGCTGCACTGGCCGAAAAGAAACGAAAAAAGAAGAAAATTATCGAAGACACGTTTTTAAAACGCGTTGAGTATGGATATAACGTGTCTTTCTATAATATGTCATTGTCTAAGGTCAAATGTTTTGAAGCGTGCAGTTCCTATTACTGACAATATTATTTGACATAATAATGGCAGAAGAATGTCAAAACTCGGATAAAAGCTAAAACAATGGCTCATGTTTTTGGGTAAACAATGTCAAAATTTACGTAACAAATATTAAATTCCCGTGAACTAACAAAATTCAAAATTTATGTGTACTTAAATTTAAATTTGTGATTGAGAGAAATTTTCAAGTTTACTTAATATATAGGCGGAAAATAATAAAAACAAATACCTGATAATTATTAAACGAGGTTTGTATGTAGGTAGTTACTTCCAAGCATCTGCATGCAGGCATACTGCAAGCTATTTGATCTGCTAAGAAACAAGACGGCTTTGCATATCCTCTGCCCATGTGGGCCACTCATGCGCAATAGAAGTATCCACCTGTGGCGACATTTTATGCACCCAGCGGCCTTGACATGCAAGACACAAAGCTAAGTTAACACCGTTTATCCCTATGAGTCCTATGACTATCTCTTTCGTCGACACTAGTGTGAGAGAAACGCGAAGGCGAAGAAAAACAAAGTATACCCTAAGGTACACGCAGCACGAGCATTGGGACAGGTTACGTTAAAAAATAAAAAAATGCAGGGCAGCCTTTAGGGACTGCCGATAGAAGTGAAAACTCAACTCACCCAAAAAGTACACATCTACACAGTATACATATAGCTCATGGAAAGCGTTCGGTGACGATGACGCGAGATCCATGATTTTTGTTCACCCAAAAAGTGCTCAACGCACCTAAAGAAGTTTTCACTTCAAAAACAAATATAAGTACCAACTACAGTGCAGTGAGTATAAGTACAGTGACCAACTTCATCTTCTAGGGTAGGCAGCTGCCCCACCCTGCCCGTACATCGCTACGCTTTTGGCTCAGGGCATAACCCCGACTAGTAGGTAAATTAACTCGTAAAGGGTCGGAGTTTAAAAAAATTTCTGTGTATAGGTACTATGATAGAGAGAGCTTGCTTGGTCTGAATTTGAACGCAGCTACTCAAATGCTCAGTTTGCGCCGATGCCATACAAAATGTACGAAAAATCTCGTCTGTAACTTGTGGCTGCCACTAGTGGCTTACTGTGGCCACCACTAGTGGCCCGTTGTGCGGAAGCACTTTTTGATAAATTTTGTACATAGACTCCTGCCTATAATTATCATAACACCACCACCACCTGCCAAAGTTAAACTTTTTGCTCATTATTTTCCGCTGTTGTGGTTGTCTGGAAGAGATCGCTATCTAGCGATAAGACCGCCTATTGTTCCCTAACTTTATTTTTTTAGTGTATGCTTTTTATTGTTCTTTTTGTGGTGTTCAATAAAGAGTATTGTATTGTATAACACATACATAGCCGCAAGACTACCTGTGGCCACGTTCGATTAATAAGTCCTAAGATGGTATGATGAACTGCATGGTGACAGGTGATCAGCCCATCGCCCATACAGATAGTCCACCATGTTGGAGAGGACCCGTCCCTTAGTCGATATTTACGACATGCCAGGATGATAAGTATCTGCACGCATTCTATGCTATTTCTTCGCTCCCAGTGCAGCAGAGGAGGAGGATTATCATAATGCACCTAAGTAATGTACAATTAAGTACATAATTCGCAATTTTGTTAGTAGAAATAACTCTGCCGTGCCCTTGGTGGAGCACTGATCACCTTTTGGTGTACGAACTTGGGGCTTCGTGCACATTTACAGATTTTGTGGGTGATGAATGCACCAGACTGCGTCATAATAATCTGACATAATCTAATCTGTCATAGTAATCTGTCTATACTATAAAAGTCTATTTTACACATTTTAGCAAGGATACATGTTGAGTATTGCTACGCGTTAGCAATAAAGACATAGTACACCATATCTGTGCACAGCTGAGTAAACATGCCTATTAAGATACCACAAAACATAGATGCAGCTGTCGAAGGCCACATGAGGTGGAAGGAATTAATCGAAGAGGCTCATATATTGAAAAATACTGATGCGACTTTGCAGGTGAGACGTCCCTTTTATTACCAGTGCCGTAGTGTTGAGATACTAATACATCAGGTATCTCAGCGGCAGAGGCGTAGCTATCGCTGTATCTGCCGTATCAATTATACGGGGCCCCCGGGCCACGGGGCCCCCAACGTGCGTGAGCAAAAAATCTTTATCCTTCCTAAGGGCCCCCAAACAAATTTTTATACGGGGCCCCGCCAAGGCACGCTACGCTTCTCAGCGGCTCTAACATGCAAGACACAAAGATAACTTAAACCCGTTTATCCATCTCTATGACTATCTGTTTCGTCGGCACTAGTGTGAGAGAGACGCACTTAGAGATAAAACGGTTTATCCTTGTGTCTTGCATGTTAGGGCTGCTGGTGTTACACTCACTTTGTTAGATTGTCACAACACTTCACTTCGTAGGTACAGATGTTCTAACCAAGGGATAATATCAGTGGATAAAAATATTAGCAGGGACGACCTGTACCATTACCATGAGTTTATGCAAACCTTTCTCGTAATAGAAAACTATCGCTCGGTCCCTTTTAATTGTATCAGCAACAAGCAGTATTTCCGATTGATTTTGATAACGAGAACGGTTTGCGTAAACTCATGATAATAGCAGCACAGAATCGGTCGTTGTGGCGATCATTAGGAGAGGCCTATGTCCAGCAGTGGACGTCTTGCGGATATTGATGACAGAGCATAGAAGTATGGATAATACTATCATCATCATCATCAGCCATAAATCATCCCCTGCAGGACATAGTCCTCTCCCACAAATGGGGGGATTTGCCATAGTCGCCACGTTTGGTAGGCGGGTTGGCGACCGCAGTTGGTCGTGATAGTGCTCGAAGGACGCTGCTGCCCATCCTTCGGTTGGTCCCTCTGTCGCCTTTTACTACCCATGGGAGGAGATGGGGTGATGCTATTCTTAGCCGGCACCATACAGACAGATAATACTATAATATCATCATATTTTCAGCACAATGCTTCAAAGGGACTTCGTCTTAAAGAGCGATTCTTGCCCCCTGAAGTACTTGGCCGTATTTACGCACAATACTGCAACTTGATCAACCGACTGTACGAGGCGTACTTGAGCAACGTTCAACTACAAAGAGCACCCTACATCTTGAGTATCATTACTGTTTTCATGAAACGGTAAGATAACAAAAAGTTTTAGTATACCGTAAACCGTAACCTCTAAAGAAAGAACGGAATCCCTTATAAAGATTGCTCGTGTTAATTATTGAGTTAACTTTAAAATATGTAAAGTTATGATTAAGTTTCTGTCTGTATGTCACTGTCACTTTCTATAATTTAACAAATAAAAAAACCGACTTCAAAACCCCACTGAAAAGTAAGAAATAATAATTGGATTTCGTAAGTCATTTACCTAGAAACGGCAGATATATTATTGGTTAAGTGACGTCATAAATTAAATATATCGAAGTCGGTGGCAAGTCAGTGTTTGGTGGTTGGTTGAGACTTGTCAAGTAAATGAACACAGTATGAGGGATGTATTAGAAAGTAACATTTATTGCATGTACCTATTACCTTATTCACCTGCCACCGACTTCGATATATTTAATTTATGACGTCACTTAACCAATAATATATCTGCCGTTTCTAGGTAAATGACTTACGAAAGCCAATTATTATTTCTTACTTTTCAGTGGGGTTTTGGAGTCGGTTTTTTTATTTGTTAAATTATTATTTTATTTTATACTTTTTAGTGCTTATTGTATGAAACACATTTATTACATCAAGCAACAACAGCATAATGCTAATTGCTCATTACCATCTACAAAATGTTGCTATCCAGGGTGCAAAGGCATCAATCTTTGAGGAGTTCTCCTGGTTCTTAAAACCCAGTTCCATTTTACCACATGCATTTTCATGACCATAAATTGCTTCACAACCTTATAAAGAAATTTAATCACCAACTGTGTAGATATATATAAATACCAAATAATATATAAATAGTAAATAATAATACCTAGTTTTGTAAAATTAAAAATAAGCCCTCTCACTAGTTTCACTAGTTTTATAAGTTGCTGTGCCCTGCAGGGTCCATAATGATCTGTTTAACTTGTAAGTTAATTTATGTACCTACCATCTAATTATAAACATTATGGAACGCAATAAAGATTGAGTATTGAGTATTGAGTATTGAGTATTGAAATATTTGTCATTTAGGTGTTCCGGTGATCATCTATGGTCTTCATCAACAGTTCCACTTCACCAAATAATGCTTTTGGAACGTAACTGCTTGAGTTATTACAGATTATACTAAAATTGCTATATGCGTGCCTATAATATTTGAAGAGTTCCATCGATTCCTCATAGATCCTCTCATCACACCTTTTTGACTACAACGGGACCAAACTGAAAGTATACCCTACCGATTAAAAAAAGAATTTTCCATTTCGGTTTATAAATGACGGAGTTCTGAAGTAACAAACATAAAAAAAAAAAACATTCAACCGAATTGAGAACCTCCTCCTTTTTTTTGAAGTCGGTTAAAAAGACTATTTAGCTTACTGAAATTTTGTACGATCATTAATGTTTGAGTTGCGTATGACAAACAATAAAATTGGACAAAAATACGGTACCTATCTCCCATACATCATGTTAAGCAATGTTAAAAAACTACAAGCAATACGGTAAATTTTAAAATACTGAAAAATATCGTTAATGAACGCTTATATACCTAAAGAAGTTAAAATGATTTTTTTTTTTTTAGTTTACGCGTTATAGGCGACTGATTGTGTGGGTATAAGTACTTCTGACTTGTGTTTATCGTTTTTTTTATTTGTTGATTATCGATCGATAATTGATTTAATTTTTAATAATTATCATTTAATATTATTGCTTCATTACTATGTAATGTTTCTATTTATTTTATTTGAGTTTGTATATACCTACATATAACGTAAAATCAATGTTTGACTTGAAAAGACGATTTTCTGCTGAGTTTCTTGCGGCCGGCGCTTCCTCTTAGTAGAGTTGGTCCTGTCCGCTGGTCACAGGTGGCCAATTTGCTGAATAAACGTTTTGAGTTCTTTTTAGTTTTGATAGGTACCTACTCAAATTCATCAGAAATGGCACCAAATAACTTTGAAAAGGAAACAAGTTAATATTTACGGTTACCGGCATTACCTACAACCCTACAGTGAGCATGACCCATGTTCTTGACCGGTAAATCCTGTTATTTATATTAATGGGCTGTACTAAACATAGCAACATCCTAGTAATACAGAGATTTCAAAATAAAGTACTAAGGGAAATCGTAAATGCTCCCTGGTATATAAGAAATAACGATATTCATCGGGACCTTAATATTGAATACGTAGATCAAATTATACAAAAATATGCAGAAGCTCACGATTACAGACTTCGTCATCATGTGAACGTCGAGGCGATCCAGCTCCTTGACAACACAGACACAGTGAGAAGACTTAAGAGGACGAAACCTTTTGAGTTAGTGTAGTGCGTAATATAGTAAAGTAATGAGTGCTACTCGTAAAGAACACAAGAACAATGTGTCTTCCCCTTAATAGAGACAATAAGCAAAGTGTTAATGGACACATTCTTAGTTTTATTCTATTAGCAGTTTAAGTTATAAGCAAATTACTTATTAGCCCCTTAGGCTAGATTGTAATTACGTAAGGCTGCATATTAAATGTAACTTTATAATAAAAAATAAAATAAAAAAAAACTTATATTAATAGTTTTTATTTTGTACTCAGTTTGTACGAGTTACGGGAAGAACTAGTTCATATTATAGTAAATGATTATATATACGTGGACGCAGCTTTGATACAGATGAAGCTGACGCCGAAAGACATTGAGGTAACGACGTAATTTGTAATTTTATTATTTCATCAATACATATAAAACAGTACCGTGACTCACTGATAGACAACGCACAGCCTAAACGGGTGGTCCTAGAGGTTTTAAATTTGGAGGAGACATTCCTCAGGTATCCTAGAGGTGCACTAAGGAGGGATTTTTTCAAATGCCATCCCTAAAGGGGTCAAAAGGGGTGATAAAGTTTATATGAAAAATACCGCGTGCGAAGCTGTGGCGGGTCCATTAATTCTATAATAATAAACCAGAAAATATGTATATATATATATATAGACAAACCACACTATTTATTTTATACTGCTTAGCCGGTTCTCAAAATTCTGTCTGTAATACAAAGCTGCACTATCACTTAGGAACATAAGGCTATACCATGAGAATAAGTACTATTGGAAGGGCATCTTCATTCCCACCACGCGCGCTCGTGTAGTGGCCTTGAGCAATTCGCGGACGGCCTATCTAAGTGAGATCGCGCGGGTTGTCACCATCTATCGGCACGAGGAGTAAACATCCGACAATATTACAAAATTAAATGAAGCTGTCAAAGGCGCAACTGTCGACGCAAACTGGATTTTTGCTAATCAGAAAGTAAAATGAAACTATTTTTTAACAAAAAAACAAAACCGACTACAAGAACCCTTTGAAAACTAAGAAATAATAACTGCATGTTAGTAAATTACCTAGAAACATCAGATATGTTTGTTAATTCAATAATAAATTACATACTTATTTTGAAAGCGGTAGCAATAAATCAGGTTACCTATACATCGCTCATACTGTGTACATTAATTTGACATCGATTTCGATGTGGATATTGAATTGATTACTGAAAACAAATATATCTGATGTTTTCAGGTAATTTTCTAGCACTTAGCAGTACCGAGTAGAGGGTAGGTATTATTAATTTTTATCCTGAATAGATTGTGGTTCCATTCCACTATGGGCTAGAAGCCCGAGAGGGCTCCATCGAAGAGCTTCTCCAGAAGATGTGGGCTGACGTGGAAATCAGGAAAACAGCGGAGCAAAATAAGTCGTCATTAGGAGCGTTCCACAGCTTTCCAGAGGTATATGATGTTGATGTTCTTGGCTTGTGATTATTTGTAAGATGGTTTTTATTTAATTGTAAAACCTCAGTATAATTAAGTAATCATTATTACATCTTCATACAAACGGCCGAAACGACGCGCTTCGAAATCTCAGTAAACTTCGGCCGCGAGTGCGCCGCGGCTACGTACGGGCGCGGACAGTGTGAGACGCTCCCGTACATTTATTCACGTAAATTATGGCAGGAGAATTGTTGATGTTTTTGATATATGCAAAGCAAAATACATAAAATGCACTTTTTACACCATACTGACAGTACAAATAAGAACCAAGTATAAATAATAAAATGAAAACTTACAAGATTTGAAGTAATATTTCATGAAAAGATAAAACGTTAAATAATTGTCAAATACGTAACCCAAGAAAGACAGTCGCCGGGCAGCCCTACTGCGTGTTTACATACCGAGCGGCCGTAGGTTAGTATTGGGAAAATACTGCTAGTTTATTACACTGTGGTTAATAAAACTGACCAGCGATTGGCCCTAGTCTCACCTGATGGTAAGTGATGATGAGGCCGAAGGTGTAGCTCGCTGGTTGAGTAACAGCCTAATATTCCCTCTAGAATCTAAATTGTATTTGACATGAATACAGACGTGGTGCTGTCTCTACACCATTTCAAAGCCATATACGAACAATGAAGGCGTGTCATAAGGGTTCCTTTTTACCTGACTGCGCCAAGCAAAGGACGCTTACAGTACACTTGGTGATGAGGGTCTGATGATGGCGCCGTAAGCCCCTCCAATTTGGGCTGTCCTGTTTGTTTTGAAAAAAGTCCTAACATGTGACGGTGGTCACTTATATTTTGTACGTACATAATACACAATACACTAAAGTATTACCGACAAAATAGTGTTTTTTACCAGTTATTTTGTTAGTAGATATTACACTACATCTCAGATAATTATGATCGTAATTGCTCGTACAAACTTTGAAGGAATGAAAGAGAGAAAGGAACTTTATTCACCACACACCACCGAATGGAGCCGAACTTGTAACGAATTTCATCAACCTATTATTTTTTGTATAGGATGAGGATGGGGATGGCGAATTTGGCGTTGAAGCTAATGAAGTCCGTGCATTTGAATCTATAGCCGCTCGTGAAGTAGGTAAGAATAATCTCATTTACCCATTGAAATACATATATAGTAAGGAACTGCTCAAAGCAATTTTCGCGATGCTTACTTCTGGGAGCAGAATATTTTGGATATTTATAAGCTTTTTACTTAGTTTTAGTTGCTGAGGAGATTGTGCCCGAAGAATTCATACAGGCACTTGTGCTTCAGAAGATGGAGCGGTATAGGTAAGGTTACATAGAAAAACAAGCGACATCGTGATGTTCTATAGCTAGCTACGAGCCTGTAGCAGATGAATACCTATTTTGAAGTACATATTTTGTGTATATAAACAATCTGATAGATAGTATGATAACACAAGATCAACTACGCTCGATACTTTTTCTCAAAGTCACCTACTTTTCACATCTTACTTTGGCGTCGCTAAACGACAGCGTCGTTCATGGTGATTTAAGTTTTGCAATATGATTATTATCATTTAGATGTTCTGCTAGCCCGCTTTTAGAATGGCTTTTTTGGTTACTATCCTTACAGATATTTAATTAATTTGGCGTGACATCAAAAAAGTCCAAGCATTTCTATTGAACGCACACCCGATTACGCCCCTCACACTGCGACGCGGACTGTCCGGATAAGCGGGCGATGTCTGTCGCGATGAAATGTCTTTAAATTCCTCGCGGATCGTTATCGCAGTGATATAGTCAGGCCCCTATCAGTTTCAATTGACGCAGCCATGATGACGACAAAACCTTACATTCACATCGCGCGACCAATTGTCGAGCACTGAACGACTACATTAGGATAGGATAGGACCAATAGCTCGTCGGAACGCGGAGGAACTGCGCGGGCGGTTTGTCGTCCGCGCGTATTTCTTTATAGGGTAAAGGCACCAGTAGTCAGCCTTTTAACGACGTTTGAGATTTGAAACCACTGTTATTAATTCAGGATTTGATTAATAAATAAACTTTTTTTACTATTCGATCAATAATTTATTCTAGTTTCATTACAATTTAAGGCAAACATATAGAATCATTCTATAAAATAGAAAAAGAAGTTTCAACCAAAACATACACATTTCTCTAGTAGTCAGCCTCCAAAATCTAGTAGTCAGCCACTTTAAGCCCAGTACTCGGCCTCTATATTATTTGTTAAAATTTGATTAAAAATCAACAATATTTAATGAATAATTAATAGACAATTAATAGTCGTTAAAATTACAATAGTCAGGCTTTTAGTTGAATAATAATATCTTACAGTTACAAGGTTCAGACTCCTTTTTCATCTTGAGACACTGCGGCATATTGGTCCAGAAGATATGGTACAGCTTCCCGAACGCTGCAAGCCGGATTCCATGATAGACCTCTTTCTCGAAGATGGACGTCCCTTATTGGACAGTACCTATGTCCCCAGGTACATATAATCGTCAACTTCTTTGAGCGTAAAATCTCCAATTTCCACGGGAGTTTGCAGTACAGGGACATTTGTCATGATTTTTGTCTTGTCCATGTTCATTTTAAGGCCAGCTCATTCGGAGGTTCTACTGTGGTCATCGAGCATTAAACTGAGGTTCTCCGAGGTCTCGCCGATTATGTTGATGCTGAGCCCTTTCTCATTCAGAACCTTGAAAACGCATTCCAGAGCAGCGGTGAACAGATTTAGATAGATAACATCTCGCTGTCTGGCTTCCCACTGCAACACTGCAGTAGGTTTTGAGTTCTGGTTCTATAGTTAGACTAATATAGTGGCGTTTTCGTACAAACACTTCAACACTCCGATGTACCTGTTGTCGACTTGGTAGCGCTGGAGAGACTGTAGTACAGTCTCAATCGTATCGAAGGCTTTCTCGTAGTCCAAAAACGCTGAGCAAAGAGGCAGATTAAACTGTTCGGTCTTCTAGATAAACTGCTGTAGCGAATGTATGTGGTCTACCGGTGCTAAAGCATTTCCGGAAACCGGCCTGTTCGGGAGACTGGAAGTTTACTTTTGAGCCATGTTTACAAGCTGTTTTTGAGAGTAATTACGAACCGTCTTGCACGCAGGTTTGATAACTTCCAGTCTCCCGAACAAGCCGACTTCCGGAAATGCTTTAGCGGGGCATTATTGCCCTGTTTCGAAGAAGAGCAACACCACACTTCTTTTCCATACGTGCAGTGTTTACCCCTCATGTAGAATCGAATAACGTCTGAAGGGCTTTAAGGACCGGTTCTCCAACTGCTTTCAGAATTTCGGCTGTGATTCCGTCATCACCTTATTGTATTTAAGCTGTTTGAGACCCATACTAATCTCGTACAGGTTGACATCCGAGATGTTTTCGGTATAGTGACGGATCGTTCTAGGGTTTGGGTCGTTGGCATTAGTTACAACTGAATCAAGACTCATGTTACGTAGGCCTTTAGGAATCCATAGGTGATGCCGGTCTTGCAATGTGCCTTGGAGAACACCAAAAGTTCTACATGCTTCTCTAATACGCATTCCTTTCGTATAGCTTCCTTTGCAGAAGATAGTTTTTCTGGTGGATGCTTTTGTTTGTGTATTGGTTTTTGTGACATGCTTTACTGAACATAACATTACGTTTTTATTCATGAAACAGTAAAAAGACTAATAAATACCTAAATAAAGCCCTATATAGGTTTTTTTCATACTTTATTAAGTGGCTGAGTACTGGAGCTGCAAATCCCATTAGTCAGCCATACCAAAAAAAATACTTTAAAAAGCGGCTGACTACTGGGTTTTTCTAAAAATATTATAGGCAATGTTAGGGTAAATTTGAATCTTAAAAAATAACGATCTTAACGGACCGATTTTATTTCAAATTCGAACGATACCACCAATATCCAGAAGTCAGCCGCGGGTGGCTGACTACTGGAAATCACATAAAAACGTGGTTCCCAATAGTCAGCCTCCGTAAATTATTAAGAAATCAATGAAATACGCTTATTTTATTATCATTTTCGGTTTAAGCAACTATATGCATTCACAGAAATATACAAATATATCATATAATGTTAACACAAATCTATTTTTCTTACCTGATTTGAAAACACCAAGTACCAAAAAAATTATGGCGGACATCGCAAAATTGCCCTTCTCGACCGAGAGCACTCGAATAAACTTTTTTTATTTTCCCCCCTGCCGTTTTTCCGCACCGTTCGATAAATATAATGATTAATAAAGAATCAAGGAATCAATTAAGAGGCATATAATTTATTAATTTCAAATAGACTGCTATTTCAAGGCAATAAAAGTGGCAAAAGGCTGACTACAGGATCCTGGCTGACCACTGGTGACTTTACCCTATGTTCAATTCAAGTGCCAGCCTGGGTAAGTATTTTATTTTTATAAGTTGTTTGAATATTGAATATCATTATATTGTACTTACATTTTCCTTCATCATCGTCATCTTGAGCATTTTGTAGTCCTTGGCCATATGCCTCCCCCGATCTCTTCCATTCTTTTCTAAGCAGTCTCCCTCTTCCATTTCTTCCTAACCATTGCCAACATATCGTATCATCGAGCTGTGGGCCATTCTGGTCTTCGGATGCCGTTTTGGTTCTCTATCATAGCGTAAAAAACACATAGTGAGTAATCAGCTATGAGTTCGCGCGCGATCCCGACACGCGCGGCGACAACATGGCGGCTGCTAGCGGTCATTACCTCAGCGCGATATGTTGAGGTACCGCTCCGCAGGTAGAGCGGGCAGTGGGGCGTACGGCTCCCCACCCCGCATGCCCCGCACGAGTGACCTATCGCAAATGGCGCGTGAGACCACTCTTATGTTTTTTACTCTGTCTCTACTCTGTTATTCTTCGACTCCAGCACCATCTGTGACATCACAGATGTCCTGCCCACTACCATTTGAGACGATGTAGGGTTACTTCCATTTTACAGGCAGTATTTTATGAAGGATTTCAGAGCGAAATGCACGAAGAGAAAGATGTATTTTGCGGTGAAAACACGGGAGCCACCAAAATTCCTGCTAGATGCTGCAACCAACCTTATTCAAACCATGTACAGGTATTTTGAGAAGCGTCATTTCATAAAGGCTTATCCCAATCTCAATAATTCTTTTAATTTTAGACTGTAGATCTATAGTCATTTGGACATTGCTTACCTGCTGTGACCAGTTTCAGAAAGCTTATAAGTTTCAATTTTACCGGCAACAACTGGCAACACTGCAAGGCAGATGTATGGGATTTGCCATCGGTGTTGCCAATTTTTGCTAGTAAAATTGTAAATTGTAGATTCATGAGACGGGCCGTTGGAAACGCAAAATAAGTCGCTCGTTTCCTGAAGCTACAAGTTACAATTTTACAGGCAAATACCGGCAACAATGCAAGATAAATTACTTATATAGGATTTGACATCGGTGTTGCCAATGTTTGCTAGTAAAATTGTAACTTCTAGCTTCGTGAAACGGGTCACAGAAATTAGCAACACCAGAAATGACTAGTGGCATAAGTCTGTTGGGAAGGTGGGATGCGTTAGTTAAAAATGTAAATGTATCACTAATTTTATCGTCATGATTTTTAGAAAATACATGGAAATCAAACGGCAACATGCAAAGGATACCCAATTGGATATATTACTGGGGATAATACCGGACCCCTGGCGGCCTCATTTGGACTTGGAACAGGAAGAATGGAAAGTATGATCATATCCAACGATCGCTTGGCCTCTGGGGTTATGCTCCGAGCTATTAAGTTCGAAATTCAGATGTCTAGTCTCTCTCTCGCTAAAGTGTTACGCATCGAGAGCAAGAGGGATAGCGATAGGCGAAATCAAATTTTGTTTTTCAGAGTACAGAACAGACCCTGAATCTCTGAAAAAGCGCTTCACTCGGGAACAGCTAGTATAGGTCGATTCACAATGACTGGCAGGAATAGATTAAATGAGTGAATGAAAGTATAGTGTGTTTAGACAAACTTGTTAAACTTGTTAACGAAAACCACGGTTATTGCGTAAGAACTCCGTTTTAATTTGGATATCATGTCTTATATATTAATGTTCTCACTAACTAAGCCTATGACTGCGGGCCTCAGGCCGCGTAAGTTGGATGTCCCATCCCACTGGCCCACTGTTAGACTACGAAGTTTGAGATCGCGGGTTCGCTTCCCCTAAAGGCCGTAACAAAGCCATATGACAGTATAAATGCGAATAATCGACTAAGGTGTCTGGAAGGACATTTACTACTTTTTATCTCAAATAATCCCGGATGAAGCCGCTGGCAAAAGCATATAGTCATGCATCGTATAAAGAGAACAGTAGTTCGTCTTCAAATAAAGGTAGTTCGCGCGCTTATATGTGCGTTTCTTGTACGTACGCACCACAAGGAAACGTCAGAGTCGCCCGAGCCGGCCTTAGGCCTATATGCCTATATCTTCACCAGGACACCATGGTGGCGCAACCAGTCACCGCCAAGATTCACCGTCGTGATGAAAAATATACAAAATGGCGTTTAATTTCCCGCCATCCGTTGTACCGCACAATTAATAGTTTATAAAAAAATCTGTGTTCCTATTTGCAAAATTTTATGGCCCACCCTATACTACTACTAGTAGTAATACTAGTTGACTTTAATAATGAATATCAAATACATATAAAACAGTACCGTGACTCACTTATATGCAACGCGCGGCCTAAACAGGTGGTCCTAGAGGTTTGAAATTTGGAGGAGACGTTCCTCGAGTACCCTAAAGGTGCACCAAGGAGGGATTTTTTGAAATTCCATCCCTAAAGGGGTGAAAAGGAGTGATAAAGTTTGTATGGAGAATACCGCGGGCGAAGCTGTGGCGGGTCCACTAGTCAAATACTACTACTAAAGAGTACTTCAACTGTTTCCAGCTCTACCTAAGGAGGCGTGAGATTAATGAGAAGGCGAAGCAGATTTATAAAAAGGATTTGGAGAAGGAGAACATAAGGCTAATATATTGTAGGAAGGATGACCAAATTGAGGATATAACTGGTGAAATAAGGGATTGGTTCAGAGAGTGGTAATTTACATACATACATACATCACGCCTGTTTCGCAGAGGGGTAAGCAGAGACCACGGATTTCCACTTGCTACGATCCTGGCACACACCTTTTGCTTCGTCTACTCTCATTAAGTTCTTCATGCACGCTCGCCGGTTTAGGGTACTCTTGACCTGGTCTTTCTTAAGAACGTCCTCGATCTAAATCTTATCTTTATCTTTATCTTTATCTGGTGATGTTCGCCGAGGTCTTCCCCTTCCAATTCTACCATACACACTCGCCTTATAAATCTGCTTTGTTAGTCTTCTTTCGTTCATCCTCTCCACATGTCCAAACCATCTAAGCATACCTTTCTCAATTCTCACAACTACATCTTCTTCCACACCACATCGTTCTCTTATCATGCTATTCCTTATCCTGTCACTCATAGAAACACCACACATAATTCTTAAAGCTCGCATCTCCAGTGCATTGATTCTACTTTCATGTTTCTTCTGCCATAGCCAACATTCACTTCCATACATCGGTGTTGCAACCAGCACACCTTTGTGAACAGCCAGACGAGCCTTTTTCGACACTTTCTGGCTCTTCATAAACGAATGCAAAGCTCCATTCACCTGATTTCCAGCATTCGCTTTTTTTTTTCAATATCACTATCACACTTTCCATCTCTGGTAAATAGCGACCCGAAATATACAAATTCCCGAATTTGCTCCACTATTCCCCTCCAATCAAAATTTCGCATTCTATCAAAATTTCGTCCATTTCAGTTAATATTTAGAAAGGAAAAAACCGAGTTCTAGATTACACCTATATGTATAAACTTAAACTAAATAGTAGAATAAGATTTTTTCGATACGCGATGAGAAAGCTTTTACACAAATGACACGGTTTTGTAATTTTTCCAAGCACTAGATCTTTAAAAATAGTTATGTATAATCCCCCGCACATAAGTTGAACCAAATGGCGGTCGTCGGCGCAGGTACAACTATGGTTATGCGCGGCCTCTCGCGTCGCACCTCATACCGCACTTCGATTGAGACCGGAAAACATGTTTTGCCCATTCAAGGTCATAGTTCAACTTACGTGCCGCGAATTATATGTATAACTATTATGACAGCTCCTTACAAATATACATACAATCTTCTTTATTCTTGGCAAATTTTTCTGTGACACTTAAAACATAGATTGAAAGGTGTCATCAAAACTTTTGGTGAAAGGAACCAAAAACCAAAACTCATTTGTGTACTTATGTATTTCGAGTATTTGTTGATTTTTTCAAAAAGCGCGGAATCAATTTTGATAAAATGTATATGGAAATGGAACCACATCTGAAGTATGACCAACCAAACAATAAAATAACCATTAAAATTAATTCATACTTAATTGGCGGAGTAATCGCGTGACTAACATACCAAAAAAAACACAGTCGAATTGAGAACCTCCCCCTTTAAAGTCGGTTAAAAACCAGTAGGGTTTTAAAAAACTCAGTTCCTAAAGGAAACATATAGACATATGGAGCAATGAGAGCGAACCTAACCCTACTTTGTTAATTGTAACAAATGCAGGCTTAACACCTAGATATTAAGACACAAATAACAATGATCGAGGCTATGAGTTTAGCCTACTTTTTGGGGGGATATGGAAGGCCGGTGTAACGGTTTTGTTAGGCCATAACGGGCGTTATGACCCTACAAAGTCGAAACCCCGAAAGGGCTTTTATCCATTATCATCAGTGCGTCTCAGTTTTAAAATTAAATCCGCAGACGTGAGGTTCGCGTCTTTTTGCCTACCCTTTGTTAACTGATTCTGCTCTCACTTCCTTGTTTAATTTTTCGGTATTCTCGTTTAAATTCCTAAATTATAACACCTAACTCGATGGGTCAGCTATCGGTGAATTTTTACGTTTTTCGGTCTGAATTTAAGTTTATCAAGACCATTTTAAATTTCCAAAAATTATTTTTTAGCTCAGACGAAACCATAGGCTTTGATGGCGCGGCAGGAGAGCGATGCAACCGATTCTTTTGTCTTGTATTGGAAGGTAGACTAGATGTCACAGATATGCGCACGCCGCGCTTGGCTTGGTTTGGCGCGTCCGCAGCGCCGCGTGTGTGACGTCTGTTGCGAATTCCAATACAACACAAAAAATGGCGTCACACTGCGGTCGCGCCCGCAATGACATCGACACAAAATGCACGTCAGTCGACGTGTAAACGCCCCACCCCACTGTTCCCAGGCTCTACGGCTACGGTTTCTTCCCGGATTATCCCTGGCCGGCCGAAGGCGGTACCATAATGGTCATCCGGGGTGAATATGACACGATAGAGGAAAGGATCTTAGCTGATGAAAGGCTCGCGCAGCTGACCAAGGGGAAAACCAAAGACATGGTAATTAGCCTTCTCGCCGTCAGCAAAAAGATCATATCTTTCATTTTAGAGATAATAAAAACTGCTTTAATATATTTTCATAAAAGCTCTATAGTGTAGGTAAGTGTTTTTCAACCTTTTTGAGTACGCGACCCCATTACAAGTAAAAAAATCTGGCGATCCCCCGCATGAGCGTATTAATGCGTACGACCGATGCGTTTGTCAGTGGTTTCAACGGTCAAAAGGTTAAATACCTCATTAAACCTTTTGACCGCCACAGTCGGCTGCAGCCGTCAGCGGCTACAGGGTAAAAAAGTCCTTCAATACCTTGACTTAAAGTTAAAATGCATGTTACTCCTCAGACATGCTTGGCGGTCAAAAGGTTAAAAACCCTGGCTTGCAACCGCGGCCCTATGAGCAAGGGTTTGCGGCCGTGACTCTCTGAGCAAGGGCTTATGATCCCCCTGGGGGTCGCGTCGCGGCCCACAGGTTGAAAAATACTGGTGTAGGAAAGTGTATAGGTTGTTAAGAATACATGTTGCTTTAACCCAGCATAAGTATTCAACTGAAAGAAAGTGCTGCATTTTGTTATTTTATAAATTTCCGGAAGTTTGTTTATCCATCTATCGTATCAGTTCATATTATTACCTATTCATACATAAACAATTCATTTTTGACACTAGAAATAAACACAGTTTTATCCACGAATTATTGTCAGAAATAGTACGACATGTTTCGGATGCGCGCGGGTTGCATTGACCGCGACCGCACTTAACCCCTGAAGAAGGACGATGCGACTCCGAAACATGTCGGACCATTTCTGACAATAATTCGTGAGTAAAGCTGTGTTTATTTCTAGTATTAATAATGTCTCAAGGAAGTTTTAATTTGTCTAATTCGTTTTTGTGACTAGTACTAGTTTTCTTATATTTAAAGTCAATGGCATGGTTCCTGAGAAATAATTTCTGTCTGGCTGGGAAGTAGCGAGGAAAGGAGGCAGAGACGTAGTGTGGCAACATTACTCGTCATGCCGCGCATCATGCCCACCGCTCCCTGTTATAGCCCTGCCACACACTCGTCTAGTGGCATGGGTGGGAAGTACCGATGAAAGCAGGCAGAGACGTAGTGTGCCAACATTACCTACTCGTCATGCCACACGTCTTGCTCCTCGTCATGCCCACCGCTCCCTGTATTGTCGGTGGTTTGGGTGCGAGTCAAAGGTGCGGCAAAATGAGCAAACGACCTACTGCGATTTACAGCTCCGAGCTTCGCGACGGCCGAACTTACCTAAAGTGCGGTGTTAAACGCGCCTGGCCGCGCGGCTAATGGGCTTATTACACCTTCCTAAATTTAGTCACTTACGAGAGGGACGCCGCAATACATTGGAATGTGATTGAGATATTCCATATATATCTAACGTATTGCGACGTCCCTCTCGTAACTAAATTTAGGAAGGTGTAATAAGCCCATAGAGTCTATAGAATAATAATGTTCTGTGTCGTATTTTTTTTACATGTGTTCTAACAGATAAAACAAGAGAAGCTGCAAGCAAAGCTGGATGCCGAGGCCAGAGCTATAGCCGAAAAGGAGGCGAGGGAGAAACTGGAGTTGGCTTTATTCAAGGCGAGGTGCAACCCCTTCGGCGATCCAGGGTACCAACCACAAGCGTCCAACCATATGGATAGCGTGACTCAGGTATCCTGCACATATTTTTAGGGTTCCGTACCTCAAAAGGAAAAAAGGAACCCTTAAAGGATCACTCGTGTGTCTGTCTGTCTGTCTGTTTGTCTGTCTGTCCGTCTGTCACAGCCAATTTGCTCCGAAACTACTGGACCGATTGATTTGAAATTTGGTATACATATGTAAATTGGTGACCGCAACAGGGATGCGTAACGTAAATTAATTTATTTTGAACATGGGGCCCACTTTTGGGGGATAAATTAGAAAATTAAAACAAAAGTTGTGCAACTGTAATCGTGTGACATAACATATCAAATGAAAGGGCTTATTGTGAGGATCTTAAAGCATTTTTTTTTAATTTATTTTAAGTAAAATAGTTTAGAAGTTATTTAGGAAAATAGGTGAAAATTTACCATTCCCCCCCCCCCCCCCCCTTATCTCCGAAACTACTGGGCCTAAAATTTTGAAAAAAATACAGAAAATAGTTCTTTACCTGTAGATTACAGGAAAACCTATAAGAAGTCTATGGTATTTAAAGTAACATAGGAAATTTCAGTTTATCATGTATGAAACGGAACCCTCTCCACGCGGGTTTCACTCGCACTTGACCGGTTTTTTAATGGAGGAATGGGCACGCGTGTACTTAGTCTCACCTGTACCATTACCATGACTTGCGCAAAACGTACTCGCTACCGTAAACTATCGGATATGCTGCTTGTTGCCTATACAAGTAAAAGAGACCGAGCGATAGTTTACGCTAACGAGAACGGTTTGCGCAACTCATGGTAATGGTACTGATGGCTAGCGAAGACTAAAACACGCTTGCCCAGAAAATGCCCATTCTCTCTTACCTCGAAAACACCAAGATTGTTCTTAAGTATGATTCACGAAATACAGACGCTGGGAGAGTGTTCACACCGTAGCGGTGCGAACCAAAAAAGATTTCACGCATCGCTTAGTACGGGCTAGAAACTCTGGTGGTAGAAAGTAGGTGGGATTAGGTCATGTAGTTCCAAACAAACCATTAGACTAGGTATAGTTGTAATGCTTTTCCTAGTCCCGATCCCATTAGCTACTTGTCTGGCAAACAAAGCCATTGTCTTTCATTGTAAAGTGTAACCGCAAATCTTTACTTTGAAATGGCAGGTAGTAACTGCAAACACTATTTCACACAAAGGGCGTCTTTATGTTTAAGGTAAGAAGGTTCACATTAAAACACAGAGCATGTCAGGTGTTGAACATTTTGTATTCAAAACAGAAGTAAAGTACACATGGAAGCGTTTTAAATGAAAAATGTTCAACACCTGACATGCTCTGTGTTAAAATGTGAACCTTCTTCCCTTTAACATAAAGAAGCCCTTTGTGTGAAATAGTGTTTGCAGTTACTACCTGCCATTTCAAAGTAAAGATTTGCGGTTACACTTTACAAATGACAATGGCTTTGTTTGCCAGACAAGTAGCTAATGGGATCGGGACTAGGAAAAGGATTACAACTATACCTATATTAAATAAGGATTAAAAATATGATCTCCCAATTATGCTTTCATTTCATCGTTAAGTTATTTTATAAACGATTGAAGACGACTGTTGCGATGCCACTGTATTTTTGTGCTCTTTTAGACTTAAAAGTTTCTAATAAAATAGGTAGGGCAATCACAGTGCCACTGAGCGGCCATTTTCTTTTCACGTCATATTGTTAAAACCTTAGGTTAAAAACAAGAAACTTGAAAACAAGTTTAGTGAAGAACCTAAAATAAGTGATTCTAGCGACGAGGAAGTTTGTTTGACGCCAATAGAATTGACTGGAACTGTTAATAATGCACATTTTTTTTGCATTTAGTCTTTTCCTCGCTGATGTGGAATGAAAAGTTACGTGTTGCACTCGAGTGCAAAGATTTGTCACCTCGTGCTATTTTGATTCCCTCGCTAACGCCCAGGATTCAATTTTAGAAACCATCGCTTGCTCGGTCATCAAAATTGAGCACGCGGTTAAAAAGCAACTTTGCACTCTTGTATAACAAATAACTATTCAATTTAGGCTTTTGCAAGCTCTTATGAAGGTCAAGGAATGAATTTACCACCGGTTCGGAAAAAAATCCTCTACTGAGAAGAGCTGGCAAGAACCTCGGTGAGGTATCATTTTTTTCAAAATAGTACGCATAATAATTTAACAATGATTTTACGGCTCAATGCGCTCCTGGCATCGACACCTGAGTGCGACGCGACTTGTTTGCGTGGCGATGGGCGGCAGTGTGTAGTGAATGCTTGAAATTCAGCGAGGCGATGGATGCAAGGGGCTCAACTGTTCCAATATAAGTAATCTGTTTGTGACCTATTATTGTCTTTTTTTTTTAATTGTTAGTCTAAGTTTCGTGACGCATTGGTTATTTACTGTAATGTCATGTTAATGTGTTTATAATTAAATAAATAAATAAAATTATGATGTCTACAGTTTTATGTAAATCTCAGTATAGTCCTCAGTACGTACGCCCATCGAGATCCAGGGATCGCCGGTGCAGATCAGGATTTAACCCAAACGTCCCTATCCGTGACATAGTCCCCTATCCCTGCCGATGGGTGAATTTCGATACACAGAATCTTTGACTAATATGTTCCTCATACAACTCTGAAATACACAAGAGCACAAGTGAAGTGCACAAGTTATATAAGCCACCGTTCAGGTTGGCGGCGTCAAGGAGAAATTCATTTGTAATGTGCATTCGTATTTTTAACAAACTGCCCGACAATCTGAAGGAAAATATTTTTTTTGGTGATTTTAAGAAATACATGAGATTATGGCTTTTGGAAAAATGTTTTTATAGTATTAAGGAATTTTTAGATCAGACTAAATGGACATCTTGAAAATTTTATCACTTATGAATAGTAAACTTTTGAATTTCATGTAATTATTTATTTTTGTTTGTATTGGAATAATGTAGGTTTTTTGTATTCGTTCTCTGACATTTTGTGAATTAATTTGAAAGTGGCTTGCCGCTTATTGTTAAGTTGCTTGGCATTTCTGGAATTATCGTATTATTCATATTATTATTATTATTTTTATTGATTAATTTGTAATGTTATTGATGATAATTTTATAACTATTTTATTTTATGTAATGCGTGTACACCTGCACAGGTAGAATTTTGGTGAAACAACTTAAAATTATGATATGTCTAACTCTTAATGTAACCCAAATATTCATACGTAATAAATATATTTGATTTGATTTGAAAATTTCAGGTTTTAATTAACTACAGTTCATTATGGTCCGTTTACGACAACTTGCCGCCGAATGTATTCGGCGAAGTCGTTTACGGTTTCATGAAGGCGATAATGACGGAGGACCTGATGAACCAATTGCACCTGGACTGCCGACAAATTGTGGATGAGCTCATGAGGCTAGTACCTATCGTCGCTAATAATATTTCTTCTCGTGGCCACGCTACAAAATCGCCCGCGGTAATTCGCAAGCTTTGGATGCCCATTTCACTCCCTTAAGGTAAGTATCCTAGGATAGCTGAGTGCCTGGCACACTAGTTTTTATCGCGCACATAAAGCATCTGTCACTTTTTAACTAATATGCGGGTGCGAAAGGGATGCATGCTTTATGAGCGCGCTAAAAATTGGCTACTTGACTATAGTATAAAATATTAATGTATTTCTGTGGAACGGTAGCTTAACCCATTCACGGCGAAGCGTCCGCGAGCGAATACTACCAGGCCCCCATACAAAGTGTTTTTCGGTAAAATCTATGACGATGCTTATGCGTCATGAGTCCGGCGCGTGCGGTAAACAGACTGCCGCGTATTACACCGGCAAGCGCCCTTTTTTATCAGCACTCATTTTTATTTTATTTATGTAAGTACTTTTCGTGTCAAATAACTTGATTGACCACCATTATTGATACCATGTTTATAAGCAAATAAATTTGATTTGATTTGATTAATGTCTTACATTATGTTAAATCAGACTCTAATGACTTTTGATTTGCCTTACCAGCCCTTCTGCAAAAAAACTATAAATTATGTATAAAAAATAATGAACAATTAGGATATCTAGTTTTTTTTACGAAAAGACAGATTAGAGAGATAGCTGTTTGAGACATTGACAAGCTCAAACACAGCAAAATTAGGTTTTAACCGTGGTGCCAACTACCAAATCACGCTGGCCCCAAAAACGCTGGTTAGAAGTATTCCGGTAATCCATAACCAGATCACAAATACACTCAATCACTACACAACGCAGGAGAGATACAAAGCTGCCAACGAATAAATCGTGACTATATTGTTTTTCGCATATTGTTTCAAAACAAGGTGGGGAAGGGTGAAAAAACAAGCAATAAGACAAACAACTAAGATTGACAGTGGCAATAACCCTTTAGAGCCGCAACCGCCGCTCAGGTACAAATTATTATTAGAATTGTTTATTGTCCGCAATTGCACTAAGAGACTGATAAGGCTACTAGGTCGGTCATTATCACACTTCAGGTAAAGATATTTGTTACTCCTAAATAAACTGGTGCTTTCAAATCTATCTAAGAACTAATAAAATGTACAAACGTTTAAATATGCGAGTAAATATTTGTTTCATTAATATAATAAACACATATAATTTTATAAAATAAATTATCATTACACTACTTGGTTTAAGTAAAAGTGCGCGCGCCGCCATCCAAACTTGAATCGCTTGAAAAATGATACAAGTTCAAACGACATTTATAATAAAGTAAGCTCTACATACATACATACATATAATCACGCCTGTTTCCCGTAGGGGTAGGCAGAGACCACTTCTTTCCACTTGCTACGATCCTTACATACTTGTTTCGCTTCGTCCACTTTCATTATTCCCTTCATACATGCTCTTCGGTTTAGGGTACTCTTGACCTGGCCTTTTTTCAAGACGTCCCCGTAAGCTCTAAGTCAAGGGAATAAAGTTAATTTTCTTCTGCTATGAAAATAGTTTTTACAGGAAGTGCCAGGCCACGATGACGAACACCCGGCGTCATATCAAATAAGTCCTTAAATATATAATTTTGATATCTTTAGAAAGTGGATTACTATATATATAGGATATACTGGTTTTATTAACTTTTGACGCGGAGTCAAAATTTAATAAAACTAGTATAAAAAGTCAGCCCGACGACGCAAAGAGTTTTTATTACCTATTTGAGAAAAGTTTTAGAAATTAGTCTAGTACAGATTATCATACATACAAAAAAAAAACTAGGTATGTCCCTTCCAACCCTACCATGCACATTCGCCCTATTCATTTCCTTCGTTAGTCTTCTTTCGTTTATCCTCTCATGACCAAACCATCTAAATTCTCACGACTAGGTACAGCGTGATAAGAGAATGATGTGGTGTGGAAACACCACATCTTTCTCTTATCACGCTATTCCGTATCGTGTCACTCAGATATAAATATAAGCTGGTTTATCATTTGATTATTTCCACCATAGATTGGAGCTGAAGTTACTGATCACCGCACACCAGAAAATGTACAAACAGATAGGCCAGAAGTATCCAAAGATCAAGATGAGGCCGAAACCGCCTGCGCTCCCTGCGCCAAAAGAGTTGAATATTAATGATGATATGTTGAGAAAATTTAATGTACGTTGTTTCTGCTCACAGACCTAATATCCTAAAGACACCGGTTAACGACCATACAACTTGTTAATACTAATATTTGTATTTATATATTTTCTTATACTAACGATCGAAACTCCTAATCATTCTGATTCATAACGTCAATATTCATATATATTTTTATCCTAATATTTATTTCCATATTTTTTTTATCATAAGTGTAAATGAAATTGGATAGGACTTAAGAAGACTTCTGAGCGAGCGAGCGAAGCGAGCGAGCAAAATGAGTCGGAGCAGAAGCGACTCAGATAGGTTAGGTCTTTTTTTTGCAACAGTTCAGAAAATCTTGCTTATTTGTAAGATTTTATGCTAAATAGGTTCATGCTGTTATATTAATTTGCTTAAATCTTGGTAGGGATAACCTGCCCTACCTACAACTTCACTTTCGTTTTTTTCGAATTAAATCTTATTTTGCATAGTTACTGTTGTAAAAACTAATATTACTCGTATGAGTTCAAATATTTTCTTAGCAATGCCATTATTAATAAGAAAATTATGAATAAAAAAAATATGATCACTGTCTGTTATGAAAGAAAATATTATGAGTTCAAACATGTTCTTAGTAATGACATTATTAATAAAAAAATATGATAACTGTCTGTTATGAGTTCCGATGGTAGTAATAACAATGTATGAACAAAAAAAGTATGAGGAAAAAAATTATGAAGAGTGATTATTATGAATACAAATCGGTAGTGTAACAAAAAATAGGTATAACAATTTTATGTGAGCCAATATGGACCCCATCATCGTTTAGGTAAAACCGACCTCACAAACCCTGTACCCAGACAATACAAGTAAAAAATACAACTTCCCGACCCTCGCCAATTTCTAGGCACTGAATTAAAATTTAGCTTAAAGTGACAACCCTGAGACAGTAGGCAATTATATCGCGGATTGGGCCGGAGATAGCCTACTTCCCCTCTTTATACTATGGCTGTGATAAGTGCGTTCGCGGTGATGCGCCATGCCGTGCCATTTAAGGCTTTTTGTCTCTAATGATGGCAGCGGGAGTCGCCCGGCTATTGGATGCGAAGTCTATTGGATATAATGGTCTGTGTTTCTGATGGTCCATTAAGGGTGCGTCGTACGTCCAGTGGCGCACTGTGTGCATCAGTCATTGCGATTTCTATCCATCATCATAATTTCAGCCGAAAGGCGTCCACTGCTGGACATAGGCCTCCCCCAGTGATCGCTACAACGACCGATTATATGCTGCTCGCATCCAGCGGAATCACGCAATCTTCACTCTCTCTCAAGAACTCTTCGGCCCCGTTGGCCGAGCACTGCCACTTAAGTTTAGCAATTCGTTGGGCTATGTCGTTTATTCTAGATCTTTTGCGGATCTCCTCATTTTTAATTCGATTTGGCTGTGATACTTCGAGCATAGCACTCTTCATCGCCCTTTGGGTGACCTTGATGTTTCCTATGAGACCCATAGTGAGCGAACACATTACTTTTCCCCGTTTATTAAAATGGAGAAAAGTTGCCGCGATTTCCCGTTAATTTATGATTACAATGACAGTTCTTTTGGTTTAAGATAAAAACAATAACATTGATGAGGGCGCCACTGAACGTACGATACGGGCTTAACGTTATCGAAAGTCAATTTCATCGTTTTTTTTTGTGGTTTGAAGGTCACATTTTGCGGGAGTAGCAGGAACGCTGCGCTTGCGTACGTTAGGCTACGCTAGTCTAGCGCATGTTATATCTATTTTCAGATTACCAATACGAAAACTGAAAAGTATAGATAAGTACTTCCGCTGGTCCACCGGCCCTACCGTCAATAATAATTATCTTATTAAAAGACAAAGACACACAACTTTCACACAACACACGTGTGTTAAACTCCCCTTAAAGTTTAATTTTATTTACTTAAGCTGAACTTGGGTACCGCAGCAGATGCAGACCGAAAAGGAGATGGTGGGACAACGTGAACGGGACCATGCACTGAATAGAGAGGAACGGCGAAAAGAAAGGGAGGCCTTTGCTCAGCAGTGGGCAGTTAAAAAAACATAACTTGATCTTATCTTTGTAGGCTATATTCGATCTGGGACTAGTCAGCAAACCAACTGCAAAGATTAAGGATATTGTTGGAGATAATAACTATGCGGCCTACGAACTCAACTTGCAGGATCCTGATGCGATGTAAGATATGAAATAATCGGTTTTAGCCATATAAATATATAGTACCTAAGGAACTGCCCAACGCGATTTTCGCGATACTCACTTTTTTGGTGTCATATCCCGATTTTGACATCACATACACAGTAAATATTCCCGGCATCGGAGTTCCTATTACATTGAGGAAAGGTCCATTATTGACTAATTCATGCGTTTTGTTTTCTGGTTCGTTAGCTCCTCGCGACCAATGAACGACAGCGATGAATCAGGCAAGATAAGACTGTGTAAATGTCACAAGAACTAAGACGTCGGCAATAGAGCTTCGTAGTTTATAAACTTGTAAATAGATGGCGTTACCATGACGAACTTAGCTATTTGTTCAACACAGTTTTATTGAACACCATATCCTTCTTTTGAGATCGTTGGTTTTAGCATAGAAGAATAAAACAATAGGACTGTCAATCGCCATACAATCAAGCGTTCCCGGGATGTTATGACGCCATCTATCGGAGATTTTTTAAAATTGTGATTGCAATTCCTCCAAGCAATAATAGTTTCCTTCGAAAAGCTGGCAGTTTCATGAACGATGTGCTAGACGTGCCATTTTGCTCAATAAATTATTTCATTTAGTATTATTTTATTGAATACCTCTGGCTACGACTGTGGCGCCATCTATTTTAACGGCGTATTTCCGAGGTACGATCGCCATAAGGCGACTGTCAGTCCTCTTTCTTTATTATTCCATGATTTTACTAAAAAACAAACAGAAAACCTCCCATCCCCTATCTTCATCTCCTATCCCCCATGCATGATTCGCTCGGCTCGTCTTCTGTCAGTGAGACAAACATCGAGGTGGGACATTTTTACCAAGTGAAGTATTGTGATAATGTAACAAAGTGAGTGTGACATTTGAGGTGCTTCATGTATGAGTAACTCAACATTACTTATGAGACACAGCGCCGAAGCTGTTACCATTCCGACGTCTGCCATTCATTACGAGCAGTCGAGCGCGCAGTGAGTTGAGGAGCAGCAAGTAGCAGTAGCAGCAAGCAGTTTCGGTCTTTCACTATTTTTAATTCACTTACTTATTTATTTATTACTAGTGGACCCGTCACAGCTTCGCCCGCGGTATTTCCCATACAAACTTTATCAACCCTTTGGAATTTCAAAAAATCCCTCCTTAGTGCACCTCTAGGGTACTTGACATTCTACAAACAGCCAGCGTTTTAAACGAGCGACATATTTATCGTTTCAGCTTTCCTCCACCAGGCTACGGTGACGTCCGGCGTCGTCTCAAGCTGTCTTGTGTGTTTGGGTGTGGAATCGAACCAGGTGCGAAACGGAACAAGGCGGTACTACTTCTGGGAGAGCCGAGAAACGGGAAGTCGTTTCTGGTCGACTGCGTTGCCGGAGAACTGAGTATGCAGTTAATTACAAATATTGTTTATTGAATACCAAATATAAAACAATAATACAACCAGATGTAGAAATAAGAAATATAGGATATATGTTATCCCGATATCCTGAAAGGATTTTCAGGAATCTTTATAAACACAGGAAATATGAGTAATGCTACCCCTCGTTAGATGGCGCTCACTATGTATTGAAATGTATTATGACTCCTATGTTATACTAAAATTTTAAAATGCTAAATGAAAATTTTGGTTGCTATATCAGCTAAAAAGATGGTTAATACTACGCGGCGCGCGGGACGGGGACATTGGTTGAGTTATGCCAGTTATTCCCACTATTACTAGGTACCATAAATTCCTACCAGTAGGAATTACTGTTTTTTTCCCCAGCTGTCCTACTACTTAGTAGTAAAAATGGAAATGCATTTCTCACCTTTCTCACATTTCTCACATTATGATAAAGTACTGTGTATAAAAAGGTATCAATTAGCGACTAGCTTAATACATACCTTACGCACTCACTACGCGACTTGATTCTGCCTCAGAAATTGACGTCTGTTCATTATGATTTCTGATGACTCCTAAATGATTTGTCCAGTGAGCGCTATGACGCCGATGTCTTTGCTGATACTGAAGGTGTATTTTTAGGAAAATGCATCCGTTTTTTAAATTTGTATATGGCTGAATAATGTATTTTTTGTTTAATGATTTCTCTGTTTTAATTGGTAGCATGTGACATTTGTATTGCTTGTATACCTCTAGTGTATTGTGTAGTTACTTGATTATTTCTTATTTATTACTGGCATTTTTCATATGAATTGTTATAATTTTTTTAGTATCCATTTGACATAGTTTAATTAAGTATTATTAGTTTTCAATATTCCTACTTTTTATATGTATACCTACCCTATGAGCGTCTTGGCTTTCCTAGCTGTAAGCTTGTATGTGGCATTAAATAAAATAAATAAATAAATAAATTATAAACTATATTCCCGACTGTACATGCCATATAAAAATAGCCGATATAAATAGTGACAAGGAAATACCCATTATTACTACTACTAGCGGTATGATTGATAAAAAAATGGCGGTAATATAGGCAAGAAATTCACAGTACTCTTACTGGGAGGAATTCGTGGTAGTAATAGTGGGAATAAACTCCATTGGTTGCATATTCGTGCTAATTCAAAAACACTAAATTACCGAGGGCCCGGTCCCCACGAGCCCGGGGCCCAGAATGATCAACGATATATTATTATTAGTGGGCTCGCCCAGGCTAGGGCCCGGCTGGCAAACGCCACCTCGGCTATATGGCCAGCCCGACGCTGAACTCAATGAGTTCGACTCGCACTGGACCAGCTTCTTGTCTTGATTGCAGATGCAGTCAAAATAAACATATCTCCAGAAATATTCAGTGCGGTAGCTGATAAACCAACTAAAACTCTCGTCCAAGTGTTCACCGCCGCCAAAGTCTTCCAACCCTGTGTGATATTCCTGAAGGATATCGAGAGGGTGTTCATGAAGAAAGTACCGCCGCAGGACAAGTATTTGAAGGCAAAGAAAATCAAGAAAGTGCTTATAAAGTGCGTGAAAGCAATAAGTGCTGACGACAAGATAATTTTTATGGGTAAGTTTAAGAAGCATTCTTATTTTTATCTCTTCTTATCACATACACACTAAATGTGTATTGTATTTGTTGTATGTATTTTGATAGAAATATGACTGAGTCTTCATCTGTTCCAGTAGTAAAATAATTACAAACAACCAAATTGTATGTCATATTGCATGCTATAGTAAGTTTATATTCTCCACATAAGTAATTTGTATATTATTATCTCCACTAAATAAAACGAGATAGTCCAAAAGTATAATACTTAGTACACCTGGCAAAAAAGCTTGTCTTGAAAAGAATTATGCGATTGATTACACAAACGCAATTCCTCCTATTCGTGACTCTACACAATATGGATTCCACACAACTGCAGTTTACTACGTTCGTGATTCTACACAGCCGTTATTTTAAAGTAATAATAGCGTTTCATTCAACAATTGGGTATTCATCGGAAACTTACCATTATGAGTACTACTTGATAAGATTGATATAAATAACGGCTGCATAGAATCACGAATATAGCAAACTGCAGTTGTGTAGAATCCGTATTGTGTAGAATCTCAAATAGGAAGAATCCCAACTACGTTATAATAACGGCTGAGTAGAATCACGAATGTAGTAAACTGCAGTTGTGTGGAATCCATATTGTATGGGTATCACGAATAGGAAGAATCGCGTTTGTGTAGTCGATCGCATAATTCCTTGAAAATTATGTTTTTAACAAAACATTTCCTTTATTACAGCTACCTGCAGCAATCCAATTGGCTTCCCAGCTGCCCCAATGGTGTCTCTCTTCAGCGAGATTATTTTAGTGCCGCGCGCCGACTACGGCTCTCTGCGGGATTTCTTTTATAATAAATTGCAAAGGTACGATCAACTTTATTCCAGTCAGTTCTTCTCATTTGCCTTTACCTTTTAGATCATTATAGGCGACTTTCTCTTCGTCTAGCCGTGTGCCAGATGGGATAACTTATTGGCCACATCTCATAACTTGAAAAAATTACGAAATTAGGTACATAAAAACTTTCATACCCTATTTAAGCTCCTTAGGGGATGAATTTTCAAAAATCCTTTCTTTGCACTCCCCTACGTTATATAAGGAACTCCTGTGCTAAATTTATTCCTTCAAGAATTACCAGTTTAGGCTTTGCGTTGTTATCAGTCAGTGTGAGGACTTAATTAAGTTTGATTAAGTTGATGATTAGTTGAAAGTGACAGCATATCTGACTTCCAGTAGCGCTGCACTGGCAGCAAATGTAACAAATCAAATCAAATCGTTTATTCAGCAAGGTGGCGATCTGTGGGCTTTTTTACTCGACACATAATTAAATAAAATGAATCTATCAGCGCTTTGGTCAGGATCATCTTAACAAAGAAGAAGCGCCACAAGAAACTCAGCAGAAAGTCAACTTTTCAAATCCTACAGTAAGATTTCAGAATATAAAAACTATACTTAGCTAGTGGCTCCGTGACCGTAGACCCTGCGCCAACGACCTGCGACCTGTTATCCCCATACATCGACATAGCTCGCGCCCAGTTCACCAACACCGCAAATAAGTTTGTAATCGCAAAAATAGCGAAAAATTTCGAAAAACTGAATCCACCAAAGAATTCTATATAGTTATCGAACCTGCTCACAAAATTTCATGAGAATCGGTTGAGAAATGCGACCTGTAGAGGAAAACCAATTGACAGCCGCCGCTCGACGTACGAAGGCATTTTTGTCTAAGCTAAAACGGAGACGCATCGCTGTTTCGCTCGCTCGGTCAATGAAATGAAATAATACAAAGTAATAAATGATAATTATTAAGATTAATAAAAATATAGTAAGTTGTTGAATAATCAACAACATCCGTTAGCCCTCATTCGGTCGGTTTACCTTTCAGTATAAGAAGTATGGAGCGTGATTACTGCGTGCAGCCTTTAGCCCAATTGCTCCAGGGTTTTGGGTTTGGGGCCGTCATGGAAGCGTACGAGACCATCATGACCGAAGAGAGGATTGTCAAGTGAGTCTGTAGCATTACACCGTAATTGCATTTGGTCGGGCCACATGGGTTGTGACGTGACTTGGACAACGGTTAGATTTGGTCGTCGTTTTTAGGTAAGGCCTACGCAACCATGGGCCATTGTAGAATTTCCAACTGAAACAATATAATGCAGAAATGCCAACAATTTTAAACCAACGGTAGCAGAAGTTGCATTGGCCCAACGTTGGTAAGTGGATGGTCGTAATGATAATATTTTACTGCATTGGGCCAACGTTACTTAAAATAATTCGATTTTAAGTAACGATTATTTACTGTGATAATTGGTGTGCTACGGGTGCAGTAGTCAAGTTAGCTGAGCGTACATTTTGTTACAGATTGAACGTGGATCCTCTCTCGCCAGTCGAATTTTTGGATGTATTTGTGCGGGCCAATATAGAACCTCGCACAATGGAGGTGAGGGCATCCCAAGAAGCACACAAGCTGTATAAGAGCTTATACAGCCATTATAACTCTAATTTAGGCGTTATAAGGGCTGTATAAGCTCTTGTACAGCTAGTGTGCTGCTTGGGATATGAGCAATGGTAACGTCTCGCGCGCTTGATCCCAGTTATTTATTTATTTATTTAAATTTTCTCTTACTTGCCGTAATTTTCTTGTTAAATATACCTACTTATAATAATATCCAGATACTTCTATACCAGATAAGTCTTGTTTTCAACCGACTTCAAAAAAGGAGGAGGTTATCTATTCAGTTGTATTTTACCTCAGAAATCTGTCATTTATAAACCGATATGATAATAGTAGTTTATGCAACGGTTGCATAATGATAGGCCTTAAAACACTAGTGCGGTTTTCATGAAACGAGCCGATAGGCGAGTTTCATAATAAGATCGCACGTGTGTTTTAAGGCCAAATTATGCAGAGTTGCATACATAACTTTATCTATACACATATTATAAATCCTCCATGATGGGTTCAGAAACAATATTTTCTGGCAACAAGTTATTTGTTGCAATCGTGGCTGCATATTTCCGATATCCGGCGCATTTTCACATCACACACACTCCGAGAAGACTACTTACTATTCACATTTTCAACTAAAATGTAAATTACAAACAACTTTTTCTATTCAATTCAACAACAATTCTACTTTCGTTCAGCAAAACACCAACATGGCCGTCTTCCGTCAAGACCATTTTTTTTTAATCATAGACAAACGGATGAAGTCGCTATTCTCACGTCACTCGAGATCAAATATTGTGCAGTTTATATTAAAAAAACATACTGAATTGACTTTTCGTAATAACTGTTTTAATATCTATGGATACTAGAATAGAGACCCACTTGAGTTTTGACAGCTGTTCCAAAATTAATCTCATTTCTTTACTAAAAACGATAAAGAAGTCATGTTATTTCTTTATCGCAGCACTGGTTTTTGCTACGGTTTTTGATTAACCAATGGAGGTTTTATGATATGGGTGTAGATAAAATATTTTTTTTCAATCTAATTTTGTCCCGTTGTACTTAGTCAAAGTCGAGTCGAGTCGATCTATGAGGAATCGATGAAACTCCTCAAATATTATAGGCACGCATGTAGAAATTTTAGTATTTTCTGTATTAACTCAAGCAGTTACGTTCCAAAAGCATTATTGGTGAAGTGGAACTGCTGATGAAGACCATAGATGATCACCGGAACTCCTAAATGATAAGTTGTTCACAGGTGGCGATTATATTTTTCTATAAAGTTCAGAAGCAAAAAAAAATTACGTTTAAAACGCAATCTGAAGTCGGTTTTTCATTTTTTAACCGACTTCAAAAAAGCTGGAAATTATCTATTCGACCCGTATATATATATATTTTTTATGTATATTCTCGCATAACTTTTTATCCCGTGAACCGATTTCGATAATTATTTTTTTGTTGGGATCGTCATAGTTCAAAAATGGTCCCATAGAAAAGTTTTCGGGATCTGATGATGGAATCCTCAAAAAATCAACAGAACTCCTCAAAATTTTGTAAGCAAGGATATACAGTTTTCAAATTATAATTTTGTTATTATTATATACAATGATATTTTAAATTTATTTTTCCGTTAAAATTTGGTTATGTTGTCGTTTAAATTGTTTAGGTAACTAATTTGTGTACTGTCCGACTATCGTGCGTCGCTCTGAATTAGTGCCCGCTGACAATCAGCGTTGTGGCTAGCGGGTGCAACATTATGTTGCGCGGGAGTCGTTTCGGTGTCACTCAGTCGTATTGGTCAATTGGGTCCTTTTTCAAGGGGCACAATGTGTTTCTAATTATCGAATACATCTTATCTATCAACGACTTGACGACTTATTGGCTGTATGTGTACTAGAGTGTGCCGAGAAGTAAGAGGTGCATCTTACGCTCAGCGGCACTTACATGCATGACACAAAGATAAATTAGAACCGTTTATCTCTAAGTGCGTCTCTCTCACACTAGTGCCGACGAAAGAGATAGTCATAGAGATAAACGGTTGTAATTTATCTTTGTGGCATACACGTTAGGGCCGCAGGCTCCAAACGAACACTCGGCGCAATAATGAATCACTTTCTGCTTGGTGCAACAATCTACTATTACATATTGAGGACCTTTTAGATTAGTGTAAGAAGCATCATTGATTAAAATTAATTATTGAATATCTGCAAAATAATTCCTATTAGAATACAAGTGTATTAGAGAAATTAAGTTTATTTGACATGAGGAATATTTCCTTAAAGTTATCTAAAATTAAAAAAATTGTGTAGAGTCAAATCAAAATCACAATAAAACAATTAGATGTATTGTATTGTATTCCATTCTTTTTTTGCAGGACTATAAAGAATATGTGAACTTCTACATCCTACGTTCTCCACTCAAGGCGGATAGAGAACAGTTTGATATTATCAATAGAAACAGAAAAACGGTCTATACCAAGATGGCGAAGTTGGCGGAGGAGGCGAAAAAAAAGGCGGAGAATAAATAAAGGTACGAGGAGCAAACCGAAATGATCGGAAATACATAAAAAATACGCGAAGGTTAAACTAAATTTATGTTTCACAACACTGCTCGGAAATGCATTCATAGATGCTGCTAATTGCGCCCACAAAACTGTTGAATACAGGCCAGCAATAGTTGTTTATGCAACGGTTGCATAATGATAGGCCTTAAAACACTAGTGCGGTTTTCATGAAACGAGCTTTAGCGAGTTTCATAATAAGATCGCACGTGTGTTTTAAGGCCAAATTATGCAGAGTTGCATACATAACTTTATCTACACACATATTATAAATCCTCCATGATGGGTTCAGAAACAATATTTTCTGGCAACAAGTTATTTGTTGCAATCGTGGCTGCATATTTCCGATATCCGGCGCATTTTCACATCACACACACTCCGAGAAAACTACTATTCATATTTTCAACTAAAATGTAAATTACAAATAACTTTTTCTATTCAATTCAACAACAATTCTACTTTCGTTCAGCAAAACACCAACATAATGGCGGCAATTCGATCCTCCGTCAAGACCATATTTTTTTAAATCATAGACAAACGAATGAAGTCTCTATTCTCATGTCACTCGAGATCAAATGTTGTGCAGTTTATATTAAAAAAAAACATTTTGAATTGACGTTTCGTATCAATAACTGTTTTAATATCTATGGATACTAGAATAGAGACCCACTTGAGTTTTGACAACTGTTTCAAATTTAATCTCATTTCTATACTAAAATCGATACGGGAATAACATTGCAGCACTCGTTTTACCTAATTGGTTGTCAAAATGGTGGTCATTTCCTACGGTTTTTGGTTACACTATGGAGGTTTTATGATATGGGTGTAGATAAAGTATATTTTATTCAGCAAAGTCGTGGACCAATCAGAGCTTGGTATAGTGCGGGGTGGCTCGGTGCTCTCCGGCACCGGCTAGCAGCACCCCGCGCACTACGCTACATACAGCGCTCCTGGCAGAAACGCTGCTGCAGATATCTGATTGCCAAGAAATCTGCTATCAGCTTCGCTAGTTTTAGTAGACAAATGATAATATTTCCTCGCATTATTTGTGAAAAGCACTATGTACTATTTATTATTTTTCATCACACTTGCTCGGAAAGGGTGTTATTATGCGCAGGCGTATAGAGCAGCTATAGCCGATTTAACTCCTCTATGGGCCCCGCCGTCAGCGGGAGTTATATATCGAAATCCCGCGGGCAGCTAAGTATGCGCCAGGTCGGAGGGGGCGCGCGGGTGCCGCAGCCGGCGGAGCTGCCCCGCGCTGATCGCGACATACCGTTTGTTCTGCCCATCTGATGGTAATTCACGGTGTACAATGGGAATAAAATTTATATAAATATATTTTTTTTTGTCTAATATTTATTTAATTTCCTCGCATATGTGATGAAAAACATTGTGTGTATCACGGGCAGTAAGGGGATAACAAACTCGAGTCATAAAAGCCCTCGCCTATCGGCATCGGGCTTCTAACAGACTCTCGTTAGTTATCCCCTTCTTACAGCCCTAGATACACAATGTACTATTTCGTTTGATTCGCTCGAACCAATTATACAATTACTAGGTCATTTCAGTCTGAAATTGACGTTGTAATAATATTCGGTTTGATTCGCCGGTTAATTTTTTTATTTTTTTTATGTCAATTGACTGACAAACGAGCTAACGGCCCACCTGATGGAAAGTGGTCACCGCCGCCCATGGACATCTGCAACACCAGAGGTGCTGCCAATGCGTTGCCAGTTTAGGGAGGATGGGGAATGGGGATGGGATGGGGATGAAGGAATAGGCCTCCGGATCTCGTCACTCACCGTACGAAACGCAATAGCAAGCTATTACTTTACGCCGATATTCTGTGAGAGTGGTACTACCCCGGTCGAGCCGGCCCATTCGAACAGTAATCATCTAGTGAGGATTACTGTTTGGCTCTACCACTACAGAAATGTGTTACTGTTACTTTAGCCGGTTAGTTCAGAAACCGGTTATGTATGTACAACATTTGTTTTGGTAAGGTTAGTTTCAATTAAAATGACACTCTATTAAAGCTCTCGCTACGCCAACAATTAAGCACCCGAAAACCGTTTAAATATCAGTTACCGCGAGTCTCTAAAATTCGTTTTCCATATTAAACTTACAGGTTTTTTTAAAACCGCTCCCGGTTTATTGAAGAACAAAGTTATACCGAACGATATATGAACGATATTAACCGCTATTTTAATACCGGTTCCAGGACAAAGACAAATATTTTATCGATATCCATAATTACATATCCATAAGCGACGAGGAACGGACGGGACAATTGTAAAAAAATATTTATATACAAGTTATTATAACATCATTCTTTAAGCAATTGTTATTGCGCTTCTCAAGATGCCTGTGTACCATCATCACAGAGGTAAAAACTGTAGTATTTCCATTCAAACATATCAAGGAACTGCTCAAAGTAATTCTCGTGATACTTACTTTTGAGGTGTCAGAACGCGAATCCGACACCATCGCACGTTCAGTCGCATGGCAACTACGGTCCTTGACACCCGTTTAAGTGATACTACCTATTATAAATTAAGTATCTAGTACAATTCCACAATCTTTGAGACCGCACCACCGAACCCACCACCCAAAATGATATGTTAGCGTGTGAATCAAGCAATATTACACTTTTGTATGTATGTCGTAAGAACTAAGGCATCAGCAATAGGGTGTGGTTAAGCCATGGCGCTGGCGTTTGACAACCTTCTATGAGACTTGTTACACGAAATTGTACTGATAGGCATATCCTCCTTTTGAGATCTTTGAGTATTTCAAAAGAAAAAGAAAATATTTTTTTGCAAGTAGGCCACATGGGCCTTTTCACATGTCTGAAGCTACCAGCGCTTCGAAAGGTGACATTTGCTGAGAAGAAACACAGCAAGAAACGCAGCAGTAGGTAAGTCTTTATAGTTTTAACTAAAACTGTCACATAAAAGTGCAATAGACAAACCTAATGGGCACAAATCAATTATAATAAACAACTACTAAGGGAGATGTATAGTCTCCGCGTCCCTGTAAAGTAAATCGAATAGAGACCATACAGAGAAAAGGCACAAGACCAACAAATCTCAAATTATTTGCTTTATCTTTAAACTCTCTTCTAAATTTTGAGTTGTCTCATTTTGCTCTAAAATTCTTAAGGTTTTATTGGGATATTTTAGAACCCAGATAAGACGTCCACCAATTTTACGGATTTCAGATACTACAGGGTTTATATTTTGCATTTTTTTTGTATTTTATCCCACCTTCCAAGGGCGTCCTAGCCGGCGCTTAAGAAATAGGTAGAGCACTGTGGGTGTAGTGCCCCACCCCTATAATAGGTCTCTATTCGAATTCATATACCTACCTACCACAGTTTTTTCCGTCTGATACGACGTACTAGTGGCAGTCATTGAATGGCAGTTATGCTCCGATGTGGTCGTGTCTGCCTTTTCAGTGCTTTGAGTTAAATTAGTGATGTAACAAGAGTGGTGGGATTGTGTTTTAGCGTTGTGAGTAGTCAAAATTACTACAGTATGGTTTAGGGAACTTATAGAAGGCAAAGGAGACCAACTTTTAAGTAAAGTCGATTCATCCTTACTCGTCTGATTTGGTAAACAAGTTTATCTACACCCATATCATAAAACCTCCATTGGTTAATCAAAAACCGTATGAAATGACCACCATTTTGACAACCAATTAGAAAAAACCAGTGCTGCAATAAAGAAATAACATGACTTCTTTATCGTTTTTAGTAAAGAAATGAGATTAAATTCGGAACAGCTGTCAAAACTCAAGTGGGTCTCTATTCTAGTATCCATAGATATTAAAACAGTTATTGATACGAAACGTCAATTCAGTATGTTTTTTTAATATAAACTGCACAATATTTGATCTCGAGTGACGTGAGAATAGAGACTTCATCCGTTTGTCTATGATTTTAAAAAAAATGGTCTTGACGGAGCATCGAATTGCCGCCATGTTGACGTTTTGCTGAACGAAAGTAGAATTGTTGTTGAATTGAATAGAAAAAGTTGTTTGTAATTTACATTTTAGTTGAAAATATGAATAGTAAGTAGTCTTCTCGGAGTGTGTGTGATGTGAAAATGCGCCGGATATCGGAAATATGCAGCCACGATTGCAACAAATAACTTGTTGCCAGAAAATATTGTTTCTGAACCCATCATGGAGGATTTATAATATGTGTGTAGATAAAGTTATGTATGCAACTCTGCATAATTTGGCTTTAAAACACACGTGCGATCTTATTATGAAACTCGCCTATCGGCTCGTTTCATGAAAACCGCACTAGTGTTTTAAGGCCTATCATTATGCAACCGTTGCATAAACTACTATTCTAACCTCGAAATGCACGGTCTTTTTTTGGCTAAAACAGCTATTTCTTCTTAAATTAAGAAACCGGAGATAATATTTTAGACATCACTTTGCCTAGGATTGCTTTACTTAGGATATAAAATAACTGTTTCACCCAAAAACGGTCGATTCTGAGGTTATAATCTTGTTTACCAAATAAGACAAGTAAGGATGATCTACTTTATATGTAAGTTTTTTGACTATATACCTAATCAACAATCTGGGCCTCTATTCGGGAAAGTCCAAGCGATATTGTAGCGACGCGCTAGCGAGATTCTCATCCCACTCTTCCGCACGATGCGTAATGCGTAAGAGTAGGATGCGAGTCTCGCTAGCGAGCCGCAAAAATATCGCGTGGACTTTTTTTTAATGTCATTTGACTGACAAAAAAGGCAGACGGCCCACCTGATTTATTTATTTATTTATTTATTGGTTCACCAATAGTTGTTCCAAAAAAGACATTTCTTCATAAACACATTTAGGTGAAGTACAATTGCACAACTAATTAAAGGTAAACACTAAATGCAAAGTGAACTTCTTACAGGAACTTAACTAAAACTTAAGAAACAAAGGTAGGTAAACCGAACATAGTGCACACAAAATTGAAATAAAGTAATGGAAAGTGGTCACCGCCGCCTATGGACAGATGTCCATTGGCAACACCAGAGGTGCTGCCAATGCGTTGCCAGTCTAGGGAGGATGGGGAATGGGGATGGGATGGGGATGAGGGAATAGGCCTCTGGATCTCGTCACTCACCGTACGAAACGCAATAGCAAGTTATTACTCTACGCCGATATTCTGTGAGAGTGTGGTACTGCCCCGGTCGAGCCGGCCCATTCGAACAGTAATCATCTAGTGAGGATTACTGGTTGGCTCTACCACTACAAAGAAATAGAGGCACTGGTAGCACGAAAACACGATTAGATCAACATCGCTTGATATTTTTTTCAAAGTCGCCTACTTTTCACATTTTACTTTGACGTCGCTAAATCAGTCTTATATTGATCACGACGCGGTTAGCCTAGTTGGTAGTGACCCTGCCTCCGAAGCTAGCGGTCCCGGGTTCGATCCCCGGTAAGGGCCAATACTTGTGTGATAAGCACGAATGTTTGTTCCTGAGTCTTGGATGTTTCCTATGTATTTAAGTGTTTATTTCTCTATATAAGTATGTATATCGTCGTCTAGTACCCATAACACAAGCCTTTAGAGCTTACTATGGGACTAGATCGATTTGTATAAAAGATTGTCCCCTGATTTATTATTATTATTATTATTATTTATGGTGATTGACCGAACGAGCGCGAAGTGACTCCGTTTTAGCTTGGGCAAAAATTCTTTCGTATGTCTGGATATCTGTTTCTCCTCCACAGTTCGCATTTCACATTAAATTCTCGTGAATTTTGTGAACAGGTTCAAGAATTATATGGATTTTATTCGATTTAGTTTTTTGAAATTAAAAAACTGGACCCGTGCAAGTTAAACTCGCGTGGCGTTATGTGATTATATGAAATTTCCTATGTGACTTTAAACAGCATAGATTTCTTATAGGTTTTCCTATAATCTATAGGTAAAGAACTATTTTCTGTATTTTTTTCAACATTTTGGGCCCAGTAATTTTGGAGATAAAAGGGGAATAATGTTAAATTTTCGTTTATTTTCCTAAATAACTTCAAAACAGTTTATCTTTAAATAATAAAAAAAGTATTTCTGATCTTCACAACGATTGCTTTTATTTAATGTTACACGCCATAGTCTGCAAAACTTGTTTTTTAAATTTTCTAATTTGCCCCCCAAATGTGGCCCCCATGTTTAAAATTCATTTATTTACGTTACACGTCCGTGTTGCGGTCACCGACTTACATATGTGTACCAAGTTTCAACTCAATCGGTCCAGTAGTTTTGGAGCAAATTGGCTGTGACAGACGGACAGACAGACACACGAGTGATCCTATAAGGGTTCCGCTTTTTCCTTTTGAGGTACGGAACTCTAAAAACGATGGTTTTTAAAGCATTGTTTAAAATCACAGTCAGAAATTGGTTTCAATGTCAAGTGCATATTTAGACCTATTTCTATTGTTGTTTATAATTCACAGGGTCCCTGTTAAAACGAAAACTTTAATAAATAAACTAAAATAATACTCTATTCCACAGTGTCAAAGTTTAAATTGGAATGCTATTTTATTGTGCATTTATCGCTTTTCCGTTTCAAGGTTACTAAATAGCGAATTCTATTATTTCCATTTAAATAATTATGCACGTGGGAATAGCGTGCGTGTTCTCTACAAATTAACGAATGCGGTTGAAAATGTCACTGTCTTCTACTGGTTTACTAAAGTTAATACGAAGCGACGTTAGTTCAAAATTTGACCGACGGCAAACCTCAATTTGTACTTACGGAACGTGACATCCGTGAAACAAAAGACTGAGTTATCAAAATGCCTTCAGCAGTTTATGGAAAACTGTAACATATGGCAAAAATTGATTATTCCAAATAGGACTTTCATACGAGGCTGTTGGGTTTAAAATTAATGGAATTAATAATTACAAAATCGATAATTTTAATCTAACAGAAGGGCGTATTTTCTACACATGAGTGCAATGGGTGATTCCATTTACTTTTATTTTTATGCTTACGTGTGATCACTCACCTGATGCAAAGTTTGAGTTAGTAAATGGCAACATCACTTGACGACGAGCGAAGCGAGCGAATCTCAAAGTGTAAATCTTTGAGTGTGAGCCTACGGCTTTCCATACAAAAGGCGATACCGATTTCCACCCCTTAAATGTTAACCGATGTTCACCAATTTTTGATAGGTTGTCAGAGCAAAATCTAGGCTTATACGTTTTGGTTTTTTGACTATTATCAATAAATTCAGTTTTATTGTTGTTTTAGTATTCTCATACAAACTAATTTCGGCGATTATTTGACTTTGTTGATTGTTAATCAATATTCAAAAGACGTATAAACCTAGATTTTGTTCTGACTGACATCCTATCAAAAATTAGTCAAAATCTATTAACATTTAACGGGTTGAAATTCATATCGCCTTTTGTATGAAAAGGGTGATTTTGCCGTCGGTTCACAGTCCTCCTAACTGTAAGCAACCAAAACACTTATAAGGCGAAGGTTCAAACTATTTCCACACCAAACTTCATCAAAATAGGCTCAGCAGTTTAACCTTGAAAGCGTAACAGATAGACAGAGTTATTCTCGCATTTATAAGACTGGTATGGATATGGGTAGATAAAAATTAGTATTGTTAGGTTTTCTAATTAGTATTGTTACGTTTCTAGTTTCCGTGTGAATATAACCGGAATCAGTAGAATCACCCATTGTCAAGTAAGATTGGACATGCTCATAATTGAATTCCATAAGAATGTGTCGAATCACTCATACAATTTGTTTACGTGCAGACGTGCAGTGCCTTACCTATGAATGCAGTGAGTGCGTTTTCATTTATTTTTGATAGTAAACGTTTATTTAATTTGATGGTATGTTATTTTCACTTTAAATTTGGATGACACGATAGCGCAGTGGAAGTGCAACTGCCTGCTGTGCCTGAGGTCGGGGGTTCGAATCTCGTTACGGGCAAACTTTGATGGAAACCCACAGACCATATACATATATATCCAATAAACTCCCGCATGCCGGGCTACCCGCGCTGCCTGTATTACAGGCAAAAAACCATAAGCAAGTGGGACCACAGGCAAGCGTGGGGAGCGCATAACCTCGAATGCACCAATCACAGCGCTTTAAAAACCCAACGCGCCCGCAAGTTTGGCAGCTTTATTTGCTAGTAAAAGTTATAGCTCGTTTACGTGCAGTCAAAGTGAGCAGGGAAGTGGGCAGCGGGGTATGTAAATGGGTCATTTCTCCTGCTCGTGCCGCTGCTACACGCGTTGCCCATGCAGCAGAAGTGAGCAGGGAAGTGGACAGCGCGAGTATGTAAATGGGTCACTTCTCCTGCACCTGGCGCTGCTACTCGCGTTAACCATGCAGCTGAAGTGAGCAGGGAAGTGGGCAGCGCGAGTATCTAAATGGATCCCTTCTCCGGCTCCTGCCGCTGCTACTCGTGTCGCCTGGCGCCAACTTTTCGTCAAGAAATCAATGCACGGGCACCGCGAGTGCGAGGTGTTTACATGCTGCTCTCTCGCTAGAACAACTTAGAAGGCAGAGCGCCGCAGCTGCTACTGTTTCGACGTCCGATATTGCCGGCAGTCGAGCGCACAGTAAGCCAGAAAGCAGCATGTAAACACCCACTGCCTTCGAAAGCAGTATGCGCGAATTATTTCTGGCGGCGCGAGCAGCAGTTGCAGTGGCTGCATGTAAATGAGGGATTAGGCTAAGCGGTGTCTTTAGGATATTTAGTTTGTGCAACTGACTGACCCTCAACAGAACAGGTCAGTAGTACCTTCCAACGGGCCTGGTGACCAGTATCCCTCAGGAGATAATACTAGGCCCAGGATGTGCCTGTTTGCCTGTAAAGGATAATTGAGTAGATGAGCGCGGGAGTAGGTCTTCCTGGTGATGCGGGGAAAAGAAATCTGACTAAGCAGAAAAACGTTATTATAAAATAAATAAGCTCAAATCACTTTCTTTAGGTTAATCCACGTTTGTCGCTGCTGATTCACTAAGTTTTATAAGATCGTATATTTCATTTTCTATGTTTTCAAAAGTCTGCCTAATAAAGACAGAGTCAAATTTCAGTTTCAATAGGACCGCATGAAAACTTGTACGTAGTGTTAGGGGTAAGTATTGTTAAAATGTAGCATATTTGTAACAGTTTGCTTTTTTGCAGTAATTGGAACCATGATGAAGCCGGAGTTAACTGGAATAGCAAATAACGCATTTGATTATGAAGAGCATACACATACAAAAGATGGAATATATTCTGCTACGGAACATACAACAGCTGACTGTACAAATCTTGACACAGATAGAAATGACCAAGCGTTAAATGCTGACAAGTGTGAATTCACTGATGATCATGACGAAACTGATAATGTTATTACAATTATAGATGATAGCAGACTTCGTGACAAATATGAGGATTTGACAGAATCTTTTAGTGACAATATTAAGAAAATAGAAGAAAATTGTAAACCAGATAGAAACAGAAATGATTTAATAGAAGAAATGGATGCGAAGAGAGGAAGTTTAGTACAAGTGAAAACGTTTCGTGGTGTGTTCAGCAGTTTAAGAGAGAAGCCGGTGAAGAAATTTTGGAACAGGCCATCTTTTGAGGAATATGACGTTGGTCGGAGCAATCTGTAAGTATTTATTTTGATCCTAGACTATGAAACTACAAATGTTTGTATAATATAATATATTTTGGTTTCTCAAAAAAGACGATTTCTCTAGTAGCATTTTCCGTTTGCATTCATTGGCCAACAGTAGGGAATCCGTAGGGATATAGTTAGTAGTTTGCCCACATAAAGCTAACATCATCACCATCAATAAATATAATTACGCCCAACCAATTTCCAACGTTGGGCCATTGTGAATTTCTGCATTGTACCTATACAACGAAGGCCCTATTTGATATTAAGTAACTTTGGCCCAATGCAGTAAAATATAATCATTATGCCTAACCAACGTTGGGCCAATGCGATTTCTGCTACCGTTGGTTTAAAACTGTTTGCATTTCTGCATTATATTGTTTCAGTTGGAAATTCTACAATGACCTTGGCCTTGCCTCAAAACGACGGTCAAATCTAACCGTTGGCCAACTAACGAGACCCATGTGGCCCGACCAAATTCCAACACTAAATGCTATTAGGGATAACCTATAAATACACAAGATGGACAATATGTTAATAGACTATATTTTTTGAATTTCACAAAAATTATCGACGAAAACGGGAAAAATGCGACGTTGCCAGTTGAACTCTATACATACATATATAGCATCACGCGAAATCCCTAATGGGGTGGGCAGAGCCACAAGACTACTTGTGGCCACGTTCGATTTATTAGTCCTAAGATGGACTCAGTTGAACTATGTACCTATTAATAAGCTTCTCAAGCAAGAAATAGTAGTTTATGCAACGGTTGCATAATGATAGGCCTTAAAACACCAGTGCGGTTTTCACTAGGGTGGCTGCATATTTCCGATATCCGGCGCATTTTCACATCACACACACTCCGAGAAGACTACTTACTATTCATATTTTCAACTAAAATGTAAATTACAAACAACTTTCTCTATTCAATTCAACAACAATTCTACTTTCGTTCAGCAAAACGTCAACATGGCGGCAAATACGATCTTCCGTCAAGACCATTTTTTTTTTAAATCATAGACAAACGGATGAAGTCTCTATTCTCACGTCACTCGAGATCAAATACGTGCAGTTTATATTAAAAAAACATACTGAATTGACGTTACGTATCAATAACTTTTTAATATCTATGGATACTAGAATAGAGACCTACTTGAGTTTTGACAGCTGTTCCAAATTTAATCTCATTTCTTTACTAAAAACGATAAAGAAGTCATGTTATTTCTTTATCGCAGCACTGGTTTTTCCTAATTGGTTGTCAAAATGGTGGTCATTTCATACGGTTGTTGATTAACCAATGGAGGTTTTATGATATGGGTGTAGATAAACAAGTTTAATTTTGACTTTCAGGGGTTAGGTTTAGGGATTTCAATGTTTAAACATTTTAATATTGGTGACAGTTGCACTTGGCTCGGTTTTACAGTTGAGTGAACCTATTTACATAATAATATGACAACACATGTGCTACTGACGCATGCTGGCATAAACACGTTTGTAATAAAAATCTTAATTGGTAATTACCTTTATAATAGGCCAAATGTGCACTTAACTCTTAACTAGGGTCGTAAAAAACAGTTTATGTAGATACCAGATTTTTTTCAAAAGGTGGTGGCCGAGATCTGCCACGGAAGTCAAAAAAAAGTCAATTGAAACAAAATACTAATTGTACAAAACTTGTTCACAACCCGTCACGTATATACCTAAAATCAAATCTTGAATTGTGTTTCGAATCCTATTTTTATTTTCTCTACATGACTGTTAAAATAAATTTAACAAATTAAAAGAATCGGCTGTCACTGTCATAATGAAACGCCAAAATGGTGGCCGGGCGGAACAATTTTGTTTTTCCAACGAAGGAAACCTCTAATGTTTCTTACGCATTCCCCATGAACGATAATTATCTAGGTATTGTGTAAAAGTAAGTCTTACTGCTGAGTTTCTTGTCACGCTTCGAAGCGCTGGTAGATTCAGACGTGTGAAAGAGCCCGTGTTGCCTACTTGCAAAATAAATATTTAGTTTTTTGTTTTGTTTGATAACAAATATCTACTTAATTTACGTTACGTTTGGTTTTTATTTGGCCTTACAAAAATTATGTTACTAAAGTAGATTCATCCTTAGTTGTCTTATTTGGTAAACAAGTTTCTAACCTCAAAATAATTTGTTTTTGGCTAAAACAGATATTTCATCGTGAATACAGCAACCGCAGATAATGGTATAGAGATCACTTTGCCAATTTTTCACCTGGGATTGCTTTACTTAGGATAAAATAGCTGTTATATATACCGTCATATAAATGTAATACATATAGGTATTATATTTATATGACGGTGTATAAACTTAGATTGCTTGCCAAAATATGTACTTTTTCTACGGAAATAAACGAAACGCACGGGACATAATATGAAAACGCCTGCTCGTTTAATGCGAGCAAACTTTTATGACCAAGTTTCATCGTACTGGCACTAAAGAAATTAATAAACATCAGGCACCTGGTTCTTTTTTGGAACAAAAAGTCAAGACTATTCCTGGGAAAATTGGACAGCTATTAAACGTTTTTAAAACACGTGATTCATACAGGCTTTTCTAATTTCGATAGTACGGGCGCACTGCGGGCCGAAAATCAACGCACCCTAGACTTAGGGTTTTAATTTATTAAGTGTAGTTTTTAGTTTGAAATGGCTTCTACGTATCGTTGTTATGAAATGAATTTAAGACAATTTGGCAAGAAACCGATATTAAATTTTTGTATGTTATATGGGGCGTACCTTTTTTTTTTCCTTTATTTATGTAGAGGCTTTGATCACTGCTGAACATATTATCAGCCCCGTTAAGTCAACAGAGAAGCTATAAACTACTAAATGATTGCAAGGGGTAATAAAGAGCTCACTTGCGCAGAAAACCAAATACCTGCCACCTTTGTGGAGCGTACATGAAAAATCGGAATATCTGAAAGTGCGAGAAACCTGTTATATCCTCGGTTTTTTTGACTTAATTATTATTAATTATCCTAATCGTTATTCCTGATTTTTTTTACATAATCCAATTTTCGCGACCGGATACAGTATTTTTAATAATCGTTTTGGTGAATTTTACTACGCTAAAGGCCGGGGCAAACCAAACGCGGTTGCGGCGCGAACGCGGGTCCGCGCCGTTGTCGAACGGCGCGGACGAATATACCATGCCACACCGCGGCGGCGCGGGACCGCCGCGGTCGCGCGGCTACTTTGGTGTGGCATGGTAAATTCGCTCGCGCTGTTCGACAACGGCGCGGACCCGCGTTCGCGCCGCAAACGCGCCGCAACCGCGTTTGGTGTGCCCGGGCCTTAAAAGTTACAGCGTATACTTGCCATTTATAAATCTCTAGAAAAACAAATAAATTGTGCTAAACCGAAAAACTTACAAGGCATGCACAAGCATACAGTGTTTTTTTTTATGTATTGATAACTTTCACTTTACTACAGTTAAACATTAATAACTCGCCTCCGTATTGCTCATTAAATCAAACTAATAAAGGGTTGTATTACTAATGAGCTTCAACGAAATTCAATTTGAGCTCATCATTATAAGTTCTAATAGTATCATTAAGTAAATAATGTTGTTGCTGTAGCTACAATGAATAGGCAGAAGATAAATTAATTGTATTACCGCAATATAGCTATTATCGCAAAATCTTGTGCTCGGATATTACGATATACAAGGAAAATAAAAAAAAATTAACTCATCAGTTTCTATTCCAAATTATTATTTCAAATTAACTTTGAAAGTGTGTTCGCTAAAATGTTACCTACACCGACTTAATAGTACCTACATTGTGCATCTAAGGCTGTCAGAAGGAGATAACTAACGAGAGCCTATTAGGAGCCCGACGCCGACGGCGGAGGGCTTTTAATGACTCGAGTTTGTTATCCCCTTACTGCCCGTGATACGCGCAATGTTTTTCATCACATTTGTGAGGAAATGAAATAAAAATTAAACCAAAAAAAACTTTATTTTATTCCCATTGTACACCGTGAATTACCATCAGGTGGGTAGAATAAACTCTATGTCGTGTCGGTTGCGTTGCGCGCTACTTCTATAAGAAAATGGTCACCGCCGGACCTGGCGCGCGCGCCTCGCCGGACCCAGCGCATGCCCCGCCGTCATCGGGAGTTATAAACCATACGAAATCCATAACTCCCGTGGGAGGTAAATCGGCTATAGCTGCTCTATACGCCTGCGTATAACCTAAGGCCGGTGTATCGCGAACTTTGTGTCTAGATTCGATAATTGTTGTTAAGTATACAAAACATTACACACGCCTTGAGACCGTGCATGTCTACGGTCCTTGTTTGACCTGGTGTCCTCACCTGCTCGGGAAATTCTTTCTTCGTCGAAATCTGCGTGGAAAACTGCATTACAACGCAAGTAATTGAAAATTTAAACGGGACGAATTGACATAGCTACCTTATCTGTTGATAACACGACTCATGCTTGACGCAGTTGCACTAGTGCTTGCGCACAAAGCATTCGTCCCTTTCGCACCCAACAAGGAACGACTACCGACGCCAAAAATAATACCTTTCATACAAGCTTGGAATAGGGATGTTTCCTGCGGCCCTAACATGCATGGCACAAAGATAAATTAGAACCGTTTATCTCTAAGTGCGTCTCTCTCACACTAGTGCCGACGAAAAAGATAGTCATAGAGATAAACGGTTCTAATTTATCTTTATGGCATGCATGTTAGGGCTGCTGGGTAAAAAAATATTAATTCAAATTAGTCCGTCAGTTAGATTATCAAAAAATATTGAACACGTATGTTTTGCTTAATCAAATCAATCAAAATTGACAGAGATAACGCGCATCAAAGTTCGGGAGTGGGGGCTCATGAAGTCACTTACCGGTAAAAAGTGTACAAAGTTGTGACGTCACGCGGAACTTCAACGCACTAACTATATCTTCGTAATTTTTTGTTTAATTGCCAAAAGAAAAATATATGTTCAATATTTTTTTATAATGTAGGTAAATGACGGACTAATTCGATTTTTTTTAAGGAAACTAGCCTATTTCATGTTAGCGTTATTTTTAATTTAGATTTATTTACTTTAAACTTATTTACACAAAAAGGCTTTCATTGGGGACACTACAACTTTAGAATAATAAAGCAATAGAAACCAAGTCCGCGCGTACAATTTGAAGCAACAAAATCGGAGACATTTATGGCTCCAAATCGATACAAACAACGGGACGCTCCGTAGTGTCAAATGTCAAAGCGCACCAGTTTATTGCTTCACTTTTGTCAGGGCGGTTGTATGTAAAATATCAGTGATGCAACGAATAGGTACTACTTTTACGATTACGAATATTAAACCTACTATTCAGCGTATACGAATACGAATACGAATATTTCGCCATGGTAATAAAAGACTTATTTATTTGATGAATGTTTACTCTTCTAATAATTAAAATTTACAACAGGCAAATTTTTATTTAAAAAAAATATAAACTTTGTAGATTTTCTGGTTTTAGGCGATTTCTTTTTTCAGTTGCGAAATTAATAATGTTATTTTATTTTGAACAATTAATCATCAAATATAATCTAATCTACCAAATTTCATCTAAATTGGTTCAGCGGGCCGCACACTTGCCGTAAATATGTACCTATACCTATTTATTTCTTTGTTACTATGGTAGGTACTTAAGGTATCCCCCGAATACCATTTTTTATAATTGCCCGAATTTCATCATAACTAATCTCATTATAATTTGATATAATCATCGTTTGCCCTAATATCATAAACGCTAAACTTTTGTGCCGCAAATATTCATTTGCCCTTAAGTTCAAATGACCTACGTTGCTTCATCTAATGTTATTAAACTTGTTCGGTCAATCAATGATTAGGTTAAGTAATCGAAATATTATAATATTACTAGCGGACCCGTCAGACGTTGTCCTGCATACGGACTGCAGCGCCATCTGCCGGCCTGATTTGTGAATCTAAACCATTGCCAGATCCCCTTAAACACACACAAAAAATTTCATCAAAATCGGTCCAGTCGTTTGAGAGAAGTTCAGTGACATACACACTCACAGAAGAATTATATATATAAAGATAAATGCGAAATTTTGGGTGGATATATGTTTGTTACTCAATCACGCCAGAAAGGCTGAACGGATCTGAATGAAATTTGGCACAGAGATAGATTATAGTCTGGAATGGGACATAGGCTACCTTTTATCCCGGACAATTTCAAAGTTCCGGAGGGAATAACTATAACCGAATTCCACGCGAACGAAGTCTGAGGCACTGCTAGTAAATTATACCTATAATCGAAATGAAAAGTTTGTCAAATTAATACTTAGTTCGGGCAAATGATTTAAGCGTAAACGAAGTAAGGGCAAATTAAATTAAAACACAAAATGAAAACTTGTATAATTTAATACATACCTACCTTATTACGTCGTTTGATCGCGTCACGGCTCTACAAAAATTAAAAAATGCGTTGGCAACGGAACTCATTCCACATGTATATTATACTTGATAACGATGCGATAAAAATCATAATAAATACACAATCCACAAGCCAGTAGCACCGCGCGCGCCATAGCGTACGAACGCGTCTCGAAAAAAGAAACAAAAAAAACCTGTTTACTTTATGCTCGCTTCGCGCCAAAAGTTAAAAATAGTGCTGTGTCGTGTTTTTTTTGGTTCCGTTTTTAAAATGTCAACGGTTCGGATGCTTGTTTTTATTAAGGAGTAAAAATAATGTGTTCTCGTTATGCGTTATCTGTATCTTGACCGTGGTTCCCAACGGATAAGGGTGAATGGAATGTACCCATTCGGAATTATAGCAAGTTTTAGTTTATTTTGATTAGATTTATGTAGCATGGCAGTGTGATTGCGCAGTGGTATAGTGGTCTAACGCGTAGCCTCTCGTGCATAAGGTCGCCGGTTCAAATACCGGCTCGCACCTTTGAAATTTTCTATGCATCTACGAAGTGTTTGAAAGGTGTGTGTGAAGTCCCCAATCCGCACTGGATCCGCGTGGGTACTGAGCCCAGCAGTGGGACGTATATACGCCGATGATGATTTTCTATCATTTCTTAAGAAAAGCTTCCAACCCAATTCATTAATCTGTTTGCGTTGAAATTTTCCACGTATTAACTGACTGACGCCGGTTTAAAAACTTAGAAATATTAACATACACTATACCTAGTACGAATTTGCCCCATTTACATATATTGAATGCTTAAAACCTTAAACGCTATCTACCTATTTTTAAAAACCGCAGTAAATCTATTCAGTTATTATTACGGTCATTCTACTTTTCGCGCCTAATTTTGTTTTGGTTATCGTTGGGTAATTTTTAGCGAATTCGCAGATATTTTAAAGATTGATCTTAATTTTGTCAAATGTCGTTTTAATTATTCACATGAATCTCAGTTAATAATTATTTCGGAAAACCTTAATAACTAGGTTTATATGCTCAATTTTTAAAAGACCTATCCGATGATACCTCTCTCGAAGTTGTACCTAAATGATAATATATTTTTTTTTTTTTATATATATTTACCGTTAAAAAAAAATCTGTATGCGCGGGGCCATCTTTTATACTTTTACAAAATTTCTGCTTGTAGGTAGTAACTAGGTAAAGTATTAGTCTATAGTCTTCGAAAAAGTGGCTGTGAGATACGGACGAACATACCGACATGACGAAACTATAAGGGTTCTTACTTCGACTAAAGAACCCTAAAAACGGAATATAAATGAATAAACAGTGAAATAATGAACCCACAGAACTAATTATTTTTCATTTGAACAGTCGTGCGTGTGACAAAATCATTTTCAATCGGTTTGAAAAAAAAGAGGTTATCCGTTCGACATAAATACATATTTTGTATAAATTGTGAAATGGAAACCAACTACGGACAGCGATATACCTATAGCTAATGTCCTCTCTTATCTGTCTATCGTATAAGTGACATCATTAATATACTCATAACATTCTAACAGACGTAGAATGTGACAAGTTTTGGTAGAATAATATTATGAAAAATATAGGTTATGCCCTGCACTATACACCTTCGACATACTAAGGTATAGGTATTGTAAAATATAAGGAAACAATAGGACATACGTATACATAAATAACCAAGTTAATTTAGCCTTTCCACAATTTCCTGTTACCACGAATTTACAAAACACGTTACGAAATGTACCTAATAATGTTTTTGAGGCAAAAAAGAAAACCCAGACTCTTTCTTGGAACTACAAGCAATCAGAAGCAGGTAATATCATAATATACATTCACAACATACGCATAATATATGTTGAATTTCGGATATCCTATTAATTAATAAAATTTTCCTGTTATTTTATATTTCGTAAGCCGCATCGATTCCCGTCAATTCTGTTTGTATGATTGCCGCAATACAGGGCGTCTATTCGGGAACGCCTGTGACACTGCAGCGACCCGCAAGCGAGGCTCGCATCTCGCTTTACGCATTACGCGTCGTCCGGAAGAGTAGGATGAGAAATCTCGCTCGCGAGTCGCTACATCACTTAGCGTTCCCGAATAGAGGCGCAGGCCTATTTATCTACCATGAGTTTATGCAAACCGTTATCGTAATAGAAAAGTATCGCTCGGTCCCTTTTAGGGTCTGGCCACAATATCACGGCACGACGTCGCGTACGTGAAACGACGCTGCACCGCGCATTTCTACAACGCGGCGCCGCGTCGGTCCACGGTAGAGATGCGCAAAATGTGTCACTATAAAGAAAAGATGGATATGCATCTTTAGATCATTGTGAACTATATCACTCTTTTAGTTCAGTAGTTCAGTTTAGTTCAATGTGTCAACGGATCAGTTGTGATCTGATTGTCCTTTTCTTTCACTTCGAACTATAGAGTCGGCTGACATGATTCGCATCGTATCACTCTTTTAGCTCAGTAATTCAGTTTAGTTCAATGTATCAACGGATCAGTTGTGATCTGATTGTCCTTTTCTTTCACTTCGAACTATAGAGTCGGCTGACATGATTCGCATCGTATCACTCTTTTAGTTCCGTAGTTCAGTTTAGTTCAATGTGTCAATGAATCAGTTGTGATCTAATTGTCCTTTTCTTTCACTTCGAACTATAGAGTCGGCTGACATGATTCGCATCGTATCACTCGTTTAGTTCAGTAATTCAGTTAAGTTCAATGTGTCAACGAATCAGTTGTGATCTGATTGTCCTTTTCTTTCACTTCGAACTATAGAGTCGGCTGACATGATTCACATCGTATCACTCTTTTAGTTCAGTAGTTCAGTTTAGTTCAATGTGTCAACGGATCAGTTGTGATCTGATTGTCCTTTTCTTTCACTTCGTACTATAGAGTCGGCTGACATGATTCGCATCGTATCACTATTTTAGTTCAGTAGTTCAGTTTAGTTCAATGTGTCAACGGATCAGTTGTGATCTGATTGTCGTTTTTCTTTCACTTGGAACTATGGAGTCGGCTGCAGTTATTCGCATCGCAATTATTTATTTCTTCTAGGAGTTAGTTCGGCTTATTTACTTGACTCGGCTTGGTATGAGGGAGTAGTAGTGAAATGAACTAAAAGAACTACGGAAGTATAATGGATCTGAAAAGAACTAAAGAACGAACGAGTGATACCAACTGATATACTTCATTTGCTTCATTCATTCATGAATGACACATGTCTAGTCCACGGCGCCGCTGCATAACTACGGTACAGCGCCATGCCGTGAACAAAAAAACCAAGCCAAGTGCGAGTTGAACTCGCAGGGAGAGGGTTCCGTTCCATACATGATTATCTTCCATACAGTTTTCTATTTTCTGTATTTTTTTGAAAATTGTAGGCCCAGTAGTTTCGTAAATAAGCGGGGGGGGGGAATAGTAATGTGTCGCTTATTTTCCTAAATATCTTCCAAACTATTTATTTCAAATAAAAAATAAAACTATATTTAAAATCCTCACAATAAGCCCTTTCATTTGATATGTCACAATATATAGTTTGCATCACTTTTTTAAAATTTTCTTCTTTACCCCCCTAAAGTAGCCCTTATGTTTAAAATTCATTTATTTGCATTACGCGTCCATGTTGCGGTCACCGATTTACATATGTGTACCATATTAGTACCGGAGCAAATTGGCTGTGACAGACGGACAGACAGACAGACAGATACACGAGTGATCCTATAAGGGTTTCGGGTTCCGTACCTCAAAAGGAAATGAGGTACGGAACCCTAAAAACTAGTCAAACAGCTTAAAGAACAGCTACTGGGTGCAGAAAATGAAATACAAAAGCTACTCGGTGAAAGCTATGAGCTGTAAGATGCGTTATTTGAGACTCGTAAAATTGAGATTCGTATAAAAATACTTATGGCACCAGCACCTGCTTCTCCAATTAGGACACCTGCATCTGGTACTAAGAAGGGTAAACGGACAGTAAGGGGTCATCCATAAAGTACGTCACAGGTTAAGGGGAGGGGGTCAAGGAAGTGTGACATTGTGGGACAAGGGGTGAGAGGGGTCCTAAGTTTCGTGACGTCACATTTCAAAATCGAATACCTACATCTAAGTGTTAAATGCGAAATTTGAACTATTTAAGAACAACTTATAGTAGATTGTTGCACCAAGCAGAAATTGATTCATTATTGCGCCGAGTGTTGGTTTGGAGCCCGAACGCTAGTGAGGGCTCTAAAAACACGAGCGCAATAACAAATCACTTGATGCGAGGTGCATAATCTGCTTTTCTTTCTACTACTGCTAAAAGTTGGTAAAAAACGTAAAGGTACAGTTAAACCCAACTAGCGAAGTAAAAAAGATATTGATACCTGTTATGACGCACCCTTAGAATTTTTATATAGCCTATGACACTCGCACGTTCTCCTCGAATCTTAAGATACCCTATTTATTAAAATCGGTTTATTGGTTCTGAAGCTAAAGTCGAAAATCCGAAAATTTCCACAGAAATCTTGTATCTAGTCTATTAATTGTCATATTATGCCATTTTTTTTTAAATCTTTTTGTAACCCATACTATCTTATCAGCCAGTACTTTGAGCATAACATTTTAGACGAGACAATTACAGTTCGATATGGCCGCCGATATGTGGCCTGTTTTTTTTTTTTTTTGCTAACTGTAAGTCCACAGAAGAGTGGTCGGACTGTGAATGGGCGGATTGGGTAGCTGTTGGTGTAAACTTCTTGATCAACCAAGCAAATAAAAAAAAAATACAAAGCAGTGCAATAATGAAATTTGTATGCAACTTTATTTGCTCTAGAGCAAATAAGGGCTGCTTTGTGCTGAGTATTTAAGGCCATTATGATGAAATTAAAGCGTAGTAGGAAGAAAAAAATATTTCCAACTCTATCTGTATGTGTATAAGGTTTAAATTGTTTTGTTGGCGAGTTCACACTCTGTCTACTAGTGTCACACGCAGGTCGCGTTTTTTTCAAATGTTTGACTTGATGTTGATTATACTAAAAATTAATTGAAATTGAAATTAAACTAATTTCCGACCTGCTGTTTTAATTTAATGATTTATCGATGAAAAAAATCAAAATATGTGACGTCACACAGGGAGGGGAGTCTCACAAATGTGACCAACTAACAAGGAGGGGGGAGGGGTCAAAAATCACGAAATTAGTGTGACGTACTTTATGGATGACCCGTTAACTAATAAAATTGACAGCATCATCTGATAATGCTTCAACTAAACAACATGAAGATAAACCCACCTCAACTTCTAACGACGACCAAAAAGCCAGCTTCTAAACCAGCGATGCATGTTACCACGGATTATAGAAACAGAAATTTTAGCGGCAAGGATAAACTACGAATGTTAACAGCAAAAAAAAAGAATAAAGTAGGTACTTAATATTATAAGAAACGATGATTATTTCCACGACTTCACTTTTCGTCATCATATCAAATTCGTCGGCATTAGTGAGAGAGACGCACTTAGACATAAGACGGCTTATGCATGATGCCGCAGGTGGTGACATAAGGAGCTTAAACGATCTACAGAATTAGCCCTATGATTTGACGAGGCGTGATCAGTGTTGCTAAAGATACCGATTTGTCGGTAGATCTACCGATTTCATTATCGGTCTACCGATATTCCGATTTTCGTATGTTATCTCCCGATTTACTTCATAAGCTGCTCATTCAACCCGATTTTGCTCCTTTCCTGTGGCAATTACTTACCTACTAAAAATATAAAAATTCAACGTACGAGGTGATATAAATAAGATTTAAATTTTATCATCAAACCAGAAAAAAATAAAAGAGTTTTTAGAAACAGCCTCAATACCTATTTTTCCAAAGCTGTCTGTCCGGGTGATCTTGGCAAGTGACAGCTTTGGCATGATAAAATTGATGGCATTCCTCAATATTTCGGTTGTTTTTTGGCTAATTTAAGTTCATATTACGAATTTAATAACCTGTTAAATAGATAATACACTAAAATTATCAATTTATTAAAAACTTTTTCCCGGTTTATTTTGTTCGATTTGGCGTGATTACTCTGATTCTACTATAGGAGACGCGAACTTCCGCTATTCAAGTCATCAATACTCTAGTGATTCACGTCAGCGAGGCTGTGAAAAATATTTCATTAAGTGTTATCGTAGCCTGCCTCACGTATATATACGGTAGGCCATTGTACAATGCCAGAGTGGAAATTTTCAATAATTTGTTACGTCACGATTTAAATATCTATGATGAATGTTTCTTTGTCTATGACTTCAACTTAAATCTATCGCTTGATATGTATCTAACAAGTGGGTATTGGGAGGTGGAATGACTCTGGTATTGATTTGTTGAAAACCTTGTTGACATCATTAGATTAGATTAGATAAATTTATTTCTATATAAGATTAGATACATTATAAAATTGCACACATGAATTATATGAATTTAAATTTAGATCGTCAGTAATTAAATATAGCAAAGAGAAAGTTATAATCCAAATTGAATTAGACTAGTATTAAATGTCAGAATCACAATATAATAATAATTATAAATCAGGGGACAATCTTTACACAAATCGATCTAGTCCCAAAGTAAGCTCTAAAGGCTTGTGTTATGGGTACTAGACGACGATATACATACTGTTAGCCTGAAGAAAGAAAAACAATCGACTAATAGCTACTTTGTGTACCTATGTGTCCCATCAGCTCTGGAACACACTACACTTGACGACGGGCTCTCGGCGCGTGACGTTGTTTACTATTCTCAATTGTATTTTTAGTTAATTATATTAATAAAATCTATACAAGTGAGTTCTGTGTTTATTAATACTTACATAGATAAATAAATACTTAAATACATAGGAAACATCCAAGACTCAGGCACAAACATTCGTGGTCATCACACAAATATTTTCCCTTACCGGGGATCGAACCCGGGACGCTAGCTTCGGAGGCAGGGTCACGCCCAACTAAGCTAACCGCGTCGTCAAAATACATGCGAAGAATTATTTTGTTAGGTCAAAATATTGTATATGTAGTGCAGATGATGGATGTTTTCGTGTCTTAGCATCAAATGAAAACAGAGAAATCGAACTTGTTCTATCAAAATGTATGTGGTACCTACTCGTATATCTAACTAAACACGAGCTTTAAATCTATTTCCAAGAACAAAATAGAATTTGGCATTATGTATGTAAGTTTTGAGTTTCTTGCGGTGTTTCTTCTCAGTAGGTGTCACCTTTTGAAGCGCTGGTAGCTTGAAACATGTGAAAGAGCCCAATGTGGCCTACTTGCAAAATAAATATTTTCATTTTAATTTTCTCTCTATCTCTGTATAGGCTGTCACAATAGGTACGTTCAAAAGAATATGGGGGCTTCATCATGGTTCTAAAAGGTAGGGAAATTGAGGAAATTACTTTATGCAATAAACTGTATTTGATACAACTTGTTTTTATAGAAGTCCAAACGACATGAACTTTGAACTGTTTATGAAACAACGGGAATTATTACTTTTACAACACCTTTTAATAAAAAAAAACACAATTTTTTGCGGTGATTTTAATATCAATCTCTTAAAAACAACATAACGATTTCTTGAGTCTATAAACATTTTATATTTCGGACACCATTTTAAGTGTAATGACTTTTAAATTTAGAGCCCATAGTTTTGAACGCCACAGTCGTCTGTAGCCGACAGCAGATTCCCATGAATTTCGTGCCCCTGACAACGGGGCATGCCGTTTTACAAACATTTTGTCGGCATCAGCCGTCACTCGGCGTCAGGGGTACGGTTTCTCGCACTGAGCCGTGGCGTTCAAAAGGTTAAAAGTTCATACCTATGATAAAAACCGCGGTCGAACCAATGGCGCGGCCGCTAGAACTATATATAGGACATTTAGTTACACAGCATGTTTCTTTATTAAACTTGTTAACAAAATATTAGTTTAGTCTATTTACTTTCGCAGAATACCAGCGTATTCGCTAAAATGCGCAGCCGGCAGCGGCTGATCAGGGACACGTTCAAATTTAGACCCAATTGACTTTTCCTTACAGTCTAAATTAATTTGTTTCGTTTATCCGTTAACTTCACACTTATTAAGACACGGTTGTTTGTGCGTCTAAGGTGGTAAAATGTGATCCAATCATTTATCTCTTTTACCTCCTTCCAGGTTTAATTTCCAAAAGATTATAAGCCTATGTCCTGCCTGAAGTTGCCCTTAATGTAATATCGAAAACCGCATTGAAATTCGTCCGGTAGTTTACAAGTTTATCGCGCACATACAATCAGACAAACACATGAAATTCAAAACAGTTGCGATGTGTTGTGTTGCTCATTCTGAAGCCCCCCATAGCATGTTTTCATTGTTATCTTCAACGTAGACTTTTCCACTTTACAATTTTATTATACGGTTTTAAAGTATAAACGCGGTGTTGGAAATACATATATCGTACAATAACCTTTCCCTATTTGTCATGCTCACTCTGTTCCGCTGTCAACGTGGTATTTGTGGCTACATCCATCTCCAACCACAATAACAATGTAACTGATGATTGATGAATCGTGCTTTGAAAAATGCAGTATTATTAGTCTCCTTTTTCTTTTTAACCGACTTAAAAATCCGGACAAGTGAGAGTTAAACTGGCGTGGAGAGGGTTCCGTTCCGTACATTATTATCTGAAATTTACTAGGTTACTTTAAATACCATAGACTTCTTATAGGTTTTCCTGTAATCTATAGGTAAGGAACTATTTTCCGTATTTTTTTTTTAATTTTAGCCCCAGTAGTTTTGGAAATATGGGAAGGAATGGTCAATTTTCGCCTATTTTTAACGGACTTCAAAAAAAAAGGAGGAGGTTCTCAATTATGTTGAATGTTTTTTTTTCTAAATAACTTCCAAACTGTTTTACTTGAAATTCAAAAGAAAATATATTTAAGATCCTCACAATAAGCCCTTTCATTTGATATGTCACACAATATAGATTGCATATTTTTTTTTTATTTTCTTATTTGCCCCCCAAAAGTGGCCTCCATGTTTAAAATTCATATATTTACGTGACGCGTCCGTGTTGCGGTCACCGACTTACATATGCATATCAAATTTCAACTCAATCGGTTCAGTAGTTTAGGAGCATATTATATTGGCTGTGGCAGACGGACAGACAGACAGACAGACACACGAGTGATCCTATAAGGGTTACGTTTTTTCCCTTTGAGGTACGGAACCCTAAAAAGGAGGAGGTTCTCAATTCGGTTGTATTTTTTTTATCTCGGATGTCTTGACTAGGCATCTGAGCCAGGAACATACTTGTTACCTAATTAAAGCCCGGGGCAAACCAAACGCGGTTGCGGCGAGTTTGCGGCGCGAACGCGGGTCCGCGTCGTTGTCGAACGGCGCGGGCGGATATACCATGCCACACCGCGGCGGCGCGGACCCGCGTTCGCGCCGCAAACGCGCCGCAACCGCGTTTGGTGTGCCCGGGCCTTTAGTCTCAAGCATTATCAGTTGTTTTAAATCAAGAATGAATGAGAGTCCACAGCGAGTTCTGCAACTAAATACGTCACAACATCATCACAGTATTATGAATAAGACCTATAGCTAAACTGAGATCTAGATATTGTTAAGAATACTAATCTGAAACGGTGTCTATATTAAGATCTGCCGTGCTCCGCTGCCCACGGTTCAGTGAACGATCAAGGATGCCGGGTAAATCTTAAAAGAAACATCATCTTAATATTGTATCGTCGGTGATAGTTTAAAACCGTGTAAGTGTAAATTTTAACGAAAACGAGTGATAAGCAAAATCAAATCAGTTCAGCCTGTAGGCGCGAAATGTGAATATAATAGCGTTATGTAAATGTGAAAGTATTATTTATATGCGAAGATTTTTGGCGAAGACGTTTCGATGTTTATTTCTCAATTACGCGCAGGCTAGACGGATATGGATGAAATTCGTAAGACCATATCTTGGAATAAAATGGGATACTTTTCAGCCCACGCGAGGAAAATCGCAGGCACAGCTTGTATTTTTATAAAAGAATTTTTGAATACATAGGCTCTTCAATTATTAGGATTTTTGTCGTTCCACAGTTCTTTCTAATGCTAAAAAACCGGACTCGCGCACCGAGGGTTCCGTACTACGCTAATTTGTTGTTGCAACTTATCAATAATAGACTTTATGCTAATGGTATAAGAATCGTGACAGTTGCAAATAAGTTGGCAGATTGTTGAGATGCAGCGGTAATTTTCTGATTTGATATCAATACATTTTTCATATTTCTATTTCAGAACACTATTGAATTCATATTTGTTGTTTGACTATAGGGTATAAACTAAAATCAAGCCATATTTGAAAGCTGAAACTTAAGCTGTTATGGAAACACAGTTGGACCAAAATTAGTCTAAAATCAGTAAATTTTTAGGGTATTAATGTATAGGGAGCTGCTCAGGCTTAAAACTTTTTGATATTTTTATTAGTTGCTAGTATTCATGCCATAACAACACATATTCTGTGAAAATTCCAACCTTCTACCTCTTGCCTTTGCTGAGCTAGAAGCCTCTGACACCTCTGGCCTCGGACGTAAGGACGTAGGCTCGGTAATATAGGGTCCTTTTGATCCCTTCGGGTACGAAACCCTAAAAATGAAGTTTAAACGACGAACGAATGAAGTCAGCAGCAAGATGTTGCGTTAAGGTTAAAATTTGCAAGTTAAATTTGTTTTCATAAATATTATGCATAAAACTGCTGAATATCCATGCCACGGGTAATAACGCTCATGTTTATAATACAAAATGTACCGCCGCCAGCGGGATTTGCACTCTCGAACCAGTAGGCATGCACTTGCTTGAGACAGTCAAGTATTTCACCAATATAAATGCTTATCTTAGTACTCAACTCGCACTTCAGACTAAGCTCGCAACATAATTAATAAAGATGATTAGATAAGTAAATAACCTCGGCATCGTAGCTATATGTGGGCAGAAATCAGGAGACTTGACCGCGGGAGATGCACTTTCTTCCCCCCTCCCCGCCTATGTGCCGCGTGACAACCGGGCGAAATCAGCTAAAAACAACCTAAGGATAAACTGTGCCAAGCGGCGTCTTCCTAGACAAAACTGCAAGGTCATGTCCAATAATACCCCAGCTATAATCCCCGGCACATAAGCTGATCCAAAATGGCGGTCGTCCGCGCACCTTCGCGCACGTACAACTATGGAGCGCAGGCTTCACCACGGGAGAAGCACTTTTTTCCCCCCATTCCCGCCTATACCTATGTGCCGCGTGACAAACGGGCGAAATCAGCTAAAAACAACCTAAGGATAAACTGTGCCAAGCGGCATCTTTCTAGACAAAAGTGCAAGGTCACGTCCAATAAAGACCCCAGCTATAAGCCCGGCACCTAAGTTGACCCAAAATGGCGGTCGTCCGCGCAGGTAAAACTATGGTTACTTCGCCGCACGTAAGTTGAAATATGACCTTGAATGCGCAGAACACATTTTCGGGTCTCAATCGAAGTGCAGGACGAGGACCGCCATTTTGGGTCAACTTATGTGCCGGGGATTAAATCAGCTTTGTGTTTCACGAAGTTAATGTCGTACAAATTGAGAAAAAAGACATATTGTTGAATAAATATTGAACTTGTTGTGGTTGCTTTTAAAACATCCTGTGTCAACGTATTAACAAGTGTTACGGCTCGGTCACATTGCGGGCGTGGCGTGAGCGTGTCGCCACCGCAGTGTGACGTCATCTGTTGTATTGGGAGTCTTAAAGATGTCACACATACGCCACGCTGCGGTGGCGCTTAGGCAAAGTTCCGAGTTTTGTTTGTAAGAAATATATTATTTATTGTACATAAGAACATTTTTTTTTAAAAGTAGTTTAATTAACTCATATTCCGATCCTTGGGATGAATATATTTATATCCGTATATCAAAAAGTATTTAACTTTGACGTCAGCTGTCAAGATAATATTTTTGATTTTTTGTTTTATAAAATGAATACCTACGATAATTATATACATATTTTAACAAACAAAACTCGAAGCGATGGCTAGTTCAAGAGACGAGTTTCGATAAATGTGTTTATCGATATACGAACTCATTACTTGACAGTTGATATTGCCACTAAAATCTCGACGTTTAGTCAGAACAGATGGCGTCACGCTGCGTGCGCGCCGCGCTTCTGCCACGCCTGCACGGACCGGGCCTTTAGGCTGGTTGTCAACCAGAGATTTATTTATATATTACTAGCAAACCCGGCGAACTCCGTTTCGCCACCAGGTGGCTTCGTTTTATGTAACATTTCGTTTGGTGTAGCTATGTATCAGAGATGGCGCTGTATGTGAAAAAAGATTTTCCCGCTTTTCTGTTGAAATTTTTCCTGAATTTTCTTGTTATAAACCTCACGGAGCCCGAGACCTTTCCAACGAATGCAAAACCGTGGAAATCGGTTCGTGCGTTCTGGAGTTATAGCGTCAGGAAGGAAAACCCGACTTATTTTTATATAGTAGATCAGCATCAGGGCCTAAACTTTTGTGCGATAGCATAACGCAATTTCGCGTACGGGATGATGAAATTCGCATACAAATTGATAGATTGAATTGAATATTTGAACGAGCCTTACAGTAGTCGCATATGATGTGTAACACATCTCACACGCGCGCTCATTGGTCAAATCAAATAAGCGCGCGCTTCCCCGGCATCAACTTCACAACTGTGCGTCCTGATTGGTCAAATCAACCGCGCGGGCTCATTGGTAAATCAAATAGCGCGCGTCATTGGTCAAATCAAATAGCGCGCGCTTCCCCGGCTTCCTGTTACATACTTCCGTCCCTTTTCACGAAACCTCTCCCACAGATTGCAGGAAAGCGAAAGGAGAAATGTTAGACATCAAAAAGAAACTGACATAGATATATGCTATCATAATCATAATTTATTGTTAATTCCAGTTAAATAACAAATGTAAGTCAATGAAGTTTTGTACTACTCATTTCAAGTGTCGATATCGGTTAACTAAAGAGGTTGATAAGTGGTTAATGATGACGTAAAGACGGCTCCGAATCATTATAATGCAGCATGCAAAGGTTTTGTTATGATTGTCTAACAAATCTCGTCACTAATTTTGTCAATCATAAATTGACCCGCGCTCTCGTAGACATTATGCGCAGTTAGGTGCCTATGTCCGCTGCGTCGAAATACGACGAAGGTTGAAGATACGTACGAACATGCAATTTATACGCACTGACGGGTCAAGTTACGTTCGCCGTTGAGTTCATGAACGAATCATGGCAGGACCAGTCATGCGAAAACGATTAGGTACTAATTCGTCTACAAAACCCTGAGCTACGTAATGACGTATCGCGCAATTATACCTACGTAATTGTTTTGTGATTATAATCTTATAAATCGTATAAAGTTGTCATGAGGAAATGTCACATACATATAACCGAAGACGTTGTTTCTAAGGGAATTACTTTGAATTATCGTTATCTCATATCTGTGTAATTATGAAACACTGTTAAAGGCAAGATAATTGTGTACGAAGTCAGGCAGATGAAAGGTGTAATTCTAATAGCTGATTGTACTTTTTATAGTACCGACGAAAACCGTCTCCAGCATATTTTAAAGTACATTTTTTATTATATATTTAATAATATTTGTGTGATGAGCACGAATGTTTGTTCCTGAGTCTTGGATGTTTCCTATGTATTTATTTATCAGTATTTAAGTATACCGTATCGTCTTTAGAGCTTAATTTGGGACTAGATCGATTTGCGTAAAGATTGTCCCCTGATTATTATTATTATTAATTATTGACTGAGATTCGAGTGAATAGTAAAAAGGACATGGAAGACATTCGGAAAGAAAAATATTATATTAAAATATCTGCGAATTCGTTAAAAATAATATCCAAAACAAAATTAGGCACTAAAAAGTAGAATGACCCAATTAGTATAAATAGTCGTAAATAATTGAACTGCTTTAACTATGTCGTGACTAACCTTGGTTTTATGTTTCGTTGGCGGACAGCACTCCCTGTTTGGGAACTAATAATTAGAGGTTACATCTAAACATACGCTTTACCCGAATACCCAGTTGAAGTTATGTGTTTCAAGGACAATCACCATAGTAGTATAGTGTAATACGTGAAATCTCTTATATAGAAATTGAAAATAACCGATCTATATTGTGACCTTCTTATCATCATATTGAATAACCATTGTGCTTCATAAATTAATAAATAATAATAATAAATCAGGGGACAATCTTTACACAAATCGATCTAGTCCCAAAGTAAGCTCTAAAGGCTTGTGTTATGGGTACTAGACGACGATATACATACTTATATAGAGAAATAAATACTTAAATATATAGGAAACATCCAAGACTCAGGAACAAACATTCGTGCTCATCGCACAAATATTTGCCCTTACCGGGGATCGAACCCGGGACGCTTGCGTCGGAGGCAGGGTCACTACCAACTAGGCTATCCGCGTCGCGAAATTGGAATTTACCTATATATATTTTCGTAATTGGTCTTTTGTAAGCGCTCGGAGACTGGTAACGCAGTGATAATTGGGGCTAGAAACTAGTTATTTTAGCATTTCCGAAATAATTATTAACTGAGATTCATCTGAATAGTAAAAACCGGACAAGTGCGAGTTAAACTCGCGTGGAGAAGGTTCCGTTCCGTACATGATTATCTGCAATTTACTAGGTTACTTTAAATACCATAGACTTCTTATAGGTTTTTCTGTAATCTATAGGTAAAGAACTATTTCCTGTATTTTTTTCAAAATTTTAGCCCCAGTAGTTTCGGAAATAATGGTCAATTTTCGCCTATTTTCCTAAATAACTTCCAAACTATTTTAATTAAAATTCAGAAGAAAATATATTTAAAGTCCTCACAATAAGCCCTTTCATTTGATATGTCACACAATATAGATTGCATAACTTTTTTTTTTCTTTCTGATTTACCCCCCAAAAGTGGCCCCCATGTTTAAAATTCATATATTTACGTCACGCGTCCGTGTTGCGGTCACCGACTTACATATGTATACCAAATTTCAGCTCAATCGGTCCAGTACTTTCGGAGCAAATTGGCTGTGACAGACGGACATACAGACAGACGCACGAGTGATCCTATAAGGGTGTCGTTTTTCCTTTTGAGGTAAGGAACCCTAAAAAGGATATGGAGAGACATTTGGAAAAACTAAAATAAAACTTAAAATATCTGTGAATTCGTCAAAAATGACCCTACAATATCCAAAACAAAATAAGGCAATAAAAAATAGAATTACCCTAAAACACTCGTAGATCCTATTATGAAACTCGCCTTCGTTGCGTTTCATAGACACCCGCTCGTGTTTCGAAAACCCGTCTTGTTTAAATAACTATTATAAAAGTGAGAGTGTAGGCCATCATTCGTCGCATTGCTTCCTTAGAATTTCATTGCTAGTCATTGTTAGGTACTTACAGAATTCCGGAGTCTAATTTCAAAATAAACAGTGTGAAACTAATGACACTTTCTCACTTTGTTATTGACAGCAAGTTTTCAGTGTCATAGTTTGGTATACCTTGCAAGCAAGCTAGTTTTTTTTGCACATTTTGCAATTAAGATTGTATATATATCTATCTACACATACAACGTGTCCCTGGCTGTTGGACATTCCTTAACACAAAATCCTCAGTAGTGCTCTGACAAATGTACAAATTATGAACACAATCACTCTATTATTTACAAAAAACCCAAGTGCGAGACAGACAGACACACGAGTGATCCTATAAGGGTTTCGTTTTTTCCTTTTGAGGTACGGAACCCTAAAAAAACTGTTTTACACAGTTTTTGGAGCAACCTGTATTTACCCACATAGGCACTGAGTACTGAATTGACACATTATGTGTTCCATAGATTCTGTCACTTTATTCTTGTTAGCATTACAAATGATTGATACAGCATGTTACTATTTGTTTTAGTTTAATTATGATTAAATTTCTTAATAATTTGAATTCTTGTTTTTCTTAAAAAAAACAAAATAAAAACTATTCATGCACACTTTTGAGAAGTCCTATTTTCCGGGTTTTCCTTGTCGAACTGCCAGGGGCGTGTTATAAAATCATTAAGTGGAAAATGTCTGCAGATTGAAGATGACAATAAACAAATGGCTTCAGAATGAGCAACGCAACACATCCCAATGGTTTTTGAATTACATGAGTGCCTGCCGGTTTGTCTGATTGTATATGCGCGATAAACTTTTAAATGAATTATATGAAGCGCAACATTAGCGAGGCCAAAGGCTAAATATATAATCTTTTGGAAATAAAACTGGAAGGGGGTCAAAGAGCGGGCTGAAGTTAACAAATTTCCCTAAACTCATGAAACTATGAATTTAAACCCATTATACCTACTACCTATATTAATGTTTGTTCGTTAGTCTCCTACGCCTTTCTATACCATTCGTCCGATTACGATAATTTGGTGAGTTGTCGTACGCATGCTCCGGAATAATTATAACCAAAAAAAAACATTGAAAAGCAATACATACAATAAAATAAGAAAAATATTTCATACAAGCTGTCCGCGGCATTGCAATGTTGTTTTTTTTTGGGCATATAGTCCAGTCAGTCAAGACAATTAATTCATTATAATTCCAAAAGTTTTCAAATTTTGATGTAAGGTCGGGAGTGGTATTAAAACAAACTATAAAATTTTGCAACCTGCTCTGCGGTCCGGAACATTGTTAAAAATGCAATAAATGATAATTTGCTCAGTTCTTGAGACCAAAATTCCAAAAGTTCTGCAAAGTTGGAGTGGTGTTAAATATATTATTTTACATCACGTGTCAAATTTGCAACCAATTTAAGTGTACGGAACATGTTTGTTATTAAAAATTAATGTTTTTCTTTATTAAACTGAAGGAAAAGGTTCCAAAAGTTCTGCAAATTTGACAGATATATCGGAAAAATATACCGAACGATTGTATAAATTTGCAACCTTTTACGTTGACCGGAACATGTTTATTTATAATTCTTTTTAATTCGTGGTCATTTTTTCGAGTAAGGTGGTCTCGGAATAATTACAAAAGTTTTGAAACTTGGTTGCAAACTTCGAAAACATCTATTCTGATGTATTTACAAATTTGCAACCTCATACGCGATCCGGAACTTTATGCAATTTGCAAAAATGTAATTTTTTTATTTTTTCACCTTCAAGAAAATTTCAAAAGTTCTGCAAATCGAGGGGACTGTTTACTTTTGGGATTAATGTCAGTATTTGAATTTGCAACCATATCCGGAATACGGAAATATTTTTTAATCACATTCACGCAAAATATTATTTCCGTACACATCGCTGTTATATATTCAGGGCCTAATAGGGCCTGATTAATAAAACGAATCCGGGGATTAAATACACTGTTACTCACCTACGCATTGTCGTCCATTAATGTTTACTTACCTTTTTTACGAATATTTGATATCCTCATACTTTTTTTCTATACTTTTGAAATTCTTATTATGTCTATTTATTTTTTCGACGGTAATAAAATTAAAAAAAGTCGATTTTTGCAAATAACACAAGGTTCCGGGTCTCGTGCGAAGTTGCAAATTTGAATAGTGGTATCGATCCCAAAATAAGACCATCCACTCGATTTGCAGAACTTTTGAAATTTTCTTGAAGGTGAAAAAATAAAAAAATTACATTTTTGCAAATTGCATAAAGTTCCGGATCGCGTATGAGGTTGCAAATTTGTAAATGCATCAGAATAGATGTTTTCGAAGTTTGCAACCAAGTTTCAAAACTTTTGTAATTATTCCGAGACCACTTTACTCGGAAAAATGACCACGAATTAAAAAGAAATATAAATAAACATGTTCCGGTCAACGAAAAAAGGTTGCAAATTTATACAACTGTTCGGTATATTTTTCCGATATATGTGTCAAGTTTGCAAAACTTTTGGAACGTTTTCATTCAGTTTAATAAAAAAAAACATTAATTTTCAATAACAAAAAATGTTCCGTACACTTAGATTGGTTGCAAATTTTATACGTGATATGAAATATTATATCGAAAACTTCCCCAAGTTTGCAGAACTTTTGGAATTTTTTTCACGACCATACAGCAAAAATTAATTTAATTGCAATTTTAACAATGTTCCGGACTGCGGACAAGGTTGCAAAATGAGATTTATTGTCGTCCCAATGTACCATTCACTTGACCGAATTTTGAAAACTTTTGGAATTATTATCAAATTTTCGATTTCGAATGTCTATAATGACTGGACTAATAGTCATTCTCGCGCGTGACAACTCACCAAAGTTACATACCTACTTGCATCGTACCTATTCGTTTTTATTTTATTTTTATTCAGTAAAATAAGTAAAATATTGAATACAAGCTAAAAATAAACCTAAAAACGAATGGATTTCACGATACATATTTCTTTCGTAGATACGATAAGAAACACCATTGATTTGAAAGTTAAAGCGATTGCAAGTTTTTATATGAGTCACTATACAAATATTTTTGATCGCTCGCTATAGCATTTTTTCATTATCTTCAATGTACAGACGTTTTGCACTTTACGATTTTATTACAGGCTGTGCCATACATTTTTGCAAATAGCAACATAAATTTTTTGGAAAGTATAAATTGTCCGGTACAACGGGTGGCGGGAAATTAAACGTCATTTTGTACATTTTTGGTCAGGATGGAGCATTTCACGGAAAAGTAACGTGGTTTCTGTGTTAAATTCTTTTCAAAAAAACCTCTGCCGTCTGCCGTTACCATGCCTTTTTTAGGATTGAATACGGATAATTTAATCAAAGTTTGGATCGAAAAGTTTAAAGAAATTGGTTCAATAACGAATGTTAAGCAAACAGGGCGGTTACGTACCAGAAGTGATGATTGTCAGCAGCTTTTCATACAATTGCGTAGTGGGTTGCAGGAGTGCCACGACAAAACGGAGCTTGGACAAAATTAAAAAAATATTTTGTATTAAAAATTACTTACATACATACATACATAGCATCACGCCCGAAATCCCTAATAGGGTGGGCAAAGCCACAAGACTACTTGTGGCCACGTTCCATTAGTTCGAAACAGGTAATCGGCCCATCGCCCATACAGATAGTCCACCATGTTGGAGAGGACCCTTAGTCGACTTTTACGACATGCCAGGATGATAAGCATCTGCACGCATTCTATGCTATTTCTTCACTCCCAGTGCAGCAGAGGAGGAGTTGTAATTACTTACAATAAATACCTAATAAAATAGCATTTGTAGTTTTGTCTCTATAATGTTTCTAAACGTGCAAAAGTTTATGGCCCATCCTATATGTACCTATAAATATTTATGCAGTCATGGTAGTTATACTAGTTTGGTTGGGACTTCCAAGATTTCACATAGTGTACAGCAGACGCGAGCGATTATCCTTATAGGCCAGTCGACCGACTGAATTTTAATGTGCTTTTGTTCTGCAGGCAAGGCAATATTGCACAAACACGTGTCATACACGTGTCTCACATAAACAGCTTTAAGTATATCATATATGTTTGACGCCATGAATATTAACACGCGTCTTATTGCTAGAACAGACAGACGAGAATGTAAATATTAATAGTACTGTACTGTATACGCCCAAGACAACAATATACTATGAATATGTATAAATCTTTTAAAAATGATATAGAGAGGAACTGGGCAGTAGTACGCACGCGGTCCCAGAGTGGATTGGGGACTTATTTCGCCAGCTGCATGCAGGTTTCCTCACGATGTTTTTCTTCAATGAAATACTCGTGGTAAATATCAAATTCAATTCCGCACATGATATCCGAAAAGATTTGAGCCCACTGTATTTATTTATTTAAAGACACACCAACAGCATACATATTCAATGACCACGAGACCATTGCATAAAGGAATATTCTGATATCCATGCCTATGACAGTTATGTACAACATTCACAGGATATATGTAACATTTTAACCTAAGGGTATATCAATAGAAGCTAACTATGTGATTATGATCACTTAAATCTAAATCTAAACCTAAATCTACAAAAAAAAACAAATATACGCGCCAAATTGAGAACCTCCTCCTTCGGATTTTTTTGAAGTCGGTTACAAAGAAGACACGTTACATTGATTAAATAATTAATTATCTAATTGAAAATCATAGAAAAATAATTAAATATTATGTCTTTACTTGCCACTGTGGTTTTGATCACAATAATTTAAATCAATACTTTTTAAAAAGCGTATTAAATACTCGTTATAAATGTGTTTTTACATTATACGATTTCAAAGCGGTTGAGACAACTTGCGGCTCAGCACAACTACCCATGCGTTTATTTCCATACAAAATTTGATCCCGCTTTTCACCCCTTCAGGGGTTGTTCGAAAATTCTTTCTGATTGCGCGCGTACACCCTAAAAGAGATCTACTTGCAAAATTGCACGTTACTTAGTTATATCGTTTTGGCAATTCGTCGGTACGTGAGTGTTATTGCTTGCGCATGGACAGTGGTGCACAAAACTGCTTTTACGTCGCCAGTCATGTTTTCGCTTTTAACCTTACTATTTATATACAAAGATGAGTTTATCCCTAAGAGATTATTTTCCGACTAATATGTGCCTTGCTCTGGATTATTATTATTCAAAATACAATACTACACAAATATTCTTTATTGAACACAACATAAAACATAACTCCTCTGCTGCACTGGGAGTGAAGAAATAGCATAGAATGCGTGCAGATGCTTATCATCCTGGCATGTCGTAAAAGTCGACTAAGGGACGGGTCCTCTCCAACATGGTGGACTATCTGTATGGGCGATGGGCTTATCACCTGTCACCATACGGTTCATCATACCATCTTAGGACTAATTAATCGAACGTGGCCACAAGTAGTCTTGTGGCTCTGCCCACCCCATTAGGGATTTCGGGCGTGATGCTATGTATGTATGTATGCGGAAAAGACGCAAAAATTAGTTACAAGGTAAACAATAGGATGATTCACTTGGATAATTAATAAATGATGTATTTTAACCTGTTCTAATAGTAACTGTTTACAAGAACTACGCTTAATGACGCCTACTGCCGTTTTAGAAAAGACTTTTATGAATCACCGTGTCGTAGTCGTGTCCTATAAAGCAAATCGTAATCTGTAAACTCGTTAAATTCATATTTCGGGGCGAGGCGCCCTCTCTGTTATTATTTTGGAATTAACACGCTTTGACCTTATCTGATCAGCGTTGAGTGGAGTTTGGTGTTACAGGTATGGTTGGGGTAAAAAATCTATACGTTACAATTTATTTTAGCAGTTTTCTTACAATTGTTTTTTATATACAAAATACGAGTTATCAAAAAGCAAAAATACTGTAAGAATAAAACCAGCTGCTGATACAAATGTATACTTTTTGACTATTAAAACAGTTACGCATCAATAAAAAAGTAAAAAAACCATAAACAGGAAATAAATAGTTTTTAACACGGGTCTCATAGGACTGATTTCGGGAATAAATTAAATCCAGTTTTATTTTACTATCATATTAGATTAACCTTAAATTTGATTCTGACACCTGTTAAAAGTGAATAAAATAGGTACAAGTAAAATTTTACATAAGTAGTACATCAATTTCTATTTAACAGTTTCAATGTCTTCAGTACTTTTGGCAGTTGATTTACGCCCTTGTTAATATTAATAGAATGCGTTCAAGTCTGCATTTTGTACTCAAGTAAGGTTTCTAGTATGGGAAAACGCTTACTTGAGCACGATAACAAATGACCACACACTATTTGGAACGGGCACTAAATATCTCTAACAATTGATACACTGGCTAGAAATTTCCCTTTCATTATTCGATGAGACATTCTTACGAGTATTATGAAAAATGAAAAGAAAAACATGCTACAAAGGTTACTCTGAGCTCTGAGTTAGGATCCCTGTGATACAAAGGTCAGGTAGTGAACAGCATGTTAAAAATGAAATAAACAGTTCATAATCATATAGTGTTGCTAGTGCCTTAATCTTTTGGCCGCCGTTGTCAACTATGCGTGACAGGCTATACAGGGTAAACAAAACCTTCACTACTTTGGCTTTAAGTTGAAATTCGTGTTACTTCTCAGATATGCTTGGCGGCTAAAAGGTTAAGGGGCTCGTAAACGGGCTAGTTCTTCGGCAATTTATTGCTGCAATTCGGGCTATCCTCAAAAGCCGACATCCAAAATGTTTGTCCCCTCCCCATTAGTGATGTAATATGTAATCTTTATGTGAATAGCCCGAACTGCATCAATAAATTGCCTACAAACGAGCCCGTGTACGAGCCCCTATATAATAGTAAAACAAGCCTATTTCTCCTCAAGATTAATTTGTATGTATGACTGTATTATGTATTGACAGTCAATATACACAAGAAAACATTTCTTTTAATTATAATACTTACTTCTATATGTGAGTGATACGTAGTATGTACGGTAGCAAAAATATTGTTGTCTTGGGCGATAATGCTAGAATCCCTCGCAACGCTCAGGATTAAATACACTGCCCTCGCCGTAAATATGCCATTTTGCTCCCTAGTGGCACAATCTACTATTTCACACCGCCTACTTATTACCCCAACTGTACTTTCCTCCTAGTCTAGTTTGCCACTAGTTGTTCCAGTGTAGTGCGTTTGAGCAAGCAAGTGTGATTTTCCGTGGCATATCTGTGATTATTCTGTGGTTTTATTAACACGACTTCACTGCAAACGTAGCCAAAAAAATAAAAATTTCCGTGGGACTCAGAAGTATCCAATAGTAGTTAGTTGACTTAGCTCGGTACTATTCTTCATTTGAGACAAAAAAAATCCGTACGTATTCATAAATCGGAAGTGTCGAAATAACGACACGCTGTATCATGCTTTCTCAAATCGTTTAAATAATCACTGAAAACAAATTCTACCAGGAACGGGATCCGGAACTCCGTCTGTGATTTTTATCCATATTATTAAGGCTCTTCTCTACTTATTCCAATAATATCATCATCACCACCATCATCATCATCGTCCTACATTCTGTCTGTCCCACTGCTGGACAAAAGGCCCCCTCTCATAAAATACGGACTTATTATTTTACTTTGTCCTATCGCTTCATGAAGGTGATGGCAGTGAGGGCACTTAGCCGAAATATGTTTGGCCGAATGTTACGTTTGACCTAATGATAATTTCACCTAAAAATAAAGATGAAACCGTTAACATTTTTGTATAACTATGATTTGTTACATTTAAGTCAGGTTACGTTTGATATATAACAGCACCACAAAACTATGAAATCGGTAGGTTTCGGAGTCCAAATAAAAGTTTTACTGTCGGTCAAACAGAAGTGGAAGGCGATGAAGACACTAACTTAGATACTGACAAACAATCAATGTTATAATTTATAATATGACATCGGACGACTGTTTGGTACACAGGAGTCGTATGTCGCCTCGGCAGTTGACAGCGGTATGTCTACCGTAGGCTATAGTTATAATAAATTGTTGGAAGGAATGCTTGAGCTGACGATCGCTAGCAGGGAAGGGCAGAACCCCCTACAAGGTAGGCACGGAGGGCACAGCCCCCCGTCATAACAGAACTGTAAACTAGTCCATTTAGGCATGTTCGTTAGTTTTCTAGAGCAGCAATAGGAAGCCCTCAAAACAAGTCGACTTTGTCACAGACAGAATTCCCGTAGCACATAATTCACACATGTCCCTTTCGCACCCGGGTATTATTTAACATTTTCAACGCCAATGACGGATATATCCGTCAATCCGTACAAGGTAACAGAGCCCATCATGAGCTTGTCGTAAGGTTAAAATTCGGGTTGCTTCTTAGACATGCTTGGCGTGTGAATAACAATTATTGTATTTGACGTATGGTTGAGCAAGGTAAAAAATACGTTATCGCAAGTCTAAGCTTCACGTTAGTGTAACCGGGCGGTAAAAAGAAACTCAGCGTTGTTTCACTGTTTAATGTCTCACAATCCACGGTACAAAGTAGGTAAAACATGTAATTATCTTAGACTTAGGTTGAAATCTAGTTAGCTCAATAATAATACAAGAGCGTGCGCCGAGCAACGCGCGCGGCGGGCTAGTTCCAAACCGACTGTCGAGATGGCGTAGCGATCGAGGCGCGAACGCGGGCCGGCGCGATGTATGACTCACTCCCCGCACCCCTCCAACGTATAATCTTTGACACGCGCGGGAAAACGACCGCGGCGACTAGACGTGCGTGGGTTTGCTATAGACTCCCCCTCTAGTCTAGGAGGACGCCCTCGTTCCTGGACTAGCTCATTGCCTTGCTGTTTCGGACGTCCGCGGCGGCGCTTGGGAATGACAGGTTGAGGATGTTTGTCCTCTGCTCCACCACCCGTGATGAACAGAGTCAGGTCCTGGGAATGATACTTCCCTAAGGAGTCCTCGGGGCTTTCTATTGGAGCAATAAGGTAAGTAGTAGGAGTTACCTTCTTTGTAATAATATACGGTCCATCCCGTTTGGGTACAAATTTGGCGGTCAGACCCTTGCTACTTTGGCTAAGGACATGAGACTTGACCAGCACCTGATCTCCTACCTCAAACACACGACCAGGTCGGCGAGATTGGTCAGCAGTCCTCTTGGTTTGGTCTTGCTGTGCTTCAACTCGTTCTCGAACAGCAGATAGAGAATTAATGAAAGACCTTAGGTAAGGCGTGATTTGGGGAACAAAGTTCTCTTTTTCTAGTATAGCCCTCAAATCATGGCAAGCTTCCGTGGGAGACCTTAGCTCTCTAGCAAACATGAGATACGCTGGCGTAACGCCAGTGGAACGGCAGACGGAGCTGTTCATTGCGAAACGGATCACCGCGAGCTTCTTGGGCCATGAAGCATGATCGTTTTCCACGAGTTGAGCGAGTTGGACCTTGAGGTCCCGATTCTTTCGCTCGGCGGGGTTCGCTTCGGGATGATAAAGAGGGACAAAGTTTTGTTTGATCCCTAAAACATACATGCACTGCTGCATCACCGCTCCGACAAACTGCACACCATTATCGGAGATCACTCGGCGAGGTAGACCGTACCTGAGGAAGTATTCCTCGAGGAGAGTACGTGCGCAGACTTCCGCAGTCGCTTCCCGAAGAGCGTAGAGTTCTACCCAACGGGTAGCGGTATCCTCGACTAAGAGAACCCACCTTTCACCGTTTTCGCCTTCGGGCAGGGGACCAAACAAATCTATAGCTAAGACTTCGTTGCGTTGTTGCAACACGGGCGTCTGGAGGAGTCCAGGAGGCTTATCATTAGTGGCTTTATAACGCTGGCAATCCACACAGGCCTTCACATACTCTGTGATGAATCTTCTCATGCCCGGAAAATAATAAGATTTGGAGATTTTCAGGTACGTACGATCTATTCCAGGGTGACCGGCGAGCGGCGCGTCATGACACTCTTTTAGGATCTCGGCTCGGAGAGCGGCGGGAATCACAAGCTGAGGTGACTCACTCTCAGAATCTGGATTCAATCTGTAGAGTACCCCTTGTTCCATAAGGTATCCGCGCTCCGTCCATCTACGAGCAGCCAGTTCATCGGGACCCTCCACCTCGTTAATGATCTTTTCCACCTCGGGGTCAGCAAGTTGCTCCTGCCTCAGCTCGGCAGGGCTCTTAGTGGGTAAATCTACTATCACGGAGCAGACCCCACAGTCGTCACGACTGTCCTCAGAGCACATGGGTCTGCTCAACGTGTCCGCCACTACGTTTGCTTTACCGGGGGTGTACTGGTATTGTATGTCAAAGGCTTGGAGCCTAAGTGCCCAGCGTGCTAACCTACCTGCTGGTGATTTGAGTGAGAGCAGCCATCGAAGAGGTTGATGGTCACTGCCAATGATGACCGGCTGGCCGTCTAGGTACGGTCGAAACCGCTCCACCGCCCACACCACAGCGAGCGCCTCGCGTTCCGTTGTGGAATAGTTTCGCTCCGCTGCGCTGAGAAGTCGGCTGGCGTATTCTATTGGCCTTTCCTCGTTTCCCTCACCTTGTAGTAAAACTGCGCCAAGGGCGTAGTTACTTGCGTCCGTGCGCAGAATGAAGGGGCGACTGAAATCAGCTTGCACCAGAATCGGGGCTGTGGTCAGTAGACGCTTCAGCTCGACAAATGCTTGGGTCTGTTCCGAGCCCCACATCCAGACTTGATTTTTCCTGGTCAGACGTGTCAAGGGTTCCGCAACTTTGGAGAAGTTCGGTATAAACCTTCTGAACCAGGAACATGTCTGCAGAAAGGTTCTGAGGTGTTTTAACGTACCTGGCTCCTTCATCTCGAGTACAGCACTAACTTTCCCTGGGTCAGTGGAAACACCTGCTTGTGTAATAACGTGACCGAGGTACTTAACGCTTTCCCTAGCAAAAGCGCACTTCTCCCTATTGACGTGGAGGTTAAACTCGGTCAAACGCTTAAAAACTGCCTCGAGGTCTTGCAGATGGCGTTGAAAACCTTGGGATATGATTAAAAGGTCATCTAAGTAAGCTAGTATAGTTACATCTTGTAAAGCAGAGCAGGAACGTAGACGGTCGATCAGGCGCTGGAACGTCGCCGGCGCGTTCTTAAGACCGAACGGCATTCTTTTAAAGCGGAAGGTACCTAAAGGGCAGACAAAAGCCGTTTTGTCCCTATCAGCTTCCCTTACCATTACCTGCCAGTACGACGAGCGAAGATCTATAGTACTCATATAGCAGTCTTGTTTCGTACTCTGCAGCAGATCATCAATACGTGGCATCGGGTAGGTATCGGACTTGGTGACTGCATTTAAGCGTCGGTAGTCGACGCAAAAGCGGATACTACCATTTGGTTTCGGCACCATCAGCGCCGGTGAACTCCAAGCCGATTCGCACTCCTCTATTATATCCTCGTGTAACATCTTATCGATTTCTCTCTTCATCAGCTCCTTCTTTGAGGGATTGAGACGATAAGGGGGTACTGCTATTGGTGGGTGCTCACCTGTCTCAATACGGTGTTCAGCGAAAGGGGTTGGGTCTCCCCCTGGCTTGAAGATATCCGCATGGCGAACCAGGAGCTGCGCCAACTGGTTCCTGTCAGGTGGATCTAAACCTATACCCTCGTCGTCCCTAAGCGCGTCGTCTATATCCGCGGACGAGCAAGACAATTGTGGTAAAGAAACGGGCTCAAAACGCATTTTATGTTGAACACGATGATTATCTGAAAAATACCAGCAATGACGGGAAAAATCCATGACTACTTCGGCTTTGAGCAAAAAGTCCATGCCGAGCAATGTCTCGTTGTTTTGCGCCTCAGGAAGTATAAGAAAGGGAATATTAATCACCTTATCATCTAAGTGCACATCAAGAGAAGTCATGAGTACGTCAACATCGCGAACTTGACCATCGGCCAGCTTTATGCGTCTTCGCGCCGGCTCGAGCGAATGTTCCTTACTTAGGAGAAATGCGTGGAGTGAATGACCCGCGATGCAATGTTTAGCCCCGGTGTCGACTAACGCGGTTCCCGGCGATCCCAATATTTTGATGTCAAAAATCGGCCGTAAAACTTGTCGCATTTTACGATCGGAACTTTCCCCAGCGCGCGCATTCTCGCCATAATAAGAAAAATCATAACAATCAAAGCACTTTTCGACACGATTGTCATTTAACAAATTTTCGAATAATAAATCTTTGTAAAAATAATCATAACGCTTTTCAACGCGATTGTACAAATTATCATTAACACCCTTTTCTTTGTTCGCGCGATTGTTCGACAAATAATTTGGCAAAAAATTATTATTATCCTCTGTACCTTGAGGCTTGCCACATTTTTGAGACCGACTGTACTTTGGCTCATTAATTGTCGAATCATCACGGGAACAATAATTATTTTCATAATTCTGACCACAATAATCATTAGAAACAGATTCATAATTTTCAAACAACTTATCAATATGAAAGCTATCACTTTGAGAGAACGTGCAATAATCAGGTGACACGTCTACACGATTGTATTTGTGTGCACTTGTGTCCGTGTTCACACTATAGAAACATTGGCTGTTATTATTGTTGCAACGATTGCAATTTTCGCGCGTTACGTTTTTCGAACCGCACTTATAACACGAAACAACCGGGTTCACAGTATTATTAGAATCAGCAGTCGACTCACCCTTTCCCGCCAACTTACGGCACTGGTCACGTAGGTGTCCATAGCGTTTGCAGTAAATACAAAACGCTCGCGGCGGCTTCGACGTCACGCAGTCGTCTCGTTCTCGCGTTGCCGTCGGAGAGTCGCCGTCGCTAGCGACGACAACGGGAAGTCGGGCGGATCGCGCCGGCGTGGCGGCGGCGCGCGCCTGCGACGCGCGGGACGGCGCGAACACGGCGCCCTCGTGTGGCGGCGCTGCAAACGCTGTTGCTAGCCGGCGCGTTTCCGCGCTCGATGCGACGCTCGATCCACGCGCGCCGTACATTTCGGGCTGCGTACTTCCGTCCGATGCCATGCGCCTTGTCCGCGGAGCAATGGATGCCGCGTTTTGCGATTCTCTCCTTAGTGATTCTTCGATGGATTCCTCAATGATTCTAGCTTTTGATAGCAACTCTGAAAATGTACTGGCCTCTTCTCTACGCAATCTTTTTCGAATTCTTCGATGTAAGAGGCTGTAAATCATATCAATCTGTACCTTAATAGAAAGGTCATTCACTGGAAGTCGTGCTAAGAGGGCTCGTTTCTTTGCTACAAAAACATCTGTGCGTTCATCTCCTTGTTCACTATTGAACAACTCTCTGTAGATGCGGTGCTCTGGGCGGCGGTCGCCGTAAGCGTCACGCAGGTGGGATATTACTTCTTCCCAGGTCTTCACCTCAGCGCGGATGCTCTGCCACCACGTAGCGGCTTCATGGATTAGAAGCATAGAGACGCCCTTGAGGGCGACTTCCTCGGATATATTGCTACACTCTTTAAATGCTTCAATAGCATCAATGAATATTTCAACGTTTTCATTCGGTGCCCCGGAGAATCTCGACGTGCAGCGTGCAAAGTTACCGGTTCGTTCTCCCGTTGAATAGGTACTCAGCGGGGGCGGCGTGCCCTCCGGCTGGACGGGAGTTGACGCTGACAAGTTTGCCAGACGATCGAACATGCGATCACACAATGCAGCGTTGGATTGTTGTATCGACGTAATTAAAGACGCGAACGTGTCCCGGGTCATCGTGACGTTGGTACTCGCGCCAGTGTCCTCGTCTTCCAAAGCACTAGCGGATTGCCTTCTTCTACGCGGCATTATTACCAAAGTTCACTGCACCGTTTGATAACTACGAAATTCACAGATTTTCACAGTTTAGGTAAGCCGTGGCATTCGGGCTCACAGTTGGGACGCCATTTTATCGCAAGTCTAAGCTTCACGTTAGTGTAACCGGGCGGTAAAAAGAAACTCAGCGTTGTTTCACTGTTTAATGTCTCACAATCCACGGTACAAAGTAGGTAAAACATGTAATTATCTTAGACTTAGGTTGAAATCTAGTTAGCTCAATAATAATACAAGAGCGTGCGCCGAGCAACGCGCGCGGCGGGCTAGTTCCAAACCGACTGTCGAGATGGCGTAGCGATCGAGGCGCGAACGCGGGCCGGCGCGATGTATGACTCACTCCCCGCACCCCTCCAACGTATAATCTTTGACACGCGCGGGAAAACGACCGCGGCGACTAGACGTGCGTGGGTTTACTATAACGTTAATATTTCTTCAGTTACATATAATTGTTTCTTTTTTTATTCCGGTTATATGGTCAGATAACAAATGCATATTAATTAATTTAGTGTCACCAAATCCTATTCCCTCATTTTTTATTTTCAAAACCAGCCCGTTAAATTCAATTAATTTATAAATAAAAGTTACATTTTATACTTAATAACATGACATTACATTTGAATATAATTTAATATACTTTTTTAGATTATTATCGAATACTACGTAGGTCTGTTGAGTCTAATTAATATTATTTCCTGTTATACATTTTTAAAAGTAATCGTTTCTGAGTAAACGACGCCAGTAATAAAAAACGAGTGTCTAGGTGCAACGTCAATACTAAGTCCAAGGAAATTATAAATATATCTTTTATCTATGATCAACGGTATACATTGCCAAGAACCCCCAGATTGAACATCATCTAAAGAAGTGTAATTGAAAAGTGTCCCTACAGACTTCATCGCATAAGCACTTTTTCACATAGCGTATTGTTTCGCATAATGATCATTTCGTCTAATTCGAGTCCCACTGGATTATTTATTGAGCGGCCTATACTGTCCGACGGCTAAAAAGCCCCCCCCCCCCTACTCCATGTGGCTTAGGGTATGAGCAAATTATATTATATTAAATAAATTATATCAAAATAGCTTCTGTAAGTTTTATTAGATATATAATTATATTAAAATACGGGTAAATGTGTCGTGTTAGTGAGACCACAGCATATTTATCAGATCCTGATTAAATCTAGATAAACACGAACTTTTCTAGTTATATACGGCTACAACCAGTTAAAAAATGGCGGATGACATAGAGATGGACAGCATTTGCACTATAACTATGTATGTTCAAGATTTTGGGTAAATATACGGAGAAAATAAAACAAAAGGACGGCCAATCACCTTATTATAGCGATAGTAGCTCAGACGTATCCTTGAATTACATATAATGCATTAAATCCAGTTTAACTAGATGGCGCTACAATCATACTAAATTGTCGTGATTAGAGATGCGCCGAATCCGAATATTCGGCAGAATGCTCGGTCCCGCTTTTGCCGAACCGAATAACTCGGCCGAATAAGACCATATAAAAACCCATAGATATGTATATAGATAATAATGCAAATGCTGCAAATAATAAAATTGCGAGACGATTTATTATCTATATTATAAAGTCCCCTTCTCCGGGTCACCTATATTTCATATACCATTGATTGACGTAATGGTTCCACTTGGGGAAAATTTGAATTGGATTTCGGTTTATGAAACGACGTCCACATAGAATTCGTTTATCGCGTTTCCCTTAGCAACGTGCATTCTTTCGGGGTAGAAAGTATCCCATGCCCTTCTCCAAATCCTAAAGTAAATCCGTGCCAAATTTTACCTAAATCGGGGCAGCGGTTTGGTCGTGAAAATTTCACAGAGAGCTACTTTCACATTCATTATATTAAGCTTGGAAGTTCTGATTTACCGACTGTTCGACTTAATACCGAATACACACGAATGTCGAAAAGAGGGATAGACACATTTCCATGCCTACTAATCTATACATATAAAACAGTACCGTGACTCACTTATAGACAACTCACAGCCTAAACAGGTGGTCCTAGAAGTTTGAAATTTGGAGGAGATATTCCTCGAGTAACCCAGAGGTGCACTAAGGAGGGATTTTTTGAAATTTGAAAAAAAAGGTGATAAATTCTGTATGGAAAATACCACGGGCGAAGCTGTGGCGGGTCCACTAGTAATGTTATAAATGCGAAAGTGCTTTTTTCGGTTTGTCTTTCTTTCACGCAGCAACGCAGCAATGGATTGGCGTGATTTTATGCATAGAGATAGCTTATGGGTCGAAGAGTGATATAGGCTACTTTTCATCCCGGCAAAATGCACACATGGAAGCCTCATTAAGCTAATTCCACGCGAAGTCACGGGAAAATTGTTTGTGTATAATTAACTAGCTTCTGACCGCTACTTCTTTCGCGTTGACATCCTAATCACATAGCGGTATTTAATATACTTTTCATCACACTTGCTCGGAAAGGGTGTTATTATACGCAGGCGTATAGAGCAGCTATAGCCGATTTAACTCCTCTACGGGCCCCGACATCAGCGGGACCCATACCCAACCATACAAAATCCATAACTCCCTAGGGAGTTATTGATTTTGTATGGTTTCGAACTCCCGCGGGCAGTTAAGTGCGCCAGGTCGGCGGAGCTGCTCGGGAGCCGCAGCCGGCGGGGCGCGCGACCGCAAGCCGGCAGAGCTGCCCCGCGCTGATCGCAACGTACGCTCAGTTTATGAACACCCACCTGATGGTAATTCATGGTGTAAAATGGGAATAAAATTAATATATATATACTTTTTTTTGTTTAATTTTTATTTTATTTCCTCGCAAATGTGATGAAAAACATTGTGTGTATCACGGGCAGTAAGGGGATAACAAACTCGAGTCATAAAAGCCCTCGCCTATCGGCGTCGGGCTTCTAACAGACTCTCGTTAGTTATCCCCTTCTTACGGCCCTAGATGCACAATGTACTATTACGACCTGTTCACATACCTACCGACCACAAACACCGTGACACTAGATTCTTATATATATAGAAGATTAAGGAATGAGACTTAAGGTATACAAACTCGTCGACATTTCGAGGTCGCTACAACAAGTTAGTATATTGACAGAACCCATTAGTGAAACCGTTGACATTTTAAATCAGTTTCTTTAATAATTTTGTGTCAAACTATTGTTTACATAATAACTTTATTATTAACTTATAAATTACAGTTACCGTGAAAACGAATGAGATAAAAAATAAATGCGCGATTATAAAATTGAAAGTTTCTGGAAGCAAAACGAACTGTGTTTTTGGAAATAGAGTTTCGGCGCTAAATCTATCAGTATTTTGGAGAAATAAACTCATTTAGAATCAATTCGGTAGGTAACAAAGTGTTTGGTGACGTGAGAAATCAGAACTCTAAAACTGTTCAAGAACAAATGCCTAGATGTATTATTGTGTCGCTAGACAAAAACCTAACGATAACCTACATTTAGAACAAGATACAATCTACAGCGGCACAAGAGCGCGTTAGTCTAGTGTGTAAAATCTACCTGTGAAATATAGTGAAGCATTTAGAGTGCAATCAAATTTAGAGTGCATCAAATTTAGAGTGCAATCAAATTTAGAGTGCATCAAAATGCCATGTCGTTCTTGAAGAAAGTAAAGGAATGGAGTGTCTCCAGGGACCGGCAGCCGGAGCTGACAAGGAGTCAGTATTCCCTGGTGTCTGCTGGGGACCTGACTGCTGGCGCCTTGCAGCTGTGGCTCGGTCTGCCGGAGGAGGTCAAGTATGACCCCGCCTTGGCGCCGTTCAGACAGTATTATGAGAAGGAGAATGGTAAGTAGTCACTCCTCATACTCTAAACTGTGTCATTATAGTCAGACTGCGCACGAAGGGTTCCGTTTTTTTGCACTAATCAAGCAAAAAAAATTATCGTGTGTTGAGTGGGAGCCCCTCTTACATATTTTTTTTATTTTTATTTAATTATTTACTTCTAAAGTGAATATATATTTAAATACTCTGTGATTATTTCAAGCGTCTACCTGTTGCCGTTATCAATATCGAGCAAAAACGAGCAAAAAAATCACGTTTATTGTATGGGAGCCCCCTTAAATATTTATTTTATTCTGTTTTTAGTATTTGTTGTTATGGCGGCAACAGAAATACATCATCTGTGCAAATTTCAACTGTCTAACTATCACGGTTCATGAGATACAGCCTGGTGACAGACGGACGGACGGACAGACGGACGGACGGACAACGGAGCCTTAGTAATAGGGTCACGTTTTTACCCTTTGGGTACGGCACCCTAAAAAACGGAACCCTTATAGAAAGGGACCGAGCGATAGTTTTCGATAACGAGAACGGTTTGCTTAAACTCATGGTAATGGTACTGGAGTCGGATAAAAACCAATGTATCGGCAGCTTTACGACTTTCACAGTGTACAAGTTAAAACAGTAGGCTGGTGAAACAAAATGAACTAACTGGGTCCAAGTTGAAACCCTCTTTTCTTAATTTAAAATTTCCTAAACTTAAAATAAGAAATGTCAAATTCGATTTGGTATGGCACCAAGCTGTCAAAATCAAGTATGACGTTTCTTATTTCAAGTTTAGTGACTTTTAAATTTAGCGAAAATGCTTTCGAATTGGCCCCGGTATAGTAAGTAGATGCATTTTTTAACCGACTTCAAAAAAAAGGAGGAGGTTCTCAATTCGGTTGTATTTTTTTTGTTTTTTACTTCAGAACTCCGTCATTTACAAACCGATTTTTAAAATTCTTTTTGTAATCGATAGGGTATACCATCAGTTTGGTCCCGTTGTAGTCATAGTCGAGTTATGATGAGAAGATCCATGAGGAATCGATGGAATATTATAGGCAAGCATAGAGCAATTTTATTATTTTCTGTAATAACTCAAGCAGTTACATTCCAAAAGCATTATTTGGTAAAGTGGAACTGTTGATGAAGACCATAGATGATCACCGGAACTCCTAAATGTTGAGTATTTCACGGTTGGCGATAAAATTGCTGTATAAAGTTCTGAAGCAAATTATGTCCATGAAAATTCATGTAGTAAAATTGATGAACCAGGAGAACTCCTCAACGATTGACATCCTTGCACCGGGGATAGCAACAGTTTATAAATGGTGATGAGCAATTGGCATTATGCTATTGTTACTTGAAGTAGTAAATGTGTGTCGTTAAATCACAGGATAATGAATAAAATTTGAAAAAAAAAAACTTACTTTTCAAAAGCTATTTGAAGTTGTTTTTTTTTATTTTATAAATTATATGATTATGTAAAATGTTTTCTTAGACGTCTACAAAATAAAAATAACTTACCTGCCTGCCATATTTCAAGTTCCTAGAATTTATGGTTTCTGAGATATCGTGATTTAGTGAGTGAGTGGTATTGCACTTTTATATACCTACTAGCTTTTACCCGCTACTTCGTCTGCGTGGAAACCTGTCTTTAAAATATAGGCATTTTTTAGGTTACTAAGTTTTTTCCAACCCCTATTTCACCGTTTTAGGGATTTATTGTCTTATAAAAGTTTGCTTTTGTCCGTCTCCAGGGCTTACGCTGGCTCTATACCGAAATTTATCAAAATCGATTTAGTGGTTTAGCCGTAAAAGAGTAACAGAAAGACAGAGTTACTTTCGCATTTATATATGTAATATACATATGTAATGCCTCAATTACATGCAGTTGAAGTGAGCAGGGAAGTGGGCTTGGAAGTGGGCAGCGCGAGTATTTAAATGGGTCACTTATCCTGCTCCTGCCGCTGCTACTCGCGTTGCGGCGCGCAGTGAGTCAGGAAGCAGCATGTAAACACCCGCTGCCTTCGAAAACAGTATGCGGGAATTATTTCTGGTAGCGTGAGCAGCAGTGGCAGTGGTTGCATGTACATAAATGAGGTATATATATATATATATATATATATATATATTATGGATAGATGTAATCTTAATCAAGTCGCCCAACTGTTAGTTTCTTAACTGTACCATATTATACCACAATCTGTTTGCGTGCATATATGTTTGTATATACCTCGAACCGGATTGAAGCGGATTAAAATAGCGATGCACGGGTCGACTTGGAACGGTGACAAAAAGTTCGCGAGAGTTTTTGACGCATTTTTTTGGTGTCCCGTCTGTTTCTTGTTTATAAACAAATAAAGTAAAGTACAGAAAGTAAAATAGTAGTTTATGCAACGGTTGCATAATGATAGGCCTTAAAACACTAGTGCGGTTTTCATGAAACGAGCCGATAGGCGAGTTTCATAATAAGATCGCACGTGTGTTTTAAGGCCAAATTATGCAGAGTTGCATACATAACTTTATCTATACACATATTATAAATCCTCCATGATGGGTTCAGAAACAATATTTTCTGGCAACAAGTTATTTGTTGCAATCGTGGCTGCATATTTCCGATATCCGGCGCATTTTCACATCACACACACTCCGAGAAGACTACTTACTATTCATATTTTCAACTAAAATGTAAATTACAAACAACTTTTTCTATTCAATTAAACAACAATTCTACTTTCGTTCAGCAAAACACCAACATGCGCCATGTTGGTGTTTTGCGGTGGCGATTCGATCCTCCGTCAAGACCATGTTTTTTTTTAAAAATCATAGACAAACGGATGAAGTCTCTATTCTCACTCCACTCGAGATCAAATATTGTGCAGTTTATATTAAAAAAACATACTGAATTGACGTTTCGTATCAATAACTGTTTTAATATCTATGGATACTAGAATAGAGACCCACTTGAGTTTTGACAGCTGTTCCAAATTTAATCTCATTTCTTTACTAAAAACGATAAAGAAGTAATGTTATTTCTTTATCGCAGCACTGGTTTTTCCTAATTGGTTGTCAAAATGGTGGTCATTTCCTACGGTTTTTAATTAACCAATAGAGGTTTTATGATATGGGTGTAGATAAAATACTAAATAATATACTTCGGTAATCTTCATATCCTTTCCTTAATAACTGACTTCATAAAATAGTAGGTTCTCAATTCGTCTATTTTAAAAAAAAATATTATATCTTACATCAGAACTCGGATTCGGACGATATTTTTTAATCTTTGGAATATAAAACCTGCCTCTAGATTGTTCTTGTCGAGCCCAAGGTTGGAGTCTGATGATGGCATCCATGAGAAATCCACAAAATTCAAACTTAGTAAGCAAACGTGTAGCGATTTTGCCTTTTTCTAATTAACCAAAACAGTATTTGTTGTATCATTATTCAGAATTTTGAAATTATGCATTATAACCAACCACAAATGATTATACTTACCTATAGAAGTGTTTTAAAAAAAATCTTTAATTTGTATAAGTAAGAAATTAGGGGTCGTCCACAAATTACGTAACGCAATTTGGAGGGTGGGGGGGGGGTCTGGCCAAGCGATACGGTCCTGTTACGTTGGGGGAGGGGGGGGTTCACGGTTGGCGTTACGTCACGATTTTATAATATTGTACAATTAATGTAAGCTCATGAAATTATAATTATATTATTAAGAAATGGAACCGAAATACGTTCATAGATGATTATGCCTCGCCCAATGTAAAAAGGGCGCTGATGGCTATATAAAATGTATGGCCGTCAGCGCTCTTTTGAAATTGGGCGTACTATAGAATTCTCAGAATAATTCTTGTCGTCCTTGAAACTACACTTTCGTATTTTATTTAAAAATATAAATCTTTCTACCTGAATATTAGGCAAAAACTTTTTACAAAGGACCTGTTACGTAACGGAATGGGGAGGGGGGGGGGGGGTCCCGGCTAAGCTTTACGGTCCTGTTACATGGGGGGAGGGAAGGGTCAAAAATTTGAGAATTTTTGCGTTACGTAATTTGTGGACGACCCCTTAGCGTGACGATGACGCCCGGGCAAGCGATATTAATCCAAAAATTACATACCTATGTGTTGACGAAAAGATACAATGGTGCGGAACCCTTAGGTGCGTAAGTCGGACTCCCACCTGACCACTTTTTACCTTCTAGGCTTGGATCCTTAGAAATAACCTTGACGTACGCCACGGACTTTGTGCACTAGCATTATTCATATCAAAATAAATATTACACTAGTTACTTTACATTCAGACAAATATTTACAATTCGTCGTCCCTTGATCGTATAAGGAAGTGTCTAATTACTGACGGGCCTTACCACAGAATAGATAACAGTACTGATATACAGAAGAATCGCTGTCTAAGAAAAGTGTTATTTAGGTACGAATGCCTTCTCTTTCCATTGCATAAAACGTGCTCTTTCGTGTACGCTAGGGTTGTCAGTTTTTTATCCACGTCACCCAACAACACCAAACATCTAGGCTACTTGGTGACGCGCGAATCGTCCAGGAAGCGAGCGGCAAGTTACTGCGATTTACACCTCCAAGCTGTCCGACGGCCGAGCGTATCCAAAGTGCGGAGTGAGAGCCCTCTAGCCTTATGTAGGTACTAGTTATGTCTGTTTACTGTACGTATTTATTCATGCTAAAAGATGAGAAGTTTATAAAATCACCGAATTAGTATTTTATTTATTTATTTATTGAATAACTACATCCACATCACATATATTAAAACAGTTACAATAATCATTACTATATAGGACACGTTTCTGATATACATGACAATTAAGGAGTACATAACATTGACTATTTATTTTAGAGTAAGGCTGCAGCTATTGAATTAAATTGAATTGAATTAATACTAATAAATTAATAATATAACTAAAACTAAACACAATTACAATTATTCATTTTAATGTCAGAGGGCAACAATATAATAAAATAAAATAAGATAAAATAGAACAAGATGAATCATAATAATTAAACATTTTTTTTTATTTTTATTAAATTTACGTAAAGTAGTATTTTCCGTAGCTGCTAACTTCAACCCCCTTTTTTACCCCCTTCCAGTTTTATTTCCAGAAGTTTCGATAGCCTATGTCCTGTCTGAAGTTTCCCTTAATAGATTATCTAAAACCGCATTGAAATCCACCCAGTAGTTTTAAAGTTTATCGTGCACATACAATCAGACAAACAGACATGAAATTCAAAAACCTTTGGGATCGGTTGTGTTTCTCATTCTGAAGCCCCCCCCCCATCACATGTTTTTATTTTTATCTTCAATGTACAGTTTTTTTCCACTTTACGATTTTATTATAAGTAGGTATAGGTGAGAGGGTTTGTGCGTCCATACTCTTTCCGTCCACATTCATTACATTTCGGAACTTTGTACATTGGCCCATTGGATAGTTTATCTTACTGTTCGCTTCTCTGTGTAGTGTGACACGAGCCTCTAAAGTATAGAGACACAGAGAAGCGAACAGTAAGACAAACCAAAGGACACAAAAAGAATTCTCCTTTTATGATTGTTCCTAATTAGCATACCCTACTTGTTATTACGATAAATAACGTAGGCTTCAGCTCATATACAGAGTGGAAAAAATCTATGGGCCCTGGAGGGGAACTACCTTAAATCCTTTAGTTGGCTCATTTTACTGAAAGGAAACATTCCTTTATTTTTAAAAAGAAACAAAACTGCATTTAACGATGTTGTAAATTTTGCTTGTCTCACCCGGGAATCTAACCAACTAAAAATAAAAATAAAACCCAGGATAAAATTTGTCTAATAAACATTTATTTGATCATTGAAATAAAAAAGTGAAAGCTAAATTTAATTAATTCTTGTTGTTTGAAAAGTAAGCGTGTAATAAATCGAAACGTTCTTGATACGCCATTATTACAGAATTACAGACTGAAAGCAAAACAAAACAAAATTTGAAATTCGAACGAATACTTCTTTTTTATAGTTTTTAAAAATGTTATCGTTCGAATTTAAAATTTGTTGCCCCGCATTGCAAAAAAAGTACGTGCCATTATTAAACTTTGCGTCAGAAAATTATTACCGTTTACCGATTTTGTTATCCAAAACTTTCAACAATGTACTTAGAGATAAATAACATTAGCAAGCTTGTTCTTCATACGATGTCTTTAGATGTTAAAGAGATAAGAAAATTATAACGTGTCATTTACTTGTTACAAGTGAACAGTACTAGGTATTGTTAATAAAGAACTTGTAATAAATATTCAATTTCATGGGTATCTCGTACAACAGATGAGTGTAAGACCAAATGTTTATTAGACAAATTTTATTGTGAACAATAATCCTACCGATTCGTATAATAAAATAGCGAGGGTTTATTTTTTTAATTTTTAGTTGGTTCGATTACCGGGTGAGACAAGCAAAATTAAAAAAAAATCTTTGAATGCAGTTTTGTTTCTTTTTAAAAATAAAGGAATGTTTCCTTTCAGTAAAATGAGCTAACTAAAGGATTTAAGGTAGTTCCCCTCCAGGGCCCATAGATTTTTTCCACCCTGTATATCTTGTTTCGTAATATCTCAAGGCATTGAGATCTTTGTTTGTAATCCCAAAAGGGAAATCTTGGCATTGAGGTGACAAAAAAAACTTACAAACAAAGCCAACCTCGAAGCCGGTTGAGCAAGAATCTGTTGAATTATCCATAATCCATACTATACTTAATATTAGTTATAAATGAGAAAGTAACTCTGTCTGTCTGTTTGTCGCGCTTTCACGCCAAAACTACTCAACCGGTTTAAATAAAATTTGGTACACAGATAGTCTAGAGCCTGAGAAAGGACATAGGCTACTCTTTAATGCGAAAAAGGGGTTTTAAGGGGATGAAAGGGGGGCGTGGGGGATGAAAAGTTGTATGGAAGTATCATCAGTTTTAGAGCTGGAAGCTTGAAACTTATTTTTTAGGCTGTTGATTCGATATAAACAAAAATATGACATTCAAAGTTTGTAATAGATTTACCATCAAGGGTGTAACATTACAATAGGGAATAGGGGATTAAAGTTTGTATGGAAATATGTAAGGTTTATGTGAATGTTTTATAAGTTTGCGAGACGAGACAAAATATTAGAGCTATTCTGATGTAACATTTACGGAGAACTCATTTTAATAATGTATATCTTATGTAGTTATATACTTAAATAATTTAGTAAGCTCTTTGCAGTGAAACACTGCAAATAGCTCATTAAAGTATACGTATGTGTTTTATTTGTAAAATAATTAGTATAAATAATAAAAAATGCTACCCAAAGGCACTATTCCACGCGGACGAAGTCGCTGTCACAGCTAGTCTTATATAAATTAATAACGTCATACTCATGCAACGGCCCAAGCTGCGTTGACCAAAAAACAAGAGATGCACAAACTACCTGACCAAATCAAATTAAGGTGCATCAGGGCCTGTAAGCGGGTAATAAACACTTCAAGAAACAAAAACTGTCCCTCCTGGTGACCAAAAGTTAACGAAAACTACTGCTTAATTTTACGTTTTATTCACATAGGCCAAAACGCACGGTTTCCTACATTCGGATATAGTTCAACAAAAAAGTCAGGCTTCAGGTTCCTTAACTTTCGGGAACGAGGGGACAGTTCTGAACCTAAACGTGTATAGGTATGACCCAAACACTTTAGTGCCAAAAAGTAGTACACTACACAATGAATAATTCGAATAAAGATGTAAAAAAAGCTAACTTAAACGTTTAACCCATCGGATGCTTAAGACACGGATCCGTGCTTTTTCTTACATACTCCCAGACGTAGGCGTCCTCGTCACGTGTTGTCGGACCCAGATGACATGATTACGGCCAGTCTTGCGGCCAGTTCGATAGACTCTAGCCCACCTGTAGTGCAGGGCTCCGACGACACTAGCTCAGCTCCTTACACACCACACCGTCCCCTCCGGAGGAGGCGTGCACGTCCCCACACCTCCACACGTGGTCGGCCACATTTCTTCAATCGCTACCGGCATGTACCAGGTAGATTCTCACCTATCAGACACACCTGACTGAGTTTCTTGGTGCTTCTTCTCAGTCAGATTTAACGTAGCCTTTCCGAAGCACTGTAGCACAAAAATCCGATTGTTTATATCCCCGCTTAACGTCCTAAGTCCGAGGTCGGCTCAATAGGAGCACCCTTAGGCATGTTAAGTAAAACTCCCCTTGTTGAGCGCCATTCAGGCTGCTCGCATCTTTCCGGTGAAGTTGTCGGAGTCGTCAGAGACTAACAGCGTATGTCCATTCTAAAAAAAAAAAAAAAAATTTCTTACATACACTTTTTTGCATTTTTTTTGACCATAATTTTTTTGGTACTCCATGAATTCAATGAGACGCGAATGCAGGTTTTTTTTTAGCTCCCGCATACGAGGGGTTAAGGAAAGATTGAAATAGGTTAGACTTTCCAACGATATTTTTGTAGCCAAATTCATGAATAGATCGAGAGACATAGCTAGAAATATTACACTGTAAGGTATCTATGCCATAAACTCAATAACTATGATTATGTGACGTTGGAAAATAATTTTCTCGTCACACAGCTGCGCGCGCAGCCTAGACGCATATAAATACTACTAAATGACGTAACAGGTCGTTGCACTCTGTAGAAAGGCCAGCGGTATGATTATCAGACGACGCAGCGTTTTTTTCGTGTGAGTATTGGATGCTTTGTAAATGTTTGTACATTATACTGTGCAATTGAATTATGTACGGAAGTACCTAAAGAAGTTACAGCTAAAGCTAGTTTTCAACCGACTTCAAAAAAGGAGGAGGTTTTATGTTTGTTTACCTCAGGACCCCGTCATTTATAAACCGATTTGAAAAAATATTTTTTTTAATCGGTAGGGTATACCTCCAATTTGGTCCCGTTGCAGTCAAAGTCGCAGTGTGGTGCGAGGACCATGAGGAATCGATGGAACTCCTCAAATATTATAGGCACGCGAATAGCAATTTTAGTATTTTCTGTAATAGCTCAAGCATTTACGTTCCAAAAGCATTATTTGCTGAAGTGAAACTGTTGATGAAGATCACAGATGATCACCAGAACTCTTAAATGATAAGTATTTCACGGGTGGCGATTAGATTTCTGTATAAGGTTCAGAAGCGTAAAATAGAACCGGTAATGAAGAACCAGGAGAACTCCTCAACGATTGACATCCTTGCACCTTGGATAACAACAGTTTGTAAATGATGATGAGCAATTGGCATTATGCTTTGTTACTTAATGTAGTAAATGTGTGTCGTTAATTAACATCTTACTATTCAAAGGCTATTTGAAGTCGGTTTTTTTATTTAGTAAATTATATCCCAATGCTGATGTCTGTTGACATTGATCCTAACGACTTTGTAATAACGTCAGTTGGTAATTTGGATATCATTTACCAAATAATGACAATTCAGCAACAATAACCGTCATTATGATGATCATTTAAATTATTTCCGTGTTGGTATATTATTTTGGAATGATACTAAATAACATAAATCCAAGCTATTTACAGACCTTGGTTGCAAAAAAAAATGTTGCCTTTCAAAAACCCAAAACATGAACATCTTAGACAAGTAAGGATGAATTTACTCTATAAACATGAAATTTTAGCAACGTAGATGAGCACTAAGAAAGTAGCTATGATTCATGAAAATTCATTCCCTAAAGGGGTTAAATAGGGGACGAACTTCGTCATTTTTAGGGATCCGTACCTCAAAAGGAAAAAACGAAACCCTTATAGGATCACTCGTGCGTCTGTCTGTCCGTCTGTCACAGCCAATTTTCTCCGAAACTACTAGACCGATTGAGCTGAAATTTGGTATAAATATGTAAGTCGGTAACCGCAACATGGACGCGTGACGTAAATATATGAATTTTAAACATGGGGGCCACTTTTGGGGGGTAAAATCAGAAAATTAAAAAAAAATGCAAGCTATATTGTGTGACATATCAAATGAAAGGGCTTATTGTGAGGACTTTAAATATTTTTTTTTTTCTGAATTTTAAGTAAAATAGTTTCGAAGTTATTTAGGAAAATAGGTGAAAATTGACCATTCCCCCCCCTTATTTCCGAAACTACTGGGGCTAAAATTTTGAAAAAAATACAGAAAATAGTTCTTTACCTATAGATTACAGGAAAACCTATAAAAAGTCTATGGTATTTAAAGTAACCTAGTAAATTGCAGATAATCATGTACGGAACGGAACCCTCTCCACGCGAGTTTAACTCGCACTTGTCCGGTTTTTGAAGTTATTAAGTGATGCCGATGGGAAGTCTCATCGCATCTTGTTAAAAAAAACAAGTACCTACCCGTCGATTTGAGACCTCCTCAAAAACATAGCTGACATATGGAGTCGTGAAAAATAGACATCTCTCAACAAAAACTAACGTCTCTACGCATAAGTGTAAAGAAGCTAATTATCATTAATTTTCGCCTTCATTTTCTGTCCCCCTCCTTGTGCACTATTTAGTCTTAGTACCGCACATAAATCTTATGTCCCTTTCGCACCAGCCAATTAGTTAAAAAGTGACAGATGTTGTTATAGTGACAGATGAGTGCAACAAATTCTCGTGTGATTACATCGATAATGCATCGATCTATCGACGCGAAACATACGCCTTTTTAGGTGTTTTGTATAGGTACTTATTTAGCACAATATTTATCACCTTTATTTACGATTGTTACAGCAAAACTCGAATCGCTCCCCCTCAAACAGCGCAAAAGCTCTGAGCCACAGCCCTTAAGAAAATCCAAACGCCTGCCCTCAGTCAACTCCGCCCCCCATTTGCACAACACAGATCGTCAAAATGGCGTCAGCGATGATCCACAAAATGGCGGATCTGTCATACACTTCTCTGGGCCACAGTACAAGCATGCGGCGAGTGGTGAGAGCGGTGATCCCAGTCGGTAAGTTCTTTTGTTAGTTTAGAAAAAATCTAGTACCTATTTCGAAGTTAAGGAAGGCAAAACAATTTTGCTAGTTACTTTCCATCAACCGAATTGAGATTCGCGCTTTTTCTTAGTCTAGGGATTATTTGGCGACATAGTTAACTCTAAACAAGGTATTACCTAAGTAGAGCGGTAACTAATTTAAGAATGGGTTAACGTGAGCAGAGCAGTATTCTGTGAATATTAAAATTTTCTGTGAGTATACTTCCTCCCCATAAAAGCTGTAAATAGAAGGTAGTAAACTTGCAATGTATCAGGTTTCACAAAACAATAGATTACCATCAGATTAGATTAGGGTTGTAGGTGGTTGATAGGTATAAATGTGTATTTACTTGATACCTAAGCAACAGTTCAGTTTCTCAATCGAGAAATTCTCCGAATGAAATCCTTCCTAATTATGCGAAAGTGTTCGTTTGTTTATTAATATTCTTTCACATTTAAACGATGTCCTCGGGGTTGAAGTTTTCATAAATAAGAAACTTTAAAATGGTTCTGTTTCAGGGACCAGTTGCTCCACGAACATAAAAAACCCACTAAGGTAAGTTAAAAGCATAGCATCGACTGCGACTCACGGAGCGCTATACAAAACAAAATAATAATTATAATTATGATGTTAATAAGACTTGAAATAAGCACGGCTCGATTTATTGTCAGGAATGTTCCGACATATTTCGGACTCGTCTGGAATCCTTCAGGGGTTGAGTGCGGTCGCGGTCAAAGCAACCCTGCGCCCGAGATGAAGGCGCGGGGCGGCGGGGGGCTGCACTGGCGTTGATGGCTGCGGCTTGTGGTTGGTCGTGAACGGCAGCAAACAGTGTTTATTTCAAGTCTTAATAATGTCTCACGAAAGTTTTAATCTGAATAATATGATGATATGTTTTATTCGTCATCAGTTGGAACTAGGTAAAACGTACACGAAGATCTCTCTCCTGGTGGGATGCTGGGTGTTCTTCACTGTGATATTCGTCATGTTCAGCGAAAAGGAAATGGTTGAGAGGAACTCCGTACTGGTGCCATGGGAGACTAAAGGTAAGTCTAATTTAAAAATAATGGCCTGGTCACATTGCGGGCGCGGCAGGAGCGCGGCGTGACCGCAGCTCGGCGTGAGCGCTGGTGGCGCCATCGCAGCCTTTGATCGCGCCACGCTCTTGTCATGCTGCGCTCGCGCCACGCGTACTATCTGACGTATGTTATTAGCACACGCGTCCCGTAGGGCGTCAAGCTGAGGCTCTAGCTCAGTTTTTCGCGTGTGACATCTGTGAAGACTTCCAATAGAACAACAGATAGCGTCACGCTACGGTCGCGCCGCGCCCGAAATGTGAACAGCTATTAAGGCCAACGAATATCGCCGTCGTCAAACCGATGACGAAAAATTGCCAAAACACAGTAAAATTGTATGACGACGCTTGAAATAAAATTAAAAAAAAAATGAGAACACTAAACAAGGCTTTACGCATGATTTATTGTCAGTCACGGTGTAATGGTGGTTATAGAAATGTTGTTGCATACGCAACATCCTCCCCGATGTTTTTATGCGTTGTTAGTTCGAGTCCCAACGTCGAAAATTTTTCCTTTGTGTAAAATCTGATGCCTCATTTACATGCAGCCGAAGTGGGCATGGAAGTGGGCAGCGCGAGTGTGTAAATGGGTCACTTCTCGTGCTCCTGCCGCTGCTACTCGCGATGCCCATGCAGCCGAAGTGAGCAGGGAAGTGGGCATGGGAGTGGGCAGCGCGAGTATGTAAATGGGTCACTTCTCCTGCCCCTGCCGCTGCTACTCGCGTTGCGGCGCGCAGTGAGTCAGAAAGCAGCATGTAAACACCCACTGCCTTCGAAAGCAGTATGCGGGAATTATTTGTGGCAGTGCGAGCAGCAGTGGCAGTGGCTGCATGTAAATGAGGTATAAGGACTAATATCGAAATTTCCAAGTGATAGTTTTGGATAGTCGAAGTTTAGTTTAATAGGTACGCGAGTTTTCACGTTTATTACACCTATACCGATAGAAAAATATGAAATAATATATATTACAGATTACATATTGGATATACCAAAGAACAATCTTACAATATTAGTGGAGCTATCCGGTCCATTTCTGTCGGAGCAGGGTGAAAAGCATTTGAACCATACGGTGAAGGAGTCAAGGTCCTCGGTTGAACTATGGCTGGAACGGTGGCTTGTGAGGGGAGCAGCCAGCGAAGCCACCGAAGCTGATATTATAGAAAGGGAGGTGAGATACTTCAACTTTCAAGTTTGTTATCAAAATTCTCACTGTTTTTAAGACTCTTTTACTGGCTCTTGGATAACAATACGTACAATAATTCAGTACCATCGAGCTGATCTGACCATGCAGCCAGGAGGTGGACAGTGGAACTCTTCAATGGGTTCTAGTAAACCCCTCGAGTTTAGGCTCATTTGGATTGTTTACACTTGGTGACGAAAATCTGATGATGGAGCTGGAAGGTGGATAAATATATTTCATATTATGATCTGTGGTGTCCAATAAAGGGTGTCTGTGAACATATTTTTAACAGAATTTAACCAAACACCGAGCGTTCAAGTTGCTAGAATCAAACGAGATGGACTTCAGCGTGTCAGAGAAAAGGTCGGCCATTTTCGAACACAACTCGAATTTGAACGCAACGGCTGTATACGTCATCAGAATGAAGACCGATGCGGCGTCGCCAGTGCCGCTCTCGTTGAGTTACAAGGACGAGCCGATAGATGTCACTACTGGCGTTACCTATGCTTGTCTGCTATTGGTGCTGCTTTACACGCTAATTATATTTGAGGTGACGAAACATCACTTATGATTTATGATATTTGATATAGAAATAGTGAATTTTCAGTTAATTTCTTGGTGTGAACAAATTCATCCCAAGTCGCCAAGATTGAATATAGTAACTACTTTGTTTAAACGTCATGCCATGCACAACAGATTTTCGATAGATTTTCGTTCTTAAGCATAAAATAGAAGTTTATCGCATTTCCATTCAATTCACCACAGCTTTTAAAAACTATATAGATATTCGAAAATTTCCGACCTGTACTGGAATGGTAAATTTGCCGTCATCGGAACTTCAACATCATCATTAGCTTATATACCCCACTGCTAGGTACAGGCCTCCACGCGGGTACAGTGTAGATTGGGGACTTCACATACTTTGAATTATTTCGCAAACGTGCAGGTTTCCAAGCGATATTTTCCTTCTGCGACATGCTCGGGCATCCGAAAACCTAAGGCCTAATTTCCGCGGGAGCCCTATTTCCTTCAGAGTCGCGGCCGCGTCAATGGGTATGGTACATGACCTACTAGACATTTTTAAATACTTTGCTATTCCGCGAACACAGTGTGGTTAAATCCTGTAAATAATGGCGCTTGTGTTGAATATATATGTTTGTTCATATAATTTTCCCACCCTCCCTCTTCATATAATAAAATAAGCAACACAAACGCAACTACAACCACCACCACCACCACCACCAAAAATACCGCTAGACACGTGTTTCGCTTCTCTACGAGGCATCTTCGACCGAACGTCGGACTATCAGCTTCTCCTGAGGATGCCTTGAAGAGAGGCGAAACAGGTGTCGAGCGGTATTTTTGGTGGTGGTGGTGGTGGTAGTTGTAGTTGCGTTTGTGTTGCTTATTTTATTATATGCGGAAGGAGGGTGGGAAAATTTTATGAGTAAACATATACATTCACCAAGCGTCGCTATTTGCACGATTTAACCCCACTGTTCGCGGAATAGAAAAGTAATTAAAAATTTCTAGTATAATATAGATTTCAACATAGTAACGCCTGAATCTATTAACTGTGTATATATGACCTATCTGAATAAATAGGAATCGCGCGGGGCTATTCACGCGGAATATATCATTATTTTTTTCTTTTTATATGTAACTAGCTGTGCCCGCAACTTCGTCTGCGTGGAATACATAAAACATTCACATAAACGTTACATATTTCCATACAAACTTTCATCCCCTATTCCCTATTGCTATTTTACACCCTTGATTGTAAAACTTTTACAAACTTTGAATGTCATATTTATTTAATTATATCCAATCAACAGCCTAAAAAATTAGTTTCAAGCTCTAAAAATTACGATACTTCCATACATCTATTCATCCCCCCCTTTCAAGCCCTTACAACCCTTTTCTCGCATTTAAAAGTAGCCTATGTCCTTTCTCAGGCTCTAGACTATCTGTGTACGAAATTTCATTTAAATCGGTTTACTAGTTTTCGCGTGAGAGCGCGACAGACGGACAGAGTTACTTTCGCATTTATAATATTAGTAAGGATAAAGAATTATCTTTCAGATAATAAACCGCACCCTGGCAGCTATCATAGTGTCAACTCTATCTCTCTCGGTGCTCTCGATGCTGGGCGAGAGGCCCTCGGTGCCGGAGCTGGTCTCGTGGCTGGACGTGGAGACGCTGCTGCTGCTACTCAGTATGATGCTGCTGGTCGCCATCATGGCCGAGACCGGCATGTTTGACTTCATCGCTGTTTACACCTTTGAAGTAAGTAGCTTTGACAGGGATTTATAAAGGTCAGTTAACATTTTAGTGATCGTGACCGAAATTTAATCGAACGACGGATCTTAAGAGATTGTGAACCAATGGCAAAAATCAGGCTTTTCATACAAAAGTCAATAACGATTTCCACCCCTTAAATCTTAACCGATTTTGACCAAATTTTGATAGGTTGTCAGTCAAAACAAAATCTAGGTCTGTACGTTTTTGAATATTGATTAAAGATCAACAAAGTCAAATAATCGCTGAAATTAGTTTTGTATGAGAATACTGAAACAACAATAAAGTTGGTCGAAATCGGTTAACATTTAAGTGGTGGAAATCGTTATCGCCGTTTGTATGAAAAGCCGTAGGTTCACACTCCTCTTAAACCCCAGCCTTTATCCTATATCTATGAATTTTTGGGGCGTCTTATGTCTCTTTTAGCGTCTTGTGAAGTCTTTTTGTCTTATAAGTCTTTAACGGTTGATTTAGTAGCTTATGTCCTTTTCCAAAGCAATCCAGAAACGTCACTTAAGCATTTTATTAGATAATATATTAAATAGTTTAATTTCCCTCATTTAGTTGTCAACCTATACAGAAACGTCACTTTGAATAAACCTCCATTTGAGTGGCCTTTCTGGATTCGGCCATTAGAATAATAACGCACTTTTGTCAGGGTGGTTGTATGTAAACTATCCTTCTATGGTTTGTAATTCTATGCTGCATACCATATTTCATCAATAGTCCATAGTCTTTTAGCGATTATTTATTTAAAATCAGTTTATCCTTGCAATTTATCAATTATACCTCTACAAACATATAAATGCTATTGGCAAAATCGAGAACTAAGATCACCATATCGACTGGTTATTTCTCAAACTCTTAGTGTAATTTATTTTTGCTTCAAATTTGAAATTTATTACGAGGACGACAAGATTGTTTTTGCAATTACACGTTTACGTAACATACGAGTTTTTGGAATAAAAGTCGATATTATATAACGTTTGTACGACACAAGAGCGGTATTTTTAAATTTGTATTGTTTAATCCATTTACATAGTGCTTAGCACTGACAGTGAGATTGACGCGGTAATTCTTTGTTTCACTTCGACAAACAAGTTTGTAATGGCAATTACGTTATTTAAACAATGTAGGTGTAGAAACTGTATGTTGTATGAGAACAATCACAAGAGATAAACATAAAATGGTTTCGATTCTTTCGGTATTTTAACAGCTTGTGTTTTGACGTTAAGTATAATACAATGCAAATACTCTACGTTAAAATACGGCTGATAGTTCAGATTGCAGACTTTCGATAGAAAATCTGCGATTTGCGGGGGCTCTAGAACCAGATCAAATGTTTGCACCGGAGTGAACGAGAAGCGCTGTGCGATTTTTTGTATGGGGAAAATAAAAAACGGATGAATTATCAAGTAAACACACTACACGAAAAATATAAATGACCTAGTAATTTTTTTAGTATGGGCGTGATGTAATAGTGTTATTAGTTATAGACCCATAAGTTAAAACAATTAAGACATAGAACTGTTTCAAGAGGACTTCAGACGTAACTTCGTTTTTTAGAGTTCCGTACCTCAAAAGGAAAAAAGGAACCCTTATAAGATCACTCGGATGTCCGTCCGTCTGTCTGTCTCTCTGTCAAGACCTTTTTCTCAGGAACGCGTGGAGGTATCAAGTTGAAATTAATATCAAATACTCAGGTCTGCAATCTATTGAAGCTATGAAAAAATCAACCTTCTAAGTCACCGCAATCAAAAGATATGACCGTTTATGTCTCATATATTATTTTGATACTTTCAAGGGAATCCATAGGGAATCAAAACCTATAGGGTACTTCCCGTTGACCTAGAATCATGAAATTTGGCAATAGGCATTGTCTTACAGCACAAGTAAAGGAAAAAGTCCGAAAACCGTGAATTTGTAATTACATCACATAAAAAAAAGTTAAACGGAATAACCTTTGCAAAGTCGTATCACACTCTACGATTGAACGGAGATAGGAACTTGCGAAAGTTCTTTTTTGTCTTATTTCATAGGTAGGTTGTAAATGGTTAAAAAAATATCTTTCAACAACGGTTGTTGAAAGCTATTTTTTTTCTGTTTTATGGTTCCGTACTTACAAGGTACTGTTTCTTTTTCACACGTAATTACGGAACCCTCGGCGCGCGAGTCAGACGCGCACTTGACCGGTTTTTTCTATCGTATCGATTTGATCAAATCGTGTTTTGGAAATAGTCATTTTTTTCAATAATATAATGAATATGAACGTATATTTTTTTCGCTTTGCCAAATCAAATAGTTTTTGTTAAAAAAATGTTTAAGTAAAGCCGATTTTGGTCTTGTCAGCGCCTTAACCTTTTGACGGCCAAAGCATGTTTGAGAAGTAACACGAACTTGAACTTTAAGTCAAGGTAATGAAGGACTTTTTTACCCTGTATACGCTGACGGCTGCAGCCGACTGTGGCGGTCAAAAGGTTAAACAGCAGATCGCTATGCAGCCTATCGCTGCCAATGTGGTCTGATTGTAAAATAATTTCATTGTCATTTAAGATATTGATGTTCATAATTCGGTGGCAGGTGACAAAGGGTAGGATGTGGCCGCTCATCAACGTCCTGTGCGCCATCACTGCGGTCCTCTCCACATTCCTGGACAACGTGACAACTGTACTCCTAATAACTCCTATCACCATCAAGTATGTTACAGATAATCTTGATACTTATCCGTACAGATATAGTGTTATAATATGTTTCCATCGGTAAAACTCGGATCTCAATCGGAAGACGACCGGACCCGAAGTGTCAATTAATTATTGTATTCAAAGAGTGACATGTTTATATTTATTCATAAGGAAATTTTACTATTTAGTGTCAAATGTCAAAATGAAAAATGACAGGATGGTATGATGGGTACTGGCCCCCAATTCTCGATGCATTCGAGATAATGTCGATTGGGAGATTAAACGTTAGATTCAAATAGTTGTGTCAAATGACTGTATGCACTGACATTTAATCTCGATTGTGAGATTATCTCGAATGCAGCGAGAATTGGGGGCCTGCTGAAGCTAATTGAGAGAGCACGATAAATACGAACTTTTCCGATAAAACACGACAGAAACTAATTACTTATGCACTACATTTGTACATTGCGCGCGGTGCTTGTGTGCGTGAACTCGTGTTCATAGCTGGGCACAAGACCGCTAATCAGTTAATCGTTAATTAACGAAGTTAACATTTCTAGAAATTAACTTACTAGTAAAGGATTAACTTTTAAGTTAACTTTAAAAATTGTTAACTCATTAACTTCCGTTAAAACCATTAATGTCCGTTAATCGTTAATTAAGTACCTACTATTATAGTAAAGATATATAGTTAAACGGAATAACCTTTGCAAGGTCGTATCACACTCGACAATTGCACAGAGCGGATTGGAGCGTTTAAAGGTTCACTGAAAAAATGAGAGGGCTAGAAATAAACAAATTATTGCTAATAGCAACCAAGCGACTTATTTCGGACAGAGCTTGCAAAGTCAAAGCAGTCACATGTCTATAATTTACAAAGTTGCTATTTATTTCCTAATAAGTCTCGGTTGTATGTAGCCGTAAAATTTTAGACATGGCAATTTGGTACTTTGCTGGCTCTTCGTAATTTCGTGTTTTTTTGTGTTATTTCATATGTAGGTTGTTATGTATATTGAAAGAATCTCTAGTGCTGTACGGATGACTTGTCTGCCCCACAGACTCTGCGAAGTGATGGAGTTGCACCCAATCCCGGTTCTGATGGCAATGGTTCTGTACAGCAATATCGGGGGCACGGCGACGCCGGTCGGCGACCCTCCCAACGTGATAATAGCCTCCAATCAGATCGTCAGGCAATCGGTGAGTCATTCAAAGCACAGAACAGAAAATACAACAGCGGCCCTAACATGCAAGATGTAACGAGGTGCGACTCGCGAACTCGTACAAAACTCCCTCAATACTGACAACTTCTTTTTCTTCTTTCAATTTCTTTTTCTTTTCCATTTTCAAAATTTAGATCAATTGATCGATTAAGACATTGATTAACACTACATAAGAGATCTTGGCCCAGAAAGCTCTTGCACTGATAAAGAAATAGAGCCTCCCTTTAGTACATAATTGTACCTAGGTAAATCGTTTTTAGGGTTCCGTACCCAAAGGGTAAAAACGGGACTCTATTACTAAGGCTCCGCTGTCCGTCTGTCTCCAGGCTGTATCTCATGAGCCGTAATAGTTAGACAGTTGACATTTTCACAGATGACGTATTTCTGTTGCCGCTATGAAAATGAAAATGAAAACGCTATAACAACAAATACTAAAAAACAGAATAAAATAAATATTTAAGGGGGCTCCCATACAACAAACGTGATTTTTTTGCCGTTTTTAAAGATAATGGTACGGAACCCTTCGTGCGCGAGTCTGACTCGCACTTGGCCGGTTTTTAACTACCTAAATAGAACCATAGGAAGTTTCTCTGATAAAAAGTGCAGTGCTATTTATAAAGGAAGCACAATTATAATTACTTACCTGTTATCCTGTTACGAACAAAAAGGATTTACCAGTGAGGCACTTAAGTATAGTGTCTCGTACTTATTTTAATAAATTTTCCGATACCATATCCCATTGTCTTGTGTACTTGCCACCTACATCCAGTCTCTACGCTCCAAGTTAAACCGTCTTATCTCTAAGTGCGTCTCTATCACACTAGTGCTGACGAAAGAGATAGTCATAGAGATAAACAGGTTTCACTCATCTTTGTGTCTTGCATGTTAGGGCCGCTGGGGTCGTATTTGAGCTCTTAATTCCGCTTAGAACTGGTGCAGCTGCAGCTTGGAACTGCTCGGAAAATTCGTATTAGGGGTCGTCCATTAATTACGTGATGTTTTTTAGAAACTTTTAACCTCATCGTTAAAAAATAACTAAAATGGAATCTCATGGTTTTCACGATGGAATGGAAATGGAATGGAATTGAACATGCGTTTTTACTGTTCTCTTAACAACAGCGCCTCTATTCGAGAACGCTATCCGCACAACGCGTAATGCGTAAGAGCGAGATTAGAAATCTCGCTCGCGAATCGCCACAGAATCACTTAGCGTTCCCGAATAGAGGCGCAATTCATTTGCTTGAAGTCTTATAATGTAACATGGTTTACTTTACAAAATTCAATCATGGTATTTTTTTGCTGTAAAGACCCTTTATAGTATTTTTGGATTGGTCAATTAAATGTTTCTCTTTTCCAGGGAATTAACTTCGCGAACTTCACTCTACACATGACTCTCGGTATCGTCTTTATATCTGTACAGACGTACTTTCAACTACGCTTCATATACCGGGATATCAATAAGCTAAGGCAAAGCGAGCCCAGGGACATACAGGGTAAGGCTGCGGAGGTGCTATATAGAAACAAAATCACGAATCAAATATTTTTATTTAAACTACAAGTATCACAGGTTCAAACTGAGAACCGATCGTATCCAAATCCTACACCAGGTCCGTTTACAGTTCTTATTCCGGCTTTTGCTTCGATTTTGGCTCTGACTTCGACCTCGCTTCCAATTTAAGCACCGGTTTTAACTCCATATCCGGTTCTCATGAATACATCTAGCTCCGATGCCTGATGCAGCTTCAACTCTAGCGCTAGTTCCTCGTTTGCCTCTTATTCCGATTTCAAACGATTAGGAACACAGATTTGGTCGTAGCTTCCGGTTTCAGTATCAGATCCAGTTCTAGCCTTACTCCGGAGCTCGAGTTCTCGTTCCGATTCCAGATCAAGTTCCAGCTCCGGGACAAGCACCGGCTGCAGCTCTCGTTCCGATTCCAGTTGCAGATGCCGCTCAAACTCCAGGTCCTGTCCATACTCCTGGCCCCCTCCTTCCTCTAGTTCTGACCCTGGTACCGTCTCCAGTTCTGACTCCAGTGCCAGCTCAGTAACATCATCCATTCCTTATTTGTAAGTTCAATCTCTACAGGGTGACTCTGTATACATAATTCCAAACCAATGTTTCTGGTTCAATTGAAGACAGCCAATATAACGCAAGAACTTCGATGATAAACAGTTTCGCATTAAACTGTAGCTAATTTTCTAAAACAAAAAAAAGATAGGCAATTAGTATTATCACCTTACAACTAGTACTAGCCTGCCTCTACATTTTATGTTCCGTAATAGTGGAAGTCTCCAGCAAAAAAGTACAAATACCCTCATCACTAAGGTATACCTATTGGACTTGTCAAACCAAACAAAAAGAGGCCAAACTCGAGGGGTTTACAAGTAGTCATTGAAGAGTTCCACTATCCACCTCCTGGCTTCATGGTCAGATCAGCTCGATGGTACGAAATTATTGTATTGTCATCCGAATTGCAAACCAAATGAGCCCAAACTCGAGGGGTTTACTAGTAGTCATTGAAGAGTTCCACTATCCCACCCCCCGGCTCCATGGTCAGATCAGCTCGATGGTACCAAATTTTTATATTGTCATCCGAATAGCATACACTTGCAAAGTTTCAAATATTTACGACAATTAGAAGTAGGTTAAAATTACGCTAAAAGATTCCATTACATACATACATACAGGTCAAGCTAATAATAGTACATTGTGCATCTAGGGCCGTAAGAAGGGGATAACTAGCGAGAGTCTGTTAGAAGCCCGACGCCGATAGGCCAGGGCTTTTATGACTCGAGTTTGTTATCCCCTTACTGCCCGTGATACACACAATGTTTTTCATCACATTTGCGAGGAAATGAAGAAAAATTAGACAAAAAAAAGTAGTTTATGCAACGGTTGCATAATGATAGGCCTTAAAACACTAGTGCGGTTTTCATGAAACGAGCCGATAGGGAGTTATGGATTTTGTATGGTTTATAACTCCCGCTGATGGCGGGGCCCGTAGAGGAGTTAAATCGGCTATAGCTGCTCTATACGCCTGCGTATAATAACACCCTTTCCGAGCAAGTGTGATGAAAAAGTGTGTTAAAAAGAGCATAAAAGAGTGTCTTAAGCGAAAATTTTTTGACGCTTTCAGATCTTAGAAGACAATTGCAAGTGTGGCGTCGAGCGGCCGACTCGATCCCGCATATGAGCAAGGACGAGCTATTTGTAAAGGTAATTATCATCATTATCAGCCTAAAATACGTCCCACTGCTGGTCACATGCCTCCTCTCATGATGAGAAGGGCCGGGCAGTAATTCCCATGAGGGACCAGCGAGGAGTTCACACATTCAGAACACGCTCGTGGCAAATATCAAATTCAATTTGGCAAAACCTTCTAATATTTTCTAATATTTTGTTATTTTAGGACCGACTTGATCGCAAAGTTCTGAAAATTAGTTCGCAACTCAACATCTTGCTGAAGGAGAGGAATAAGCGAGCCTGCCCGAAGGAAACCTTTCAGAGGACACTGTCGGAACTTAAGGAGAAGGTAATAAAGTTCATATTCGAAAATTGGCTTAAACAGAAGCTGCGGAAGAAGAGACAAACGTACAAGCTCGAAAGGAAGTTACAAGAAGTTAAGCAAAGGGTTATATGGTGTAAAAGGTGGAGTAGGAGATAAACCAACATGTCTATTGTAGACACCAAATCAGTTGCAATTGAAGGTAATAAGGTTCATATTCGAAAAACGGCTTGAACAGAAGTTACGGAAGAAAGGGACAAACGGTGTCCAAACTTGAAAGGCAGCTGTAAGAACCTAAACAAAAAATTTTACGCTCCATATCTGTTCAAACTGATTTAGTAAAAGGTGTACTAGGAGATAAGCAAACATGTCTGTTTACGATCCAAATAAGTGAAAAACTTTTTCGAGGAAATCAAAATGCAATTATTTATCTGTATTTTTTTGTGTTTCTAGTACAAAATTCGCGATAAGCCGCTGCTAATAAAGTCCTGCGTGGCGATTGGTTTCGTCGTGATCATGTTCTTTTTGCACGCTTTTCCAGAATTCAGTAAGTATATCTCATTTCCACTTCCATTTTATATTCCTTACCATTTACATTTTGCATTTACGAGTATTAACCTCTTCGACGCCAAGCATGTCTGTGAGGTAACACGAATTTCAACTTTACGTCAAACCCATGTAGGGCTCTTTTACCATGTATGCCCTGACGGATATACCCGTCATTGGCGTTGAAAAGGTTAACAGTCTACTTATTATTTGAACTATATAAGAGTTAATTTATTATTATTCAAATATATCGACAATGGAAGACAACTCTGTACTTCGTGTTTTTAGCATTTGAAAGAATGTTAACAATCTCGACAAGTCTTTTTGTGCTGATGTGCTACTTTTCAATAAATTAGAAGTGCTTCTAGAGATATACACTAAATTCTACGCCATTTTTAGTGTAATATAATGTGTGTGTAGTTGAATGCTATCATATCTACATTTTAGAAAAGCATTTTTTCTAAAAGGCTTTTTTAAGATTCTTCAGAACTCTGAAGAGTTCTTTCTACTGCTAACAAAACGAAGTACCTAAAGTTGATTTAACAAAGCGGTTTGCGTGAGAGATCCCTATCGTAACTATCATTGCGTCTAGACTCATGACCGAATTCAGAAAGGCCACTTAAGCATTTGATTAGATATTAAATAGTAAAATGTCCCTCAACTAGTTGTCAACCTATACAGAAATGTCACTGAAACGTCACTTTAATTAAAGATCAGTTTGAGTGGCCTTGCTGAATTCGGCCATCAGTCTCATTTCCTGCATATATCTAGGTCGCATATCCTTGGGCTGGACGGCGCTGCTCGGCGCAATACTGCTCTTGATCCTGGCTGATAAGGAGGATCTCGAGTCCATTCTACATCGCGTCGAGTGGTCCACGCTGCTGTTCTTCGCTGCGCTCTTTGTTCTTATGGAGGTGAGTTACTGATCTTCGGCTTTGGCCTTCCAGTCTCGTGGTCCTGGCTGATAGGGAGGGAAAAAGCATCTAGTCTACAAAAAGATCAAATTTCCTTTCTTAAATTGTAAGTAATATTTTATACCTATTTGTAATTTGTGTATATTTCTAGAACTTTACATGTAAGGGCTTTCTAACCAGTTTAATTTTTTGGCTAGTAATTTAGTTAGTAGATGGTAGTAGATAGCCTGAGGTTGTCCAATTCAAGCCAATAAGTGAGCAGAAACAACTCCGATACATAATTGGGGTTGATCACAGTTCGGGGTTAAGAATCTCTTGGCCAAGATGATACTTTATAACAGCACAGAGTGTAAAATGTGTGGCGTAGAGGAAGAAAGAACGAAGCGGGTATGAATGTGACAGCCTCGCCAGACTAAGAATTAAATTCAATGGATATCCACAACCAAGGGAATTTAAGGCTGTACCAATACCAACGCATTACAAAATCTTCGTTGGACTTCAAAAACGCTTCGTTCAAAAACGCTTCATTGGACTAGTGGAGAATTCAATGGACACGAAAGATCCCATGGAGTGGAAATGTATCCATAAGGACTAGACACAGTCTTTACCATGAAACAATTTAATAATTCTTCCCATAGGCCATGACAATGGGGGAACGTTATCTTCTTCTAAAAGCACGAGGCTATTCAAGTCAATATTAGGCTTTATTTGAATACCACTTATATCTCATTTGCAGAGAAGTACGGTAAACCGTTCTCCATCGTTTCCAGAAGTTTTGCTTTATTTTAGTAATGAGCTGATATACTTTAAGTCTGTTATCAGAAATGTTAGACATCGACCTCTGGAAGGGATGTTAACCAATCACCAATAATAAAGTGAGCTGGTGTTAAGCATTGCTCACCAGTGGCATCTTTGCTTGAAGGGGATATGGGACGGCTGTCAAGAATGGCTTCAATTTCGATTAGCAAAGTATTAATTAAATACTTTATGCTCGTAAGACAAGATAAGATAAGCGTATCTGCTTTCCTCTAATAATTATCTCTTTTCCCAAAACATATTTAGAACAAAAAGGTTACGTAAAGTTTTACGGTTTCACATTGACAGGCTCTCACGAAGTTGGGTCTGATCGACTACATCGGCGGTCTGACGCTGACCCTCATCTCGAAAGTGGATGAGGGTCAGAGGCTGGCGGTGGCCTTGTTGCTGATATTGTGGGTGAGTTATCAACATCATTTATTGTAAGAATCATCTGTGAGGGTGTAACGTAACGAGTGGCACCAAAGGTTGGGTTAGGTTAGCGTATTTGGTATGCTTCTTTTGCTATCATCACCTCTGAGTCATCAGCAGGTCCAATAAAATTAACGTACCCTTACCATGAGTTTACGCAACGCGTTCACGTTATCGAAATTTCGAAAATACTGCTTGTTGCCGATAAAAGGGACCGAGTGATAGTTTTCGATAACAGACATAGTCTCAGATACCGGTATCAGTTTGTCTCAAGGCTTGGTAGTCTGTGTGTTAGTGTGGTTTCTGTAAATCCATGTTATAAGAAATTCATGTTTTGATATTCGAGTACATAATGTTAGGCTGGCTGCCCACTGTAAATGTGCGAGACAGTCTTTGTTCTCGCTTACAATCCACCTATAAGTGAGCGAGGATTGAAAATAAGTGTACCGATTACTCTTTTTATTTTTTATGGCTTCTCATTTTTACTGTTTTCGTCAATTTATTACAGATATCAGGCATAACCTCAGCATTTGTGGACAACATCCCACTGACAACCATGATGGTGCGGGTAGTGACAACCCTGGGCACCAATCCTGACCTCAACCTGCCGCTGCACCCGCTGATCTGGGCGCTGTCTTACGGCGCGTGTTTGGGTGGTGAGTGTCCTGTCTGTCATGTATCATCAGTTCTTTACAAGCTCTTATTTGATGTGTTATCAATATTGTTTAATAATATAAAACTCACTACTTAGTCGCTATTTTGGTTCCCAAGCTAAATATTATTTTTAGTAGAAAACTATAATATTATTATGCTCCCGGGGTTTCCATTGCTATCAGTGTTTCGCTCATGGGTGCGTGCGATTCAACATGCCCGGCAAAGCCTTAACGAGACCCATAGTGGCACGAACTGGTTTAGCGAGTGTTTTGTCCGAATTCACAAACGCCACTTAAGCATTTGATTAGATATTAAATAGTTAAATGTCAACCTCAGCTAGTTGTCAACCTACCTATACATAAACGTCGCTTTAATTAAAGATCAATTTGTGGGCTTTGTGAATTTGGCGGTGCCCTAGGGAATACCATGGTGATAGCGCTCGTTCCCAAAATACCACACTCCCAAAACACCAGATTGAGTAATAAAATTAAAATAACATCCGATATTCTTCAACAGAATTGGTATTTTGGGAGTTTGGTATTATGAGGAACCAGGGATTTTGGAATACTGGTATTTTGGAACGAGCGGGTGATAGTTTATACTGCAATTTTGTCTTTGTTTTCAGGTAACGGCACGCTGATTGGCGCGAGCGCGAACGTCGTATGCGCAGGAGTGGCCGAACAACACGGGTACAAGATCACCTTCGTCGAATTCTTCAAGGTCGGGTTCCCCATCATGCTGGGTCATTTGGTGGTGGCTTCTGGTTACCTGATGCTGTGTCATGTTCTGTTTACGTGGCATTGAAAACGGTAGCTACAAGTCTAATGAGTTATTAATTAGTAAATGATCATTAAACGTTTCTTTTTACTTGCCTGAAGCGTCCCACTTGTGGCCTGTGGACAAATGCCTCTCGTTCCGTTCGCCATATTACTTTGCTCATTTCTTTCAAATTAATGTGTATAAAAACATAGTATTTTCTTGCACATACTTAATTTTTTATTCACTTAAGAGGACTGTGAATCAACGGCAAAAATCACCCTTTTCATACAACAGGCGATAACGATGTCCACCCTTTAAATGTTAACCAAATTTGACTAATTCTTGATAAATTGCTAGTGAGAACCAAATCTAGGTATATACGTTTTTAAATATTGTTTCAATATTAACAAATTCAAATAATCACCGAAATTCGTTTTGTATCAGAATACAGAAACAGCAATACAACTGAATTTATTGTTAACACCGAAAAAACCAAAACGTATAGACCTAGATTTTGTTCTGACTGACAACCTATCAAAAATTGGTCAAAATCGGTTAACATTTAAGGGGTGGAAATTGCCTTTTGTATGAAAAGCCGAAGCTTCACACTCCTCTTAATGAATTGACATGAGATGTCATAATATTGTATTTTACCCACCTTCTGATGAAATCGATTTGACATTAATGTGAAATCATCTTGGACCTTATTGAATTATGTTTTCGTACTTAACATAAAATTAAATGTGAATATAATTATTATGATAATTCAAATTATTATATTGACAATTCAAGTTGTTTGTTCATGATTTGAAATATTAGTAGATTATTATATTATTGCTATTTAATAGTTATTATTGTCACAAAGTTTATTGCTATTTCTAAATTATAGTTATAGTCGATTCATCCTTACTTGTCTTATTTGGTAAACAAGTTTATAACCTAAAAATGTACTTTTTTTGGGTGAAACAGCTATTTTATCCTAAGTGAAAAATTGGCTAAGTGATGTCCAAAATATTATCTCTGGCTGCTTTCTTTTCGAAGAAAAAGCTGTTTCAGCCGAAAGAGGTGCATTTTGAGGTTAGAAACTTGTTGACCAAATAAGACAAGTAAGGATGAATCGAATTTAATTCGGTAGGTTTTGTCATGTTCCGTCCTATACGTATTATCACATACAACATAAATTGTATTATTATTGTATAAGTAAGTTTTGTACATTAAAATCGACTTTCTTCCAAAAGTTTTTATGACATACGCTTGTGCTATTCGTAAGTTAAACGCTACTGTCCTTGTTACAAGGTAGATTTTTCTATAAAACAAGTCTTTAAGCTTCGAGAGTTCCTTCATTAGTATTAGTATATAAATAATATATTTTTAAACCTTATAGAAAACAATTTGCCCAATTGTGCATTATTAATAATAATATGTTAAGTAAGGTACACCTACCCTTACACTTTCTTTGACACTTGACAAAATTGTTGAGTATTTTAGGACTACTCACAGTCAAATCATAATTCTACACTTACTGATTCTTAGATTCAGATAGTACCTAACTAAAGTGAATTCACCAATATTTGTCTTATTAGGTTAACAAGTTTCTAACCTCAAAATTTACCTTTTTTGGGTTTATCAGCTATTTTATCCAATCTATTTTAAGCAATTGGTAAAGTGATGGCTAAAATATTATCTCCGGTTGCTTAATTTACGAAGAAATTGCTGTTTTAGCCAAAAAAGGTGCGTTTTGAGGTTAGAAACTTGTTTACCAAAAAAGACAAGTAAGGATGAATCCACTATACTAAGTATTAACAGGGGGGCTATTTCACAAACGCGATGGGCGCTTGGAATCATAGCATAATAGCCGGGTGACCCCCGCTGAAGTATTACAGGCAGAAAGCCATAAGCGACGGGGCTATATGCAGGCACGGGAAGCGCATACGCTCAAACGCATCAATCACTGCGCTCTTAAAACCCCGCGCGCCCCGCTAGTTTGGCAGATTTCTTGGCCATTAGACTATGGCCAAATTCAGAGACTACTCAAATTGATCTTTAATTAAACTGACGTTAGGTGACGTTTTTGTATAGGATGACAACTAGTTGAGGGCAATTTAACTATTTAATCTCTAATCAAAATAAATGCTCAAATGGCGTTTCTGAATTCGGCCATATGTTAGGCTAAACGATGTCTTTAGGATGGATTACTAATGTATGGGCAAAAAACTTTTCTCAAAGTATCAGATCCCAAACAATTTTACTCAAATTATCATTTGGCAAAAAAACATTAGTCAAATCAGCTTATCGCAATTTTACAGTTAGCAAAAGTATTGTTTGACAAATAAGTAGGTACTTACATAAGAGACACAAGTTAACCCTAACCTAACCTACCCATGACAAAGCAAAATGATGCCAAATGATAATTTGACCAAATGATAAAATGCGAAATGGAAATATGCTAAAGATTCGTTTGGGAAATGAAACTACTGCGATAAGTTTTTCGGGAACTGAAATTTGGCGAAAAATATTTTGCCCAAAGGGCAGTACACCCTTTAGGATATTTGGTTTCATATTGTTTGGTTAAGTTTTGATTAATGTTAGAATTTTTTTAATGTTCGTTAATGAAGGTTGAGTTACTGTTGTTGAATAATATTGTGATGCAAAGAATTGTACTTATTTGAACAGAGATATTTATTATAAAAAAATAATTGTTTAGTTTAAGAAATATGTAAAATCACAAACGACGTAATTATGTAAGAAATATAATAAATTATTCTTACTATAAAAACATGTTTTTTACTAGGGTTCCGTACCCAAAGGGTAAAAACGGGACCCTATTACTAAGGCTTCGCTGTCCGTCTGTCCGTCTGTCACCAGGCTGTATCTCATGAACCGTGATAGTTAGACAGTTGAAATTTTCAGAGATGATGTATTTCTGTTGCCGCTATAACAACAAATACTAAAAAACAGTACAAAATAAACATTAAAGCGGACTCCCATACAACAAACGTGATTTTTTTGCCGATGTTATAGATAATGGTACGGAACCCTTCGTGCTCTCTCGCACTCGCACTTGGCCGGTTTTTATCTGCGAATTTAATTGTAATTTTGTTGTGTTCCGTTATACGTAAATGTGAATTTTAACTCTATGTAAAGATTTATTTTAAAATACACTGTATACCTACTTATCACGCCTTTCCCAAAGGGGTAGGCAGAGACCACGGATTTCCACCTGCTACGATCCCGACACACCTTTCGCTTCGTCTACTCTCATTGAGTACTAAAATAAAATAAAAGAAGTTACATTTCTATTACGTAAATGTATGTAAGTACAGTCGATTCATCCATACTTGTCTTATTTGGTAAACAAGTTTCTAACCTCAAAATGCCCCTTTTTTGGCTAAAACAGCTGTTTCCTTGCAAATAAAGGAACCGGAGACAATATGTTAGACGTCACTTTGCCAATTTTTAGGGTTCCGTACCTCAAAAGGAAAAAAAGGAACCCTTATAGGATCACTCGTGTGTCTGTCTGTCTGTCTGTCTGTCTGTCTGTCTGTCTGTCTGTCTGTCTGTCCGTCTGTCACAGCCAATTTGCTCCGAAACTACTGGACCGATTGATTTGAAATTCGGTATACATATGTAAGTCATTGACCGCAACATGGATGTGTAACGTAAACAAATTAATTTTAAACATGGGGGCCACTTTTGGGGGGTTAATTAGAAAATTTAAAAAAAAGTTACGCTAACTATATCATGTGACATATCAAATGAAAGGGCTTATTGTGAGGATGTGGAGGAGGTGTGTCTGTCCGTCACAGCCAATTTGCTCAAAAACTACTGGACCGATTGTTTTAGCAACAAATCCTTTAACTTTTCTCCAAATAATGAGAATGAAAATGGAAATATTTATTTTGCAAGTAGGCCACATGGGCTCTTTCACATGTCTGAAGCTACCAGCGCTTCGAAAGTGACATCTGTTGAGAAGAAACGCTGCAAGAAACTCAGCAGTAAGTTCTTTTTTTCCAACTTTTACATTAGAGTTTTAACTAAGACTAACACGTAAAAAAGGCAGCAAATAAACTTAATGGGCACAAATTAATTATAGTAAACAACTTATAAGGGAGATGTATAGTCTCCGCATCTGGACAAGTAAATTTATGTGTCTTATGGCCTGTTTCACAATGTCCGAGTAAAATGTATCTGTCGAGTAACTCATCCAAATCATACCATGCTGTCATTTTTCATTTTGACATTTGACAGTAAATAATAACGTTTCATATTAATGAATATAAACATGTCATTCATTGAATACAATAATTAATTGACACTTCGGGTCTTCCGATTGAGATCCGAGTTTTACCGATGGAAACATATCCACACTCTCACAGAATATCGGCTAACGTAATAGCTTGCTATTGCGTTTCGTACGGTGAGTGACGAGATCCGGAGTCCTATTCCCTCATCCCCATCCCATCCCCATTCCCCAACCTCCCTAGACTGGCAACGCATTGGCAGCACCTCTGGTGTTGCAGATGTCCATAGGCGGCGGTGACCACTTTCCATCAGGTGGGCCGTCAGCTCGTTTGTCAGTCAATTGACATAAAAAAATAAAAAAAAATTATTCACTATATCTGTATGCAATGCGAAGCGACCGACGCATCTTCGGCTAACATCGTGTGACTCCGTACCGTGTGACAGTGTGACATCGTAGTTTGATTTTACTCCCCATAATTTTTCATACCCCGGGCTTATATATGAAAATCGATTCTTAAGGAGTAAACTCCAATAATAATTTAAACAAAGAAAACATCTAGACTGATTAATCTAGGTTAAATGGAGATGTAGACAGTCTCCACGGTCAAGTTTTTTTTTTTTTAATAGTAAGAGGGGGGCAAACGAGCAGGCGGGTTACCTGATGGTAAGCCCACCGCCCATGGACACCCGCAACACCAGGGGAATCACGGATGCCCTTAGAGAAAGGAGTAGGCTGACAAACAGGCAGACGGCCCACCTGATGGAAAATGGTCACCGACGCCCATGGACATCTGCAACACCAGAGGTGCTGCCAATGCGTTACCAGTCTAGGAAGGATGGGGAATGGGAATGGGATGGGGATGAGGGAATAGGCCTCCGGATCTCATCACTCACCGTACGAAACGCAATAGCAAGCTATTACTTTACGCCGATATTCTGTATCTTGTCTGAATTTGCAAACCGTAGGTTATATTACAAATCAAATATGGAATGTCTATCTGAACACTTCACTTCTAAATGCAAGAGGGGCTTTACTATTTTTACCTATAGCTTCATATTTGTATGAAGAACGGAACTTAACCGCGATAACAATTATTATGTACGTCGACGTTTCGATGGCGAAACTACAGCCGTGGTCTCTCGCAATACAAATAATTCTTTAAATGATTAAACTAAATATAATTAAAAAAAGCGGTCAAGTGCGAGTAAAACCCGCGTGGAGAGGGTTCCGTTCCATACATGATAAACTGAAATTTCCTATGTTACTTTAAATACCATAGACTACTTATAGATTTTCCTGTAGTTTATAGGTAAAGAACTATTTCCTGTATTTTTTTCAAAATTTTAGGCCCGGTAGTTTCGGAGATAAGGGGGGAATGGTCCATTTTCACCTATTTTCCTAAATAACTTCTAAACTATTTTACTTAAAATTCAAGAAAAAATACATTTAAGAACCTCACAATAAGCCCTTTCATTTGATATGTCACACGATTTCAGTTGCACAACTTTTTTTTTTTTAGTTTTCTAATTTATCCCCCAAAAGTGGGCCCCATGTTCAAAATTAAATTATTTACGTTACGCATCCCTGTTGCGGTCACCAATTTACATATGTATACCCAATTTCAAATCAATCGGTCCAGTAGTTTCGGAGCAAATTGGCTGTGACAGACGGACAGACAGACAGACAAACAGACAGACAGACAGACACACGACTGATCCTATAAGGGTTCTTTTTTTCCTTTTGAGGTACGGAACCCTAAAAATACTCGCCTTTGATTGATCTTTTAAATATGATGTGGCGACTTTATTTTTAGGGTTCCGTAGTCAAACTAGGAACACTTATAGTTTCGACATGCCCGTCTGTCTGTCTGTATGTCACGGCCAATTTTTCTCGTAGACTATTTAGGCTAGAAACCTGAAATTTTGTTCGATCATGAATGTGTGTCCCGCGGACGAGGTTGAAGAATACAATTGAATTGATTTTCCAATTAAAGTTATTTGGTGTAATTTTCGTTCGTACGAGTATTTAGCTAATAGTTACCTACGGCTTTTGGCGTTAGTATCACGGCTACGGAACCCTACACTGAGCATAGAACGATATGCTCTTGACCGGATTTATGAACAATATTTATTGAATACGTGAAAAAAATACTTTTTGGTTAAAATTGCTAAATTAAACGAAATCGCTCTCCTTAAGTCTAATTTTGACGAGCATTCCTAACTTTTCGCTACGCTACATGAGAATTGTTTGTATGAATGAGATGAATAATTATTTATACCAGTAAGAAAAGGATGGCGCGTCGTCACGTTGTGTGACCTCAAGTGGAACGGATTTGGCACATGATTGCGATACGTTCGGATACGCGCGTGTATGATACGACAAAATAAAAAATAAACATTAAATTTTATTCGACAAATTTAGAAATAAGAATAAAAGATTTTCTAATCAGAGAGCCCATACTTACCCCCAGACTTAGTTCATGAATTATGTAATTTATTAAATACATTGAGGACTGTGAACCAACCGCAAAATATCACCATCTTCATACAAAAGACGATGACGATTTCCACCCCTTAAATTTTAACCGATTTTGACCAATTTTGGATATGTTGTCAGTCAAAATAAAATCTAGGTCTATACGTTTTTTGAATACTGATTAAAGATTAACAAAGTCAAATAATCGCCGTAATTAGTTTTGTAAGAGAATACGGATACAACAATAAAATTGAATTTATCTATTATAGTGAAAAAATCAAAACATGCAGAGCTAGATTTTGTTCTGACTGATAACCTATCAAAAATTGGTCAATAGTGATTAATATTTAAGGGTCGGAAATTGTTATCACCTTTTGTATGAAAAGTCGTAGGTTCACACTCCACTTAAGAAAACACCTTTTGTAGTTTTTTCATATGTAAAGTGTAACAGACCGCAACAAATAAATCCATTATCCATCCATCTGAATCAGATAGTTAGTTAGAATAAGAAAAATTAGGAACAAACTTCTAAAATTATGGAAATAAAATATCAGTTCGAAACCAGAATTAAAAACCAAAATTTCACTTTAAAAAAACCTAAAAAAAATATATCGAAATTCATAAACAAAATCACAAATGCTCCCGAAAGCGCGATACATTGTTATATTTTATTATTAATTAAAGCTATATGTATCTATCATAATTTATGTTTCGATATTTAAACTAGTTCAAAATTTTCGTTACAAAATGGTCCTAATAAAATTGGCCAGGTTAATGAGGTTAAAAAATAACGCTAAAATATATCCGGGAGCGTTAACTCGTTTGATTTGAATAAGAATTATCTATTTGTCATGCCTTTATATATCCGAACATGTTTACTGATAAAAATCCACATTCAATGTCAGTTGTAGAGACATTTATTCAGTATCCAATCATTACAAACAAGGTGCGCACGCGCTCCGTGTTTTAAGTTCAAAATCTGCGTAATATACCTACAGTGAATCATAATAAAGGATTATATTTATATGACGAACAGAAGCTAAAAAGATTTCAAAATTTTGGAATGTTCTTGAATAAAGGAGTTTGTTCATTTTTGCGATAAACGTAAGTCTTATACCTAATTATTTTATGTATATTGGCGTTATAATTTTATAATAGGACTTCGTTGCTTTTAAGATGATCTTTTTCTTTTATTCTAAATAAATTCTTAATTTAAAAAAAAATACTTTAATTATAAAAAATCAATCGTAAACAATGGACGTAATAAATACATTACCTATTGGTCTTAAATATAAAAAGTGTACCACACACTTAAATCCGAATCCGATACAATTTATAACTTAAGGGCTATTAAAATTTACTGATAACATTCAGTTAATGGTAATAATAATAAGATATCAAGGTTGACAATTACTTATGTATATGACTATACTATAGTATAATTATAATGAACAATGACGGCAAAATTAGTACCTAAATACCTACCTAGATAAATGAATTAACACATTATACAAAGCAAAATAAATAATATAATACAAATTACTGTACTTATCACAAATCTTAGATTGATTATAGGTATCTGTTGTATTTCGAGCTGCAGTACTTCAGACTTCAATTCGGAAAATTCATACATTTTATTTCCTCTGGTAATTGGTTGATTAATCTTCATTCTTTGTATTTTTGTGAAGAGTGTATTTATTATCAAAAGTAATAGTTACTTAACTAACAAATAAAAGACAATATCAATAAAATAAATTAATTATAATTCATTCACTATTCAGTTTTATTTATAAATGTAATAAAATGATTTTTCAATAAAAAAGACTTTTAAATTGTTTACAGTCACTTCTTTTATTTGTAAGAAAACGAGATATAGGTGTATGTTGATCTCTATATTTTTTAATGAGATGGAGATTTCATCATGTAAATAGATAAACACACAAATTGATTGCAAAACAAATAAATATACCTATTTTTTTAAGAAGAAAGCAAGCATTTTTTCAGGTCTCACAGGTCTTTAATCTAATAACTTAAACTATGTCTTGTTATTTTTAACCGACTTCAAAAACCGAAAAGGAGGTTCTCAATTCGGCGCGTATATATTTATTATTTTTATTATGATTTGTTTCTGATTCCTTGTACTGCTTTTTCATTTAATTTATAATTAAAAATGTTTTTATTGACACAAATACAAATCTAAGCTACGGTACGAATGAAAGTAAATGTTTTTTGGTATTTCCCTTCCACAAAAAACAACAAAACTGATAGAGAAATTATTCTTATGGTAAGTGAATAAATTGAAAAACTAAACGTTAAGAAAAAAACACTTTTTACAGCGATACCCGTGTGATTTCTATAATCGAAATAAGTCCTAAGTAACATAAGTAACTAGCAAACCCGGCGAACTCCGTTTCGCCACCAGATGGCTTCGTTTTATGTAACATTTCGTTTGGTGTAGCTATGTATCAGAGATGGCGCTGTATGTGAAAAAAGATTTTCCCGCTTTTCTGTTGAAATTTTTCCTGAATTTTCTCTTCTTTCACGGAGCCCGAGACCTTTCCAACGAATGCAAAACCGTGGAAATCGGTTCGTGCGTTCTGGAGATATAGCGTCAGGAAAGAAAACCCGACTTATTTTTATATAGTAGTAAGTAAAATGAAAACCTGACACCGACTTTTTATCTTAAAACACCGCGGCAAGTGACGAGAGATATTGTACATTTGTACAGCAGGTGAATGATTCACCTGTCGAAAATATCTTTTTCTTAGTAAAACTCGGTCATATTACAGCAACAACATAATGACATCGCATCGCACTCACGCGCACGACATGTGCATGTTGTATAGCACTGGGATTGATCGCGCGCGCTGCTGCCGCGTCTGCATTATGACCTTAAGAGGAGTGTGAACCTTTTTTTTTAACGGAGTGATGGAAATGCGTTACGCATTCTCCCACGCCTGGGAAAGCGCAGGGGTTATGTGGGACTCTCTCCCAAGGGGGAGCACACCCACTAAAACCACTCCGGAAAACGACGCCCCCCGGCCGCCCCGATTTTACCGGGGGCCACCCGTGCCAAAGGAGGGGAGGATCGGCACGCTACGATCCCCCCCCCCCCCCCCCAGACGTGTAGAGCCGTGCAATGCAGGCAAAAGATCCACATATCCCACCCGCTGGCTCTATTAGGGGATGATTATTTTTTATGTCAATTGACTGACAAACCAGCAGACGGCCCACCCGATGGAAAGTAGTCACCGCCGCCTATGGACATCTGCAACACCAGAGGTGCTACCAATACGTTGCCAGTCTAGGAAGTATGAGGAATGGGGATGGGATGGGGATGATGGAATAGGCCTCCGGATCTCGTCACTCACCGTACGAAACGCAATAGCAAGCTATTACTTTACGCCGATATTCTGTGAGAATGTGCTACTACCCCGGTCGAGCCGGCCCATTCAAACAGTAAGCATCTAGTGAGGATTACTGTTTGGCTCTACCACTCCACTACAATTTGCAATGTAGACTTTTTATTTACACTTTACAAATTTATTATGTTTAGATTATTGATTAAAAATGGAATGATGAACCTTTGTTCATTAATAAAATGCAATGTCTCATTATTCTAAGGGCATTGTCTCACGTATGAACCCTTACTATTTATAGACACCGATAACATGACAAAAACATCCTTAACTAGTTAATCCTCAATGCTCGACATAATTTTCCTAGTAATTAATAATAATAATAAAGACGATGACCAGGCAGACGCCATACTCGACCATAACCCAGTTAGCCAATTCACAGTATTTCATCCACATACATAATTATAGTTAGTTTCGTATCCATTTCCTTACTATAGTCCTACAATAACCAGTGGTTGTCCGTGCGGGCTTCTATAGTATGAACTCAGCGGCTCTAACATGCATGGCACAAAGATAAATTAGAACCGTTTATCTCTAAGTGCGTCTCTCTCACACTGTGCCGACGAAAGACGACGATAGTCATAGAGATAAACGGTTCTAATTTATCTTTTTTAACATTTATTTTATTTAATCATCTCAATAACTATAACAATGAACCTCAAACTAAAAACCTTAAAAAATATAATATAATGAATAATAGTAGATTGTTGCACCAAGCAGAAAGTGATTCATTATTGCGCCGAGTGTTGATTTGGAGCCCGAACGCTAGTGAGGGCTTTAAAAACACGAGCGCAATAACAAATCACTTGATGCGAGGTGCATAATCTGCTTTTCTTTCTACTACTGCTAAAAGTTGGTAAAAAACGTAAAGGTACAGTTAAACCCAACTAGCGAAGTAAAAAGGATATTGGCACCTGTTATGACGCACCCTTAGAATTTTTATATAGCCTATGACACTCGCACGTTCTCCCCGAATCTTTCTGAAGATCTGAAGATACTCTATTTATTAAAATCGGTCTATTGGTTCTGAAGCTAAAGTCGAAAATCCGAAAATTTTTACAGAAATCTTGTATCTAGTCTATTAATTGTCATATTATGCCAATTTTTTTAAAAATCTTTTTGTAACCCATACTATCTTATCAGCCAGTACTTTGAGCATAACATTTTAGACGAGACAATCACAGTTCGATATGGCCGCCGATATGTGGCCTGTTTTTTTTTTTTTTGCTAACTGTAAGTCCACAGAGGAGTGGTCGGCTGTCTCGTCGGACTGTGAATGGGCGGATTGGGTAGCTGTTGGTGTAAACTTCTTGATCAACCAACCAAATAAAAAAAAAATACAAAACAGTGCAATAATGAAATTTGTATGCAACTTTATTTGCTCTAGAGCAAATAAGGGCAGCTTTGTGCTGAGTATTTAAGGCCATTATGATGAAATTAAAGCGTAGTAGGAAGAAAAATATATTATTAAAAGGAGTCCCTTTAGGTAGGGTTCCGAAGATACTGGCAGCGTTCCCCCTTTGTTCCCCTAGACTAATTCTTTGTCCGAGGTAGCCGCCAGCTCTTCGGTCTCCTGTGATAATTTATCTTTGGAGCATGCATGTTAGGGCCGCGCCGCAGGGATAATCACCCGTTGGTGTCACATAACATACACATTAAAGTTGTTTTAAGGGCCTCTGCGTGTTGGTTTCGGCCCCATGGACGCCTTCCAAAGGTTCCACAGTCTCGTAATGAAAAAGATAATAATGCCCTTCTAAATAACTGACAGACCAACATACATCCTTACTAATATTACAAATGCGCGTATGCTCAGGCAGTCAGGACGTCTTTTTATACGTATAGATATACAAGCAATTTTGCGAGTAGGTATACATTACTTACCCAACATCGGAAAACGAAGAGTTCCAAGATTAACAACGTAACTATAAAAATTCAACATTTTCCTTGAGCTGAGTAATCTCTCAGTCACATCATGGTGCGTCCACATTTGACGAACGCGCCGCGAATTCTCTGCTCGTGCGCCGTTCGCGAACCACTCGCGCGCGGCGCAAACAGTTCCATTAAATACACGTGTACAACGCGCGTGCTGCGCGCGAGCGGTTCGCGTTCGGTGGCATTGTGTGTATCACGGACACTAAGGGATAACAAACTCAAGTCATTAAAAGCCCTTCCTTTCGGCGTCGGGCTTCTAACGGACTCTCGTAGTTATCCCATTCTTATGGCCCTAGATGCACAATGTACTATTGTAATGTAATAGTTAATTGATTATTAATTTAACTGGTTTTTAGGGTTCCGTACCTCATTAGGAAAAAACGAAACCCTTATAGGATCACTCGTGCGTCTGTCTGTCTGTCTGTCTGTCTGTCTGTCCGTCTGTCACAGCCAATTTGCTCCGAAACTACTAGACCGATTGATTTGAAATTCGGTATACATATGTAAGTCATTGACCGCAACACGGATGTGTAACGTAAACAAATTAATTTTAAACATGGGGGCCACTTTTGGGGGGTTAATTAGAAAATAAAAAAAAAAAGTTACGCTAACTATATCATGTGACATATCAAATGAAAGAACTTATTGTGAAGATTTTAAATATGTTTTTTTTTGGAATTTTAAGATGAATGGTTTGGAAGTTATTTAGGTAAATAGGCGAAAATTGACCAATCCCCCCCCTTATCTCCGAAACTACCGGGCCCAAAATTTTGAAAAAAGTACAGAAAATAGTTCTTTACCTATAGATTACAGGAAAACCTATGAGAAGTCTATGGTATTTAAAGTAACATAGGAAATTCCAGATAATCATGTATGGAACGGAACCCTCTCCACGCGGGTTTAACTCGCACTTGCCCGGTTTTTTATCATGCTTTCTTTTGTTCCGTCATGTTTTAACATAGTTGATACCTAAGCTTACTATCGTACTTAATTGTTATCTGTTATAAATAACTAGTTTTGCAACATCTTTACTTTTATGTAGTAACCATAATTAAAATAATGTCATAGAATCCCGTAAGATTGCACTGCCTATTCCGATAACTGGTTATTACATAGAGGGGACACACAGTAGTTTTACATCATTCTTGCTTTTGTTGATTTTTTCATTTAAAACCAACAGAAGCAACGATTTACTTACTCGGTTCGTAACTGCTTCAAGGAGGCTGATAAACGTTCAAAAGAAATTATATTGTTATCCAGCTACCCGGGTTTGTAATATATACCCATGTAGTGGTAGAGCCAAACAGTAATTAATCCTCATTAGATGATTACTGTTCGAATGGGCCGGCTCGACCGGGGTAGTACCACACTCTCACAGAATATCGGCGTAAAGTAATAGCTTGCTATTGCGTTTCGTACGGTGAGTGACGAGATCCGGAGGCCTATCCCCTCATCCCCACCCCCCCTAGACTGGCAACGCATTGGCAGCACCTCTGGAGTTGCAGATTTCCATGGGCGGCGGTGACCACTTTCCATCAGGTGGGCCGTCAGCTCGTTTGTCAGTCAACTGACATAAAAACAAACTCTATCGCTTCCTCAAGATCCTCAACAAAATCTGTTGAATAGTTTAACAGTTTTAAGCGAATACACGGACAATTAACATAAGCGACGTCATTTTATACATTTTTCTCGGTATATTATACATTTAGAAGCCTAATTGCTATGTTGTAATCCTAATTATATTTCATTTTCAGAAAGAGACAACCCTGAACCTGCAATATGCACGAGTAAAACTGAACTCTATTTCCTAATAATCAAAGTTCAAAATGGATTGGTGGCAAAGTGCCAAAGAGTGGGTCGGTATATCCAAAAATCAACCTAAAACAGAAGGCAATAGAAGTCAATATTCGTTGGTGTCAAATAGTGAGCTGACGGAGGCTACGCTGCAATTGTGGCTAGGGCTGCCAGATGAAATCAAGAATGATTCGTCGCTTGCACCTTTTCGAAAATTCTATGAGAAGCAATATGGTAAGTTTATTTTAAAGATTATTGTGTTTCTGCGCTTGACACTTTATTTCTTCTAATAGCATCATAGCATCACGCCCGAAATCCCTAATGGGATGGGCAGAGCCACAAGACTACTTGTGGCCACGTTCGATGAATTATTCCTAAGATGGTATGATTAACCGTATGGTGACAGGTGATCAGCTCATCGCCCATACAGATAGTCCACCATGTTGGAGAGGACCCGTCCCTTAGTCGACTTTTACGAAATGCCAGGATGATAAGTATCTGCACGCATTCTATGCTATTTCTTCACTCCCAGTGCAGCAGAGGAGTAATAATAGGAATAAAAATAATAATGGAGAATTTGTTCATATTTTCGTATCTATTTTTAAAGTTAACATAATATGTACATGAAATTCTCTCGCAGTATTTTCCATACACACTTTACCATCTCTTAAGGGATGGAATTTGAAAAAAATCCTTCCTTAGTGCACCCCCAGGGTACATGAAAAATATTTGCGCCAAATTTCGAATCACTAGAACAGTCAGTCTGTGCATTATCTATCAGTCAGTCATGGTGCTGTTTCATATATAGGTATATTTTGGAATGAACACTGAGAAAATGGGAGGGCTAGAAATAAACAAATTATTGCTAATATCAACCAAGCGACTTATTTCGGACAGAGCTTGCAAAGCTGTTTGCTAAAATCAAACCAGTCAAAGCAATCAGATTTCTATACCTTACAAAACCGTTATTGATTTTTAAATAAGTCTCGGTTGTATGTAGCCGTAAAATTGTAAACAAGCCAAATTGATACTTTGCTGGCACTTCGTTTTTTCCTTGAAATGTGACATAAAAAGGGATCTTTTTAGGGTTCCGTACCTCTAAAGGAAAAAACGAAACTCTTATAGGATCACTCGTGTGTCTGTCTGTCTGTCTGTCTGTCTGTCTGTCCGTCTCTCACAGCCAATTTGCTCCGAAACTACTGGACCGATTGAGTTGAAATTTGGTATACATATGTAAGTCGGTGACCGCAACACGGACGCGTGACGTAAATATATGAATTTTAAACATGGGGGCCGCTTTTGCCGGATAAATTAGAAAATTAAAAAAAACCGGGCAAGTTCCAGTTCCAGGGTTCCGTTCCATACATGATTATCTGAAATTTCCTATGTTACTTTAAATACCATAGACTTCTCATAGGTTTTCCTGTAATCTATAGGTAAAGAACTATTTTCTGTATTTTTTTCAAAATTTTAGGCCTGGTCGTTTCGGAGAGAAGGGGGGGAATGGTCAATTTCCGCCTATTTTGCTAAATAACTTCCAAACCATTCATCTTAAAATTCCAAAAGAAACATATTTAAGATCCTCACAATACGCCCTTTCATTTATATGTCACATGATATAGTTAGCGTAACTTTTATTTTTAATTTTGTAATTTACCCCCCTAAAGTGGCCCCCATGTTTAAAATTTATTTGTTTACGTTACGCATCCGTGTTGCGGTCACAAACTTACATGTGTGTACCAAATTTCAAATCAATTGGTCCAGTAGTTTCGGAGCAAATTGGCTGTGACAGACGGACAGACAGACAAACAGACAGACAGACACACGAGTGATCCTATAAGGGTTCCTTTTTACCTTTTGAGGTACGGAATCCTAAAAAGTAATGCAACCTATAGATATCTTGAGACATATCAAATGAAAGGGCTTATTGTCAGGATCTTAAATATATTTTCTTTTGAATTTCAAGTAAAAAAAGTTTAGAAGTCATTTAGGAAAATAGGCGAAAATTGACCATCCCCCCCCTTTTATTTCCGAAACTACTGGGGCTAAAATTAAAAAAAATACAGAAAATAGTTCTTTACATATAGATTACAGGAAGACCTATAAGAAGTCTATCGTATTTAAAGTAACGTAGTAAATTTCAGATAATCATGTACTGAACGGAAACCCCTCCACGCGAGTTTAACTCGCACTTGTTCGGTTTTTTCTTGAACTGTAACATAAACAGGGATCTTTTTTTTTAATTGCCCTTACAGGGGCAACCCAATAACATGTTGTAAGTACCTACTACACGTTTTAGTCATTACAAATATTCTATGTAAGTATATATACCTATTAGCAGATACTGAAATGATGTCACCGTGTGAATCAGAACATACATACAAACAGACTGGCCATGTAATGCAACAATTAGAAGCTACCATGTATGGATCCGTTGTAACATTTTGTTTATAAAACACTTACTTACTTATTACTTCTTATGGCCGAATTCAGAAACGCCATTTAAGCTTTTGATTAGAGATTATATAGTTAAATGTCTCAACTAGTTGTCATCCTATACAAAAACGTAACTTTGGGGGCGTCCATTAATTACGTGAGATGCTCAGGGGGGGAGGGGATTGAGACTAATCTTACTAAATCTCACTTGGGGGAGAGGGGGGGTCTTGGCAAATATCACGTAATTTTTTTCTAGCAGAAAACGGTGTGAAACTGCCTGAAAGTTAAGTTAAATTAAAGCTAAATGAAAGTAAAAAAAGTGTCTTGAATAAAATATGGTAATTATTTTTTTATAAATTCAACGCTTTTATTTAAAATACAAAAAATGCCTCACGTAATTAATGGACGCCCCCTTTAATTAAAGATCAATTCGAGTGGCCTTTCTGAATTTGATTATTAATAGTTTTGCACTTACAAGAGGGTTTATGAGTTGTTAATTTTATTGTATTAGGTACTTTTGCAAATGTTATTTTGTGGTCCTAGCATGCCAGACACGGGGATCAGTTAAACCGTCTTATCTCTAAGTGCGTCTCTCTCACACTAGTGCCGACGAAAGAGATAGAGATAAACGGGTTTAAGTTACCCCCGTGTCTGGCATGCTAGGGCCGGGAGAAATTTTTATATAATTTAATTTGTCATAATAGTTTTATTTTGTCATGAATTCGGACGAAAGTTGGTGTATAATTATTTTTTATCTCATATTAAATATAGGATACTTTTTTATATCGCAAAATTTAACAGTTTCGGCAGATAATCGTTCGTATCATAACTATGCGGACGAAGTAGCGGGAAAAGGCTAGCTATATAATCCAAACACTATTACACAATTGGTGTGTAATTACATATATCAGGAATGTCAACTTATATATTTTTTCTTTGTTATAAATATCATGATTCATGACACATAGAAACGAGCTCTTCTTGGAAATACCTACCTAGAGGTTATTAGTTGTAATGGATTTTTAAGTTCAGTATAATATTATAATGACCGACTCCTGCAATTTGTTTTAATTATAATAATCTATCTTATGGTATTACAAATGGATACTTATTTAATCGTAGCATAAGCCATATACAATAGGGAAGATGCATATTTCTTTTTCATCTTGTGTTGGAAAGTGCTGAGTAATATTAACTGATCAGTGCACGCAAAACATTTTTATGTTGATTATTTTATGAGTTATGAGCTTTGAAAAGTCATTGTTCATACCACTCGCAAAAACACTCCATACAAAATGAACAACAGCTATGACGTCACAGCTGTCGGAGACTGTACAAAATGTATGACGTTTAAACGAAATCTGCAATTATTTCCGAAAATACTGTTGTTAGACCAACATCGTAGAAATAGAACATGACATAAATTTGATGAGGATATCCAAAAAACTAAAATCAGAGCTAAAAATCAATATATATTTTTCACTACTTTTAACCCTTAATCAAATGAAAATGAATAGTCAAAACTATCTGCTTTTTCTGTAATATGCTTTTGTTTACATTTACCTTCATAATAATATCATTAATACCTCATTTTGAATTTCATGCAACTTACCCATTACAAAAAAATTCAAGACAACTAAACTTTCTTTGACGACGTGGATAGCCTAGTTGGTAGTGACCCTGCCTCCGACGCAAGCGTCCCGGGTTCGATCCCCGGTAAGGGCAAATATTTGTGTGATGAGCACGAATGTTTGTTCCTGAGTCTTGGATGTTTCCTATGTATTTAAGTAATTATTTCTCTATATAAGTATTTATATCGTCATCTAGTACTCATAACACAAGCCTTTAGAGCTTATTTTGGGACTAGATCGATTTGTGTAAAGATTGCCCCCTGATATTTATTAAATTTCCACCTGAAAAGATGAAAGCCATTTTAGGCATATGCTTTCTTAATACGTTTTGATGGATATTTTAGGGCCCGGTTATTACGTCGCGTCCGGTAGCAATAGGCGTGTTTCCTGAAACATTCTAAGTAATCCGTCATTTACATTATAAAAAAATATTGAAACATATTTTTTCTTTTGTCAATTAAACAAATATCCGGCCAAGTGCGAGTCGGACTCGCGCACGAAGGGTTCCGTACCATTACCTTTAAAAACGGCAAAAAAATCACGTTTGTTGTATGGGAGCCCCCTTAAATATTTCATTCATTTAATTCTGTTTTTTAGTATTTGTTGTTATAGCGGCTGTAAAAATTTCAACTGTCTAACTATCATGGTTCATGAGATACAGCCTGGAGACAGACGGACAGCGGAGTGTTAGTAATAGGGTCCCGTTTTCACCCTTTGGGTACGGAACCCTAAAAAAGGCGAAGGTATGGTGCATTGAAGTTCCGCGTGACGTCACGACTTTGCACACTTTTTACCATTAAGTGACGTCATTAACCCCCACTCCCGAACTCTGATGCGCATTATCCTTGTCAATTTTGATTGATTTGATGAAGCAAAAAATACGTGTTTAATATTTTTTGATAATATAACTGACGGACTAATTATTATTTATTTTTTTACCCAGGAAACATCCCTATTTTACGTATTTCAAGTACCTATGTCTCTATCCGAATGAATATAAGGACTTTAAAATAAAAACAAATGCGAGTTAAACTCGCGTGGAGAGGGTTCCGTTCCGTACATGATTATCTGCAATTTACTAGGTTACTTTAAATACCATAGACTTCTTATAGGTTTTCCTGTAATCTATAGGTAAAGAACTATTTTCTGTATTTTTTTCAAAATTTTAGCCCCAGTAGTTTCGGAAATAAGGGGTGGAGAATGGTCAATTTTCGCCTATTTTCCTAAATAACTTCCAAACTATTTTACTTAAAATTCATAATAAAATATATTTAAAGTCCTCACAATAAGCCCTTTCATTTGATATGTCACACAATATAGATTGCATAACTGTTTTTTGTAATTTTCTGGTTTACCCCCCAAAAGTGGCCCCCATGTTTAAAATTCATATATTTACGTCACGCGTCCGTGTTGCGGTCACCGACTTACATATGTATACCAAATTTCAGCTCAATCAGTCCAGTAGTTTCGGAGCAAATTGGCTGTGACAAACGGACAGACAGACAGACAGACAGACAGACGCACGAGTGATCCTATAAGGGTTTCGTTTTTTCCTTTTGAGGTACGGAACCCTAACAACAGATTATTGATTCTAGAGCTTTCCAATTTTTTCAGGAAAATTACCGGAAGTCTCAAAGCAGTCAGAGCCAACGAAACGATTGCCTTTCGTGAAATCTGCTCCATTGTTGAGTGACTCAATAACCATCACAGATGATATCGAGTATATGGACGGCTGCACCAAAAGCGATGCGGCTGAGATACTTGGGAACAATGCGGAGAGGGAAAAATCGTAAGTTGCTGACAGGTTTGTGCCAGTGATCGCAAATCTTCCACGGAATACGGGTTCTTCAAGTTGCCGTATTCTTCAGTGGCCTATTTCACAAACTCGACAAGTGTTGACAATCTGACATAGTTGCATAGCTGGGCACAAGACCGCTACCGTTAATCGTTAATTAACGAAGTTAATATTTCGAGTAACGTATTAACTTTTAAGTTAACTTCAAAAATTGTTCACGGACTCATTAACTTCCGTTAAAACTATATATTTTTTGTATGCCAGTTACTGGTAAAATTTGTGCCATTCTCTGCGGCCCTAACAAGCAAGAAAAGTATACGTTAAACCGTCTTATCTCTAAGTGCGTCTCTCACACCAGTGCCGACGAAAGAGATAGTCATAGAGATAAACGGGTTTAACTTATGTTGGGGCCGCTGTACTACATTTTACGCAAAATAAAGACGTATCATTAGTGATAGAAATTGTACACTACCTACTCTTTAAACTGAATGATACACATATATAGTTACGTTATACAGTTATGTATTTCTCTCAAAATCACATGAATATGCTTTATAACAATTTATCTACACCCATATCATAAAACCTCCATAGTGTAATCAAAAACCTTAGGAAATGACCACCATTTTGACAACCAATTAGGAAAAACCAGTGCTGCAATGTTATTCCCGTATCGTTTTTAGTATAGATATGAGATTAAATTTGGAACAGCTGTCAAAACTCAAGTGGGTCTCTATTCTAGTATCCATAGATATTAAAACAGTTATTGATACGAAACGTCAATTCAGTATGTTTTTTTAATATAAACTGCACAACATTTGATCTCGAGTGACATGAGAATAGAGACTTCATTTAAAAAAATAATGGTCTTGACGGAGGATCGAATTGCCGCCATTATGTTGGTGTTTTGCTGAACTAAAGTAGAATTGTTGTGTTGTTGAATTGAATAGAAAAAGTTGTTTGTAATTTACATTTAAGTTGAAAATATGAATTGCAGTCTTCTCGGAGTGTGTGTGATGTGAAAATGCGCCGGATATCGGAAATATGCAGCCACGATTGCAACAAATAACTTGTTGCCAGAAAATATTGTTTCTCAACCCATCATGGAGGAGTTATAATATGTGTGTAGATAAAGTTATGTATGCAACTCTGCATAATTTGGCCTTAAAACACACGTGCGATCTTATTATGAAACTCGCTAAAGCTCGTTTCATGAAAACCGCACTAGTGTTTTAAGGCCTATCATTATGCAACCGTTGCATAAACTACTATTGTTTAGCAATCTGCCATGAGATAGCGCCTTTTGCCATCTTAAACACATTGCCAGAATATGACCTTCTGTCAACAAGGTTACCACCATGATCAGCATCGGTAAAACCTAGTTTGTCATACTTAGTAGACTTTTCTATTGCAGAACTGAAAATGTGCCGACTTTCAAGCAAAGAACACAGGTAAGACTAGGTTATGTAAGTCTTATAACTGCTTGTAACATATTGCACAAGTTTTCGCCTTCGTCCGTGTGGAATTCGTTTATCACCGTTCCCTTGAAGGGATAAAATGTCCTACGCCGGCCTGGACGGCCTTGGGTTTTCTTATACTCGGCTTCCGGACTATAAGGATTGCCAAAGCTGTTGCCTTGAGAAATGCCTATGAGCAGCAATGGACTGAAACATACTGAATGTCGAGCTTCAATAAAAAGTCTAAATACGATGCTAACAATTTAATGATCTTCAACAAGGAATGATCGAATGTCAAGTGACAATTTATTTGACATAAAACCATATACAAAAGAAAGGACGCCTGATCATTTCTCACTGCAATGTTTCACACACTCGCGTAGGTGCGTAGTGCAGCTACGTAGGCCAAACAATATGATGTTAATTATTTTATAACTGGTGGACCCATGCGAATATTTCGCACCGGTCTTGATCGGTCGCCGAACGGTAATATTTTAATGTCTTAAGTAAATACAACTGTTGAGTAGTAAATAAATATGTTAGGAATAGGTACCTATGGCTATTCGCGCGTACAAAATTTACACATGCGCAATAAACAACGCAGAATGCATGCATTTAACTTGAAATTGACCGGGAATACAACTATGGGCCCAAAAGCATGGAAAGAAGTGCATTTGGTAAATTACCCGTGCGCAATAGATGGCGCTCCCCGTGCACATAGCTTACACACGTGTTAGTTAATCATATTGTCAATAGATGGCACTTTCAATACGGACTTCTAAAATATTTTTTCGAACGAAAACAAACATTAATCTATTTGTCTATTTTTCGTCAATAGCGGGGACCTTAAACCTTTAAAAAATTATGTCTAAGTCATTAATTTCAACAAAGAATTAAGGGAGATATGGCGAGAAAAAACACCTTTGAGAAATAATATATACCTATGATTGACGGTTTTTAAATACAGATGGCCCGCGGCAGACATTACGCAAAGATGACGATGTTGCTTGGCTGCTGGGTGTTCTTCACAGCTTGCTTCATGATGTATGATGAAAAAAAGGAGATTGTCAGTGTGGCTGCCGTCGCGCCTGGAGAAGTGAAAGGTACAGTCCAAACAGCGGCGTGGAATTCATACATAGCTGGGCACAATACCGTTAATCCGTTAATCGTTAATTAACGAATTGAACATTACGAGTAACGGATTAACTTTTAACTTGACTCTAAAAATTGTTAACGGACTCTTAAACAATTAAAGTCTGTTAAACGTTAATTAAGTACCTACTATTTGCCAAAAGGACACCGCCCGGCTTATGTCAGATAGCTTTTGATTTGAACTTGATCTCTGAATAATCAGGCCCTTATTTTATGAATTTTTCATGTCGTGCCAAAACTTTCATAGCCATACCATTTTTTTTAATAAGTTACTCACTAATGCAACTACACATAAAATGCATTTCTACCACGAGTTAACGATTAACGATTAAAGTTAAGTTCCGTTAAATCTTCCGAAATGTAACGCTTTAACGTTTAACGAAGTTAACTTTTTTAGTAACGGATTAGCGATTAACGAAGTTAACCATTTGAATAACGGTTCCCAGCTAAGAATTCATAAAATGTTGAGCGAGTCCCGAACATTATCAGCACTTTTGAACTTTGAATAGGAGTCTACCAAGATTTCGCTCTATAATATCTAAAGTGACATGCAAAAATGGATTTCAGGATTTCAAATAAAAAAAAACAGGCAGCTTCGATGAAGGATCAAATATATTTGCCCCGCAGTGTTGCCAGTCGTTTTCCAGTAAAATCGTAACTTTGTAAGGGCTTAGGATGCTATTAATTTACTGGGATTGAATTTTGAACTGTCAAGGTCTAAGATTTTTAGTTGATCAAAAATTTAGATGAGCTGACTGTCGAATAGGGATGTTTCCTGGGTAAAAAAATAGTAATTCTCATTATTCCGTCAGTTAGATTATCAAAAAATATTGAACACGTATTTTTTGCTTTATCAATTTAATCAAAATTGACAAAGATAACGCGCATCAAAGCGATAAGTGACGTCACTTAATGGTAAAAAGTTTGCAGTCTTGACGTCACGCGAAACTTCAACGCACTATAATCTTCGTCATTTTTTTTTATTGACATAAAAAAAATAAGTTTTCAATAGTTTTTGATAATGTAAATGACGGACTTAATAGATTTTTTCAGGAAACTGGGATTGATGCCATGATCAAACATTCATATTTTTTTGTTAAGTAGAAGTGTGTATGATTTATTTGGTAAAAAGAACGCAAAGCAATCTTTGCATCGCAACTAGAGAAATAACCCTGCATAAATACAACCGACCGTCTTGACAAAAGTGAAGCAATAAACCGGTTCACACAGGCGTGACGATTACTTTCTTACGCGCGGCAACACGCACACATACGCTTCCGCCATTTTGTGGAGTGTGTACAGCGAAGTGTGATTTCCCCGAAAGCGGGGAAATTATGCGTCCGCTGTCCCTACAATGTCTAGATGAAATTAATAGCCTTTTGTTTTTTGAAATAATACATGTGTACCTATGTGTATTATGTTATATAGCTATGTGTGTTATTTTAAGGAAAATGTAAAGGATTAATATTAGGAGAATACTAACATGAAATTAATAATCTTTTGAAAGTAAAATAATTTATGTTAAATTATTTTTATAATAAAATTGTAAATAAGTATATTTTCATGAAATATGTTATACAGGATGGTTTATTAATAGGGATCAGTATGCATTTAAAGTTGGAAATGTAAAAATGTGTTTACAATTCAAACAAAATTATTCAAATGTACATAATTATTTATTCAATTTAGTATTACTGAAAATTATTTTTAATTAAAATGTAATGTTCTTAAGACAACGCTTAAAACCCTAGTAGAATACGATTAAAATAAGAATGTCACCGGCTGACTAACATCACTATCTTAATTAACTTAGCACTTTGAAATTTTATGTGAATCTTGAAAGCAATAACATTACATTAACTCAAAGAGAATGTTTTTAAATTGGTACATTTTGATTTTTTTTTTGTGAAAGTATAATAGTAAACTAAATATAGTTCAAGTGGAATACGTCACAAAATGGCACTATGACAGTCCTATTTTAATCGCATTGTAGGCACATTCAAGATAAAGATGCAGATCCTCTGAAAAAACTGTACATAATGCTTATTTACGAAAATCACATTATATAAAATTGAACTTCGAATGAAATGACATTATTTAAAGAACTAGGATTAGTAACAAAAATGTCTCTCCAATTTAAATCAAGTGCGAAAGAAAGGATAATGATCATCTCAAACAATTTGTCAGGATGAGTTTGAAGCAGATATAAGCTTAAAAACCGGTAAACTAAATTTGTTTTCTGAATATTTGCCACTTTGACAATACTGTTTTAGCAATATTATCTTTTTTCGACTCGTAAAAAGAACGAATACGGAAATATCTTTTAATAATGAGCCTGGACAAATTGGTAACATGATGTTTTACATTTACATGTTCCACTGCATAAGGGAAAAAATACCTACCAACAAGTTTACCCATAATTATCAAAGCAAGTTTTGTCTCTGATGTTTTATCAAGGTTATTTGTCTCCGCGATATATTTCCCTGAATATTTTTCGGCTATGCCGCAAATTAAATAAACAGCCTCTGAAACATAAATTAAACCACCGTTGTGCCTTAAGGTGAACATTTTGTGAAACCACAATTTTTTTTGTGAGCCATCGATACAAAAATTAAACTCAACTATTTTCAGTAAGTATCTTACATCATTACCAGAAAGAAGAAGAAGCTTACGATATAATTTTTGAAGTTTGGATCATCAGTCGCCGCTATTTAAGAAGCTACGTCTACATCAGATTCGTGGCTAGCTGATTCTTGGTACGACTGTTCTTCGGCATCGTCAAAACGTTCAGAAAAAGTGGTTTCATTAATACATTTTATAGCAGAAGAACAAGGTAGAACCGAAATATCTTCTAATGGCACACAGTTGCCTGTTACACGTGCCTGTAGTTTCATGTGGCATAATAGTTTTGTGTTTGCACCTTTGGACTGAAGGACATTAGGATTATCATTATGCCCTCCATTCATTCTTATCATGCCAAAAAACAGTTCCAAATGATCTTGGCTCAAACGATATGTAGAAATATAATCCATTTCTTTTGTGCACTCTACAAGAGTTTTATACAAGTGTTATATACTTTCTTTACATATCAGCATTCCTTTAAAATCGGTATTACTTTGAACTTTAAGACTGATACAAAACTCTTAAATTTCAATCTAATAACAGCTTCATTTTCTTGGTATGTACCTATGTACGCTTCCTAGTAGTTTTAATATTTAAATTTAAGATATATATTTTGGCTTTTTCAAGGAAATCGTATGCATCTTGTTTATTATGTTTAGACAGACGCCGAACCGAACTGAAAGCGTATTGTGATAATCTTCTTGAATAAAAAATATCAAAAAGGTCGTTAAAAAGCATGACAAAATTTTCTGTTTTTCACAATTCTGAAATTCGTCCACTTTTAGGGTTTATTTTCAAACAATGAATTAGATACATCATTACTAATGAATCTCTTTTTTCTTAGTTCACTTAAAATTCCTTTAAGCGATTTATTTCTCTTTTGGAGACGCCGGGCTTTTTGCTTTAAAGCTTTTATAATTTTTCTATGTTTGAGATCCAGTAGTGAGCTTTTTTTCAACTTTTTTCGTAGCAGTGCCTGACGAGGAGTGTCGAACAATGATTCATCGTCTGATGGGCATTTAAGATTTGCGCGGGACGTACTCTGTAAAATTAAAATTCTAAGTTAATAGTAGTAATAAAAGTACTAAAAAACCGGATCAGCAAGATGTTTTTCATATATATATCTCACTTCAAGAGTGACTTCACTCTATCTGATGTAAAGCGGTCTATTTACACGAACACTTTTAGTCAATTCCAATGGATGTTACTACTAAATGTTTCTGTAAGTAATATAACAGGAGGATCAACTTTAAAAAAATATATGTTCCTTCACTTGATTTACATTTCTTTTTATTCTGTGGTGAAAAAAGAGAAGAAGAATAAATCTTATTTACACTTATGGGTACACAAGAAAAATTAGGTAAATTGCTTGTAACAGCATGCAACCACGGTACCCAAAACTTAAAAATAAGTAGCATGCATAAATAAAAAAGAATTTATGAAGATTTCTTACAGGTTGCGATGAATATTCAATAACTACATTTCCATTCGAAGTTTCACGAACACCTTCTTCTATGTCTTCAACAACATTTGAACTCTAAAAAGTAATAAGTCAGGTAAATAAGCTGCAGCAATTTTTATTTTATTTACAATGACTCAATTACACTTACGGATAGCCTAGGAGGTGAAACCTCATTCACATTTAAATTATCTTCATCCTGATCAGATTCGCATGAAATATGTGAGTCCTGAAATGAGTAACTTTATCGTCGTTTGTCTTATTTATACTTACAGTAAAATAGATTATATCAAAACTCAATACTATTAATTTAAAAAAAAACCTTCACTTGAATTACATTTTTTTTATTCTGCGGTAAAAAAAGAGAAGAAGAATCAATCTTATTGATACTTATGGGTACCTACGCAAGAAAAATTAGGTAAATTTAATTAACTATGTTGGGACAACAGCTATAAGCACGGTATTCAAAACCTAAAAATAAGTAGCATACATAAATAAACAAGAATTTATGGAGATTTCTTACAGGTTGCGATGAATATTCAATATCTAAATTACTATTTGAAGTTTCACGAACACCTTCTTCTATGTCTTCAACAACATTTGAACTCTAAAAAGAAATAAGTCAGGTAAATAAGCTGCAGCTACATTTTTTTTTAATTAACAATAACTCAATTACACTTACTGATAGCCCAGCAGGTGAAACCTCCTTCACATTTAAATCTTCGTCCTGATCGGATTCGCATAAAATATGTAAGTTCTGAAATGAGTAATTTTATCGTCATTTGTTTTATTTATTTTTGGTCAATATCTTGTTAACAAAATCTAAAAAACGCACCTTAATTTTAGTTTCAAATAATGTTTTAATATTTATACCTTAACAGGCACAGCTTTTCGATGCAATCTACACAATCCGCACTGTGTCATGTATTTATCTTCATTTTTGAAATGCTCTGAACAAATTCGTGTATTTTTGGTTGGTTTCCAGCATACTTCTCCGCGACTAAGCCTGATATTTTTTATCCACTTGTCAGCAATAACAGGGTCTGTAGGAAACCTTTGAACAACCATATGTAATGCTGGTTATGTCATGATTAAAACAGGAGTGGAAATAAAGTTCATTTAGACTTCTCAACTTTCAACTAACACAATTTCAGGTATATGATACGATTAAATTTCACAGGCACTTTCATATAGAGCGTGTGTCACATACATACAATATCTATAGCAACTGTTTAATTAATTAAGTCGAAGCAGTAGTCAGTTGAAATGGGAAAATATTTTCATTATCGGGCAACACTGCGCATTGAAATTAAACATAAAAAAACATTAGTATTTTTAAGCGTTTAAAATGTAAAATACTAAGAATTTCTTAAAGCTTACCTGTGAAAAGTGATGTTATTACACTTCTTATGTTTTTCTGATGTGTTGTGGCAAAATTTAACCGCACAAATCGTCATAATGTTTTTTTTTTCGCGAGATACGTTTGCTGCGCTTTGACATTTGACACTACGGAGCGTCCCGGCGTTTGGAACCGTAAATGGCTCCGAGTTTGTTGCTTCAAATTGTGCGCGCGGATTTCGTTTTTATTGCGTTATTAATGTTATTATTCTAAGTTACCACGATCTCGCTGTCTTAGCAATTACAAAAATCAGTATTATAAAATTCAGAAATGCCACTTAAGCATCTAACTACATATTAAGTAGTTAAATGTCCCTCAACTAATTGTCAACCTATACAGAACAGAAACGTCACTTTAATTAAAGCTCAATTTGAGTGGCCTTTCTGAATTGGCCAAAAATGCTTTAAATAAATAATTAGGTAAATATCATAAACAAGTCTGATTTAATACTTAAATAAATGTAACATAACTATTAAGATTATTAAAAATAAATGGGAATTCTGACTGTCACTGCGAGGAGATAATACGGTGCGAGCATTTTTGTAAACAAATGAAAAATAATAATCAGTTTATCGTGGATTGGAAGTTTTATTGTTAATCTATAAGGTGAGAGCAAGGTAACAGTCGTAGGTCTGTGAACGTAGTATGATAGCGTCTTATAATTTAATATTAATCAATATTTTTTCTTATATATACTTACCACTTATTTATCCAAGCAGATTTGTGTAATCATTAGTGTTTAGTGTGTTTGTATAGCGCTCCGATTGCTACAGACGGTGCTGGCTGAACATCAGCGCTGCGGGTGTCTGACACCTCAGCATTATGCTGAGCCCATGACCGATTCACTGTTGCGATGACACACATCCCTCGTTTTGCTTTATCTATTATTTTGTTGATTTATTTTTGTGTGTCTTGTGAAGTGAATAAATGTCTTTCTTTCTTTCTTCTTTCTTAGTTTCGTCGTGATCTGTTATAATTCAACTGCTCTGCGAATGGAGCTTTGATCGTGTTAAACCACCCGGTGTTTAATATAGAACTAATATAGGGTTTCCTTCGTCACTATTCGTTTTTTCCTAATCAATTGTTACAAAAGATACTTTCAGTGACAAATAAGGATATTAAACTAGCTATGCCGCTAAATTATCGTTCTTTTTTCCAGAATTCGCAATACCAACGGCAGAGGAAAACCTGTCAATATTACTAAAGTTGACTGGACCGTTTGTGTCAAAAAATGCAGAGAGGCGACTTAACTCGAGCGAGATGGAAGGACACGAAAAACTTGAAGTGTGGTTGGAGAAAGAGGAGAAACATCTTACAGAGGTGAGAGAGAATAAACAGAAAACACAAGGTACATTGTGATCGAACTTGGCTTCAGCATGTAGATGATCATCATTGTCATCATCATCACATATCAGCTATGTGCGTGCTGGGATTTGAAACTACAAGAGACCGCGCGTCAGACCAATAGGCTACCACTGCAGATGATCATAATTATAAAAACACAGTTGGATTCGCTATGGAAATAGCAATTGGTGACAGTTATTTTGATATAAGATCCCCAATGGGTACCGCTGAATCAATTTCTTGTTTCTCTCTTTTTGGAGGCTATGCAGTCGGTTTTTTGTTCTTTTCTTATTATTAATATATTTTATTTTCATTTTTTTATTAAATAATATAGCCATACAACATAATTAACATAATTTATGTTGGAATCCATCAAGCCTATGGCAAGCCAATGCCTATTTAGGCTATGAAGGGTGCCAAAGAAATAGAAATACATACATACATGCATACATTTATTTATTGATTTAATAAATTTATTTATCTGACAATGGCTTTATTATAAAGCTTCTACATGTATGTTATTGGGGAACTTATCTTTTGTTGTAAACTCAGAAATTCATCTTGATAAATTACAAAAAAAACTTAATAAGCAAAACGGGTCACAATTCTAATACAATGTGTGAACATCTTTTCTGCTTTCAAATTTGGGAACCTAATGGTGCTCCAATTGTTCTAGAATGAAATAATAGTAAGGATTCTTTTGTTTTCAGGCCTCAGAGTCCTGGCTCCTCCCGGTCCTGCCTTCCTCTGCCCCATCTGAACTCCGTGAGCACATCCTCCGTCTCAATTCCACCTTGAGTGCGAGCGCCATCAAAATGCGCTTGACTTTGAACTCCCACAACACTGTCGCCTTCACTATGAGTTACACGGAAAACCCGCTAGATGTCAGGACTGGCGTGGTGTACGCGTTTGTGCTGCTGTGTGGACTGTATATTTTAATTATCTTTGAGGTAGGTAAAAGTAAACTACAACAGAGACCATGCTTATCCACTATTCTATACGAAAGTATATCTACTTATATAGCAAATTGGAAATTACTCCTATTTGATCTACTAGTAGGTAAGATAAAGGAAATTGCACTTATTTTCTTCTTTAACTATGCCATAGGGTTGACAAAGCACCACTGCGGCCCTAACGTGCATGCCACAAAGATAAATTAGAACCGTGTATCTCTATGACTATCTGTTTCGTTCGCACTAGTGTGAGAGAGACGCACTTAAAGATAAGACGGTTTATCTTATCCTTGTGTCTTGCAATGTAGGGCCGCTGAAGCAGAGCTCCTCTTTCTACGTGGTTTGGTGGTTTGGCCCTTCGGGCCTGTTATAGGGTGGCCTGATCCAGACCTGTTTACATATTTAGATTTGCTACACAGCAAAAGTCTAATTTACTACATCATACCTACTAGTAGAGCAAATTGGACTTTTGTTTAACTAATCAAGTCTGTATCATCTGGACAAATTCAAACAGGTTGGAATAGGTAAATAGGTTTGGGTTAAGTTAGTTTTATAACAGGTCCAACGAGACAAGCTATGCAGAAATAGGCGCTCCGTTTAACAGAGTTCAATTGATCGGACGTCCAAATCGCTCTATCATATCTAGGTACTTGGAGAGCAAATAGGACAAAAGAAGTCCCAGGAGAAGAATGTTCAATTCACTTTATTAGATACTTTCTTAGTGGATTACTTCCGCAGAGACGTGCAGTATTTCTGAAAAGCCATAAGTCTTCATTGAAAAAAATAAGTCAGAAGTGGAAAGCGTTTTACTTTCTCGCACACCTCTGGTGGAAAATCACCTGAAGAGGAATAAAAAGCAATGTAATTAAAACCTTATTATCTCTTCTTTCAGATAATAAACAGGACAATGGCGGCCGTACTCATCTCGACATTGTCGCTAGCGGCGTTGGCGTCAGTAGGCGAGCGTCCTACTATCCCAGAAGTGATATCGTGGCTGGACATAGAGACGCTCCTACTGTTGTTCAGTATGATGTTGCTAGTTGCGATCATGGCGGAGACGGGGATCTTTGACTTTTTGGCGGTGTTTACGTTTGAAGTGAGTTTATAAATGTTTTTATAAAACACAAAATGTTTAAGACTAACTTGGGAAGTTTTTCGGTGGTGCCTAGGCTGTCAAGACTCCATAATGATCTTGTAAAACAAAATAACAACATAGATTTATTTATGTAGCTTGAAACTCATTAACTTCAAAACAAGAATACAAAACACTAAAATAAAATTGATACTAAAATTTCTGACTTTAAGTTGCTTAAGTCAAATTCGCTTAATCTAGTTTTTAATTGCGTTTATCAGTTTTTTTTAAATCACTATGATTAATTAATCAATTATTTGTGATCTATCGTGCATGCTATGGCCATCTGTAATTAGTTTTGTATCTCGCTCCAACTTGTATGCTAAATTTTATTGCTCACTGGTGTAATACGGTTGATCGTCCTTATTAATAAATAAATAGATGCATTGAAATATATAGTAAGAAAATGATCTAATATAATATAATATATTTTCAAACACAATGCTTATTGTTCATGAAATGAAATAAATAAATAAATAACGCTCATTCAAAGCAATTCTCGCAATGCTTACTTTTGAGGTGTCAGAACGCGAATCCGACACCATCGTCCGTTCAGTCACACGGCAACCACGGTCCTTGACAGCCGTTTAATTAAGTATCCAGTACAATTCCACAACCTGTGAACCCCACCACCGAACCAACCGCCCACAATGATATGATAGCGTGTGAATCAAGCAATATTAGAGTTTTGCATGTATGCCCTAAGAACTAAGACATCAGCAATAGGGTGTGGTTAAGCCATGGCGCTGGCGTTTGACAACCTTCTATGAGACATGTTACACGAAATTGTACTGATAGGCATATCCTTCTTTTGAGATCTTTGAATAGATGTATTTGAATGCTGAAGCCAACCCACACTAACATAAACGCGGTGCATCAATCAGAATGTTTGAATAGCTATTCAAACTGACTCAAAAAAAATTAAATGTCTTCGGCTATCAAACTTTATGAATAACCAGCGACTGTTACTAAAAGTAATGACCTGCCAAATTTCAAGTTCGTAGGCTATATAGTTCCTGTGATTTCGTGATTAGCGAGTCAGTTGTGTTTCGCTTTTATATAGGCATGGGGTCCCATCTCATACAGATTATCTTTTGTACAGGAAATGTATCATAGATGGCGCAACGATTCACTTATTTAAATTAACTTCGCAAATACGGCATATTTAATAGAATTCTGGTAATTAGAAACTAAAACTAGCATATTTAAAGAAAATAAATGCATGTTAACGCTAATTCAAAACGTATTTAAGAATAACAAATATTATTTTATGATTTTTTGTTTAGGCACGTCACACTAGATGGCGCTTATCTATAAAAAGTACCTGGATGACCGATTTGTTGGTAAATCGTGTTTTTTGAAATTAAATTTCGGTAGAACTTTTATGCGACGATAAAGGGCTCCCAATAATAGGGAAAACTTGAAAAAAAAGGAGGAAAAAAAAAATAATCGTCTGGACTTGAACCCGGGTCTTCTGGTCTCGGGACCGCCCGATTCTCCACCTATTTATTTTGTTTCATGGCACTGGGAGGATATTTATTTTGTTTAATGTATTAACACCAAAGTCTTAACCAAAGTATTATTACTTAGAACATTTTTTTTGGTTTATTAATTAGTAGACTTACCAGCGCGAATTAGAACCCTTTGACCGCCACAGTCGGCTGTGGCCGTCGGCAGTTTTCCGTGCCCCTGACGCCACGATATGCCGTTTTCCTTACATTTGCGTCGGATACAGCCGTCGTCGAGCGCTCATGGCACACTTTTTAGCCGTTAGCCGAGGCGTTCAAAAGGTTAGATACTAGCTTCTGCCCGTGACTTTGTTCGCGTGGAATTTTATTTTAACTATTTAAACTAACTCACACACACACACACACACACACACACACACACTCACACACACACACACACACAAACTTTCGCATTTATAATAATTATTAGTTTTTGTTCTGTGTTTTGACAAATTGGATGTCACTTTTTGGATCCAAGATGGCGGTTGACACTGTCATGTCAAAAATGGTCATTGGTATCGTTTTCAAGTTATTTAGGCATGACAAAACCAAATCCGATGTCACTTTTTGGATCCAAGATGACGGATGACACTGTCATGTCAAAAATGGTCATTGGTATCGTTTTCAAGGTATTTAGGCATGAGAAAACCAAATCCGATGTCACTTTTTGGATCCAAGATGGTGGATGACACTGTCATATCAAAAACCATCATTGGTATCGTTTTGAATGTATTTAGGCATGGCAAAACCAAATCCGATGTCACTTTTTGGATCCAAGATGGCGGATGACACTGTCATGTCAGAAACCGTCATTGGTATCGTTTTCAATGTATTTAGGCATGACAAAGCCGAATCCGATGTCACTTTTTGGATCCAAGATGGCGATGACACTGTCATGTCAAAAACCGTCATTGGTATCGTTTTTAAGGTATTTAGGCATGACAAAGCCGAATCCGATGTCACTTTTGGATCCAAGATGGCGGATGACACTGTCATGTCAAAAACCGTCATTGGTATCGTTTTTAAGGTATTTAGGCATGACAAAACCAAATCCGATGTCACTTTTTGGATCCAAGATGGCGGATGACACTGTCATGTCAAAAACCATCATTGGTATCGTTTTAAAGGTATTTATTTAGGCATGACAAAGCCGAATCCGATGTCACTTTTTGGATCCAAGATGGCGCATGACACTGTCATGTCAGAAACCGTCATTGGTATCGTTTTCAATGTATTTAGGCATGACAAAGCCGAATCCGATGTCACTTTTTGGATCCAAGATGGCGGATGACACTGTCATGTCAAAAACCGTCATTGGTATCGTTTTTAAGGTATTTAGGCATGACAAAACCAAATCCGATGTCACTTTTTGGATCCAAGATGGCGGATGACACTGTCATGTCAAAAACCGTCATTGGTATCGTTTTCAATGTATTTAGGCATTACAAAACCAAATCCGATGTCACTTTTTGGATCCAAGATGGCGGATGACACTGTCATGTCAAAAACCGTCATTGGTATCGTTTTCAATGTATTTAAGCATGACAAAACCGAATCCGATGTCACTTTTTGGATCCAAGATGGCGGATGACACTGTCATGTTAAAAACCGTCATTGGTATCGTTTTCAAGGTATTTAGGCATGACAAAACCAAATCCGATGTCACTTTTTGAATCCAAGATGGCGGATGACACTGTCATGTCAGAAACCGTCATTGGTATCGTTTTCAATGTATTTAGGCATGACAAAGCCGAATCCGATTTCACTTTTTGGATCCAAGATGGCGGATGACACTGTCATGTCAAAAACCGTCATTGGTATCGTTTTCAATGTATTTAAGCATGACAAAACCGAATCCGTTGTCACTTTTCGGATCCAAGATGGCGGATGACACTGTCATGTTAAAAACCATCATTGGTATCGTTTTCAAGGTATTTAGGCATGACAAAACCAAATCCGATGTCACTTTTTGGATCCAAGATGGCGGATGACACTGTCATGTCAGAAACCGTCATTGGTATCGTTTTCAATGTATTTAGGCATGACAAAGCCGAATCCGATGTCACCTTTTGGATCCAAGATGGCGGATGACACTGTCATGTCAGAAACCGTCATTGGTATCGTTTTCAATGTATTTAGGCATGACAAAGCCGAATCCGATGTCACTTTTTGGATCCAAGATGGCGGATGACACTGTCATGTCAGAAACCGTCATTGGTATCGTTTTCAATGTATTTAGGCATCCGCCATCTTGGGTCCAAAAAGTGAGATTGGATTTGGTTTTGCCATGCCTAAATACCTTGAAAACGATACCAATGACGGTTTTTGACATGACACTGTCATCCGCCATCTTGGATCCAAAAAGTGACATCAGATTTGGTTTTGTCATGCCTAAATACATTGAAAACGATATCAATGACGGTTTTTGACATGACAGTGTCATCCGCCATCTTGGATCCAAAAAGTGACATCGGATTTGGTTTTGTCATGCCTAAATACCTTAAAAACGATACCAATGACGGTTTTTGACATGACAGTGTCATCCGCCATCTTGGATCCAAAAAGTGACATCGGATTCGGCTTTGTCATGCCTAAATACATTGAAAACGATACCAATGACGGTTTCTGACATGACAGTGTCATCCGCCATCTTGGATCCAAAAAGTGACATCGGATTCGGCTTTGTCATGCCTAAATACATTGGAAACGGTACCAATGACGGTTTCTGACATGACAGTGTCATCCGCCATCTTGGATCCAAAAAGTGACATCAGATTTGGTTTTGTCATGCCTAAATACATTGAAAACGATACCAATGACGGTTTTTGACATGACAGTGTCATCCGCCATCTTGGATCCAAAAAGTGACATCGGATTTGGTTTTGTCATGCCTAAATACCTTAAAAACGATACCAATGACGGTTTTTGACATGACAGTGTCATCCGCCATCTTGGATCCAAAAAGTGACATCGGATTCGGCTTTGTCATGCCTAAATACATTGAAAACGATACCAATGACGGTTTCTGACATGACAGTGTCATCCGCCATCTTGGATCCAAAAAGTGACATCGGATTCGGCTTTGTCATGCCTAAATACATTGAAAATGATACCAATGACGGTTTCTGACATGACAGTGTCATCCGCCATCTTGGATCCAAAAGGTGACATCGGATTCGGCTTTGTCATGCCTAAATACATTGAAAACGATACCAATGACGGTTTCTGACATGACAGTGTCATCCGCCATCTTGGATCCAAAAAGTGACATCGGATTTGGTTTTGTCATGCCTAAATACCTTGAAAACGATACCAATGACGGTTTTTAACATGACAGTGTCATCCGCCATCTTGGATCCAAAAAGTGACATCGGATTCGGTTTTGTCATGCTTAAATACATTGAAAACGATACCAATGACGGATTTTGACATGACAGTGTCATCCGCCATCTTGGATCCAAAAAGTGACATCGGATTCGGTTTTGTCATGCCTAAATACATTGAAAACGATACCAATGACGGTTTTTAACATGACAGTGTCATCCGCCATCTTGGATCTAAAAAGTGACATCGGATTTGGTTTTGCCATGCCCTAAATACCTTGAAAACGACACCAATGACGATTTTTGACATGACAGTTGCGTCGGCCATCTTGGATCCAAAAAGTGACATCGGATTTGGTTTTGGCATGCCTAAATACATTGAAAACGATACCCATGACGATTTTTTATATGACAGTGTAATCCGCCATCTTGGATCCAAAAAGTGACATCGGATTTGGTTTTGGTATGCCTAAATACATAGAAAACGATACCCATGACGATTTTTTATATGAAAGTGTTATCCGCCATCTTGGAACCAAAAAGTGAATATCCAATTTGCTAAAACAGCGAACAAAAACTAATATAAATGTGAAAGTTTATCTCTCTGTGTGTGTGAGTTATTACAAATTCCACGCAAACAAAGTCATGGGCAGAAGCTTGTCTTTAATAATTCGCACTGGTAGGTCTGATATTTAATAAACCAAAAAAAATGTACTAAATAATAATACTTTGGTTAAGACTTTGGCGTAAACACAATTAACTTTTTGAACGCCACGGTTAACGGCGAAAAAGCACGCGACGGCTGTATGTAGCCGACGCAAATGTATGGAAAAAGGCATATCGTGGCGTCATGTCAGGGCACAAAAGAGATAGGTACAGAAGTCAATCACATGTATGTACTTCACTTTTCATGCCTACGCTCGGCGGTCGCTCTAATGTTGTCAACTATAGCTTAAGCACAAAAAAATATCGTGGTAGTGGCACTCGTATCTAGTTGATTTATTGTTGAGAATGAAACGGGAAGAATGGAAATGTTAATTAATAATAACTAAAATAACATACCTACAAAATGTTACGTTTGTCAATTTTCAATAAGTATAAAAATCCCTAATAACTTCTAAACGGATTACCCTAGTTACATAATTTCCATTGCCCTGTCCGTTTTAGACCTAAACCTATCAAATGACTTTAAAAACCACACAATATCTACTCAAACAAAAATACATCTTTTCAACTTACGTAAGATATAGGTACCTACAGTTTCGTTCCTGACCTCACCAGCGAGCCTAACTTGACTCGCCAGTGCGTATAAATCACATGTTCGTGCGTGTCTTTCAACATTGGTCGTCCTTGTCCATTGACGTAGGTACCTAAATCCGCGTAAAGCTTACGAGTGCGTGGGTCAATTTATGTTTGCCTTTTGAAATTGAGAAACCTTCAGCTACCGGATTATAATGTATCAATCGTTCCCCGCGAAATCATTAAAATGTAGACAAACGCCATCTAGTGACTCTACAAAGTAATATTAAGCTAGCAGCGAGCAAACTGTCGCCCTCTAGTATATAACAAGGGGAAAATAAAATAGCTCGGTGAATAGCACGGCTTATGCAGGTGCCATTTTCTTGTATGAGATTGTGTATCTGAGTATTATGTAATCTGTGATATAGGTAATACTAGTGGACCCGCCACAGCTTCGCCCGCGGTATTTTCCATACAAACTTTATCACCCCTTTTCACCCCTTTAGGGATGGGATAGAATTTCAAAAAATCCCTCCTTCGTGCACCTCTAGAGTACTCGAGGAAAGTCTCCTCTAAATTTCAACCCTCTAGGACCACCCGTTTAGGCTGTGCGTTGTCTATAAGTGAGTCACGGTACTGTTATACAGGAGGTCTCATGTAAATCGGTCAGTATGGGAAAGTCTGAAACTATAAGACATACGAAGATCTGTTCTTTGGAACCATGTCACCGATTTTAACAAGAAGAAAAACAGCATTCATATACCTAAAAAAAACGTTTAAAATATTGGTTTGAGAAACACGGTGGTCACTTCGAAAACCTACTAAAATAAATCAAAGTACGTAAAAACAATGCATATTATTCATTTTAGACATAATGTTTCATAGAGCCATTTACCGCTTAAGACCTATACAATCGATATCCAAACCAAATAGAAATAGTGTAAGTTAATTCTTTTCAAAACAACCGGGTTCGATTCCCGAGCTGAGTACAGGCCCCTTTCAAATGTATGAATGCAATTTTTCTTCTTATTAAAATTGATGACATGGTTCTTAAGAACAGATCTTCGTATGTCTTATAGTTTCAGATTTTCCCATACTGACCGATTTAAATGAGACACCCTGTATATGTACAGATAGATGACTATAATATATACAATAGACGTCGCATATCCGGGCGGTCCCCCACTACCAGTATTGAAGGCAAAAAGCCATAACCTCGAGCGCACCAATCACAGCGCTCTAAATACCCCGCGAAACCCGCAAGTCTAGCAGCTTTAGTTGCTAGTAAAAGTTAGGCCTGGCGGTATCTTTAGGACTAGCTCTGTGGTTTTTCTTTACCACTCATCGGCTATGTAAGGTGGATTCATCCATACATGTCTTATTTGGTAAACAAGTTTCTAACCTCAAAATGCACCTTTTTTGGCAAAAACAGCTGTCTCCTTGCAAATAAAGGAAACAATATTTTAGACGTCACTTTGCCAATTTGTAGTGGTAGAGCCAAACACTCCTTTGCTGCACTGGGAGTGAAGAAATAGCATAGAATGCGTGCAGATGCTTATCATCCTGGCATGTCGTAAAAGTCGACTAAGGGACGGGTCCTCTCCAACATGGTGGACTATCTGTATAGGCGATGGGCTGATCACCTGTCACCATGCGGTTCATCATACCATCTTAGGACTAATTAATCGAACGTGGCCACAAGTAGTCTTGTGGCTCTGCCCACCCCATTAGGGATTTCGGGCGTGATAATATGTATGTATGTATGTAGAGCCAATCAGAATGGGCCGGCTCGACCGGGGTAGTACCACACTCTCACAGAATATGGGCGTAAAGTAATAGCTTGCTATTGCGCTTCGTACGGTGAGTGACGAGATCCGGAGTTCTATCCCCTCATCCCCATCCCATCCCCATTCCCCATCCTCCCTAGACTGGCAACGCATTGGCAGCACCTCTGGTGTTGCAGATGTCCATGGGCGGCGCTGACCACTTTCCATCAGGTGGGCCGTCTGACGGGTTGTCAGTCAACTGAAAAAAAAAAATGTTAGCCTAGGTTTGCTCTATCTAGGATAAAACAGCTGTTTCACCTAAAAATTGCACATTTGTTAGAAACTTGTTTACCAAATAAGACAAGTAGGTATGCATGAATTCACCTTAGTATGCCAAATAATTAGGTCATAATCATAATGTTATTTTCCTATTTCTAGGTAACGAAAGGCAATCTCTGGTCTCTAATTTACTTGCTGTGCGGCATCACAGCGGTGCTGTCGACCTTCCTTGACAACGTAACCACAGTTCTCCTTATGTCTCCCGTTACTATCAGGTAAGCTTTGAAAATGAAACTATCTTTAATGCGAGTAGGCAAGGCAACTAACTGAGAAAAATGGTATTGAGAGGTAAACAGACAGACGGATAGTGATCCTATGTGAACCCTAAAACGATCCCCATATGCGAAAACTGGCTTGTATAGGTATCGTCTGTATGACGTCACTACTGCTATGTAGAATATAGTTGAAGCGCTGGTAGATTCTGGCATGTGCCAGTGCACTGGTTTTCGCATATGGGGATCTTTTTGGGGTTCACATAGGATCACTTCGTTATCCGTCAGAGGCTAGGCGTAAGGGTTAACCGGTGTATCATTTCTATTTTTAAACATTATATTATTACGTATTAAATATTATATTTACATAAAAAATATTATGTGATATGCAATTTTTATGTTAATAGAAGAAGTAATTAATAATATTATGTTTTTGAGTTAAGAAAGTCCCCTCTGAGCTCGGCACGAATGTATCTTAGGGCCAACCTTGGTAGGCGGGAACGAGGCTCCGCTATACGTATTATATAATCTGTGGCTATACGGAGGCCTGGGGCCCGTTTCTCGAAGCATATTAGTCTAATAATATTAGTGCTTTGTCTCGTTAATTAAAAGAAAAAATTAAATAAACACTAATATTATTAGACTGATATACTTCGAAAAACGGACCCCACGTGGCACGGCTGCCCTCAGTCTCTGGGCTGAGTCTTCCGCCAGTGTCCTGACCACGACGCCTAAGTTTCCAACTCTTCTGACCTGTGTGATTTTACCGGCTTACCCTCACGCTTCGCCACTGCCCGTCTGTCTGCTTGTCAATACCATTTTTCTCAGGAACACGAGGAGGTATCAAGTTGAGGTCTACAATCCCTTGGAGCGGTAAAAAATCAAACTTCTAAATGAGCGCAATCAAAAGATACGGCCGTTAAAGCCACATATTTCGACACTCGCAAGGGAATCAACACCTATAGGGTACTTCCCGTTGACTTAGAATCATGAAATTTAGCAAGAAGGAATGTCTTATTACACAAGGAAAGGGAATGATCTGAAAACCGTAAGTTTGTAGTGACACCACGAAAAAAATTCGTGAACCGAGCCTTGGATAATACTAGTGGACCCGCCACAGCTTCGCCCGCGGTATTTTCCATACAAACTTTATGGATTACAACCTAAAAAATCCCTCCTTAGTGCACCTCTAGGGTACTCGAGGAATGTCTCCTCCAAATTTCAAACCTCTAGGAGCACCCGTTTAGGCTGTGCGTTGTCTATAAGTGAGTCACGGTAGGTACTGTTTTATAAGTATTGATATTAATGTACTGTTTATATACTGACTGACAACGCGATTAGCCTAATTGGTAGTGACCCTGCCTCCGAAGCTAGCGGTCCCGGGTTCGATCCCCGGTACGGGAAAATATTGGTGTGATGAGCACGAATGTTTGTTTCTGAGTCTTGGATGTTTCCTATGTATTTAAGTATTTAATTCTCTATATAAGTATGTATATCGTCGTCTAATACCCATAACACGAGCCTTTAGAGCTTACATTGGGACTAGATCGATTTGTGTAAAGATTGTCCCCTGATTTATTTATTTATTTATTATTATTAATGTACTGTGGCTGGACAATGGAAATGATAAATTTACAAATTTCTAGATTATGCGAAGTAATGGATCTCGATCCGGTTCCGATCCTGATGTTTATGGCTATATACAGCAATATTGGGGGCACGGCCACGCCTGTGGGAGATCCTCCGTGCGTCATAGTGGCGTCCAACCCGCATGTCATAGAAGCTGTGAGTATACCAAACAGTGTCGGCGCGTGGGGGTAAGCCGTTGCATAATTTCTTAACTCAAACATTATAATATTATTAATTACTTTTTGTACTAACATAAAAATGGCATATTAACATAATTTTAATACAATATTTAATGAGTGCTAATATAATGTTTAATATAATGTTTAAAAATAGAAATGTTACACCGGCTTACCCTCACGCTTCGCCTCTGACCAAATCGGGGTGGCCGAACGCCTGGGACCCAGCATTATGTGCAAATCTATACCAATCATTTCTAGGAAATTGTAAACGTTTTTAATATCACGCATCCAATTCTGCAATCTCTTGGAGCTGTGAAAAAATCAACCTTCTAAGTCAACGCAATCAAAAGATACGGACGTTTATGCCATATATTTTGATACTTTCAAGGGAATCCAAAGGGAATCAAAACCTGTAGGGTACTTCCCATTGACCTAGAATCATAAAATTTGGCAAGAAGCAGTGTCTTACAGCATAAGTAAAGGAACAAGTCAGAAAACTGTAAATAAGTAGCTACATCACAATAGTAGTTTATGCAACGGTTGCATAATGATAGGCCTTAAAACACTAGTGCGGTTTTATGAAACGAGCTTTTAGCGAGTTTCATAATAAGATCGCACGTGTGTTTTAAGGCCAAATTATGCAAAGTTGCATACATAACTTTATCTACACACATATTATAAATCCTCCATGATGGGTTCAGAAACAATATTTTCTGGCAACAAGTTATTTGCTGCAATCGTGGCTGCATATTTCCGATATCGCATTTTCACATCACACACACCCCGAGAAGACTACGTACTAAGCATATTATCAACTAAAATGTAAATTACAAACAACTTTTTCTATTCAATTCAACAACAATTCTACTTTCGTTCAGCAAAAAACCAACATGGCGGCGTCCTCCGTCAAGACCATTTTTTTTTTAAATCATAGATAAACGGATGAACTCTCTATTCTCACGTCACTCGAGATCAAATATTGTGCAGTTTATATTAAAAAAAACATACTGAATTGACGTTTCGTATCAATAACTGTTTTAATATCTATGGATACTAGAATAGACCCACTTGAGTTTTGACAGCTGTTCCAAATTTAATCTCACGTCTTTACTAAAAACGATAAAGAAGTCATGTTATTTCTTTATCGCAGCACTGGTTTTTCCTAATTGGTTGTCAAAATGGTGGTCATTTCCTACGGTTTTTGATTAACCAATGGAGGTTTTATGATATGGGTGTAGATAAAACAAATAGTTTAACAGAATAACCTTTGCAAAGTCGTATCACACTCGACGGTTGCACGGGATAGGAGCTTGCGAAAGTAATTTTTTGTCTTATTTCATAGGTAGGTTCTAAATGGTTACCCGATTGTTAAAAGACTTTTTTAGTTTTAGGGTTCCGTACCTACAAGGTACTGTCTGTTTATCATAGGTAAGTACGGGACCCTCGGCGCGCGAGTCAAACTCGTACTTGACCGGCTTTTGTACTTATGTATGTTAGTCTTTAAGGTATTTATGTTATGGGCCTTGTTGCCTGAAATAAATGGTTATTATTATTATCGTACTAGCTGTACCCGCGACTTCGTTCGCGTATAGTGTGATTATCGTTATTCCCTCGGGAACTTTTCAATTTTCCGGGATAAAAAGTAGCCTATGTGATAATCCAGCCTATGGTATAAGCTATCTCCGTTCCAAATTTCATCAAAATCCGTCTAGCCGTTTTAACGGGAAGAGGTAACAAACATACACACACACACACACAAACTTTCGCATTTATAATATTAGTAGGATTTGTACGTTCCTATCAGCTGGCCGCCCCAAAGTGTTGACTACTTTAACTTTAACCTAACAATCTTATTACAGGGTATAAACTTCACAAACTTCACGGCGCATATGGCGCTGGGCATTGTACTAGTGGCCGTACAGACCTCCTTACAGATCAAGTTCATGTTCCGAGACACCGGTAAGCTGAAACTCAGCGTGCCGAGAGAAGTACAAGGTAACCAAAATTTAATAATAACTAACTGACCCGTGCAAATTTTCGCACAGTATCGCGATCAAACACCGGATAATAATAATATAACAGAGTGAGAATAAGTAAATGCAAGTATTATTAGTACTCTATTTGTCTATTTTTCGTCAATAGCAGATAATTTTGACAAAGATTCAGATTGATAATTTTGATAATAATTAACAGAGTACTTGCGGGTGTGCCATCTATTGACATTTGGTCTGCAAATAGCCAAGACACGTTTTAGTCAAACAGACTATCAATAGATGGCGCTTGCAATGCGGGTGATTTTTATTTACGTACGCGGCTGTGGGCCACTCGCTGCTTTATAATTGAAAAATCTTAATACGTATTATTATAATACCTATTTAGTGACGGATAATAATTAATTAATTAGATAATTGACAAAGATACTAATTAACGCAGTACCATCCAGTGGCCCTAAAATGAATGACACAAAGATAGTAGCGCCATCTGTTCACATTAGTCTGCATGTGCAAATAGCCAACACACATGTTAGTTAAACAGACTGTCAATAGATGGCGCTTTCAAACCTCTTGGTTTTTTATTTATTTTTTAACGAAAACGTTACTTTTAATCTATTTGTGTATTTTTGTGACAAAGCGACGAACATAAGCTTGAAATGACTTTTAAATCATTAATTTTGGTAAAGAATTAACGGAGATATGGAGCGTCTTCTCAAAAATACCTTTTAGAAATAATATATCTATGATGATAATATAGTTCACCAGTACCTAGCCTTCCAAAATAAACTCATAACGGCTAAAGTCCCCTATTATAAATACCAAACTCAGCCTGTGCTTGAAAATAAAGACTCTCAAATCTACTGGGACAGGACAATCATAAGCGACCACCATACACTACTATAGACCAGACATCACTATATTAGAGAAAAAACCGGTCAAGTGCGCGTCTGACTCGCGCGCCGAGGGTTCCGTACTCACGTATGGAAAGAAAAAGTACCTTGTAGGTATGGAATCCTAAAAATAAAAAATAAAATATAAATTGCGGTTTACGATTTATGACGTATTTAAAAAAAACTACTTACTAGATCTCGTTCAAACCAATTTTCGGTGGTGGTTTCATATTTTTTTTTAGTTTTATCATTCTCTTATTTTAGAAGTTACGGGGGGGGGGGGCACATTTTACCACTTTGGAAGTGTCTCTCGCGCAAACTTTTCAGTTTATAACAAAATTATATAAGAAACCTCAATATCATTTTTGAAGACCTATCCGTGGGGTCTACACGAATGGGTTTGATGAAAAAAAAATGAGTTTCAGTTCTAAGTATGAGGAACCCCCAAAATTTGTTGTTTTTTTTTTCTATTTTTGTGTGAAAATCTTGATGCGGTTCACAGAATACATCTACTTACTAAGTTTCAACAGCATAGTTCTGATAGTTTCGGAAAAAAGTGGCTGTGACATACGGGCGGACAGACAGACAGACATGACGAATCCATAAGGGTTCCGTTTTTTACCATTTGGCTACGGAACCCTAAAAAGAAAAGCTTGTATACCTGATTGACATAGCTATCTGCAAAACACATAACCTACTAACAACACACACAGAAAAAATAGCAAAATACACTGACCTTTCTCTTGTAATAAAAACCCAATGGCAAGTGCGAACAGTGAAAACAGTTCCTCTTATAGTATCTACTACTGGCGTTCTTCCAAAAACTGGGTGCGCAACTGTTCGCAGAATTTTTCATACAATTTTACACATATTAATCACTAATTCATAACAAGTCTCTGTTACTAACGATCGTAACTCGGAATTATTCAAATTCATCATGTCAGTAAACATAATATTTTAGATACTACTATTTCTTTTCATATTCTTTCTCAACATAACTGTTACTTACACTATTATTTATTATCATATTTTTTTAATAAGACTTTGCTGAACAGATTGGCATAATAACTAGAAATGGTAAATGGCAGTGAGCGAGCGAGCGAGCAAATTGGTCGGAGCAGAAGCGACTCGGATCGGTTTGGTTCAGAAGGCTAAGGCGGGAGCGAAGCGAAGCTCCCGCTTTAGCCTTCGATGTTAGGTCTTTTTTTTGTAACAGCCCAAAAAATCTTGCTTGCGTGTAAGATGTTCATAATATAGTCATTCAATATTGGGTTGGTTAATATAAGGGTTCTTTCAAGTATATTAACAATTCCGCTCCCATTGTAGGTACTTCGAATTATAACTTGAATGAAAACGTTATTAAAAACAGCAGTATGAGTTCAAGTATATTCTTAGTAGTGACATTATGTGTCACAATTTTCTGAACACTGTCTTTTATGAACTCCGTTGGTAGTAATACAAATGAAGGAACATAAAAATTCGGAAGTAAAAAATTCGGAAGAATGATGATTATGAGTACAAATCGGTAGTACAAGGAAAAATCTGGTAACGAATTTTCTGCGAGCCAATATGGACCCCCAAAAACTACATGCAAGTCTACACGCACTAAACATGCATTTAGTAATAGGGTCCTGTTTTTACCCTTGGATACGGAACCCTAAAAAGGGCAGCAAACAAACCTAATGGGTACAAATTAATTATAATAAATAAATAACAAGGCAGATGTATAGTATCCGCGTATCTATACAGTTACATAGTTTCTTGATGATCGTAGCTCTCCTATTTCAGATCTACGTCACCAAATCAAAATATGGCATCAAACGGCGGAATCCCTCCCCCAGCTGTCCGGCAACGCCCATGTCGTCAAGGAACGGTTGGAGAAGAAAATTCGTAAGCTGAACCTGCAGCTTGAGGTCATGGAGGAGGAAACCAGCAAGCGGGCTTGCCCGAGGGAGGAGTTTCAGAGCACGCTGGCTCATTTGAAGCAAAAGGTAGAACAGCATACAGACATTACCCCATTTTTTGGGCCGTCGTATAACTTAAATAGTTTTATGGCCGAATTCAGAAAGGCCACTCAAATTGAGATTAAATTAAATTGACGTTTCTGTATAGGTTGACAACTAGTTGAGAGACATTTAACTACTTAATATTATTATGTAGTCAAATGCTTAAATGGCGTTTCTGAATTCGGCCATTCATTAATTAAATAGTTAATTTTAATCGCTAATCCGTTAGTAAATAAGTTTACTTCGTTAAACTTTGAAGCGTTAAATTTAGAAAGATTTAACGGAAGTTAACGTTAATAGTTACTCGTTAACTCGTGATAAAAATTGCATTATATAATGTCGTTGTGTTAGTGATTTGCTATGAAAAATGTTGGTATGGGTTATGGAAGTAAACTTCTAAAGGCAGGACATGAAAAATTAATAAAAGTAAGGTCCGCGCGCGATGACCGCCGACAACGTGCAGTGTTCATTTGGCAAATAGTAGGCACTTCATTAACGATTAACGGTTTTTTTTTACAGAAGTTAACACGAGTCCGTTATCAATTTTTAAAATTAACTTAAAGGTTTAATCCGTTACACGCAATGAATTAATGATTAACGGATTAACAGTCTTGTGCCTAGCTATGGATGCTTAAATGCTGTGTTTTTTCAGTACAAAATCCGGGACAAAGCTTTGTTGGTGAAGGCTTCCATTGCGATAGCCTTCGCGGTGATCGTCTTCTTCCTTCACTCCATCCCTGAACTAAGTAAGTAAATTTTGTGTTGTGTGTTTTAACTCGCCTGCGGCTCGGCTACTTAACTGCCGCTCCTTTTGTAATTACCCTACCGCGCTTAAATATAATGTACTATTTCGTTGTTGTATAGATCGCGTGTCCTTGGGCTGGACGGCACTGTTAGCCGCCATTTTGCTGCTGATCCTGGCTGATAGAGAAGACTTGAAGCCTATTCTTCGGAGGGTGGAGTGGTCTACGCTGCTGTTTTTTGCCGCGCTTTTTGTGCTCATGGAGGTAAGTGTTAATTAAGTTTTAATGGAAATTTAGGAAAGTTAATACCTGGATACACCATTAAATGTGGTAAGTTGGTGTAGCGATGCTAATGTCATTAGGGGCCAGAAATAAATACGTAAGAAATTTCAGGTAGGGCCAGAATTACAACAGAAAACCGGATAAGTGCGAGTTAAACTCGCGTGGAGAGGGTTCCGTGACTATATGAAATTTCCTATGTTACTTTAAATACCATGGACTTCTCACAGTTTTTCCTGTAATCTATAGGTAAAGAACTTATTGAGTATTTTTTTCAAAATTTTAAACCCAGTAGCTTCGGAGAATAGGGGGGTGGGAAGGTAAATTTTCGCCTATTCTCCAAAATAATTAATTACAGTACACAGATTGATTGAAAATTATTTGGGAGCAAGTCGATGGTGTATTGGTGATGTTGATGTTTCGATGTTGGTGTTCAGGCTCTCTCAAAGTTGGGCCTCATCCTGTACATTGGCGGTTTAATGGAGGCGTTGGTGCTGAGCGTGGACGAGAGCGCCCGCCTCGCGGTGGCCATCCTGCTTATTTTGTGGGTAAGTCAATCCTTAGGCCGACTCCACACCGTACGTGGTATGCATAAAAAAAAAAGATAATTAATAATAATAATAATAAAAAAGTGTGTGTGTGTCAGCTGTGTCAGCTCCGACAGGAGTTTATTCCTTACGAACGATACCCTCCTTAGTACCCATCATATCATTTTTCATTTTTACATTTGACAGTAAGTAATAAAGTTTCATATTAATGAATATAAACATGTCACTCATTGAATACAATAATTAATTGACACTTCGGGTCCCGTCGTCTTCCGATTGAGATCCGAGTTTTACCGTTGGAAACATAGTATGCAATGCGAAGCGACCGACGCACTTTCGGCTAACATCGTGTGACTTCGTGTGACTCCGTACCGTGTGACAGTGTGACATCGTAGTTTGATTTTACTCCCCATCATTTTTCATAACTCGGGCTTATATATGAAAATCGATTCTTACGGAGTAAACTCCAATAATAATAATCAGGGGACAATCTCTACCCAAATCGATCTGGTCCCAAAGTAAGCTCTAAAGGCTTGTGTTATGGGTACTAGACGACGATATACATAGTTAAGTATATAGAGAAATAAACACTTAAATACATAGGAAACATCCAAGACTCAGGAACAAACATTCGTGCTCATCACACAAATATTTGCCCTTACCGGGGATCGAACCCGGGACGCTAGCTTCGGAGACAGGGTCACTACCAACTAGGCTAACCGCGTCGTCGATGCAAGGTTACTTGATAGAAATGCGCGTAGCATGTCACTTACCACGCAGTGTGACCAGCGAAACAGATTATCGTATGTTTGTTCACAAGGATATTTCATCAAAGCACTCGTTGAAACGCTTGCCGCTAAGCAAGCTGCGTCCGGTGTGGCCTTAGCCATAGAGTCCAATACAGGTATAGATTCGAGATAGGGACTTTTCTCGAAGCTAATAGATTCCAGAATAGTAAGATATGAAAAGCAGTGACAAATGTTTTAATATACAAGCGAGACAGCTCCGAACTGCAGCTTTTTATCAAAGCAATACCCTAACGTGCTATTATCCAAAAAAAAAACTTTTTTTTAATAAAAAAATCAAGCTGGACTAACTTGCCTGTGGTAAAATTAGGTAAATTGAAAATAAAACTCTTTAGTGCGAAATCCCAGGCAGAGAAACTTGCAAATGTTCCTTCGGACATTGGTTTTTAACCAGCAATTTATTCAAAATTCAAGACGTTTATTTAGCAAATTAGTTGAATCTATCACCGCTTCGGGTAGAACTTTGAGAAGAAGCCGCAAGAAAAATGAAACATGAATGAAACAGATAATGAAAATGAAAATATTTATTATGCAAGTAGGCCACACACACGGGCTCTTTCACATGTCTGAAAACCAAGCCAAGAAAGTCGAGCAAGTCAAGAAAACCAGCAGAAACTAATCTTTATCTACACCCATATCATAAAACCTCCATTGGTTAATCAAAAACCGTAGGAAATTACCACCATTTTGACAACCAATTAGGAAAAACCAGTGCTGCGATAAAGAAATAACATGACATCTTTATCGTTTTTAGTAAAGAAATGAGATTAAATTTGGAACAGCTGTCAAAACTCAAGTGGGTCTCTATTCTAGTATCCATAGATATTAAAACAGTTATTGATACGAAACGTCAATTCAGTATGTTTTTTTAATATAAACTGCACAATATTTGATCTCGAGTGACGTGAGAATAGAGACTTCATCCGTTTGTCTATGATTTAAAAAAAAAATGGTCTTGACGGAGGATTGAATCGGCGCCATGTTTTCGTGTTTTGCTGAACGAAAGTAGAATTGTTGTTGAATTGAATAGAAAAAGTTGTTTGTAATTTACATTTTAGTTGAAAATATGAATTGTATGTAGTCTTCTCGGAGTGTGTGTGATGTGAAAATGCGCCGGATATCGGAAATATGCAGCCACGATTGCAACAAATAACTTGTTGCCAGAAAATATTGTTTCTGAACCCATCATGGAGGATTTATAATATGTGTGTAGATAAAGTTATGTATGCAACTCTGCATAATTTGGCCTTAAAACACACGTGCGATCTTATTATGAAACTCGCCTGTCGGCTCGTTTCATGAAAACCGCACTAGTGTTTTAAGGCCTATCATTATGCAACCGTTGCATAAACTACTATTTCCAATCATCACGTGTTTACATTTGGTAAGCAGGTCGGAGGAGTGATCTCAGCGTTCGTGGACAACTTGCCGATGACGACGATAATGATCCGAGTGGTGATCTCCATCGGGAGCAACCCCGGCCTCAACCTGCCGTTGGCGCCGCTGGTATGGGCGTTGTTGTATGGAGCATGCTTGGGAGGCAAGTTGTCATTAGAGATGGTTAGCGAGCCAGCGAGTAATTCAATAGTAGTTTATGCAACGGTTGCATAATGATAGGCCTTAAATCACTAGTGCGGTTTTCATGAAACGAGCCGCAGGCGAGTTTCATAATAAGATCGCACGTGTGTTTTAAGGCCAAATTATGCAGAGTTGCATACATAACTTTATCTAGGGGAGACCGGGGACAATTGAACCGCGGGGCAAGTGCTCCACACGCGATTTCTCAGAAACCAAATAAGTTATCAATGTGCGTGTACCTTCAGCACACTCTTATAAAACGCGGCAAGTAACTGACAATCAGCCGCGGGCGCAGACCAGCGCGGTTGCTTACTAGAGGGCAACGAAGTTTTAGGACGCTCACGGTAAATATTACGCCCGTATTATATGGTCATTTTTATGCAAAATAACAATGTATTTGGATTGTTTTGTGTTTTGTTGATTTCTTTTGACTTTTAGGCCTTCGTTGTTATAAAAGTGATGGTCGCAACGCTACCTAAATCCGAGTAAATAATTATTTTTGCTAAAAGGTCTGTCGAGACGATTGGTCCACTAATCGTGGGGTCAATTGAACCGGTTCAATCGCCCCGGTGGTTCAACTGCCCCTTATACCTACTCGTAATTTTGTAATTCGCAATGCATCGTGAAAAGTAGGTATCGCATGAAGAGAATTTAACTTATTATTATTATTTTATTTGTAATGAAAAATTTACTTTAATTTGCTAACTTGAAAGGGGCTTTAGTCCAGCAAAGGAACGATTTTGAAAAATAAGCATTAGGGTGTTTTTTATACTCTTATTGTTTCTAAATAATTACTTAAAACTGTATGCATGCATACTTATATCTATTTTTTTAACTCGCCATTTGTAATTTGCTAATTACTATCAGAAAAAGAGAGTTAATGACATGCCATCCTTTAAGGATCATAGCAAGGCGACCGTTTCCTGATAAATTGTTTAATCAAAGTAATATTATATTAATTTAGAAAACATTTTAATGAGTATTCAGAAATGGTTAAGATACATGATCGTTCGGTACCTGGTCTAGTAGTACAATGTAATTGAAGGATTTTTTAATCTTATTAACAGTACTTAAAAGTTTCTCTAGTAAATAATGATAATACCGCTTCTTGCACATCCCTCGTAATCGAAAAACAAGACCGGCTGGACATGTAAAAGCTCCCTAATCTATGTTTCTGCAACTTAATGTAAAACTGATTGTCAATTAAAGACTATTCAAAAATAAAAGTTATTCTTTTCCATAATTATAATTTTAATACATACCTCTCAGAATTATGACTGGAGCAATTGAACCACTGGGGCAAATGAACCAAGCTCGTTTTCATATAAAGTCATTACTGCTAATAAAGTTACAATTTCGAATAAAAACAACTTCAATTGTATTTTATTCTATGTACAATTTTAAATTACAAAGTTCGCTTGTTTTAAAATACGAATATAACCGGGCGTTAAAAAGTTAAAGGCAAACTTTTTATTCGATCCTTTTTGATACTTGTTTCAAGAATATTGTAGTTTTTATCATGAATGCAGGTAAACTGAACTATAACCTTTTTTATGTGTAAATATGTAGTTGTAAAATATACTACAAGTACTAGTTAGGTGACGTTAAACATTTGAGTCTACTGACCCCGTAACGGGGTCAATTGAACCACTTTCCCCCGGCGTGTTTGATTGACTATATCTCGTTACTTTCTTAATAATAAGGAATGTTGCACATTGCATTTCATAGCTGATTAAATTCTCTATACAACGGTATATGACACTAATGCGTTACGCTTTTAGTTAAGGCGTAAATAGCTGTCAAACAAAAAATGGACCGATTGTCCCCGGTCTACCCTACACACATATTATAAATCCTCCATGATGGGTTCAGAAACAATATTTTCTGGCAACAAGTTATTGGTTGCAATCGTGGCTGCATATTTCCGATATCCGGCGCATTTTCACATCACACAGTCACTCCGAGAAGACTACTTACTATTCATATTTTCAACTAAAATGTAAATTACAAACAACTTTCTTTATTCAATTCAACAACAATTCTACTTTCGTTCAGCAAAACGTCAACATGGCGGCAAATACGATCTTCCGTCAAGACCATTTTTTTTTAAAATCATAGACAAACGGATGAAGTCTCTATTCTCACGTCACTCGAGATCAAATATTGTGCAGTTTATATTAAAAAAACATACTGAATTGACGTTTCGTATCAATAACTTTTTAATATCTATGGATACTAGAATAGAGACCTATTTGAGTTTTGACAGCTGTTCCAAATGTAATCTCATTTCTTTACTAAAAACGATAAAGAAGTCATGTTATTTCTTTATCGCAGCACTGGTTTTTCCTAATTGGTTGTCAAAATGGTGGTCATTTCATACGGTTGTTGATTAACCAATGGAGGTTTTATGATATGGGTGTAGATAAAAGGGTTTTATCTACCAGCGGCCCTAACGTGCAAGACACAAGGGTAAGTTAAACTATCTTATCTCTAAGTGCGTCTCTCTCACACTAGTGCACACGAAAGAGATAGTCATAGAGATAGACGGGTTTAACTTATCTTTGTGTCTTGCATGTTAGGGCCGGATACGTAACAGTCGCTATAACAACTTTTGATAAATTATTGGTCGATATAACGATTAAGGGAGATAATGCACTATTGGTATAAAAAAAATTGGCATATTCTGATATGATCATGAAACACCACTGTCAAACTTGTCAAATATTTAAGGGATGTACTGAGCGACAAACGACTCGCGGGTTGGTCGTGCTAGACGTGCTGTTCATCTGCTCTACATCTAGCTTAGCTCGGATTTAAATCTGGGGTCCTAGTGAAAAGGGGGTTAAGTCGGAAAAGTGTGATGTTTAGTTATAAAGCTTATTGAAATTAGAACAAGCTATATAACTAAACGTCACACTTTTTCGACTTAACCCCCTTTACACTAGGACCCCAGAAATATGTCAGTGGGTATTCGTATGTATGTTCGCTAAAACGTCATTCATTCATTTTGACAGCTTTGTGCTATACGAAATCGACCTGAAGTTTCTTATTTTAAGTTTAGAAAATGTTTAATTAAGAAGCCACCGTTTCGAATGCGGAAGATGCATTAAAATCAAAATGAGGTTTAAATGATATATATTATGAAAGTAAATGTAAACAAAAGGATGTTACAGAAAACAGTAAATCATTTTGACTAATCATTTTTATTTTATAAAGGGTCAAAATTAGTGAAAAATATTTATTGGTTTTTAGTACTGATTTTAGTTTTTTGAATATCGTCATCAAATTTATGTCATGTTTTATTTCTACGATGTTGGTCTAAAACAGTATTTTCGGAAGTACTTGCAGATTTCGTTTAAACACCATACATTTTGTACAGTCTAAAGACAGCCGTGACGTCATAGCCGTTGTCCATTTTGTATGGAGTGTTTTTGTGTGGTATGAACAGTGACTTTTCAAAGCTTTATAACTCATAAAATAAACAACATAATAGTGTTTTGCGTACACAGATCGGTTTCTATTACTCAGCACTTTCTAATACTTACAAGATGAAAAAAATAATATGCATCTTCCCTATTGGACCCAGACAGACGGACAGACGGCGCCAGCGCAGGCTTAGTAATAGGCTCATGTTTTACCATTTGTGTAAGGAACCTTATAAATGATTTGAGAGCAGTAAATATATAGTTTATTTTTTAGGTAACGGCACGCTGATTGGTGCGAGCGCGAACGTCGTATGCGCAGGAGTGGCCGAGGACCACGGGTACAAGATCACCTTCGTCCAGTTCTTCAAGGTCGGGTTCCCCATCATGATAGGCCATATGGCCGCCGCGTCGGTGTATCTACTGCTATGCCATTGCGTTTTCGCTTGGCATTAAGAGGAGTGTGAACCTACGGCTTTTCGTACAAAAGGCGATACAAATTTCCACCCCTTAAATGGTAACCGAAGTCCAATTTTTGATAGGTTGCCAGTGAGAACAAAATCTTGGTCTATACGTTTTGATTTTTTCACTATAACCAATAAATTCAATTTTATTGCGGTTTCAGTATTCACATACAGAAATAATTTTGGCGATTATTTGACTTTCATGATCTTTAATCAATATTCCAAAAAGTATAGACCTAGACTTTGTTTTGACTGACAACCTATCAACAATTGGTCAAAATCGGTTAACATTTAAAGGGTGGAAATCGTTATGACCCTTTGTATGAAAAGGTTGATTCTTGCCGTTGCTTCACAGTCCTCACAATCCTTTCGCCGCTGAACCATTTACAAATAGAAGCGCCACCAGCGTCTCATATCGTCGCTTATCTAACAATACCGCTCAAGGCATTGTGACCAACTTTACAGGAGAGCGAAAAACATTACGTTTGTAACAACGCGTAATTCAAAAAACAAGCAATAGTAAACGCCTAAGTACATGGCAATTAACTCATTCAATTTTTGTTTAATATTATAAGCAAATCATTATTTCTTATAATAACTTCATTAGCTTAACTTTTATCTATGATAATATTACTTTTTTTACACAAGTTTAGTTACAAAACTAACCAAAAACAATAAATAAACACAGAGCGCAAGTTGTCACAGTATGGCCGAACAACGACTTGAGCGGTGTTGGAAGGCCAACCGACTTGCGCGCTGTCACTATTTTTTGAATTCTGGTCTCTCATTGGCCGAAACATCTAGAATGTGATTTGTAGATCGACGCGCAATGAGTAGCTCTATTCAATGACATTCAAATGTACCTAAAAACCGCTTTCGATTTGAGCAAAGTTAGTTAAGCGACGATATGTCAACTTATCTCGCAAGGTCCGAGAATTCGGGCCCTGGATTGCGACCACGATCCCCTGAGTAAAAGCTTACGACCCCCATGGGGGCCGTGACACCCATACGTTGAAAATCACTGATTTATAGCACCGTACGGAAAAAGTCCAGGGAAAAAATAAGAGAAAGAAATTGAAATAAAAGGTCTTGGAATTGGTCCTTGTGTCTTTAGGGTGCGTCGTGCGTCCAGTGGCGCCCTCATCTGTGTTATTGTGTACTAGTGGACCCGCCACAGCTTCGCCCGCGGTATTTTCCATACATACTTTATCACCCCCCTTCACCCCTTTAGGGATTCAATTCCAAAAAATCCCTCCTTAGTGCACCTCGAAGGTACTCGAGGAATGTGTCCTCCAAATTTCAAACCTCTAGGAGCACCCGTTTAGGCTGTGCGTTGTCTATAAGTGAGTCACGGTACTGTTTTATATTTATTGATTCTAAAGTATTTTATTGGAATCGAAGCCACTCAATTAGTCGCACAACTTAATACACAATTTAAATGCTATGTAATAAACCTTATTCATACGTTTTCTCCGTTAAGTTACGAGGAAAAGTGGCCGCTATTTTTCGTTGTAATTATTACATGACAGTTATACAGATATTTTAAAAACTTAGATAGCCAATAAATGCGTTTTCAATTGTGCGAAATCTTGTGCTGGTATAGATACAATACCACTGATGAGGGCGCCACTGGACGCACGATACCGGGCTTAACTTTTTGAACGCCACGGCTGAATGCGGCAAAACGTGCCCCGGATGCCGAGTGACGGCTGTAGCCGACAAAATGTATCGAAAACGGTATACCGTGGCGTCAGGGACACGTTAATCTGCTGTCGGCTACAGACGACTGTGGCGTTTAAAACGTGAAGCACCGATTAAATTTAGAAATATAACCGTCCTTATAGTTCATAAAAAAACTTGTGAAATACTAGATGTAATGATGTAATTAAAAATATTTTTATAAAATTTGTTTAATTATTAGTAAGATAAGCGATTTTTTAATATCAAAGAAGTACAAATGTAATGAATTAAAAGTGAATGAATATTTTAATTTAATTTAGGATTATTTATGTATAATAACGTTAATAAAAAAACAAACTTTAATTTTTTATCTATATTGAATTAATGTTTTGATAGTGTTGTATTATTTTTTCGTTTTATTTAAATTGTTTATTATTAAATTGTGATGGCATAATTATACATATTCTATTTTATCATTTAATTTTTTGACGATCTCAACTTGGAATTCATATATATATTTTGACATGTACTGAATATAATGTAATATAATTTGAGAAATAAAATAAATCTGAATCAAGATCTATCTTTGATTATTGACAAAAGGACCCTGGTTTTTAGGGTTCCGTACCTCAAAAGGAAAAAACGGAACCCTTGTAGGATCACTCGTGTGTCTGTCTGTCCGTCTGTCACAGCCAATTTGCACCGAAACTACTGGACCGATTGAGTTGAAATTTGGTATACATATTATGTAAGTCGATGACCCGTACATAAACGAATTTTAACCATGGGGGCTACTTTTGGGAGCTAATTAGAATATAAATTAAAAAAGTATTGCAAACTATGACGTGACATATCAAATGTAAGGGCTCTATTGAAGTTATTTAGGAAAATAGGCGAAAATTGACCATTCCCCTTATTATCTCCGAAACTACTAGGCCTAAAAAAATACAGAAAATAGTTCTTTACCTATAGATTACAAGAAAACCTATAAGAAGTCTATTATATTTAAAATAACATAGGAAATTACATATAATCACGGAACCCACTCCACGCGAGTTTAACTCGCACATCCCCGGTTTTTTTAAAGAGGATTCGGCTGTTTGTCCCAAGTCTCATCTAGTGGAAAGCGAAGACAGGGTCTAGGATAGAACACGCTTGCCCAGAAAATGCCTATCCACTCTTACCATAAAGACACCAAGATTCTATGATTCAGGAAGTACAGACGCCGGGAGTGGGCCACACCTTAGCCATAGTATAAAAAGAAGGGAAGTAAGTAGGTTATCTTCATACAAACGCACCGCGCGCGGCTTGTATGTGTGCGCCAAAGTATCTGTGCATCGCCGCACGCGCAGTTAAACAAAATCTCGACCCGTTTCCCCTTACTAAGCGGGTCGAGATTTGTTTAAGTGTGCGTGCGGCGACGCATAGATACTTTGGCGCACACATACAAGCCGCGCGCGGTGCATTTGTATGAAGATAACTTACTTCCCCCTCAGTGGCATAACTATAGGGTGGCAGGGCTGGCAAAATGCCACGGGCCCCCGACCCAAGAGGGCCCGGCCCAAGAGGCCGCGAGCTCAAAAATATTTTTTTACATTGTACCTGAGTATTTATAGGGCCCCATCAAAAGAATTTGCCACGGGCCCCAGATGGTATAGTTACGCCACTGTTCCCCCTCTTTATACTATGCCTTAGCGGTGCGAACCAAGTAGGATTTCACATGAGTATGAAAACGTCTTCACGTCCCGACGTTTTTAGAATAAAAAGACTGAATGCATTATAATTTCATGTATTTTTCTCTTAAAATAATAATCTATAACTTAGTCCGCGCGCGAGTTCCAAGAGATCGCGGGCTAGGGGACCCTGGGGGACCCACGATGCAAATGCGATTATTTTTAGGTCCTAAGCTGAACTGTGTTGCTATTTCATACACCACCATATATTTTACATATATAAATACAATGTCATGGTACGAAATAGCTACGCAGTTAAGTTTAGGGCCTTAATAGAATCGCATTAAGCGATGGTAACCCCTGCACACTACAAGTGTTGTCCTAAAGGGACTTATCGATGCTGGTGCCGTATTAGTCATTTACCATTTAACTTTATAGTAGTAATTATTTTTCTTGTCCCGATCGCATTACCTACTTATCTGACAAACAAAGCCATTGTGTTTCAATGTGAAGTGTAACCGTTAATCTCTACTTTGAAATAGCAGGTAGTAACCTGCAAACACTATTTCACACAAAGGGCGTCTTTATGTCTAAGGTAAAAAGGTTCACATTAAAACAGAGCATATCAGGTGGTGAACAATTTGCATTTAAAAAGATTCTATGTGAACTTTACTGCTGTTTTAAATACAAAATGTTCAACACCTGACAGGCCCTGTGTTTTAATGTGAACCTTCTTAACTTAGACATAAAGACGTCGTTTGTGTGAAATAGTGTTTGCAGTTACGACCTTCGATTCGATTTGCGGTAACACTTCACAATGAAAGACAGTGGCTTTGTTTGCCAGATAAGTAGCTAATGCGCTCGGGACAAGAAAAAGAATTACTACTATACTTTAACGTGCGTTTACATTCCTCGGAGCTCGCGCGCGGACAGCGATTAATCTACTATGCATATTTTCACATACACCATGACTATATAACATCAAATTATACTAGGTTTCAAATATAGGCCATTTTCTACTATAATAATTGGTAACTAAATAGAAGCGTGTCTGTTTAAAACGGCTAATGTTCATTCCAGGGACATTCAATTTAAGACCACATATTAAATGTCATAAGGTCTAAATTAAGTATCTCCCTCAAATGAAAATAAGCCTGAGAACCGTCTTGTTACATTTATGGGCCATTGTAGAATCTTGTCACAGTAAGTCCACAATTGATTTGAATGTAATATCTTCCTAATTTCATGATGGCGTCACTATAAAAAGGTTCTACGGGAGCCTAAAGGTATACACCCTTTGCTCGATCTTTTACATTTTAAAATGTGTTTCTACAAAAGCTTTTTCCTACAGTTTTGTGAAGGCGACAACTGTACATAGCTTTACGCTCGTATAAATAGAATGCACTTGAGACTGATATGGCACTCAAGTAAGGTTTTTAGTATGAGAAAATGCCGACTTGAGCACATAATACGGGCCTTATTATTACTAATACTTTTTACCCACAACAATATAATATTTTACAATGAACACATTATAATGGGTAACACTAGAGGAGATTGCTCAAAAAAGCGGTAACAATATAAGCAAGACCTTTGTGTAGCAAAAGCGATCTTGACTACGTTACAATACAGTTCAAATTTCGAGACAACATTAGCTTACCACTTTGAGAAAGAATGTCCACGATTATACAAAAGTGCTTACCCCGTAAAAAGTTCGTACAATCGTAGTTAAAAACACCATATAGGGGAAGCAACTATAATTAGGTATATTTAGTAGTAAAAGGGGTCTCAAGTAAGTATGGAAAAAAAAATAACAAATTTGACTCCTGAATGTATACATTTAACGCCTTTATCTAATATATGAATGTTTGTTTGCTCGTCTCCTAATCGTTCCAATACCATGCATCCGATTAAGATAAACTTTGGTGAGTTTCCGTATGCGCAGGCATGTCAAACATGCGGCCCGATTCAATATTAAGAACAGCCTCCTGTCCCCGTAGGACACTAATTTTTGTAGCCCACATAAAGCATCTGTTCCTTTCGGACCCGCCTATTTGTTAAAAAGTGACAAATGCTTTATGGGCGCGATAAAAGCTAGTGTGCTAGACCCTCTGATGCGGTCCATGTCGCAAAAAATTTCAGCGCGCGCTGGAACGAAGGCCGCTCGGCGCGGGCGGCGAACGATCGATCGGTAAAACTCGGCTGTGTTCGCACGTCTTGTCCACGAGTTTTTTTTTCAGCCAAAAATATTGTTTAAGAAATCGTCAATAACCGAATTTAGTTTCGAGTCTGACATGTCCTTGAATCAAATGTGATTGAATTGAGATACAACTGCATAACTTTTACATAGGTAATTAGCTTTTTTCGTAAGGGTAAGCTTAAGTGTAAGCTTTTTGTTTACATATTTATCTATGCCATTTAAATGTCAAAAAATTAAACTTTTGTATGGCACAGGGAACCTGTTAAATTCCTGAATCGTGTTTGGCTATAACAATACTATTTCCACAGCATAGACTAAACTAGGCCACCGAGGTTCTTTATGTATTTTTATTAATATTCTTACCTTAACATAATAATTCTTGCTTCCCTAAAAAGCTTATCTAAAAGACCTTATTTGCTTTAAAGTGGTCGACTGACCATCAAATTTAATTTCAACATCGCAGTCACTTAATGGGTGAGAAATGACTGACGAGCAATCGTCTTTTTTATCTGGACTCATAGGTGTTACAAAACCACTGTCATTCAATTTCGAATCTACAACCTTCGCCTCAGGTCTCAAATTCAAAGACATGCTTTTCCTACTCTGGAATATACTTAAATCGTCATCTTGTGGTGACAACTTTTCGTCTAGTTTCTTCAGATTTTCATCAAAGTCGTGTTTTAGCTGTTTTTCAAAAAACCTATCTTCTCGGATTTGTTCATGAGTATTAGCGAAGAAGCCAGTGTTTTTCCTACCCAATTCTTTCAAAGACTCGTTCAGTGAGTTACTGTTTCTTAAGCTTTCCGTTCTTTTCATGTCTTCGCTTTTTTCATCTAAAACTTTCAAAGGAACCGGTTTAAGACTATTTATTGTCAAACCTGATACAGATTGGGATTTTCTCGATAAGAAATGTTTCTTATCAGCTTCCGTAGTAGATATTTTCTCTTTAACAGGAGCATTAAAGACATCTTCTCTTGAAATCTTTGCAAAAAGATTGGGAGCACTTATCCCAGTTTTGAAATTCTTCCTGGGGTCATCTTCTTCATCTTCATTAAAAGTGAATTTTGATGAGAAAATTTTGGAGCCGAAAGAAGTTTTCTTGCTATGGTTTTGTACGATTTTCTTTATTTCTGCCGGCATGTCTTGCCTGTGGTGGGCAGAGATATACCGGCTGAGGAGGGTAAGCTGGTGTTCCATAGATTTGTTTATAGATTCTAAACGCGCTTGGCTGTTCTGGTAGTTTGTTATAGCGTCCATCGCCGACTGTAAACAAATAATTGGAAATCTTTATCCATTTCTTTTGTTATAAACAAACACCGGATTGACGGGTCTGTACTGACGTTAAATAGTGCAAAGACACATTAAACTAATTTTATTAGTTGATATCGATAAAAATGACGTACAAACTTTGTGTAATTCTACAAATTTGGATAAGAAGAAAACGACATACAAAAATAAACTTTTTGAGGAATTAACTTCTTTAATATTTTATATAATGTTTTATATACGATCAACATTTTTTCCACATTTTCAGACTTCGCCTGGGCGACAATATCCATTTTAGTGACTCAACTCAGTCAATGTCAGATATCGGTTGTTTATAGTTGCGATAAGTATAAATGAAAGAGGTTTGCACATAATTAAAAGTATTCAAACTTAGCCATTAGTTATGATAATGATGGTTAAAAATTTCTTTTTATCGATGTCGATAAACTTAGTGGATTTTTAATTAATCACTAGCACTGGTACATTTTTGCCCCCGTCAATCCGGTGTTTGGTTAGAAACGTCAAACAATGTTTCGCAATCACAAGGAAATTCGCAATCATGCCAGAATTAAGTCATATACGTTACGTCATATGGTTGCTTATTAATATAATGAAATAAATTGTATTGAAAATTCCATTTTTATAACATGCCGTTTTCCAATTTGCTCTTTATTATTGTATGTCTTCGAGTTTACATTATGTGTAGGTACTAAATTTCGGTCTATTCTGATCACGGTTAAAAGTTGACATACACATTTTTATCTGAAGTCAAGTAGAAGATTGTTAATCTTTTGAACGCCACAGTTGGCTGTAGCGGACAGCAGATTTCCGTGGCCCTGACGCCACGATATGCCGTTTTCCATACATTTTGTCGGCTACTGCCGTCACTCGTCGTCCGGGGCAAGCTTGCTCGCACTCAGTCGTGGCGTTCAAAACCTTAAAATGTATAGTATGAAAATGGTTTGTGCAGGTTTCCTCACGATGATTTCTCTGAGTTTACTGGTTGTGCATCAGGGTGGTGGGTTCAGGTCATAAAATAAGATATGGTAGGTACTACCTATTCCACCACTGATCCTAATATTGAACTTTATTGAAATGGAGTATTATACTAGTTAACTCACATCCAACTCTGTCCCCATCCTGTTTGTATCAGCTACCAGCCGTCGATTTTCCTCTGTAAGTGTTGCCATTCGAGGCATCTCTTCCCTCAGCACCGCGTATTCAACTGCGTAGTCGCACAACTGGCGGCTGATGTCCATGGATAGCACCTAGAACATTAATCTCATATAAAGAATACTGTTCATCAGCATTTTTAACCGACTTCAAAAAAAAAGGAGGAGGTTCTCAATTCGGTTGTATTTTTTTTTATGTTTGTTGCTTCAGAACTCCGTCATTTATAAACCGATTTGAAAAATTCTTTTTTTAATCGGTAGGGTATACTTCTAGTTTGGTCCCGTTGTAGTCAAAGTCGAGGTGTGATGAGAGGATCTATGAGGAATCGATGGAACTCTTCAAATATTATAGGCACGCATATAGCAATTTTAGTATAATCTGTAATAACTCAAGCAGTTACGTTCCAAAAGCATTATTTGGTGAAGTGGAACTGTTGATGAAGACCATAGATGATCACCGGAACTCCTGAATGATAAGTATTTCACAGTTGGCGATTAAATTTCTTTATAAGTTTGTGAAACAATTTATGGTCATGAAAATGCATGTGGTAAAATAGAACTGGGTTTGAAGAACCAAGTTAATAAGGTTATAGGTACATGGAATAAATGGACTTTCCAATACATCCCTCATACTGTGTTCATTTTTTACTTGACAAGTCACCACCAACCACCTACCACCAACTTGCCACCGACTTCGATATATTTAATTTATGACGTCACTTAACCAATAATATATCTCCCATTTCTAGGTAAATGACTTACAAAAGCCAATTATTATTTCTTACTTTTCAGTGGGGTTTTGGAGTCGGTTTTTTTATTTGTTAAATTATTATTAGACATACAACAGGCATTTGACAGGGTTTGGCATAAGGGAATCCTGTGCCAAATACGGGCCTATTTACTTCATAGCTTCTACACATTACTGTATTCCTACCTATTTGGACGTCTTTTTCAAGTCAAAGAAGGTAACACTAGTTCAAAGCTATAATGAGATAAAGGCTGGAGTACCCCAGGGTTGTTTTGGGGCCCATGCTATATACAGTGTACAGCTGATTTGCCACAAGTATTACAACTAACACATTCACTGACGATAATGCGATAATTGCAAGTAATAGATGTCCTACCCCGATGAGATACCAAAATGGCTACGGAAGTGGAGGATTAAAGCAAGCGCGTCTAAATCCGTACATGTTATCTTAACGCTGAGAGAAAGAAACTGTTCCCCGAGTACAGTTAGAAAATGTTACACTTTCTCACCACAACAAGGTGCGGTACCTTGGACCGTCTTGACTGACGTTTTACATGGAAACATCACATTAAAACTAAAATAGAAGATAATATTAACACGGGTCAAATAGTTATTACTTATTGCTTTATACCTTACCTTCTTCATAACTTTATGATACAATCCTTTATTCATATCTGGAAGCTTGTGCTTCAAGTATTCCGCGGCTTCCTCGCAGCTCTCACACAGCATCAGGCCGTCTCTATGCGCCGAGAGGAGAGCGAGTGAAACGGAAAACACGATGTCCAGGGATTCCAGGAAGATTAGATCTGAAATAGAAGAGTAAGAAAGAGTTTGATGGCAATACTATTAAAATAAATAAATTGAACTACCGCCACAGAGAAGTAACAGTACTACGTACTACCATCCTCAAAAGACACATCCATTGGGGCCTGTCAATCTCTTTATTAACAATGGATCCATTTAATTATTTTGTATCGACTGATTGGTTCTCATGAACCACAGAACAAATATCCTAAACACCGCGGTGTGTTTAGGATATTTGGTCTGTGGTTCATGAGGCCCACAGTCGATAAAAAAATATTAAGAGCGTGCACACAACATGTTCGTGTTTTAGAAAATTTCGGAAAGCAATATCGTCGCTATGACGTGTGATTTTTTGAAGTTTAATTACTGTTGAGGTAAGCTAATTATGTCATCATTAAGGGCACTCCAAAGCGGAAATATTATTTTTATGAGCAGTTCTTTAATACGAAGTCGATCTATCAGATTCGATCCGATCGTTCAAAAAATGTGTGCACGCTATTAAATGGATCCATTTGGCTAACTTTTACAAGCAAATAAAGCTGCCAAACTTGCGGGGCGCGCGGGGTTTCGCTGCTGTAATTGGTGCGCTCGGGTTTATGCCCCCCGCGTCATCTTGTAGCCCCGCTTATGGCTTTTTGGAGTCTATTGGATGTATGGTCTGTGTCATGAACCAACGAATCGACATAATAAATTGCTTAAGTAATGGACTATTTAAATCTAATGAGTTTAAAAGTGTTAAAGGGAAAGCGGTTATTCAGAGCAGATATTGTGGACGCGGATTTAAAATCATGATCGTGAATCGTTTAAATATACATGATTTTATAATAGGTACATATATACCAGAGAAATCAAAGATTAGCATTTAGTTTCCCAAATGTTGACTTACCAAATACCCTCACGACAAAACCCAGAGGGAACTGGCTTGTAAATAGAGTTAGCATCCATGGAGCGGCATAGAGGGCTGGAGAGATGTCCAAGGACTCCAGTTTGGCGTGGAGCTCTGGTTCGTGGTCGCGGAGTAGCCGAGAAAGTTGGTATAGCTATAAAAATAAATATAATTATATTACTAAGACAAATGAAAATGTGACGCCGGTGAGGCTCGGAATTCTAGACACGCGGTATCAGGCCAAGTTCGGAAAAAACATCCGCTCGCGTGTCGAGTTCATAAATATTATATACTTTACCAAAGGCAAAAACATCTGAGCCCTCTTACGCCCTTGACAATAAAGTCGTGTTCACATATTTTTGGCCACTTTTTAGAAAATAGTTGAAGAAAAAAAAATAGCAATGTTTAAAAATCGTTAATTTGTATGCGAACGATGTTGCGGGCACAGTTTGAAATAAAACATTTCAAGTCATAACAACAGAAATAGGTACAAATAATATTGTCTAATCACCAAATGTCAATAACAATTCACAATACAGAGTGTTTAACTCTGTAGTGAAGGCCTTTCTCACTTGATTCATATTAAATATTGCCTTTAAATATCTTCTATAAAATAAATAGCTCCCCTTGATATTTTGTTAAACAATCTACCATTAGACCTCCGTAACACAGCTTCGTCACGTAAAAACTAACTATACAAGACACTATATTGTGGACTATAGTGTCTTATTAATGTGAAAATATGTGAATCTGTTTGAATTTTTGCACAAAGCTACGACACGTAAACATCAAGTATACAGGACACTATAATTATGGACTATAGGTGTCTTGTTAAGGTGAAATTGAATTTTTGCACAGAGCTACGACACGTAAACGTCAAGTATACAGGACACTATATAAGGTAATTATGGACTATAGGTGTCTTGTTAAGATGAAAATATATGAAGCTGTTTGAATTTTTGCACAGAGCTACGACACGTAAACGTCAAGTATACAGGACACTATATTATGGACTATAGCGTCTTGTAAATGTGAAATTATTTGAAGATGATTTAGGTAATGTTTGGATGTTTGCACAGAGTTACGACACGTAAAGGTCACGTATACAATACGCTATGTGGACACTAGTGTCTTGTAAATTTTAAAGTATGTGAAGATGATTGAATGTTTGGATGTACGTATTGTGTAAATTCTTTATTGTCATCAAATCACCTAAAAACTTAGAAAACAGATAATCACGATGATGATGGGATGTTTGCACAGAGCTACGACACGTATACGTCACCTATACAAGACACTATATGGACTATAGCGTCTTGTAAACGTGAAAGTATGTGAATATTTTTGGATACTTTGGACGTTTGCTCCTCAATTAAGCGCAAACGGCTTCATGGATTGGGATATTTGGCAGACATACGATACTTTTCATACCAAAGTCGCAGGCACAGCTCCTATTCCATAAAGCAAGGTTCTTACCCCGATTTGACTATACCTATCTATAAATACGTGACGCATTTCGGGTATCTTGAACCTCTTATAGCCAGCCTTGCGTTTGTATTGACACTCATCCAGCTCAAGTGCCAAGTAAAGTGACTTATCAGTACACTTTTAATTACCTCTTTACGCAGCCATTATAAAAGGGCCATCTTTAACGTTGTATTTTATGTGGCAGCTGAATTGGAACCATAATAATGTGCAAATTGTTTCTCTTGGTCACGCTCCTTACCCTTATAGGGAAAGGTAAGTTTTTACATATTATTCCCTAAGATACCTAGGTAATTATTTTATGTTTTAACTGGTGTGTACTTCAAAGAGACTACACTACTAAATTACATGGTTGTTAAGAGGAGTGTGAACCTACGGCTTTTCATACAAACGGCGATAACGATTTCCACTCCTTAAATGTTAACCGATGTTCACCAATTTTTGATAGGTTGTCAGTCAGAACAAAATGTAGGTCCATACGTTTTGATTTTTTCACTATAATCAATAAATTCAATTTTATCGTGATTTCAGTATTCTCATACAAAACTAATTTCGGCATTAGTTCACTTTCTTTATCTTTAATCAAAATTCAAAAAACAAGGTACCTATAGACCTAGATTTTTTCTGACTGACAACCTATCAAAAATTGGTCAAAATCGGTTAACAATTAAGGAATGGAAATCGTTGTCGCCTTTTGTGTGAAGAGGGTGATTTTTGCCTTTGGTTCACAGTCCACTTAAATATAGAAATTACGTCACCAATTTGTAAACGCCGCTCTCAGCCTAACAAATCCGTAGTTCTTGCGTTTATTACCGAGGCGATGTCACTAGCTTAATGTAGGTATGTAACTTTGTATACCTCTTAAAAAAGATAAATGTTTAAAACAAGGCCAAGTTCTTGTAACTGTCGGGCCAGAAAAAATAAAATTATATTTCACAAAAACTAAAAATACCTACACGCTTTTATCAGTAAAGGCCCGGGCACACCAAACGCGGTTGCGGCGCGTTTGCGGCGCGAACGCGGGTCCGCGCCGTTGTCGAACGGCGCGGGCGGATTTACCATGCCCCACAAAAGTAGCCGCGGGACCGCGGCGGTCCCGCGCCGCCGCGGTGTGGCATAGTATATCCGCCCGCGCCGTTCGACGACGGCGCGGACCCGCGTACGCGCCGCAAACGCGCTGCAACCGCCTTTGGTTTGCCCCGGCCTTAACACACTAAAATGTACAAAAGACCCTCATCACCAAGGCTAGATATATATATATATATATAATGTATTGGACTCATCGAAACAAACAAAATGAGCCCAAACTCGACGGGTTTACTAGTAGTCATTGAAGAGTTCCACTATCCACCTCCCGGTCAGATCAGCTCGATGGTACCAAATTATTGTATTGTTTTCCGAATTGCATACACTTGCAAAGTGTCCAATCGTTACGACAATTAGAAGTAGGTTAAAATGGACTTCTCTAAGACTTCATTACATTGTTTCTTAGTTAGTTGCTCCTCTGCTGCACTGGGAGTGAAGAAATAGCATAGAATGCGTGCAGATGCTTATCATCCTGGCATGTCGTAAAAGTCGACTAAGGGACGGGTCCTCTCCAACATGGTGGACTATCTGTATGGGCGATGGGCTGATCACCTGTCACCGTACGGTTCATCATACCATCTTAGGACTAATTCATCGAACGTGGCCACAAGTAGTCTTGTGGCTCTGCCCACCCCATTAGGGATTTCGGGCGTGATGTGTATGTATGTATGTATGTATGTTCTTAATTAGTTAGTTACAAGTGAACCTAATAAAAGCGTGTTAAAAATCCAGATCGATGCCAAGATTTAAAACAATTTGTACATTAATACCTAAGACTGTGTCGCTCGCGAATACTACTCTATCTCTGTATTTAAATTTATAAAAATCTTTCATTTTAACCGTGGAACACACAAAGCTCCCTCATCTACAACTTTCCAACTTTCCAGGGTCCCTCACGCCCACTGAGACCCGTATAGTGGGAGGCGTGGCCGCACCGGAAGGCAGGGTTCCGTACCAGGCGTCACTCCGCATGCTAGGTTCTCACTTCTGTGGAGGATCCATACTGAGTCAGCGATGGGTACTCACTGCCGCGCATTGCACTGAGAGGTAGCTACTGTAGTCGCCAAGATTATTAAAAAAAATTGTGTCGGAGTTAGAACGTGAGCTCTTTATAGGGTATATGCCAAAGTTACAATGCATGCAAGCAACGGTGGAAATAGCTATCAAATTATGAGAGTATTTAATGTTTGGAATGTTTTGTATAATTTCTTCATTTGACGACGCGGTTAGCCTACTTGGTAGTGACCTCCGCAGCTAGCGGTCCCGGGTTCGATCCCCGGTAAGGGCAAATATTTGTGTGATGAGCACGAATGTTTGTTCCCGAGTCTTGGATCTACGTATTTATTTCTCTATATAAGTATGTATCGCACGTTTAAAAATAAAAGGGAACAAGTCAAAATGAAATTCACTTTTCTTTTAAAGTTTACTCAAACGCGTTAAAGTTGAATTTGGAATGGATTTGTGTTTCACATTATTTATTTTTAATTATAAACGAACGGTATATTGTCGTCTAGTACCCATAACACAAGCCTTTAGAGCTTACTGTGGGACTAGATCGATTTGCGTAAAGATTGTCTCCGATTGTTATTTCTGAATGATAATTCCAAATTTTAATCTATAACTTTTTAATTTTGTTCATGGAATAGTTTACTTTATGAAAATATCCCTAAAGCTATCGCGTTTGGCGTTAAGTTAATGAAATTTTAACTCGTTTTTAAGCCAAACTTAAGCAGTCGGTGGCAGGCATCTCATACAGTTCTATAGGACTTGTTCGAAGTCACTTTTCCATATCGACCCCATGGGCAATTGGGCATGGCAGAATCATTTATTGTTTTATTTTTTTAAAGTGCAGGTGGTTTTTCGTTTAATGGGTGATTTTCAAAAAAATTTGTACGTAATTAAGGCGTAGTTAAGAAAAAGTTAAAAAAGGTCCTCTGCGTTACGAAAATTAGCAATACAATTATATGCCTTATGGCAACAATTAATAAAGGAACAGAGGAACTTTTATAACTTTTTCTTAACAACGCCTTAATTACGTACAAATTTTTTGAAATTCTCCCTAATATTTTTCATTTCTTACATGCCTATTTATAGTTTGTCTAGTGAGTTCTGATTTTAAATGACGATATTGAATGTTGCCGATCTCAAATAGGACTGTTTATGGCCAAATTCAGAAACGCCACTTAAGCATTTGAATAGATATTAAATAGTTATACAGAAACGTCACGGAAACATCAATTTAATTGAAGCACAATTTGAGTGGTTTTTCTGAATTCGGCCAATAGCCACTCAAAACCTCTAGGCTACCACTAGAGTAGAGCCACACCAATACAAATTGATGCAACTGAATTTGCGCGTATGGTTGTGCGTTCGAATTGGTGTGCCATTACATGTTATTTCAGCGTAATTCATCGTCTCATCACCGTTGTCGTCGGCACCATCAGTCTCACCAAGGGTGGTGACCGCTACTCCGTCGATAAAGTCATAGTTCATGAGAATTATAACAACCAGGTAAATTTTGTACAACGTTGAACAAATTATTGTAACAATTACCTAAGTAAGTGACACAATACAATTATTTTAAAGACATAAATTTGTCAGTTATAAAATGCTTGCTCGGCTAGCCATTCCGTCCCGTTGATTTCTCATGGATACATTATCCATATGAGGGTCCATTATCAAACTCAAATTTTGACCTAAAAGGGACCGATCTGAAGGTCCGAAGGAGATTTGGAGTTCTGAAGGATCCTTACACTATCGATAAGAAATTGATTACAAAGAATCGCCCAATCGGTTCATAAATGTCAGAGTTCTGAGGTAACAAACACAAAAATACCTTAATACAGAGGGACTGACAACCTCCTCCTTTTTTAGGGTTCCGTACCTCAAAAGGAAAAAACGAAGCCCTTATAGGATCACTCGTGCGTCTGTCTGTCTGTCTGTCCGTCTGTCGCAGCCAATTTACTCCGGAACTACTGGACCGATTGAGCTGAAATTTGGTATACATATGTAAGTCAGTGACCGCAACATGGACGCGTGACATAAATATATGAATTTTAGACATGGGGGATATTTTTGGGGGGGTAAATCAGAAAATTAAAAAAAAAGTTATGCAATCTATATTTTGTGACATATCAAATGAAAGGGCTTATTGTGAGGACTTCAAATATATTTTCTTCTGAATTTTAAGTAAATTAGTTTGGAAGTTATTTAGGAAAATAGGCGAGCATTGACCATTTCCCCCCCCCCCCCCCCCCCCCCCTTATTTCCGAAACTACTGGGGCTAAAATTTTGAAAAAAATACAGAAAATAGTTAGTTCTTTACCTATAGATTACAGGAAAACCTATAAGAAGTCTATGGTATTTAAAGTAACCTAGTAAATTGCAGATAATCATGTACGGAACGGAACCCTCTCCACGCGAGTTTAACTCGCACTTGTCCAATTTTTTTTTAAGTGTTAAATCGGTCGATATGAAAAGAGCAGTCGGTGACTCTTCGCCTATAGCTGTTCGAGTACCGACTGAATTTTTCATATCCACGGCACGTCAGAATCAACTTCTTGTTTATATTTTTTTAGAGGATATTTTTTTTACCTTTCAGGTTATCACTCAGGACATAAGTCTTATCAGGGTGTCAACTGATATTGTGTTTAGCGACAGAGTGCAGCCCGTGGCTTTGCCTGAGAGGGATACCGCTGATGGCGCGTCTCTGTTCCTCAGTGGCTGGGGGAGGATATCGGTAAGTACCATAAAAGGATGCTAGTTTTGGCCTTGTTTTGGGCATTTCTGGGTAAACTGGGCAACTCGTCTTAGGCCAATATTAACTTATAACTTACAAAATTTATTGATGACTTATATTTCATTGTAAATTTAACTCAAGCGTCGGTACGGTCGGACAGCATTTGAAATGCAAAATGGCAGAAAGTGCGAGTGCGGTTTTGATGCAGTTGACGTAACTGCATCAAGTCTCGTCTACGTCAACTATATCAGAACTGCACTCGAACTGCAATTTTGTAGTTCAAATGTTGTCCATCCGTACCGGCCTTTATTTATAAGATAATTACTAATTCTTCCTGTGCTCATAGTGCAGCATGCAGTATCCACTTAGATTAACTTTATTATATCAAAAACGTTTATGTAATCCCTCTCGGGTGATAACTCGTAAAATGCTTCAGAGTTGTATCATGAAGCCTCGTGCACGTCAGCTGCAGTTCCGTGGGTGGATAGAGCAGTGGTAATCTCAGAAGCACGTAGAAAAAAAAAATAGTTTTAATCTTTCCCTCCCGATTGAAAATGAATCAAATTATAGCGAACCATTATCTTGAAAGAAAAAAAGTCAGCTGACTATAAAGTGGTGGATTATACGTCAGGTTTCATGTTCTGGTGACCAGCTATAGTTATAATCTGGGCACTTTCAAGTGGAGAGTAAATAGGCGTTTCCTGGGCAATCGCGTTCCACCTTCGCGCCATCACCCATCAGCGACCCTAGCAAGGTTGACAGGATAAGTTAACACCGTCTCATAAGTTCGTCTCTCTCACACTAGGGCCGATGAAGAGACAGTTAGAGAGATAAAAACGGGTTAATTTATCCCCATTCCGACATTGCCAAGGCCGCTAGTGAGACTGTGGTCGAGCGAAAGCCTTTAATAATAATAAAAATAAACTACTTTTTAGTACCCTGGAAATCTGCCGGATAAGCTGCAAATGATAAACCTGATCGCCCTGAGCGTTGAAGACTGCCGGAACCGGTTCTTTGGCATCCATCCAGTGTTCGACTCCCAGATCTGTTCGCTCACCAAGTCAGGAGAAGGGGCTTGCCATGTAAGTGTTGAAGTATTTAATCGTTGCTCAAAATAACTTCTTTCGATCACGTAAATTTTAGAATATAAAAAAAGTACAAGTGTTTTAGTGAAAACGGCTGTGACATACAGACGGATAGACACTAACGGGCCAATTCAGAAAGGCCACTCAAATTGATCTTTAATTGAAGTGACGTTTGAGTGACGTTTTTGTATAGGATGATAACTAGTTGAGGGATATTTAACTATTTAATCTCTAATCAAATGGTTAAGTGGCGTTTCAAAATCCGGCCAATCTCACAGTAAGCGTTTCTTTTTAACTTTTTAGCCTAATTTTACTTTATTTGGTATAAGATTCGCGTCCCGTCAATGCTTTATAATTATCCATAGGTACTAATATTATAAATGCGAAAGTAAGTCAGTCAGTCTGCATGTCTGTCTATTCTGATATTTTCACGGCCAAATCACTGAACCAACTTATATGAAATTTAGCAAAGATCTACTATGATTGCTGGGGAAAGATTTAAGATGCTTTGTACTTTATCTTTATAACCGACTTCAAAAAAGGAGGAGGTTCTCAATTCGTCGGAATCTTTTTTTTATTACTATTAATTCCATAATCCATAGTATACGTATGATAATAAATGCTAAAATAACTCTGTCTAACTGCGTTTTCATGGCCAAACCGCTGAACTAAACTCGATGAAATTTGGCAACCTACTCGGGTTTAAGCCGAGAGGGAAAAGCGATAAATGATTCTTCGCAGACAAAGTCGCGGGCAAAAGCTGGTGTTTTTATATTTAACTCAAACATATTATTATAATAATTATAACCCTTAGAGGTTTTATACATCTCTAAGTCACTTTACTTGTCCAGACGCGGAGACTATACATCTCCCTTATTAGTTATTTATTGTAATTAATTTGTAATACCCATTAGGTTTGTATGCTGCCCTTTTTTATGTGTTAGTTTTAGTTAAAACTCTAATGTAAAAGTTGGGGAAAAAAGTCTTACTGCTGAGTTTCTTGCGGCGTTTCTTCTCAGCAGATATCACCTTTCGAAGCGCTGGTAGATTCAGACATGTGAAAGAGCCCGTGTGGCCTACTTGCAAGATAAATATTTTCATTTTCATTTTCGATGGTATGTTCATTGCAGGGCGACAGTGGCGGTCCGCTGGTAGAGGGCGCCAGCGTCGTTGGCGTGGTCTCGTGGGGCATGCCCTGCGCACGCGGCTACCCCGACGTCTACACGCGCGTTTACGTCTACCGCGACTGGATCTCTGAGAGGATCTACGAAGATTAGATACGCAACGGATATCCGGTTCCTAACCGGTATCCGGCCTATCCAGCCAGGATTTTGGCTCGGATCAGAAATAAGATAAAAGTAATAAAAAGCCATTATAAATAAACGAAGTCAACAGTTATTAAATTAAAACATCACGTAGGTATTGCACCTCAAAGAACCTCCCCGCGCTAAAGATCTCAAAGGAAGGATATGCCTATCAGTACAATTTCGTGTAACAAGTCTCATAGAAGGTTGTCAAACGCCAGCGCCATGGCTTAACCACACCCTATTGCTGATGTCTTAGTTCTTACGACATACACACAAAAGTCTAATATTACTTGATTCACACGCTATCATAATTATCATTGTAGACGGTGGGTTAGGTGGTGCTGCGGTCTCACACCGCACGATGCGGGAGATCATTTTTTCAATAAAACAGTGTCACTTAAACGGGTGTCATAGATGGTGGTTGAGATGCGACTGAACCTGCGATGGTGTCACATTCGCGTTCCGACACCTCAAAAGTACGCATCGTGAGAATTGCTTTGAGCAGTTCCTTACTATTTATTTCAATGCCAAAGGGTTCCGTAGCCAAATGGCAAAAAACGGAACCCTTATGGATTCGTCATGTCTGTCTGTCTGTCCGTCCGTATGTCACAGCCACTTTTTTCCGAAACTATAAGAACTACGCTGTTGAATGTTGGTAAGTAGATGTATTGTATTGTGAAAATCTTATTGTATAGAAAAGAAACAATTTACCTGTCATTCAAACAACTCAAATATAAAAAATAAAAAAAAAAAACATTTAATTTCATAAACATAAACCTTATGCATAAACCGTGAACCATTATATAGATAATGGTACGGAACCCTTCGTGCGCGAGTCCGACTCGCACTTGGCCGGGGTTTTGTTTTCATCTTCTACGCTCAAACCTAGCAACGGATAGACGTGCGTTTTTGCACAGCGATAGTCACAAAGCAGGAGAGTAACATACATATATCACGCCTGCTTCCTAAAGGGGTAGGCAAAGACCACGGATTTCCACCTGCTACGATCCTGACACACACCTTTTGCTTCGTCTACTCTCATTAAGTTCTTCATGCACGCTCGCTTGTGTAGGGTACTCTTGACGGGGCCTTTCTTAAGAACGTCCTCGATCTGGTCTTGGTACGTTCGCCGAGGTCTTCCCCTTCCAACCCTACCATGCACACTGGCCTTATAAATCTTATTATCTTATCTGTAGTGGTAGAGCCAAACAGTAATCCTTACTATATGATTACTGTTCGAATGGGCCGGCTCGACCGCGGTAGTACCACACTCTCACAGAATATCGGCGTAAAGTAATAGCTTGCCATTGCGTTTCGTACGGTGAGTGACGAGATCCGGAGACCTATTCCCTCATCCCCATCCCATCCCCATTCCCCATCCGCCCTAGACTGGCAGCGCATTGGCAGCACCTCTGGTGTTGCAGATGTCCATGGGCGGCGGTGGCCACTTTCCATCATGTGCGACGTCTGCCGGTTTGTCAATCAATTGACATAAAAAAATATATAAAAAATATAGGTGTTTGAAAACATTTACCTGCACTTGCAAAGCACTCATGTCAGGTAGGTACTGTTTCCTCAGACCACGGCGGAACATCAGGTGTCGGAGTAAGACAAACGCGTCGGCTTCTTCCGCCTGAAAATAAGAAAAGATCAATCGATCGATATATCAAAACAGTCGATGGATTGACGTTCATCGATCAAACTGCAATTGAATTTCTTCTTAAGCTTTCATTAGAATAAATAAGCTATTTGATAAGCGATGATGTAGACAGGGCAACAACAGTAACAGTCAAAGTCGAAGGCAAAATATCTTTACCTTAGTTTTTACTTTGACTTTTGACTTTGAAGGACCAGCAAGAAACTCAGCGTCAAACAGTACACATACAAGGTAACTAAGATGTCTACAGTTTTACATTCATACATTTCATACAATACACACCTAAGTATATGAAACAGTAAAAACAAGAAAGTTTAATATACCAATGGATAGATGCGTCAATCAATTTTCCAGTAATATTTTAAGAATACAATTAATCGATCAATCGATCAACTTCATTAACTCACTGACTGTCAGTAACAACCAAATCTACGACAAATAGTTTCAATTTGATAAAATGCTTTCTAGGCATGTGCTTTTTTTAATTTGAGCACGTTATTGTTTTGACAGGTATACATGGTAGTAATAAATAAAAAAAAACATCGGTTCACGGAAATATGTACCTTACACGCTTGTAGCAGAATACAGTTTACTACTGGTTAATTACGAGATAGGAGCATAGCTGGGCACCGTTAATCAAATAGTTAACTTCGTTAATCGCTAATCCGTTACTAAAAAAAGTTAACTACGTTAAACGTTAAAGCGTTACATTTCGGAAGATTTAACGGAAGTTTACGTTAATCGCTAATCATTAACGATAGAAATTACATTTTATATGTCGTTGCCTTAGTAATTTACTTATAAAAATTGTTGGTATGTGCTATGGAAGTTTAGGCATGACATGAAACATTAGTAAAAATATTGCATTAGAGTTTATAATAATACCTATTATTTAGAGACCAAATTCAAATCAAAAGCTATCTGACATAAGCCGCGCGAAGTCTTTTTGGGAAATAGCAGGTTATTCATTAACGTTTAACGGACTTTGATTGTTTTAACGGAATTTAATGAGTCCGTGAACAATTTTTGAAGTTAACCTAATAGTTAATCCGTTACTCGAAATGTTAACTTCGTTAATTAACGATTAACGGTCTTGTGCCCAGCGATGGGTACGAGTTTGTTTGATAATGACAATTTATAACTTACATGCAGTAAGAGCACTCCTGCTACAAAACTGAGACCCTGGCAGTATCCCACGTCAGGATCCACCAAGGAGTACGCCTTCAGTATGTTGTATAAGGCGAGCTGTCCTGGACCCAGGGCTGATGCGAAGTAGGAATGCTGGGGGAAAGTGCGACCTGGAAAAATACACTTTTTTTAACAAGCTTTTACTAGCTTAAGAGGACTGTGAACCAACGGCAAAAATCACTCTTTCCATACAAAAGGCGATAACGATTTCCACCCCTTAAACGTTAAACGATTTTGACCGATTTTTGATAGGTTCTCAGTCAGAACAAAATCTAGGTCCGTACTTTTGAATATTGATTAAAGATCAAGAATTCGTTTTGTATGAGAATAGCAAAACAACAATAAAAATAAATGTATTAACTAGGTATATTGAAAAAATCAAAACGTGACCTATCAAAAATTGATGGACATCGGTTACCATTTAAGGGGTGGAAATCGTTATCGCGTTTTGTATGAAAAGCCGTAGGTTCACACTCCTCTTAACTAACAAACAAGTCGAATTTAACCTACTTGTAATTGTCGTGACGATTTCAAATTTTACAATTGTAAACAATTCGGAAGACAATACAATAATATGGTACCATCGAGCTGATCTGAACATGGAGCCAGAAGGTGGATAGTGGAACTCTTCAATGACTACTACTAGTAAGCCCCTCGAGTTGGTTTACCGTCATTAGGTACAAATGGAAAATCGTCCACGTGAAATAACCATTCTGAAATTGGGAGAAAAGTAATAGTATTCAAAGTGAATTTAGTCAAAATGTAATTATGCTGAAAAGTATTTATAACCAAATTTATTTTCGTTGTAAATTAATTAATTAATTAACGAATAATAGACGTGGACGTTTAAGTGGACGATTTTCCATTTGTACCTAATGACAGTAAACCCTCGAGTTTGGGCTCATTGGGACTCCATGATGCACCACTCACCCAAATCAATAAGTATGGCGTGCTGATGCTTCGTGAGTCCCGCCAGCAGGGACCGGTAGGGCGAGTGGTACCTCGGGAACAGCTTGGCGCCGGGCGGCGGCGCCTGCAGGCACGCCTGCTCGGCGAGGAAGTACCACACCCCGCCGCGCGTCATCCGCGGGACGCCTGGGCACATGACGATTATTAATTTTACTACTTAAAATCAATACATATAAAACAGTACCGTGACTCACTTATAGACAACGCACAGCCTGAACGGGTGGTCCTAGAGGTTTGAAATTTGAAGGAGACATTCCTCGAGTACCCTAGAGGTGCATTTAGGAGGGATTTTTTGAAATTCCTTCCCTAAAGGGGTTAAAAGGGGTGATAAAAGGTCCACTAGTGTGATATAAAAATCATGATGAATAGGTTTTTTACGCAGTGTATTAATAAAACAAAAAGGGCCTATTTCTTTAATTAATAATGATGATGAATTCAATAGTCTGCTATACGAATAATATTTGCATTACACAGTCTTCTGAAGTGGTAAATTAAAAAAACCTTGTCTTTTGAATTGTAAAAACTAGATAGATGCTAAGGTAGTCTCCATCCATAGTCTGTTTTGTAACCGGTCAGTAAGCTAGCCAATTAAGCACCCGACCAGTTGATACTAAAGATGCAACGGATAGTGGTTTTGCCGGATACCGGATATCCGGAATGGTCATTTGCCGGATAGCCAGATATCCGGCAACCGGATATCCGGCTTCACATGAGCTATGTCTAAATTCATGTTAGCTGCGCGACCTTCGAGCGGCGAGCAAGTTTCAACTTGTTACGAATTGTAAATGAACGAGGGGGTCCTTTGAGGTTCAATACTCGCTTTATTACGTCAGTTAGGAATACTTATTCGAACATACACGATGTGATGTTTAGTGGAGTTTTGTTTAAATACAGTAAAATAAACTTTAATTTATTTACTGACGTTGATTTCGTTTATTTCTAATGGCGTTTTATTTGTTTTATCTTATTTCTGATCTATGCTTTCACTATCCGGTATCCGGCCGGATAGTAAAGTCATGACCGGATAGACCGGATACCGGATGCTAACCAGATATCCGTTGCATCTCTAGTTGATACTCAATCGTTAGTCTATGGATTGATCAGTTTCAGATTTGATCAGTCGATCAGTTATGGTTGAGCCTACCTTGTATGACAGCCTGTGTCAGCATATGCCTGTCAGCCTTGGCAGCGGGCTGTTGTCGGTCCCGGGAGGCGAGTAGGGAATCCCACATTTGTACAACACCCGTGTCACATGTACCCAGCTCAGTGTACTCCAACTTTATGCGGCGGACTGCTGAGGACTCTTCGCTTTCTATAAAAGAGAAAAATAATAAGAAATTAATCACATAAGTATCTCCATAAGATCATTATGGCACCGGAATATGTCAAGACAATCAATAGGATATACAGTATTGTGATCAAACACCGGATAATAATAATAATATAATAAAGTGAGAATAAGTAAATGCAAATGATTGACACAAAAATAGTAGCGCCATCTGTTGACATTAGTTTGTATGTTCAAAGAGCCAACATACATGTTAGTTAAACAGACTGTCAATAGATGGCGCTTGAAAATCGCGTGGTTTTTTTATTAATTTTTAACGAAAACGTTAATATTAATCTGTTTGTGTATTTTTGTGACAAAGCGACGAATATAAGCTTTAAAATGACGTTTAAATCATTAATTTTGTTAAAGAATCACCGGAGATATAGAGCGTCTTCACAAAAAAAAACTTTTAGAAATAATATATATGATGATACAGCTGATAAATAGACCTGACCTGACATTCAATTTTAGCCTTTAAGAACAACAATAAATGTTGTGAACTCTAGTTACATTAGGATTAATCGACAAATGAATAGACCACAGGCGTGTTTTTTGTTTTTATGGCGGTGTAGCGAATTGCACGTCGCAGAGGGGTGCCGACTGAAAGGGTTAAACAGCACGAAGAAATCAATCGACTAAGCGATTAATCTATGCGATAATCACTATTATAGATAATTAATATATTAGACTGATTATAGACTCCATTGATCAGATGATCAGATCAACCAAACGGATCATTAATCAATCAATAGGATATACCAATTTTAATAATCAAACAGCTGATAAATAGACCTGACATTCAAATTTAGCCTTTAACCCTTTATAGGGCAAGACTTTTTATTTGAGTAAACTTTTTGATTTTTAGTTATATTGTAGCTGAGGGTTAGACTGAGAAACTAGAACAACAATAAATGCTGATAAGTCTAGCTAAGTACATAGAATTAATCGACAAATTAATAGACCTACTTAGACAGCACCCAGAAATCAATCGAGTAAGTGATTAATATATGCGATAATCACTGTTATAGATGATTAATATATTAGATTGATTATAGACACTCAATCGATCAGATGATCAGATCAACCAAACGGGTCATTAATGCACCTGATTAACCAACCAGCCAATCAATGAGCAAGAAATGATAATAATGAACCCTCTACACGTGGTCTACATGATCAACTAATCAAATGACCAATCGATCAGTTGATCAACGAACTCGGTGATCAATCGACCACAAAATCAACAACATAAAATACTCACGTTTCAACTTAGCGTTCTCTCTTTCCATCCTGACTAGCAGCACAGTTTGGTCTATCGCCATCTTCCACAGTCGTCGCAACTCTTCTTTACTTCTCTTCCCGGGGCGAGAGGAAGAGAGACCGAGCAGGTTTTTGGGGGCGAGGTCACCTGCGGAGTCGGTAAGTGGAGGTCAGTCTAATGCGATATGTGACTGACGCGTCTATGTGATTTTGTATATTACACGAATGCATTTAGGTTCGACGTAACTCTGATAACCTCATATTAATGCAGAGAAAAATTCCCGTTGAATACATTTACATAATAATACATTTTATAAGTGGTAAATAAAACAGAGTTAAAATTCTTGTTTTCATTATTCGGAGCAAACCTTAGAAGTCAAGTTTGCAAAAATTAAGATTTGAAAAATAATAGAAAAATAAAAAGTAATTTATTTATTTATTTTATCGAAAACCAACAGCCAATAGTAGTTTATGCAACGGTTGCATAATGATAGGCCTTAAAACACTAGTGCGGTTTTCATGAAACGAGCCGATAGGCGAGTTTCATAATAAGATCGCACGTGTGTTTTAAGGCAAAATTATGCAGAGTTGCATACATAACTTTATCTACACACATATTATAAATCCTCCATGATGGGTTCAGAAACAATATTTTCTGGCAACAAGTTATTTGTTGCAATCGTGGCTGCATATTTCCGATATCCGGCGCATTTTCACATCACACACACTCCGAGAAGACTACTTACTATTCATATTTTCAACTAAAATGTGATATTGTATAAGTTGATTATGTTGTTGTTTCAATAAATACTATAATATTACAAAAAAAAAAAATATTCAATTCAACAAAATTCTACTTTCGTTCAGCAAAACGTCAACATAATGGCGGCGATTCGATCCTCCGTCAAGACCATTTTTTTTTTAAATCATATACAAACGGATGAAGTCTCTATTCTCACGTCACTCGAGATCAAATATTGTGCAGTTTATATTTAAAAAAACATACTGAATTGACGTTTCGTATCAATAACTGTTTTATTATCTATGGATACTAGAATAGAGACCCACTTGAGTTTTGACAGCTGTTCCAAATTTAATCTCATTTCTTTACTAAAAACGATAAAGAAGTCATGTTATTTCTTTATCGCAGCACTGGTTTTTCCTAATTGGTTGTCAAAATGGTGGTCATTTCCTACGGTTTTTGATTAACCAATGGAGGTTTTATCATACGGGTGTAGATAAATGAAGTTAGTTACTAAATTGTTTGTGATAAACAATTTAGAAATTAACAAAGCCGGGCACCGTTAATCGAATAGTTAACTTCGTTAATCGCTAATCCGTTAGTAAAAAAGTTAACTTCGTTAAGGGCGTACCCTACGCCGATGACCTTGAGCGTTCCAACTCGGTCAAAATAAAAAAAGAACTTGAAACTAACTCGTCGCAAGTGCGCGGCGTCGAGCGGCACATGTTTCACGACCGACGGCTTAGCAGCGTATGCCGCCCGTCGCCCGCACTGAGCGCCGTGAGCCTCTTAGTTCACGCGCCGCAGTGAAAAGTATAATTTACTCAAAAACTACAAAATAAATTGAAAAACCGGTAGATGAAATTATAGAGTACATTATTGTCTTCTGATTAGTAAAAGTCTCATGTATAAGCTTCGCATAATAAGGGAGCCTATACGGATTTTAGTTTGAAAAAAGGGTTTACGGGTTTTTTTTTGGCTCTTGATTTATCACTTTTTTCAAGATTCCAGTGGACGAAAATAAAGAATAGATTCCAAACTACAATACATTTTTTTTTCAAGATTCTTGCACAACGCTAAGTATACTTTATAGGATTTGAAAACAAGCAGACTCAAGGTCATTGACGTGGGGTACGCCCTTAAACGTTGAAGCTTTACATTTCGGAAGATGTAACGGATGAAAACGTTAATCGTTAAATCGTGATAGAAATTGTATTTTATACCTATGTCGATGCGTTAGAATTTACTTATAAAAAATGTTGGTATGTACTATGGAAGTTTAGGCAGGACATGAAAGATAATATAGTAAAAATAGGATATGTCATTTGAGTTTGTACTACCTATTAATTAGAGATGAAATTCATATAAAATGCTATCTGACATAAGCCACGCGGTGTCCTTTTGGCAAATATTAGCTAATTAACGTTTAACGGACTTTAATTGTTTTAACGGAAGTTAATGAGTCGTTAACAATTTTTTTAGTTAACTTCAAAGTTAATCCGCTACTCGAAATGTTAAGTTCATTAATTAACGGATTAACGGTCTTGTGCCCAGCTATGGAAACTAACTTCATTTGTCTTTGCCCAGGGCTCGTAAAGGTTTTTCAAACCGGTTTCGGTCGTTGACCCCGAACCTGTGTCATAGGTAGGTACCTTCGCACTGCACGTCAGTTGGTGTTGGTTGTACCACTTTCTCATATATTGCCTGCCGCCACGTCGCGTCGGGTTCGGTTCCCGCCTCCACTGGTGCTGGGCGGTTGTCGCTCACTTTCAGGAAGCTAAGACAAGATGATAATAAGTGGCTAGTTTCCGAAAAAAAAAACAAATTAGTCCGTCATTTACGTTATAAAAAAATATTGAACACATATTTTTTCTTTTGTCAATTAAACAAAAAATTACGAAGATATAGTACGTTGAAGTTCCGCGTAACGTCAATACTTTGCACACTTTTTACCATTAAGTGACGTCATTAGCCCCCACTCCCGAACTTTGATGCGTGTTATCTTTGTTATATTAAATACGTGTTCAATATTCTTGGATAATCTAACTGACGGACTAATTAGAATCACTTTTTTTTACCCAGGAAACATCCCAATTATAATTAAGTATAAATCAAGGGACAATTTGACACAAATTGATCTAGACCCAAAGTAAGCTCTAAAGACTTGTGTTATGGATACTAGACGACGAAATACATACTTATATAGATAAAAATAAATAACGGCACAAATCCCCCTTTCATACAAAAGGCGATAACGATTTCCACCTCTTTAATGTTGACAGATTTTGAACAATTTTTGATAGGTCAGATCAGTCAGAACAAAATCTAGGTCGATACGTTTTTTGAATATTGATTAATCAACAAAGTCAAATAATTGCCGAAATTAGCTTTGTATGAGAATACTGAAACAGCAATAAAACTGAATTTATTAATTATAGTGAAAAAACCAAAACGTATAGACCACAAGTCAAACAATGGTCACAAGTGGCGGGGCTACAGGGGTCGCGCGGAGCGCATCACCTCGAACGCACCAATCACAGCGCTCTAAAACCCCGCGCGCGCGCAAGTTTAGCAGCTTTATTTGCTAGTAAACGTCACCGCTTACTTTAGGATATTTGGTCTGAGGACCGTGGCGACCGGCGGGTGAGGTGAGACCACTATATGATCTAAAAAAAGTGTGTGTGTGTCAGCTCCGACGCACGACAGGAGTTTACTCCTTACGAACGATTATAAAATAAACCAGTACCCATCATACCATGCCGTCATTTTTCATTTTGTCATTGGACAGTAAATAATAAAGTTTCATATCTGTATGCAATGCGAAGCGACCGACGCATCTTCGGCTAACATCGTGTGACTCCGTACCGTGTGACAGTGTGACAACGTAGTTTGATTTTACTCCCCATAATTTTTCATACCCCGGGCGTATATATGAAAATCGATTCTCAAGGAGTAAACTCCAAAAAATGCGTTGGAATTTCTGTGTATACACTCACATGTCCATCATGGGCGAGTTGACGGCCTCTTCCTTCATTTCCTCCTCCTCCTCCTCTGCGGGTGGGGTCATGTTCGATGGCTTCGGGGAGGGAGGAGGGTCTGGAATATGAATAGTGTAAAGTGCTAAGAATTTAGGCTGATGATGAGGATGATGAGCTGGCCAGACTTAAGACTGCCTAGCATAGAAATATATAGTAGTAGCCCAATGCGATTTTCGCGATGCTCACGACTTTTTTGGTGTCAAATGACACCATCGCACTCTGTAAATATTGCCGACATCGGCGTACTTATTACATTGAGGAAAAGTCCATTATTGGCTGATTCATGCGTTTTGTTTTTGTGGTTCGTAGAACCTAGCGAGCAATGAAAGACAGCGATGAATCACGCAAAATAAGACTGTGTAAATGTCATAAGAACTAAGACGTCGGCAATAGAGCGTCGTAGTTTATAAACGAACAGATGGCGTTACTATGACGAACTATAGTAGATTGTTGCACCAAGCAGAAAGTGATTCATTATTGCGCCGAGTGTTGGTTTGGAGCCCGAACGCAAGTGAGGGCTCTAAAAACACGAGCGCAATAACAAATCACTTGATGCGAGGTGCATAATCTGCTTTTCTTTCTACTACTGCTAAAAGTTGGTAAAAAAACGTAAAGGTACAGTTAAACCCAACTAGCGAAGTAAAAAGGATTTTGGCACCTGTTATGACGCACCCTTAGAAATTTTGTTCAACGCAGGTGTATTGAACGCCATATCCTTCTTTTGAGATCATTACTGCCTAGCATTGACCAAATGCAGACTGTGCTCTTACCACAGTGTCCACCAGGGGACTGCGATTTGCATCGATTGGGGTCTAGTGACAGCAACTCAGGTCCTGAAGTTTCAGACACGTTGTCCAATACCGGAGACGGCAGCGGCGACATCTCCTGGAAAATGGATTAAAGCATGAACGAACAGTTAAAACGCTTTTATTAGCCTCACTTGTAACTAACTAACAAACAATGTTATAAATCTTAGAAAGCAATTTTAACCTACATCTTATTGTCGTACCGATTTGAAACTTTGCAAGTGTATGCAATAGGCTAGTTTCCTCAAAAAATCGAATTTTTCATTCACGTTACGTTAGTTGTCATTTACGTTATACAAAAAGATTGAACACATATTTTTTCTTTGGTCCATTAAACACAAAATTACGAAGACGTGCGTTGAAGTTCCGCGTGACGTCACGACTGTACACTTTTTACCATTAAGTGACATCATTAGCCCCCTCTCCTGAACTTTGATGCGCGTTATCTTTGTCAATTTTGATTGATTTGATAAAGCAAAAAATACGTGTTATCGAAAAATATTGATATTTTTCGATAATCTAACTGACGGACTAATTAGTTTTTTTTTTACCCAGGAAACATCCCTATTCGGATGACAATACAGTAGGTAATTTGGTATCATCGAGCTGATCTGACCATGGCGTCAGGAGGTGGATAGAGGAATTCTTCAATTAATACTAGTAAACCACCAGCCAGGAATTGCCACCAGCGTGGAAGTCCATTGTCCCAGCCATATGTAATACTGGACGCATCGACATTTTTGCGGACACTGAGCTCAGCATGTTTGCCGCCGTTCCGCAACGCACCGCGCGGCAGGCAGTGCGCGGGTTGCTTTGACCGCGACCGCACTCAATACCTGAAGAAGGACTCCATACAAGTCCGAAACATGTCGGACTATTTCTGACAATAAATCTTGAGTATAGCCGTGTGTATTTGACTACGCGGTTAGCCTAGTTGGTAGTGACCCTGTCTCCGAAGCTAGCGTCCCGGGTTCGATCCCCGGTAAGGGCTAATATGTGTGTGATGAGCACGAATGTTTGTTCCTGAGTCTTGGATGTTTCCTATGTATTTAAGTATTTATTTATCTATATTAGTATGTATATCGTCGTCTAGTACCCATAACACAAGCCATTAGAGCTTACTTTGGGACTAGATCGATTTGTGTTAAGATTATCCCCTGATTTATTATCATTATTAATAATTAATATTTACCTTCTTTATGTGAGGTATGCCATCGTCTCGACTTGTTTTCCTCTTGAGAAGGTGGTCGAACCCGCTTGAGAGCGATCGCCGCGCCTTCATGAAGATGGTACTGCCTCCCAAGTACTGATTCAAGAACTCAGACCTAGAACGTAGAGCTGAATTAACAAAGTATTAATGGCAACTAAGATTGGAAACAGTCCTGATAGATATAGTAACAGTAATAATTTCCTGAAATATTCTAATTAGTCCGTCATTTACATTATGAAAAATATTGAAAACATATTTTATCTTTTGTCAATTAAACAAAAATTACGAAGATATAGTGCTACTGCTACTGTTTCTAGTCTTAAGATATAGTGCGTTGAAGTTCCGCGTGACGTCACGACTTTGCACACTTTTTACCATTAAGTGACGTCACGAGCCCCCACTCCCGAACTTTGATGCGCGTTATCTTTGTCAATTTTGATTGATTTGACAAAGCAAAAAATACGTATTCAATATTTTTTGATAATCTAACTGACGGACTAATTTGAATTATTATTTTATTACCCAGGAAACATCTCTTATGGTATAGGTTCGGATTCGATACAAAATACAATAATGAAAATCTAATTTATTTAAGTGTTTTGTATTTTTATGATTTCAGTTGGTTAAATACACAATTCCACTTCCACTAGACACTTAGCGGCCCAAACTAGGATTTTATTTATTTTTATTACAATAATCCTGATTACCTGAGTTGAGTGTGGTCTGTGAGACCCCAACTCAAACAAGTATGCCGAGTCGGCATACTACCATTGCCGACTCTAGCAGGGATCGAACCCGCGAACTCGAGCTTCAGAGTCCAACATTGGATCCACTAGGCCTGGGTCGGCAAACTTTTAAGCTGGAAGAGCCAGCCACAATAAAAATATATCGATTTCATGAATTTCGCACACGATTGGTTTTCTCGTTTGCATTGTTGTAATCGTTTTTACTGCCTATTCCCTTTCACTATGAGAGGAGGCCTGTGCCCAGCAGTGGGACATAAATAAAGCTGATCAGCCCATCGCCCATACAGATAGTCCACCATGTTGGAGAGGACCCGTCCCTTAGTCGAGTTTTACGACATGCCAGGATGATAAGCATCTGCACGTATTCTAGGCTATTTCTTCACTCCCAGTGCAGCAGAGGAGCAAGATCCATAGACTTCTTATAGGTTTTCCTGTAATCAATAGCTTAAGAACTATTTTCTGATTTTTCCTCTCATATTTAGAATTTATTTATTTACGTTACACGTCCGTGTTGCGGTCACCGACTTACATATATGTACCAAATTTCAACTCAATCGGTCCAGTAGTTTCGGTGAAAATTGGCTGTGACAGATGGACAGTCACACAGACAAACACACGAGTGATCCTATAAGGGTTCCGTTTTTTCCTTTTGAGGTGCGGAACCCTAAAAACTGCGGGACATCGCTTCCACTTTCTACTAGCCTACCCGTCGATTAAAATTCATCAAATGAGGAATTGGTTAGTCGTCGATTAAACAAACTTTGGTTGAATAATGATATCTTATCTTATCATAAGGACTAATTAATCGAACGTGGCCACAAGCTCTGCCCACCCCATTAGGGATTTCGGGCGTGATGCTATGTATGTATGTATGTATCTAAAGTAACATAGAAAATTTCAGATAATCATGTACGGAATGGAACCCTCTCCACGCGAGTTTAACTCGCACCTGTCCGGTTTTTTTTGATGATGATAATGATGAATTGAATTGTTTCTTGATAAGCCGCGGACGTTTGCCGACCCCTGTCCAGGTCATTCGGTTGTCATTCTATCAAATAACTGGAGGTGAGAAACATCTGAATTCAAACCTGTTTTCCGCTGTATCGTGTATGTGTCGCGTCTGCTTCGCTTCGCAATGGGCTCGCAGCAGCATCATGAGGAAGGAGTTGTGCTCGTTCACCTAACAAGATAAAATTGGAAACTATTACCCAACAATTGGCATTCACAAATGCCACTCCTTAAAACGTAATGGGGCTCAAATGGGCTAGTTTTTCGGCAATCTATTGCTGCAATTCGGGCTATCCTCAAAAATGTTACATACCTATGACTTCACTTTTTACTTTTGAGAATAGCCCGAATTGCAGCAATAGATTGCCGAAAAACGCTGAAAAATTTGGTACTTAACAATATTTTTAGAGCCGATTACATTCCTCTTGATGACAATCTTTAAAGTGGATTCATCCATACTTGTCTTATTTGGTTAACAAGTTTCTAACCTCAAAATGTGTAATTTTAGGGTGAAACAGCTGTCTTATCGTAAATAAAGCAAACCTAGGCTGAAAAATTGGCAAAGTGACGTCTAAAATATTGTCTCCGGTTCCTTTATTAGGGTTCCGTACCTCAAAAGGAACAAAAAGGAACCCTATAGTGTTCCAGAACCAATAGGATCACTCGTGTGTCTGTCTGTTTGTCTGTCTGTCTGTCTGTCCGTCTGTCACAGCCAATTTAGCCCGAAACTACTGGACCGATTGAGTTGAAATTTGGTACACATATGTAAGTCGGTGACCGCAACACGGACGCGTAACGTACCTAAATAAATAAATTCTAAACATGGGGGCCACTTTTGGAGGATAAATAAAAAAATAAAAATAAAAGTTTTGCAAACTATATCGTGTAAATATCAAACGAAAGGGCTCGTTGTGAGAATCTTAGATATATATTTTTTGAATTTTAAGATAAAATAGTTTGGAAGTTATTCAGAAAAATAGGTGAAAATTTACAATCCCCCCCACATATCTCCGAAACTACTGAGCCTAAAATTTTGAGAAAATTACAGAAAATAGTTGTTTACCCGTTTATTACAGACAAAGAAGTTATCATATTTAAAGTAACAGGAAATTTCAGATAATCATGTACGCAACGGAACCCTCTCCACGCGATTTTAACTCGCACTTGTCCGGTTTTTTTCAAAGGGAACAGCTGTTTTAGTGCATTTTGAGGTTAGAAACTTATTTACCAAATAAGACAAGTACGAGTATGGATGAATCCACTGTACACAAGCAACTTTGCTAACAAACAAACAAAATCGTCGTATAATTTCAGGCTATTATGATTTCAAGTTTTGTAATTGTATATCTAATACGTTTAAATTTCTCCTTTCTTTCTTGTATATATGAATATAAATTTATTTCGTGTATCTCGGAAACGGCTCTAACGATATGGATCAAATTTTGTATTAAGTTAAATTGTAAATAAGTAAAGTTAATGTAGATAGCTGTTTATACGAGTTTTTTTTCTTTTACCAGCATGTAAAGACCACAGACTTAACATCCTAAAGACAGCGCTTAGGCTAACTTTCACTAGCAAACATAGTTGTCAAACTTGCGGGGCGCGCGGGGTTTTTAGAGTGCTGCGATTGGTGCGTTCAAGGTGATGCGCCCGCGCCTGCCTGTCCGCTGCTTATGGCTTTTTGCCTCTAATGCTGGCAGCGGGGGTCGCCCGGCCATGCGTAGTCTATTGGATACATGGATTTGCTTAAAACACGTTTGTGTGTTGCTTACCTCGTACATGTGGTTGGTCCCTCCTTGGTATTTAGTGATGATGAGCTCTTGTTCGTCATCTGGCAACTGTTCTATACGGCGAAGGATGAAGGCGTGGATTTTCTTCTCGTTCATACCTAAAACAAACAGAATGTGCTAAATTAGTGGACCCGCCACAGCTTCGCCCGCGGTATTTTCCATACAAAATTTATCAACCCTTTAGAAATGGAATTTCAAAAAATCCCTCCTTAGTCACCTCCAGGGTACTCGAGGAATGCCTCCTCCAAATGTCAACCCTCTAGGACCACCCGTTTAGGCTGTGCGTTGTCTATAAGTGAGTCACGGTACTGTTTTAATTTATATGTATTGATAACTGCCCAACGCGACTTTCGTGATGCTCCCTTTGTTGGTGCCAAACGCGAGTTTGACAACATCGCACACTCAGTGTATATTGCCGCCATCGGAGTTCTTATCACATTGAGGAAAGGTCCATTATTGGTTGATTCATGCGTTTTGTTTTCGTGGTTTGTAGCTCGTAGCGAGCAATGAAAGGGCGATGAACCAGGCCAAATAAGACTCTTTGTTAACGTCATAAGAACTATGACGTCGGCAATAGAGCGTCGTAGTTATTAAACTTGTAATACATGGCGTTACTGTGGCGAACTAAGTCACTTTGTTCAACGCCATATCTTTCTTTGAGATCTTTGAAGACCAAAGAAGAATTGCTTATGTACTTATGTAATTACGTATGTATTTTTCAAAACAACTTTGTTATACGATGAATGTTACAGTACAGAATACGGATAAACTAGGGATGTTTCCTGGGTAAAATAATAATTATTCTAATTAGTCCGTCAGTTAGATTATCAAAAAAGATTGAACACGTATTTTTTGCTTTATCAAATCAATCAAAATTGACAAAGAAACGCGCATCAAAGTTCGGGAGTGGGGGTTCATGACGTCACTTAACGAGTCGTCTTATCTATAAGTGCGTCTCTCTCACACTAGTCGACGAAAGAGATAATCTGAGAGATAAGACTGGGTTAAGTTATTCCCGTGTCAGCCTCACTGGGATTTGAACTCAAGAGTCGTCACTTTCCAGGGATAAGTAGTGCTCTACCAGATAAAGCATTATCCGTTTATTTTTCGTCGGCTAATACCGTCGCTGACTTGACTTCTCCATGCTATTGGCACAGAATAGATAAAACTAACATTACTAACAGGTATTTAGTTACAAAATTATGCCACAAAATAGATAATAGTACTAACGTACAAAAGAATCACTCTCCAACAAAACCAGTGTTTAGGCATGAAAATATGCCTACTCATGCCTTCTCTCTTTGTCGCATAACACTTGCTCTTTCATGTTCGCTACGGTCGCTTATGGCTTATGGGTCGTTTTAAGTAGAGTAATCGCTAGGGCGAGCGGGCGAGCGGCAACCTACTGCGATTTACAGCGCCGCGCTGCCCGACGGCCGAGCATACCTAAAGTTCGAGGTGAAACCGGCCTGATTATGCCCAGGGGCGTGCATAGGGATTTGAATCAGGGTAGGCAATGAAAATTAAAAGTTAAAAAGATACTCGTCACATTTCTGGGCGTCTATTCGGGAACGTCTAAGTAATCCTGCAGCGACCCGTGAGCGAGACTCGCATCTCACTCTTACGGATTACGCGTCGTGCGGAAGAATGGGATGAGAAATCTCGCTAACGAGTCGCTACAACATCACTTAAGAGTTCCTGAATAGAGGCGCTGATATTAGTTGTATATGTATTGGAGCCGGCGGCGTTCAGTTCTGTACAATGCAATGAGCCTAATCAGACCACCTCGTGCATCTAACTAAGTTAGCCAGTTAAAAGTTTTATAATATCTAGAATGAAATTTACGAGTTACATACCCTTCTCTTGCGATAACTGCAATCAAATTCCGACATACAATACGCCTTTTTGAATAACTTTCAATTTATCATTGAAAGACAATTTTGCGAATTCACCGTTATTTAATATTTGTAAACACACAGTGTCAACGCAAACCTCACAACTAAATGACATATTTAGGAAATATTGACACTAATAATATATATAACTAATTATTCACTTTAAACAAGATAAAAGCATAAAATAACAATGATTCTTTACGAAAGCTTTCGCGTCACAACAAAATCAAACAAAACTAGCGAGCAAAAGCACTATCAAAATATAAATGTAATTTTATTACATTACAAAACGTAATCGAACCGGACTTCATATTCAGCCGCGTTATACTTACCTAAGCGTGCGCGCGCATGCGCGGGTCACGTGGACCAAATTGAACAATGAACATCGGTTTAGCATACATTGCTGTATTTGTTCTTGACTTTGTCAACACGTAATGGACGTAAAAGTATATCCAAGTCAGGCGTGCCTCTGTGATTTTGTATGAAGCGATTTGTTTTTGTGTGCGTATCGTGTTAATGTGTGGAGTTGCTCATGTTCGTACGGAGTTCATAAACAGTCATTTGCACACATGTAACGGTGTTTGTGTTGGTTAAAATGAGGCACTGTCCGGATCTGCCTCTTTCGCAAGGCGCGAACAGAAGGTGACTAGCTAGCTACGTTTCGCTGTACGTAATATGTCAAATTGTACGTTAATTGATGATCTCTTCACCAATGTCGAATTAATACCTTATTATATGAGATATAAGATTTAATTTAGTTTGTTGATTGGTGGGATTTTTGTTAACATGGAATAATAATTATTTTAGGTATTTTTGAATCGTAGAAATAATTTAATGCGAATTACGAGTTATAAATCGGACACAGTTAGGGTAATTTTGCGAGGGTAGGCACTGCCTCAATGCCTATATGGACTGCACGACCCTGATTATGCCTAATCATGCCTTCTCTCTCCGTCACATAAAACGTGCTCTTTCGTGTACGCTAGGGTTGTCAGTTTATCCGCGTCACCCAACAACACCAAACATCTAGGCTACTTAATGACGCGCGAGTCGGCCAGCGAGCGAGCGGCAACCTGGGATTTACAGCTCCGAGCTGTCTGAATGTACCTAAACTACGGAGTGAGATGCTATTGGTAGAGCTCACCTTCGACATCATGGCACAGTCTATGGTACCACAGCATGGGACAGTGTTCACATGTCATATTAGGCGATTTTTCTCTGGACTTCTTCAGCAGTTCTGCATGAGCTACGAACGCTTGCTTTATAGCTGGAACAAGGTCTGAAGTTACATCTGGGTCTTTTTCGATTGGTTTTAGTAATATAGGCAAAGCCGGGAACCGTTAATCAAATAGTTAACTTCGTTAATCGGTAGCCCGTTTTGGAAGATTTAACGGAAGTTAACTTTAATCGTTAACTCGTGATAGAAATTGCGTTTTATATGTCGTTGCGTTATTAATTTACTTATACAAATTTATGTATGTGTTATGGAAGTTTAGGCAGGACATAACATTAGTAAAAATAGGGCATTGCATTAGAGTTTGTAATAATACCTATTATTTAGAGATCAAATTCAAATAAAAAGCTATCTGACATAAGCCCCGAGGTGTCGTTTTGGGAAATAGTAGATACTTAATTAACGTTTAACGGAATTTAATTGTTTGAACGGAAGTTAATGATTCCGTTAACAATTTTTGAAGTTGACCTGAAAGTTAATCCGTTACTCGAAATATTAACTACGTTAATTAACGATTAATGGATTAACGGTCGTGTGCCGAGTTATGAATATAGGACCCCCGCTGCCGGCATTAGAGGCAAAAAGCTATATGCAGCGGGGTCCGCCTAAGAGGGCGCCGACCGTCCAGTGGCGCCCTCATCACTGTAATTGTGTTGGCGCTCTCATCACCTCGAACGCACCAATCATAGCGCTCTAAAAACCCCGCGCACCCCGCTTTGGCAGCATTTATTAGCAATGGCGTAAGCAGTGTCTGTAGGATATTTGGTCTGTGGACAGCCTTTAGCTTTGTTTACATTACGTTGATGATCTACACGAAAAGAGTATAGTTTTATTTTAAATTAGTATAGAATAAGTTGCATAGCTGAGCACAAGACCGTTAATCCGTTAATCGTTAATTGACGAAGTTTTCGAGGAACTTCAAAAATTTGTTAACGGACTCATTAACTTCCGTTACAACAATTAAAGTCAGTTGAATATTAATTAAGTACCTACTATTTGCCAGAAGGACAGCACGCGGCTTATGTCAGGTAGCTTTTGATGTGAATTTGATCTCTAAATATTTAATAGGTATTATTATAAACTCTAATGCAACACCCTATTTTTACTAAAGTTTCATGTCATGCCTAAAATTCCATAGCACATACCAACACTCTTTATTAGTAAATTACTAAGGCAACGACATGTAAAATGCAATTTCTATTACGAGTTATCGATTAACTATTAACGTTAACTTCCGTGAAATCTTCCGAAATGCAACGCTTTAACGTTTAACGAAGTAAATTTTTATAGTAATGGATTAGCGATTAACGAAGTTAACGAATTGATTAACGGTGCCCAGCTATGATAAGTTGTAACTCACCATTCACCACCTCAAGAGCAACAGAATCACTCTCACACTTAAACACGTAGGCAGCATAAGTATCATTAGTCTCCCGGCAGACGAAGCCAAAATGGTCCTTATTGTAACGGCCTAAGACACAACTTGCGACGTCCTTGAATGAACGGTGTAAAAGAATTTGCTTTCTATCCGGACTTATGAGACGGAGCTCGGAACGGCTAACCTGAAATCCAATAAAAAATAAAATAGCTGATAAATAAACAAAGACGGGTCACTGTACGAACAAATTTTTATACCAAGTGACCCGATTTCTTTGGACAAAGATGTTACAGGACTTTGTATAAAGCCTCGTATCAATTTTACAGGAATAAAAATGGCAACGCCGCAGCAAATTTATGCTATGATAATACCACCACCGATTTTGACAGTTATTGTAAAATTGTAAACGCTGGCAACACTGCAAGCGAATGTATGGTATCTGTTGTTGGTGTTATTAAACATTATCTGGGAAATACTCACTTGAAAAAGCATAGTTCTATTTTGCTCTCCAATCACTTGTGCTATAGGCGTTTTCAAAGTTATAGTGCCTATGGAAGCGGATCTGTCTCTTAAAAATGACTTATTCTCAGGCATAGCCGAATTCCTCCTATTTTCAGCACTGTCGATTACATTTTTAGTTCTTACGGCTTTCGTTTCTTCAAAGCTTACATTAATCGAGCTATCAGCTTTTGGAATATCTACTTTTTCATTGAAATCAAGCTTTAAATCTAATTTGTTTTTTGTGTTTTCTTTAAATAATCTCAACGAATCCACAGTGTCTCCAGCAAAAGGATTCTTAGCTTCAGGTGTCGTTGGTTCACTTTTCTCTGACAAGAAGTTGGTTTGACAAAACTGTGTTATAGAGGAAGCGGTTTTACTTAAAATTGTGTTTATCTCTTCGTGTTTCTCTTCGTCTTCATCAACTGTACCTAGGTTAGCATTCAGTAGCACTTCAGCAGTATTTTTTTTGCCAGTAACTCTTTCTTTAGTGAACTTTTCGAATTCTTGATCAAATTCTGTGTTATCTGTCTTTACAATATCTGGTAAATTTCCAATGCTTTTCCAGGAGTTCTTTTTATCAGGTTCTAGTGGAGTATTTGAGAGGGAGACACTTATTTTTTTGTCCGGTGATTCGGTTTTATTGTCATTTGTCAGATTCTCTGTTGAATCGTTGCTGTAGATTGAAGTCTGTAAAAATACGATCAATTTTAGCTTATAAATAATAACGCTATTGTTGTTAAGATAAAAATTCGCTGACATTGAGTGATCTTTATTTTTCTATTTGAAGCTCGGAATTGATGAAAAAATAGAGTAGGTATTATAATGATAACAAATTTCTTGAGCGTGGTCAGGATAACTGAACCCGAATTAAGAAACAGAAAAGGACGAAGAGGACAAGGTTGATGATAATTATATAAAATGAGGAAGTTGCATGCAAATCAAAATTAGGTTTAAATGATATATTATGAAAGTAAATGTACCTAAACAAAAGCATAGTACAGAAAAAAGCAGATCATTTTGACTATTTCATTAAGGTTCAAAATTAGTGAAAAATATATATTGTTTTGTAGTTCATATTTTAGTTTTTTGGACATCTTCATCACATTTATGTCATGTTTTATTTCTACGATGTTGGTCTAAAATCAGCATTTTCGGAAATAATTGCAGATTTCATTTAAACGCATTGTGTACAGTCTAACGACAGCTGTGCCGTCACAGCCATTGTCCATTTTGTATAGAGTGTTTTTGCGAGTGTTATGAACAATGACTTTTCAAAGCTTCATAACTCATTAAACTATCAATATTAAAATGTTTTGCGTACACAGATCGGTTTCTATTACTCAGCAGTTTCCAATACAAGATGAAAAAAATATGCATCTTCTCTAGTAAATAAAGTCGACGTTACTAATATCATTTCAATTATTATTAGTAGTAGTTAGTGTATGATAGTGTCGTAGTTAATTATTACTTTTCATCATCATCATTTCAGCCGAAAGCCTCCACTGCTGGACGTAATGCGCCCCCAATGATCGCCACAACGATCGATCCTCGAGTTGAGTGCTGCTATCGTCGTCAGATCGTCAGCCGTATGATAACCTAACGTGCGCAGCGGCTGATTAGTGACGAGAGACGCATTCCAATTTAGACTCAACGACTTTGTGGTTACAGTCTTAATTAATAGATCCGTTTATCCGCTGATCAGCCACTGCATACGCAAGAGAATGACGTCACAGTTCACCGTGTGGGTTGTCCGCTAGTGGTACTATTTTTATCAATGATGAACTCACCCCAGTGGAAGACAATAAGCTGTGACGGCGCGAGTTCTTCGCTTTGTCCGCCTCGTGCTGAGCAAATTTAATTAAAGCATCATCTATGAGCGAATCTGGAACCTTCCGCTGAGATATACGGACTTTCCCGATGTACAGCACCTGTAATTCAAAACAGTACGCTAGATGTAATTTTCAACCCTGCCTGATCCGTATTTCCTATGTCCAACCCTGCACTTTCGTACTTTGTAAATAAAAATATTTAATAAGCTATGTTCTCATGTCAATTGAAATAGATCAAGTTAAGTGAGTATCTGCCATATTCGATTTCAGGTGACATCATATGCCCACCCGGGCATGTTGTCCAAATCATTTGACAACTCATTTTGTTAAAAGTGTTTCAGTAGTACTATAGTGTGATTACTTACATACATACTCGCAAAAAATAACTCCTGTTTGCTTCGCTACAGTAAAACAAAAGTAGAGTGCAAATAAAACGAATCGACTTGCTCAGTGTATAAAAACCTTACTTCGAAGAAGTGAGAGTCCGATGGAGACAGGTCAGCGCTGAGGGAGGTGAGGGCGGAGGCGTTGCTGGTACTTCGCACCAGAGGACTCTGCTCTGACCTGGAAGTTAAAAAGACTCGTGTCATCAATTCCTTATCGAACAGCAATGCCATTCTTAACCTATTCGTCACATCAAATACAAAAGTTGTCACTCACACGCCGAGCATGTCTAAAGAGTAAGACGAATTTCAACCTTACATCAAACTCATGAAAGGCTCGTTAAGAGCGCTTACGCACCAGGTCCAATCCGTATCCGATCCGTACCCGTGAAAATACGGATCTAGAAATCTCGGACCGAATTCGGATATTGCTTACGCACTAGTCCGAAGTTTGCGTCGTTTTCACCTTGAAACCTTTTCATGGTCACGTCAAAATCAAAGGACGGCACTCAAACGCTCAAACTCCACGCGTCTAATGCCTCATTTATATGCAGCCAAAGTGAGCATGGAAGTGGGCATGGAAATGGGCAACGCGAGTATGTAAATGGGTCACTTCTCCTGCTCCTGCTGCTGCTACTCGCGTTGCCCATGCAGCCGAAGTGAGCAGGGAAGTGGGCATGTAAGTGGGCAGCACGAGTATGTAAATGGGTGACTTCTCCTGCTCCTACCGCTGCTACTCGTTGCCTGGCGCGCAGTGAGTCAGGAAGCAGCATGTAAACACCCACTGCCTTCGAAAGCAGTATGCGGGTATTATTTCTGGCAGCGCGAGCAGCAGTGGCAGTGGCTGCATGTAAATGAGGTATAAGAAGTAACACTTTTTACCTTACGTACTCATGTAAATATATATTTCTTCCTACTACGCTTTAATTTCATCATTATAGCCTTAAATACTCAGCAAAAAGCAGCCCTAGAACAATAAAGTTGCATACAAAATTCATTATTGCACTCTTTTGTATATATTTTTTATTTGGTTAGTTGATCACAAAGTTTACGCCAACAGCTACCTAATCCGCCCATTCACAGTCCGACGGGACAGCTGACCACTTTTCTGTGGACTTACTGTTAGCAAGACAGTCCACACGTCGGCAGCCATATCGAACTGTGATTGCTGGGTTGGTGGGAAGATAATATGGGTTACTAAAAAGATTAAATAAAAAATTGGCATAATATGAAAATTAATAGACTAGATACAAGTTTTCTGTGACAATTTTCGGATGTTCGACTTTAGCTTCAGAACCAATGGACCGATTTTAATAAATGGGGGTATCTGAAGATTCGGGGAGAACGTGCGAGTGTCATAGGCTATATTATTATAATTTTAAGGGTGCGTCATAACAGGTGCAAAAATCCTTTTTACGTCGCTAGTTGGGTTTAACTGTACCTTTACGTATTTTACCAACTTTTTGCAGTAGGTAGTAGAAAGAAAAGCAGATTATGCACCTCGCATCAAGTGATGTGTCTCACTTACGTTCGGGCTCCAAACTAACACTCGGCGCAATAATGAATCACTTTCTGTTTGGTGCAATAATCTACTATTACGCCCTGACGGATATCTCCGTCGTTGGTGGTGAATCTGTTGTGCTATATCCGTCCTTGGAATTAAAAGGTTAAATTCTTAATTGTTAAATTGGCTTAATGGCTCGTATTATGAGCCCACGCTAAAGAGCGATACCTGACTCAGGTCGCACTTAATTAAACCATCACTTGATGAGAGCTGTATCAATCTTAAGTTGACCGTTTGTGTCCAAATGCTCTGCTATAATTAGTTGTTGCCTGTTTCTTCATTAGCATCACATTTTACAAAATCGTCAGTCTGTACTTAGCTCCCACCGCTGGGAGCAGGCCAGCTGATAGTGACGCGGACTGGGCAGTAGTGCCCACGCAGACCCGATTGGGGACTTTACACATCTTTGAATTACTCCTCTTAGAGTGCAGTTTTTACACTTATCCTAGTCGTATAAGTACTAATAATTTATTTAATTATCACATTTAAAATATCCGCAACACGCTTCGTTAATAAATACATGATAACATCCGCAACATGCTTCGTCAAATCAAATATCATTGGGTAATAAATTCCGCCACACGCTTCGTCATACACATACAAACCAAAATCCACAACACGCTTCGTCTAAATAGTAAAGAAACATGGCTCAACGTTATTCCCCTCCTGCCCGATTAGTACCCGGCCCAAAAGTACGAAAGTTGAATTACTTATTTGGCAGATGTGTAGGGTTTTTTTCTCATGGTAAATAATAAACTAAGCAAGTTCCGTATAAGCATGGCATTACCAACTTTCAAAGACAAAATACGTAGAGTTTATTTCAAAAACAATGGGCGCAATGCTGTCACGCGCTGTCCTGAAACTTCTGTGTTCAAATTATGTTTTTGTTTTGTATTGTATGTTATGTGGCAATAAATATCTTTCATTTATTTTTTTATTTTTAATCGTCACGAGAACGCAAGATATGAACCCGCGACCCTCGAGGCATCCGACCACTAGGCTACCACTGTTCTATAGTTAATTTTCTAACTAATATAGAAAATTATTTTCGTTGTAAACGTACTGATGGCGACGAGTGGCCAATAACATTTGAACAATGCTTTTTGTTCCCCGGAGACGCTTTTGTTCGTAGCACAGAGAATGGATTAGAGTCGTGGAAAAGTTTTTTTATGCTAAATACCATAGAGTATAGAGCTAACAGATTAAGTAAAGGAACGTAATCATACCACGGACCCATTTTTTTTATTACCCCCCTTCGCGCCTCGGTGACCGCCCGTAGTATTAATAAATGCCAAGACCCCCCCCCCCCTCCCACTCTAGTTTCACGTAGTAAGTCATAAATTACGGTTTTAAATAATTTTATGCAAATCGTAAAAAAAAAATTGCACGTATTTGCTTAGAGGATATTGACTACGTGACGAAAACTTCAGCCTACCCCCACCCCTGTGACCAAGCGTGGTATTTTGAATACCCCCTCCCCTCTTGAATGGGTTACGTAGTATGGGTAAGTTCCCTAATTGGAAAGTGAACATATGTATGTCGGTGACCGCAACACGGATGTAACGTGAATAAATGGAATTTAAATATCGTGTGATATATCAATTGACAGGGCTCATTGTAAAAATCTGAAATAAAGTTTTTCTGAAATAATTTTGAAGTTATTTAGGAAAATAGGAGAAAATTAACCATTCCCCGAATTATCTCTGAAACTACTGGCCTTAAAATTTTGAAAAAATTATAAAAAATAGTTATTTTCCTATACATTACAGGAAAACCTATAAGAAGTCTACGGCATTTAAAGAAACATACTTAGGAAATTTCAGATAATCATGTACTGTACCCTCTCCATGCGAGTTTAACTCGGACTCGTCCCGTTTTTTTCTAAGCTTTTAAAATGTGTCACGTGAAGTTTGAGTAAGGAACTCATTTTAATTAACGTGTTATTTTGAGGTTTATATTTATGAATGTATATAGGGATATGACTTTTCGCGAACGCGACTCTACGTATTCCTCTGTCCGTTTATATTTAGCTACGCGATTGGGAAATGCAATTAGAACGACCTTGAACTGTAAGACCGGTAGATCCCGCAAACAATGAAGTTATTTACATGTTTAAAATTTCATAAATTTACATGAGTTTACATGTCATGCGTGTCATTAATTCGGTGGTATCTCCTACCGACAGGATCTGGTACTCTTTACCAACGGAGGTGATGCAGGCAATGAGATTTGTGACTGATATTAGCGGAGAGACCACCATCATCACATAATTATCATCATAATTTACTACGTATTCGGAGATTAATCTGAACGTCAGCGGCCCTAACATGCATGGCACAAAGATAAATTAGAACCGTTTATCTCTAAGTGCGTCTCTCTCACACTAGTGCCGACGAAAGAGATAGTCATAGAGATAAACGGTTCTAATTTATCCTTGTGGCATGCATGTTAGGGCCGCTGTAGATAAAAGCGAAGCGGCCATAGTATAGGCAAATAGTATGGACAATGGGCATTATATTCCGTACCGTAGTTTATATGTCCAATGTTCTATCTACTATTTTACCTTCACAGTGGTGTCCCACTGTGAAGTTAAAATAGTAGATAGAACATTGGACATATAAAGAGCTATTTTTTCCAAGATATTTAGGAGATTTATAAGGAGAGTGTGCAAGGTAGGTTTGGTAAGGAAGAACCTAGGCGAACGTACCAAAACCAGATCGAGGACGTTCTTAAGAAAGGCCACGTCAAGAGTACCCTAAACCGGCGAGCGTGCGTGAATAACTTAATGAGAGTAGACGAAGCGAAAGGTGTGTCAGGATCGTAGCAGGTGGAAATCCGTGGTCTCTGCCTACCCCTTTGGGAAACAGGCGTGATATATGTATGTATTTAACCTCCCGAGCCACGGCGAGGGAAGCTCGAAGCTTCAAAGTAAAAATGGATTTTACAGCCGAATAGAACACTACTTTTTGTTGCGAATGCGTAAATAAAACTTTAATAATTATAGAAAATACTCTACGGAACAAGAATCCAAGAACTTGATGATGAATGATGTGTGCCCGCGACCTTTTTTTCGCGTGGAATTGGAATGAATGTCATGCGTTAATATGACGTATAATCCAGGGTATAAGCTATCTTCATTCCAAATTTCATCCAAATTGGTCCAGCTGTTGAAGCGTGAAGGACTCAAACATACTGACTGAGACACACACAAATTTTCGCATTTATATTATAAGTGTCATCTACACCAGGCTAAGGCGCACAGAGTGGAGCTCTATATTCTTATGCTAAAAGTATAGTTTTCTTAAAAATTCACGAATTTTTTTCATTATCAGAGGCTGATTATGCGGAAACTATAAGTGATATCGCTTTTGTCAGCAAAACATGTTAATAGTAAATTTATCAAGGATAATTTCGTTAGTACACACTTTTCCTGTATCGTGTATGGTTTTCTTCAAACCTGGAAAAAACTACGCTTCGGGACACTTTCAAGGGCGCGGGCGTGACCCTCGCAAACATATCCCGATAGTAGGTACCTACAGTGGATTCATCGATACTTGTCTTATTTGGTAAACAAGTTTCCTAACCTCAAAATGCACCTTTTTTGGCTATAACAGCTGTTTCCTTGCAAATAAAGGAACCGGAGACAATATTTTAAACGTCACATTGCCAATTTTTTGCCTAGGTTTGCTTTATTACGCCCAAGTTTGCACATTTTGTGGTTAGAAACTTGCTAGGACAAGAATCTTAACGTTTGTTCATATTTGTAAAATTTGACAATGTAGTTTGAATGCTATTAATAAGTTCGAACTGACATTGGAGAGTAGCCAGCAAGACTTTGGCCCGACTCGTGTTCATAATATAGACATAAGCTGTACCAGCTGGTATCAATTAACACTCCACTGTGTTTACTATACGGAGATAGTTTTGAATGTATAGCTCCGGATCTACAATTTTGGAGGCAAAAACTTGATTTTCGCGCCCCTCCCCTTCAGCATGAGATTAATGATTTTAGTGAAACAAGGACACTAGTTTTTATCTCGCCCATAAAGCATCTGTCACTTTTTAACTAACACGAGGGTGCGAAAGGGATGAATGCTTTATGTGCGCGATAAAAAATAGTGTGCTAAGCCTTCAGTAAAACGAATGTATGTAGCGGGCTTTAGGGGGCGCCAAATTCAGGTGTTTAAGAGGAGTACGAACCTACGGCTTTTCATTCAAAAAGCGATAACGATTTTCACCCCTTAAATATTAACCGATGTTCACCAATTTTTGATAGGTTATCAGTCAGAACAAAATCTAGGTCTATACGTTTTGATTTTTTCACTATAATCAATAAATTCAGTTTTATAGCTGTTTTAGTATTCTCATACAAAACTAATTTCGGCGATCATTTGTCTTTGTTGATCTTTTTTCAATATTCAAAAAACGTATAGACCTAGATTTTGTTCTGACTGACAACCTATCAAAAATTGGTCAACATCGGTTAATATTTAAGGGGTGGAAATCGTTATCGCCTTTTGTATAAAAAGGCTGATTTTTGCCGTTGGTTCACAGTCCACTTAAGAATTTGATTAGATATTAAATAGTGAAATCTCCCTCAACTAGTTATCAACCTATACAGAAACGTCACTGAAACGACACTTTAATTAAAGATCAATTTGAGTGGCCTTTCTGAATTCGTCCACTAAACATTTTAGTTTTTAGGGTTCTGTACCAAAACAAAAGGTAAAAACGAAACCCTTATAGGATCACTCGTGTGTCTGTCTGTCTGTATGTCCGTCTGTCACAGCCAATTTGCTCCGAAACTACTGGATCGATTAAGTTGAAATTTGGTATACATATGTAAGTCGGTGACCGCAACACGGACGTGTGACGTAAATATATGAATTTTAAACATGGGGGCCACTTTTGGGCGGTAAACTAGATTTTTTTTTTTAAAGTTATGCAACCTATATTGTGCGACATATCAAATGAAAAGGCTTATTGTGAGGATTCTAAATATATTTTTATTTTAATTTCAAGTAATATAGTTTAGAAGTTATTTAGGAAAATAGGCGAAAATTTACCATTCCCCCCCCTTATTTCCGAAAATACTGGAGCTAAAATTTTGAAAAAAATACAGAAAATAGCTCTTTACCTATAGATTACAGGAAAACCTATAACAAGTCTATGGTATTTAAAATAACGTAGTACATTTCAGATAATCATGTACGGAACGGAACCCTCTCCACGCGAGTTTAACTCGCACTTGTTTTAAATATGTTATTTTTATTTCGAACATGTATGTATAAAAGTTCGCAACTGATTGTTAGTTAGCGAGATATTTCTATAAATCTCGGCGTTTACAAGTTGGTATTCGTGCACATGATAGTTTGATACTCAACCTGTTTTCACCATTTTTGTTTTATGATCGTACAACTGGTTTAGAAAACACGACGGTAGCCGAAAACCAAGATACATAGTGCCTCTATAGCATAAACATAATCAATCTTAAAATACTAATATTATAAATGCGACACGGTGTTTGTCCGTTACTCTTTCGCGTCTTAATAGAGCAACGGTAATTGATTAAGAGGGTGCCAACCGTCCATCGGCGCCCTCAGCACTGTAATTGTGTTTTCTATTAAAATAATGTACTTTTCTTCGTTTACGATTAAACGGTGGCTGCTATTTTCTAAAAACCGTAATCGGAGAAAAGTAAAGAATAAAAAGCTATATTTCATAACATATAAATCGTGTATTAAGTTTCGAGACATAGGGAACGTACCCATACTACGTGACAGTTTTTCAAAACGGCAGAGATTATGGGGGTTATTTGATATAATATTAAGTGAATTTATGGAAAACTTAGGACAATCATAAATTTTCCTTTAAATCGGCATGAAGAACACTTTTATTCGTCGCACGTAACTTGAACTTTGACCTTGAATGCGCAGAACACATTTTTAGGTCTCAATCGAGGTGCGGCATGAGGTGCGACGCTTTTTAGGGTTCCGTAGTTTCCATACTTTTACCTGCGCGGACGGCCGCCATTTTAGTTCAACTTATGCGCCGGGGATTATAACATTAGTGTGGCAATATTTGTGCATTTTGAGCATTCAATTAAATTCGCTGAATTATGGATTCTAGTTTAGTTAGTAAATTACGACACTTCTGCGGCCATATCACAGAATAGTATTAGCGTAGGAAGAATCACTGTCTAGCAAAACCGGTGTTTAGGTAAGAAATTATGCCTAATCATGCCTTCTCTTTCCGTCGCATAAAACGTGCTCTTTCGTGTACACTACGGTTGTCAGTTTTTATGTGCGAAACAAATATGTAGGCTACTTTGATGACGCGCGAATAGGCCAGCGAGAGAGCGAGCGGCAACCTACTGCGATTTACAGCTCCGAGCTGTCCGACGGCCGAGCGTACCTAAAGTGCCGAGTGAGACCCCCAGGCCATAGGTAAGCAATTAGATTTTATAACTCATAATGCCGGCAATGTTACCTATACAGACTCAATACTACAGCATAAGTACTCCTAATGATAATTTTGGCAAGTACCAGCGACACAAATAACATTTTTCCCTGTTTACAGGATGAGTCAGTTCGCTCTAAAATGTTATGAATAAAATATTAACGATGCTTTTAAATTGAGGAAGGAAATGTAAGTGGCTTTATTTTAATACGCTAAGCAAAGTAAGTCATTATTAAAGGTAGGTATAGGCAAATGTATAGGGGTAGGTAATGAACGGGCCTAACATTAATGACATGTCATCCACTTTTAACCTTTTCAACGCCAACGACAGGGTAAAAAAACCCATTCATTAGTTTGACGTAAAGTTGAAATTAGTGTTACTTCTCAGACATGCTTGGCGTTGAAGAGGTTAATCCACTAGAACAGTCATTAATTTGGCATTTGAATACCTGAACTTCTTACTCTTATTGGAATACCGTGTGCCAAAAAGAGACAGTTATGTGTTAAAACTGTTAAGGATGGACCCGTGTTGATGGACAATTTGGCTAACAGAATCAAAACTATCTATTTGCAAAGCTGCCATCCAAACATACGAAGACTCATACGAAAAAGCTACCCAGTTTAATTTAATTCTTGACCGAGCGAGCGCGAAGCGTCTCCTTTTCAGCTTGGGCAAAAATGGCTTCGTATGTCCGGCGGATTTCCGACTGGTCGCCTCTACAGGTCGCATTTCTCAACTGATTCTCGTGAAATTTTGTAGGCAGGTTCGATAATTATATGGCTTTTAATTTGTTGTTTCTGTTTTTCGAAATTTTTGAAAATGGCGTCGATTACAATCGTAAAAAAAGACATATTTCAGCCATTTCGAAAAATGTAAATCACTTTTGTTACCTCTATTAAGACCCAGAAACTTCAAGGGGACGGGGGTTTTAAGCTATGCAAACACAGACTCGCGAGGTCTACAGCTCACAGAGCCACTAGTTATATATTGCCTTAGTACATTGTGCATCTAGGGTCGTAAGAAGGTGATTACTAACGAGAGCCTATTAGAAGCCCGACGCCGATCACGATCGAACGAAACGAAGAACGAACACGAAGAAAACAATCACCGCTGCAGCCAGCGCGCGCCCCGGCTGTCATCGGGAGTTATAAACCATACCAAACCCATAACTCCCGTGGGAGGTAAATCAGCTATAGCTGCTCTATACGCCTGCGTATAATAAATAACACCCTTTCCGAGCAAGTGTGATGAAAAAATATTAGACTTCCAAGCCTGGTGTGTTCCAGGAAGAATTTGGCGCACTTCTTAGATATTGAGCAACTATATTCCTGGTGACATGGATCAAGCTGAACAAGGTAAGACGAGGTTCTTGCACTTACAGGTTGCTACTGCAGTTTCCTGGTAGGGATATAGCTGGGGTCTGCCACGGCATCTCCTGGGCGGTCTGCTGCTGGAAGCCCACGTTCCTGGTGACGTGGAGCGAGCTGGTGGAAGACTTGGGGCTCGGGGCCCCAGGGGATGGCTCCCGCATCTGCGTGAACAGTTCAGTCACCTGGAATAGATGGAGGCATTGTTGAAAAACCTTTGGAACTCGTTTTTTAGGGTTCCGTACCCGAACGGAACAACGGGACCCATTACCGAGCCTACATCGTCCGTCCGTCCATCTGTCAGAGGCAAGAGGTAGAAGGTTGGAATCTTCACAAAATATGTGCTGTTGGTAGTTATCCTATAACTACCAACAAATATTTAAAATATCAAAAAGGTTTAAGCCTTCGACGCTCCTCATACTGATACCCTAAAGATTGGCTGATTTTAGATCAATTTTGTTCCAGCTGAATTTCCAAAACAGCTTTTTAAGTTTCAGGTATCAAATGAGGCCTGATTTTAGTTTATACTCCATTGTCTTACAACAAACATCAAATAAATTGTGTTCTGTTACAGAAATGTGAAAAATATATTGAGATCAAACCATAAAATTACCGCTGTATCTTAACAATCTGCCAAGTTGCAACTGTCAAAGTTCTTATATCATTGACATAAAGTCTATTATTGATTGGTAGAGACCATGCCAAATTGGTGTAGTACGGAACCCATGGTGCGCGAGTCAGACCGCACTTGACTGGTTTTTTCTTATCAGGTTTTTGCCTGTAAATCCGGTATCTCTGAACCATTTAAATCTTTCTCTGATAGTAAAAAGTGCCACGGGCACCTACAATTATAATTACGGTAGGTACATGACAAACATAAAATAAAAAGATCGAAGGATTAAATCATCATCGTCATCATATCAGCCATAGGACGTCCACTGCTGGAGATAAGTCTCCCCCATCGATTTCCAAAAGGGCCGGTTGGAAGCGGCCTGCATCCAGCGTTTTCCTGCGGTCTTTTTTAGGTCGTCTGTCCATCTTGTGGGTGGATTAAATGATTAGTTACTCATTTGAAGGAGCAGCTAAGTGCAGTGGTGGTCTACTGGTGGTGCACTGGTCTGACGCCCGGCCTCTCGTTCGGAGGTTTGCTGGTTCAAATTCCGGACTCGCACCTCTGAGATTTTCGAATATCATGTGCGGAATTGAATTTGAAATTTACCACGAGTATTTCGGTGAAGGAAAAACATCATGCGAAAACCTGCATACAACCGTGAATATTCAAAGAAGTGCAGCCGCAGCAAGCACTGGGACGTGTATAAATTCAAATTCCAATCATTACGAACGTAAGATTTACGACTCTGGCACTAATGGCAATACCCTGACAAGAGCCAATGACCTTGAGTGATCGGTCACTGTCTGTGTGCACCGGAGTGAACGAGAAGCACTGTGCGGTTTTTGTATGGGGAAAATCAAAAACTGATGAATTATATAAGTAAACACACTACACGTAAAATATGAATTAGTCATTTTTTTAGTATGGGCGTGATGTAATGTTGTTATTAATTATAGACCCATAAGTTAAAAAAATTAAGACATAGAACTGTTTAAAGGGGATTTCAGACGTAACTTCACGATTTTTTCTATCGTATCGATTTCATGAAATCGTGTTTTGTTGTTTTTCAATAATATAATTAACTAGCGGACCCGTCAGACGTTGTCCTGCAGCGCCATCTGCCAGACTGATTTGTGAATCTAAACCATCCAGGGCGCCAATCAAACGCATACAAAAAAAATCATTCAAATCGATCCAGCCGTTTAGGAGGAGTTCAGTGACATGCACACGTAGGTACAGTAGAATTATATATATAAAGAAGACATGAATGTATATCTTTTTCGCTTTGCCAAATCAAATAGTTTTTGTTAAAAAAGTGTTTATTATTGATACTGAATAGTTATATAACGAAACACTAAAACGAACACATGTCCGTCTTTTTGTCCGGATTCAAGTTTAAGGTCAACAAAACAATTATCTATTGATTGTGCGTCAGCGCAAGCTATTAGCGCCATCTATTGGGCAGAGTCAAGGCGGGGTCGGCCATTGAAGGTCTACCAACTGTTCTGTGAGTTCCAGTTGACTGTTATATCTCTTATTACGTTGAAATAAAATATAGTTTTGCTTGGATTCAACTTTGATAGTTCATCGAAAAATTGTTAGTATAGGTACGAACCAGTTGACATCATTTGAATAGTTTGTAAACATGTTTGTTGTGTTGTCATGTTTTGTAATAAAAAAGCGGGAAGCAAACAACACACATTTTCTAATGTTTTTCTAGCATTTTTTATTGAGCTAAAGGCTTTGTGTAGGTACTAAAATTAACTGATGATAACCCGTTCCGGTAAAACCGTTCTTCAGGAAGTAGGTAAATGAAAATGAAAATATTTATTTTGCAAGTAGGCCACATGGGCTCTTTCACATGTCTGAATCTACCAGCGCTTCGAAAGGTGACATCTGCTGAGAAGAAACGCCGCAAGAAACTCAGCAGTAAGTCGTTTTTTTTTTCCAACTTTTACATTAGAGTTTTATAAATAGCTAATAAGGGAGATGTATAGTCTCCGCGTCTGGAAAAGTTAATTTAAGTACCTATCCTAGAAATGTATAAAGTCTCTAAAGGCCATAATAATAAAAATAACGAATAAGAAATGTTTGGACAGATGAATGATTTTCGGTTCTTCTTTTGTGCATTATGGACAAATTGTTTTTACAAATCACAAAAAAAACTGCAATCGCGTTTTTTTGCACTGGAATGACATTGTTTTTTACAAGCTCTTTATTAACTTGCAATGTTTGTATGGTTTTTTAGGTCAAATCTTGCAAGCTGAATGAGAACCACTTCCTCTTATCCTACGGAGCTGAATTTTTACATATTGGTTCAGTTCCGATGACAATGCAATTTTTATGGGAAGCATGACCTGAATCGACTTCCAGGATGAGCTCCAGACAAAGGAACTCTTCAACGGTCACCAGCACAGACACGAAATTTTGTGTACGCATTTTATTGCAACATCAAAGTGCAATGGGCAAAAAAAGTTATAAAGTGCGAGTTAAACTCGCGTGGAGAGGGTTCCGTGATGACTATGAAATTACCTATGTTACTTTAAATAGGTACCCTAGACTTCTTATAGGTTTTCCTGTAATCTATAGCTAAAGAACTATTTTCTGTAGGTATTTTTTTCAAACTTGTAAGCCCAGTAGTTTCGGAGACAAGGGGGGGAACGGTTTTCCTAAATAACTTCTAAACTATTTATTTTGAAATTGTTAAAAAAAATCACAACGAGCTCTTTCATTTGATTTTTAACACGCCATTGTTTGCAAAACTTTTTTTTTAAATTATTTAAGGCCCTCATGTTCAAAATAAATTTTTACGTTACACGTCCGTGTTGCGGCCACCGACTTACATAATTGTGTAGTAAAATTCAACTCCATCGGTCCAGTAGTTTCGGAGCAAATTGGCTGTCACAGACGGACAGACAGACCTTTCCTTTTGAGGTACGGAACCCTAAAAATGCAATATTTAACAAAAAATATTCTGTTTATAAAAAAAATATTTAAAAAATCTAAGTTTAGATAGAAGTGACAGAATAAACGCTAGTACACATTAGTTAGAAGGCAGTCCCTTAGATATTGTGACTGAGAAAGACTTACTAAGTACCTAAATGAAACGTACAAACACGGTCTCTTTATATGGATGTGGACAGCCTCGCTCCCGATACACAATTTGCATTACCTACATACTAATTATTTACAAGATGTTCTGCATCTACATATTCCTTATTACCTATTTATTATAATTTATATGTGCCAATTAATTTTATTTGTTGCAATTTTTGTGTTAGTTTTGTAGTGCAAATAAATCACGTTTGTTGTATGGGAGCTCCCCTTGAATATTTGTTATATTTTAATTTAATTATTAATTTTTAAAGTGAATATATAACTAAATATTCTGTGAGTATTTCAAGCGTTTACATGTTGCCGTTATCAATATCGAGCAAAAACGAGCAAAAAAATCACGTTTGTTGTATGGAGCCCCCTTAAATACATACGAGTATGTTATTCTGTTTTTTAGTATTTGTTGTTATAGCGGCAACAGAAAGACATCATCTGTGAAAATTTCAACTGTCTAACTATCACAGTTCATGAGATACAGCCAGGTGACAGATGGACAGACAGACGGACGGACAGCGGAGTCTTACTTAGTAGAGTCCGTTTTACCCTTTGGGTACGGAACCCTAAAAAGACTTACTGCTGAGTTTCTTGCGGCGTTTCTTCTCAGCACCTGTCACCTTTCGAAGCGCTGGTAGCTTCAGACATGTGGAAGAGCCCATGTGGCCTACTTGAAAAATAAATATTTTCATTCTCATTTTCGCTATGTAATATTAATGTTTAGAATGATTTTAACTGTTTATAGAAAGAGTTTACGGCCGCGACTTGGGACTTTTTCATTTTCATTCGTACAGTTCAACAGTAATGTACGAACAGACAGACAAACAGCAACCTTGCCGCGAGCATCAACAATACTGATTGTGAGACACGTGTTTAGAAATAACAGGAATCAACGATTCAATGTTGCTAGGGTTGCCACAAAAAACATATCATATAAAAACATATCATAAGCTGGGCACCGTTAATCAAATAGTTAACTTCGTTAATCGCTAATCCGTTACTAAAAAAGTTAACTTCGTTAAACGTTAGCGTTACATTTAACGGAAGTTAACGTTAATCGTTAACTCTTGATAGACATTGCATTTCATATGGCGTTGCGTTTGTGATTTACTTATAAATCAATAGCTATCTGAGCTAAGCCGCGCGGTATCCTTTTGGCAAAACTAGGTACCTACTAAATTAACGTCTAACGGATTTTAATTGTTTTAACGAACGTTAATGAGTCCTTTTTTAAAGTTAACCTGAAAGTTCAACAGGTTCATCAGGTTCATTACTTATATGATATTTTTTTTTGTCGATTCAGTTTTTCGAAATTTTTCAAAATGCCGGCGATATGAGGGGTTTTTGCAATTAAAAACTTATTTGCGGTGTTGGCAGACTGACAGCGACCTATGTTGATGTATCGGGATAAAAGTTTTCCAACGCCAAAGTTAAGTTTGTCTTGAGATATACAGCTCACGCAGCCACTAGTGGTATTAGTAAGGTGTATACAACACCATATACATAATTTATTACCTACCTAATATGCATTTATCTATAAATTATACGTATTCGTATCCTTGTTTAGTACCTCTAGTACAGGGACACCAAGATCAATGTGAAATATTAAGTGAGGAACTGCGCAACACGATTTTGCGATGCTCACTATTTTGGTGTCAAAACGCGAGTTTGACACCATCGCAGACTCAGTAAATATTGCCGACATCGGAGTTCTTATAACATTGAAAAAAGGTCTATTATTGGTTGAATTATGCACGTTATTTTCGTGGTTCATCGCTCCTAGCGAGCACTGAAACAGTGATGAATCAGGCAAAATAATTCTGTATAAATTACATAAGGACTAAGAGTTTGGCAATCGAGCTTCGTAGTTTATAAACTTGTAAATAGATGGTATAACCATGACGAACTAAGCCACTTGTTCAACGCAGTTCGCAAAATTAATATTATTCTTAAGTCATAAAATAACCAAAACAAAACTGGAAATTAAATTTAGCAACACGATGCCAACCCTAGCGTTTCGTTTAATAATGTCTACTATGGTAATGAATACTCTGATAAATAACGAGTTACGTTACGTGCGTAACGCGGCGTCGGCGCCGATTGCATTTGACGAGCTATAGGAAAGCGGACGAGAGTTGACGCACACTGGCACTGTTGACAATTTAGCAACTTTGTAGCAAAGTTTAGCATCTTTTTAGCTGATTTAGCACATTAAATTTCCATTTAGCATCTAGCACATTTTTTAGGAACCTATGTTATTTGCACATTCGCGGCTTTTAGTGTCTAAGTATCTCTACATAATATAAAACAAAGTCACTTTCCGCGTCTGTCTGTATCTATATCCGCTAACTCCTCCTTAACCACGCAACGGGTTTTGATGCGGTTTTCACCAATAAACAGCGCGGTTCATGAGAAAGGTTTATATGACCATAATATTCTAAATAAGTTTTAATATAGTAGAGAAAACTCAATGTTTTTGAATCAAGTCGTCAAAAAAATTAATCTTTTATTGCTTACAATGGCTTACGCTGGCTAAACCTGAGATATATCAAAATAATGTACTAAAGAATTGTAGTTCTTTAAAAAGCCTGTAGAAAAATCCGCGTTGGAATATGTCTATCTCCTAAGGTTGACTCACATTGACAAGTTTTATCCATATTTGCGAAGCTTTTTTCTCTTCATCATTATTAATCCTTATCCAAACAAAGACATTCTTTACCTTGGGCATTTTATTTAGTCTAAAATTGTCCGTTACACAACTTTTTTTTAATAAATACTTTAGAAGATATCAAAGGTTAAAGAAACCGAAACAATAATTCACGGACCGGAGTGGCTCGGCCGCCACAGACTGACCTGACATTCAATGTTGCGGGCTTAGGCCTGAGCGTCGAGTGCTTTTCCATGGACAGGTTACAGTGGCCCTATAGTAGTTTATGCAACGGTTGCATAATGATAGGCCTTAAAACACTAGTGCGGTTTTCATGACACGAGCCGATAGGCGAGTTTCATAATAAGATCGCACGTGTGTTTTAAGGCCAAATTATGCAGAGTTGCATACATAACTTTATCTACACACATATTATAAATCCTCCATGATGGGTTCAGAAACAATATTTTCTGGCGAAAAGTTATTTGTTGCAATCGTGGCTGCATAATTCCGATATCCGGCGCATTTTCACATCACACACACTCCGAGAAGACTACTTACTATTCATATTTTCAACTAAAATGTAAATTACAAACAACTTTTTCTATTCAATTCAAAAACAATTCTACTTTAGTTCAGCAAAACGCCAACATGGCGATCCTCCGTCAAGACCTTTTTTTTTTTAAATCATAGACAAACGGATGAAGTCTCTATTCTCACGTCACTCGAGATCAAATATTGTGCAGTTTATATTAAAAAAACATACTGAATTGACGTTTTGTATCAATAACTGTTTTAATATCTATGGATACTAGAATAGAGACCACTTGAGTATTGACAGCTGTTCCAAATTTAATCTCTTTTCTTTACTAAAAACGATAAAGAAGTCATGTTATTTCTTTATCGCAGCACTGGTTTTTCCTAATTGGTTGTCAAAATGGTGGTCATTTCCTAAGGTTTTTGATTAACCAATGGAGGTTTTATGATATGGGTGTAGATAAAAACTTATTCGTATTGTGTCACGAGAAAAAAATGTTCTTAACTACGCCCGTGCGAAGCCGGGGCGGGTCGCTAGTCAAAGTATATTTTAGATACGTAATGTAGAAGTTGTATATTACATTACAATATTTTAATGTTTCAGACAATAAAATAACCGTATCGTGTGTCACCAAGTGGTCACCAATGCTTTCCCGATAATCGCCTTCATAATAAAATGCGGTAACATGAGCTGGCGACCCAGCTTATCTTCATAATTGTAAACCAGAACAGTTGAGCATTTGTTTTAATAATAATTGATATTAAAACAGCTTAATATTTTTCATTATTTTTGCTCATTTATTTTTAGCACCTTTTTTAGTAATGTGCTAAAATATTTAGCAACCTTTTGGCATCTTCTAGGCGTACGTCTACCGACTTTTTAAGAGCTCGCAACACTGCCCACTGGCGTCATATCATGTCTTGATAGAAAATCGGACAAGAGCGAGTTAAACTTTCGGAGATAAAGCCCCCCCTGCCCCTTATCTCCGAACGTACTGGGCCTTAAATTTTGAAAAAAATACAAAATATAGATCTTTAGCTATAGATTACAGGAAAACTTATAAGAAGTCTATGGTATCAAAAGTAACATAGGAAATTTCAGATAATCATGTACGGAACGGAACCCTATCCACGCCAGTTTAAGTCGCTCTTTTATTGGTAAATTTTCGCCTATTTACCTAAATAACTTCCAATCTATTATTTATTTTAAAATTCTAACAAAATATCTTTAAGATTCTCAAAGTGATGATCTCAAATTGGCTGTGACAGACGGACAGACGGACAGACACACGAGTGATCCTATAGGGTTCCGTTTTTTTCCTTTTGAGGTCCGGAACCCTAAAAAAGGGTCGAATCGATAGCAAAAATTATTATAATTTGCGTTTACGAAACGCGTGATTTAATCGCATAAAAACTCGCCGTGGGCGAGCGCCCTTATGTATTCAATGTCATTCTGTACATAATCGTGACGAAACACAAGTGTACACAAACATAGTTATGTTGTTCACCATAGAGATAAAACGTGTTTTGAGGGTCAGGTATTACACTTGTTAGGTATAGGAAACTCATAAGGTACCATAATTGCTGACCAACTAAAGTCTGTTCGCCGAGAGTTGATAAAAAAAACAGGGCTTCATAAGTCATTACAAATAGCGGCCCGCTAATAATTTTTACCGATGATAATAAAAAAATAAAAGGAAATCTATATATTTTTTTCATAGAATGTTATTATTGAATAGCCTGTATATGTCCCATTGTTGGCATATCATCGGACGGCGGCCATGACGAAGTCTCAGAGTCGGAGGAAGAATCAGAGTCGGTGACGTTTACTATGAAACGTTCAATTGCTTCGTCTAAAACAACACACAAACACCCAAACGACACACTCAAAGCGTATTCCAGAACGAAATGGCAATATGGCCGCAGCGTCCGTGCGCTCGCCCGCCGGCACGGCGTCGCGCATGAAAACAACTGCGTACCTCGTTTCACGAAACTCAGTGCGCGCGGGGATAAGCGACGCCCGTCATACAGTTTGCGATAGGTAAGCAACAGTCGCTATTTCGAGATTATATCATAATATTTATCAACACTCGGCGAACAGACTTTAAAAAGCAATAAAACCTGTTTTCCCAGTTGTTAACTTGGAAAATTAACATCCATTCGTTATTAATATTTTGTCTAACACACTCATAATAACACAAAGCACTTCAAGTTAAATAAGTGTTAATTAAAACTCATGAAAACAAAATGGCGGGTTAATTTTAAACACACGACAGTACCATGGCTTTTATTTTGATGGCCGACGTGTCCGAGTGAGAGCCGAATAGCGGTTTCTCTCTCTGATTCATTTTCAGTCTGTGGAGAAAATATAAAATTAATTTAAAAAAATCACAACAGAAAGACAACTAACTTTTACTAGTAGCTGCCAAATTTGCGGGGCGCGCGGGATTTTTAGAGTTCTGTGATTGGTACGATGGTGATGCCCCGCTTCTGTCTTTAACCCCGCCGCTTATGGCTTTTTGTCCCTAATGATGGCAGCGAGGGTTGCTCGGCTATGTGGAGTCTATTGGATATATGGTCTGAGTATATAAATAATATAGTGCTATGTCAACTAAAGTGAGACCAGGGATGTTTCCTGGGTAAAAAAATTGCAATTCTAATTAGTCCGTCAGTTAGATAATCAAAAAATATTGAACACGTATTTTTTGCTTTATCGAATCAAAATTGACAAAAGTAACGCGCCTCAAAGTTCGGGAGTGGGGGCTCATGACGTCACTTAAAAAAGTGTACAAAGTCGTGACGTCACGCGGAACTTCAACGCACTATATCTTCGTAATTTCTTGTTAAATTGATAAAAGAAAAATATGTGTTCAATATTTCTTTATAATGTAAATGAAGGACTAGGTACCTAATTAATTTTTTTTAGGAAACTAGCCTAACTTTTATAGATACCTATTAATTGTATGTCAATATCTAATGACTTTAATGAAGTTGAAATTCATTTAAATAATTAAAACCATGAGCAGGAAAGTAACTGTCAATAATCGATCGTGTCACAATGAGAGCCAATGGGCTGGAAGCGTGCATGTTGACATGTCTTTAAGAATATTACCATAAGTCAACGATCTGAAAACAAGAATATAGCATAATTTCCACCAAACGGCCCGCATCGCATCAGATCGGAATGATTTTAGAATCTTTAAACTATATTAAATCATGTACCTGTACACAGTATTTAAAGTCTATATTAGAGATGCAACGGATAGTGGTTTGGCCGTATACCGGATATCCGGCATGGCCATTGGCCGGATAGCCGGATAACCGGCAACCGGATATCCGGCTGCACATTAGCTACCTATCTCTAAAGTCGTATTAGCTGGCGCGGCCTTCGCGCGGCGAGCAAGTTTAAACTTGTTACGAATTGTAAGTGCGCGGTGAGGCCGTTTGAGGTTCAATACGCGCTCTATTACGTCAGTTGGGAATATTCAAACGTGCACGACGTGATGTTAACTGAAGTTTAATTTGATAACACGTGGATTTCGTTTATTTCTGATGAGTTTTTATTGGTTTTATCGTATTTCTGATGCAAGCTTTTACTATCCGGTATCCGGCCGGATACTGACTCACTATCCGGTATCCGGCCGGATACTGACTCACTATCCGGTATCCGGCCGGATAGTAAAATCATGGCCGGATAAGCCGGATACCGGATAGTAACCGGATATCCGTTGCATCTCTAGTCTATAGGTATTACCTAAAGTCTGTTCGCCGAGAGTTGATAAAAAAAATAAAAACTCAGTGATTTTTAACTCATTACAAAAAGCGGTCCGCTATTTATTTTTACCGATAATAATAAAAAATTAAAGGGAAAAACTATATTTTTTCATAGAATATTATTATTGAATAGCCTGTATAATATATATCACACACATGTTAAACAGGTTCAAAATCTGGGCCAGACGTTGTATAATATATGCTAATACCGCTTGAATAGGTAAATCCAAAGGTTTTCGAGTTGACCTCCGAGCCATGATTTCCTAGCGGTATAGTAAGTAGAAGTTTTTATAATCAAATATTACAATCAGTATATACCTATACCTACTATACAGTGACCGCGCCGGAATACGTCGCTCGTGAAATGAGCCAAGTGGCTAATTTGCAACTAGTAGGTAGGTACTCATCCGAAAGCATTAAAGAGATAATTAACAAATAGAAAGACCGGACGAGTGGAGAGGCTTCCGTGATTATATGAAAGGATGACGGTCAATAAGGGGATTTTTTGGCCCTAAAAATTTAAGAGCCATATTACGATTTTATCAATAATTGGGCAACTTTGGCGTTCTTATTACGAGAAACTGAAAGACTTAGACAACTTTGACTTGCTGAATGGTGGAGTATAGTTATTACTATTGATCCTAGCGTCCTCGCTTTTTGCAATTTATTCTTATCTATTGATATAAAGCCGAAATTCCGCAGCACGTTTTTAAAAAAATGCGCGACGACACTTTTTTGAGCTCGTGGATTGAACTACTGTACTAAGCAACCGAAATTAAAAATATATAATAATATCTCTTAAATAGTCGTGTAGGTTATAGCGACCTCGGAATTTTGAAATATGTATGGAATATGTAGAAAAAAAATCCACTGCAAACCTAAAAACGCTAAGAATGAACCGCAAATTTCTCTTTACTATGTTAATATTATTACGTAAAATTTATATCAGAATAATAGTTAGTTTATAAATAATTGAGATTTAATACTTTTTTAGGAAAAATAATTGATTATACAACTTAAAATAAACCTAATTAATTACAACTCCCAAATTACTATATAATGTGATGTGTCGGCCACCTGGCAGCCAGGATAGGCACAAGAACCCGCACGCCGCGGAATGGCTACCGGGACACACCCAAAGCCACAGAGAGGCCATAAGAAAGCCATGATGGCGAAAGCCATGAAGGCATAAAGACCAGCCCGCAGTTACGGGCTGCGATCGAGACTGACTCAAAGGGTAAGCCCTGTCAAGTCCCCACCCCGCACGCCACCCGCTTACGCGGGTGACGCGCGGAGAGTGATGAATCCAGTGAGGCCTGGCTTCAGTGCCGCGCTGGCGTTTGATTGAGATGGTTCTGTGTCCGTCAAAATACGACTGAATGGAGAACCTCCTCTTTTTTTGAAAGTTGGTTAAATATAACGTAACACCTACTGATTAAAATAAAATGCCCTTTGGACGCAGTATTGAATTTTGATCGTTTGCCAAGCTATTTCCGCGAAAATTCACAATAATTTCGGCCCCAAACTTCCTGGTAGTGTATTTAGACGAGAAAAAAATTGCCCTTGCGACTGAAAACTTCAGGCAATCAGAGCCAAGAAGAGCATTTGAAGGTCAGAAGAACTTCGAATTACGACAAAACTTTGAATCAATTGTTAGCTATAACCACGAAATGCGTAAGTTCAGATATCGGCAAAAAATCGCCGAAATCTCCTCACATAATGAATGGATGCCCCTTATAATGTAAATTAACAAACACATTAACAAAATTGTATTAACGGTAAAGAAGGCGCAGGGAGATAATATAATAATTATAATAATAATCAGGAGACAATATTTTACGCAAATCGATCTAGTCCCAAAGTAAGCTGTAAAGGCTTGTGTTATGGGTACTAGACGACGATATACATACTTATATAGAGAAATAAATACTTAAATACATAGGAAACATCCAAGACTCGGGAACAAACATTCGTGCTCATCACACAAATATTTGCCCTTACTGGGGATCGAATCCGGGACGCTAGCTTCGGAGGCAGGGTCACTACCAACTAGGCTAACCGCGTCGTCAAAACCAATCAATAAATAATGTTATTAATATTATTTTTAATTAAATATCATGTGACCTTACGTCTAAGCGAACGTCGTGTTTTTTTAGTATGTACTATGAACATGTCATTACCCGTCATAATTTTTAATAAGGGTGTGTAAAATAAACAATTCAGATTTATTTTACCGGTTGTAGAATATATAGTAAAAATCTAAATAATATTTTAGACATTTTGTACCTATTCGGTGGGTGTGTCAAATTAATAGGTAGCTTGGTTCTTTGGACGACGCGGTTAGCCTAGTAGTGTGCTCACCCCGGTAAGGGCAAATATTTGTGTGAGGGGGCGTCTATTAATTATGTGAGGCATTTTTTTTTTAAATTTTACCTCCCCTCCTCCCTTGGTGAGATGTAAGATTTTACTTGACTCCCTCCCCCCTGCCCCAATCTCACGTGAGATTTTTCAAAATTTGTATCTAGGGTATAAAAGCGTTGAACTTATTAAAAAAAAAAAAAAAACACAATTTGCTCATTTATTTTTATTTAAGACTAGCAAAGACTAGTATTTGAAAATATTACTGTAATCTTAAATCACAGTGATAACATTAGATAATAAAATTAATAAATAGATAGTTTCACACCGTTTTCTGCTAGAAAAAAATTACGTGATATTTGCCAAGACCCCCCTCTCTCCCCCAAGTGAGATTTAGTAAGATTCGTCTCAATCCCCTCCCCCCCCCCCCCCCCCTGAGCACCTCACGTAATTAATGGACGCCCTCTGATGAGCACAAACGTTTTTGCTTGATTCTTGGATGTGTTTATGTATTTCGGATAAACTTCCGCCGCGCATACCGCCGATCGATCTGAAATTTGGTATAGTAACGTATTTTCACGTCCTAATCAGGAATATCATAACGAAAATTGGCGCAAACCACAGAACACCTCTTTCTGTGTTCTGTGGCGCAAACGCCATTTTCGTCGAACGAAAACACCCCTTTTCGTTCGGTGTGCATAATCGCGTATTGCTAACCGATTTAGACTACTTTAGCTATCCCCAGAAAGTCTGTGTCAAAATAGTCTAGCCTACAGTCAAAATATTATATATTTTTTACGTTTTTTGCTTCTGAAAAATCACCCCCGCAACGACATATAAAATGCAATTTCTATAATGTTGCATTATGGAAAAATTTAAGGTATCACAAAGTTAACTTTTTAGTAACTTTTTAATAAAGATAACTATTTGATTAAGGGTGCCCAGCTTGCTTGTATTGAATAAAAAAACTTAGAAACTAAAATATAAGTACTTCTTTACAGACTATTTTTTCATTATTTTCATGTTCTATAATTATAGGTATTTTATATGAAAACTTAAAACATGTTTAGTCCTGCCGATAGATGGTGGCAACCCGCGCGCTTTCGCTTAGATAAGCCGTCCGTGGACTGCTCAAGGCCACAGCGGGAGCGCGCGTGGCGTGGTGGCAATGAAGCTGCCCTTCTTATAGGTATTGAGAAACGGTGTATGTGCCGCGCGTAAATAAATATATTGGAATAGTACATTGTGCATCTAGGGCCGTAAGAAGGGGATAACTAACGAGAGTCTGTTAGAAGCCCGACGCCGATAGGCGAGGGCTTTTATGACTCGAGTTTGTTATCCCCTTACTGCCCGTGATACACACAATGTTTTTCATCACATTTGCGAGGAAATGAAATAAAAATTAGACAAAAAAGAGTATATATATTAATTTTATTCCCATTTTACATCGTGAATTACCATCAGGTGGGTGTTCATAAACTGAGCGTACGTTGCGATCAGCGCGGGGCAGCTCCGCCGGCTGCGGCTCCCGAGCAGCTCCGCCGACCTGGCGCACTTAACTGCCCGCGGGTATGGTTTATAACTCCCGCTGACGGCGGGGCGCATAGAGGAGTTAAATCGGCTATAGTTGCTCTATACGCTTGCGTATAATAACACCCTTTCCGAGCAAGTGTGATGAAAATGTAATTAACTGGAAGTCGTTCGGTGTGACCTAACCCTTATAATCATTAAAAACATTATAATAATGATGTTGCCAAGCAATTAATAAAATAATGTTACTAAAATATGTTATTTCGATAATTTTCAATGAATATTCATCATGTCACCGTTATAATAATTTAAAACGCGATTTTCCTTAAAGTGTTTCCTTGACAGATTTTTTACTATAATTGCTTGTATAAATAGTCTATTGTGGCATATTCTGCACTCAGTATGGTTAAGGGCGTGACTAATTATACCAAAACGCTTACAATAGCGTATTATTCATGTTTAAAAACAGTAATAATGTTTGTACGTTTTGCTGTACGAGAATTTATTTTAAACTAGATTTATGTATGTGTGTATGTAAAACTCTTTATTGTACATAAAAAAAACACCTTAAAATTTACAAAAACAAAATTTTTAATTACCTACTACAAAGGCGAACGTATCCCTTTAAGGGATCTCTTCCAGCTAAGGGAGCGTTCAAGTATAACGTAACGCAATTTTTAGAGATTTTTGACCCCCCCCCCCCCCACCCCCACATGTAACGCGCCGTAACGTTCTTATGAACCCCCCTCCCCCCTAGTAAAAGTTTACGTAACCACCACGTGATCATTTTTACCTAAAAAACTGTTCAAGTGGTCATTCCATTTAAAATTCTGAGAAAAAAAAACCTTTAAAAAAATGCGTGAACGAATACGCGACCGTTCTGAAGGGTTAAAAAAATGTTACGTAACGCGTAGTTCAAATCCCCCTCCCGCCCCCGTAACGCATCGTAACGTTTTACAAGCCACCCCCCCCAAATTCGTTACGTAATACTTGATCGCTCCCTAACCTTGAGTTAATGATGAAAGAAGACATATAGACTAACTGACTGCTATGTACACAAACGCGATAAAAATTATGTGTGCACAAAATAAATACTTAAAAACACACAAAAGCCAAACACAAAATAATACAGTAACAGATGCATAATATACAATAAATAAAACCATAAAAGAGACAGTGGGGCCAATTCGAACGTGTTTTCGCTAAATTTAGAAGTCGCTAAATTTGAAATAAGAACCGTCAGACTCGATTTTGAACCTTAGAGCTATACAAAATCGAGTTTAACGATTCTTATTTTAAATTTAGGCAATTTTAAATTTAGCCGACACAGTTTCGAATTGGACCCAGTAGGTATCTAATTAGGACTCCTATACAAGCCAAATTTTGATTAATGTGTGTATTTATGTAAACCCTTTAGGGCACATAATAACTAGTGTCTCTGTGAACTGTGAACTCCGCAAGTCTACGCGAGTTTCACTCTTTGCGTCGACATTTTTGAACATTTTTCGAAAGGTCTGAAAATATCGGCCATTTTGAAAAATTTCGAAAATCCGAATCGACAAAAATGTTCCGTATATATAATTATCGAACGGTGAAAGGCGATCTATAGTTTACAGACACCCGGACATACGAAAACATTTTTGCTCAAGCTGAAACGGAGACGCGTCGCTCGCTCGGTCAATTACAGTTTTAACTAAAACTACCATAAAAAGTGCAACAGACAACCCTAATGGGCAAAATCAATTATAATGAAGAAATCCTGGCCAAACTATAATTTATGAAAAAATATACATACATATATACACAAATAAGTACAATGAATATTATAAACATAATTCTTCTAACCGTACCTTTATAAAAGTTCCTGTTAAATCTATATAATTCAGTAATACTAAGCCATATCAGTCAAATAGCGCGCCCCGCGTCGTTCCGGGCGCAAAGATGCCCAACACGCTCGCTGCGTTGCCTCGTTGAATCGCAATAGACAACCTTTGCACCAGGAATGACCCGGAGCAGGGGTCGAGACCCCTCTCTCGTAAACGTTGGCCAACTTCCCTGACAAAATTTTTGGCATCTAAGCCCCAACAACCGGAAGTCTCCACCGCAAGCGGGACAAATATTTAATTCCCGAGGCAAGAGTACAAACCCCGCTTCCTAAGTGCCGCCGCCTCAGCAGCTGCTTCTGCCGTCCTGATGGTGCGACCAAGGTGCGAAGCTGCAAAAGTGCTGACGCACGTAGCGTCCCAGAACTCCCAGAGCAGGCACTTTCCCTTCTGTCAAGGCACCAAGGTCAAACCATCAGGCCTTTTTCCATCCGAGCGGCTAAGACCTGGAGGCTCCAGCACGCACGGAACATTTGCTGAAACTAGTGCTCTCCGGATAATGTCATTGAGGGCGTGGTGGCGAGGGAATCTTCCTGCACATCGACAACAACTCAAGGCATGGTGACCGTTACTCTCCACCATGGTGCCGCAGATGCATAAATGAGGTTCACAAACATCGCAGCCCAGGCGGAGAGCCACGGCGACCCGCATTGAATCGTTGTCGAGGAGGGTACCCAGGTGCGGGGAAGGAAGTGCATGTAACCACGCCCCAGACTCTGGCCTTGACACCGCATTTAGTCTTGCCCTATCCACCTCCACAGCCCTCCCCAACAGGCAAGCAAAGATTCGCTCCACCCCCACATCGTCCCACGAGCGCTGACTAACTGCTTTGTCAGGCACGGGCACACTCGGGTTGAGAGCAGTCCAGGCCACCAGAGCTTCAGAAGCGTAACGTATGGTTGCCTTGTTACCATCTAAAGAAAATATCTCGGTAACAAGGTCAACCACCCCTGCCGCTGATGCCAGGAAGGCCGGTTGACTCGCATCCCGCGCGCGCCGTATGCCCAATCCACCGTTCCGGATGGGAAGAGAAGCCAGGTCCCACTGGTCTGAGTTGAGGGAGACATTCAACAAACACTCAGTCAACTCCTTCATCAACACACAGTCAAAGGAGTCAATCTGCGCAGGATAAAACCATGCCAGCGCGGTGCGCAAAAAGTAGGTAAGTTTTGGCACTGCGAAGCAAACCCGCAGTAAAATCAGAGCAACGTGGGCGGTGAGATTTCTGAGCCTTTCCCCAGCACTCAGGAGAAGCTGCTTCTTACCTCAAAGGCTTCAGGAATAGCTTCTGAAAAAATAGGAGAACCCAAGAGAGCAAATGTTTGGGTCGATAACTCTTTGAGGCCGGGAAACACCGCACTAAACGAGGAAACGGAAGCACGGGATTCGGCACGGCAGGGGAAGAATTCGCATTTGCTAGTCCCAGTTCACGGAAGCGTGGAAGGAGAGTGAGCAGATCTTGCTCTACTATCTCAGGCCTGCCCCCGAGGCTACCGTCATCTAGGTACCAGACATTCAAAGGTTTTTTAACATACTAAATATGATATATCATTTTCATCCATTAAACAGATGGATGCAAATCGTCTCTAATTCGGATCTTATACTATACCAGCACGCGGGTCAATTTATGATTATGAGTCGAAATAACCGACGACATGTGTTAGATAATAATATAGCAGAACAATTGAATATAAATAGCCATGAACAAGAGATATGACCGTAGGAATAACCTTCATTAGCATATATTATATATAGGTACCTACTTATAGGATCCATTTAACGTTTTCACTGCCAAAAACCAGTGATTCACTGAGGGCCAGGTGTAAAGACATTGCTGTACAGTGGATCCATCCATACTTGTTTTATTTGGTAAACAAAGTTTCTAACCTCAAAATGTGCAAGTTTTGGGTGAAACAGCTGTCTTATCCTAGACATATCAAACAGTACCGTGACTCACTTATAGACAACAGCCTAAACGAGTGATCCTAGAGGTTTGAAATTTGGAGGAGACATTCCTCGAGTACCCTAGAGGTGCACTAAGGAGGGATTTTTTGAAATTCCATCCCTAAAGGGGTGAAAAGGGGTGATAAAGTTTGTATGGAAAATACCGCGGGCGAAGCTGTGGCGGGTCCACTAGTCCTAGATAAAGCAAACCTAGGCTAAAAGTTGGCAAAGTCACGTCTAAAATATTGTCTCTGGTTCTTTTATTCGCAAGGAAACAGCTGTTTTAGCCAAAAAAAGGTGCATTTTGAGGTTAGAAACTTGTTTACCAAACAACGTATACAACCAGTGGCGTAGCGTAAGGGTAAGCCGGTGCATACTTTCTTAAGTCAACCATTATAATATTATTATTTACTTCTTGTATTAACATAAAAATTGCATGTAGCATATTTTTTTTGGATAATACAATTTTTTATGAGTATTAATATAATGTTTCAAAATAGAAATGATACACCGGCTTACCCTCTACGCCTCTGACAACCACAGAATAGATATTAGAAATAAAATACAGAAGAATCTGTCTAACAAAATCGGTGTTTAGGTACCTACGAAAAATATGCCTAATCATGCCTTCTCTCCGTCACATACCTATAGGGTTGCCAACCGTACTTATATAGTATTATTTATACTGTATTTAGGCTCTGTGCACTATATACTGTTGAAGAAATATATAGTACGCAAAAATACTATATTTCGATCAGTCATTGCAAATGGGTTTTGAGTTGGCCAGTTCTACAATGTTAGTACCTATTCAACTTTATTAAATAGCAACATCTCTAAGTGAAATTTATGAACGCAACGCAACCTTAAGTTCCTTGTTTTGCGTGTTTCGGGAAATTTATACGCATTCAGATTACAGAAATTCGCATTTGCGCAGCTCGGATAGCTACAGATGCGCAATCGAAATGTTGTGGGAAGTCCATAATCCGCACCAAGGGCGTCTTCATTCACTCATCATAAGAAAGTAATCCTCCCAGCAATGAATTTGGGAATAGCTGGACACCGTTAATCAATTAGTTAACTTCGTTAATCGCTAATCCGTTACTAGAAAATTTAACTTCGTTAAACGTTAAAGCGTTACATTTTGGAAGAATTAACGGAAGTTAACGTTAATGGTTAATTCGTGATAGAAATTGCATTTTATAATATGTCGTGGCGTAAGTGATTTACTTATAAAAAAATGTTGATATGGGCTGTGGAAATTTAAGCAGGACATGAAAAGATCATAAAATAAGGGCGTAACATTAGATTTTGTAATAATACCTAATTATTTAGAGATCAAATTCAAATCAAAAGTTATCCGACATAAGCCGCGCGGTGTCCTTTTGGTAAATAGTAAGTACTTACCTACCTACTTAATGCTTAACGGATTTCATTGTGTTAACGGAAGTTAACAATTTTTAAAGTTAACTTAAAAGATAATCCGTTACTGGAAATGTTAAATTCGTTAATTTACGATTAACGGATTAACGGTCTTGTGGCTATGGAAATAGACATAATCTATGGCGGAATAAAGAAATCTCTTTATTTTTTAAGGTTTCACTTTAATTCAGTACATTACTTTATATATAAAAAAAATCGAATATCACAAGCGTAAAATCGATAAAAATGACCGCGATAAAATTAATCTCCCTTTCCATGTCTTCCCTTCCCTTGTCGAATCTAAAAATATAACCATGTTCCGGTTGAAATTCATAAGATGAATTTAGCCATGGATCTTGGCGTGTTATTATTAAAAACCGGTCAAGTGCGAGTCGGACTCGCGCACCGAGGGTTCCGTACTACGCCAATTTAGCATGGTCTCAACCAAACAATAATAGGCTTTATGTTAATGATATAGGGTCGTTATGCCGGATAACGGCCACTTAGCTGAGTTGCCTACTTCAGACCCTTAAAAATGTGTTCTTTATGGGCAAAATAGTTGTTGTTTGCATAAATATGTTAAGAATATAGTCTTTTCGAGAAAATATAATGGTACCTTGTTATCTTGCATGTGACAACTAATTAAATCCAAGAAAAGTAAAAAAGTAGTCAAAATGCCGGTTAGCGGCCACTTTTTTCAGTTAACGGCCACGGTAATGCCGGTTGGCGGCCACTCCGGTTTTTGCAAAATATTCGATAAAATAAATCGCTAAATTACCGATTAGAGTAGTGTAAAACCAGTTAACCTGTAAATTAAAGTTAAGAAAAAAAAAGCGGCCAAGTGCGAGTCGGACTCGCCCATCAAGGGTTCCGTAATTTTTGACGTATTAAAAAAACTACATACTTACTAGATCTCGTTCAAACTAATTTTTGGTGGATGTTTACATGGTAATGTACATCATATATTTTTTTTAGTTTTATCATTCTCTTATTTTAGAAGTTACAGGGGGGGGGACACATATTTTACCACTTTGGAAGTGTCTCTCGCGCAAACTATTCAGTTTTAAAAATATATATGTTAGAAACCTCAATATAATTTTTGAAGACCTATCCATAGATATACCACACGTATGGGTTTGATGAACCCCCAAAATTTATAGTTTTTTTTTTTCTATTTCTGTATGAAAATCTTAATGCGGTTCACAGAATACATCTACTTACCAAGTTTCAACAGCATAGTTCTTATAGTTTCGGAAAAAAGTGGCTGTGACATACGGACGGACAGACAGACAGACAGACATGACGAATCGATAAGGGTTCCGTTTTTTGCCATTTGGCTACGGAACCCTAGAAATCGCTAGCTGATTTCTATTAACGGCCACGTGGCCGCCAACTAGAATAAATGAATAAAATGCAAGCCAGTAACCGGCCACTGGATTTATAGGAAAATAAAGTACAAAACATGAAAAAATCCATAAACTGACATTTAAAATTGAATATTAGACTTATTCATTGATATGTAACATTCATATGAAATAGATAAAAAGTAATTAACCCTGGCCGAGAAACTGGCACACCGCTCCTATACTGAGTGTCGGTTTCCGGACACACATTTGTTCACAATTTTCAAGTTCAATTTAACAAGGTTTTATCAAAAAAAAAGTGGCCGTAAACTAAACCATACATTATTTATCACTTAATAACAACATATTTAAAATTTTGCAACCCTTAATTAATATACTTTAACTACCAATTTAAAAACAATATTTACATGATCATGTCAGTCAACGGCCACGTGGCCGCATACTAGAATAAATGAAAAGAAGCATGCCGGTAAGCCGGCCACTGCGTTTATAGGAAAAATAAAACATAAATCATGTAAAAAACCATAAAAGAACGTTTAGTAGTCTTTATTAGACCTCATCAATATCTAACGTTCATGATTAATAAATAAGAATGACCACAGTTAATTTTACGCCGAGCGCCGCGTCGTTATTTTTCTTCTAGATTATTGCACGTTCTCACACCACTGACTAAAAGCCAAAACTGAACGGCTAATTCCCAGCTTTGAGTAGACTCTTCCGTTTTAAATTTGGTGTATTGTTATCACACGGTTACTTAAGAATCGCATACCATAAACATTTTATTATTATTGGCCGTATTAATTCTATTATCTTAATTTTAAGAGACGTTGCCGGCCAAGTGGCCGCTAACTGACCCTGGCCGCGCTACCGGCATACTTACAAGAACTTTGACAGTTGCAAGTTGGCAGATTGTTAAGCTGCGGCCCTAATATGCATGGCACAAAGATAAATTAGAACCGTTTATCTCTATGACTATCTCTTTCGTCGGTACTAGTGTGAGAGAGACGCACTTAGAGATAAACAGTTCTAATTTATCTTTGTGGCATGCATGTTAGGGCCGCTGCAGCGGTAATTTTCTGGTTTGATTTCAATATATTTTTCACATTTCTATAATAGAACACCATTGAATTGATATTTGTTGTAAGACTATGGAGTATAAACTAAAATCAGACCAAATTTTATAACTGAAACTTCAGCCGATATGGAAATACCTACGGCTGGAACAAAATTGGTCGAAATCCAATTTTTAGGGTATCAATGGTATGGGGAGCTTCTCAGGTTTAAAACTTGTCGATATTTTTATTATATGCTAGTATTCAAAATTGCAACCTTCTACCTCTTCGCGTTGCTGAGCTAGAGGCCTCTGACGGACGGACGTCGTAGGCTCAGTAATATGGTCCCGTTGATCCCTTCTGTACGGAACCCTAAGCATCCGCTCAAGTAAAAGTCGAGCTTAAGCACAAAGGGTTACGTACCATCGTTCTCCGTTACAATTTGGTAGGTTGAACCACAACCAGGCGCCATTCCAATTTGCCTGTTATTACAGGTCGCGAGTGCAATCCCTGCGGCCCTAACATGCAAGACACAAAGATAAGTTAAACCCGTTTATCTCTCTATCTCTTTCTTCGGCACTAGTGTGAGAGAGACGCACTTAGAGATAAGACGGTTTTACTTATCCTTGTGTACCTTACTGGGGCTGCTGTCATTTCATCATATCGTATCAAAACATAGGTCAGGGCGTCTATTTGGGAACGTCTAAGTGATACAGCAGTCGCGTCGTGCGGACGAGGGGGATGAGAAATCTCGCTCGCGAGTCGCTACATCACTTAGCGTTCCCGAATAGACGCGCAGGGGGGCTAGCACGACATGCCCGCGAGTCGTTTGTCGCTCAGTGCGTCTCTGTCCAACTTGTCAAATATGTAAGGGACGCACTGAGCGAGAAAGGACTCGCGGGCAAGTCGTGTTAAACGTGCAGGTCGTTTAGACATAACGTGTTCCTAGTTTGGGCCGTTGAGAGTGACTTTAAACAAAATAATGCAATACTTACGGCAATAAACTGCGTTTCTACTCAGAACAGATTCGTCACATCACTATCGGCCAATAAGATACACATTAAAAACACATTACACGCAGTAACTCGAACAACACCAATTTGATATCATAAAATCCAACATCAGAATTATTCTAACAACGCAGACACTAGAAATGGCCTAATATTGTCATAACATTAAAATTAGAATACAAAAACAAACGTATTTACGCGCAAAACTTGCGCATTTCGATTTAAAAAGATAAATTGAAACGTTGCAAATTGATACTGTTCAAAATGTGGAAGTATATTAAATCCATTTCACACGCGACCAGTATTAGGATCATGCCGAGCCAGAATTCCAAATTCGAAACTTGCGAGACTGTTCGGAACACGGCAGTTGGCTGGGAGAGCGGAGCGCACACTGAATTCAACATGGCGACTTGGCAAAGTTCCTGACAGTTGATTTATCACTTTCCGATTCTTTTTTATTTAAATTGTCACCTGATTCGAATTTTTTGTATTTTCTTTTATAATTTTCACTTTTGCTTTATAGTAAATAATTGTTAGTTAAGATTATTTTTGAATTGTTCTTGAACTTAAACACTGTTGAAGTATTTACAAACGGTATTTAATTTTGTTTAATATTAATGCCGACATAATCGCAAAAACATTCAAAGACTAAACTCTTGTTCAAGATCTTTACAACGCAATTAAAGCAAACGCAACAATATTCAAATTTTGAAAATAATAATAATAATTATATATATATTTTTAGCAAAAGAAAGATATGTGTCAGCGGTAACACTGGCTACTTTGGACTAATCAAAGATGTTGATGCGAATTCTAAGTTTTAAAATAGCCAAGGTTTCAACGTAATCGATTGTCTGTAATGAATATTCAAAAGTTATTGTATAGGATTTAATGTCAATGTCAAAATGTCAATCCAGCAAGTAAATATTATTGTTATTGCATTATTATTATAACAATCGATCGGTATTGCTGTCTACTTTGCCCGTATATTTTAAGGTATTTTCACTACATTTAGCATCAGTTTTTATAATAATGTTTGAATAGTTTGCATTCCCATCGGCAACACCTCATAACTTTAAAAATTGTGAACATCCAATGAACAATATGTTTTTAGGTATATTATACACTTTTGCCTACAAGAATCGTATTTTTTGGAAAAAAAACTTACCTTAAAGCTAATTCTGGGTTTATTCTAGACTGACCTTGGCCCCGCACTACCGTGCCCCCTGCACTAGATCCCACCCGAATCCGTGCATCCATTTCCGATAAACAAACTTCAGCACTGGTTTTATAAATAACAACTCGTGTCAGAAGAACTCCAGATGCGTTTAACCATTTAAAATGCAGAAAACATAATGTCGTAGGAACGAAATGAACGCCGGCACATTTTTTTTTCTCATCACAAACCATGTTTCTTCACTCTTTTTAGAATGTTTTGAACTAATAGCGGGGTGCAAACAACGCTTAAGTGTTTCGTATAATAGCCACAGATTACGCATATCGAAGCGGGGGCACTCGTGACGTAACTTGTACCCTTTGAAGAGTGTTCGTGGGGTCTAGTAATGCTTCGCATAATCATCATTTCGTATAATAAAATTTCGTGACCGTCAAGGTATCGTAGACCAACAAGATATCGATTGATAATGCCAAAAAATAGCACCCAAATAGTAACGAATCCGTACCTATTTAAAATATTACCCTTGTAGTTTTCGAGATATAAGGGGCAGTAGGTAAGTACGCTACCTTGACGTCAAGGTAGTCTACACCGAGTGGATCTCTGGATTGGCAGTGTTCCCGGAAATTCTTAATAAGCCAAAAAAATTACCCAAATAGTACCCCCCTCTAGGCCCTCTAAATCTAATCTGCGTAGCTACTGTAAGCGTTGAGATATTTAACTACCTATTTAACTGTGTAAAAATTAGCGCACCGTCAAGGTGGCGTACACATCTTTTACAGCGAGATTTCAGACAGAAGGCCTTCGAAATTTTCAATCTACTAAATCCCAAAAAATAGTACCAGAAATAGTATTAAGATCAAAACAATACAGATAATATAAGGTGGAGCTTAGATTTTTTTTAAACCAAACTTCTAAATTTACGGTAAAACTGATAACTTTTAAATGATGAAATAGGTTCAAAGGCTGATTTCCATTCTAGGCACATATTTAATTTAGATCTAATGACTTCAGACCTACAGTCTGAATTAAAAATGACCCTTGAACGAAAACTAACTCTTCTGCACAGATTTTTTTTCAAGTTACAATGATTGTTCCATAAAGATTCGAGCAAAAATAGACGGCTCTACCTCCGCACCTCCTTTATGAGAAAGCAATTCGAAACGCATTTGATTAAGAGGACTGTCAAACATCATCCTTTCGTACAAAAGGCGATAACGATTTCCACCCCTTACGTGTTAACCAAATTTGACCAATTTTTGATAGGTTATCAGTCTTAAAAAAATGCAGGTCTGTACGTTTTTGAATATTGATTAAAGATCAACAAAGCCAAATAATGGCCGAAATTCGTTTTGTATGAGAATACTGAAACAACAATAAAACTGAATTTATTGATTATAGTGAAAAAACCAAAACGTATAAACCTAGATTTTGTTCTGACTGCACCTATCAAAAATTGGTCAATATCAGTTAAGCTTTAAGGGGTGGAAATCGTTATCGCCTTTTGTATGAAAAGTCTTCACACTCCTCTTAATTAGGTACTTACATTTCATGTCGAAAACTCAATGAAATAAGACATTCCATGCAAACTTTGACCTAACGCGTTCTTCGGAGCTACATTAACCTTTTGGCCGCCAAGCATGTCTGAGCAGTAACACGAATTTCAACTTTAAGTCAAGGTGTTGAAGGTCTTTTTTACCCTGTAAACCTTGTCACGCATAGTCGACAACGGCGGTCAAAAGGTTAAATACATAAAGCGTTATTTTAAAGTGAACACGCTGTTTTAAGCTGCGTTTGGATAATCTGTCAAGAGGCGACGTTGATAGATGATATACAAACACATTGTACTTGCAGATGCATATAACTAATACATAATTAATGTTTAAAGAGCTAGACGGCTTTTATTACATTTTATAAGCAAGAAGGTAGTTTTAATAGAAAAATAACATGTTAAAATTGCCTTTGACCGCAACTTCTGCGTTTAAGTGCGAGTCTGACTCGCGCGCCGAGGGTCCCGTGCTTACTTATGAAACACAGACAGTACCTTGTAGGTACGGAACCCTAAAAATAAAAATAAAATATTTTAACAGCCGGGTAACCATTTACAACCTACGTATGAAATAAGACAAAAAATTACTTTGTCAAGCTCCTACCTCCGTGAAACCGTCGAGTGTGATACGACCTTGCAAAGGTTATTCCGTTAAACTTTTTTTTTGTGATGTAACTACAAATTTAAATATTCGGACTTTTCCTTTACTTGTGCTTTGCTTCTTGCCAAATTTCATGATTCTAGGTCAACGGGAATTACCCTATAGGTTTTGATTCCCTTGCGAGTTATGGCATAATCGACTATTTATTTTGATTGCGGTGACTTAGAAGGTTAATTTTTTCACAGCTCCAAGAAATTGCAGAGCTGAGTATTTGTATTTGATATTAATTTCAACTTGATACCACTAGGCGTTCTTGTGTAAAAGGTCTTGACACACAGACATACAGACGGACGGACGGACAACGTGATCCTAGGAAGGATTCATTTTTCCTTTTGAGGTACGGAACCCTAAAAACAATGGCTGTGAACTACAGACCATCCTAAAGACACACCGCTTAGTCTAAATTAGCAAATAAAGTCGGAGCGCTGTGATTGGTGCGTTCAAGGATATGCGTTCTCCTGCCTACCAGTAGCCCCGTCTCTTATAGTTGTTGCTCTAATGTTGACAGCGGGGGATCGCCCGGCTATGAAGAGTCTATAAGGATATGGGGTTTTATGAACAATGCATAGAAAATATCTTACCTCAAGAACGCTGTTGGCTCGGAACAGGTAGCAGTGAAGCAGAGACTCCTTCTCGTTGAGGAGAATGTAGAACAGCTCCTCGGGGCGACCTGGCACCTGGCTGGCCCTGGGACAGAAGCATTTTAATGGGTTATTAGATGGGGGTCATATTCTGGTTCAGTCATGTTCTACTCTTGGTCATATTCTGATTTGGTCATGTTCTTGTTTAGTCATAATTTCAGTTTGTTTAAGTCATATTCTGATTTAGTCATGTTCTGATTTGGTCATGTTCTTGTTTAGTCATAATTTCAGTTTGTTTAAGTCATATTCTGATTTGGTCATGTTCTTGTTTAGTCATAATTTCAGTTTATTTAAGTCATATTCTGATTTGGTCATGTTCTTGATTAGTCATAATTTCAGTTTGTTTAAGTCATATTTCGATTTAGTCATATTCTGATTTGGTCATGTTCTTGTTTAGTCATAATTTCAGTTTGTTTAAGTCATGTTTTGATTTAGTCATATTCTGATTTGGTTATGTTTGTTTAAGTCATATGATTTGGTCAAGTTATTGTTACGTGGATGGTTAAATTTCACTGACGATATACAGTATGTAACACGACGAAATGCAAATATTTAAACACGTCAAAATTTGAATGAGAAGAAAGGTTATGGTACATAGCTTAATAAACCTATAAAAATAATTATTTATTAAAATATTAATGGTAATCCTGTTTTTCTATCATGAAGACGTCAAATTGGTAGAATCGTTTATCTTTATTATTGTTTACCGACCTTTTTCGTTATTAGGTACCCTATCCAGAGAAAACATAATTGACATTTTAGGCGTCAAGATAATGGATGTCAGTGCTGATAGTTATTGTTTACGTGTTTGACAGTCTAAAACACATACATACATACATATTATCACGCCCGAAATCCCTAATGGGGTGGGGCAGAACCACAAGACTACTTGTGGCCACGTTTGATTAATTAGTCCTAAGATGATATGATGAACCGTATGGTGACAGGTGATCAGCCCATCGCCCATACAGATAGTCCACCATGTTGGAGAGGACCTGTCCCTTAGTCGACTTTTACGACATGCCAGGATGATAAGCATCTGCACGCATTCTATGCTATTTCTTCACTCCCAGTGCAGCAGAGGATTTACACTCTAAAATGTAGGTATAAAATGTGTTATTAAAATAACTTACACAATTGCTTAATTTGCGTTAACGTGATTATACCGCGGTCATAGTAGCAGACGTGATAGGATTCTCCTCTGCACCAAACATCAAATCAATCAGTCCAGTAGTTTCGGAGCAAATTGGCTGTGACAAACGGACAGACAGACAGACACACAGACACACGAGTGATCCTATAAGGGTACCTTTTTTCCTTTTGAGGTACGGAACCCTAAAAATGGGAGGGCTATAAAATAAACAAATTATTACTAATATCATCCAAGGGACTTATTTCGGACAGAGCTGGCAAAATTGTTTGCTAACATCAAACAAGTCAAAGCAGTCACATGTCTATAATTTACAAAGCTGTTATTTATTTTCAAATAAGTCTCGGTTGTATGTAGCCGTAAAATTTTGGACAAGCCAAATTGGTACTTTGCTGGCACTTCGGTTTTTCCGTGCAGAAACAATATGAGCGATGTCTTTATCAAACCAATTTTCGTTGAATGAGTTTTTTTTTAATTCTACATTTTTCTAGAATTTTCCATCGCATAGCTAAAAAGTTGGGTGGGAGAACTTTTTTACGACTTAAGAAGCGAATATCTCAACTTATATCTTACTAGCGTTTGCCTGCGACTTCACCCGCATTGAATTCGGTTATCCCTCGTGAGTTGCTGTCCCTTTTTACCCTTAGAATAAATAGGCATTTCTTAGGCAATCAAAACTAAGAAAAGGTGTCCATTTTTAAGGAAATGAATTAGGATAAATGTAGGATCTATCAAAAGTGGATTTCTTAATTACAGCACTGCAGGATCGTGCAGGCGTTATTAACCTGGCCGAATACACAAATGCAACTTAAGCATTTGATTAGAGATTAAATAGTTAAATGTCCCTCAACTAGTGTTCAACCTATACATGTCACTCAAACGTCACTTTTATTAACCTTTTGAGCGCCACGGCTAAATGCGAAAAAGCGTGCACCGGACGCCGAGTGACGGCTGTAGCCGACAAAATGTATAGAAAACGGCATGCCGTGGCGTCAGGGCCACGGAAATCTGCTGCCGGCCACAGCCGACTGTGGCGGTCAGTAGGTTAAAGATCAATTGGAGTGGTGAATTTCAAAAAAATAGCCTTTTTGAATTTGACCATTAGTGAGATGTATCTAAAGCTATGGTTTTGCATTACTTTACCTTATGATGTCAACAAGTCTATGAACGATGACTGGCTCAAAGTTCCCGTTGTAGGCTTTAAGGCAGCCATCCTCTATCGTCACGCTCAGCTACAACAAACAAGAAAATACTTTGCTATAATACATAACTACCAGCCACGGCACTCTTGTAGGGAACTATTTAAAAAACTGGGAATAATGACTCATTATTCCCAATATATTTTTGTAGTGGTAGAGCCAAACAGTAATCCTCACTAGATGATTACTGTTCGAATGTGCCGGCTCGACCGGGGTAGTACCACACTCTCACAGAATATCGGCGTAAAGTAATAGCTTGCTATTGCGTTTCGTACGGTGAGTGACGAGATCCGGAGGCCTATTCCCTCATCCCCTTCCCATCCCCATTCCCCATCCTCCCTAGACTGGCAACGCATTGGCAGCACCTCTGGTGTTGCAGATGTCCATGGGCGGCGGTGACCACTTTCCATCAGGTGGACCGTCAGCTCGTTTGTCAGTCAATGACATAAAAAAAAAAAAAATTATGACATTCTAATGTAGGTACACGACGTAATTTACATAATTTCAAACGCATTAACATTCTTGGCAGAATAACTCGCCAAACAGGGCGCTTACAGCGTCTGCCACGACTAGGGTTGCCAAGCGTACTATAAAATATAGTATTGTACTATATTTTGGCTCTGTGTAGGTACTATATACTGTTGAAAAAATATATAGTACTTACGCAAAAATATTATATTTCGGTCATTCTTTACAAATCGCTCATACTTTGCTTTCATTGCAAATGATAAATTAATTAAAAATACCTAAAGTACACAAAAATATAAATTTTGAGACCTTTATAAATAAATGAAAAACATCAGTGTGTGTTTGTTTTGTTTGTTTGTTGTTCATTTACATCAAAGCGGTACAATGGATCGAAATGGCGTTTTGAATTTACGTTGGTACAAAAGAAAAATAGGCATTTTCGCAGCTTGGATAGCCACTGCTGCACTGGGAGTGAAGAAATAGCATAGAATGCGTGCAGATGCTTATCATCCTGGCATGTCGTCAAAGTCGACTAAGGGACGGGTCCTCTCCAACATGGTGGACTCTGTATGGGCGATGGGCTGACCTGTCACCATACTGTTCATCATACCATCTTAGGACTAATTAATCGAACGTGGCCACGAGTAGTCTTGCGGCTCTGCCCACCCCATTAGGGATTTCGGGCGTGATAATATGTATGTATGTATGTATAGCCACGAGATGCGCAATCGGAATGTTAGCAAGACGAATTGTGTGTATTATAATTAATCAATCATAACTTACACTACTTTAAAAAGGTGATTCTTTGAAGTACCTACTACATTTTCTTTCAGTGTACTATAATATTTATACCTTTGACTGGAAAGTACTATATTTGCCCCGTAAATAGTTGGCAATCATAGCCACGACGTTGGCGCTGCTTGACAAAGACCCGATTATTTTAATTTAAGTGACGATCTTTTTGTGAAAGCATAATTTTTTTGACATGTAAATTGTAATGTTGTTTCAATGAGAAATAAATGACTACCTACCTACCTACCAGCAGCGTGCTGCTCATATGACCATGGAAGAATCAAAAAGACTCAATCGCCGAGTTCGGCTGAAATGATGAGGATGTCCTATCTAGAGATACAACGGATATCCGGTTACTATCCGGTATGCGGCCTATCCGGCCGTGATTTAACTATCCGGATAGTAAAAGCTTGGAAAATAGGATAAAACAAATAAAAACCATCATAAATAAACGAAATCAACGTATCTTTATTTTAATAACTGTATTAAAATAAAGATATACTTATTTTTTTTTTAAACATAAAACTTCACCTAACATCATGTCGTGCAAGTTCGAATATTCCCAATTGACGAAATAAAGCGCTTACTGAACCTCAAAAGGGCCTCTCCACACACTTACAATTCGTAACAATATGAAACTGGCTCCCCGCGCGAACACCGCGCAAGCTAACACGACTTTAGAGGTACAGCATCTACAGCCAGATATCCGGTTGCCGGATATCCGGCTATCCGGCCAATGACCATGCTGGATATTCGGTATCCGGTATCCGGCCACTATCCGTTGCATCTCTAGTCCTATCATCGTCAACTTTTTATATTCTTTAAGCTTTCTGTGATTTGAGAAGATGACTTTCTGCTGAGTTTCTTGCGGCGCTTCTCATTAATGAATTATGGTCCTGTCCGAAGCGCTGGTAGATTCATTTAATTTTATTTTATTATGTGACGCGTGAAAGATCCCACAGCTATTGCTGAGTAAATGATTTGATTTGATTTGATCCTAATATTATAAATGAGAAAGTATGTGAAGTTGTTTGGATGTATGACGCATAAACGGCTGAACGGATTTGGATGAAATTAGTGAATATAATCCTAATAATTATGAGAGAGTGAAAAAGGGTATAGGATAAAAAACGGATCGTACGGCTAAAATACGAGCCGTGGGCGTAATGAATTTTGTGTATGACGCCCCCCGGTCCCGTCGACGAAATCGTTGCTTGCTTTAAGAGGAGTGTGAACCTACGGCTTTTCATACAAAAGGCGATAACGATTTCCACCCCTTAAATGTTAACCGATGTCCACCAACTTTCGATAGGTTGTCAGTCAGAACAAAGTCTAGGTCTAAACGTTTTGATTATATTGTGGTTTCAGTATTCTCATACAAAACTAATTTCGGCATTATTTGACTTTCTTGATCTTGAATCGAAATTCAAAAAACGTATAGACCTAGATTTTGTTCTGACTGACAACTTATCAAAAATTGGTCAGAATCGGTTAACATTTAAGGGGTGAAAACCGTTATCGCCTTTTGTATGAAAAGGGTGATTTTGGCCTTTGGTTCACAGTCCTCTTAATAGCAATTACTTATAGTAACTGTAATAGTACATTGTGCATCTAGGGCCGTAAGAAGGGGATAACCAACGAGAGTCTGTTAGAAGCCCGACGCCGATAGGCGAGGGCTTTTATGACTCGAGTTTGTTATCCCCTTACTGCCCGTGATACACACAATGTTTTTCATCACATTTGCGAGGAAATGAAATAAAAATTAGACAAAAAAAATATATATATTAATTTTATTTCCATTTTTCATCGTGAATTACCATCAAGTGTGTGTTCATAAACTGAGTACGTTGCGATCAGCGCGGGGCAGCTCCACCGGCTTGCGGTCGCGCGCGCCCCGCCGGATGCGGCTCGCCCCGCCGTCAGCGGGAATTATAACCCATACAAAATCCATAACTGCCCTTGGGAGGTAAGTAGGCTACAGCTGCTCTGTACGCCTGCGTATAATAACAGCCTTTCCGAGCAAGTGTGATGAAATAGTAGGTACCCAAGCTTTACCTTATTTTTCATTTTTGTTTCCTTGTAAGTGTGATAAAAAAAACGTTGTGTACTACCTATAACATGGGCGGTAGGTACGGTAACTACGAACATCGGGCCATTAATGCTTTTAAGATAAAATAATTGCTTCTTTACGGCCCTTAATAGGTACACAATGTACTATTACATGCTTATTGCAAGGTTGATTTTGTTACGGGCCGATTTCGAAATACAAGCTTTCCAGCGGTAGTTAGTTATTCAATAGTAAACGGTGTCAACATTAAATTAAATTTTACACCTTATGAATTCGATGTTTGTCTAACAGAACAATATTTTTTTTTATTACATGCCGTCATCATATCACAGGTAATTTTTTTACCACACAAAAAATGTACCTAAACGCAACTCAAACAACGCCATGGCAGCCATTTTACAGACGCTTCGCAATCAAAAACCAACCTTATCTTTAGTTCTGGTAGCTCTAATTTCCTTCAGCAGCCATGGCAGCATGACATTTGACAGACGTCGATCTGTGACCGTGAAGCCGAGATATGTCACCGATGTCAGACGAGTTTTCATTTTGGAGCCGTCTGAAAAAAAGTTAGGAAAATAACATAAACTTTTCTTTTCAAACATAGAATTTTTAAATCATTATCGAATGTTTTTTTTTTTCGTTTATACATATAAAACAGTACCGTGACTCACTTATAGACAACGCACAGCCTAAACGGGTGGTCCTAGAGGTTTGAAATTTGGAGGAGACATTCCTCGAGTACTCTAGCGGTGCACAAAGGATTTTATGAAATTCCATCCCTAAAGGGGTGAAAAGGGGTGATAAATTTGAATGGAAAATACCGCGGGCGAAGCTGTGGCGGGTCCACTAGTATCATTTTCACGAACTTGGCTGAATCACTGCTGATTCCATTGGCTACTTGTTTTGCTAAACAATGCATGCATACCTACTAGTGATGCAACGAATACGAATACGAATACGAATATTCGTATTCGCCGAATAGTAGACATTTACCGAATATTCGTATTCGGCGAATACTAATACGAATATTTAAAAACTGATATTTTTGTACGCAACTCTATTTACTGCAGATTTGAAAAACGCGCGTAAAAATATGACGTGTTCAGAGGCCCTTAACTGCAACGACGACGCAATATTTTCACTGAAGCCATGTACAGTCGCCTCGGAAAGACTTTTTTCAATGGCTGGGAACATCCAGACTGAAAAAAGAAATCGCCTAAAACCAGAAAATCTACAAATTTTACGTTTTTTAAATAAAAATTTGTCTGTTGTAAATTTTAATTAGGTAGGTATTAGAAGAGTAAACATTCATCAAATAAATAAGTCTTTTATTACCATGGCGAGATATTCGTATTCGCCGAATAGTAGATTTGATACCTATTCGTATTCGTAAAAGTGTACTACTTTTACTATTCGTTGCATCACTGATACCTACTAATGGTCTTTTTGGAGATTTATAAGACGTTTAATTAAGATTTACTTTAGAACTTGACTGGCCCACGGCCAAGCGACTAAGTTAATGGATCCAAGTAATAACGGTTCATTCGAAATAAACGATAATCTTAAAAAAAAAATGTACCTTTGTGAAAACTGTAATATGAATTTTATTCAGGTAGGCAGACCTTATCTACCAGCCGCAAAATGTTGCCTAACATGAAATAAAACGAAAAAGTTAGGTACCTAACCTAAGTCGGAAATAAAATTGATACCTACCTAACTTATAAGTACCTAGTTAGCTCTCAATGAGTTAACAATAACTATATTATTATTATAAAATGTTACAATTATAACTTACCTTCCACTTTATATACACAAAAGAAAAATCAAAAATATTCACAGCACAGAATAAAACTAATTTTATGTATAATACACCATCTAATAAGTACACTTTTTTCTTTACATAGGTAGTCTAAGCAAATGTAAACTAAAATCCACAAGCAAAAGATCGATAACTTAAACAAAGCTAAAACTCAAATTTTGATAGCTTTCCTAAATAATCACAAGAAAACACGTTTCAGTCTCACATTTTCACTCAATAAACCATTTTTAGAAATACGTTTTCATTTATACACGAATGGAAACCGATTGGAGACGAGGAAGGATCAACCAAAACAAAGGCTGGCTGATCGAAATAACAACTGAGTAGGGAAGGAGAAACAAAATTGAATGCCATCCTTATCTTACTCTGAAATTTTGATAACAACGCCATCTCATGGCCAAGGGAGTCATTAAGTAATTAAAGAGACTGATGAAATGGTAAATGGCGTATGAAGGTTACCGCGCCACCTGTAATCCAATAGCAGAACTACTGACCACTACATAAGGCTAGGCAGATGCTGCGGTAAATTGTTCTCACTTCCGCCGTAAGACAGCGCTGAAATAAATACTCTAATTAATAGTCACACTACTTAATAACAGATGGCGATAAAAAGAAGTAAGTGATATTAGGCGGGCGTATTTATTAAAATTGATTTATGTGAAATTTATTATTTTATATAGTATTTTCTATTTATTTCATTGCTATTAATTTGCAAATGTTATTTATCTTTTCTTTTTAGTTTAAAAGTATGCATTTTAGTAATTGTAGGTAGATACTTAGTTACGTCTGTCAGTTTTTAATCAAATTAAAGCAGTAGGTACAACTTTGCCTCTCCTATTTGTCGTACGAATTCACATTTTTCTTAAGAAGAGTGGGTAGTGGTCAAGCATACTATCAAAAATGTTTGATAGATATTAAGAGTGTACAAATTTTTTATATTTTACAAATTATGTATTATTGAGGCGGTTAATTGTGATTTTTTAAAGGTAAGAGTATTATTGTGTTTGTACTTCCCGATTTGCTTTCGATCTCGTGAAATATTTTCATAACGTATGTTTTGGAACAAGTTTGACTGCCTTTCAGACACTAAATGACCGGACGTCGGATTTTTCAAGGCAAAATTCAATGTTAAGTACCTAGTGATTTTGTGCATCGATAAATTCACTTATCGATACTTTTTCCGTAAGTAGTGTTTCTTTATAGAAAGGGAATACCTTGGCAACCGAGCATCCCTCGGCGTCTTTCTTTCTCAGGGATGATTCCTATCTAGCGAATCATGGAAAGTTAAACATTATCATTACATTGGGCTCGATCCCCGGTAAGGGCAAATATTTGTGTGATAAGCACGAATGTTTGTTCCTGACTCTTGGATGTTTCCTATGTATTTCAGTATTTATTTCTCTATATAAGTATGTATATCGTCGTCTAGTACCCATAACACAAGCCTTTAGAGCTTACTTTGAGACTAGATCGATTTGTGTACAGATTGTCCCCTGATTTATTTATTTATTATTATTATTATTATCTAGATACAAGATTTCATCCAAATAGTTAGTGCCGTTTCCGTAAAACCTGACTTCGCAGATGAGCGCAAGCTTCCAACATGTTCTTCTTTGCGACAATCGAAAATCTTGTACCTAAATAAGTATATCCTATAAGAGGTCGCCTGCCCCCGTAGCACACAAATGTTTATTAACATTCAAAAAAGTAGGAGGTTCTCAGTTCGACGCGTATATTTGTTTTTTTTTTTATATATGTATGTACACCGATTACTCTGAGATGGCTGGACCGATTTGGTTGGAGTGGTACATTAAATATATCGAAGTCGATGGCAAGTAAATTAGGTAATCCATTCCTCATACTGTGTTCATTTACTAGACACCAATATCGATGAATTTAATTTATCGATAATCAACAATATATCTGACGTTTGTAGATAATTTACTTACGAAAGGCAATCATTATTTCTTACTTTTCAAAGGGTTTTTGACGTCAGTTTATTTATTTGTTAAATTTTTCGCGCACATAAAGCATTCGTCCCTTTCGCCGCATATTAGTTAATAAACCGGACAAGTGCGAGTTAAACTCGCGTGGAGAGGGTTCCGTTCCGTACATGATTATCTGAAATTTACTAGGTTACCTTAAACACCATAGACTTCTTATAGGTTTTCCTGTAATCTATAGGCAAAGATCTATTTTCTGTATTTTTTTCAAAATTTTAGCCCCAGTAGTTTCGGAAATTAATTGGTCATTTTTCGCCTATTTTCCTGAATAACTTGTAAACTATTTTACTTAAAATTCAAAATTCAAACTTAAAGTCCTCACAATAAGCCCTTTCATTTGATATGTCACACGATATAGGTGGCATAACTTTTTTTTTAATTTTCTTATTTACCCCCAAAAAGTGGCCCCTATGTTTAAAATTTCATATATTTACGTCACGCGTCCGTGTTGCGGTCACCAACTTACATATGAATACCAAATTTCAACTCAATCGGTCCAGTAGTTTCGGAGCAAATTGGCTGTGACAGATGGACAGACAGACAGACAGACAGACAGACAGACAGATACACGAGTGATCCTATAAGGGTTCCTTTTTTCCTTTTGAGGTACGGAACCCTAAAAAGTGACATACTTTTTGTGGTCGTTAAAAGCTAGTGTGCTACGCCCTCTGTGCGCCTTACATAAGCTGATGATGAATGGAGGACGCTCACTTTCAGGATAGACAATGCCGAATCCCGACTTCTCATCGTGCTCCGCGTCCAGCCTGGAAGACCGCTGGAGCCAGAGGAACGGGCACAAGGTCACCGGCTCCAGCTGCGACGCTGACGTCTCCAACGTGGATGCTGAACGGTATGTTGAGACCGAAGGTTTTTTAGGGTTCCGTAGACAAATGGCAAAAAACGGAACCCTTATGGATTCGTCATGTTTGTCTGTCTGTCTGTCCGTCCGTATGTCACAGCCACTTTTTTCCGGAACCATAAGGACTATGCTGTTGAAACTCGGTAAGTAGATGTATTCTGCGAACCGCATTAGGATTTTTACTTACGTAAAAATAGAAAAAAAAACAATAAATTTTGGGGGTTCCCCATACTTAGAACTGAAACTCAATTTTTTTTTTCTTCAAACCCATACGTGTGGTGTATCTGTGGATAGGTTTTTAAAAAGGATATTGAGGTTTCTAATATTTTTTTTCTAAACTGAATAGTTTGCGCGAGAGACACTTCCAAAGTGGTAAAATGTGTGTGATAAAACTAGAAAAAAAAATATGATGTACATTACCATGTAAACTTCCACCGAAAATTGGTTTGAACGAGATCTAGTAAGTAGTTTTTTTTTAATACGTCATAAATCACGGAACCCTACATGGGCGAGTCCGACCCGCACTTGGCCGCTTTTTTAATTAAGTGTCACTTTTAGTTTCGTCCAAATACGCAACTCAACAAAGCAAGTCATCATACCAGTTCTTACACTTCAAATCAACGGAAAACAGGTTCTAAAAGAATAGTTTCTTTAAAATGTTTTCTATATAAAATAGAAGATAGATAGACATGGTTTTCTATATAGTAAGAAACTTTAAATGCGTATGATTGTTGCCCCATCGATAATGGAATCGCTCAGCGGACCTAACATGCAAGGCACAAGGACAAGTTAGACCGTTTTATCTCTAAGTGCGTCTCTCTCACACTAGTGCCGACGAAAGACAGTCATAGAGATAAACGGGTTAAACTTATCTTTGTGTCCTCCGTGTTAGGGCCGCTGCGGCGCTTCTTCTCAGCATATGACACCTTACGAAGCGCTGGTAGATTCAAACATGTGAAAGAGCCCGTGTGGCTATTTATAATTTTAATTTGAAAGGTATTTAAAAGGTAAACTACTAGATTTCGCGTCATTTAGGATTAAAGTTGACCTAGGTCCTTAATCCGTCTAATAAGCAGCCCTCTAGTACCTACTTAGTGTGAAGGCCGATTGCCAAAATAGGAAGCCGTTCAGTTTGACACTTACAAATAATACTAGAGACAAGATTTAAAAATAAATGTGTGAAAATATAATATTTCTGTAATTGCAAGGAATTTTTCTGGGCCTGTATTCGGGACTGCTAAGTGATTTACTATATCGCGAATAAAATGCTAAAACTGCGAATGAACGTCAAACACGCACAGAACAACGACACATTTGCGGTTTTTGGCATTTTAGTGAGTGTATGTAGTTAAAGTATTTGGTAGTCGTTACAAAAAAGTAAACAAACACCTTTGAAAGTTACGCTCTAGTCGGAATATAGATTAGCTTGCGGAAGATCTTCTAATGTGAATAAAACGCTCATAATAATATCACGTAGATACCTTGAAAACATTAATTGAAAATGCGAAAGTATGGAATTATATTATATTTTTTTCTCAATCTTGCCTCAGCGGGCGGCTGCTGAACGAATTTTATCATTATAAAATTTATTATGAAGAACTGTTAGAACTAACTAATTAGTAATTACTAATATATTATTATAAAAACGAAAGTGTGTTTTTTTCGTTTCGTTCATTCGACTGTCAACAAATATTAAAATTTTATGAATAATTTCACATGGAATATCTCCTTATTCGCAAGTGACTTGCGAAAGGTATCTACTAGTATTTTAGTAATATTATACGCGATTTAAATACAGATATATAATGTTAACTGTATTTGGTGAACACATGTTATTGTAAAAACTATTTGCAGTCTTATGTAAATAGTTTATTTAATTTGTATTGTTAGGTACCTATATTAAAACATAAACTTGATTTTTGGAATGAACTTTAAAAAAAATAAGCAAGCCTCTATGAAAACAAGTATACATTTTTTTTAATAATTTACAAAACCCCCGACGTTAAAATGAGCTCTAGTAACGATAAACTATAAAATAAAATATTGCTCCTAAAACAATCGGTAGTCAGGTCCATTACTTAAGATTTATTAATTTAACTCCAGACATTGTTTTCTTAAGAGATAATTAATAGAAAACACACCCACCAGTTTGAGAGCTACGATGCCACAGACAGACACTCACACAGACAAACATCGTCTTCAAACTTATAACACCTCTCTTTTTTAGTCGGTTGACGACTTAAACTAATTTTGATTCCAAATAATTGAATTATATTTAAGTCAAAACGACACCAAAATTTTATAATTTATTAACAAAACAAACTGTAAGATGGCTTTGTAAACAACATCCTGAAAATAGACAATTATAATACAAAAAGAACAGAAAAACACAAATTAACAAAATAAAGTTATGTACGGCGGTCTTATCGCTAAATAGCGACCCAACAAACATTTATTTTAAGTATTTCAGTATGGCATAATAATTATCTACAGCGTTTCCTTTCAACCGTGCCCTCTGTCTAGCGCTGCGCCCACAGAACACAGAAAGAGCGTGTCTGTGCCACTGATAAACATAAACAGTGCGATCAGTACACACTCAGACCTCGGACCAAGGCGACGCCATCTTTTTCCGCCATCTTTTTCCGCCATTGTTTTAGAAGTTAAAAATCGGGAGTGTTTTCCTTATTCCGTTTTCGGTTGTATGTTAAAAATATCGAGTTAAGTGATAATCTATGTAAATTAATAATAATAGTTATTATGTTGGTGCATAGCAAAAACGAGAAAGTACATTTTGCATAATGAGCATGCGTACAGGCAAACTTATTGTTTAAATATCTTCAAGCCAATTTACGCTTTTGCTTAAGACTGTGAACCTAAGAATTTTCTTAAAAAAACCGATAACGATTTCCACCCCTTAAATGTTAAACGATTTTGACCAATTTTTGATAGGTTGTCAGTCAGATTAAAATCTAGATCTATACGTTTTGGTTTTTTCGCTTTAATCAATAGGTAAATTTAGTTTTGTTGCTGTTTCAGTATTCTCAAACAAAACTAATTTCGGCGATTATTTGACTTTGTTGATCTTTAATCAATATTCAAAAACGTATAAACCTTGATTTTGTTCTGACTGACAACCTATCAAAAATTGTTCAAAATCGATTATCATTTAAGGGGTGGAAATCGTTATCGCCTTTTGTGTGAAAGAGGCGCGGTCGCAGCCTGGAATTTTGTGGGGGGTCACTAATAATAAAATATGTCGAGTAAATTAGACTTTACTTTTAGACTTGATTTTGCAATTTGACGTGTACGATTTTGGGGGGGGGGGTTATGTCCCCTGTGACCCCCCTCTGGAACCGCGCATGGTGTGAAAAGGATGATTTTTGCTGTTGGTTCACAGTCCACTAAAAAAAACGCGTTAAGTAACATCTCGTGATATTATAATTTAAACCTTAGTATATTTAGATTCACGATCAAACACAATCTGAATTCGCACATGTATGAATCATTATTTTCATGTTTAAGTGAGAACAGGCGCCTCATTCGGGAACGCTAAGTGATTCTGTAGCGACTCATAAGCCAGATTTCTCATCCCACTCTTCCGCACGACGCGTAATGCGTAAGAGCAAGATGAGAAATCTGGCTTACGAGTCGCTACAGAATCACTTAGCGTTCCCGAATGAGGCGCCAGGCTAACATTACGACAATCCATTGTGAACATCAGTCATAGCTGGGCACCGTTAACGAAATAGTTAACTTCGTTAATCGCTAATCCGTTACAAAACAAATAACTTCGTTAAACGTTGAGGCTTTACATTTCGGAAGATTTAAAGTAAGTTAACGTTAATCATTAACTCGTGGTAGAAATTACATTTTATACGACATTGCGTCAGTGATTTACTTATTAAAAAAAAAACGGCCAAGTGCGAGCGGGACTCGCGCACGAAGGGTTCCGTACCATTATCTTTAAATGCGGCAAAAAAATCACGTTTGTTGTATGGGAGCCCCCTTAAATATTTATTTTATTCTGTTTTTTAGTAGTTGTTGTTATAGCGGCAACAGAAATACATCATCTGTGAAAATGTCAACTGTCTAACTATCACGGTTCATGAGATACAGCCTGGTGACAGACGGACAGACGGACAGCGGAGCCTTAGTAATAGGGTCCCGTTTTTTAAAAAAATTAGGTGAGGACAGCCAGGACATGAAAAATGTATAAAATAAGGGTATAACATTAGTGTATACAATACCTAAGAGAGATTCCCCTTTATAAACATCAATATTATGTATACGGACCGCGCGTGTCCTTTTGGGAAATAGTATAGGTACTTTATTAACGATTAACGGACTTTAATTGGTTTAACGGAAGTTAATGAGTACGTTAACAGTTTTTAAATAATCCGTTACTCGAAATGTTAACTTCGTTAATTAACGATTAACGAATTAACGGTTTTGTGCCCAGCTATGACATTAGTTCGACTTTTTCTCAGGTTGTCTGTAGAAATGTTAAGTAGGTTCAATACTATCATCTATACATATAAAACAGTACCGTGACTCACTTATAGACAACACACAGCCTAAGCGGGTGGTCCTAGAGGTTTGAAATTCGAGGAGACATTCCTCGAGTACCCTAGGGGTGCACTAAGCAGGGATTCTTTGAAAAAGATTGTATGGAAAATAACGTGGGCGAAACTGTGGCGGGTCAACTAGTCAGCTTATATATGTCCCATTGCTGGGGCATAGACTAAATATCCTGAAGACATCGCTAGTCTAACTTTTACTAGCAAATAAAGCTGCCAAACTTGCGCGCGCGCGGGGTTTTTAGAGCGCTGTGATTGGTGCGTTCGAGGTGATGCGCTCCGCGCGACCCCCTTTAGCCCCGCCATTTGTGCCATTTGGCCACAACGCTTGGCAGCGGTGCTCGCCCGGCTATGCGGAGCCTATTGGATATTATGGTCTGTGTTTGTGTGTGTCTGTCTGTCCAGGCTTTTCTAAGTAGTGAGTTCTACTAGATATAATTCTCAACTAGGATTCTTAAAAATGCCTCTCTTTTTCTATACCTTGCGATACTTATTATTTATTTCAGAAAGGTGACAGTTGTGAGGGTTCTGACATAACCAACCCACTTTTTCAGATCGGATATCTATTTACATCATTCATTGTTCGGAACCTGGAAAAAACCAGTTTTATCTGCACGTAACCGGATCACTGCACACGATACCCGCTAATCGCTCTGATAAGATCGCATTGTTATCGGTTCAGCTTTTTGTGGAGTAGCAAGTGGAGTAGTAGTGTGTGTGCAACTAAAAGCTCAGACAAATATTAGTTCATCTTCATCATTTCCGATGAAAGACGTCCTCTGCTGGACATAGGCCTCCCCCAATCATCGCCACAATTACCGACCGCTGCTCGCGTCCAGTGGAGACCCATAATCCTCACCATCGTCAGCCCACGCTGTTTTCCTGTACGTGGTTGCCACTCAAGAACTCCTTGGCCCAACCGGCCATCTGTTTTACGAACAATGTGCCTGCCCACTGCCACTTAAGTGTAGCAATCTTCGGGCTATGTCGATTACTCTATATCTTTTGCGGATCTCCTCATTTCTCCGAGCATAGCCCTCTCCATCGCCTTTGGGTGACCTTAAGCCTTCATATGAGGTCGCCTTCTTATAAGGCCCATAGCGAGCAACCATGTCTCAGTGCTGTAAGTCATCAGGTCATAACTGACAACAGTGGTGGCGTAAAGGGTGGCGGAGGGGGCGGTCCGCCCCGGTTGCCATCAATAAATAACTTCCATCAAGACATGACACCAGACACCATAAACATGTTTAGTATTTGGTGTTTTATTTCAAGTAGGGTAATGTAAAATTACCCACCTAGTTCTTACAACTAATGTTTGACCTTTGCGTGTCTGTCAGTAGCGGCGTAGGGTAAATTGGCACCCAGGCGGTTTTGTATTAAGAGGACTGTGAACCAAAGGCAAAAATCACCCTTTTCATACAAATGGCGATAACGGTTTTCACCCCTTAAATGTTAACCGATTTTGACCAATTTTTGATAGGTTGTTAGTCAGAACAAAATTTAGTTCTATAAGTTTTTTGAATTTCGATTAAAGATCAAGAAAGTCAAATAATGCCGAAATTAGTTTTGTATGAGAATACTGAAACCACAATAAAACTGAATTTAAAGATTATTGTGAAGAAATCAAAACGTTTAGACCTAGATTTTGTTCTGACTGACAAACCACTGACCAAATACTACCTTGGGTTCCGCCGCAATCGGGTAAAAATCAAAGGAATCTAATAGGGCATACATCGTACATAGGGGAAAATCAAAATAAGGTTGTAATTATATAATTATGAAAGAAGACGTAAACAAAAGCATAATGAGAAATATCCAGCCTTCTAGCTCTTACCGTTGCTGAGCTAGAGGCCTCTGACAGACGGACGGATGGACGTTGTAGGCTCTATAATAGGGTCACGTTGATCCCTTAGGGTACGGAACAGTTTTTATTTCATTAAGGGCCAACATTATTGTTTCTTTTTAGGGTTCCGTACCTCAAGAGGAAAAAACGAAACCCTTATAGGACCACTCGTGTGTCTGTCTGTCTGTCTGTCTGTCTGTCTATCCGTCTGTCACAGCCAATTTGCTCTGACACTACTGGACCGATTGAGTTGAAATTTGGTATACATATGTAAGTCGGTGACCGCAACACGGGCGCGTGACGTAAATATATTTATTTTTTAACATGGGGGCAACTTTCGGGGGGTAAATTAGAAAATTAAAAAAAAAAGTTATACAACCTATATCGTGTGACATATCAAATGAAAGGGCTTATTGTGAGGATCTTAAATATATTTTCTTTTGAATTTCAAGTAAAATATTTTAGAAGTTATTTAGGAAAATATGCGAAAATTGACCATTCCCCCCCTTATTTCCGAAACTACTGGGGCTAAAATTATGAAAAATATACAGAAAATAGTTCTTTACCTATAGATTACAGGAAAACCTATAAGAAGTCTATGGTATTTAAAGTAACGTAGTAAAATTCAGATAATCATGTATGGAACGGAACCCTCTCCACGCGAGTTTACCTCGCACTTGTGCGGTTTTTTCGTTTGTTTGGTCTGTTTTTGTCTTTGTATATTTTTTATTCTTTCACGTTATAATTTATAACGGAAACACAGATTGGCGTGAATTTTGTACAACAATATTTGAATTGCCGTAAAGTGACCTGCCACTTTTTATCTCGAAAAAATTAATATTTCCCATGCGAATGAAGAATATCTATAATTCTACAGGGCCGTCGCGGGAAAAAGTTAACTATTCCTATAAATAAATATACGTCCTCTAATAACCTTGTAGTATTTCCGTTTGTCAGTCTGTCATGATCTCTTTATTAACAGTTTCCGACATTTTAACACTTCATTTGTGGTAATAATTATACCTATTGCCATGTTTTGTTTATGACTACCGAGAAATATATCTTCTATTCCTGCGTACATAAGCTAATGAATACGTATAATAGAAGTTAATCAATACTTAAATGGACAATTTAGAAATATATGAGAGATAGATAGGTGAGATAGAGGTCAAACAAATGCACATCTATCTTCTATAAAATAAAAGAAATCTGTACTTACCCTTACCATCAGTTTACGCAAACCGTTCTCGTTATCGAAATCGATCGGAAATACTGCTTGTTCCCAATACAAGTAAAAGAGACCGACCGAGCGATAGTTTTCGATAACGAGAACGGTTTGCGTAAACTCATGGTAATGGTACTGATCATTGTTACGGAATTTGCAAGTACAGTGTACTTTTCATTACGCTTTCCTTAGTGTTCATGACGGTAAAAAAAAAACGAAATAAGTATATTTAAATATTATCCTAATTGAATTGACAAAGTAATTTTGTTCCCCACATACGTGTTATGTGTGTGTATTTAATATTTGTATGTGTTAAAATGTGCATGTCATTGTATGACAAAACATGTGAGACTATCATAATATATTACCTTGACCAAATTGTACACCGTGTTTTTATGCAAATATATATTCTATTCTATTCTATTCTATATGTGTTTTTTTGCGTAGAAAATAGTATCAAAATTTAATATTTTCATTATTGTTAATTCTACTTCGCAATGACGTCATTCAGATGTATGGGGTACGTCAGAATGACGTCACTTTATACTATTTTACGTTCTTGTATTTCTTCTACATTTTATGCTTATTTTTAAAACATCAAAAACTTAAAATTGTTTGTCAAGTTACAATAAATCAACCAAAAGTATAAATCCAAGATGGCCGCTATCGGCCGGGCTACACCGGTTCGTACCAGTTTGAACTGGTCGATGAACTCATATGTGCAGGAATTTACCAGCTTTGTTGAGCGGCTTTGCCTGTTTACGCGTGAAATGATGTTACTGTTTTTAAGCGGGAGTTAGGTTAACTAGGTACTAAGATCAATTTTCTAGTTTTTCTATTGTTTATAATAAATAAGTAAATAAATAAATAAATCAGGGGACAATCTTTACACAAATCGATCTAGTCCCAAAGTAAGCTCTAAAGGCTTGTGTTATGGGTACTAGACGACGATATACATACTTATATAGAGAAATAAATACTTAAATACATAGGAACCATCCAAGACTCAGGAACAAACATTCGTGCTTATCACACAAATATTTGCCCTTACCGGGGATCGAACCCGGGACGCTAGCTTCGGAGGCAGTGTCACTCCCAACTAGGCTAACCGCGTCGTCATAATATTGTTTTGATTTGGAATTTTGATGACGATAGTAGTATTTTATTGTTACGCATGCAAAGGCAGGATAGGTAAGCTTTAAAATGCGTAATTTTTTAAACTTATTTAAGTATAGCGGCGTGACCTGTGTGACGTCTGTTATGACTTCCAATAGAAAACAACACGATGGCATCACGCTGCGGTAGCCGCGTCTGCAATGTGATCGGGCCTTAGAGGCTAGTTTGGATGGACGCTTATAATAATAATAATATAGTTATTTATTCAGGTAAAAATCCCATGGTTAGGTACATTCATTACAATAAGTTAACATTAAATTATTAGCGTTCCATACCTAATAACATAATTTTGTACTTAAATTTACATATTTAGTTTATTTTGACGTTAGCAACACTTAAACCAGAACTATTTCGAACAATAACAATATGGACTAAAAATCTCTTCTATAAATTAAGGGTTAAAGAAACAAAGTCAAAGTATAAACGGAACAATAGCTCATCTTCAAACAAAGGTACGTACATAGCGCGCTTAAATGTGCGCGCGCCTTGTACGTACCTATGCGCCCGCGCCGCGTCATAAGCAGGGGGGTCTCACTCCGCACTTTTGGTACCGAAGAGCTCGGAGCTGTTAATCACAGTGGGTCGCCGCTCGCTCGCTCACTGGCCGATTCACGCGTCATCAAGCCGCCTAGATGTTCGTTGATGTTGTGTGACGCGGATAAAAATCTGACAGCCCTAATGCACACGAAAGAGCACGTTTTATGCGACGGAGAGAGAAAGCAGGATATTTTCGTATCTAAACAACGGTTTTGTTGACAGTGACTCTTCTGTACGTTAGTACTATTATCTATTCTGTGCAACAAGAAAATTTCAGGGGATGCCCGACCGCTCTGCCGAGTCTGCCGAGCGACAGTAGCTATAACGGCCGGAGTTGAACTGTATTTCTGGTTATACTTACTTCTGTAGGTATGTCTTCTCAGACATTGCTAGAGGCTGTTACCATCTGAGCTCGGGCAGGTTACCACGATCACTAAATGTGGTTCTCTTTAGGCCGTAAAAGGAGTGTGAACCTACGGCTTTTCATACAAAAGGCGATAACGGTTTCCACCCCTTAAATGTTAACCGATGTTGACTCATTTTTGATAGGTTGTCAATCAGAACCAAATCTAGGTCTATACGCTTGGTTTTTTCACTATAAACAATAAATTCAGTTTTATTGTTGTTTTAGTGTTCTCAGACAAAACTAATTATGGCGATTATTTGACTTTGTTGACCTTAATCAATATTTAAAAAAAATCGGTTAACATTTAAGGGGTAGAAATCTTTATCGCCTTTTGTATGAAAATGGTGATTTTTGCCGTTGGTTCACAGTCCTCTTAACATACAACAACATTGTATTTTACGTATGTAAGAGATTCTAAAGAGAATCGCATATATTTAGAGATAGTGGCCTGAGGTCATAAATAAGTCAACAGGACCTTTCTCTCGTTCTTAGGAGGCTAATTGATTGCCGCCACTCCATGATAACCGTAAAGTAAATACAAATACAGTCAACCGTATTAACCTGTTAATACAATGCAGCGATGACCGAAATCTTCGCAAAACTAAAACGCATAGGCAAGAATGACAAGATGGACAAGAGAAGTGTATACAGTAGTGTGTATTCCATGGTGTCCTGCAGTGACCTGACACCTGGCAGCCTGGAGGTGTGGGTTGACCTGCCAGATGCCATCAAGTATGACCCGTCACTCGCGCCCTTCAAGCACCTTTATGAACAGCAGCATGGTGAGATATTCTGATTAACTGTAACAACAACAGCACAACACTAACACACAACAACAATAACACACAACACAACAGTGAAGCGTGAAATATTTCCTAACGGAAGCCGGAAAAATAGAACCGTACGTGTGAATCTGACTTTAGTTAGAGTAACATGGACGTCACTGACAGCTAGCCGTAGCTTCTAGCTTGGTAAAGCCTTCAGAAATCGGCTTGTAGGCAGGCTGCGCCACTGCAACACAACAAGAATAATTGGACATAGCTGGGCACCATTAATCAAATTGTTAACTTCGTTAATCGCTTATCCGTTACTAAAAAAAGTTAAACCCTTTAAGCGTTAGGTACATTTCGTTAAAGTTGATGGTCCGTAAGTTATAAGTAATTTTTTAAAGTTTACTTAAAAGTAAAGTTAATCCGTTACTCGAAATGTTAACTATTTTAATTAAAGATTAAAGGATTAACGGTCTTGTACCCGACTATGGATTGGGCAAATAAAGCTAGAAGTCTGTCTATCGCCTTACAATCAAATGATCTTCGGAATTTGTAACGTCATCTATCGGTGGATTTCTTAAATTGCGGCTGCAATTTGGTCAAAAAGTGCTGGTTTCCTTCGAAAAGCTGGTTTCACAACTACACGTGCCATTTTGCTCAATAAATGATTTAATTTAATTCTATTTGATATAAACACAGTTAAACTAGATGGCGCCACAACCATAGCCTATTATAAGTGAGTAATCTATTGAGCACAATGGCGCGCATAATACTGTTTTTTTACGAGTCGATTGTGAAATTTACCATCGTTTCAAAGGAAAGCATATTGTTTGAACGAATTGCAGTCGTAGCTTAAGAAATTCACCGAGAGATGGCGTTACAAAATCCGAGGTACAGTCCTGTTGCTTTATTCATCCATGCCATGATACAGATCAGTTTCACTAGATGATTATGTCAATGAGGAAAATAATCAGTTGAGTGAGGTTGATTTGATTGGAAGAGGTTTTGAAACCCTACAAGTGACAAAAGTAATTTGTGGAATGGAAAATATCTCCGAATAATACGAACATATCGAGGAAAACAACATGATCAGGAAATTAAAAGTAATTAAAAGATGTGAAGTCCCCAATCTGCACTGGGCCCGCGTGGGATTACTGCCCCTATCACTATGGAAAGACAACTATGCTCAGCAGATGATGATGATTAGCTTCCTATACATAATATTTTTCGCGGTCTGATTGATAAAGAAAGTAACAACATTTATTTTGAGACACAACTTTAATTTAAACATACCAAAAACAGAAATAACCTAAAGAAAAGAGAAATTATTCCAATTTACTAAAAAATAAATGCCCGACTGAAAAGGAATGAATGGTATAGTTATTACCAATAACATGCCTAATATATAAAAAGCTTTGCATAAATCACTGTAATAATGATAAAAATTCTGTATTTCTAGGAAGATTGGAAGAAGCAGGGAATCACGACGGCGACAAAACCATATTTAATAAAATACCAACAGAAATCACCAAAAGCAAAGAACATGTGGCAAATAACGATATTCCTACAAAAGAATGTAATATTAGGTAAGTTATTTATTGAAGAATAAGTTAAATCAAAATATTGTGTACTGTATGTTCGTTCTAGGTTTCAACTCAAGAAACTAAAAGTCACAATGCCTGTACCTTTTAAATAGCATGTTATTATTCTAAAAACCTTACTTGAGTTTGAAACCAACCTTGAACAAAGTACAGGGTCGAAACATACATAATAATGAAACGGGCATAAGTCTCAACTGACATTGATTTTTCCGTGGTTTCAGATTAATGGAACCCTTGCACCCTGAAGAAGTTAAGAAGGTTAAATCAGCTGGGAAGAAACAGGTAAATTCCGAACCCCTATTTACAGAACACTTCTCTAGGAACCTTTAGCCTCCGGAGAGACTTTGCTTCTCTCTATACAATGGAGTGTTCAGAGGAACTGTTTAGACTGATGCCAACAGCATCCTTCACCTTATTACCATCGTGTAACTCTTGTTATCGGCAGGCCATTCACTTCACCATCACGCGCCCGCACGTACAGTAAAGAGTTTTGAAATTAACTTCCTGCGGTGTTTTAACATTTTAACACAGTCTAATTAAATATCTTCTTTCAAAGCACAGCTTTACCTGATCACACTATTTCCCATTATTTCGCTAAGTTATATCCAAGGAGCAACAGAAGTATCCCACAAAAACTACCTTCCTCCAATGGAAACGGAAAGGGGCGTGAGCATAAATAATCCCGGGTATGGTCTTCATCATGTTCCGCTCCTATTTTGGCTATTTGGACTTTCGAGGCTACTGCACGAAATAGAAAAGAGGTACTGCGGCCCAACCAATCCCGCCGAACCCTTAAGTTCTTAAGCCAAGAGTAACACCGCCGTCTGCTCACGCTGCATTTTTCCATATTTTTTCCTTGATGATGAATTGAAGAATTTTGTATTTCCTTTCCTCATCATGCCCAAAGTTCGACCATTTAGCAGTATTGATGAGCTATGTAAAAACCCAATATTGTTCCAGATTGAACGTGCTCTGCATACGCTGAAGCTGTCGGTGCTGGTAGCTGGCTGGGTGTTCTTGACAGTAGCGTTACTAATGAACCGGGAAAGGACGGATGTAGTGCTGCATACTGCAGTCAGAGAGGGGGAAATTAAAGGTAGAATACTGTTTAACACCTTTGGAAACTTAATAGATTCAGGCGTTACTTTACATAAATGCATTATTATACTAGAAATTTTTAATTAGATTAATTTTTGTATTCCGCGAACACAGTGGGGTTAAATCGTGCAAATAGGCATAGCTATTTATAAATAATGCATTGAAGTTTTACATCTTTTTCAGAATACCCCCTGAATTCCACTAGCGACCGGGTGACACTGAAAGTGACATTGACAGGTCCCTTCGACCAAACTGTGGGCAACGGGAGTGACAATCTGTTACAAGTATGGCTGCAGAGGACCACTGGAGATGATATTGAGGTACTTTGGGGCCAATTTGAAAGTTTGTTCGCTAAATTTAGAATAAACTAAACGTGAAATAAGAAATTGCTCATGCATACGAGTAGGTAAACAAAATAGGGCGCTAAAAGTAGAATGATCTCATAGAAATAAATAGTAGGAAACTGCCCAACGCGATATTAGTGATGCTCACTTTTTTGGTGTCAAATGACACCATCGCATACTCGGTAAATATTGCTGACATCGGCGTTCTTATTACATTGAGGAAAGATCCGTTTTTGGCTGATTTATGCGTTTTGTTTTTGTGGTTCGTAGTGCCTAGCGAGCAATGAAAGAGCGATGAATCAGGCAAAATAAGACACTACGTAAATGTCATAAGAACTAAGACGTCGGCAATAGAGCTTCGTAGTTTATAAACTTGTAAATAGATGGCGTTACCGTGACGAACTAAGTTATTTGCTCAACGCAGTTATAATGAACGCCATATCCTTCTTTTGAGATCGTTGAATGATCCAAATACCAAATTCGATTCCTCACTTGAATTCCGGAAATCTCAGAGGTGCGAGTCGAGATTTGAGCCACTGCAGTCGTCAGACCACTTGGCACAGACCATATATCCAATAGACTCCGCATAGCGGGGCGCGTGGGCGCTTTGCCTCGAACGCACCAATCACAGCGCTCTAAGAACCCCGCGAGCTCGTAAGTTTTGTAGCTTTATTTGCTAAAAGTTATAGCCTACATTTCAGCACACAGCACAAATCTATACTTAAATATGTACAAAATTCTGCTTTTTCTCTTCAGAGCTCACCGTCCTGGTCAATTCGACTTCAGCCTGATGTCGTTTTAGACTTCGCTGCGAGTGCTATCGACTCTAAAACGCTTGTGCTGAAAGGAGAGAAACCATCAGGACCCTTGAGAAATGCTACGGATATCGTAGAAGATGGAATGGATGTGGATAAAAATGGTAAGGAAATAAGTACAATTGAGCAGAATCCTTACATACAACTTGACGTATCCGTACATTAAATAAATTCTGCTATTATTGACGTACAATACCTACAATACAACACAAATAGGTACTCGTTATTGAATATCAGCGTTGCAGCATTAAGTGTTGCAGCACATGCTGAGTGAAGACCCTTATTTGGTGTCACATTGCACCAACATTTTACTAGTTTAAGTTCAATGTCCGTGAGTCACAGAGTGTCTTACACCTCAGCATTATGCTGAGCCAGTGTCCCATTCACTGCCGCGAAGACACATGCACCACCATTTTGTTTTGTATTGTTTTTAATTTATATTTATATTAGTCTGTGTGTATTCTGTGTCAGTGAATTACTGTTTCTGTCTCTCTCTCTCTCTCAATGTTTTTGTTATAGCACCTATAGCTTAAGTTGGTGGTAGTGTGAGACAATTAAAATATATATTTTTTCTTTCTTTCTATAAAACATATTGGAAAATCACAAAGAAATAAGTTATGAAGTAGACAATAGGCGATCCTATTTAAATAGCGATCTCTTCGAGGCGACCTTCGAAAGAAGAGATAGCATAAGAGAGGCCTACAAAGGCAGACGTCCATAATTATAAAATGATAATAATGGACATACCTAACTGTGTCCACCTATTCGCTAATTTTACTAATTAGGACAAACTTTACCAAGTATTTTAATTTAAAAACCGTCATAAAACATGTTCGGCACGGATATTCCGAGTTTGAATGGGTACTGTTTTGATATATTCATTCTCGTTTTTATTTATATTAATAGAAATATAGCACGGATTTTAGCGCGTTCAACCACCTAGTAAAGTAATAGCATGTTATTGTTTTTTTTTTGTGACGAGATCCGGAGGCCTATTCCCTCATCCCCATCCCATCTCCATTCCCCATCCTCCCTAGACTGGCAACGCATTGGTAGCACCTCTGGTGTTGCAGATGTCCATGGGCGGCGGTGAACACTTTCCATCAGGTGGGCCGTCTGCCGGTTTGTCAGTCAATGACATAAAAAAAACCTACTGTTTACTTGCAGGCACAGAATTGACCCTCCGCATGAGAACGACCAGCAACACGACTGTGCCTCTCACAGTGAGCTACCTAATAAGTCCACTGGAAGAACGCGATGGACTTATCTACGCTTCAATGTTGCTTTGCATCTTGTACGTTCTCATTATCTTCGAGGTATGTTATACTTAACTAATTTATTTTGGACGACATCGGGATAACCACGATTTCCTTATTTTATGCTATACCTACACGCTTGTCATAGCCTCAGGCCCTCAGCAAGTAGTGAATCACTTGTGTCAGACTGTAAAAATTCAAACCCTAAATCCTAAATGCCTAAGGATAAAGCTTTATGCCTCATTTGCATGTAGCCGAAGTGAGCAGGAAGTGGGCACGGAAGTGGGCATGGAAGTGGGCAGCGCGAGTATGTAAATGGGTCACTTCTACTGCTCCAAAAAAGCATCATGCTTTTGATCTACCTAGTTGAAACGTTATCGAAAAAAAAATCACCTACAACGATTAATTCGTATTTCCAAAAAATCCGAATCGTCATAGTAATACGTAGTAACTACGCTTTATATGGACGCTTGTGCGCTGCAACTGACCATTAGAATACGCGTTTTCCGAAATTAACGAGTTTTGGTTCCAATCAATGTCAGTTTCAGCTGAAAATAGGTACACTTCCATTACAGATAGTAAACCGCACTATAGCCGCGCTCTTCTCGTCCTCCCTGTCAGTGGCAGTCCTGGCTCTGATCGGCGCGAGACCATCGCTGCCGGAGCTGGTCTCGTGGCTAGACGTGGAGACACTCCTGCTTCTACTTAGTATGATGCTGCTGGTCGCTATCTTGGCTGAGACCGGCTTGCTGGACTATCTGGCGTTGAAGGCGTTTGAGGTGAGGCTTGAAAACAGATAGAGAAAACGACAAATTATAAGCAGTGAGATTAGATTGCTACAGCAATAGACAACTGATCAATAGGACAACAATAGCCTAAAAGACAGAGCGGTAGACGAAAAAAAGAGATAAAGGGCAATACCAGGTGTCCGTCCATGGGCGGTGGTGATTGCTTACCATCAGGTAACCCGCCTGCTCGTTTGCTCCCCTCTTACTATAAAAAAAAGAAAAACAATATATAACTCCAACTTAGATAAACCACCAAATGACAGAACTGGCTTGATCATAGATGAACCGATTAAGCTAACATGCTACTATGTCAGTGAATATTTCATACCAGTTGAACGGAAGAGCCGCTCAAGTGAAACAAGAGAACAGCCATGTGATTATCTAATGTTCGAAGCGGCTGAACAGTGATGAGGGACATATCCAAATTTAGACCGCATTACTTTGTTATTACAGTCTAAATTAATAGTTTCGTTTAGTGGCTAATTAGCCACTGCGCAAGTAAGAGATTCACAACGCAGAAGTCAATGGGTGACGTATAGAACATTGCACATTTGTTCGTTATTGATGCAACCTGTCCTGAGTCGCACTGATCCTTTGCCTTACATACTCATTCGCTCCTATATTCCAGGTAACGGGTGGTAAGACCTGGCCGCTGATTAACTGCCTCTGCGTGTTCACCGCTGTGTTCTCCACGTTCCTCGATAACGTCACCACCGTGCTGCTCATGACCCCTGTTACAATCAGGTACATCTGCATTTATTTGTTCATCGTCATCATCATTTATTCAGCCTTAAGACTTAAGACTTCCTCCACCAAAGATCACCATAAAGACAGGTCCCGCGCTGCTCGCATCCAGCGAATTTCCCGCCACTTTCACTGAGTCGGTCCACTTTGTTAGTGATCGGGCCATATACTGACGTTTCTTTGTTAGTGAATTGCAATTGTAAAGCACGACCCTGACTGATGTATACTTAAAGTTGAGGGCCTTCCTTCTCTGGAAAATCTTGTGTAAGGAGTGGAACGAACGTAGTTGGAATTTTGTCTTTTTTTTGCTTTTATTATATTAAGGACTGTCTGAAATAGGTATTTATCAAGTCCCAGAATCAGAGTAATCAGACACTTATAATGAAATAAAGTTACACAAACTCTTGGTGTCTTGGCAACCGCTGAGGATCGAACGCTGCCTTAACCTTGATTTCCTAATATACTGAAGACTGATATCGTATTCAAGAAGTTTTTAATATGTATAAGACAACGGTTACTTAAGTACGATATGTCTTAAGTACAGACTATGAGTATGGACCCTAGATCGTCATATGATGGTGATATTGCAGGCTCTGCGAAGTGATGCAGCTGAATCCAGTACCGGTGCTGATGTCAATGGTCATCTTCAGTAACGTGGGCGGCGCCGCGACACCTGTCGGTGACCCTCCTAACGTCATCATAGCCAGTCATCCGGCGATTCTACGAGAGGTAGATCCAATCATATATATTATTCGTGGATCCGCCACAGCTTCGCCCGCGATATTTTCCATACGAACTTTATCACCACTTTTCACCCCTTTAGGGATGGAATTTAAAAAAAAATCTTCCTTAGTGCACCTCTAGGGTACTCGAGGAATATCCCCTCCAAATTTAAAAATTCTAGGACCACCCGTTTAGGCTGTGCGTTGTCTATAAGGTGAGTCACGGTACTGTTTTACATGTATTGATTTCTAGAAGGTATTTTTTGTTACAACGCCATATCTCCCTTTAATTCTTTGTCAAAATTAATTATGTAAACATCATTTTAAAGCTGATTAAAAGTAATGTTTTCGTTAAAAAAAAACATGTATTGCAAACGCCATCTATTGACAGTCTGTTTAACTAACATGTGTGCTGGCTATTTGCACATGCAGACCAATGTCAATAGATGCCGCTACCCGTTGGTACACCGTTAATTATTATTTCTGAAAATTATCTGGTTTCAGTTTATAGCCAATAGGGTGTAGGTAGTTCCAACCAGCACTAAAAGCTGTTCCTTTCACAGAACATAAACTTCACAACATTCACGCTCCACATGGGGTTGGGTATTCTTCTGGTGTGCGTGCAGACTTACCTGCAGCTGCGGTATATGTTCCGCGACATGAACACGCTGCGACACGCTGTGCCGAGAGAGATACAAGGTGTGTACACTCATTCTGCTCTTTTGTTTTAAGATTAGATTTAGGTACATGCCGTTAAAACGAAGCGTCTTTAAACGGCGGCTGACGGCTTCGTTTTATAATCACTAAAAAAAAAAACACTTTTAAATAGAATAGTTATTTAAATAAATGTTAGTTCATGTTCATGAGTGGGTGTTTACGAAACGAGCCGCAGGTGAGTTTCATAATAGGATCCCACGAGTGTTTAAAAACAGAGTTGCATAAATAACTGTATCCACACTCATAAGAAGTTTGAAATAAATGACAAGAGACATAATGAAATATAGCGGGAGGCCTCCACCACGGGTTGAGGTAATGTAGGCCACCCCCGGTTTTTGAATACGTTATAAATACTTTATGGCTGGAGTGAAGATATCTAAGCTATATTTACCAACAGCGGCCCTAGCAGTCCTGACACGGGGTTAAGTTAAACCCGTTTATCTCCCTATTTCTTTCATTGGCCCTAGTGTGCGAGACACGCACTTAGAGATAAGACGGTTCAATTCATCCTTGTGTCAACCTTACTAGGTCCGGAGTCGGTATTTTGGTAAGGTTCCTGATAGATTAGTAATGCAGCTATATGTTCTGATTTTTTTCAGAATTGCGTCAAGAAATTGCGGTTTGGCGGAGGGCGGCCGGGTCCCTGTCGTCGTACTCGCGGGACGAGGACATCGTTAGGAAAGCGCTCGAAAAAAAGGTACCTATTCGTCAACCCATAACATTTTGAATGCAGTATAGTTAAAATGTCTTGTTTACTTTTACATTTATTTTGAACTAGTGGACCCGCCACAGCTTCGCCCGCGGTATTTTCCATACAAACTTTATCACCCCTTTTTACCCTTTTAGGGATGGAATTTCAAAAACTCCCTCCTTATTGCACCTCTAGGGTACTCGAGGAATGTCTCCTCCAAATTTCAAACGTCTAGGACCACCCGTTTAGGCTGTGCGTTGTCTATTAAGTGAGTTACGGTACTGTTGTATATGTATTGATAAATTGAATTATTAATATTCTAGACTGACTGCCCATTATTATCTAAATGCTTTCTCGGATCTTAAAAAAACCCGTTATTTGTATTTTACTTATTTACATCCTGCCTGCGCCTCTATTTGGGAACGCTAAGTGACGTTGTAGCGACTCGCGAGCGATAATTCTCATCCGAGTCCCGAGATGCGAGTCTCGTTCGCGGGTCACTGCAATATCACTTAGACATTCCCGAACAGATGCCCTGTATTTCGGACCATTTTATCTTAGATTAGATACTTAAGTCTCCCTCAATCTATCAACCCACAAATAAACGTAATTTTAATCAAAGATCAGTTTCAATGGCCTTTCTCAATTCGGCCAAAATTTAGATAGTCTGTAATGACGTTTATCCGTAACCCATAATTTATTTGCGTCTCCTAGGTGGAGAGGCTACATGCAGCGTTACTGAAGAGAGAGGCCGGCAGCAGCGCTTCCAAGACTGATCCAAAGTTCTGTTCGACCCTTGCTCAGATGAAGCAGAAAGTAAGCTTAACATTAACTCATAGATGGCGCTATTAACAAAATGCCATCATACATTGAATTCAACCACATACGTTTTTTTGGAGTTTTTTTGGAGCCTGGCTTCAGAGACCTTTAAGCGACAACCACATATATGTGCGTGAGCTGGTATTGCTTGGACTACTTGCCGCGTCATTACCACACAAATCAGGGTTGCCAACCGTAGTTGTTTTTTTCTCGTACAGAAATAGCTAAAAATTTCATATTTTGGCTTTCAAAACTGGTAGGCGCAATTCAAATTGAAATTTACGATATATGGGTGATCTAATTTAATCTTAAAGGCCCCACGCATTACACATCGCGGCAAGGCTCCCCGCGCCTGCTTGTAGACCTGCTGCTTGTGACATTGTGCGTTTAATGCTGGCAGCGGGGCTCGCCCGGCTGTGCGGAGTCTAATAGATCTGTGGCGACTCCTTTGTGGTTGTTGATGTTCATGGGCGGCGGTGATCACTTATCCCATAAGGTGACTCGAATGCTCGTTTGCCTTTCCTTAATTATATAAAAAACCGTACAAGTGAGAGTTAAACACGCGTGGAGAGTTTTCCGTTCCGTATATGATTATCTGAAATTTTCTATGTTATTTTAAATACCGTAGACTTCTTATAGGTTTTCCTGTAATCTATGGGTAAAGAACTATTTTCTGTATTATTTTTTTTCAAAAGTTTAGTCCCAGTAGTTTCCGAAGTAAACGGGGCAATATGTAAATTTTCGCCTATTTTCCTATATAACTTCCAAGCCGTTTATTATAAAATTCCCAAAATAATATATTTAAGATCCTCATAATCAGTCCTTTCATATGATATGTCACACGACATAGTTTGTATAACTTTTCTTTAAATTTTTTATGTTCCTATTTGCTTCCCAAAAGTGGCCTCCATGTTTAAAATTCATTTATTTACGTTACACGTCCGTGTTGCGGCCACCGACTTACTCAAGTACCAAATTTCAACTCAATCGGTCCAGTAGTTTCGGAGCAAATTGGCTGTGACAGACGGACAGACAGACAGACGCACGAGTGATCCTATAAGGGTTCCGTTTTTTTTCCCTTTGAGGCACGGAACCCTAAAAAAGTTTGTTATAATCTGTTTCCTTTTTTGGGGCCAGTATCGCATCAGAGACAAGACGCTTCTGATCAAATCCGTCATCTGCGTGTCTTTCGTCGTGGTTGTATTCTTTCTGCACGCATTCCCCATTTTACGTGAGTATTACTAAACTGACATTATAAAGAACAAACAACTTCACGCTGGAAAACTGAATGTTGAAGTCGCAAGATGGACTAAGGCTAAATAGTTAGGGAGCTGGGTGCCATTTTGGTATATGATCTGTTCGTCTTTCATATTGATAGGGATGAAAGTTTATGTCATTACAAATCGATTTGGTCCAGTAAATGAAAGTCGTAAGTCCCTGCATTTTTGAATTAAAACTTTAAAAATTAGAAGTCTGCCAACTTTTTTCTCTATTCTGGTAGTCCTAATGAATCGAATAGACGCAACGTGAAATGATTTAGTATAGCTTTTTTCATTTATATTATTGCAACTACGTCCCGTTATACAACAGAGTCCTGCACGTCTGCCTCTTCGATGTTCATCATTTTGAAGATGATTCTGACCATTAGTCCAAGAGGCAGACACGAACAAACGATTTAGGACAGTGTTTCTTTTTAAAAATTTTGAAACGCTGTCAATTGGAAACGCAGCGCTACCATGGTGGCAGACTATTTTTCTGTGGTTCTTTACATTGTCATTAATCGAACAATTCAGGTCTGACAAGCGAACAAATCATATCGAAATTTTGGCACCCAGCTCCCTAGCTAAAAGCATGAATATCCCATTAGTTCCATATGGAACTGAAAAATATTGATCTCCTGGGATATACCCTTTATATGAGCCATATGGTTCAGAAATAAACTGAACTTAACACATCTCTCTTGATACAAATGCAAAGCTGATGAACAGAGAGTTTATACCGTTACTTGAATCCAGTTAAAGTAAGAATTCGATGAGAACTTTGGGAAGCTGATCGATTGTCGATGATTTTTGTAACTTTAACCATCGTAGCTGGGTATAAAATCATTTTCGTGTTTGAGTGATGGTGAGGACCGCACTAAGTATAGTTTCAGGGCCAGCCACAAATAGATTCTGGAGACCACTAGTAGATTCCCAAGGCCAAGACCGTAATTATTACACTGTGTGCTAAAGTACGATGGAGAGATTTTGGCAATTTTTTCTTTATCCAGAGCGGCTTTCCCTGGGCTGGACGGCGTTACTTGGCGCATTGCTGCTTCTTCTCCTGGCAGACATCCAAGACCTGGAGCCAATATTAGCCAGGGTGGAGTGGTCCACGCTGCTGTTCTTCGCCGCACTCTTCGTACTGATGGAGGTACCTTTACCAACAAATTGTAATCGAAATCATCCAATGCCATCAGCCCTAAAGCCTTATCAGGGCAAGGTCTTCCACCTTCCGCATCCCTTTGAAGACCGTCAAACTAGGCGCCCCCAAAACTATCTCTAAAGCCTGGTGTCCCCTGAAGTCGTTCGCGTACTGTCAGTCACGTAGGAGATCGTAGCAAGTAACCAACTTATACTCCTTCAACCCCTGAAGGGCTGAAAAAGTGGTTCGAAATTTTATAGAAGTTACCACGGCGAAGCAATGGCGGGGCGCTAGTAAAATATATGAACGCATTTAGCAAACGCATTAAGAAACATGAAAGTAGAATCAATGCAGTGGAGATGCAAGCTTTGAGAAGTATGTGTGGTGTTTCTATGAGTGACAGAATAAGAAATAGCGTGATAAGAGAACGATATGGTGTGGAAGATATAGTCGTGAGAATTGAGAAAGGTATGCTTGGATGGTTTGGACATGTGGAGAGGATGAACGAAAGAAGACTAACGAAGCAGATTTATAAGTCGAGTAGAGTATGGTAGGGTTGGAAGGGGAAGACCTCGGCAAACGAACCAAAACCAGATCGAGGACGTTTTTAAGAAAGGCCACGTCAAGAGTACCCTAAACCGGCGAGCGTGCATGAAGAACTTAATGAGAGTAGACGAAGCGAAAGGTGTGTGTCAGGATCGTAGCAGGTGGAAATCCGTGGTCTCTGCCTACCCCTTTGGGAAACAGGCGTGATATGTGTACGTATGTGTATGTATTTAGCAAATACAGAACAGTACACTAAAAGTAAATATTGTCTTTTCCACAAAAAGACTTTTCTAATGCATAAAAAAGTACCGGCAGGAATGTGTTCAAAAAAACATATTCTTTTTGTCTTTCCAATCTTGTTACTACTTATGGCTTTAAGTAACAACGGTCAGTGGATCGTTTCACGAAGCTACCGCTTACAAATTTACAAGCATTTACTGGCGACACTGACGTCAGATTCCATACATGTGCTTGCAGTGTTGCCAGTTTTTACCTGTGTATGGACTTGGAATATTCTCGTTTTGTTTTAGGCGCTTTCAAAACTAGGCCTCATCGACTGGATCGGCCACATAACGGAAACACTCATATTGAAAGTCGATGCAGAATCGCGCCTCACTGTAGCTGTCATGCTAATATTATGGGTATGTTATTTATTATGTATATCTCCTTCATACAAAAAAAAACATCAATAACAGCGATTGAATGTACTTATGCAGAAATAGAAAGACAGATAGACAGACTGACAGACAAAAATTCTAGATGCTTTATTTCCCAAATAAATGAAATGTACAAACACGTAAAAATCTCAAAAGGCCTATCAGTACAATTTCGTGTAACAAGTCTCATAGAAGGTTGTCAAACGCCAGCGCCATTGCTTACCCACACCCTACTGCTGATGTCTTAGTTCTTACGACATACACACAAAAGTCTAATATTGCTTGATTCACACGCTATCATAATTATCATTGTGGACGGTGGAGTCGGTGGTGCTGTCTCACAGGTCGTGGAATTGTACTAGATACTTAATTGTAATAGTGTCACTTAAACGTTTGTCAAGGACCGTGGTTGCCGTGCGACTGAACGGGCGATGGTGTCAGATTCGCGTTCTGACACCTCAAAAGTAAGCATCGCATCGCGAGAATTGCTTTGAGGAGTTGCTTACTATATATTTCAATGACAAACACGACCATTTTACAGTATTGGAATAATATATTAATCTCACGAGGCCAGTTTTAGCGCGCTCATAATACGAACAGGCATTTTTGCCGATGTACTATTTTTGCTATTATCTAAGGGCGTAATAAATAAACATTACCATTACCCTTAGTTAATGCAAACCGTTCTCGTTATCGAAATCTAATCTAAAGTAAAAGGGACCGAGCGATAGTTTTCTATTACGAGAACAGTTTACATGTCAGAATCAGAATCAGAATTTTATTCGCATAAGACACGGTACAAATAAGATATTAAGTAGTACAGTTGGTTTCACGTGTTTTGTCATATGATGACGTGCAAATTTTAATAAGTAGATGAGATATAGAATATTAATTGAATACAATTATATTAGATGCAAATAGCAACACTTGTTTCAATAATAATAATAATAATAAAATAGCAGTTATACAATGTTAATTACACATTAAATGTCATTTTTAAATTTAAATATTCCTTAACACTATAAAAACACTTTTCTTGCAGCCATGTATGTAATTTACGTTTAAAGTCTTTTAATATGAGATCGTGAAAATGTCTCGGTAATTTGTTATATAATCGAATGGCCATAGGGAAGCAGTTATTTTTAAACAGCTTGGTTTTTGTTATAGGCAGGGTTAATTTAAAGGGATATCGAGTAGGGAATACACACACATCACCAGTTTTATTAAACAAGTTAGGTAATAACCCCATGGTAAGCAATGGTTGGTAACCCCCCCCCCCAGGTGTCGGGTTTAGCGTCGGCTTTCGTGGACAACATTCCGTTGACGACGATGATGGTGCGCGTCATCGCCAGCCTGGCGGACCCGGGAGGCCTGGGCTTGCCGCTGGCGCCTCTGGCCTGGGCGCTTAGCTTTGGAGCGTGTCTTGGAGGTAACTGTAACAAGTTTACCTAACAGCACCGGATCTACAATATTTCGAACCGGGACAGCATCTGGTAATGGCGCTCCCTCTGTCCAGCGTTTGAGATAAATGGATAAAAAAGTGCAAAAATGTATAAAGATCGGCATTTTTGTGACCGGGAGAATAAGAACCCTAATAAATTTGCACTCTTTATTACCTATTTATTAGCTAACTAGTGGACCCGCCACAGCTTCGGCCGCGGTATTTTCCATACAAACTTTATCACCCCTTTAGGGATGTAATTTCCAAAAATCCGTCCTTAGTGCATCTCTAGAGTACTCGAGGAATGCCTCTTCCAAATTTCAAACCTCTAGGACCACACGTTTAGGCTGTGCGTTGTCTATAACTGAGTCACGGTATTGTTATATATGTATTGATTTGGGCGCCCCTACATCCGGGGCTGTTACCTAATGGAAAACTATCAGCTAACTAGGATGCGTGAGTGCAGTTAGCAATGTATAAATTGCCCGATCAACAAAATTATTTCAATTAAGATTCTGGTTGTTTTGTTTTCCAGGTAACGGCACGCTTATCGGTGCGAGTGCGAATGTCGTCTGCGCCGGAGTGGCCGAACAACACGGATACCGGTTCACCTTCCTGCAATACCTGCGCATAGGCTTTCCTATAATGGTCGGGAATCTACTAGTGGCTTCGTTCTACCTGCTGGTCTGCCATAGCGCCTTTCAATGGCATTGAACCGAAAGTCCGTCAAAGTAATACTTCTATAACTATCAAACTACTTTAAACAACAGGATGCAATACAACGCGCCTGTAAGGCACCTGTCACATAAGAACAGGGCGAGTGAGGTTTGAGCGATTGAGCTATTAGATAGTGAACGGACTGTAAGGATAAAATTTGGTACAAATAAATTTTGCAAACCTTAAGCCGCGTACAGATTTACGAAATGTAGCATGCAATGTAACATGAAAGGTGCATTTCATAGTGTTGTTTCCGGCATGCGCGCTGCGAACATAGTAGCTGTGTTTTCTTCCATGGTTGGCGCGCGTTCTCGTCCCGTCCCGTCCACACTGACGCTCCGTGCACACTGCGCGCCCCTTTGTGTTCGGCGAAAAAACCGACAAATGGCGGATCGCGGCGCGCACGAGTTGAAATGCTCTGTTCGTGCGCGCAAGCCGGCCACACTTTGGGAATTCTGTTACATTGTATGATACATTGCGACAATGTGGACGGCAAATTCTTACATTGCATGCTACATTTCATGATACGTTTCACCAGTCTGTACGCGGCTTAATGACTACAATATTAAAGTGCAATGGGCAAAAAAGTGTTACAAAAATGCATTCTTTTTTATCAAATCTTTTTAAAACTAGAATTTATTGAGTGAGACTTAATAATGTACCGTTCCCGACAAAATTTCCCGAATTAGTACCTAATATTTCCGGTGTAATTCCATAAAGGTTATAATGTTGCCGGGCAATAGGTATATCAAAATTGCCAGCAAATGGGGAATATTTCCGGTATAATCACAGGTACGCAATATTGCCGGGAATGGGATATGGCAACGGCAAATCCCTAGTGATAATATTGCAAAATATAACCAAATCTTTTATCTTCTTGCAAAGTACTTAGTTAATTTATATTTTATAATGTAACGAAATGAATTGTAAATAATATAGTCTATTTATATATTTTCTAAGTGAAATATATTTTAATAAATGAATTGTATTTTAAAATACTCGCTATTCTTACTTCTCATTACTTGTTTTATTCTGAAGTTGGTAATATATTTTTAGTTTTCTTAAGTAAACGGAACACTCTGACGAGTAGGATACTTCTATTATGAAGTGACATTAAAATGATCCTTACATATTATAAAATAAAGTTACCCAACGCGTCTGTCTGTCCACGATAAACTCAAAAACTGCTGAACGAGTTTTCATGTAGTTTTCACTAATAGATAGAATGATTTATGAGGTAGGTTTAAGTATATAATTTGTCAAGGTTTTGTGTAAATTGGTTGAAATAAAACGAGAATTGTTGGAAGCGTCGGAAAAATTCAAGCCGCCTGGGAGCTTTCATCGAAACCGCTGCCTAATCCCTATTTTGAGATATAACAAAACAATGCATGGTGGGATATTTCTCTTTTATAGATCTACAAAAAAGTCCGCGATGGCATATGTCTTTCTTTTAGGGATAGCTTACTATACCTATTCTATCTTCTAAAAAAATGGTCACGTACAATGCGGTAATTGCAAAGCTATTTAGACAGGCACAGTATTAATCCTTATCAACTTAAATACGTTAGTTACATTAAGCATTTCATGCACATGATATAATCTTTTACTCCGTATAATTTAAACGTATATCATAGGAGTTATTTTAAAAAATTAACACGCGTGAAAATTAATTCAAGCGCGTTCATCACACCGATGATGGGACTCGCTTGATACGAGTAAGTTTATATTAGTCATTTAGTTTGGCTTCTTTTCACATCGTGAATCGTTTTAAAGTAAATATTAAGGTTGCATTTTTCGATGAGTGTATCAACTTGAAACTCGGTATAAATACTCTTCAAAACAAATAATTAGGCATACTTACGTTAGAGAAAAATATTAAACTACCCCTAAAAAGGCTTGAACTTGGTATTGGAAAAATTGATTCCATTTGTTTATCACTTTGAACCTTGGTATAAATAAATGCACCTCAAAACAAACAATTAGGTAACCGTTCAAGAAATAAATGTAAGCTCCCCTAAAGTGGGATGCCTTGGTGTATTGAAGGTTTGTATAGGGAACATCTATATACATAATACAGGTATAATAAGATCGTAAAGTGGGAAAGTCTGTACATTGAAAATAACAATGAAAAAGTGCTATGGGAGCTTCAGAATGAGCAACACAACACATCCCAATGGTTTTGGAATTTCATGTCTGTTTGTCTGATTGTATGCGCGATATTATATTAAGGAGTGCTTCAGGCCGATGAGTTTATCAAACTTGAAACTTGTGTAAATACTCTTCAAATCAAATAATTGGGTATGCGAGTACGTCAGGGTAAAAAATAAACTACCTCTAAAATGGGATGCCATGGGGTGTTAAACTTTGTATGGGAAGACGATTCCATAATGTTTATCAACATGAAACGTGGTATAAATGCAGTTCAAACTGAACAATAAGGTAGGCAATCGAAAAAAAAAACGAAACCACTCCTAAAAAGGGATCCCTTAGATTATCTATTGTACTTTGTATTGGAAAAACTGGTTTTATTTGTTTATCAACTTGAAACTTTATATAAATGCACCTCAAAACAAACAATTAGGTAAGCGTTCAAGTAATAAACGTATCTAACCCCCTAGAATAAGATGCCTTATGTATTGAAAGTTTGTATGGGTTAACGGATTTTCATGAATCGTCGTCTATAGTTAGACCTTAGCTCCTGGGATAGGAAATAGGTCATTTTTATGCTGGTTAAGTCAAAAGTTCTGAAAGAATAGTTATAACCGAATTTCACGCGGACGAAGTCGCGGGCGAAACGCTGGAAATTATAAGGAAAACTGAAATAATGTACCTACCTAAATTCGAACAAAGAATTATACTGAATTATTATGATGACCAATTCGTATAATGTTTGTGTATTAGTAAGCAATTAAATTGCATTTGTCCTTGCTTATCGAACTTTGGAACAAATTAGTTCTGAAATAAAGAGATATTTATTTTTCCCACAATGACATTATACGTATAAATATAATAAAATTAAACGCAATGGCGTCATGTTTTAAGGCATGCAATAGACTCACGAGACAAGCGAATGACTCGCCACTGCTTACAATACCATCGACAAACCGCAAACAGGTGCTCATCGCTCGAGTCGCATGAACAACAGACAATAGTGCTAAGGAAAGTTTATGCAAACGGTTCTCGTAATAGAAAACTATTGTATTCAATGCAATTCTTGTATATATATACATACATACATATCATCACGCCCGAAATCCCTAATGGGGTGGGCAGAGCCACAAGACTACTTGTGGCCACGTTCGATTAATTAGTCCTAAGATGGTATGATGAACCGTATGGCGACAGGTGATCAACCCATCGCCCAAAACAGATAGTCCACCATGTTGGAGAGGACCCGTCCCTTAGTCGACTTTTACGACATGCCAGGATGATAAGCGTCTGCACGCATTCTATGCTATTTCTTCACTCCCAGTGCAGCAGAGGAGAAGGAGGGTAGGCTACAATGATTAGGTATTTTTTTCTGGATCCGTGACTTGATAATAATAATATGCGAGCGACAAAGAGCTACACTAATTAATGAGCAGTGTTAGCGTGACGTATCTTATATGTTTGCACTTAAAATCACAAAAGTAACACGGTCGTGTAAACATTTACTAGGCTAATCATTTTGCATTGGTTTTGGTAGGTAGTGACTTCTGTCAGTGAATATTCCCAAAGACTAGCGAGAGTATTATCCTAATTGTTGCTTTAATTTGAAGATTTACGCTGTAATTATTGAAAATACTAGATGATCACTTAGAAAAAGTTCAAAGATTCTATTGAGTATGATATTATTAGTATGGCAACAGTGGTGAAAGTCTTATGAATAAAAAAACCGACTTCAAATAGCCTTGGAAGAGTACGTTTTTCTTTCACATTTTATTTATTATCCTGTGATTTAACGACACACATTTACTACATCAAGTAACAATAGCATAATGCCAATTGCTCATCACCATTTACAAACTGTTGCTATCCGCGGTGCAAGGATGTCAATCGTTGAGGAGTTCTCCCGGTTCTTCAATTTTACTATATGAATTTTCATGGACATATGTTCGTTCAGAACTTTATACAGCAATCGCCAACCGTGAAATACTCAACATTTAGGAGTTCCGGTGATCATCTATGGTCTTCATCAACAGTTCCACTTCACCAAATAATGCTTTTGGAACGTAACTGCTTGAGTTATTACAGAAAATACTAAAATTGCTCTAGGCTTGCCTATAATATTTGAAGAGTTCCATTGATTCCTCATAGATCCTCTCATCATAACTCAACTTTGACGACAACGGGACCAAACTGGAGGTATACACTACCGATTACAAAAAGAATTTTCAAAATCGGTTTTTAAATGACGGAGGTCTGAAGTAACAAACATTAAAAAAAAAATACAACCGAATTGAGAACCTCCTCCTTTTTTTTGAAGTCGGTTAAAAAGATGGAAACCTATTTTGGTAGCTACCATCAAGTATGTAGGCATAACTGATGGTTGCCACTAAAATAGGTTTCCATCTTGATCTAGGGCTCATGGTGTGCAATTAGCTTAGATTGAATTGACAATGGTTTAGAAATGTTAATTTAATTTTTGCCAAGTGACGATTTAATTTGTTTTTTTGTATGTGAATTGTAAGGTTACATATATACAATACAGTTTAGGATCTAAAAATATCGCATTTAAAGATCGTGGTAACCCCCCAGGTAATAATTAAATTTTATTGTTGTTTTTGTACGCTTTAATGTTTATTTCACTTGCAAATAATAAATACCAGTAATACATACACATTTATATACATATATTGCAATTATTCAAATTTATTTAACAGTAAAACCGATTTTAGAAGAATAAAATAGTAGGAATTGAAACTCACCCGATACTGCAAGCCCTACTCGCCGGTGAGTTCGCTGACAAAGTGTTAAGCGAATAACAACCCAGTGAAAATGAAAATGAAAATATTTATTTTGCAAGTAGGCCACATGGGCTCTTTCACATGTCTGAATCTACCAGCGCTTTGAAAGGTCTTTTTTAGCTTTGACATTTCAGTTTTATCGAAATACTAACACAAAAAGTCCAAAAAGCAAACCTTATGGGTACAAATAAATTCGAATAAATAACTAATAAGGACGATTTGGGCATCGTTCCAAGAAAACGATGAATTAACTACTTAATACTTATATGTACAGGGTGTCCCTAAAACCAACGATAAAACGAAAGGAGGCGGTAGGGTGGCTCAAGAGTAGATTAAGTAATTTTTGACCTTAATAAAAATATTATAGTTTTCGAGATAATGGCACTCGTGGTTTTTGATACTCTGATTCTTTATTTTGAGTAGCACTGCAAATTTTAATATTTTGTAAATCTGTTTTTTGCATGATGTTTCTGAAAAACAATGCTATCGAATGTGATAAACATTCTTTTTTATATCATAATGCAGTAGCGGTAAAAATTCGACCCGTTAGTTTGATCGAGTTTTATTAAAAAAAAGTAACTACACTAACCTTGCACATAACATGAAAAATTTATAAATTTAGTGTTGTTATTAAAATGGTACAACATGTACTATAGGTTGTCCGCTTAAATGAGTCTTTGCCCGCGCGGCACAGGGGCGCGGAGGCAGGACGACAAAGAGGCCTGAGAGATGTGCGGGCGGCGTGAAATGAATGAAAACAAAAATGCGCCTGCCGCTCGCACCTCTCTCGGTCCCCTTTGTTGCCTGCCCCCGCGCCCCTGTGCCGCGCGGGCGAAGACTCATTTAAGCGGTCAACCTATAATTTACGCGGCAGTTTTAGAGACAAGGCTAATTTACTACAAAAGGACCTCATATTGCGGTTATTCGTTTGGAACCAAAATTTAATTTTGACAAAAGGTAGATGTTGGAGGATAATGTGAAATTGGAATACAATACTAGTTACAACAAAATACTACACTAAAAAGGCACATAACGTTTAAAAAAACCGAAAGTTAGTGTAGTTTTCAAAATTGTGAAAAATAAAAGTGAATAATGGTATAATGGTTTTGTCGGTCGAAAAGTAAATCTATTTTACTTTATTGTTCCGTTCCGTTCCGATGACTACACCCAGCCAGCTGTTCTGCTGCCACACCAGAGAGGGAGGGACAGATGGGCTCAGTAGGCGTGTTCAGGAGGACACGCTGGCACCACACGAGCAGTCGGTCGGAAGAGTATAGGAACCTTAACCGCCTCCGGCCTGAGAGCTGCTCGTGTTGAGACAGCGTGACCGCCCGGACCCGTCTGCGTTCCCTCCCGTCGTGCTCTTGCTCTTGAGCTTGCCCTATCCGCTCCTTTCGTTTTATTGTTGGTTTTAGGGACATCCTGTATGTATACTTGTGTGATTCAGCCTAGCTAAGTGTCATACCTACGGGAAACATTTAATATTCATAAATATTGTCTCCTAATGCACACAAAGTAACAATCATTTGGTTTGACAAGACTGTTAAAATGTTCTTGTTAAATGATACTGCTAAAATGTGTTGTGGGAGATTCCTTTTACTATACTTTGGGATATCGGTCTTTATGGGCACTGGTAAGACATAAACTTTTCTTCCCTAAGTAAGCTGTTATGAGTTTTTTAACACGCTTTTATTAGGTTCACTTTTAACTAACAATGTAATAAAATCTTAGAAGTAAATTTTTATATATATATAATACATTTATTTTCTACAATATTGTATAAGAACAAAAAAATCACACCCCATAATCATTAAGAATTTGTTAGACGGGTTCCGCGAACGCATTATTTTCGTGTAGCTTTTTTCCGAGTCGCATTTTTCCGGGATCGTTTAATTTCTTCATCGGAATTTTACACGTAGCTTTCTTCCAAGGCGTATTTTTTCGCGACCGATAAATGTATTCATGGGCATTCTATCTACACGTAGCTTTTTTTAATGACGCATTTATTTACAGTTTTAAAATATTGTATACACAAATAATGTTACAGATGGAAAATATTTACGAATTTATCATACCTATACTGAATTTTTGTCAACATGTCCAGCATTTTGTGTGCGACATTTGATAAAGTAACCACATTTTTTTGTTTCCAAGAATAGAATACTGGTAAATAAACTAATCGCTCGCGGAAAAATGCAACATGGGAAAAAGCTAAGAGTAAAATTCCGATGAAGAAATGAATCGATCACGGAAAAATGCGACTCGGAAAAAAGCTACACGAAAATAATGCGTTCGCAGAACCCATCTTACAAATCGAAATTTGATTCCTATGTAAGGTAATTTAGATAACATAGACTTCTTCTTTTGATATGTCACACGCCATAGTTTGCATAACTTTTTTTTTTTCTATTTTGCCCCCCGGAAAAGGCCCTCATTTTTAAAATTCATTGTTTACGTTACACCCGTGTTGAGGTCACTGACTTACATATGTGTACCAAATTACAACTTAATCGGTCCAGTAGTTTCGGAGTTTGTCGGTTGTCTGTCAGTCTGTCTGTCTGTCCGTATATCACAGCCAATTTGCTCCGAGAGTACTGGACCGATTGAGTTGAAATTTGGTACACATATATAAGTCGGTGACCGCAACGCGGACTTGTAACATAAATAAATGAATTTTACAAAAAGTTTTGCAAACTATATCGTGTGACATATCAAATGAAAGGGCTCGTTGTGAGAATCTTAAATCTATTTTTTTCGAATTTTACAATAAATCGTTTGGAAGTTATTTAGGACAAAACCGACTCCAAAAACCCTTTGAAAACTAAGAAATAAAGACTGGCCTGTAGTAAATTACCTACAAACATCAGATATATTTGTTAATTCAGTAATAAATTAATTATATCGAAGTCGGTGGCAAGTAAATTAACACAGTATGAGAGATGTATAGTTGTATACCTAATTTACTTGATGGCCCACCTGATGGAAAGTGGTCACCGCCTCCCATGGGCATCTGCAACACCAGAGGTGCTGCCAATACGTTGCCAGTCTAGGGGGGATGGGGAATGGGGATGGGATGGGGATGAGGGAATAGGCCTCTGGATCTCGTCACTCACCGCACGAAACGCAATAGCAAGCTATTCTTATCTTATCTTATCTTATAGGGTGGGGTCCTTGCGGATACACTTCGACCCTATGGGATCTTTTGTGTAATTACCCCTTTTTCCTAAGCACTATCCATTGCATTCTCCACCACTTCAATGAAGTGACTTGTGGAGCGCAGCGGTAGTGCCTTGAATTCCCCTGATTCTGGATAACCATTGCCAAGGATTTTCATTCTTAGTATGGCGAGGGCGTCGCATTCGCACATGATGTGTTTTATTGTTTCTTCCTCTGCACCACACATTGTACAGCTTGTGTTGTCAGAGAGTCCCATCTTGGCTAAGATATACTTAAACCCGAAGTGACCCGTGAATACTCCGATTATGTATCTGAGCTGTTTACGGCTGAGATTCCAAAGTTTATTGGTCCAGCTTGAGTCTACGCTCCCTGTAAAGAGCTTTGAATGCCTTTGGCCAGCCAAGGAATTCCACTCTCGGTGGTGGATGTCCTTGGCATGGTTGGTTAGGGCTGTTTTTATGGTTCCCTGTGAGAGTCCCACGAAGGGTTCCGGTCCAATGTGTTCATTGACCCTTCCCTTGCAAGCTCATCCGCTGTCCCATTACCGGTGAAGCCATTAATTACTTTACGCCGATATTCTGTGAGAGTGTGGTACTACCCCGGTCGAGCTGGCCCATTCGAACAGTAATCATCTAGTGAGGATTACTGTTTGGCTCTACCACTACAAGTTAGTAGAAAATATTTCACATTCGGTTTTAAAAATACGAGTTTATTTTCACTTATTTCAGTGTCTGCCTTAACATCCCTTGACATTGAAGGAACTGGGGTGATACAGGAACATTCGTCAAAAGATCCCAATTCGTTAAGAAAGACATACAAGTACGAATTCAAAGAAACGAAGACGTTGACATTGACGTGCACTTTCAAGGTCAATGATGCAGTTCGATCTGATGCTTATGATGTACAGTTGGTGAACGAAACGGGTCATGGTAGAAAACGGACAGGTAAGTATCGAATTCGAATAAGATAAGCGTCGAACAAGCTACTAATAAACCAAATCAAATCATTTATTGTATGAGGTATTTAGGTCAAGTGCATCCACATGTAGATACAATTGCACAAAAATATCGAATATAATTCGAATAAATATTCGAAATAGGGTTTGGTGATTCGATATTTTGTGATTATATGTCTAGACACACGACAGTGTGTCAGCCAAAGTTCAACACACCGGCCGTAGGTTATATTACACGAACCATTTCGAGCCATTTTCGACCCCCCATAACTGAAAATCGAATTGACCGACATACTTGCAATTTTGCGTGTCTAGTAAACCCGTCTTCTAATTGCTAAATCCCAAATTTCAATAAAAAAAATCATACCGTTCACGAGATAATGACGTCCGAAAATCACTGTTTTTATCACTGACTGACTGACTGACATATAGATCAAAAGTTTAGACTACTTCCAGGTGACTTAGGAAGTTGAAACTTGGTGTGGAGGTAGGTTATTGGACGTAACCATAGGAAAAAATCAGAAATCATCACATTAAGGTTGGTATAGAAGACAAAGTTATTAATGTGGCCAGTTTCTAACATTATATATGGAACTGGTGGATTAGATAACTTTGTTTTGTTATTGTTGAACGACTCTACTTTAACTTAAATTAGGTTAGATATTTAGAGTAATTTAATGACGTTTTATTTAAATAATGAGCAGAGATAAATATAGCTTGACAAAAAATTCTGATATCAGATCAAAACATAAATGTGAAAAAGGGCCAAGTTCGGTACAAAAATGTCAAATATCAGAATGTGTTCCAAGTTCTTTAGAGCTTTCTAAATTATACCTTTAAAAAAGTACTACGACGTTTTTAAATGAATTCAAAGAAAATTTGTTATTTTCTTTATATTTAATTAATAACTTGGCAAGTTTTAATCTGACTTCGAATACTTCGAAAGTCTTGTATGCGATAAAGTACATAGGTATTGTTAATAGGTAAAATTTACAAGTTTGGATGAATATAAAACTTGCCACGTTATATCACTGAAAATAACAAATCATCATTTTAAATTAATGCAAAGGCATTAATTTAAAAACGTTGTAGTACTTTTTTAAATGTAGGTATAATTTAAGGAAGCTCTAAGGAACTTGGCACCCGTTCTGATCTTTGACGTTTTTGTACCGAACTTGGCCCTTTTTTACATTTGTTTTGATCTGATTTCATCTTACATTATAATAATTACAAAATTAAATTATATTAAATGCATAATCAATAAAAATCATAATTAAATGTCCGAATTCAATAATGTCATTAAATATTAAATATCTGTCATTTCTATAAAATCATAAATACAGTAAAAAACTTTCGTCCTTTTTAGGGTTCAGTACCTCAAAAGGAAAAAAGGAACCTCGGGAAGGTTCATGAAACTTGGTATATTTGGTACCCTAGGTCCTGGAATGGGACAAAGGGCACCTTTTATCCTGGACAATTCACAAGTTCCCGAGCGAATAACTATAACCGAATTCCACCCGGACAGAAGTTACCCATAAAATATTGTAACATATGAATGAAGTAATTGATTATGTTTATTTGTTGGTTTCAGTTGTTCTGACTAAGTCAAAGAAAGTGGCTTCTGTCCAGTACACATTTAAAATCACCAGTGCATCGACGTCCATGTCATGCGTCGCTTACTCGACTCGATCAATAAATAGAAGATGGAATAGTACGGTACACCTGAAGTACATAGAGCAAAAGCGCGAGCCCTCTCCTAACACTATATATCGTAAGTCATTAATAATCATCTATAATAATATTATAAATGCGAAAGTAATGTTGTCTGTCTGTCTGTCGCGCTTTCACGCCTAAACTACTGAACCGATTTAAATGACATTTGGTATTATTAGGGTTGTAAGGCGTTGAAAGTTGGGATGAAGAGTTGTATGGAAGTATCGTCATTTTTAGAGCTATAAGCTTGAAACTTATATTTTAGGCTGTTGATTCGATATAAATAAATATGACATTCAAAGTTTGTAAAACTTTTACCCTCAAGGGTGTAAAATAACAAAAGGGCATAGGGGATGAAAGTTTGTATGGAAATATGTAAGGTTTATGCGTATGTTTTATAAGTTTGAGACCAGATACCAAATATAAGAGCTATTCTGATGTAACATTTATGAAGTCATTACAAAATGTGAAACTGAAGTTACTGCGAGTAAGAAAGAGGGGGGGGGGGGGGGTCATGTGAGTCACGTGATTCACTATTATTCACATTGCAAATTGATTACAATTCGATTTGCTTACAGGATTTTTTTGTTTACGTTTTTCGTAAAATACAAAAATGCTGCACAAAGATACTATTCTACGCGGACGAAGTCGCGGGCACAGCTAGTGAACGACAAAAATAAAAGCACTGACAATCGCCATACGGCGATCGCAGCTCGGACATAAGCCGAATACAGCCAACCTTATCGGCACCTCGCTTAGCGGCACTGATTTACGCGATATTTTTAGGGTTCCGTACCTCAAAAGGAAAAAACGGAACACTTATAGGATTACTTGTATGTCTGTCTGTCCGTCCGTCTATCCGTCTGTCCATCCGTCCGTCCGTCCGTCCGTCTGTCAGCAGTCTGTATCACATGAATCATGATAGTAAGACAGTTGAAATTTTCACAGGTGATGTATTTATGTTGCCGCTATAACAAGAGGTACTAAAAAAAAGAATAAAATAAATATTAAAGGGGCTCCCATACAACAAACGTGTTTTTTTTGCCTAATTTATAGATAATGGTACAGAACCCTTCGTGCGCGAGTCCGACTCGCACTTGGCCGGTTTTTTTCCATACTTGTACCTGCGCGGACGGCCGCTATTTTAGTTCAACTTATAATCCGGGGGTTATACCAAATTACGGTTAAGGGGACTGTGAACCAACGGAAAATCACCCTTTTCAAACAAAAGGCGATAACGATTTCCACCCCTTAAATGTTAACCGATTTTGACCAATTTTTGATAGGTTTTGTCCTGACTGACAATCTATCAAAAATTGGTGAACATCGGTTAACATTTAAGGGGTGGAAATCGTTATCGCCTTTTGTATGAAAAGCCGGAGGTTCGCTGAAGTAAACGAAGTAGTTTGATTAATTTTTTTTTCAATGTATAATGGCTATGGAACCCTGCCTGACCCGACATGCTCTTGACCGGTTTTTTCTAACATAGACATTATTTATTTAAATGCATCCGTATACTTGCCAATATCAGAGCTCCTGTAGGGACATTATTGAAATAGTAGTTTATGCAACGGTTGCATAATGATAGGCCTTAAAACACTAGTGCGGTTTTCATGAAACGAGCGACAGGCGAGTTTCATAATAAGATCGCACGTGTGTTTTAAGGCCAAATTATGCAGAGTTGCATACATAACTTTATCTACACACATTATAAATCCTCCTGATGGGTTCAGAAACAATATTTTCTGGCAACAAGTTATTTGTTGCAATCTTGGCTGCATATTTCCGATATCCGGCGCATTTTCACATCACACACACTCCGAGAAGACTACTTACTATTCATATTTTCAACTGAAATATAAATTACAAACAACTTTTTCTATTCAATTCTACAACAATTCTACTTTCGTTCAGCAAAACACCAACATGGCGCCGATTCCGTCAAGACCATTTTTTTTTTAAATCATAGACAAACGGATGAAGTCTCTATTCTCACGTTACTCGAGATCAAATATTGTGCAGTTTATATTAAAAAAAACATACTGAATTGACGTTTCGTATCAATAACTGTTTTAATATCTATGGATACTAGAATAGAGACCCACTTGAGTTTTGACAGCTGTTCCAAATTTAATCTCATTTCTTTACTAAAAACGATAAAGAAGTCATGTTATTTCTTTATCGCAGCACTGGTTTTTCCTAATTGGTTGTCAAAATGGTGGTCATTTCCTACGGTTTTTGATTAACCAATGGAGGTTTTATGATATGGGTGTAGATAAACAATATTTTAACCGTTTCATCAATTTATATTTACCAAATTTGTAAATTTCGAACCTATTCAAAAAAATAATTGATCAACCAAGACGATTCGAAACCAGATTTAAACATAACCTAGTCCTACCTACAAGTTGAAAATTAAAACTGCACAGCTCGAATTCTAGCGTCATGTCAGTAAAAATATAATAAACTACAAGATGACATTAAAGGTACAGATGTAGTGCATAATTAGTTTCCATCGTGATTTATCGGAAACGTTCGTAGGTATTTATCGTGCTCTCTCAATTAGCTTCAGCAGGCCCCCAATTCTCGGTGCATTCGCGATAATCTCACAATCGAAATTAAACGTCAGTGCATACAGTCATTTGACACAACTGTATGAATCTGACGTTTAATCTCGCAATCAATTTTATCTCAAATGCATCGAGAACTGGGGGCTAGTACCCATCATACCATGCTGTCATGTTTCATATTGACATTTGACACTAAATAATAAAGTTTTATATTAATGAATATAAACATGTCACTCATTGAATAAAATAATTAATTGACACTTCGGGCCCCGTCGTCTTCCGATTGAGATCCGAGTTTTACCGATGGAAACATATTATTCACTATATCTGTATCGAGTCTGATACATTCTTTTAATGCTTGTAAGAGTTTGTGTCGGAAAAGTGTTACTACTCCTTAAATGATTTTTTAAATGATAATTGTTAATCCATGCCATAGTTCGGTCTTTCTCACACACACCTACACATTGCTGTGCCCGACAGTGGCGGAGCGTGCCTTCAAGCCGATTCCTGACGGCTTTACTAAGCTAGAAAGCTACGGCTAGCAGTCAGTGAAGTCCATGTTACTCTAACTAAATGTCAGACTCGCACGCACGTTTCTAATTCTTCCGGCTTCCCTTAGGAAATATTTAACGCTTCGCCACTGGTGCCCAACAAAATATATGCATGGTAAATCATTATGCTTGAAATAGCGTAGGTTATATTTAAGTGAAATGCAATAAAGATTATGAATATGAATATGCATATGAATATTTTTCAGGGCAGGTGTCTTTCATTGTGTCAACCGAATTAAGGAATCACCATCAATATGCAAAATGCTCATTCGGGAAAAACCAGGAAGGAGAATTAATAGTTAACGAGTTCGATAAATTGAGGATTGATGTATCAACCACAAGGAAAATTCAAAAAGACTCGTAAGTATTGTTTAAACAGCTTTCTACCTGCGAGTGATATCGCGTGGAATTCGGATTTACCCCCGGGAGCCTTTGTATTTTCCGGGATAAACCCATGCACACAAAAAACACACAACTTTTCGCATTTATAATATTAGTAGGATACATAGCTGGGCACACGGCCGCTAATCCGTTAATTTTTAATTAACGAAGCTAACATTTCTAGTAACGGATTAGCTTTTAACTTAACTTTAAACATTGTTAACTGACTGATTAACTTACGTTAAAATAATTAATTACCGTTTATCGTTAATTTAGAGGGCGCCGATCGTCCAGTGGCGCCCTCATCAATGTACTTAATTTTCTTAAAACCGTAAACGGAGAAAAGTTATGAGTTAAAAATATTATAGCAAAATTGTGTATTAAGTTGCGAAACCACTTATATGGATTCGATTTTAATAAAATACTTTAATTTAATCATGGACAAATAATCAGAGGCGAAGTGTTAGGGTAAGCCGGTGTATCATTTCTATTTTTAAACATTATATTATTACTCATTAAATATTGCATTTAAATAAAAAAAATATGCAATATGCATTTTTTATGTTAATACAAGAAGTAATTAATAATATTATAATGTGTAAGTAAAGAAATTATGCACCGGCTTACCCTCACGCGCTGCCTCTGCAAATAATACAAACAGACTGTCAACCTCTATATACTATTCGAGCGTACATCGGAGCTTTGACCCGCCATCTATTGACGAATTCTTAAATTTAGGCCGTAACTCGTTCAAACAACTATGCTTTCTTTTTTTATAAATACATTACTAACACAACGACATATAAAATGCAATTTCTATCCCGAATTAACGAAAAATTATTAACGTAAACTTCCATTAAATCTTCCGAAATGTAACGCTTTAACGTTTAACGAAGTTAGCTCTTTTAATAACGGATTAGCGATTAACGAAGTAAACTATTTGGTTGACGGTGCCCAGCTATGGTAGGATATAACAATGTGGTGCGCCCAGTATGTTTGGAAGGAATGGCTTCCATGCCGTGATGAGGGAACCACAGAACTATATCGAGATCTAAGGAAAGAGTTCGTCAATTTGTATGGAAACTGAGCGTGTAACATTTATGCGTAGTTACTTTGATATCACGAGTGTAATGTGACGGGAAGCAAGACGCGAGGAAACGATTCAAAAACATGGATTAGCACGCGGCCAACCGAGTCTAGGCACCGCCACTCCCGCCGTCCCGCGCCGCGCCCCCGCCGTTGTTACACACAAAGATGATCTCACGACATCTTTTCGGCACGCGAGGTACATACACTCTTTCATTCTGTCGATATAGTTCTGTGGAGGGAACGATGTGCCTCCATTTTGCACGGCAGCCCCAACAGCATCCTGGGCTTGATCTCCAACCGGTGGATGCTACTTACGTCGATGTCATGTGTTTTGCGTTTTAATTCTTAAATAAGTGGAGTAAGGTCTACATTGTAATAATACAAAATAGGTATTTAATCCGTGAAAGTTTAAAACTAAGTATTGTGCAATAACTCCGCTTGTATTTATTCTCCTCAATAACGTTTAAATTAATAAATATTGATTCACAGCTGCAGTGTGACACGGGTAGATGGAACTAAACTCACGTTTGACAGGGTTCTAAACGATGACAGACCCACTGATGGTTTTTATTTGGTAAGAATTCATCATCATCACCGGCTGTTTGTTTGTTCAACCGTTTTGGAGGCGAAGCGCAAGGGGGCGGGTTCGACTCCCGCTGACACTTATGTCATAGATATAACTATATATTCGGTCTAAACATTTCTTTTTGTGATGTAGACAGATTTAGACAGAGTGACAGACAGACGGACAACGAAGTGATCCTATAAAGGTTCCTTTTGAGGTACGGAACCCTAAAAAACACGGCATTGGAATGGAACGTCGGGCACATCATGTTACGCCATTTTTTGCCACTAAATAGTTGTCAACAAACAGCTTTTCTTTTCATGAATCCTGGGATAGATTTTGAAGCATGGTTTACAGACTAGTTTAAGACTGTTAGCCTAAGGAACACACATATCGTGCTAAGCTAACAATACAGCACAAGTCAGATTTGCTTGTTTTAAAACTGTTTATCATGCATGCATATTATACAGTTTTGGCGCTTGAAAACTAAGGCAAATCTGACTTGAGCGGTATCGTTAGCTAAGCGACAGGCAGCACTCTATCCATCTTCTGCACAAAGACTGCCAATGTCCTTTAAATATATAAAATTATCACGATTAGCTTCAAAGGCCCGACCAGCACCGCCTCGTCGCTCGGCGTCCACTTGTTGTCAACCGGTGATCCACGGGTTGACGCCACATTGTCACCAGTAAACGTCGTGTGGTCAACCAGTGGACCTCGCGTGTTTAACGAGTGGACATTGCGGGGTTCACGAACTTCTGAGCAGTCTATCAGCGAGTATCCTCGCGTGAAACATTCGCGGCTCATGCGTTGGCAATACGCAGCAACGCAAGGCAAGCATGCAAGCAGCGACTTGTCACCGAGTGGTCTACGGTCTGGTGACGCCACGGAGTTGATGTAGTGAGCGCATGTCCATACAAGTCCATTATGAAGAGGCGGGGCGGTGGCTCTAATAAGCACATTTATATTGTAAAAATGTTTATCAGGAAAAGACAGCAACACAGGACTTGGCCGGCACGTGGACTTGTAAATTGTATTTCAATCGCAATGGACAAGAATACATAGAACCGACTGAAGATGATTACACTTGGGTCAAATGTCAGATGACCGTCAAGATAAAGCCAATAGGTAAGTACAAAACATCATCTTCTTAGCGCTGTTTCCCGTTTAAATTCGGGGTACGCTTTGACCCATAGGCAGGTCGGGTTATTACAGTGGAGCGACTGACTGACGTCTGTAACCCTTGTGACAGGTAGAGGCGTAGCCTAGGTAACCAAAGGCCCTCTACCTATTTAATTTACATTCCGAAGGTGGGAGAATTTTTAGCTAGTTTGGATTCGGGCTTTCCGTTAATCTATAGGTAGGTAAAGAACTATTTTCAGTATTTTTTCAAAATTTAAGGCCAAGTAGTTTCAGAGATAAGTGGGGGAAAGGTCAATTTTCGCCTATTTTCTTAAATAACTTCAAAACTATTTGAGCTGTCGAAGCGCCTTGCCGAATCGACCGGTGACCAGAGGGCTGGGTCATATTTGGCGCAACGAATCAGCTTAGGGGTCATCCATAAAGTACGTCACACTAATTTTGTGATTTTTTGACCCCTCCCCCGTCCTTGTCACAGTTGGTCACATTTGTGAGACCCCCCCCTCCCTAGTGTGACGTCACATATTTTGCAATTTTACATCTAAAAATTATTAATATAAGACAGCTGTTCCGAAATTCAAATCAAATATTTGAAAAAGCGCGACCGACGCGTGACATTAGTGGACCGAGTGTGAACTCTCGAATAAAACTGTTATATAACTGAATTACTCCTTGTAATTATTATTGTTTTTAAGCAAAATTAACAGATTATTATTAATATTCCAAAACACTACACGCATTTGATATTGGAAACTATGTTTATTCTGAACCCATATGAAACTGCACAAGTCAAAATGAACACCAACTATCCCTGCTTCCACACCGACCGATGCCGCGAACGGCAGTAGCCACACTCGCACTTTGACATGGTATCATCTCATTTATAAAAAACATTAATATTTGGCAGTCGTGACCCTCGCTGCAGCTTTGCTGGCAGTATTTCGAGCATTCCTTATATATTTTTACCTTTCAGAGACGCTGTGGTTCACCGGTATAGACCCCCATCGCCTAGAGATAACATTAAATGATCATCAGGGACAAATCGACTATTCTTACAAGTTTCGAGTGGGTGAATACCTCAACATTAGCTGTGAAACCGACATGGCCCCGGATTCAACAAAAACCTTCGAATTTCACAGTGAGTTAAAATTATTATGGCTCAATCACTTTGGGAAAGTATTTGCTTATGTAGGGTAGACCGGGGACAATCGGTCCATTTTTTGTTTGACAGCTTTTTGCGCCGTAACTAAAAGCGTAACGCATTAGTGTCATATACCGTTGCATAGAAAATTTAATCAGCTAGGAAATGCAATGTGCAACATTCCTTTTTATTAAGAAAGTATCGAGATATAGTCAATTAAACACGCCAGGGCAAAGTGGTTCAATTGACCCCGTTACGGGGTCAGTTGACTCAAATATTTAACGTCACCTAACTAGTACTTGTAGTATATCTTACAACTACATATTTACACATGAAAAAGGTTATACTTCAGTTTACCTGCATTCATGATAAAAACTACAATATTCTTGAAACAAGTATCAAAAAGGATCGATTAAAAAAATTGCTTTTATATTTTTAACGCCCGGTTATATTCTTATTTTAAAACAAGCAAACGTTGTAATTTAAAATTGTACATAGAATGAAATACAATTTAAGTTATTTCTATTAGAAATTGTAATGTTATTAGAAGTAATGACTTTATATGAAAACAAGCTTGGTTCATTTGCCCCAGTGGTTCAATTGCCCCAGTCACAATTCCAAGAGGTATGTATTAAAATTGGCTACTTGGATGATTTTTATTTCATCTTATTTTGGAAAATACTGAGTCATAGAAACCCAACCGTGTTCGCAAAACATTATTGTGTTGTTTTTTTTCGAGATACGACGCTTTGAAAAGTCCTAGTTTATACCACTCACAAAAACGCTCCATACAAAATGGCCCTGAAATATGACGTCACAGTTCAGTTAGAGTGTATAAAAGACCAATGTAAAAAGAGCCCTGTCGGTGATACATTTTATATGGCTCACCGACGGGCTCTTTTTACTGTCTCCTCTCTCTTTTTACATTGGTTTTGGTATACAAAATATATGAAATTCGCAATTATTTCCGTAAATACTGTTTTTAGGCCAATACCGTAGAATTAAAAAATTACAGAAATTTGATGAGGATATCAAAAACTAGTAATTCAGAACTAAAAAGCAACATGTATTTTTCACTTATTTTGACAATTTTTGACCCTTAATAGAAAAAAAAGTAACAGTCATAATGATCTTTTTGTTTCTTTGACATGCATTAATTTATGTTTAGCTACCGTTCCACAGAAATATATTAATATTTGTTACTATAGTCAAGTAGCCAATTATAAACATGGAAAATAATAACTTTTATTTTTTAATAGAATTTAATTGACAACCAGTTTAACACTGAGTTGTAGAAACAGATTAGGGAGCTTTTACATGTCCAGTCGAACTTTTTTTTTTCGATTACGAGGCATCTGCAAGAAAAAGTATTTAAAATACTTTACTAAAGAAACTTTTAAGTACTGTTAATAAGATAAAAAAAAAACCTTCAATTACATTGTACTAAGCAAGTGTACATACTACTAGACCAGGTACCGAACGTTCATGCTATCTTAACCATTTCTGAATACTCATTAAAATATTTTATAAATTAATATACCTATTATTACTTTGTTTAAACAATTTATCAGGAAACAGTCGCCTTGCTATGATCCTTAAAGGATGGCATGTCATTAACTCTCCATTTCACACAGTAATTAGCAAATTACAAATGGCGAGCTAAAAAAATTCAAGTATGCATACATACAGTTTTAAGTAATTATTTAGAAACAATAAGAATATAAAAAACACCCTAATCTTTATTTTTTTAAATCTTTCGTTTCCTGGACCAAAGTCCCTTTGAAGTTAACAAGTCGAAGTAATGTTGTCATGACAAATAAAATAATAATAATAACTTTATTTCCCTTCATGCGATATTGTTTAATTACCTACACATTACAAAAATTACAAGTATAAGGGTCAGTTGAACCACCGGGGCGATTGAACCGGTTCAATTGACCCCGCGGTTAGTGGACCAATCGTCTCGACAGACCTTTTAACAAAAATAATTATTTACTCGGATTTAGGCAGCGTTGCGACCATCACTTTTATAACAACGTCGGCCTAAAAGTCAAAAGAAATCAACAAAACACAAAACAATCCAAATACACGGTTATTTTGCATAAAAATTACCATATAATACGGGCCTAATATTTTCCTTGAGTGTCCTGAAACTTCGTTGCCCTCTAGTACGCATCCGCACTGGTCTGCGCCCGCGGCTGACTGTCAGTTACTTGCCGCGTTTTATAGGAATGTGCTGAAGGTACACGCACATTGATAACTTATATGGTTTCTGAGAAATCGTGTGTGGAGCACTTGCCCCGCGGTTCAATTGTCCCCGGTCTCCCCTACATATGGAGAATTATACCTAAATGTGTGCGTATTTGTCTGGGGTTTTCCAGGAATTATTTATTGAATCGGTAACAGTCATAATAAACTTATACAGCAGAATAATAATACTAAATAAGATGCTGGTAGCGTTTCCTCGCTGTATCGCAATGCTAATGCGTTGTGCGAGGAAGCTGCCAGTTCTCCAGTTTCCACTTTCTTCGACCGTGCCGACCCGACAGTCAAGGGTTTCGACTCTGAACGGAACAAAGCTAAATTCAGAAGCCCAATATATTTTGTTGTTTTTTTTGTTTTCGGCCGCTTCAGCCGCTGCAACAGGTTTAATAGATGTTCCATGGAAATGCTTCGGGGCCAGCGTGTCTACACAGGTTGCACCCCACTGGGATTTAAGTATGTTCAATTTGCTAATATGAGGTGCAACAATATGTTTTATATGAGCTTTAGGTAGCATATGGTTTGACAATCCATCTAATCCATAACTTTTGCGAGTGTGTCGGAAATATTTCAAAAGTTCGCGCTGAAACGAAGGCCGCTCGGCGTGAGCGCGGCGAACGATCGATCGGTCAAACTCTTCGCACGCCCAGGCCGCGAGTTTTTTCTATTAATGGTTCGTTTTGCGGTCCACTTATTCTATAGTCTTCCCACCAATGACTTTGGCTTTGCTTTGCCTGATGCAGCGTTTTGAATTTTACACCAAATTGAAGCTATTTTCTCCGTAAAAGCTGCCACAACCGGTGGTGGCCAGATTTGAATGAGGCATGATTATTGGTGATACCTATTCTCGGACAATATCTCCTATCTGTTTGGGCAGTAAATGAAGTGCATTAGTTCTTTGGATCGCTCTCTTTCCGAGGGCACTCTTAAAAATAAAAAGACCGACTTCAATTAGCCTTTTAAAACAAAGATACATTTTTTTCAAATTTTACTTATTATCATGTGATTTAACGACCCACATTTACTACATCAATCAAGTAACAATAGCATAATGCCCATTGCTCATCGTCATTTACAAACTGATGCTTTGGATGGATTTTCATGAGCATACGTTGCTTCCAAACCTTATATAGCAATCTAATCGCCACCCGTGAAATACTTATCATTTAGGAGTTGGTCATCATCTATGGTATTCATCAAGAGTTCCACTTCACCAAGTAATGCTGTTGGAACATAACTGCTTGAGTTATTACAGAAAATACTAAAATAGCTATATGCGTACCTATAATATTTGAAGAGTTCCATCGATTTCTCGTAGATCCTTTCATTACACCTCGACTTTGACTACAACGGGACCAAACTGGAGGAATACTCTACCGATAAGAAAAGAATTTTTCAAATCGGTTGATAAACGACGGAGTTGTGAAGTAACAAACAAAAAAATACAACTGTATTGAGAACTTTCTCCTTTTTTTTGAAGTTGGTTAAAAAGGTATGATATGTAACTATGGTAAAGGTACCTACTTGCGGCAAAATTTTGCTCAACAACCCGGCGATGCTGTATGACCAATGTGTAATCTATCATTCATTAATCACATTTCGTTAAAATAACAGATAGTGCGGTGGGATCTTCTTACACTCTAGGATAACGTTACGCTTAGAATAGGAAAAATAAAAAGAAGATAACTTATCTTTGTTTCAGATTCGACGGTTTCGGACAACAACAAACGTGATACAATACCATCAAGCTTTGAGCTTCAGGCTACCCGGTCTTTAAACGGCTCATACTTGCTGTGCTACGTCTACGTCGTGGATCATGAAACAAATCTCAAATCTATCCTACTTACCCTGAATGTCGACACCGATACGGGTAAGACATTTGCATGTCTCCGTGGGCAATCGTACTCAGCCCATTATATATCCCACTGCAACTGCTGGGCATGGGCCTACTGCTGTAATGAGAAGGTCTTGGCAGCTATCTTCACGCGCACCGAGTGCGGACGGAGGCTTTCAGACATCGTTCGAGGGCAGCGGACCTCTCCAACAGAATACGAAGGCGATAATTATAATACAAAAACCGATCAAGTGCGAGTCGTACTCGCGCACCGAGGGTCCCGTACTACGCCAATTTGGCACGGTCTCAACCAATCCATAATAGACTTGATGTTAATGATATAAGAACTTTGAAAGTTGCGACTAAGTTGGCACCATTGAATTGATATTTGTGTAAGACTATGCAGTATATGAGGCCAAATTTATTAGCTGAAAATTCAGCCGTTATGGAAATACGGCAGGAACAAAAGTGGTCCAAAATCAGTAAATTTTTAGGGTAGCAATGTATTAATAAATAATTAAAACTTTAGGATATTTTTATTATTTGCTAGTACCTATAACGACACGAATTTTGTGAAAATTGCAATCTTCTAGCTAGAGCCTTCCGTTGCTGAGCCCTCGGATATTGTAGGCTCAGTAATCGGGTCCCGTAGGGTCCCTAAAAATTAAGAATGAGTTTGATGTATTTTTCCGGTTTCACAGGTGAACCCGGATATCAAATTCGTTTAGCCTAGATCAAGAAATGAATTCCGGTACCCACATCCATTTTAAGAACGGACTTGCATTCTTTTTGCCCTTATGGTAGTGGGTAAATAATTAAAATTTGGTAACTGAACATTTCAAATAAAACCGGCTTTTCTCTCTATTTATTGTCAGGAACGATCCGACACGTTTCAGACTCGTTCTTTCTCCAGGGGTTGAGTGCATTCGCGATGAGAGCACCCACGCACTGACTCACGAAAGTTTCGATGTCACTATTTTTGCTTTAATCTATTCAGTTTTAATAAACACGGCAGAGAAATCTGAAAAACAAAGCACTCATTTTTAAAATTTTTAAATTTTTTTTTTATAGATAAATAGATAGATAGATCATTTATTTTACTAAGAATACAGCCACATATGTCATAACAGTGACACAATTTATTGTAGTTAGTACAATAACTAATTTTTTCTGTGCGATTGCCGAGTCACGATATTTTTTTATATTAAACGAGGATTTAATATAATAATATAGTCTTAAAATATTGTTTCCTTGATAGAAAATAAACTTAAAGTAAAACGAAATTGTTGAATTGCCGATAAAATGATAAGAACATCTCAGACTTGGCTCTACCATGTGATCTCACAACTTTTTACGGCGTGGGGTTGGAGGATAGAGGATGCAGGCTTGGCACATTTTTTACATTTGAATGTTTTTATTGGGATATTTATGTTCCGACATCTTTTTGCAGATCCGCTTTGGTTCACTGGCTTGGATCCTGCTCGCTTGGCTTCGGCAAGTTTCCAGACACACAAACACTATACTTACAAGTATAAATTGAATGAGGCACTCAACATTAGCTGCGACACAAGTGTTGATGGTTTTAAACCATTCATATTTACGAGTAAGTTGTTTACAGGATAACCTTTGCTTTGGTCTGTAATGGGTCATTTTATGCATACAGATTCAAATATGTAGGTACTTAAAACTACCTTGCCATCGGATAATCATTCATAATAATTAGTAAAAGATTATTTTGAGCATAATGTTATTCATATTGTTATTAATTATTCATTGAATTTACAAATTAACATGTAATATTACAGGTAATACGTAAGTTATTTCACATTTCTACAAGCAACATGTCATGAGCATTTTGTGATTGATTAAGTAAAGTACGAGATGTTTTTGTTATTACAAAGATACATTTGGGATCTATAAATATGGATTATTTTATCATTACTTGACTAGGAGGCTCGTTTATCGATAAGACCGCCTATTGTTTACCTTTTCAACTTATTTCTTTATCTTTTTCCAATATGTTCATTTCCATTTCTTCAGGTTTACTTATTTTATTTAAATATTTGTATTCCAGCAAAGAAGCTTCCAGTACCAGTATACGAGTATATGGGTTCAGCTCAATTCGTGTATACGGCTGACCGTCAATTGAACGGATCAACCTTGGAATGTTTCATCATTAAAAACGACCCGCATGAGCATATTACTATAGGACTAACCTTTATTTTAGACAGCTTGGGTAAGTAAGTAAGTCCTTTATTATAGTCCTCCTTGTCGTATCCGCCAACGGCGACCTCAGGTTTTTCTCAGGTGGGCTCGTAAGTGAATAGAAAAGCTGAACTTTTTTTTGGACACCTGGTCACATTGGTGGCTGCATAAATCTCCACCAGCATTGTACGTTATAGACGGGCTTCGGACAGGTTTTACGTTGGTGGCGTTTTTCGTCTAGAACTAAAAGTCGATTTTCTTCAAACGCAACCAGCCCCTGTCTAACAGTGACGCCACTCAGGTATGTTTTCAGCAAACACCTCCCAACGCCCTGTAGGGATGCCACATAAGGCAAAATTTATATTTAAAACGTCCTTGTATCGTAGTAACTGCCCACCTCTTTTTCGCTTCCCACCACTCACAAGTTCTGAGTAAAAGACGGACTTCGGGAGTCTGCAGTTACTCATGCGATTGAGAGGAAAACATCATTAGGTATATTATTACCAATTCGTTTCGGGAATATTGAGCTCCAAAGATGTCATTTCTGTAGAAGTTACGTGTACCCCCACAAGAACAAAAAATTATAATTTAAAGAATCAGAAAAATTTCATAAAAATCTTATGTAATGAAATTTAAAGGAAAACTATCACGACTAAGTAGGCGTCATTGATTCATTAATCATGAGTTATATAGGAGGCTCACTTGTTTATACCAACTGAAATCATCGAAAATAGCACCTAATAAGTTATGGTTTTCGGAGTTAGAACGGCTATGAAACCCTATATTGAGCATGGGCCCGACATGCTCTTGATATTTTTTTATTGAAATGGTCATCCTTCAAAATGGTGCCATAGAAAACTTGACGTGATCTGATGATGGAAACAATGGAAACGGCGGAACCCAAATGGAATTAGGCCAAAATCCTTTACCGACTGGGATATTTATGTTGCGACATCTTTTTGCAGGTCCGCTTTGGTTCACTGGCTTGGATCCTGCTCGCTTGGCTTCGGCAAGTCCCCAGACACACAAGCACTATACTTACAAGTATAAACTGAATGAGGCTCTCAACATTAGCTGCGACACAAATGTTGATGGTTTTAAACCTTTCATATTAACGAGTAAGTTTTTTACAGGATAACCTTCGCTTAGGTCTGTAATGGGTCATTTTATGCATGATATGTGCTCCGTACTAAATTACCCTTTCTAGTGAAACGAATATAATGGCACTTGCTAGCGTTAAGAAACATGCTATTTCGACGACGCGGTTAGCCTAGTTGGTAGTGACCCTACCTCCGAAGCTAGCAGTCCCGGTTCGATCCCCGGTAAGGGCAAATATTTGTGTGATGAGCACGAATGTTTTTTCCTGAGTCTTGGATATTTCCTATGTATTTAAGTTTTCATAGTGGTAGAGCTCAACAGTAATCCTCATTAGATGATTACTGTTCGAATTGGCCGGCTCGACCGGGGTAGTACCACACTCTCACAGAATATAGGCGTAAAGTAATAGCTTGCTATTGCGTTTCGTACGGTGAGTGACGAGAACCGGAAGCCTATTCCCTCGTCCCCATCCCATCCCCATTCCCCATCCGCCCTAGACTGGCAACGCATTGGCAGCACCTCTGGTGTTGCAGATGTCCATGGGCGGCGGTGACCACTTTCCATCAGGTGGGCCGTCAGCTCGTTTGTCAGTCAATTGGCATAAAAATATTTATATGTACCTATGTACCTAAGTATGTATATTGTCGTCACGTCGTAACAAAAGCCTTTAGAGCGTACTTTGGGACTAGATCGATTTGTGTAAAGATTCTATCATGATTTATTTATTTGTGGCGCACCATTTGCTGATACTATGTAAAACCTGGTGGACTTGATATTTCTATATAGCTTTAGGTTGTCGGCAAACACTAAGCATTTACTGTGTTAGACTACATTTGAGAAGTCATTGATAAAAATTATGAAAAGCAAGGGAACCAGCAGAGATCCCTGTCGAAATCCAGATGGACTCAAATAGTTGGCGCATATAATCTGTGCCCAACGAATTCCTATCAAATGACGAATTGTTATCAGAAAAAACATTACTTATCTGTAAAACAAGACCATATATCTTTTAAACTTTTTTCAAATTGGTATTACACCATCTTATAAAACTAATTAAGTAGGTGCGTGATTAAGATCTTCAGACTCATTTACATACAGGTTAAGCATATTGCCCTACTATAAAAACTCTTTCGCAGTTTTTTGTGTGGAGAAATCATAAAATAGGTTTGTTATTTTGCCCACTGAAGTCTAGTGCAACGCGACTTCTAATCTGATGCAACGCGCGCGACCCTGGTTATTCTATACTACAGTCTTTAAAAACCATTATTATAAAATTAATAATGCGTAAATTTGTAGTTACATGACATAAAAAAATAGTTAAACGGAATAACCTTTGCCAGATCGTATCACACTCGACGGTTCCACAGAGATAGGAGCTTGCGAAAGTAATTTTTTGTCTTATTTTAAACTTGCTGGTGCCCGCGACTTTGTCTTCGTAGAATAATAATTTAACTAACCTATGTGCTTCTCCAAAGTCCAATCTATCTCTATGCCAAAACTCATCAAAATTGGCTCAGCGGTTTAGGCGTGAAAACGTAACAAACAGATCTAATGCCAAAGTGAAGAAAGTAAATACAAAAGTGGGGATAGATGACGAAATAAAAACTCTTTGGTCCGCTCTTTCGTGATGCATTTACAACAATAAATAATATTTTTTGTGCGGTAGTTAGTTTGTTAACACGCACAAAAAAAAGTAAGCAGACACATAAACCATATGTTATGATAAAACTGAAAAAAGAGCAAAGTTACTTTCTTACTATTCGATTACATCACCTACCTTTTTAGGTCTCTTTTATGCTATCGCTTCGTTCGAAGATTGTCTTGAAGAGATCGCTCGATCAAAATTAGCGATAGCACCGCCTATTGTTTACCTTGTATCTTATTTCTTTGTCTTTTTCCATTATGTTTCATTTCTATTTCTTTAGATTTATTATTATGTCAATATTTGTATTCCAGCAAAGAATCTTCCAGTACCAGTACACGAATATATGGGTTCAGCTCAATTCATGTATACGGCTGACCGTCAATTGAACGGATCAACCTTGGATTGTTTCATCATAAAAAACGACCCGCATGAGCATATTACTATAGGACTAACCTTTATTTTAGACAGCTTGGGTAAGTTAATACACGAACCGTGTCACTTATTATAAATGCAAAAGTGTCTTTGATGGTTTATTTCGTTTCCTCGGCTCAAAGCACAGTGGGCTGAAATTCGCCTTTAATAGACATTTTCATTTGTTATTAAGGGTCGTTTTTAGGGTTCCGTACCTCAAAAGGTAAAAAGGAAACCGTAGGAGATCACTTCTTCTATCTGTCTGTGTGTCAAGACCTTTTTCTCAGGAACGCATGGAGGTATGAAGTTGATATTAATATCAAAGACTCAAGTCTGCAATCCCTTAGAGCTGTGAAAAAATTAACCAATTCGTATATGGCCGTTTATGCCATATATTTTGACGCAAGGGAATCATAACCTATAGGATATTTCCCGTTGACCTACAATCATGACATTCGGCAAGAAGCAATGTCTTATAGCATAAATACAGGAGAAAGGCCGAAAACCGTAAATTTGCAGTAACATCACATAAAAAAATAGTTAAACGGAATAACCTTTACAAGATCGTATCACACTCGACGGTTCCACAGAGCTAAGAGCTTGCGAAAGTAATTTATTGTCTTATTTTATATGGTCTGTGTATTTCATAGATATATAGGTTGTAAATGGTAACTCCAGTGGCGGATTTGAGTCTTGGCCGCCCTAGGCCGTGTAGTACCAGCCGCCCCTTTTTCGGCTCCCATCATTTAGGTACTATAATATATGAATTTACTTTCTTGCACACAATGCTCGTTTACTATACACATATAGGTCGTTTCTTATTATCATGTATTTTTTGCCAATTTTAGTTAATAAACAGTAATGATAAAATAATTATGTCCGGATGTGTTCCGAAACTCAGTTGTTGTTTCTGTTACCTTAGGTACCTAATGACCATGTTTTCGTTTTCAGATCTGCAGCACTAATGCGGCCATTGGCGGCGATAATATTTCTATGTAACTAAAAATTAATAAAGCTTTTAAATATAGTTTTCTTCCTAATACGCTTTAATTTCATCATAATGGCCATAAATACTCAGCACAAAGCAGCCCTTATTTGCTCTAGAGCAAATAAAGTTATATACAAATTTCATTATCGCACTGTTTTGTTTTTTTTTTTAATCTGGTTGTTTGATCAAGAAGTTTACACCAACAGCTACCCAATCCGCCCATTCACAGTCCGACGGGACAGCCGACCACTCTTTTGTGGACTTAACGTTAGCAAAAAAAAAAAAAAACAGGCTACATATCGGCGGCCATATCGAACTGTGATTGTCTCGTCTAAAATGTTATGCTCAAAGTACTGGCTGATAAGATAGTATGGGATACATAGATTTAAAAAAAAATGGCATAATATGACAATTAATAGGCTAGACACAAGATTTCAGTGAAAATTTTCGGATTTTCGACTTTAGCTTCAGAACCAATAGACCGATTTTAATAAATAGGGTATCTTAAGATTCGGGGAGAACGTGCGAGTGTCATAGGCTATATAAAAATTCTAAGGGTGCGTCATAACAGATGCCAAAATCCTTTTTACTTCGCTAGTTGGGTTTAACTGTACCTTTACGTTTTTTTACCAACTTTTAGCAGTAGTAGAAAGAAAAGCAGATTATGCACCTCGCATCAAGTGATTTGTTATTGCGCTCGTGTTTTTAGAGCCCTCACTTGCGTTCGGGCTCCAAACTAACACTCGGCGCAATAATGAATCACTTTCTGCTTGGTGCAACAATCTACTATTTATTGCTTGTTTTATTTTGGTCTCGAGCTGTCGACTGCTCTAGCGCAGTTATCGCTCCCGTCTCGTCTGCCACCTGACGAAAAGCAACAACAGTCATATTGCAACTGGATTTGAATAGTCAACAGACTGCTCATTTAGTTGACATTGACTGCATGAGCAGTCCGTGTGTGTTGTTCAATGACTAACTGCTCGCGCTGCCCGTACCTATCGGTGCGAGTGCGAACGTCGTATGCGCCGGAGTGGTCGAACAACACGGATACCGGTTTACCTTCCTGCAATACCTGCGCATAGGCTTTCCTATAATAGTCGGGAATCTACTAGTGGCTTCGTTCTACCTGCTGGTCTGCCATAGCACCTTTCAAATGGCACTGAACCGAAAGTCCGTCAAAGTAAAATTTCTAAAACTATTAACCTACTTTAAACAACAGGATGCAATGCGACGCGCCCTAAGGCACCAGCGCCACAAATAAATTCGTATGTCCCTGCGTTTTTGATTTGCAACGCTTTAAAAAATCGTACACAAAAATATCAGCGACCTAGATGTCTGCCAATTTTCTTTTTTCTATTCTGGGAGTCCTAATGAATCGAATGGACGCAACGAGAACGACGAACAAATGATGAAGTATAGCTTTTTTCATTTACATTTTTGCAACTCCCGTTATAAAACAGAGCTCTGCACGTCTGCCTCTTCGATGTTCATCGTTTTGAGGATCATTCTGTCCAAGAGGCAGACACGAACAACTGATTTAGCACTCCGTTTTTTTTACGCTACCATGGTGGCAGACAATTTTCCTGTGGTTCTTTACTTTGTCATTAATCGAACAATTCAGGTCTGTCAAGCGAACAAATCATATTAATATAGAAATTTTGGCACCCAGCTCCCTAGGTACTAGGTATGTTAGTGAATAACATAGCAATACAAGTTTGACATTCGTGACCGATATTTAGATCTAACGGATATTTATATATCCCAGCGTAAGTGTTATAGTTATAAGGAAATGTATTGCATGTAGCATTAGTTCATTTACCTACATGATCGTTGATGACACATAGTTATAAGGATAAACCCAATAGGTATTCAGATTGGATTGAGTCGAAGTCGAGTGCTTCAGGTTTCATGTTCACACATATAAATTTCATTACTTAAAATGAAAATTATATCAATGTTTGTACTGTGCTGTAGTGCTTATGCAGGTATTTTTCATAATTATAATTTTGGCTATTACGTGCATCTAACTTTCCAAGTCGTATTTTTTGGTGGCCGAAAAATCTATTTATGGGCATTCTGTTTACTCGTAGCTTTTTTAATGACGCATTTATTTACACTTTTAAAATATTCTAAACACAAATAATGTTACAGATGGAAAGTATTAACGATTTTTTTTATTTTTTATTTATCATACCTACACTTAAAATTTGTCAACATTTAGTCTGCGACATTTGATAAATTACCCACATTATTTTTGTTTCCAAGCGGTAAAAACTGCGGTAAAAACCGGTAAATACTGGTAAAAACCGGACAGGTGCCAGTTAAACTCGCGTTGAGAGCGTTCTGTTCCGTACATGATTATCTGAATTTTCTATGTTACTTTAAATACCATAGACTGCTCATAAGTTTTCCTGTAATCAATAGGTAAAGAACTATTTTTTGTATTTTTTTCAAATTTTTGTTTTTTAGGCTTTGTTTGAAAAAGAAATTGTTGAAAAAAAAAATTGTTAGTTTAGGCGCCGACCGTCCAGTGGCGCCCTCATCACTGTTATTGTGTTTTCTATTAAAGGAAAGTATTTTATTAAAATTGAAGCCCTATAAGTTGTTAAGCAACTTAATACACAACGTATATGCTATGTAATATAGCTTTGCAAAGTATAACCATCATCTAATCAATTTAATAGAAAATAGTGGCCGCTTAACAACTTATACGGCTTCAATTTTAATAAAATACTTTCCTTTAATAGAAAACACAAAAACAGTGATGAGGGCGCCACTGGACGGTCGGTGCCCTCTTAAGGCTATTTTGTTGACGCTCCAAAATCAACAACAAATGAACCAACTTTTTGTTTGTTTTTCTTTCTACTGTTTTCATTTTAGATGTACCTCACTGTATGCTGTATCTATACATATAATAAAATCGTAAAGGGGAATAAGTCTGTACATTGAAGAAAGCAATGAATAAATGCTATGGGGGGCTTCAGAATGAGCAACAGAACAAATCCCAATGGTTTTTGAATTTCATGTCTGTTTGTCTGTTTGTCTGATTGTATGTGCGCGATATACATATACATATATATATATATATATATATATATATATAATGTATTAAGGGAAACTTCAGGCAGGACATAGGCTGTAGAAACTTTTAGAAATGAAACTGTGTGTGTGTGTGTGTGTGCGTGCGTGCGTGCGTGCGTGCGTGCGTGCGTGCGTGCGTGCGTGCGTGCGTGCGTGCGTGCGTGCGTGCGTGCGTGCGTGCGTGCGTGCGTGCGTGCGTGCGTGCGTGCGTGCGTGCGTGCGTGCGTGCGTGCGTGCGTGCGTGCGTGCGTGCGTGCGTGCGTGCGTGCGTGCGTGTGTGTGTGTGTGTGTGTATGTTTATTACCACTCAGCTCCATATGGCCGAACGGATCTTCATGAAACGTCGTATATAGTTTGACCTTAGCTGCTGGAATAGGAAATAGGGTATATAGAGATAGATTGGACTTTGGAGAAGCGCATAGGTTACTTAAATTATTATTCTACGCAGACAAAGTCGCGGGCACCAGCGAGTACAAAATACGTTAATGTAAGTTTTTGCGTGTAATGCATTTTCAAAAGCTACAATAACAATATTTATTCTTTAGCCATAAGTTTTTTCTTAACTATTATTTGTGCCGTACAAAGCATGATGGGAAATTAAACGCCATTTTGTATATTTTTGACTACGATGGACCGTTTCACAGGAAAGCAACGTGGTTATCGTGTTAAACACTTTTCAAAAAAACCAGTCTTACTTTACTATGCCCCTTTTAGGATTGAGTTTAGATCACGCCGTATAAGTGAGTATCCCAGCATCAATTTAATCAAATTTGTGGTCAATAAGTTTAAAGAAACTGGTTCAACAACGAATATTAAACAAACAGGGCGGTTACGTACCAGAAGTGATGATTGTCAGCATCTTTTCATACAATTGCGTAGTCGGTTGCAGGAGTGCCAGCAACAAGACGGAGCTCATTTAAACGGCATTATTTTTACAAAATAAATTATTATTTTACATACATACATACATAACATCACGCCCGAAATCCCTAATGGGGTCGGCAGAGCCACAAGACTACTTGTGGCCACGTTCGATTAATTAGTCCTAAGATGGTATGATGAACCGTATGGTGATCAGCCCATCGCCCATACAGATAGTCCACCATGTTGGAGAGGACCCGTCCCTTAGTCGACTTTTACGACATGCCAGGATGATAAGCATCTGCACACATTCTATGCTATTTCTTCACTCCCAGTGCAGCAGAGGAGTAAATATTATTTTATACTACTTATATTAAATACCTAATAAAATAGCATTTGTAGTTTTGCCTCTATCATGTTTCTAAAAGTGTTAAAACTTATGGCCCAGCCTGTATATATATATATATATATATACCACTTATGTATCCAAGTAGTTTTGTGTAGTTATTAGTGTTTAGTATGTGTGTACAGCGCTCCGATTGCTACAGACGGTGCTGGCTGAACATCAGCGCTGCCAGTTGACACCTCAGCATTATGCTGAGCCAGTGACCGATTCACTGCCGCGATGACACACGTCTCTCGTTTTTTCTGTATCATTTTATTTTTTATTTTTTATTGTGTGTCCTCGTGAAGTGAATAAATGTGTTTTCTTGCTTTCTTTCTTCTAGTTCATTTTCACTTATTTCAGTTTCTGACTTAACATCCCTTGAGATTGAAGGAACTGGGGTGGTACAGGAACATTCGTCAACAGATCCCAATTCGTTAACGAAGACATACAAGTACGAATTCAATGAAACGAAGTCGTTGACATTGACGTGCACTTTCAAGAACAATGGTGTTGGAGCTATTGAGTATGATGTACGTTTGGTGAACGAAACGGGTCATGGTATAAAACAAACAGGTAAATATCGAATTTGAATAAGATAAGCGTTGAACAAGCTACTAATAAACCAAATCAAATCATTTATTGTGTGAGGAATTTCTATCAAGCAAACCATACCTCTTAGGTGTCCACACATTTCATCTTACATTATTAAATTTACAAAACTAAATTAAATTAAATGCATAATCAATAAAAATCATATACCTATAAATGTCTGAATTAAATTAAAAAGGTACCTAATTGAATTAATCATTAAATATTAAGTAAGTATCTGTCATTTCAAAAAAACATTAATACAGTAAAAACACTTGTGTGTGTTGTTGTAAGTCACTCTTTTGTCCTTTTAAGGTTTCCGTAACTCAAAAGGAAAAAAGGAACCCTTATAGGATCACTTGTTTGTTCGTCTGTCTGTTTGTCGGTCCGTCCGTCTGACAGATTACCCATGGGATCATACAGCGTCGCCGGGTTGCTATATAGATGTATATCATAGCTTTTTAGGGTTCCTTACCTCAAAAGGAAAAAAGGAACCCTTATAGGTTCTCCGTCTGTCTGTCTGTGTGTGAAGACCTTTTTCTCAGGAGCACGTGGAGGTATCAAGTTGAAATTAATATTAAATACTCAGGTCTGCAATCTCTTGAAGCTCTGAGAAAACAAACCTTCTAATTCACCGCAATCAAAAGATACGCCCGTTTATGCATAATTATGTATGATTTTGATAGTTTCAAGGGAATCAAAAGCTATAGGGTACTTCCTCTTGACCTAGAATCATGAAATTTGGCCAGAAGCAGTGTCTTTAAGCACAAGTAGATGAAAAAGTCCGACAACCGAAATTTGTAATTACATCACATAAAAAAAATATAGTAAAACGGAATAACTTTTGCAAAGTCGTATCACACTCGACGATTGCACGGAGATAGGAGCTTGCGAAAGTTATTTTTGTCGTGTTTCATAGTTAGGTTGTAAGCGGTTACCCCGTTGTTAAAAGCTACTTTATTCATTTTTAGGGTTCCGTACCTACATGGTACTGTTTCTTTTTCATAGGTAAATACGGAACCCTCGGCGCGCGAGTCAGACTCGTTTTTTATTAATATACTTAATTTATCCTCCTTAAAAGCGGCAGGTTATAAATTTAAATGCAGATGATATTATGAATATTGGAATTAAGGGGAATTCTCATAAGATAATCAAATTATATCCTAACCTACTTACTAATTAGTGAGTATTTAAGCTTATTACCACTCAGCTCCGTAACTGCTGAACTGACATTCATGAAACTTGGTATATACCCTAGGTCCTGGAATAGGACATAAAGTACCTTTTATCCTGGACAATTCACAAGTTCCCGAGCGAATAACTAAAACCGAATCCCACCCGGACAGAAGTTACCCATAAAATATTGTGACAAATCAAAGAAGTAATTGCCACGCTGGTGTAGTGCTTCAGGCATGTTTCTTGAGGCCAACACGGATGGCTTTAAGTCAATTGTGCGGAAACGGGTTGCCTCTTTGATGAGTAGAGTGCGAGACGGTGCCAGCAATCTCCTGCGCCTCTATTCGGGAACGCTAAGTGATTCTGTAGCGACTCGTAAGCCTGATTTCTCATCTCACTCTTCCGTACGAGGCGTAATGCGTAAGAGAAATCTGGCTTACGCGTCGCTACAGAATCACTTAGCGTTCCCGAATACAGGCGCTGAGAGTTGTACCTACTGGACAAGTTCGATTGTCCTGTGGTGAGGCACTGGAACTGTCTACATATGGGTGACAGACCTGTTTTATTTAATTTGAAGTAGTCTGTAGTATTTTGATTTTAATTATAAAGGTGTTGTGTGTTATATTATGTTGTAGTATAAATTTTCTTGTGTAGTTATAAATGTAATATTAATTGGAAATTGTAATAATAATTTGATTTAATTGATTTTAGTTTTTAAGTAACATGGACATGGATTCTATGGACCCCTGAGTTGTCTGATAATAAACGGATATATAAATTGATAATGTTTATTTATTGGTTTCAGTTGTTCTGACCAAGGCAAATAAAGTGGCTTCTGTCCAGTACACATTTACAATCACCAGTGCATCGAAGTCCATATCTTGCGTCGCTAACCGCATTCGATCACCGGATAGAACATGGACTAGTACGGTAAACCCGATGTACATACTTCGACAACGCGAGTCCTCTCCTCAGACCACAAATCGTAAGTCTTTAATAGGTACTTACCATCTTATAATTGAAAAATAAAATAAAAGGGCTGACAATCACGTTACGACGATCGTAGCTCGAAAATAAAAGTTATAGATGCTGAACAATTAAACTAGATGGCGCGACAAGCGCTGCCAGCGCGGTATTTAATCAAATACAACGAAATGGAATAGGGTAAAGGCACCAGTAGTCAGCCTTTTAACGACGTTTGAGATTTGAAACCACTGTTATTAATTCAGGATTTGACTAAAAAATAAACATTTTCTACTGTTCGATCAATAATTTATTCTAGTTTCATTACAATTTAAGGCAAACATATATAATCATTCTATAAAATAGAAAAAGAAGTTTAAACCAAAACATACACATTTCTCTAGTAGTCAGCCTCCAAAATCTAATAGTCAGCCACTTTAAGCCCAGTACTCGGCCTCAAAATTATTTGTTAAAATTTGATTAAAAATCAACAATATTTCATGAATAATTAATAGACAATTAATAGTCGTTAAAATTACAATAGTCATGCTTTTAGTTGAATAATATTATCTTACAGTTACAAGGTTCAGACTCCTTTTTCATCTTGAGACACTGCGGCATATTGGTCCAGAAGATATGGTACAGCTTCCCGAACGCTGCAAGCCGGATTCCACGATAGACCTCTTTCTCTAAGATGGACGTCCCTTATTGGACAGTACCTATGTCCCCAGGTACATATAATCGTCAACTTCTTTGAGCGTAAAATCTCCAATCTCCACGGGAGTTTGCAGTACAGGGAGTGTCATGATTTTTGTCTTGTCCATGTTCATTTTAAGGCCAGCTCATTCGGAGGTTCTACTGTGGTCATCGAGCATTAAACTGAGGTTCTCCGAGGTCTCGCCGATTATGTTGATGCCAAGCCCTTTCTCATTCAGAACCTTGAAAACGCATTCCAGAGCAGCGGTGAACAGATTTAGAGAGATAACATCTCGCTGTCTGGCTTCCCACTGCAACACTGCAGTAGGCTTTGAGTTCTGGTTCTATAGTTAGACTAATATAGTGGCGTTTTCGTACAAACACTTCAACACTCCGATGTACCTGTTGTCGACTTGGTAGCGCTGGAGAGCCTCAATCGTATCGAAGGCTTTCTCGTAGTCCAAAAACGCTGAGCAAAGAGGCAGATTAAACTCTTCGGTCTTCTATATAAACTGCTGTAGCGAATGTATGTGGTCTACCGGTGCTGAAGCATTTCCGGAAACCGGCCTGTTCGGGAGACTGGAAGTTTACTATAGGCTACTATAGTTCTTACTATAGTACCCTTCTCCCTTTTGAGCCATGTTTACAAGCTGTTTTTGAGAGTAATTACGAACCGTCTTGCACGCAGGTTTGATAACTTCCAGTCTCCCGAACAAGCCGACTTCCGGAAATGCTTTAGCGGGGCACTATTGCCCCGCTGCGAAGAAGAGCAACACCACACTTCTTTTCCATGCGTGCAGTGTATACCCCTCATGTGGAATCGAATAACGTCTGAAGGGCTTTACGGTTTTCCAACTGCTTTCAGAATTTCGGTTGTGTTTCCGTCATCACCTTATTGTATTTAAGCTATTTGAGAGCCACACTAATCTCATACAGGTTGACATCCGAGATGTTTTCGGTATAGTGACGGATCGATCTAGGTTTTGTGTCGTTGGCATTAGTTACAACTGAATCAAGACTCATGTTACGTACGCCTTTAGGAATCCATAGGTGATGCCGGTCTTGCAATGTGCCTCGGAGAACACCAAAAGTTGTACATGCTCCTCTAATACGCATTCCTTTCGTATAGCTTCATTTGCAGAAGATAGTTTTTCTGGTGGATGCTTTTGTTTGTGTATTGGTTTTTGTGTCATGCTTTACTGAACATAACATTACGTTTTTATTCATGAAACATTAAAAAGACTAATAAGTACCTAAATAAAGCCCTATATAGGTTTTTTTCATACTTTATTAAGTGGCTGAATACTGGAGCTGCAATTCCCATTAGTCAGCCATACCAAAAAAATACTTTAAAAAGCGGCTGACTACTGGGTTTTTCTAAAAATATTATAGGCAATGTTAGGGTAAATTTGAATCTTAAAAAAAAACGATCTTAACGGACCGATTTTATTTCAAATTTGAACGATACCACCAATATCCAGAAGTCAGCCGCAGGTGGCCGACTACTGGAAATCACATAAAAAAGTGGTTCCCAATAGTCAGCCTCCGTAAATTATTAAGAAATCAATGAAATACGCTTATTTTATTATCATTTTCGGTTTAAGCAACTATATGCATTCACAGAAATATACAAATATAACATATAATGTTAACACAAGTCTATCTTTCTTACCTGATTTGAAAACACCAAGTACGAAAAAAATTATGGCGGATGTCGTAAAATTACCCTTCTCGACCGAGAGCACTCGAATAAACTTTTTTTATTTTCCCCCCTGCCGTTTACCCGCACCGATCGATAAATATAATGATTAATAAGGAATCAAGGAATCAATTAAGAAGCATATAATTAATTAATTTCAAATAGACTGCTATTTCAAGGCAATAAAAGAGGCAAAAGGCTGACTACAGGATCCTGGGTGATCACTGGTGACTTTACCCTATGTATTGAGCAAAATGGCATGTGTAGTGCGCCTAATTTGGCATCGGTTATCACTTTTTTGTACGTAATCGTGTAATAATCTTAATTAAAAAAGTGTGTGTATTAAGAAGCAAAATAAATCTAAAAAGTAACAGATACACATGGTAATAAGACTAAGTAAATTAAACTTCCTTGCAATTCATTTTGTTTTTAAGCAAAATTAACAGACATCCGAAAATCCAAAACCTACACGAAAGTGAAATTAAAAACTATTATGAACCCATACAAAACTGCACAAGTCAAAATGAATGCCACTAGTCCACTACCCTGTTTTCACACCGACCGATGGGTTGGTAGTCGTTATGCTACCTGGTCTTTTTGAGATGTGGTCTATTAACGATGTGGTCTTTTCGAGAACCAGTCGTTTTGCTACCAAGTCATTTGGAGATATAGGATTTATACGGAGATGGCCCTTCTGAGATGTGGACCCTATGATGATTTGGTAATTTTGACAATGTAGTCGTTATGATACCAACCCCGAACGATGCCGCGAATGGCAGAAGCCACACTCCAGGCCCCCAATTCTCGGTGCATTCGAGATAATCTCCAATCGAGCTTAAACGTCAGTGCATACAGTCGTTTGACACAACTGTATGAATATGACGTTTAATCTCGCAATCAACATTATCTCGAATGCACCGAGAATTGGGGGCCATATTTGAAATGGTATCATCTAATTTTTAAAAAACATAAATATTTGGTAGTCGTGACCCTCGCTGCAGCTTCGCTGGCAGTATTTCGAGCATTTCTTATATATTTTTACCTTCTTAGGTCGAATTAAAATATTTTCAGAGACGCTGTGGTTCACCGGTTTGGACCCCGATCGCCGAGAGATATATAATCTTCAGGGACAAATCGACTATTACTACAAGTTTCGAGTGGGTGAATATCTCAACATTAGCTGTGAAACTAACATGGCCCCGGGTTCAACAAAAACCTTCGAATTTCACAGTGAGTTAACGATTATTATAGCTTAATCACTTTGTGAAAGTATTTACATATGTGTGAATAGATATAGAGGAAATGTATGTGTGCATAATAAAAGTATAAACAGAATAATAAATACTTAATAAAATTTATTAAACCCAGAAAAGGTCTCGCGGCATTGTGCCGTAGATGCTGGCGACATTTCCTCGCTGTATCACAATGCACTCCGTTGTGCGAGGAAGCTGCTAGGTCTCCGTTCCCCAGTTTCTTCCATCAGTCTCTTCAAAAGTTCTCCGAAGAGGCGTAGTGCACCAGGACACCACGAACCGAGGGTGTCGACTCCGAATGGAACAAAGTAAAATTTAGAAACGACACCCCTATATATTTTGTTTTCCTTTTTTGTAATCGGCCGCTTCAGCCGCTGCACCAGGTTTAGTGGATGTTCCATGGAGGTTGCAAATACTTTGATTTGACAATCCACCTAATCTATAACTTTTGCGACACTGTCGCTGTAACTTATCTTTGTTTCAGATTCGTTGGTTTCGGACAGTAACAAATGTGAAACAATACCATCAAGGTTTGAGCTTCGGGCTACCTTGTCTTTAAACGGCTCATACTTGCTGTGCTACTTCTGGGAACATGAAACAAATCTAAAATCTATCCTACTGACCCTGAATACAGGTAAGACATTCGCGTGTCTCCGTAAGCATTCACAATGAGCCCATTATATGTCCCACTGCTGGGCGTGGACCTACTCCTGTAATGAGGGTTATGGCAGTTATCTTGACGCGGATCCAGTGCTGTGCAATTGATTTTATTTGATTTTTATTAGTTTAAATAATTATCATTTATTGCTTTATTACCTTGTAATGTTTCTATCATCATATATATATTATTTCAAAAAGGTATTTTTTTGAAGACGCTCAAGATCTCCGTTATTTCTTTACCAAAATTAATGATTTAAAGCTTATTCGTCATTTTAAAGCTTATGTTCTCCGATTTGTCTAAAAAATACAAAAATAGATTAAAATTATCGTTTTCGGTAAAAAAAAAAGCCACGCGATTTGCAAGCGCCATCTATTGAAAGTGTGTTTAACTAAGGTGTGATGGCCACAGACTACTTAGAAGATACTAAGTATGTGATGATGCTGACAAATGTCAACAGAAGGCGCTGCGCGTCGGGTAGGCTAGGTACTGACCTACATTATTTGATATGATCTAATGACGATCAATATATTGTACAATCAGTGATTTTGCACAGTTGTATTTATTGGTCGTTAATGGATGATATCGGCCGTCGATATAGTCTACTCACGATCGCGCAAGCACCGTCTATTGAAAAAAAGTTTAACTAACTAACAATTGTTTTTTCGCATGGACAATTATATGTGGCTTTTTCACGAGTTCGTAAATTCAGTGATATTTATGTTTGTGTTAAAGAGACCTACGGTCAAACAGTCAACGATGATCACATTGTAACTGCTAACATTGTTTTTAAAGAAGTTTTGTAGCATGGGAAAGTTAAAAATATTATGGTGCGTCCACATCTGATGAATACGCCAATCGCGCTCTGGTCGCGAACCACTCGCGCGAAGCTACGTGCATCCCCCGTGTCTTATTGCATATGATTGCGCACGCACCGTACTCGCGCGAGCGGTTCGCGACCGGCGCGCGATCGGCGCATTCGTCAGATGTGGACGCACCATAACGGTATCAATTCCCATATCTATATATCTATTTTATTAACTGTCTACTTTTTGAATCTGTATATCTTATACCTTTAAACGAGCAATTCTTATTAATATATATATAATCTGAATCACGGAAACGGCTCCAACCATTTTCATGAAATTATGTGTGCGGGGGTTTTGGGGGCGATAAATCGATATAGCTAGGTTTCATTTTAAGAAAACGTTGTTTTATCCGTGTTTTCCGGTAATGAAAAACTGCTACAATATCATTTGAATACGAAGGTTAATTTCGTCACTATTCACAAAGTTGTAATTAGCTCGGTTGAGAAGTCGACCGGTTCCGAAGCCAGAAGACCCCGGTTCGAGTTCTTATATTTTTCCTTTTTTTTTTTCAAGTTTTTTTCTTTTGTGATAAAAACTATCTTTATCCACGCATAATTTTTTCCAAAAGAAAACTCGTTTTACCAAAAATGTGCCAAAAATGTCAAAAATAAAATATCTTTTACATAAATTACTTGCATTTACTTATTCTCACTTTATTATATTGTTATTATTACTATCCGGTGTTTGATAACGTGCGAAAATTCGCACTGGTCAGCTAGTTTAATTTTATTTGGGTATTTAATTTATACCTATATGATGTAAAAACAATGTTTTCACTTGAAAGGATGATTTTCTGCTGAGTTTCTGCTTCTTAGTAATAACGGTCCTGCCCGAAGCGCTGGTAGATTCAACGCGTTGTAATTTATTCATCTGACAAGATAAGAGCCCACAGGTGGCCAATTTGCTGAATAAATGTTTTTAATTTGAATTTGGACGGAGGCATTCACACATCGTCCGAGGTCAGCGGACGTCTCCATCAGACTCAGTACGAAGGCAATATTTAAGTACAATATAAAAAGGAATGAGTTTGATGTTTTGTTCCGACTTCACGAGTGAACAGTACATCAAATTAATTTAGCTTAAATCAAGAAAATGTACAAAGAAACCTTTGTAATCTGGTATCCCACATGAATTTTAAGAACGGACTTGTTTTCTTCATGCCCTTATGGTACCAGTGGGTAAATAAATATTAAGATTTCTGAACACTTGTAACAAAAACGGCTTTTCTCACTATTTATTGTCAGGAACGGGCAGACAAGTTTCAGGTAGTTAATAGATTCAGGCGTTACTTTGCGGAAATCCATATATTATACTAGAAATATTGAATTACTTTGCTATTCCGCGAAAACAGTAGGGTAAGATCGTGCAAATAACGGCGCTTGTGTTGAACAAAAAATATATTACATGAACAAAAAATATTCAACACAAGCGCCGCTATTTGCACGATCTTACCCTACTGTTTTCGCGGAATAGCAAAGTAATTCAATATTTCTAGTAAGTTTCAGGCAGTTCCTTCTCTGGGGGCTGAGTGCTGTCGGGATGATAAACCCACGCACTGACTCACGGAAGTTTCGATGTGACTATTTTTGTTTTAATCTATTCAGGGTAATAAATAGCGGCAGAAAAAAACATAAGAAATCATAAGGGCCCCCCCCCCACACACTAGCGTCTTGCGAGCATCCGCGTCGTGTCGCCGCCGCCGCAACACGGCGACGCTCGAAAGACGTTAGTGTTCTCGAAAGACGTCTCTTATGAGTTCTCGTGTTTTTCAGATTTTCCTGCCGTTATTTATTACCCTGAATAAATAAACAGAAAAATAGCCACATTTATACTTTCGTGAGTCAGTACGTGGGCGCTCGTCGGTATCGCGGTGTCTCACAGTGACTCAATTTTATTTTATATAGCGAGATTTAAAGGAAACCTTTGACAACTATGTGGGCTTCATCGGTTCATGTGTTATAGGAGGCTCACTTGTTTATACCTACCAACATGAATCATCGCAAATAGCACGTTATGGTTTTCGGAGTTAGAATGGCTATGGAACCCTACACTGAGGCTGGGCCCGACATGCTCTTGATGTATTTTTAGGGTTCCGTACCTCAAAAGGAAAAAATGAACCCTTATAGGATCACTCGGTTGTCCGTCTGTCTGTCTGTCTGTCTGTCTGTCTGTCTGTCTGTCAAGACCTTTTTCTCAGGAACGCGTGGAGGTATCAAGTTAAAATTAATATAAAATACTTAGGTCTGCAATCTCTTGAAGCTATGAAAAAATCAACCTTCTAAGTCACCGCAATCAAAAGATATGGCCGTTTATGTCTCATATTTTGATACTTTCAAGGGTGTTGAAATTATTAAATAAAAGGAACTCAGAGCTATGTACGAATAATGTATAATTCTGGTGACAGATCGACATTCTATCTTTTCATTGACATAAGTCTCATTTTAAATGTTTCTAAATGTGTCCAGTTACAATTTCACAACATCCTCCAAACAGCGAAATAAAATGTTTTATAAATATTTTCATCAAACCCTCCCGACGCGACAAGTGAAACGGAGCACAAAAGAAAAATAAAAATAAAATATACACGCTGCCCACTATCAAATTACAATAAATCCTTTAAAAACAAAAAAAAAACGTTAGTGAGTACGCTATCAGTAGCATCGACGATCCCCTCAATTGGATTCCAAGACGAGTTTGTGCATCACTCTGTTTATAACTGCTGATCCCGACTGCAACTCGCTGACTTTCGTTATCAATTCTGGCCTCTCTTATATTTGCTCGCCTAAGGACAATAATTCCTTACTGACATCCATCGCTTTTTACGAGGCCTCTGACTCGTCAGCCAACTCCTCGGATTCTTCTTTGTCCGATAATTACTCCTCCTAGCTGGCTTCTCTCGGATTCTCGTTTTATCAAATAGTTCCTCCGAGTATAAAATAGTCGAGGTTCGATAAATGTCTCGCTTACACCGAGCATTGTTTTAGCCAGTTCACCTTTCTGGCCCCTCTTAAATTTTGCTCGCTTAAGGACAATTCCTTACTGACATCCGTCGTTTTTTACAAGGCCTCTGACTCGTCAGCCAACTCTTCGGATTCTTGTTCGTCCGACAATTACTCCTCCTAGCTGGCTTCTCTCGGATTCTCGTTTTATCAAATAGTTCCTCCTAGTATAATATAGTCGAGGTTCGATGGATGTCTCGCTTACACCGAGCATTGTTCTAGCCATGGTGAAACTGTTTGTATGGGATACTGGTACTTATCGTCCTCGATATATTTTTTTTTTGGGATCATCGTGTTGAGTCACGTCACGTTAATATTCGTAGTCGCTCTTCAAATCGGCTACGGCTCCATCAAACTTCTTTTCTATTAAATTGGCGGAGCGCGTGAAAATTCGCCGTAATTCCTTTCTCTCCCGAAGATATCGCTCCATTTCGGTCACGGTCGCCACTAATGTTGAAATTATTAAATAAAAGGAACTCAGAGCTATGTACGAATAATGTATAATTCTGGTGACAGATCGACATTCTATCTTTTCATTGACATAAGTCTCATTTTAAATGTTTCTAAATGTGTCCAGTTACAATTTCACAACAAAGGGAATCCAAAGGGAATCAAAACCTATAGGGTACTTCCCGTTGACCTAGAATCATGAAATTTAGCAATAGGCAGTGTCTTACAGCACAAGTAAAGGAAAAAGTCCGAAAACCGTGAATTTGTAATTACATCACATAAAAAAAAAGTTAAACGGAATAACCTTTGCAAAGTCGTATCACACTCTACGATTGAACGGAGATAGGAGCTTGCGAAAGTTCTTTTTTGTCTTATTTCATAGGTAGGTTGTAAATGGTTACCCCGTTGTTGAAAGCTATTTTTTTTTTCAGTTTTAGGGTTCCATACTTACAGGGTGTTGTTTCTTTTTCATACGTAATTACGGAACCCTCGGCGCGGGAGTCAGACACGCACTTGACCGGTTTTTTTTTAAAAGGTCAATCTTCAAAATGATCCAATAGAAAACTTGACGTGATCTAAGGATGGAATCAATGGAATCGAAGGAACTCGAATGGGCCGAAATCCTTTAGGTACCTACCGACATATTTATGTTCCGACAACTTTTTGCAGATCCGCTGTGGTTCACTGGCTTGGATCCTGATCGCTTGGCTTCGGTACGTTACGAGACACACATCCAATATACTTACAAGTATTATTTGTATGAGGCACTCAACGTTAGCTGCGCCACAAGTGTTGAAGGTGTTCAACCTTTCATATTAACGAGTAAGTTTTTTACTGTATAAAACCTGTGCTTAGATCTGTAATGGGTCATTTTATGCATACAGATTAAAGTATGTAGGTACTTAAATCTACCTCGCCATTGGATAATCTTTCATAATAAATAGTAAAAGATTATTTTGAGCTTAATGTTACTCTTATTGTTATTATTTATACTTTGAATTAACAAACTAACATGTAATATTACAGGTAAGAAACCTTAGTCATTACAAATTTCTACAGGTAACATGTCATGAGTATTGACTAGTTGATTAAGTAGGTAGATGTTATGTTTATTACAATGGTACAATTGGGAGCCTTAACTTTTGTGGTTAGATATACTTGATCAGAAATTAAATTTTGATTTATTTATTATCACAAATATATTTACACGGCATTACAGTAGTTAACCAATACACCGAGAAACTAAACTAAGCTACCAAGCTAAAAGAAGAAACTAACATGAATCATGTAAAGATAGCCTATTATCCATCATCTCACAAAAACTTTCGCCGCATACAGCCGCCCATCTCTACGCAAGCAAGTCGCAAGGTGCTGACGCCAGCGCATTGAGCAGCGTCAGCGCGCAGGGAATCGGGCGCGTACGCATGCTTACATTTCGCACCCCCAATACAATACTGCACTAAGTCAAACAAGCTCATTTTTCAGAATCGACGAAAAACCGTTATCTCATGTTATATCAAAGTTATTGAAAATGTCTTGAACATAGCATGTGTAGAATGCAATGCGTATCAGCATTATAATAGATCAGACGATTCAAACCACGTTAATAAAGCAAAATACTGCATATTCTGTCTTAATTCACTGTTGTGGAATGACTGAACAAAATAATAAATAATTATTTTGAGTTACGCACTTTTTACCGATTCATTTTGAAATAATACCTTATCATTCTACTGTTACTGACTAAGTATAGTCACCAACACTGAAATAAAACTAAATAATTCAGAACAATTTTCGTAGTGCGTTCAACAACACCATATTATTACTAAATAATTCACCATTGCGTAAAAGATCTAAGTGCTGTCCGTAAGGCAGATACGTTGCAACTGAAAATAGTTGTGTTCGCGGTACTGGGTCTAGCAGCGCGTCCTCACCAATAGAGAGTTAGCGCTCCATCTCTTGGACATTTTTGTAAGTATAAATACGGCTGTCTACGTGGTATGTGCGCCAAATTTTTGGCTATTCAACCATATTAATAAGTCAATTTTGTCATTTTTCGACATAGTGCAGTATTGTACTGGGGGTGCGATTTATTCTGGGAACTTCCGGCGCGAACAGTCTCACGCCTCGACCCACGAGCTCCGGGAAATGCGACACGCAGTGACTAGCAAATCATCGTTGCGCCTTGCCTCTAACGTATTAAATCCGAGCGAACCGAGTACAAATTTTATTGGATATAGGAATGGGTAATACCCATAACATTTCTTATATAGAAAGCTAAGGAAAACTTTTTGGGTTTTCTCCAGAACTATGGCGTATTTTGACTCGTAATGCCTCCATCTTATTTCTCACTAAGGCGTTGAAGACTAGCTTTATAGCTCCTAGATCATGGAAGTCCTTGATGTTGCGGATTAGAAAGCCTAGTCTCCGAAAGCAACTGTTCGCGTGCGTCCGAATATGCTCGTGAAAGGTGAGTCGCGCATCGAAGACCACACCGAGATCTTTCACTGAGAAAACTCTGTCAATGCACTCTGATCCGAGCATGTATTTTGCAAGTAGAGGGGCAGAAGCGCAAATAAATATGTACATACACTAAATACAAGGAAGCTGGGTTAAAAAGGAGTCTGTTATCTATACTCCACCAGACTACTTACTGAGGCAATATCTTCCTGTAACGAGTCGCAATCCGCTCTATGTTTTACCCAGTATACCAGTTTAAGGTCGTCAGCATGTAAGAGACACTTTCCATGCTTAACGGACGACGCGGTTACCCTTGTTTGTAGTGACCCTGCCTCCGAAGCTAGCGTCCTGGGTTCGATCCCCGGTAAGGGAAAATATTTGTCTGATAAGTACGAATGTTTGTTCCTGAGTCTTGGATGTTTTCTATGTATTTAAGTATTTATTTCTCTATATAAGTATGTATATCAGCGTCTAGTACCCCTAACACAAGCCTTTAGAGCTTAGTCTGGGACTAGATTGATTTGTGTAAAGATTGTCCCCTGATTTATTAATATTATTATTAACGGCGGACTCTAGATCATTGATCATTATTCCACATAGGAGGGGCCTCAATATTGAGCCCTGACTGACGCCAGATTTTGTGTGAAACGGAGCGGATACAAAGCATCCATACTTCCTATTCCTACCTTTCAACCCCTGGAAATAAGAGGCGTAGAAATATAATTAACTAAAGAAATCAAATACTTATGCAAGCTGTCATATGGCACTCACATAAAAGAACGTTGCAAGAAGGCAAGGATTGCGCTATAGCAATGTAAAAAGGCGATTGGAAAACACTGGGGACTAAAACCGCACATTGTACAATGGATCTACAATACTACGGTAATACTCCCGAGACTCCTATATGGATCCGTTGTATGGTGGCAGAGAGCAAAAGTGAAGGAACTAGGAAGAAAACTAGGCAAAGTACAAGTACTAGCTTGTTTCATGACAACAGGAGGAATGAGAACCACGCCAACACAAGCAATGGAAATGATGCTAGGCCTGAACCCAGTCCACCTTGAAGCGGAAAAGAGGGCAACAGAGTAATGATATCGTACGTAGGTATCATATGAAGGCTGACAAAGAATGGAAAGGAAACACCCTTGACAAAAAACATGACACAATACAAATGAAGGCGGAAGATAACATCCTTACGCTAATGTATAACAACGACCTCGTAAGGAAAAGAAGATGTTTCGACAAGAGAAATAGAATACATATCGGAGGCAGGGAAAACTGGGAACAAACCACACAGACCCCGAAAGTAACGTGCTACACCGATGGCTCGTGGAAGTCCTCCACCAAACTAGCCGTTGCAGGGATATACAGGTTGGGCCATAAGTTTTTGCAAATAGCAACACAGACTTTTTTCTAAACTATTAATTGTGCGGTACAAAGGATGATGGGAAATTAAACGGCATTTTGCATATTTTTGACTACAATACATTTAATTGAAAAAAAAAACGGAAAACTGCGAGTTAATCTCCCGTAGAGAGGGTTCCGCGATTATATGAAAATTACTATGTTACTTTAAATGCCATACACTTCTTGAAGGTTTTCCTGTAATCTTTAGGTAAAGAACTATTTTTTGTATATTTTTCAAAATTTTAAGTCCAGTCATTTCGGCGATAAGGAGTGGGAGGGGGAATGGTAAATTTTTGCCTATTTTCTTAAATAACTTCAAAACCGTTTATTTTGAAATAAAAAAATATATAATATATTTAGGATCCTCATAATGAGCCCTTTCATTTGATATGTCACACGCCATATTTTGCAAAACGTACGTACCAGCAATGATGATTGTCAGTATCTTTCCATACATTTGCATAGTAGGTTCCAGGAGTGCCAGCAACAAGACATAGCTCATTTAGGCAACAGAGTTAATAAGCATTACTTATAGTAAATACCTAATAAAATAGCATTTGTAGTTTTGCCTCTATCATGTTTCTAAAAACCTATGGCCCATCCTGTATATACCAGAAATGGAAGGGAGTATAATAATACCCCTAGGGAAATAAACAAGCGTGTTTCAAGCGGAAGTTTGGGCCATTATAAAATGTGCATAAATATATAGACATAAATGGATCAAGAGAAAATATGACTATCAACACGGATAGCCAAGCGGCGCTTAAGGCGCTAGACAAATAAAGTACAACATAAGCTTTGGTTCTAGAATGCAAAGCTGAGCTGAATAGTCTGGGATCGAAGGCTGCGGCCACACTCGCATGGATACCAGGACACAGCAGAGTAGACGGTAACGACAAAGCAGACAAACTGGCTAGAGCCGGAGCCGACCAGGGATTCCTGGGGCCCGAAATAGCTCTACCAATTTCAGCTATATTTACATTCTCATATCAAGATACATTGAGGCAAAAACCAATGAAGAATGGAGCGGACAGTGCAGACATGCAGACAAGCAAAAATGATGATCAGGAGAATAAATTACAAAAGGACCTAAACCTCGATAAGTACAACCTCAGCATACTGACAGGGGCCATCACAGGCCACTGTCCACTAAATAGACATCTGTCAGTAATAGGGGTAAAATCAGACCCACTTTGCCCACACTGTGGGGAGGAAGCGACTAGGAAACACCTAATAGCCGATTTTCGGGGTAGATAAAATAGATGTAACTGAGTTAAGTAGCTTGAACCTGCAGGATGTACTTTTGGTCTGCAGGAAAACAAGAATATGGGATCCATGTTGGATGGGAGCGCCGCCGGGGCAGTAACCTTAAACTCCAAACGTAGGGGAACTGGGCTGAATGATCAGCGCATGCAGATCAACCGCCCGCCTTTCACCGGCCAGGCGTCTCCACCTATCATCATCATCCATACTCAAGCATCCATACTGCTGCCGGTCGCGCAGATAACTTGCAAAAAAAAAAATCAGGGGACAATCTTTACGCAAATCGATCTAGTCCCAATGTAAGTTCTAAAATCTTGTGTTATGGGTACTAGACGATGATATACATACTTATATAATTAAATTAATACTTAAATACATAGAAAACATTCAAGACTCAGGAACAAACATTCGTGTTCATCACACAAATATTTGCCCTTACCGGGGATCGAATCCGGGACGCTAGCTTCGGAGGCAGGGTCACTACCAACTAGGCTAACCGCCTCGTCAATACATTATTTAACAATATGACTTAAAGATTTAAGTTCTCATACATTTTCTCACTACTCTTACAATACAAATTCGATACTGACAGACAACAAGAAAAGAAAAGTGGGAATTAAATAAATATGTGTATAATATGTAAGCTGTGCTAAACGAACTCCTAGCAAATGAATAATTGTTACCAGAAAAAACGTTAGTTATTTGTAAAACGAGACCATATTCTGGGGTCCTAGTGAAAAGGGGGTTAAATCGAAAAGTGTGATGTTTAGTTATAAGTATACCTTGTTCTGATTTCAACAAGCTTTATAACTAAACATCACACTTGCTCGACGTTACCCCTTTTCACTAAATCTTGTGTTATTCTCAATCTGGTAGTACCTATTTACACCTTCTAATAAGACTAATTCAATTCGTGGGTGACTAAGATCTTCATATCAATTTACATACAGGTTAAACATATTACCCAACTTAATAGGTACTCTGTCGTTGAAGGGTATAAACAAAAATTTACAACCCTACTTCAGTCGATTTTTTGTATGGAGAAGTCACAAAACAGGTTTGTGACTTTGCCCACTGAAGTTTGGTGGAGAAGACTTCTTAACTGATGAAACGAGACCATGGTTATTCTAAATTACAATGTTTAAGAACCATGATTATAAAGTCAATATACTAAAGTAGGCACGGATGATTCGTGATGCATTTTCACCATTTTTTTGGCGGGTGTTTGTTAACTCACACGGAGAAAAGTATGCAGACGCGTAAACCAAAATTGAATGATATACCAGGAAAAAATGAGCAATGTTTGCTAAAAGCAGACAAATGCACCATATTTTACGGCACTAACTATCGTTGACACTATCTGCCTTTGTAAGCCTCTTTTATGCCATTGCTTTTCTAGAAGGTTGTCTTGAAGAGACTGCTTGATCGAGATAAGAGATAAGACCGACTATGGTAAAAAATAGGCAGTCTTATCTATTATAACTTATTTCTTTGTCTTTTCCAATATGTTTCATATCCATTTCTTCAGATTTATCATATTTATATAAATATGTATGTATTTGTGTTCCAGCAAAGAAGCTTCCACTACGACTATACGGTTCAGCTCAATTCGTGTATACGGCTGACCGTCAGTTGAACGGATCAACCTTGGAATGTTTCATCATAAAAAACGATCCTCATGAGCATATTACTATAGGACTAACCTTTATTTTAAAGGTAAGTACTGTACGCAAGCTGCGACCGCTGACTTATCGACATTTCTCAGCAGATACTACGTCTGCTCTTCAAGCTAATTTGACACAATGGGAGTAACTCGTGGCGCGAGAGTATCGGGGACGCTGATCTTTAAATTAAACACTTTATTAGAGACTTTCACTATATTTTCAATCAATCTAAGAGCTGGTGCCTTTTCAGCGGCGCAACAAGGAATGACGATCTGGGCACGCGTGGCCGACGTTCTAATATTGTTTTTGTTTTAATTGAATTAAGAATTAGGGAGACAGACACATCGGCAACACGCTTGTCCAGTTACAAAAAAACTCTTACAGCAACCTACTTGCTGTACAGTACTTCACGAACTGTGTGCCACTAATATTTTTAGAGCGAAAGTGTTTTCGTTCGTTTGTTTATTTCGTTTTCACGGCCCAACGCAGTGGTTTGAAATTCGGCTTTTATAGACATTTTCTTTTCTTATCCCTTCGTGCGGCATTTCTGCTTATGTGGCAAAGTGCCGCTGTGGCCAGGAAAAAAGACTACATCTGGCAGTCTCCCGCTGCGGGACAATTTCATGGTACTCTGTTGTAGACGACACGCCGCACTCCACCTGAAAACCAAACCTTAAAATGTGTTAGATTATTATTACAATTAAATATATGTTAAAAGTGTACTTACCCACTACTGGCCGCTTATGTGCGAATAAAGATGCCCGTAGAGCATACGCATGACGCATCTAAGGATGCACTTCAGTTGACCTCTAGCCGCGACGACCCAAGCACTCGCATGTGGATGCTCCCAAAAGCTGTGTACAAGTTCGTTATTGCCTCCACTTTATCTCCTTATCACCCGCACCCATATCCACCGCTTACATCTGTTTTGATGTTAATTTGCGTGCCTAAGACTGGTTTTGCACTGCTCTTATACATAGCAATGCGAGATAATTGAACAAAGACAGGCTACAGTTGGTCAGTATTGTCTACAAAGTTTTAATTCATGTGTCATTTTTCCGAACATTTTTTAACCGACTTCAAAAAAAGAAGGAGGAGGTTCTCAATTCGGTTGTATGTTTTTATTTTTTTAAATTTTCTTCTTCTTTTCATTTATAAATCAGAACTCCGTCATTTATGGACGGATTTGAAAAAATATTTTTTCAATTTTTTTTTTTTTTTTTTAATCGGAAGTGTATACCTCCAGATTATTCCCGTTGTAGTCAAAGTCGAGGCGTGATGACAGGATCTATGAGGAATCGATGGAACTCCTCAAATATTACAGGCACGCATATAACAATTTTAGTATTTTCTGTAATAACCCAAGTAGTTACATTCCGAAAGCATTATTTGGTGAAGCGGAACTGTCGATGAAGACCATAGATGACCACCGGAACTCCTAAATGATAACTGTTTCACGGGTGGCGATTAGATTTTTGTATAAGGTTTAGAGGCCACTTATGTTCATGAAAATCCTAGAAGTAAATAAACAATAATGATAATAGTTATGTCCCGATGTGTTCCCAAACTCTGTTAGTTCTTATTGTTGTTTTATGCAAAAATAAATAGGTAATGACTGTGTTTTCGTTTTCAGAGTTGCCCCTGATATATGCGTTTTTATCTATATTAGTATGTTAAGCTGTCGACTGCTCTACCGCAGTTATCCCCCTCCGCCCGTCTCGTCTGCCACCCGACGAAAAGCAACAACAGTGGTCCTTCTTCACATCCATATTGCAACTGGATTTGAATAGTCAACAGACTGCTCGAGTCGTTGACAATGAGTGATAGGGAAGTCAAGCAACCTGGCGCACCGGGCTGCTATGATAAGGGGATATGTGCCAACGGATGCCAATAAATATTATTATCTTCGAATTTCCCTTTGTTTTATTATTACTTTGTCCCTATTATTTACGTTTTTATTATAGTCATAATTAACATTAATTTTATAATGTGTTTAATACGAAACATTGCTGTATAACTCAGTAATGTTATACTATTAAACGAGCAAAGTATGTATGACAAGCCGATCTCGCACACGGCTCGATGAAATTCGTCGAAAATGTAGGGCTAGAGGTTTTTCGGGTCTAGAAATCGATCTATCTGGTCTGTGGGTCTTATCTGCAGGAAGATTTGCTTAAGGTGATTGTGAATTCAAATGATTAAGTAAGTTTAGTATAAGTAGTTTTATTGCAGACGAAACCATTAGCTTCAGAGGATAATGACAGAAGAGAAAAATATACGACATGTCATGCATGCGACAATCTTGCAATCTAACTATGGAGCATTTTATGAACATAAATATCCTGCCACAAAGTAACGCACGACTTAAATCAACAATAACAAAAAAGCCAAGTAAGTACTAATTTAATAACTTGGTAAAAACCATAACATTAAGCATTAGCTACAGTAAAGCCTCCTCCTCCTACTCCTCTGCTGCACTGGGAGTGATGAAATAGCATAGAATGCGTGCAGATGCTTATTATCCTGCCATGTCGTAAAAGTCGACTACGGGACCCGTCCTCTCCAACATGGTGGACTATCTGTATGGGCGATGGGCTGATCACCTGTCACCATACGGTTCATCATACCATCTTAGGACTAATTAATCGAACGTGGCCACAAGTACTCTTGTGGCTCTGCCCACCCCAATAGGGATTTCGGGCGTGATAATATGTATGTACGTATGTACAGTAAAGCAATATTGTTCAAGTTTAAGTCAAACTAAAATTTAGATACTAATCATAAATTGGTAAAACAGCAATCTTGTTAATAGCCCTCGTGTGAGACCCATATTTAGTTTCCACTTCGACAGATATTACGCGGCCGTCACTGCTTTTAAATACCTTAATGACCACGGGCCATTGCAAAGGAGATATCTTTAAACCAATTAACAATACTGAAACCCCCTCCTTAATATTAGTATTAACTTTATGCGATTTTGGGCGACTAATTAACTGCTATAGATAACTTTGCAACCAGGGTAGCGCCACCAGTGAGTCGCTGAATAAAATACAGTTTTTAAATGTAAGAGGCAACACAGAGCGCACCTTTGTATATAGCTTTGCTAATAACAAACAAGCATTTAATTCTAGTCTGGGAATTATCAAAGTTCCCAATATTGGTGCTACTATACAGTAAGCTGACAAATATTTATCCTTATGCACTGCCCTCACATACAGACATGCAGATGTGGCACTAAAGGATGCATCGCAGTAGCCAATTAATTGGACATAATCAGCGCCACTAATCATTAAGTCACGTTTAACATTTATATTTTTCATTTGCGTTAAGTCACAATAGAATGAGTTCCAGAGTACTAACAATTCATCAGAAATAGTAAGATCCCAGTGAAGATTCAGTTTCCAGACTTTCTGCAAGAACTCTTTAGCTTTTGTGATTATAGGCCCAGCCAATACCAAGGGGTCCAAAAAGGTACCAATGAAACTGAGCACCGTGCGTTTTGTCCATTGAGGGGGCAACGAACCTACAGGTATCGAGATAATAAATTGATCTAAGTTGAGATTTAGTGAAAGCTCTAAGGCCTTGGTTATCAACTCAGTATTGTCAAGGTTAATATCTTGAAAAAGTTGCTTACCACTTGGAATTCCAGCGAGAATGCCTTGATGATTGGCACACCATTTATGAAGCTTAAAGCTCCCTAGTTCCATCAGCTGAATCAACTCATATCGGACTCATTTTACCTCTTCCAGCGAAGTCGTAGGAATTGTTCCTTATCATTTGATGGTGCCCATGGATACTGGTCCTTGTAACGCTGGACCAACTCGACGAAACAACGAGCCAGAAAACTGGAACTGGTGACGCCGTATGAAACCGTTGTCAGCCGAATACACTGCAAAGGATCATATAAGTTTTCCTTCCACAATATGAGCTGAATATAGGTTTGAGAGGGATCTATTCGCACCTGCCTATACATCTTAGTAATATCAGTCATGGCGACATATTTGTATATGCGAAATAATATCTAAATGTCGAATTGCACTACGGGGCTAGAAAGCAATATATCATTTTATTTTTTATTTTTTATTTATTCCTCAAGATAAAATAAGATAAGATAAGATTTTATTCATTGAGGGTCAAATTCAAATTGGTCCTATAGCTAGCATCAAAGACTGTCCTAAGCTTTGTGGTCACATGTTCCTCCTTTATTGCCGCATGATGAGGTAAGCAGCAACAGCGCTGTAATGGTTCGTATAACTTAAATAAATCTATCACCTCAGCATGACCTAAAGTGACATAATCATTTATAAACTCTGTGTACATCTCCTTTAACTTAGGATCTTTTTTAATTTCTTTACACATAGCATGCAAACGCTGCAAGGCTATAGAAAATGAATTACCTAACCGAACTTCTTCAATTGGGACCTTGAGAGGCAGTTTTTCCTGACCGTTTATCTATCAGTTGAAATTCGATTTCGCACGTATCTTTGCTTACTGCACCCTCTGTTTTAATATCGGGAACATGTTGTTCCTCCCAAAACTTTTGCAAAAGTACATCTACATTTTCAGATTCCAAACTAGCGTGCAACACAACTTTTTCATTATATGTAGTATGGGCCGACAAGCAGACATTGTTTTTATTTAAATTGCCCGAAAGAATATAGCCAAACTTAGTCGCCAACAAACACAAGTCATCTCCTGATAATTCAATTTTGTCTGGCAGCATAATTTTAAAAAATATATCGGCTGCAATCAGAAATGATATTTCGCCAGGGATATTACTCGTATACTCGTCATCGGCTAACTTTATTATGTTAGGAACATTGATGCCCCGTAAATTGAACTTTGTACGAATTGAGAGAAACGATAAAAAAAATTGCAAAATTCCAAAAATAAAAATACTAAAACACGCACTGTACGTATCATAAAATATGCAGGTTTCGGCACCAATTTGATTGTGAATTCAAATGATTACGTAAGTTTAGTATAGTTTTATTGCCGACGAAACCATTAGCTTCAGAGGATAATGACAGAAGAAAACAATATATATATATAACAATATATAACGTCATAGAAACGGTCTATGCGACAATCTTGCAATCTAACTATGGAGTTTTTTATGAACATAGGTGGTACATGCTAAATGTAAAAAGATGTACGAAACTGTACATTTTATATGGCCATCGGCGGTCTTCTTAGATTGGGCGATGTATGCCTAATAATACTTTTTCTACTTTAATACCTTTACTTGCTAACAGATGGCGCTTACTATCGCAACAACTATTAGACTATTACAAAAAATACTGTAGACTAAAGTTATCAATTGTGACTACTCACGTCTCAAATAAAATAACGTATTTAATTACCTACTTTTCTTATTTTGCTGACAGAGGCATAACATTACAACATTCTGCGTAACATTGTAGTACAGAAAAATCTAGCATTTTCGATAGCTTTTTTCTATTCGCCGATAGGCCTTCAGTACAGTTCTATTCAACTACAGATGGCGCTGAACTCAATTATCGAGAAAATCACCGGAGTGTCTCCCAAAACGAACATTAACAGCGCGATGTATCCAGTTGACAGCGCCATCTATCGGTGTATTTGGGCTTCAACTTAAATTAGTCGTTTGAGTGAGTAATTAGATATCGTAAGTCTTTCATAAATAAGCCAAATTATTATTTACGGCTGATAGATTCTGTTCATAAAGTTGTCCACAATGAGTAATCAATTTCGTGCGAACACCTCAAAAGAAGGTTATTATGCCCGCAGTACAATTTCGTGTAGGTAACAAATCTCATAGAAAGTTGTCAACTGGCGTTTGATGCCATGACGTCTTAATTCTTACAACATACATACAAAAGTCTAATATTGCTTGATTCACACGATATCACGCTATTGTGGACGGTGTGGTCGGTGGTGCGGTCTCACAGGTTGTGGAATTGTACTAAACCTTGTAATGGGGTACATTTAGATATATCGCAAATTATTAAGGGGGAAGTCACGGCTCGATATATCCGTACTAAATAATAGTAGCGAATATAATTTCATTTATGTATTTTTGTTTTGTATTTTTAAGGTTTCATTGGGTCAATGATGCAATGAAATGCAATTTACTCCTCTGCTGCACTGGGAGTGAAGAAATAGCATAGAATGCGTGCAGATGCTTATCATCCTGGCATGTCGTAAAAGTCGACTAAGGGACGGGTCCTCTCCAACATGGTGGACTATCTGTATGGGCGATGGGCTGATCACCTGTCACCATACGGTTCATCATACCATCTTAGGACTAATCAATCGAACGTGGCCACAAGTAGTCTTGTGGCTCTGCCCACCCCATTAGAGATTTCGGGCGTGATAATATGTATGTATGTATGTATTAATTTACTTGTGTATTCCAAAAAATTTATTTGCAAAGCAAGTTAAATATGTTTGAGTTTTATGGTTTGAGTTGAGTGAGGCGTCTCGGTCCGAAAGCTGACTGTTAACAATCAAAAGATTTTACCTGTCACTCGAACGGTAACATTTCAATACGATTTTTTGGGTTCCGTACCTACCTCAAAAGGAAAAAACGGAACCCTTATAGTATATTTCTTTTAGTATTCATCATATATTCATTTCTTCACATTACTTGAACATGCAATACTACAGATATAGTGAATAATATGTTTCCATCGGTGAAACTCGGATCTCAATCGGAAGACGACGGGACCCGAAGTGTCAATTAATTATTGTATTAAATGAGTGACATGTTTATATTCATTAACATGAAACGTTATTATTTAGTGTCAAATGTCAAAATTAAAAATGACAGCATGGTATGATGGGTACTGGCCCCCAATTCTCGATGCATTCGAGATAATGTCGTTGCGAGGTTAAACTTCAGATCCATACAGTTGTGTCAAATGACTGTATGCGCTGACGTTTAATCGCGATTGTGAGATTATCTCGAATGCACCGAGAATTGGGGGCCTGCTGAAGCTAATTGAGAGAGCACGATAAATACGAACTTTTCCGATAAAACACGATGGAAACTAATTATACACTACATCTGTACACACACACGATCTTATTCATAAAAATGTTTTGATTTCGCACTCCCTTCCTTTTTCGAGGTCCTGGCAGAATAACAGCGTTGGGATTGCCTCGCGATCGCAACACATGCTGAGCCAGAACCGTTTCATCCGCACACATTGCTGGGCTCTTGAACAAATCAAATTTATAGTAATGATAACTATAATAGGACCATAAATAATAGGCAAAATTCAATAATAAAACAAAGGGAAATTCGAAAATAATAATATTTATTGGCATCTGTTGGCACATATCCCCTTATGCCGCCTGATGCGCAAGGTTGCTCGACTTCCCTACGACAAATACAAGCCGCGGTTTAGCATCTTGCCCTACAGCCGCATGTGAGGAGGTCCTTGCAAGCTTTAGGAATGACTTCTAAAGGAAATAAACACTGGTATCAGCGTATCACCATCCTGACGTCTTCCATAGGGCGGCCGCATATGAGGTACGGGCAGCGCGAGCAGTTAGTCGTTGAACAACACACACGGACCGCTCATGCAGTCATTGTCAACTACTCGAGCAGTCTGTTGACTATTCAAATCCAGTGCCAATATGGATTGTGAAGAAGAACCACTGTTGTTGCTTTTCGTCCGGTGGCAGACGAGACGGGCGGAGGGGGATAACTGCGCTAGAGTCGATGGCTCGAGACCAAAATAAAACTATAAATAAGTTTATCTACACCCATATCATAAAACCTCCATTGGTTAATCAAAAACCGTAGGAAATGACCACTATTTTGACAACCAATTAGGAAAAACCAGTGCTGCGATGAAGAAATAACATGACTTCTTTATCGTTTTTAGTAAAGAAATGAGATTAAATTTGGAACAGCTGTCAAACTCAAGTGGGTCTCTATTCTAGTATCCATAGATATTAAAACAGTTATTGATACGAAACGTCAATTCAGTATGCTTTTTTAATATAAACTGTACAATATTTGATCTCGAGTGACGTGAGAATAGAGACTTCATCCAAACGGATTGATTCTCTATCTATCTCTATGTCTATGTCTATGTAGTACGTAGTCTATGATTTAAAAAAAAAATGGTCTTGACGGACGGCCGCCATTATGTTGACGTTTTGCTGAACGAAAGTAGAATTTTGTTGAATTGAATAGAAAAAGTTGTTTGTAATTTACATTTTAGTTGAAAATATGAATAGTAAGTAGTCTATCTTCTCGGAGTGTGTGTGATGTGAAAATGCGCCGGATATCGGAAATATGCAGCCACGATTGCAACAAATTACTTGTTGCCAGAAAATATTGTTTCTGAACCCATCATGGAGGATTTATAATATGTGTGTAGATAAAGTTATGTATGCAACTCTGCATAATTTGGCCTTAAAACACACGTGCGATCTTATTATGAAACTCGCTAAAAGCTCGTTTCATAAAACCGCACTAGTGTTTTAAGGCCTATCATTATGCAACCGTTGCATAAACTACTATTTATAATTTTTTTGTTACAGGAAAATATTACCGCCGTCAATGGCCCCGCATTTGTGCTGCAGATCTGAAAGCGAAAACACAGTCATTACCTATTTAACTTTAAACTGAGTTCCAGAACACATAGGGACCTAATATTCTATCATTAGAGGAGACTGGGGTCAATTGAAACGTGGGTCATTTGAAACAACTTCAATAACTCCGAGGCGGATAGACATAGCGGCGGGGTCCCGCGGGGGCAAGAGATCGGCTTTTGTGTTGGAACCTGTCAAGCGGTGCACGGCGAGGCTCTGCGACCGTCGGACATTTTTATGAGACCATATTACATTTTCGACACAAATAGTAAGTATTTTTCGTGTTTTTGTTTTGTTCCTCCTCTGCTGCACTGGGAGTGACGAAATAGCATAGAATGCGTGCAGATGCTTATTATCCTGCCATGTCGTAAAAGTCGACTACGGGACGGGTCCTCTCCAACATGGTGGACTATCTGTATGGGCGATGGGCTGATCACTTGTCACCATACGGTTCATCATACCATCTTAGGACTAATTAATCGAACGTGGCCACAAGTAGTCTTGTGGCTCTGCCCACCCCATTAGGGATTTCGGGCCTGATAATATGTATGTATGTATGTTGTTTTGTTTATTAATTAATAACTATTGGTACTTTGTTACTGCGTTTTTAACAATTATTTGTATGCTTATTCTAGTCAAATTTAAACTGGTTTATACGTGCCTACATTGTTCCGTATTTTTTTTTACGTTATTTAATATTTACTAATAGGTTGATGGGGCAGTTGAAACAAAATTTCTGGGGGCAATCGAAACATATTACAACTGACCCCTTTATGTAGGTTATTTTATTTATGTATATTTATGCATTTATTTGTATTTTTAGATACCCCGAAACCGACAGACAGTCAAAAAGTGTTAAAAAATATATGAATAAAACAACTAAGGGCAAGGGTAAAGGTGAAAAAACGAAACAAACTAAAAGAACTTCTACTTCGGAAGATGAATCTGAAGATTACTTCTGCCTAGTTTGCATGGAAAGTTCCGGGAGCAGCAGATTGGGTGCAATGTTCTGGGTGTAAGTTGTGGGCATATTTGGCTTGCATAGCTGGTGATCGTCATTACTTGTGTCACAACTATGAATCTGATTAATATAAATTATTCCTACTTGTTTTCTTACTACTTTGTCAATTACCAAATGTATCTAAGTAAGATTTATATTGTTAGATCACATAAAAATATTACAATTTGTACGAGAAACTTTTACAAATGTTGATTAATTTTGTAAGTTGATCTCTTCACTGAAATAATTCAGTCTTAAATGATAAGTTAAGAGCAATAAGTGCAATATAATTATGGTAAAATCAAAGACTGACACTTGGTTATATAATTGTAAAGTTAAGAAGTCATAGAAAAGATTATAATAATAAAAATACATAACATTCTTGAGTGTTTCAATTATCCCCCACCTTTGTTTCATCCGACCCAGGTACGGGGTCATTTGAAACATTTTCAGAGGTTTTTTAAAAAGCTTTTAACTATAAACAGGTAATCATTGAAATCAAATAAACATTATCATAATATACCTAGATAACCTGGATATATTTGAAACCTTTTACGATACAAATTCGATAGAAAACGAGGGAATTATAACCGATTTTGGCGAAAACGTTCCAATTGACCCCAGTCTCCCCTATTGTTTGTTTACTTATAAATATAATTTTTAACAGGCACAGATACAGGATTTCGTTAAGGGGAAGGGCTTCTTTTGCCGCCTGACAAAAGTACTTAACAGTCTGCTGTCGGGTGGTAACAAGGTGCGCGCGCGCCTTCAAGGGTTGGGTCGCAGTATAAGTGGGAGGCAGTGGTAGGGTTATGCACCTTGTCGTATACACCTTCGGCATACTAAGATGGTCTCGGACTTTACGTTAAAAAAAACACGTATGTGATGTGCGTCGTAATCTCTCCTGTCTATCTATATATAATATCTTCTTTATATATATAATTCTACTGTACATGTGTATGTCACTGAACTCCTCCTAAACGGCTGGACCGATTTGAATGTTTTGGGTTTGTATGCGTTTGGGTGGCGCCCTGGCTGGTTCAGATTCACAAATCAGCCCGGCAGATGGCGCTGCAGGACAACGTCTGACGGTTCCGCTACTATATATATGTGTTGAAATTTGGTATACATATCTTAGTCGGTGACCGCAAAACGGACGCGTAACATAAATTTTAAACATGAGGGCCACTTTAGGGGGGTAAATTAGAAAATAAAAAAAGAAAGTTATTTTAACTATATCGTGCGACATATCAAATGAAAGGGCTTATTGTGAGGATCAGTTTTAAGATAAATAGTTTGGAAGTTATTTAGGAAAATAGGCGAACCTCCTCCTTTTTTTTTAAGTCGTTTAAAAAGAAAAGTCTATGAAAGCCGAATTTCAATTTTCTGCGTTGGGCCGTGAAAACGAAAGAAAGAAACAAACAAAAACACTTTCGCATTTATACTATTAGTGACACACGGTTCGTAAAGTACCTACTTACTTACCCGAGCTGTCCAAAATAAAGGTTAGTCCTATAGTAATATGCTCGTGAGGGTCGTTTTTTATGATGAAACATTCCAACATTGATCCGTTCAATTGACGGTCAGCCGTATACACGAATTGAGCTGTATCGTATAATCGTAGTGGAAGCTTCTTTGCTGGAATACAAATACATAAATATTTACATTTAAATAAATCTGAAGAAGTGGATATGAAATATATTGGAAAAGATAAAGAAATAAGTTACAAGAGACAAGACCGCCTATTTTTTAAAGAATAGAATAGACATAGAATAGAAATAATTTATTTTGCCAGAAAAAGGGTTGGTTTACAGTTGTTACACACAGATAATGTTCTCCTTATTCAGCTATTAACAAACAGCATGCAAAATATGGACCAATACTTAGTCATAAGTTAATTTTATGTAGTATGTAAGTGTTTTTTCATGCCAGTTAAACGAATTTATTTATTAAGCAAGCTGACTTATCTATATATAAAATAGTATATTAAGGAGGTCAGGCTAGCAAGCAAATCATAATTATATTTATTCTAGGTACAAAAGGATCAATTAATTATTATATTTTAGCATTTATGTCAAGTTAACTACTCACTACTTTGTATTATAGGTCACTGCTATTCTAAAAAGTCATTTAATTTATAAAATCTACGTTCTAGAAGCCATTCATATAACATTTTATTGAATTTGTTATTTGGTAGTTCTTTAAGTTGTTGTGGTAATTTGTTGTATATTTTCACACACATTACACTGCAATTCTTCCTAAATCTAGCAGTTTTTTGTTGTTTACCAACTTCAAGCCGATTACCATTTCTTGTATTACGTGTATATATATTTCTAGCAGTTTTAAATAGATCACTATGCTTTCTAACAAACTTTGACATTTCGTAAATATATAAACTCGGAAGCGGTAGTATTCGTAATTTGAGGAACAGGGGCTTACATGATTCAAGTGGGCCAACTCCACAAATGGCACGAATACATTTCTTTTGAGCGATGAAAGCTCTGCACATATCACTACCATTCCCCCATATAATGAGACCATACCTCAGCACAGACTCAACATAACCGTAATAAGCTGCCATAACAGTTTTGCGATCGGTCGTTTTCCTTAATCTATAAAGGACGTATACAAATCTATTAATTTTACTAGATATAATTTTTATTTGATCATTCCAATTTAAATAACTATCTACACTTATTCCTAAAAATTTGGTAGTTTTACTTTCCTTTAATTGATGTCCATTATAAACTATGTGTAACTGTTGATTAATATTATTGAAGTTAATAAAACTGGTTTGTCCCAAATTGATTTTTAGGTTATTAATTTCCAACCACTTAACTACAGAGTCTACCGTATTAATGAGGTGCGATTGATGATAGTTTAGGTTCTTTGAATGGTCATTAGTGACTACAATTGATATATCATCCGCGAACAAAACACATTTGTGGTCGATTGTATTTACTAGATCATTTATGTATATCAAGAAAAGGAGTGGCCCAAGGACACTTCCCTGCGGAACACCAAATTTGTTTGCACTGTAGCGGGATCTGCAGTACTCGGTCAAATTTTTATTATTAACTGTTTTAACTTCAACACACTGTGTTCTGTTTTCTAGGTATGACTTAATCCATTGAAGCGCTAAACCTCTTACACCATAGAATTCTAACTTGAGTAACAATTTATCATGAGCTACGAAATCAAATGCCTTGGACATATCGAAGAAAAGAGCAGTTGTCAATTTTTTTTCGTCATACTTTGTCGCAATCTCGCGCACTAAATTGAACGCGGCAAGAGTAGTTGATTTATTTTGCTGAAAGCCATATTGTTGCTCTGCTATTATATTAAATTTAGTGAAGAAATCGGTTAACCGTTTGTGCATCGCTTTCTCAAAGATTTTAGAGAGTATGGGTATTAATGTAATGGGTCGATAATTTTCAATGTCAGTTTTATCCCCCTTTTTGTAGGCTGGCTTTACGATAGATTTTTTTAATTTCTCTGGAAAATTCCCAGTTTCTAAGGATAAGTTAATTAAATATGTCAAAACGGATATGAGTTCAAATTTACATTTTTTTACTATTTGAGTTGCTATGTCATCATAACCGTTGTTAACATAGGCGGTCTTATCTCTTCTTTCAATCTGTCGAAAGAAGCGATGGTATTAAAGAGGCTTACAAAGAAGGCAGCGGCCCTAACATGCAAGACAAAAGGATAAGTTTAACCGTCTTATCTCTAAGTTCATCTCCCTCACCCTAGTGCCGACGAAAGAGATAGTCATAGAGATAAACGGGTTTAACTTATCTTTGTGTCTTCCACGTTAGGGCTGCAGGGGGTATAAACGATAGTAAGTACCGTAAAACATGGTACCAGTACCGTTACCATGAGTTTACGCAAACCTTTCTCGTTGTCGACGACTATCGCTCGGTCCCTTTTACTTGTATCGACAACAAGCAATATTTCCGATAGATTTCGATAGCGAGAACGGTTTGCATAAACTGTACAAATTTGTAATGTTAATGAGTTAGGTTTTTTTACCTGTAATGTTACATGTTAGTTTGTTAATTCAATAATAACAATAAGAGTAAAATTAGGCTCAAAATAATCTTCATCTACACCCGTATCATAAAACCTCCATAGTGTTATCAAAAGCCGTAGGAAATGACCACCATTTTGACAACCAATTAGGTAAAACGAGTGCTGCAATGTTATTCCCGTATCGTTTTTAGTATAGAAATGAGATTAAATTTGGAACAGCTGTCAAAACTCAAGTGGGTCTCTATTCTAGTATCCATAGATATTAAAACAGTTATTGATACGAAACGTCAATTCAGTATGTTTTTTTAATATAAACTGCACAACATTTGATCTCGAGTGACATGAGAATAGAGACTTCATTCGTTTCTCTATGATTTAAAAAACAAAATGGTCTCGACGGAGGATCGAATTGCCGCCATTATGTTGGTTTTTTGCTGAACGAAAGTAGAATTGTTGTTGAATTGAATAGAAAAAATTGTTTGTAATTTACATTTTAGTTGAAAATATGAATAGTAGTCTTCTCGGAGTGACTGTGTGATGTGAAAATGCGCCGGATATCGTAAATGCAGCCACGATTGCAACAAATACCTTGTTGCCAGGAAATATTGTTTCTGAACACATCATGGAGGATTTATAATATGTGTGTAGATAAAGTTATTTATGCAACTCTGCATAATTTGGCCTTAAGACACACGTGCGATCTTATTATGAAACTCGCTAAAAGATCGTTTCATAAAACCGCAATAGTGTTTTAAGGCCTATCATTATGCAACCGTTGCATAAACTACTATTTACTAATTATTATAAATGATTATCCGATGGCAAGGTATTTTAATCTGAAGGTATGCATAAAATGACCCATAACAGATCTAAGCACAGGTTTTATACTGTAAAAACTTACTCGTTAATATGAAAGGTCGAAAACCATCAACACTTGTGTCGCAGCTAATGTTGAGTGCCTCATTCAAATAATACTTGTAAGTATATTGGATGTGTGTCTGGAAACTTGCCGAAGCCAAGCGAGCAGGGTCCAAGCCAGTGAACCACAGCGGATCTGCAAAAAGATGTCGGAACATAAATATGTCGGTAGGTACCTAAAAGATTTTGGCCCATTCGAGTTCCTTCAATTCCATTGATTCCATCCTCAGATCACGTCAAGTTTTCTATGGGCACATTTTGAAGGGTGTAGGGTTCCATATCCATTCTAACTCCGAAAACCATAACTTATTAGGTGCTATTTGCAATGATTTATGTTGGTATATAAACAAGTGAGCCTCCTAGAACTCATGAACCGATGAAGCCCACTTAGTCGTGATAGGTTTCCTATAAATTTCGTTATTTCAAATAAAATTGGGACACTATGACAAAACACCAGAAAATAAAAATAATCACATTGAAACATTCGTGAGTCAGTGCGTGGGTGCTCTCATCGCGACTGCACTCAGCCTCATAACATTGTTTTTACATCATATATAAAACCCAAATAAAATCAAATAGAAACATTATAAGGTAATAAAGCATGTTTTAATGATAATAATTTAAAGTAATAAAAATAAATTAAAATCAATTGCACCGCAATGGGTCTGCGCAAAAATAACTGCCAAGACCCACTAATTACAGGAGTAGGCCCACGCCCAGCAGTGGTACGTATAATGGGCTCATTGTGATTGCTTACGGAGGCACGCGAATGTATTACCTGTATTCAGGGTCAGTAGGATAGATTTAAGATTTGTTTCATGTTCCCAGAAGTAGCACAGCAAGTATGAGCCGCTTAAAGACAAAGTAGCCCGAAGCTCAAAGCTCGATGGTATTGTATCACGTTTGTTGCTGTCCGAAACCGACGAATCTGAAACAAAGATGAGTTATCTTCTTTTTATTTTTCCTATTCTTAGCGTAACATGATCCTAGATTTATAGTGTAAGATTCCATCGCAAAATTGTGCACCTATCTGTTATTTTAACGAAATATGATTTTAATGACAGATTACCCATACGTACGTACACGTACGTACATTGCCGGGTTGCTACATAACTAGTTGGATATCATACCTTTTTTGAGACAACTGCACCCATTTCATTAAGTGCCATCGGAAATAGATCGATCGAGAACTGGAAAAACATAGATTACCACAGAGTTGCGGCAGACTGACGGGTGGCAATGGCAACTTATTGGTTTCCAGTTCTTTAGACCGGTCTCTTTCCGATGGCACTTCATTTACTGCCCTAACAGATTGGTGCAATTGTCTGAGAAAAGGTATCAATTGCGCGACATCATGCCTCATTCAAATCTGGCCACCACCGTTTGTGGTAGCTTTTACGCAGAAAATAGCTGCAATTTGGTGTAAAAATCAATACGATACATCAAGTATGACAAACCCAAAGTCATTGGTGGGAAAAAGCGTAAAGACTGTAGAATCATTGGGCCGCAAAACCAACCATAATGGAAAAAAGTCGCGGCCGGGCATGCGAAGAGTTTGACCGATCGTTCAATCGTTCGCCGCGCTCACGCCGAGCGGACTTCGTTCCAGCGCGAAGTTTTGAAATTTTGCTACACACTTGCAAAAATTATGAATTAGATGAATTGTCAATCCTTTAAAGATCATATAAAACATAAAATTGTTGCACCTCTACCTTAATTAAACCCCAGTGGGACGCAACCTGTGTAGACACGCTGGCCCCGAAACATCTCCTTGAAACATCCACTAAACCCGGTGCAGCGGCTGCAGCGGCCGAACACAAAAAAACGAAAACAAAGGGTGTCGGTTCTAAATTTAACTTTCTTCCGTTCGGAGTCGACAGCCTCGGTTCGTGGGGTCCTGGGGCACTACGTCTCTTCGGAGAAATTTCGAAGAGGCTGGTGGAAGAAACTGGGGAACGGGGACCTGGCAGCTTCCACGCACAACAGTTTAGCATTGCGAAACAGCGAGGAAACGCCGCCAGCATCTAAGGCACAATGCTGCGGGGACCTTTTTTAAGTTTAATAAATTGTATTAAGTATTACTATTCTATTGTATGAGTTTGTTAAAATTATACTCTATATTATTCCTGGAAAACCCGAGACAGTTACGCACACATTTATTCTTCTCCACACTATTCACACATATGCAAATACTTTCCCAAAGTGATTAAGCTATAATAATCTTTAACTCACTGTGAAATTCGAAGGTTTTTTTTGAACCCGGAGCCATATCGGTTTCACAGCCAATGTTGAGGTATTCACCCACTCGAAACTTGTAATAATAGTCGATTTGTCCCTGAAGATTATATATCTCTCGGCGATCGGGGTCCAAACCGGTGAACCACAGCGCCTCTGAAATTATTTGAATTCGACCTAAGAAGGTAATAACAAAAAACAAAACCGACTCCAAAAACCCTTTGAAAACTAAGAAATAAAGACTGGCCGTTAGTAATTACCTAGAAATATCAGAATATATTTGTTAATTCAGTAATAAATTAAATATATCGAAGTCGGTGGCAAGTAAATGAACAGTAGGAGAGATGTATACTTGTATGCCTTGTTTGTTTGTATTTGTTTTGCCTACTTGCCACCGACTTCTATATATTTAATTTATTACGGAATTACAAATATATCTGATATTTCTAGGTAATTACTAACGGCCAGTCTTTATTTCTTAGTTTTCAAAGGGTTTTTGGAGTCGGTTTTGTTTTTGTTAAAATTAATTTTATTTTTACCTTTTTGGTGAATATGATGGAATATTATAGTTTCATTATATCCACAAGTACCAGATGACGATAGTACTACGTAAACTGCTCATCGATCTTTATAAAGTTTTGCGTTCAGAATGCAAGGACTGTTGACCGTTAAGGAGTTCTGTTGCGAACCCCACTAGCAGTTCCGATTTACCAGATGCGCTTTAACGAGATCAAGTTGCTTAGCAACAGAGACAAACCAATGTTATCATTATCCGTTAACTATCTATCACTGAAGAGTTCCAAGTAGTAATCCGTGGACTCCATCATCACTCCGCTTTACCAAATGAAGCTGTTCTTGTGCAAATCCATCAGTTATCTTAGAAAATGGCAAAAACGGTATATACTTGCTTACAAAATTCGAGGAGTTCTCTTGATTCCTCATGGTTTCCATCATCAGATCCCGCAAATGTTTCTATGGGACTATTTTTGCACTATGACGATTCCAACAAAAAAAGAATTATCGAAATCCGTTCACGGGCTAAAAAGTTATGTGGGAACATACATAAAAAAGAATATATATGGGTGGAATAGATAACCTCCTCCTTTTTTGAAGTCGGTTAAAAATATTCAGGATGGGCCATTAGTTTTTGCAAATAGCAAGACAGATTTTTTCTAAACTATTAATTGTGCGGTACAAAGGATGATGGGAAATTAAACGCCATTTTGTATATTTTTGACTACAATATACACCGTTTCACATGAAAGCAACGTAGTTACTGTGATAAACACTTTAAAAAAAAGACCGGAAAAATGAGTGTTAGACTCCCGTGAAGAGGGTTCCGTGGTTATATGAAATTTACTATGTTACTTTTAATACCATACACTTTTTGAAGGTTTTCCTGTAATTTGTAATGAACTATTATTTGTATATTTTTCAAAATTTTAGGTCCAGTAGTTTCGGCGATAAGGAGGGGGAGGGGGGAATGGTAAACTTTTGCCTATTTTCCTCAATAACATTAAAACCGTTTATTTTAAAATTATAAAAAAAAAAATTTAAGATGCCCTTTCATTTGATATGTCACACGCCATATTTTGCAAAACGTACCTACCAGAAATGATTATTGTCAGTATCTTTCCATACAATTAATTGCACAGTAGGTTGCAGGAGTGCCAGCAACAAGACGGAGCTCATTTAGGCGACATTGTTTATACAGAGAAAATATATATTTTATGTTTATTACTTGTAATAAATACAAATAAAATAGCATTTGTAGTTTTGCCTCTATCATGTTTCTAAAAGTACAAAAACTTATGGCCCAACCTGTATAAGGAATGCTGGAAATACTGCCAGCGAAACTGCAGCGAGGGTCATGACTACCAAATAATAATGTTTTTTTTATAAATGAGATGATACCATTTCAAAGCTCCAATTCTCGGTGCATTCGAGATAATGTCGATTGCGAGATTAAACATCATATTCATACAGTTGTGTCAAAAGACTGTATGCCCTGACGTTTAATCTCGATTGTGAGATTATCTCGAATGCACCGAGAATTGGGGGCCTGGAGTGTGGCTTCTGCCGTTCGCGGCATCGTTCGGGGTTGGCATCATAACGACTACATTGTGAAAATGACCAAATCATCATAGGGTCCAGATCTCAGAAGGGCCATCTCTGTATAAAGCCTATATCTCCAAATGACTTGGTAGCAAACCGACTGGTTCTCGAAAAGACCACATCGTTAATAGACCACATCTCAAAAAGACCAGGTAGCATAACGACTACCAACCCATCGGTCGGTGTGAAAGCAGGGTAGTGGACTAGTGGTATTCATTTTGACTTGTGCCGTTTTCTATGGGTTCATAATAGTTTTTAATGTCACTTTCGTGTAGGTTTTGGATTTTCGATGTCTGTTAATTTTGCTTAAAAACAAAATTAATTACAAGGAAGTGTAATTTACTTGGTGTTTTTACCATGTGTTGCCATGTTACTTTTTATATTTATTTTGCTAATTAATACATACATTTTTTAAATTAAGATTATTACACGATTACATTCAAAAAAGTGATAACCGATGGTAAACAAGGCTTAGTGAGTAAGGCGATGTGTAGTGCACACATGTCATTTTGCTCAATACATATCTATTCCATTTCGTTGTACCTATTTGATTGAATACCTCGCTGGCTACGATTGTCGCGCCATCTAGTTTAACTGTATCTGCAGCTTCGGCATATTATTGTATATGAGCTACGATCATCGTAAGGTAATAGACGGTATTAAAGACTTACGATTTGTGGCATTAGGAGAGGATTTGCGTTGTCGACCTGTGTATAGCAGGTATACCGTACTAGTCCATTTTCTTCCAATGATCTTAGCGACGCAAGACATGGACTTCGATGCACTGGTGATTGTAAATGTGTACTGAAGGGAAACCACTTTTTTGTCCTTGGACATAACAACTGAAAACAATAAATAAACATTATCAATTACTTCTTTAATTTGTCACAATATTTTAAGAATAACTTCTGTCCGGGTCGAATTCGGTTTCAGTTATTCGCTCGGGAACTTGTGAATTGTCTAGGATAAAAGGTACCCTATGTCCTATTCCAGGACCTAAGGTATATACCAAGTTTCATGAATATCCGTTCAGCAGTTACGGAGCTGAGTGGTAATAAACATACATACTTACTCATTGTATTATATTAATAGGAAGTAGCTTAGGATATACGCTCGTTGCCAAAATACCACACGCCCAAAACACCAGAATGAGTAATAAAATTTAAATAACATCCGATATTGTTTAACAGAATTGATATTTTGGGAGTGTGGTATTATGAGGAACCAGGTATTTTGGAATTCTGGTATTTTGGGCACGAGCGAGGTGATGATTAGATTATCTTATTAGTAACTACCTTGTTCGACGCTTATCTTATTCGAATTTGATACTAACCTGTCTGATTTCTACCATGACCCGTTTCGTTCACCAACTGTACATCATAAGCATCAGCTCGAACTGCATCATTGTTCTTGAAAGTGCACGTCAATGTCAACGTCTTCGTTTCATTGAATTCGTACTTGTATGTCTTCGTTGACGAATTGGGTTCTGTTGACGAATGTTCCTGTACCACCCCAGTTCCTTCAATGTCAAGGGATGCTAAGGCAGAAACGGAAACAAGTGAAAATTAGCTCGTATTTCGACTATGAAAGTACAGTACGATATTTTCCATGCAAACTTTATCACCCCTTTTTACCCCTTTAGGGATAGAATTTCAAAAAATCCCTCCTCAGTGCACGTCTAAAGTACTCGAGGAATGTATCCTCCAAATTTCAAACCTCTAGGACCACCCGTTTAGTCTGTGCGTTGTCTATATAAGTGAGTCATGGTACTGTTTTATATGTATTGAATCATCAGATTAATATCCTTAAAATTAACTTTTTCGGAGCTCATATCTAGACAACAATTGGGAATAGGTAAAAGTGCAATGAAACAAAGGTGTAGAGAATTTTATCAGCTTTCATGATGTATTACAACAAAATTTCCTATGACGCATCGTTTTCGAGATAAACAAAAAACCGAAAAACGGGACTTTCTTTCCCTTTTACTTGTATCGGCAACAAGTAGCATTTCCGATAGACTTCGATAGCGAGAACGGTTTGTACAAACTCATGGTAAGGGATCTGGTTAAGGGCTGAAGCGGCGCGGCGCAACAAGAGGGACGCGGCCCTCCAGCAACGGACGGCAGGTACCATACCATTCAGTGGTACAGTTTTGGGGTTTTGTCTTGCCTGAATGTGTACATATTGAGAGCTATCGAAGTTAACTGAACATATTGATACTTCCATAGTCAAAATGTCAGATATGCACTACTGACATTTTGTGTTCGAACACAAAACAAGACACAAAAACAGACATTTTTGCAAGGTCTCATTTAGGGTGTAGGGAAATGGGAAAGTTGTGTTAATTATTTCACTTGTTTGTCTTTTTCATAATTAATGGAAAATTAAATAGTAATCAAATATATTGATGTGTTCGGGAGGTAAGAATCATTTGATTTCTGTAATAGTTTTCACGTCTCAAGGAAGATGAAATGTTGTTAATTCTTTGGTCTACTGTACTTACACGAGTAATTAGTTTGTTTGTGTGTCTCTATAGTATTTGGTGTCTTCGTAGTAAATGTTTTTTTTGTAGTTGGTCTTCTGTTTGTAGTTGGTTTTTTAATTAGTCTCCTTGGTTTCCGTGTCGTGGAACTCACTGGAAAACCGAAGTAGTATCAGTTAGAAGGGGTACCGATGGAGAAGATTTTCACTATATACAGGTTGTCGGGAAATGGATCCGAAAGCCGGCGGCTACACGTACCTAAAGGAGATAATTCCAAACATATTATCTATATACTTCATTTTAATTTTTAGTTAAGATTTGACTATCTGAGTTAGTTTGACCACATGATCGATTTTTAATCACTTATCACAACGCGCTATGGGCTGAAAATCGGCTTTCATAAAAATAGACATCGAAATCGTAGCTCGTCAGATAGCTTTTGATTTCAATAATGATCTCTTAAATAATAGGTACTATTGCAAACTCTAATTCAATACCCTATTTTTACTATATTATGTTTCATGTCCTGCCTAAACTTCCATAGCACATACGAACATTTTTTATAAGTAAATTACTAACGCAACGACATATAAAATGCAATTTCTATCACAAGTTAATGATTAACGATTAACGTTAACTTCAGTTGTATCTTCTGAAATTTAACGTTTAACGAAGTTAACTTTTTAATCAACGCATTAGCGCAAAAAATCACTGTGTCGCCGCGTAACAAATCATTTCAGAAATTAGAATTTGATGGTTAAAAAAGGTCATTCATGTATATTATAAAAACAGTGGGGCCAAGAATGCTTCCCTGCGGCATCCCAAATTTAATAGCCTCCATAGCACTTCTAAAAGAACCCACTCTGACAATTTGTCCTCTCCTGGAGAGATAACTCTCAAACCACGCAAGCGGAACACCACGTATCCCTAGACTATGCAGTTTTCGAAGCAAAATTGGCAACGACACAGTATCGAAGGCTTTCGCCAAGTCCAGAAAAATACCAATGTACTTTGAGTTAGCATCTGAATAGGATGATATAAGGTTAGTTAAAAGTGTGGTAGCGTCTTCCATGGATCGGTTTTGCCTAAATCCGAACTGTCTATAAGATAATAGACCGAACTTCTCGAGGTATTTAACCAGTCGTGTGTTATAAAGCTTTTCCAGGATTTTAGATAAAGCACTCAATAAGGATATTGGCCTGTATGATAATAAAGTGTTTCGTTTCAGTGGATGAAGATATCAAGAGACAGATTGTGAAGTGTAATCGGCAAGAGCTGCGTCTTATATCTTAAGGCCTGGCCACAAAACCACGGCACGGCGTATGGCACGGCACGTTGCCGCACCGTGAAAATGCATGACGCGGCGCCGCGTCGGTCCACGGCATGTGATAGCGACCGAGGTGGATGTTGCGGTGGACTGTATTAAATAACTAATCAATGATGGAAACGTAGAATTAAGCGCATATATTTTAATAGTCTTGCAGAACGACAAGGCTTGACAGCAAGAGAGAATGACATAGCCAAACTTAAAACTAGGAACATATTATGATAAAAAATGACGTATAAAAACGGTTGCCTGCCAGTCACCAACAGCATGGTAGACCAGACAAATTTTTTAATTTAACGGCTTTGAACGGCATGGAATGTAGCAATTTGACACTGGGGTTTTTTTTTACTAATTCTACCCTGCTGAACACGATTTTGCCCGGTGTCAGACCAATTTCCCCCCCTGCCCCCCCCCCTTTTTGTGGAAAATATGTCCCTCGCCACGGTTTTTTTCCGATTTAAACAAAAACTAGATCTAGGAGAAAACTACTAGCTACAAAAATAAGCCTAATCAAATTCCCTATCACGCCATATAAATATCTTTTTTATAGATTTTATAGTTTTTGAGTACTATCTTCCCAAACTTCATGATTTTATTAAATTTTCAATATTTTCTTAATTTGTGCTATATCGATAGGGAATTGGCTGAATGTAGAACAAAATAATGTATGGAATAATTAATCCTAGTATATTTACCTACAGAACCAGACCTCATTGACAGTCGTACGAGTTTGGTTTCACTTTCTACAGCTTGCAGTACCAAAGGTGCGAGCAGTGAACAACGATCGACCATCATAAACTACTTAATATTTTCTAAGTTTCTGGATATTAGTGGGTGAACCTTTGATTGTGTGCCAAGTGAACAATACTGAAGAACTTTTGTAAAGAAACAGGTCAAATTTCAAGAAAATTATCAAGTTTTCAAAAACCCGTTGTAACTTTAACCTTACGGCCATGCAGAATGTATGGCCACCAGGGCCCTTTTTACAACGGACGAGGTATAGCTGAGTATTACGGCAGAGTTAGCGTACCACCGGTCAGTTTCCTTAGTCGTCAATTTCCCCAATTCACCAGTTTACTCATTAGACAGTTTCTGAATTCGCCAATTTCCTTATTTACCAGTTTCACTAAGTTGTCAATTTCCCTATTGAGTTAGTTTCCTGGTTCGCAAGTTTCCTGGTTCGTCAGTTAGTTTAGATTGTCAGTTTTGCTATTTCGTCATCTCAAAGCTCCAATTCTCGGTGCATTCGAGATGATGTCGATTGCGAGATTAAACATCATATTCATACAGTCGTGTCAAAAGACTGTATGCCCTGACGTTTAATCTCGATTGTGAGATTATCTCGAATGCACTGAGAATTGGGGGCCTGGAGTGTGGCTTCTGCCGTTCGCGGCATCGTTTGGGGTTGGCATCATAACGACTACATTGTGAAAATGACCAAATCATCATAGGGTCCAGATCTCAGAAGGGCCATCTCTGTATAAAGCCTATATCTCCAAATGACTTGGTAGCAAACCGACTGGTTCTCGAAAAGACCACATCGTTAATAGACCACATCTCAAAAAGACCAGGTAGCATAACGACTACCAACCCATCGGTCGGTGTGAAAGCAGGGTAGTGGACTAGTGGTATTCATTTTGACTTGTGCCGTTTTCTATGGGTTCATAATAGTTTTTAATGTCACTTTCGTGTAGGTTTTGGATTTTCGATGTCTGTTAATTTTGCTTAAAAACAAAATTAATTACAAGGAAGTGTAATTTACTTGGTGTTTTTACCATGTGTTGCAATGTTACTTTTTAGATTTATTTTGCTAATTAATACATACATCTTTAAATTAAGATTATTACACGATTACATAAAAAAAAGTGATAACCGATGGTAAACAAGGCGTAGTGAGTAAGGCGATGTGTAGTGCACACATGTCATTTTGCTCAATACATACCTATTCCATTTCGTTGTACCTATTTGATTGAATACCTCGCTGGCTACGATTGTCGCGCCATCTAGTTTAACTGTATCTGCAGCTTCGGCATATTATTGTATATGAGCTACGATCATCGTAAGGTAATAGACGGTATTAAAGACTTACGATTTGTGGCATTAGGAGAGGATTTGCGTTGTCGACCTGTGTATTGCAGGTATACCGTACTTGTCCATTTTCTTCCAATGATCTTAGCGACGCAAGACATGGACTTCGATGCACTGGTGATTGTAAATGTGTACTGAAGGGAAACCACTTTTTTGTCCTTGGACATAACAACTGAAAACAATAAATAAACATTATCAATTACTTCTTTAATTTGTCACAATATTTTAAGAATAACTTCTGTCCGGGTCGAATTCGGTTTCAGTTATTCGCTCGGGAACTTGTGAATTGTCTAGGATAAAAGGTACCCTATGTCCTATTCCAGGACCTAAGGTATATACCAAGTTTCATGAATATCCGTTCAGCAGTTACGGAGCTGAGTGGTAATAAACATACATACTTACTCATTGTATTATATTAATAGGAAGTAGCTTAGGATATACGTTCGTTGCCAAAATACCACACGCCCAAAACACCAGAATGAGTAATAAAATTTAAATAACATCCGATATTGTTTAACAGAATTGATATTTTGGGAGTGTGGTATTATGAGGAACCAGGTATTTTGGAATTCTGGTATTTTGGGCACGAGCGAGGTGATGATTAGATTATCTTATTAGTAACTACCTTGTTCGACGCTTATCTTATTCGAATTTGATACTAACCTGTCTGATTTCTACCATGACCCGTTTCGTTCACCAACTGTACATCATAAGCATCAGCTCGAACTGCATCATTGTTCTTGAAAGTGCACGTCAATGTCAAAGTCTTCGTTTCATTGAATTCGTACTTGTATGTCTTCGTTGACGAATTGGGTTCTGTTGACGAATGTTCCTGTACCACCCCAGTTCCTTCAATGTCAAGGGATGCTAAGGCAGAAACGGAAACAAGTGAAAATTAGCTCGTATTTCGACTATGAAAGTACAGTACGATATTTTCTATGCAAACTTTATCACCCCTTTTTACCCCTTTAGGGATAGAATTTCAAAAAATCCCTCCTCACTGCACGTCTAAAGTACTCGAGGAATGTATCCTCCAAATTTCAAACCTCTAGGACCACCCGTTTAGTCTGTGCGTTGTCTATATAAGTGAGTCATGGTACTGTTTTATATGTATTGAATCATCAGATTAATATCCTTAAAATTAACTTTTTCGGAGCTCATATCTAGACAACAATTGGGAATAGGTAAAAGTGCAATGAAACAAAGGTGTAGAGAATTTTATCAGCTTTCATGATGTATTACAACAAAATTTCCTATGACGCATCGTTTTCGAGATAAACAAAAAACCGAAAAACGGGACTTTCTTTCCCTTTTACTTGTATCGGCAACAAGTAGCATTTCCGATAGACTTCGATAGCGAGAACGGTTTGTACAAACTCATGGTAAGGGATCTGGTTAAGGGCTGAAGCGGCGCGGCGCAACAAGAGGGACGCGGCCCTCCAGCAACGGACGGCAGGTACCATACCATTCAGTGGTACAGTTTTGGGGTTTTGTCTTGCCTGAATGTGTACATATTGAGAGCTATCGAAGTTAACTGAACATATTGATACTTCCATAGTCAAAATGTCAGATATGCACTACTGACATTTTGTGTTCGAACACAAAACAAGACACAAAAACAGACATTTTTGCAAGGTCTCATTTAGGGTGTAGGGAAATGGGAAAGTTGTGTTAATTATTTCACTTGTTTGTCTTTTTCATAATTAATGGAAAATTAAATAGTAATCAAATATATTGATGTGTTCGGGAGGTAAGAATCATTTGATTTCTGTAATAGTTTTCACGTCTCAAGGAAGATGAAATGTTGTTAATTCTTTGGTCTACTGTACTTACACGAGTAATTAGTTTGTTTGTGTGTCTCTATAGTATTTGGTGTCTTCGTAGTAAATGTTTTTTTTGTAGTTGGTCTTCTGTTTGTAGTTGGTTTTTTAATTAGTCTCCTTGGTTTCCGTGTCGTGGAACTCACTGGAAAACCGAAGTAGTATCAGTTAGAAGGGGTACCGATGGAGAAGATTTTCACTATATACAGGTTGTCGGGAAATGGATCCGAAAGCCGGCGGCTACACGTACCTAAAGGAGATAATTCCAAACATATTATCTATATACTTCATTTTAATTTTTAGTTAAGATTTGACTATCTGAGTTAGTTTGACCACATGATCGATTTTTAATCACTTATCACAACGCGCTATGGGCTGAAAATCGGCTTTCATAAAAATAGACATCGAAATCGTAGCTCGTCAGATAGCTTTTGATTTCAATAATGATCTCTTAAATAATAGGTACTATTGCAAACTCTAATTCAATACCCTATTTTTACTATATTATGTTTCATGTCCTGCCTAAACTTCCATAGCACATACGAACATTTTTTATAAGTAAATTACTAACGCAACGACATATAAAATGCAATTTCTATCACAAGTTAATGATTAACGATTAACGTTAACTTCAGTTGTATCTTCTGAAATTTAACGTTTAACGAAGTTAACTTTTTAATCAACGCATTAGCGCAAAAAATCACTGTGTCGCCGCGTAACAAATCATTTCAGAAATTAGAATTTGATGGTTAAAAAAGGTCATTCATGTATATTATAAAAACAGTGGGGCCAAGAATGCTTCCCTGCGGCATCCCAAATTTAATAGCCTCCATAGCACTTCTAAAAGAACCCACTCTGACAATTTGTCCTCTCCTGGAGAGATAACTCTCAAACCACGCAAGCGGAACACCACGTATCCCTAGACTATGCAGTTTTCGAAGCAAAATTGGCAACGACACAGTGTCGAAGGCTTTCGCCAAGTCCACAAAAATACCAATGTACTTTGAGTTAGCATCTGAATAGGATGATATAAGGTTAGTTAAAAGTGTGGTAGCGTCTTCCATGGATCGGTTTTGCCTAAATCCGAACTGTCTATAAGATAATAGACCGAACTTCTCGAGGTATTTAACCAGTCGTGTGTTATAAAGCTTTTCCAGGATTTTAGATAAAGCACTCAATAAGGATATTGGCCTGTATGATAATAAAGTGTTTCGTTTCAGTGGATGAAGATATCAAGAGACAGATTGTGAAGTGTAATCGGCAAGAGCTGCGTCTTATATCTTAAGGCCTGGCCACAAAACCACGGCACGGCGTATGGCACGGCACGTTGCCGCACCGTGAAAATGCATGACGCGGCGCCGCGTCGGTCCACGGCATGTGATAGCGACCGAGGTGGATGTTGCGGTGGACTGTATTAAATAACTAATCAATGATGGAAACGTAGAATTAAGCGCATATATTTTAATAGTCTTGCAGAACGACAAGGCTTGACAGCAAGAGAGAATGACATAGCCAAACTTAAAACTAGGAACATATTATGATAAAAAATGACGTATAAAAACGGTTGCCTGCCAGTCACCAACAGCATGGTAGACCAGACATTTTTTTTAATTTAACGGCTTTGAACGGCATGGAATGTAGCAATTTGACACTGGGGTTTTTTTTTACTAATTCTACCCTGCTGAACACGATTTTGCCCGGTGTCAGACCAATTTCCCCCCCTGCCCCCCCCTTTTTTTGTGGAAAATATGTCCCTCGCCACGGTTTTTTCCGATTTAAACGAAAACTAGATCTAGGAGAAAACTACTAGCTACAAAAATAAGCCTAATCAAATTCCCTATCACGCCATATAAATATCTTTTTTTATAGATTTTATAGTTTTTGAGTACTATCTTCCCAAACTTCATGATTTTATTAAATTTTCAATATTTTCTTAATTTGTGCTATATCGATAGGGAATTGGCTGAATGTAGAACAAAATAATGTATGGAATAATTAATCCTAGTATATTTACCTACAGAACCAGACCTCATTGACAGTCGTACGAGTTTGGTTTCACTTTCTACAGCTTGCAGTACCAAAGGTGCGAGCAGTGAACAACGATCGACCATCATAAACTACTTAATATTTTCTAAGTTTCTGGATATTAGTGGGTGAACCTTTGATTGTGTGCCAAGTGAACAATACTGAAGAACTTTTGTAAAGAAACATAGGTCAAATTTCAAGAAAATTATCAAGTTTTCAAAAAACCGTTGTAACTTTAACCTTACGGCCATGCAGAATGTATGGCCACCAGGGCCCTTTTTACAACGGACGAGGTATAGCTGAGTATTACGGCAGAGTTAGCGTACCACCGGTCGGTTTCCTTAGTCGTCAATTTCCCCAATTCACCAGTTTACTCATTAGACAGTTTCTGAATTCGCCAATTTCCTTATTTACCAGTTTCACTAAGTTGTCAATTTCCCTATTGAGTTAGTTTCCTGGTTCGCAAGTTTCCTGGTTCGTCAGTTAGTTTAGATTGTCAGTTTTGCTATTTCGTCATCTCAAAGCTCCAATTCTCGGTGCATTCGAGATGATGTCGATTGCGAGATTAAACATCATATTCATACAGTCGTGTCAAAAGACTGTATGCCCTGACGTTTAATCTCGATTGTGAGATTATCTCGAATGCACCGAGAATTGGGGGCCTGGAGTGTGGCTTCTGCCGTTCGCGGCATCGTTTGGGGTTGGCATCATAACGACTACATTGTGAAAATGACCAAATCATCATAGGGTCCAGATCTCAGAAGGGCCATCTCTGTATAAAGCCTATATCTCCAAATGACTTGGTAGCAAAACGACTGGTTCTCGAAAATACCACATCGTTAATAGACCACATCTCAAAAAAACCAGGTAGCATAACGACTACCAACCCATCGGTCGGTCTGTATGCAGGGTAGTGGACTAGTGGTATTCATTTTGACTTGTGCCGTTTTCTATGGGTTCATAATAGTTTTTAATGTCACTTTCGTGTAGGTTTTGGATTTTTTATGTCTGTTAATTTTGCTTAAAAACAAAATTAATTACAAGGAAGTAATTTACTTGGTGTTTTTACCATGTGTTGCAATGTTACTTTTTAGATTTATTTTGCTAATTAATACATACATTTTTTAAATTAAGATTATTACACGATTACATTCAAAAAAGTGATAACCGATGGTAAACAAGGCGTAGTGAGTAAGGCGATGTGTAGTGCACACATGTCATTTTGCTCAATACATATCTATTCCATTTCGTTGTACCTATTTGATTGAATACCTCGCTGGCTACGATTGTCGCGCCATCTAGTTTAACTGCATCTGCAGCTTCAGCATATTATTGTATATGAGCTACGATCATCGTAAGGTAATAGACGGTATTAAAGACTTACGATTTGTGGCGTTAGGAGAGGATTCGCGTTGTCGACCTGTGTATTGCAGGTATACCGTACTTGTCCATTTTCTTCCAATGATCTTAGCGACGCAAGACATGGACTTCGATGAACTGGTGATTGTAAATGTGTACTGGAGAGAAACCACTTTTTTGTCCTTGGACATAACAACTGAAACCAATAAATAAACATTATCAGTTACTTCTTTAATTTGTCACAATATTTTATGGATAACTTCTGTCCGGGTCGAATTCGGTTTTAGTTATTCGCTCGGGAACTTGTGAATTGTCAAGGATAAAAGGTATCCTATGTCCTATTCCAGGACCTAAGGTATATACCAAGTTTCATGAATATCCGTTCAGCAGTTACGGAGCTGAGTGGTAATAAACATACATACTTACTCATTGTATTATATTAATAGGAAGTAGGTTAGGATATACGCTCGTTGCCAAAATACCACACGCCCAAAACACCAGAATGAGTAATAAAATTTAAATAACATCCGATCAATATCGGATGTTATTTAAATTTTATTACTTAACAGAATTGATATTTTGGGAGTGTGGTATTATGAGAAACCAGGTATTTTGGAATTCTGGTATTTTTGGCACGAGCGAGGTGATGATTAGATTATCTTATTAGTAACTACCTTATTCGACGCTTATCTTATTCGAATTTGATACTAACCTGTCTGATTTCTACCATGACCCGTTTCGTTCACCAACTGTACATCATAAGCATCAGCTCGAACTGCATCATTGTTCTTGAAAGTGCACGTCAATGTCAACGTCTTCGTTTCATTGAATTCGTACTTGTATGTCTTCGTTGACGAATTGGGATCTGTTGACGAATGTTCCTGTACCACCCCAGTTCCTTCAATGTCAAGGGATGCTAAGGCAGAAACGGAAACAAGTGAAAATTAGCTCGTATTTCGACTATGAAAGTACATTACGATATTTTCCATGCAAACTTTATCACCCCTTTTTACCCCTTTAGGGATAGAATTTCAAAAAATCCCTCCTCAGTGCACGTCTAAAGTACTCGAGGAATGTATCCTCCAAATTTCAAACCTCTAGGACCACCCGTTTAGTCTGTGCGTTGTCTATATAAGTGAGTCATGGTACTGTTTTATATGTATTGAATCATCAGATTAATATCCTTAAAATTAACTTTTTCGGAGCTCATATCTAGACAACAATTGGGAATAGGTAAAAGTGCAATGAAACAAAGGTGTAGAGAATTTTATCAGCTTTCATGATGTATTACAACCAAATTTCCTATGATGCATCGTTTTCGAGATAAACAAAAAACCAAAAAACGGGACCTTCTTTCCCTTTTACTTGTATTGGCAACAAGCAGCGTTTCCGATAAATTTCGATAGCGAGAACGGTTTGCACAAACTCATGGTAAGGGACCTGGTTAAGGGCTGAAGCGGCGCAACAAGAGGGACGCTGCCCTCCAGCAACGGACGGCAGGTACGAAACCATTCAGTGGTACAGTTTTGCGGTTTTGTCTTGCCTGAATGTGTACATATTGAGAGCTATCGAAGTTAACTATCATACTTAATGGACACTTTTTCATTCCGAATTCAAAACCTCTCTACTTACCGGAGACTTTTGACCATTGTCTGGTATTCTTAACTTTCTGGTGACATTTTAAAGATGTAATGGCGACTTTACGTAGCATATTTTTAGTTATCTAACATAAGGTAACAGCCTTAATTAGCCTTAGCTAGCTAAGCTTAGCCTATGAGGAAATCAAGTCGATCCGTTGCTCCGCTTTGATGTTAAATACATACAAACAACCAAAGAAATAACACTTCCGCACTTATAATAATAGTAACGATTTAACGTTGACTTATTATCTAATAGATTGTTCGTGTAAAGAACCCTTCGATAAAACTCAGTGATGTGGTCATGATCTTTCTAGCAGTTCTCCCTTGGGGTTACAGGCATTGCACTCTTCAAATATGAGATAGTCACTCACCTTGGCTTTTTCGTCTGGCACGCCTTCAGATGGTGACGTCACGTTCGGGAACACTCCCAGATTTGCTCCTATGGTTCAAGCTGGCCAGCAGTCCACACATAGACACCATACAATGTTCCACACTCCTTCACACATATATAATATCCCGAAAATGTAAGGGAACCGTGGTTATGAATAAATGTATCATCCGACACCGAAAACACGCTCACACTCCTTTAAGGCTTGGGGCGAACAGAACGGCGGATAGTCAAAACTACCCCTTTTCTTCACGCGCCGACCGACCGCCGATATGGTGACATACCCACATATTAAAAGATTACAATGCCCGAACATCCCCCCGCCTAACCAAGGCCCGTCTTGGTTCCTAATCTCCTAAAGGTAACCTACACAATTTCGATATGGGTCTTAATAAGACGCCATTCTGAGTTTTAACTTCAGCAACGCGCACGACCCCATCTTTACCCGGTAAAAGCTTAATTAACCTTCCAAGTTTCCAGTGAAGAGAAGCTAAGTTATCTTCTTTTATCAAAACTAAGTCATCTAACTTAGAAGGTTCCGTAAGAGAGGTCCATTTATAGCGCTGTTGAAGCGTATGAAGATATTCATTCTTCCACCGATTCCAAAAATGTTGAGACATTTTTTGATTTGTTGAAACCGAGACAACCGAGACACACCGATCTGCGCAAGCGGATACTCTGGAAGAGCCACTAAAGGTTGACCGATCAAAAAATGCCCGGGAGTTAATACCTGCAGGTCCGCCGGATCCGTACTAAGGGGGCACAGAGGGCGCGAGTTCATCACGGCCTCCACCTTTGTGAAGAACGTGGTGAGTTCCTCAAAAGTCAGCCGGGCTTCACCGAGAACGCGCCTAGCATGAGTTTTGGCAGACTTCACCGCCGCTTCAAATAAACCACCGTGATTCGGACTGGATGGCGCGTTAAAAAGCCATTTAACTTCGTTTTTAACCAACTCCCGATTAATTTCCGAATTTTGATCCCATAAGAAAACATGTAATTATTTTAAATATTTGTTTGTGCCCGTATAATTGGTACCGCAATCCGACCGTATAAGTGAAGGAAGGCCTCGTCTTGAGATAAATCGTGTAAACGTCGCCACGAAAGCTTCGACTGTTAGTTGACTAACAATTTCCAAATGAACACATTTCGTACTCAAACAAACAAAAATACACAAAAAACATTTTTGAATTTTTGCATTTCGAAGCGTGCTAGATTTAATGTAAAATGGACCTGCGAAATCCGTTCCGACACCGAGAAATGGTCGGACGCCCCTAACACGATCCGAGGGTAAGTCCGCCATAAAAGGCTGCTCTAGCCGCGGTCGAGAACGGAAGCACTGCACGCATTTGAACGTGACGTGTCGAGTCACCCGTCGAGCAGTAACTATCCAATACGTCCACGACAAGATGGACTCAAGTGTATTGGCTCCGACATGACTATATGCCTTATGATAATATGTTACCAACATTTCAGTAAACCAACCCTTACATGGTAACAAAATTGGATGTCGCGCATTATAAGGTAACTCCGATGCACCTATTCTGCCGCCGACTCGAAGTAAATTATCTTTTTTGTCTATAAGCAAATTTAACCGCCGTAGTGAATTTTTAATAATTTTTCCTTCCCGTAGTGCCGACATTTCTTCTTCGAAATATTCATTCTGAACTAGTCGTGTTAAACAACAAATAGCATTCCTGCGTTCCGAGACCGAGATAATATTGCCGCCGTTTTTACATTTTGTTTTACAATTCCGAATAAACCTTAATAAGTAAGCCGTTACATTTACTAGTTTGTCAAAAGAACTATACCGATGTAATAAATTAAAATCCGTATCTATTAAAGTAGTATTGACCGCAATAGATCGTAAACCGGGTAACATATCCGCTGGAAAATCCGAACATTTGCCAGGCCACCGGGCCGGCGCCTCTTGCAGCCAACGGGGCTCCCACCACAATGGGTGCCGAAGCAGCTCGCACGCTGTCGTTCCGCGCGACGCGACATCCGCGCAGTTCATTACGCCTGGAACATGTCTCCATACTATTTCCACCTTAGAGGAAATTATTTGGGATACCCGGTTTCCTTCAAATACTTGTAACCTATGTGGCGGGGTCTGTAACCACGCCAACACAATAGTGCTGTCACACCAACACACTACGTTATCAATCACAATCTCATTCCTTAGCGAGGGAACGACATGGTTGATGAGAGTAGTCAATAGCGTAGCACCGCTCAATTCTAATTTAGGAATTGTCTGTTTTTTGTTTAATGGGGCTACTCGAGACTTAGCCATGAGTAACCGCACAACAACATGACCATCCTCATCCTCAGACCGTAAATATGTTACCGCAGAAAACCCGACCGAAGATCCGTCACAAAAGCCATGAACCGTGTACCTCGCCTGTTTATTCGGCTTCAAACATCTAGGTATTTTTATATTTTGTATGTAAGGTAAATCCGATATTATATTTCTCCACTCTCGTACTATTTCGTCCGGCGCGGGGGCATCCCAGTCCACCTTCCGCGATTTGTCGCTTGTACTAAGCAAATTTTGTAATAATAATTTTATTTTAAAGACCACCGCACAAACCCAACCGAGGGGGTCGTAAAGACGAGCCGTCAAAGATAAAATATTACGCCGAGTAACTATGGTTTCCGCCGGTAAATTTAACATATAAGAAAAGTTATCCGCCTTGGGATCCCATTGAATACCTAAAACTTTTATAAATTCCGATCCGTCCGTATCAAGATTAAGCGAACGAGCTGTCTCTAAATGATCCGAAGGAAGACCGACTAACAGGTCCGGTACGTTCGACGACCATTTCCGGAGCGCGTAGCCCGCCGTGTCCATGAGCGCTACGAGCTCGTCCCTCAACTGAAGAGCGTCCTCCAGCGTGTCCGCGCCGCCGTTCAAATCATCTACGTAGCTATTTTGCCGCAGCATCCGAGCCGCACGAGAGTACCTTTTTTCTTCGTCATTAGCCAACTGATGTAAACAACGTATAGCAATAAAAGGACTAGATTTTAACCCGTACGTGTTCGTTGTCAACTCATAAACTACCAAAGGTTCATTGGGGGATGAACGCCAATATATCAATTGGTACTTCCGGTCATCCGGATGTACCCAGGTTTGCCGAAACATCATTTTAACATCCGTAGTAAAAACGAACCGCGGTAACCGAAAATTATTTATAATTACCGTTATATCATTTTGTAATCGTTCACCCGCAAATAAACAATCGTTAATAGACACGCCCGTGCTGGATGGTACACTTCCGTCAAACAGAACCCGGATCTTCCCAACATCACCAGATTTTTTGAAAACCCCGTGATGGGCAAGGAAATAATGTTCTTGTTCCGAAAAATCATTAAAGTTGGAAACCGCCATATGTCCGAGACCTAAATATTCCGACATAAATTCGACATATTTTTTCCGAAATTCCGGTTGCCGTGTCATTCGCCTTTCGATGGCCATAAATCGCCGTAACGCTATTTCTCTAGAATCACCCAAACGTTGGTGACCTGGGACCAGTGGTAATTTAACCGTATATTTACCATCTGTACCACGTGACGTCGAACTCGAAAATAAATTTTCGCATTCTAAATCTGCCGGATCCTTAATGACCGAGGCTGGTGGTTCTTCGGACCGCCAAAACCTTTCAACCGCTTCGACTAGTGTAAGGCCAGCATGATTGCTGGACTCCGAGTTATAAGGATTATCCACCGAGACCGTAGGGCCGAAAATCGCATAATCAAAAATGGTACCTAGTGCATACGGTCCTCCCGTACCTAAATCAACCTTTTCCCCGTTTAAAATATGACCTAAAATATCACAACCGAAAATGACGTCAATATGTCTCATATTGAACGAACCGTCGTCCGAGAGATTAACATTAGTATCCGAAATCCCTAATTTGCGCGCTAAGTACGAAGTTGGCCGTTTCAATACCACCGCCGTAACCGATAATAAAATCGTATTTAATTTCTCCGATCTAAAATAAAACTCCACTAAATAACTGCCTTCGTTGTTAAGTAACCCGCCGATACCTACAAGAGGCGTCTTATTGTAATGTCGCTTCAACCCTAACTGTGCTACAAAGTCGCTTTTTATTATTGTGACTTGACTTCCCAAGTCCAATAAGGCCCGAGACCGAACAAAGTTCCCACTAACCGATTTCACTTCAATAATAACCGTGGGTAAAATAACATTATCCGCTAACCGAGGTACCGAGGCGACATTACTAGACTTTAATTGCTATTCCTGAGAGCGCGGCCTTCGGTTCCCAGTAGGACTCTGAGACCGTCTATTCTTGGAGTGGTGCCGATCCCGAGCACTTCCGTTTCGTTCCCGTCCCGACCGGTCATTTCGATTTCTAACATATCGAGAATCGTTTTCGCATTCATAACCGCGCATTAACTCACGCATACGGCTGCCTACCCCCGTATTATTAGCGCGCGACTCATTGCCTGTATGACAACCTGGCGACTTTCTTCCGTTAACCGTGTTATCGCGTTGTGAGGCAACTATTGCGTTCCGTGAGCGTTGCTTGTCTTTTAATGGCGACTGAGAGCGCGCACTGGACATCGTACAAATCAATTTATTGTGGCCAATGTTTCCACACCGATTACACGGAACCTGCCGATTGCATGACGCAGCGGGATGCTTATCAAAACTTTTAAAGCAAAGGCCGTTATTCCGTACCCAGTCCTTACGATCATAAGCAGACATATCTGCAAACTTAAAACAATAACCTAATGTATGGCCCGATAATTGACAATAACAACAGTCATAATTTTTTGCAGAACCGTGGTTGCGAGTATTATTAACCCATTCCGATTTATGTTCATTATTGCTGTTACGCTCCGCGACATGAACATTACGCGCCGGTCTCCGAACACATTCCGAATAAGACCACACCGGCTCTGCCGTTGCTGTGTCTATAAGTCGACATTCATTTTGTAAGAACTCTGTTAACTGGTCAAAAGTAGGTAGATTTAAGTTATTACCGCCGTACCGCTGTTCAAACCGTGTTTTGATATCTAAAGGCATTTTGGTGAGACTAATATGCAACAAAATATAGCTCCACTCGTCTATAGGAAGTCCGAGATTTTTTAAAGCGCGTGTAGATTCCAACAATGGATTAAATAATTTCGTCCTAAGACCTACCCCTTTATTAATAGCCGGCAAATGTAAAATCCGAGAAATATGCGAATCCGCTTGCAATCTTTTGTTTTCGTATCTACCTTTTAGGATATCCATGGCAATATCCAAGGAGCCGTCTACCATTGGTAAATGTTTTATTAACGACTGCGGTTCCTTTTCTACGTTCGAAAACAAATAATGGAATTTTTCCGTTTTAGAAATATCTTTCCGTGATAGAACCAGCGACGTAAACAAACTAATAAAGCTGTTCCAAGAAAATACGTCGCCGTCAAACGTAGTCAAATTGATCCGTGGCAACCGCGGCGTAGTCGCGCTCTCCGTGGGCGCGTGTACGCCGTCCAAGCGCGGGTACGCCGCCGCCACCGCGTCCAACTGGTTATAAAACTCCGTGGCCTCCTTATACTTCTCATCGTACCCAGCAACAACTTCCGAGTCTTCCGAATACAGACTCAGTATGCCTTCGTATGCCTCCGTTAAATGATCAAAGTAATCTTCAAGCTTACGTAACCGTGCCGACAATACGCTTGAACTATAGCTTTGGCTATTTACAATGCCTAAACTATTTTTCAACCAATCATATTTAATTTTAAACTTACTTTCCATAACTTTAGCCATTTTAACCGAAAATGAAACCTCTTAAGTAAGATAACCGTGAGCGCAATTAAAATAACTAACCGAAACCTACCGAAAAATAACCCGAAAGTTTACTAATATAACCGATATACTACCCAAAGTAAAACTACCTTTTAAATGAAAAACCGATCCGGTTCGAAATGGACCAAAAAATATGTTCGTGTAAAGAACCCTTCGATAAAACTCAGTGATGTGGTCCTGATCTTTCTAGCAGTTCTCCCTTGGGGTTACAGGCATTGCACTCTTCAAATATGAGATAGTCACTCACCTTGGCTTTTTCGTCTGGCACGCCTTCAGATGGTGACGTACGTTCGGGAACACTCCCAGATTTGCTCCTATGGTTCAAGCTGGCCAGCAGTCCACACATAGACACCATACAATGTTCCACACTCCTTCACACATATATAATATCCCGAAAATGTAAGGGAACCGTGGTTATGAATAAATGTATCATCCGACACCGAAAACACGCTCACACTCCTTTAAGGCTTGGGGCGAACAGAACGGCGGATAGTCAAAACTACCCCTTTTCTTCACGCGCCGACCGACCGCCGATATGGTGACATACCCACATATTAAAAGATTACAATGCCCGAACATAGATATTTCCTATATTTATTAAGACAACCGAAAATTAGTAGAAGATAACGGAATAATGCGGGCAGAAACTAATATTTTAAGATAAGTATACATTATACTGTACTAATATTAAGTCGGTGGGGCACTTAACAGGTCAAGAGAACATTAGGCTCAATTATTATCTTTTACAAATTATTATGAACTCTGTATAACAGGTTACAGACTTGTTGAGCCGTTTGGCTGTGAAAACGGAATACACAAACAAACATCACAATTTCGCATTTATATAAGCGATACACAGTTCGTAAATTACTTACCTAAGCTGTCTAAAATTAAGGTTAGTCCAATAATATGCTGATTTGTGTTGTTTTTTCTGATCAAACATGCCAATTTTGAATTGTTGAATTCAAGACCAGCGTTATACATGAGCCGGTCCAAAGTTGCTGTGTGTACTGAAGAGTCCTCTGCAATAAAATACTTACATATAACTAGCGGACCCGACAGACGTTGTCCTGCATGATACCGACTGCAGCACCATCTGCCGGGCTGATTTGTGAATCTAAACCATTCAGGGCGCCACCCAAACGCATACAAAAAAAAATCGGCCAAGTGCGAGTCGGACTCACGCACAAAGGGTTCCGTACCATTATCCATAAAAACGGCAAAAAAAACATGTTTATTGTATGGGAGCCCCCTTAAATATTTACTGCATTCTGTTTTTTAGTATTTGTTTTTATAGCGGCATTAGAAATACATCATCTGTGAAAATTTCAACTGTCTAACTATCACTGTTCATGAGATACAGTCTGGAGACAGACGGACAGACGAACAGACGGACAGACGGACAGCGGAGCCTTAGTAATACCCTAAAAATCATTCAAATCGGTCCAGCCGTTTCGTAAGGAGGAAACTGAAGAATCGGGATAATGCCTAACTAGTGAAATTGTCAACCTACCGAAACTGTCTAATTAGTAAACTGGTGAACTAGTGAAATTGACGAGTAAGGAAACCGACCAGATTTATTATATATATATATATATATATATATATATATATATATATATATATATATATATATATTATATATATATATATATATAGATTTATTATATATATATATATATATATATATATAATAAATCGGAAGAAATGAGTTAGCGTACCACTGGTCGGTTTCCTTTATATATATATATTTCCGGTTTATATATATATATATATATATAATAAATATATAAAATTATATATATACATATATATATGTAAAAAATAAATATCTTCTTATATATAAAATTCTCGTGTCACAATGTTCGTTCCCGTACTCCTCCGAAACGGCTTGACCGATTCTCACGAAATTTTGTGAGCATATTGAGTAGGTCTGAGAATCGGCCAACATCTATTTTTCATACCCCTAAATGATAAGGGTGACTCACCGGGAAGGACGACGTCTGCTGGGTCCGCTAGTATATATATATATATATATATATATATATATATATATATATAATAAATCGCAAGAAATGAGTTAGCGTACCACTGGTCGGTTTCCTTACTCGTCAATTTCACTAGTTCACCAGTTTACTAATTAGGCAGTTTTGGTAGGTTGACAATTTCGCTAGTTAGGCATTATCCCGATTCTTCAGTTTCCTCCTTCGCTAGTTTCTTAGGATGTCAGTTTCGTGAAATTGCCAGTATTGCGATCCGCTAGTTAAATTTTTTGTCAGCTTCGCTAATCGAACCTACCTATTCGTTAGTTACGCTAGGTAGACAACTTTACCTGTTTGCTGTTTTTGTAATCTTTCCTCAAGTAGGTATATGAAATGACAACTTGTGTGCTGTGCAAGTACTTCTTTATACATTTTAGCACCATGACGTAAAAAAAAAACTTCAAAACTAACACGACATATAATGTGAAATGTTAAGTTCAACGATATATATTTTTCCGTCAAGCGATATTATAACGCAAAAAACTAACAATAGCATAGCATCACGCCCGAAATCCCTAATGGGTTGGGCAGAGCCACAAGACTACTTGTGGCCACGTTCGATTAATTAGTCCTAAGATGATATGATGAACCGTATGGTGACAGGTGGTCAGCCCATCGCCGATACAGATAGTTCACCATGTTGGAGAGGACCCGTCCCTTAGTCGACTTTTACGACATGCCAGGATGATAAGCATCTGCACGCATTCTATGCTATTTCTTCACTCCCAGTGCAGCAGAGGAGTCAGTCAAAAACTAAGAAAGCGTTTTGAAATCGGTTAAATATTCGTTTTCTATACTTATGTAATCTGGTAATAACTTAATAAACTAAATAATATATGACATGACACAACGTAGTAGTAAAACACAATCTAAACTAACTGACGAACAAATAACTTGTGAACAAGAAAATAGCGGGTTAGGAACATGACGAAATAGCAAAACTGACAATCTTAACTAACTGACTAACAAGGAAACCAACTTAATAGGGAAATTGACAACTTAGTGAAAGTAGTAAATAAGGAAATTGGCGAATTCAGAAACTGTCTAATGAGTAAACTGGTGAATTGGGGAAATTGACGAGTAAGGAGGTGGTACGCTATCCCGTTTTTAATATTTTTACCTATTTTTTGCATCAAAATCTTTTATTTGGTCGTGATTGACTGATTGGCGACTGAAATGCGGAAGCATTGCGATTGCGACTCGTTCAGTGTTTAACAAGCAAAGTAAATTTGGAGGAGAAGGTTATATTACCGAAAGATTCTTGAGCAGATTTATTTTTTTAAATTATGATTCGCCAAATGGCGCAAGTCGTTTGTAGGTGTAACGACCCTACCTAGTTAATATATATATACTCTAAACCCTATTCGCTACAGCCTACTTCAAACTATAAAGGTCACCAAGTAAACCCGACTAACTAATTTTCTGCTGAATATTACTATCCCTTCTTTTAACTACATATTCTTGTTACTCAAGCTTGAAATGACATATTAACTAAAAAATTAACTAAGTAATGGCCAAGTGAATCGTCTAGCGTTATAAGAACCCTATTTTGTGAGCCGAGAGTAACTCAAGAACGTTTAGTGCTAGGAAAGAGACCGAATAAAGATACCTGCCTATCATGAGACCTAAATATATATATGATTAGCATAACCTGAGCTTTATTATGACCTATTTAGTCCTGCCTAATACTTGGTACTTTCCCTACTCAATCAAACTAGAAGAACTCACTCGGAAGAATTTAAATGCTAAATATAATTAGGAGAATAACATTATATGTTTAATGAATTCCAAATATGTTAATACGACTGAGGATATTGATAATTTATATATTGCCCTACCTAATCCCCTACCAGAATGCCGGGTGCAACAAGAAGTAATTTGGTTAATTTGCTGATTTGCAAATATAATAAAAAATGTTAGTATCTCTTTGTTTTATTGATACTATATGTGATTGCTCATACTGTATTCTAGCCAACTTAGTCCTTGTTGTGGATGGGGTCTGGCAAGATAAATATATATTTTATGATAAACTTATATAGTATATTTTCCTCAGTTTTATATAGACAATTTAAAATATTTTATTATATTTAATTAACAGGTGAATTTCCTTAATGTTGACTTTTTTTAGTACAGACATAGAGTTAATATCTCTTATTCTTTTATATAAAGAATTTTCCTCAAATCTAAGGAATATTAGAATAAGTCTTTCCTTATTAACGCAGAAGAATATTTATCAAAAATCAAGCTATCTAGCCAAGATTCTGTATTACAAAGAAATGGAATGATTTCTCCCATAAAATCCACTTGAATAATCAAGTCTTATGTTTAGACTATAGTTCATAAGTATGTGAACTCAATATAATTAATCAGTGACTTTTGAAGAGCAACTTATCCAATCGAGTGTATGGATAGAGGTCGCAGGGACTGCTATGCTTGCCCTAATAAGTTTGATTAACTCATTGAAGTTATTTATACTTTAGTACTATATTTGTACTTTTATTTGAAGATGCATATATTAACAAGAATTGGACTTCATTAGTCAAAATCAATCCGTTCATCCAAAATTTAGGACTAACTAACTAAATATTTCTTTAGCTAGAAAACTTAATAAAATGATTAAGTTTGAAGATAATTATAATAATAATTTTATTCACATTATATTCTAGGTTTTGCTTTACTTCCAGTGGAAGGGATTAGAAAGCTCTGGCTTGAATATTTACATAGCAAAATTAAAGTTTCTCATGAACGATTTTAACTAATACATTTTTGCATAGTTAATTTGATAATTAAGTTTAAATATTTTGGAGAGATTTTATTTAATAGTTATCAAGTAAAAGGAACCTTAAATTCCTAAACAAGTAAACCTTTCTAGTTTAATATATTGACTTTAAAATAGCTATTATTCAGCCAAGAATTTCCAATCAGGTTAAAGTATGATGAAATGGTTAAATAAGGTAGAAAAATAGTTAATGACGATCCTAACCCATCCTAACGTGTATGCGATACCTATTCTACTGTGATGATACAAATCTAGAGATCACGTCTCACATTTATAATCTAAATTCGTGATGTGTAATGAAAGGTCCTCACGGTGCAATGAGGAATCCTTCTAATGAACTAAACCAGTTGAGATGCGTCTGTCTCGTGAATTCCTATGTGTACCTAGACGCATAAGGTTTTTGGTCTATAATTCAGTGGGATGGAAACGAATTACAGACCCCTACTATTTTCGTGTATATATAAATATATAGATAAGAGGAACTGTCTCTAGTCCACGCAGAACACCAGACTCTGGATCAGATCACTTGCTAGACCCTCACCGCTCCGAATGAACACGTGTCCTAGGCACAGTGAGTCAAAATATCAATAGCCATCCGCCGGCCAGGATATAAGTTGATTGGGCACATTTTTAAGGTTTGAATTGAGACTTAAGTAAAACCAGGCGCCTCATTCGGGAACGCTAAGTGATTCTGTAGCGACTCATAAGCCAGATTTCTCATTCCACTCTTCCGCACGACGCGAAATGCGTAAGAGCGAGATGAGAGATCTGGCTTACGAGTCACTACAGAATAACTTAGCGTTCCCGAATGAGGCGCAGTTCTTCAATCACAAATGTTTGATAGGTTGATTTAAATTTCAAGCGTGCGTTCAGTTGTATCAATACGATGGCATAGTAAATGTAGAAATTGACAAAATACTTTAGCAAATATAATACTCGTATTTACGAAATACCAAGATAGGAATGGTATTTAAATACAAGATACAAATAAATTTTAAAAAAAGTATTGTAGTTACAAGATGGAAGTACGTATTTTGTATCTTGTAGGTATCTGTATTTCGCAGATACTTGTATCTTACATAAGTCACATCTCTGGACATGTGATGGGCTAATTATTGACGGAGCGACATGAAGTTCTTACCAGTAGTGGTGTCGACATTTAGGTAAAGTTTTATAGTGTTTGAATGCTCCCAGAAGTAGCACAGCAAATATGAGCCATTTAAAGACCAGGTAGCCTGAGGCTCAAACCTTGACGTTAATATAGTAAATGAGTTGTCCGAGGTCCTCGAATCTGAAACAAAGTTTAAGTAATTTTCCTGTTTATTACGCTTTGAATGTGATGATAGCAGAGCCGATTTTTGTAATTTTGTTCGAACGATCTAGAAAGAAGAATAGTAAGAGAATTGTGAAGGCACGCCGCGCGGCGCGAGTGGGTATTTTCGATAATGCTAGTTGTTTCACACCGCTCTGTCACCCGTCGGGCGTGAACGACGTGTATACAACATGCGCAAAGTCTCACGCACACAACGATCGGAGGCGGCGCGGAGTGGCGCGTGCGACGCGTAGCTCGTTGGCGCGCGATTTGTACCTACTTATACATCGCCCAAAGCAAAAGGAGCGCTGACGGCCATACATTATATATGGCCGCCGTCAGCGCTTTTTTTATATTGGGCGATGTACAGCAGCGTTTTAGTGGCTGTTTCGGTGTTAGTTGCTATTTTACTCACGCCCAAGTTATACATGTCAGGAATTTTAAACTTAAATAGTAGTTTATGCAACGGTTGCATAATGATAGGCCTTAAAACACTAGTGCGGTTTTCATGAAACGAGCCGATAGGCGAGTTTCATAATAAGATCGCACGTGTGTTTTAAGGCCAAATTATGCAGAGTTGCATACATAACTTTATCTACACACATATTATAAATCCTCCATGATGGGTTCAGAAACAATATTTTCTGGCAAAGTTATTTGTTGCAATCGTGGCTGCATATTTCCGATATCCGGCGCATTTACACATCACACACACTCCGAGAAGACTACTTACTATTCATATTTTCAACTAAAATGTAAATTACAAAAAACTTTTTCTATTCAATTCAACAACAATCAATTCTACTTTCGTTCAGCAAAACGTCAACATGGCGGAAATTCGATTCTCCGTCAAGACCATTTTTTTTTTAATCATAGACAAACGGATGAAGTCTCTATTCTCACGTCACTCGAGATCAAATATTGTGCAGATTATATTAAAAAAACATACTGAATTGACGTTTCGTATCAATAACTGTTTTAATATCTATGGATACTAGAATAGAAACCACTTGAGTTTTGACAGCTGTTCCAAATTTAATCTCATTTCTTTACTAAAAACGATAAAGAAGTCATGTTATTTCTTTATCGCAGCACTGGTTTTTCCTAATTGGTTGTCAAAATGGTGGTCATTTCATACGGTTTTTGATTAACCAATGGAGGTTTTATGATATGGGTGTAGATAAACTAACTTATTACACAAGTACATAAAACAATAGCCGAAAGGGCATCCAGCTCAGCTAAATGCTTGCTGAGAGCCGCTGCACTGATTCTCAGCTGGACCCGGAATGAGAAGTAGATGGCAAACAGTGGCAACAATTATTAATCGGCGATAAAAAAAAAAACAAACGTTTAGCGCTCTTTTTAGGGTTCCGTACCTAAAAAGGAAAAAAACAACCATTATAGGATCACTCGTGTGTCTGTCTGTCTGTCTGTCTGTTTGTCCGTCTGTCACAGCCAATTTGCCCCGAAACTACTGGACCGATTGAGTTTAAATTTGGTATGAAAATGATAATGAAAATATTTATTTTGCAAGTAGTCCACATGGGCTCTTTTACATGTCTGAAGCTACCAGCGCTTCGAAAGGTTCATCTGCTGAGAAGAAACGCCGCAAGAAACTCAGCAGTAAGTCTTTTAATCCCAACTTTTATATTAGAGTTTTAACTAAAACTGACACATGAAAAGAGCAGCAAACAATCCTAATGGGTAAAAAATAATTCTAATAAATAACTAATAAGGAAGATGTATAGTCTCCGCGTCTGGACAAGTTAAGTGACTTGGAGATGTATAAAGTCTCTAAGGGTCATAATAATAATAATTAAAATAAAGAAATAAAGAAACATTTAAATTTACTACCTAATCTAGGTTAAACGGAGATGTAGACAGTCTCCACGGTCAAGTATAAAGAAGGAGATGTAAGATCTCCAGATATCAAAATAATAATAATATGTATAAATATGTAAGTCAGTGACCGCAACACGGACGCGTGACGTAAATACGAGGGGCGGCTGAAAAGTTATCTATCTAGCCTATATGTTATGCGAAAATAATACTGCCCACTATGAGGTCATGTTCACTGGTTATTCTTTTTTCAAAATCACCAACATTCATTTGTTTGTCATTTGCTTCCCGCTTTTGGGACTGGATTGTTTTCAAAATGTCGCAAGAAAAAATAATCTGATTAAAATTGAGCAGCGTACAGTGATAAAATTTCTCACTAAAGAAGGAAATACACCCTCGCAGATTAGACTGCGTATGTTACCTGTTTTTGGTGGTTCGTGCCCTTCTGAATTTACAATAAAGTTCTGGTCGAAACAGTTTAAGCTTGCCTTGAAGATGATCCTCGTAGTGGGCGACCAGTTTCCGCTGTCACCGATGAAAATGTGGCCAAAGTGAGAAATTTTATTTTAGAAGACCGGCGAATTAAGCAGTGTTAGTTAGCCAGGGATGTGGGCATTAGTAAAGAACGGGTCAATGAAATAATTCATGAACATTTGCACATGTCTAAGGTTAGTGCACGCTGGGTCCCTAGAATGTTGACTCCGTTTGACAAGGACAGACGTGTTCAATGTTGCGAGGAATTTTTAGACATGAGCCGTGGAAAAGAGGAGGAAGTTATTTCTAGAAAAGTAACCTGTGATGAGACTTGGATTCGGCAGTGGGATCCCGAAAGTAAACAGGAGTCATTACAATGGAAATTCAAGGATGAAAAGCCTCCTCGGAAATTTAAGGTTCGCCCGTCAGCAGGCAAAGTAATGGCAACATTTTTTTGGGATGCGGAAGGAATTCTGCTTGTAGATTACTTGCCAAAAAAAACTACAATGAATGCTGAATATTACGCAGATTTACTTGACCAGCTCAGAGAAGCCATAAAAGAAAAAAGAAGGGGTAAACTCAGTAAAGGGATTCTGCTTTTGCATGATAACGCACCTGTGCATACTGCTCGCTTAACGAAGCTAGCAATTAATGGAAATGGGTATGAAGTAATCAACCACCCTCCATATAGTCCAGATTTGGCCCCATCCGACTACTTCCTGTTCAGACTTTTGAAGAAAGAACTGAGGGGACGAAGATTCGTAACCGATAACGACATGAAGGCTGCTGTTAATGACTTTTTCGATGATAAACCTAAAGTTTTTTTTTAACGGGTTAATGTCTTTAATTGATAAATGTAATAAGTGCATTTCCCCGTCAGGAGACTATAATGAAAAATAAAAAAAAAACTAGCCATGATCGTCTTTTGTTTCATAGTTAGGTAGATAACTTTTCAGCCGCCCCTCGTATATGAATTTTAAACATGGGGGGCCACTTTTCGGGAGGAAAATAAAATATAAAAGTAATGGAACCTATATTGTGTGGATTTGTGAGCATCTTAAATATGTATTTTTTTGAATTCCAAGTAAACTAGTTTGGAAGTTATTTAGGAAAATAGGCGAAAATTGACAATCCCCCCCCCCTTATTTCCGAAACTACGGAAACGGGCTAAAAATTTGAAAAAAAATATAATGAAATTACAATTACATTACTTTACCTATAGATTACAGGAAAACTTATAAGAGGTCTATGATATTTAAATTAACCTAGTAAATTTCAGATAATCATGTACGGAACGGAAACCTCTCCACGCGAGTTTAACCCGCACTTGTCCGGTTATTTACATTGAGCGAGGTATACTTTAAGTATTTGTTTAATTTTCTAGTTTAATTTATTCGGTGTCCTTTTATAATATTATTTTTCATTAAAAAATGCTCATCACCGAAACTTTTTTGTGTTCCAAACTAAGAATTCGTTCCCAGTCTGGTTATTACAGCTAAGGGACTGCCATCTGACCACTATTATTAAAACCAAAATATGTTCAAACATTGCTTCAATTATATAAAAATAAAGAAGATATTAGTTAGTTTTATAATAATAATAATCTTTAACTCACCGTGAAATTTAAAAGATTTTGTTATGCTAGCCATATCGGTGTCGCAGCTAATATTGAGGTATTCACCCACTCGAACCTTGTAAAAATACTCGACTTGTCCTTGACGACTCTTTACCACCCGGCGATCAGGGTCCAAACCGGTGAACCACAGCGTCCCTGAAATTATTTGAATTCGACCTAAGATGGCAAATATATATAAGGAATGCTCGAAATACTGTCAGCGAAGCTGCAGCGAGGGTGACGACTACCAAATGTTTAAAAAAATGAGATGATGAGATTTAAAAACAAGATGGCGACACGAATCCCTGGTGGAACAACGCTCAAAGCACGGAGGTGGAGGTCATGCAGTGGGACAGTCTTACAAAATAAATCAATAATGTCATCGACTCACCCATTACTTCCATAGAGAATGTGCAGTTTGCTTTAATGTATGGTTTTCCATCTCTTGTTTCAATCGGACGAAGCCGTTTATCATTGGGCGGCGGAGTCATTAGATATACGCATGACCAGTTTCCTGCTGACGACGACATCGCATAGTTTATATCCTAATAAATTAAAAACATAGTTAGTCTTTTGGTTAACTGGGCACATCCTCTCTTTCAAGGGCTACTCCCAGTTGTCCGCACCCAGTTGTCCGCAGTGCGAACAAAATGGGAAAATAAATGCCCAGTAGTTCGCACCCGGGGCAAGCACCTGCACTCGCACTGCGCGGCACTGCACTGTTTTACTTGACACAACTTTGTTAAATAAAGTATTGAAAGATAAAAAAGTAAATCTAGTATAAGACGCATTTCTTTAAAATAGCTTTACATCTATATTAATTCAGAACACAATTATGTCAAATAAAACAGTGCGAACTATTGTCATTTTTTTTCCAGTTCAAGTAATTTTCTAATTAGGATTAGCAGAATTTTCATATCATTCTATTTTGTTTGTAAACTGAGTAATTATTTTTCGTATCTACTCTTTGCTAAGTCTATAAATGACAATTCTATATAGAAGACCAATAAGGCTACACACCTAAGACCCGCAGCTCAATTACGCAGCACAATTGGTATCGGTTTGGCTCGAAATGCAAACCAATTTAGTCTTAACTCTATGTAAATAAGGGCCCAATTGGTTTACTTTTCGCGAAAACGATACCACTTTGTGTTACGTAATTGAGCAGCAGGATTTGTTTTAATTGATTGGTCGTCATAACATGCCAAAAATATTGAAATTTCCATACAACTTATTGCTACGGAACGCAATTTATTCTTAGGGTAGGTAATGTGGTTTTAAGATTGTTCTTCGTTTTAAACGTCCAAGTGACACTTTAATGACTAACTGTTGTCATTGCGGTGAGGGTCCGTGGGATCACAGTCAAGGTCAGTCGGATATAATAGGCCCTTGATATAACTTACTGCGTAACATCGTTTGTTTCCTGCGTCATAACCGCACCCGTCCACTACTCTGATGCCATTGCGATCTGTACACCTGTAAAAGAGGAGAAACCAGAATGAACACTTATTAAGAGTTTAGTAACTATTCTGTCATTGGCTACAGTCGTATACAAAAGGCTTTACTATTTTAATAATGTATTATTTATTTTTGAGCAATTTTTTATTTTTGGTGGGACTCCACCTGATTTGATTCCTTGTCCAAAAATAATAAATAAATAAATTTTTTCCTGTTTTCTTAACAATGTTTAAGGGTTGCTTACTAGATTTGTTTAACTAAATCGAAGCAAATTAAAAATTCGAAGTACCTAACTTTGTTGGGATTAAAATCGGTGATAACTGGCGTATACCTCGTCTACAGGAAAAAGAGCGCTGGGTGGCAGTGGAGGGGATGTGTCTGCGCATGTGTATAGTCGCGCGCGAAAGTGCTTGTCTATTGTTTAATATTAGAAGTGTTATGGTTTGTAGAATAATAGATGCACTTCAATAGCTACCTTGAGATAAAAAATGGTTACTTCAGAAAAAAATATGATTATTTCGAAATCACGATTAACAAAATAAAAAACTTAATCTAATGGTGACACGCCTTCCATCAAGTCGTCGGGGGTCACATGGGATGCAGATGACGACGCGGTGTTGGTGCTAGCAGAGACAAATTCATCGTCATTGTCGTCATCACTTAAGCCACTATCATTTAAGTCAGTATCAGAATCATCGTCATTAACGCGAATTTCAAATGTTTTTTACTATAATTATTAAGACTATTTAAAATACAATAGGTTGTTGAATAACAACTTTGTTGTAGTTCTATAACAAAAAAATAAAAACTATAAAATGTAGTATAGAGAAAACACTGACAAGTCAGGTTCAGCCCGCTTGACTAAAATAATGCTGCTCTAATGCATATAATCGCATCGGAGTATTCAGCCATCACAAGCGATGCCTTCCCAGCGTTGCACCATAAATCGTCTGCAATAGACGCACGGGCCAATATGTATATATATATATAATGCAAATACATCAGTTATCTTAGAGGATGGCAAAAATTTTTACGTTACCTTAACGGGACCAATCCAGAGGCAGGAGTCTTACAATTAAAAAATATATATTTCCAAATCGGTTCTCAAATGTCGGAGTTATGAAGTAATAAACAATAAAAAATATATACATATTAAATAATACAGGTGAATTGAAAAACTCCTCCTTTTTTAAGTCAGTTAAAAAGAGCGCTGGTGGCCATACATATTATATGGCCGTCAGCACTATTTTTTCGAGACATGACCTGTATGTAGCCTCGGACGTTTTCGTTGCCTCTGCAGTTCGTTTTATACATTGTTTTAAATTTTTACTACACCACTATCAGCTTCTCTCTTCATAAAACAATAAACATTGTAAACAATTTTTCTTTCCTTTTTATGCAAAACCATCGTGCAAAGAAACGTGCGTGACTGTACTATGCGAGCGAACGAAACGTATTCTCTATGCGGGAAATAAATGACAACTGCCGAGCCGAGCCGAACCAATAGCGCAACGGCACAGACTATCCCCTCCGTCGCGCCTCACCTCATACCACCAATTTGGCCGGTAAATCGACTACAGCGCAGCCCCCACCGCCAGCGCTCTTTTGCCTATAGACGGACTATATAAGCCATATGTTTGTTTTACGTGTCGTTGGAGTGCTCAGTGCGCGAAGTGTTCGGACGTCTCCACTGCTAGCTGCTCTACACATCTGATCGTAATTCGTGAGAATTGCTGAAAAGATTGTTCCCATCCTGTTGGTTGGCGGGGATCATTACCAGCTGCATTGCTGCCAGACTATAGGTCGCCCTCTCCGCAAACCCGTACCCGGTCCCGTTCAAGCGGAAGCCCCGGGGAAGGGAATGTGGTGTCAGGCCCTGCACCCATAGTCTCGCGTCGCACCGCGTACCCGCCGCCACTGCGCCCGCTCCAGCCACAATGGAGCCAAACCCCCGCGAAGAAGAGGGTACTTCAGCGCCGAGAGGCAAAAAAGTACCCACATTTTCCGAGGGAAAATCGAAAGCTCCGATGCCGGCCGGTAGTTCGTCCACAGGAGGGGGACAACTACCCGCATCGAGTTCGAAGACGCTCGCCCGCCCAGACGAGGTTGCCGCCGCGTCCCAGACGCCTGTCTCCAGCCGCCAGCCGCTTAAATGCGTCACGCACCTGCCGAAGACCCAGAGCGACGAGATTCTGTCCCCGCATGCGGCACACGATCGCGATTGATCGCGGTCTCCCACATGCTGGGGGCGGGAATTTTCACGCCGGGCCTGAAGCAGTGGATCGCCACGTACCTCCGGCTGCAGCAGTGGAACTTTACTGGGAATCCACAAGTACTGCACCCGGAGGACGAGAGGATACTCCAGATGTCCCAGCAACTGGAGCTATTCAGCCCGCCGCTCCGCCCACTCAAGCGGAAGGAAACCGAAAGAACCGTAAGTAGCCCGCCTGTCGCACCATCCCCAAAGAGGCCGTGCGACAAAGTGTCTCCGCCACCTGCGCAGCCGCCCGCCGATTACGCGCGCGCGACCGCATCGCCTCCGCCGGCCAGGGCCCCCTCCGCCCCGCCCGTGAAGCCCGTGAAACCCGCCGCCCGCATACCGCAGGCCGCCCCTCCAGCCGCCACGCCAGCCGCACCCGCGGCTAGCAACACCGCCGCCGCACCTCCAGCCGCACCACGTCAACGCCCGCCCGTGGTCGTGGAGAAACTGCCCGACTGGCCCCGCCACTTAGCCGCCATCGCCGAAGAACTCGGCGACACTCCCAACGCACGCCCCTTCGGGACGGGGGTGCGCTTTACACCCGCCACGGGGGAGGAGTACCGCTGCGTGCAGCGCTATTTCACCAAGCTGCACGACCAGGATCCGTCAATCTCCTGGTACTCGTCACTCGTCCGTCTGCTGCCACCGTCCCATTGCTTGCGTGCGCTGTGGCGAAGCGCACGCAGCGTGGGAGTGCCCGAGACCGCGCGAGGTCCCCGCGACCTGCGCAAACTGCGGGGGGCCACATCCGGCCAACCACACCGCCTGCCCCGTGTTCCGGAAGGAGGCCCGGAACAAGAGTGCGGGCACCGTCGCCCGCACCACCACCGCCGCCCGCCCTGGCCCAAGGAGCCGGTCATTCTGCCCTGCCACCACGGTGGAGGAGTCGGCGCCGTCATCATTGATGGCGCCGGCCAATGCCCCCCCGTCAAGGGGGCCCAGGGGAGAGGCAGCCGGCCCTAGCGAGCCAGCGAGAAGAAAAAAGAAGAAGAAGCCCGCTGCTGCGAAGCCCGCAGCTCCGCAAACCCAAGAGTCCGCCACGAGCCATTCCACACTCGAAGACCTGCGTGCACAAGTGCAGCAGTTGATAGAGAGCCAACAGAAGGTCCTCGCGTCTATCGTCCAACAGATAGGCGCGACATCACAAAGCCGCTGAAAGGTCGATGAATCCACCGCGCCGCAGAAAGGCAGCGTGGACCCAAACGCCATGATAGGCAAGAGGAACGCCATGACGGCAAATCCCAAGACCGGCCCGTTTTAACGGGCCGCGCTAGATACCGCCGTAAAGGGTATCGACCCTGTTAGGCTCCCCCACACCCCCCCGCTCCGCGGGGGGGCGTGTGCGATGACTCGATATATATACGTGTCGTTGATAAAGTCTTGCCACCACTAGCAGTAGCCATAACGCCAAAACCGCCGGGTATCTTGCAAGAAAACTGAAGTGCAACTGCGGGGGCGGTGTTAATGCAGAGCTGGGAGGGGGGAGGGAGATGACGTTATGGGCCTCAAGAAGTGCCCTGACACCTGACTCGCTAAGCGTATTTAGAAAATAACATTATAAAAACCAAGTCGTAGGAAACTTTTTTTAAAAGGCCTTGCCTATGCCTTTTCTAAACATGAAGAAAAGGAAATCTTATAAAAAACGTTTTAAAAAAAAAAGATTTTGAATTTGTTTATATACTATGTACATAGCTGAGCTTTGCTTATTTGTAAAAAAACATTATTTTTTTACTCACATTGCTGTAATTAACCCAGCAGCTCGAAGTAACAGACGGAATAAGTTACAAATACAGCCACACAAACTTTAAATGCATCGAGACAAGCCTTGATGGCAATAAAAAATTATAATAAATTGACCCAAAACTTAATTAACTTATCGAATTCTAATAAATTTATAGTCGAATTAACCTGCTGGCTAATCGATAAAGCCTAGGCTTATCTATTCGGACAATGAATATTAAGATCACAAATAATTTTAGTTGTAAATGTACAAATATATTTGGATGCCTACTAAAATAAGGTAAAATACTGTTGAAACCAACCTATTTATATTTCATCTAGGTATGTATTTACACTGTATTGAGCGAATTAACTGATTAATTTACTTACATACTTAAATGAAAAACTTACGAATGCTATCATCGGACAGACGAAAATAATACGAACGGTTTTCGGACAAACAATACATATTAAGTTATTGTGGTAGGTTACCGTTTGCATAACAAATTTATAGTTAATAGATTCAGGCGTTACTTTGCGGAAATCCATATTATAGTAGAAATATTGAATTACTTTGCTATTCCGCGAAAACAGTAGGGTAAAATCGTGCAAATAGCGGCGCTTGTGTTGAATATTTTTTGTTCATGCAATATTCCCACCCTCCCTCCGCATATAATAAAATAAGCAACACAAACGCTACTACAACCACCACCAAAAATACCGCTCAAAAAATATTCAACACAAGCACCGCTATTTGCACGACTTTACCCTACTGTTTTCGCGGAATAGCAAAGTAATTCAATATTTCTAGTATAACAAATTTATAGTTAATAACTGTAGTGATAATCAAAACGTTGTCACGACACCTTCATAAGACGATTTTTTGTCAGTTGGGATTGGAGCCGTTATTACAATTTTCTTTTTCAGACTTGGTTATTAATAGACATTACATAAATAGCTTCTTTACAGGTTGTAGACATCCGCTAAGAAACGATTTTACGAAAATCCATCCCTAATGGAGTGTAAATAGGGGATCAACGTTTTCATGCAAGATATCGCGGGCGAAGTTGGTGGCGGGGCTACCAGCACCTAATAAACACCACGCCCATGTACCATCTATCACCACGCATAGAACTTACCACATAAATTTTACTTGGCTTAGTGTGCTCGCCACCAGTCGTAGTTTATCTCCTGGTACCAATTTTCCTGGACCAATGGGCTCCGCCTTACATGTCACTTCATGGCTGTCGCTTTCCACGATATCTAACGTTACATTTTGGATGTGTACTGTAATTAGAATTATAATAAATTAAATGGCTCATTAAAAGGCAATTTTAGTGGCAGTAATAGGGGTTTTCCGCCTATGGTCAAAAGTGCGATTCGTCAAAATACTCTTTTTGTCAAAGGATCGTTTTATTTGGTCAAATTCTGTTTGTCAAAAGTGCGATTCGTCAAAATACTCTTTTTGTCAAAGGATCGTTTTATTTGGTCAAATTCTGTTTGTCAAAAGTGCGATTCGTCAAAATACTCTTTTTGTCAAAGGATCGTTTTATTTGGTCAAATTCTGTTTGTCAAAAGTGCGATTCGTCAAAATACTCTTTTTGTCAAAGGATCGTTTTATTTGGTCAAATTCTGTTTGTCAAAAGTGCGATTCGTCAAAATACTCTTTTTGTCAAAGGATCGTTTTATTTGGTCAAATTCTGTTTGTCAAAAGTGCGATTCGTCAAAATACTCTTTTTGTCAAAGGATCGTTTTATTTGGTCAAATTCTGTTTGTCAAAAGTGCGATTCGTCAAAATACTCTTTTTGTCAAAGGATCGTTTTATTTGGTCAAATTCTGTTTGTCAAAAGTGCGATTCGTCAAAATACTCTTTTTGTCAAAGGATCGTTTTATTTGGTCAAATTCTGTTTGTCAAAAGTGCGATTCGTCAAAATACTCTTTTTGTCAAAGGATCGTTTTATTTGGTCAAATTCTGTTTGTCAAAAGTGCGATTCGTCAAAATACTCTTTTTGTCAAAGGATCGTTTTATTTGGTCAAATTCTGTTTGTCAAAAGTGCGATTCGTCAAAATACTCTTTTTGTCAAAGGATCGTTTTATTTGGTCAAATTCTGTTTGTCAAAAGTGCGATTCGTCAAAATACTCTTTTTGTCAAAGGATCGTTTTATTTGGTCAAATTCTGTTTGTCAAAAGTGCGATTCGTCAAAATACTCTTTTTGTCAAAGGATCGTTTTATTTGGTCAAATTCTGTTTGTCAAAAGTGCGATTCGTCAAAATACTCTTTTTGTCAAAGGATCGTTTTATTTGGTCAAATTCTGTTTGTCAAAAGTGCGATTCGTCAAAATACTCTTTTTGTCAAAGGATCGTTTTATTTGGTCAAATTCTGTTTGTCAAAAGTGCGATTCGTCAAAATACTCTTTTTGTCAAAGGATCGTTTTATTTGGTCAAATTCTGTTTGTCAAAAGTGCGATTCGTCAAAATACTCTTTTTGTCAAAGGATCGTTTTATTTGGTCAAATTCTGTTTGTCAAAAGTGCGATTCGTCAAAATACTCTTTTTGTCAAAGGATCGTTTTATTTGGTCAAATTCTGTTTGTCAAAAGTGCGATTCGTCAAAATACTCTTTTTGTCAAAGGATCGTTTTATTTGGTCAAATTCTGTTTGTCAAAAGTGCGATTCGTCAAAATACTCTTTTTGTCAAAGGATCGTTTTATTTGGTCAAATTCTGTTTGTCAAAAGTGCGATTCGTCAAAATACTCTTTTTGTCAAAGGATCGTTTTATTTGGTCAAATTCTGTTTGTCAAAAGTGCGATTCGTCAAAATACTCTTTTTGTCAAAGGATCGTTTTATTTGGTCAAATTCTGTTTGTCAAAAGTGCGATTCGTCAAAATACTCTTTTTGTCAAAGGATCGTTTTATTTGGTCAAATTCTGTTTGTCAAAAGTGCGATTCGTCAAAATACTCTTTTTGTCAAAGGATCGTTTTATTTGGTCAAATTCTGTTTGTCAAAAGTGCGATTCGTCAAAATACTCTTTTTGTCAAAGGATCGTTTTATTTGGTCAAATTCTGTTTGTCAAAAGTGCGATTCGTCAAAATACTCTTTTTGTCAAAGGATCGTTTTATTTGGTCAAATTCTGTTTGTCAAAAGTGCGATTCGTCAAAATACTCTTTTTGTCAAAGGATCGTTTTATTTGGTCAAATTCTGTTTGTCAAAAGTGCGATTCGTCAAAATACTGTTTTTGTCAAAATACTCTTTTTGTCCAGTTTAGTTTGGTTTGTCGGTCGTCAAACCAAACGAAAATGGTTTGATGAATCGTGACTTTGGCAAATGACATCTTTGACCAAGCGATCCTTTGACAAAAAAGCTATTTTAAAGAATCGCAGATTTGACCATAGGCGGAAAACCAAGTAATAGACTTGTAATATAATAACAAGTAATTTACAGTAAGTATCACGTTTATACAGGGTGGAACGGAACGAGTTACCTGCCCGAAAATAGCTTAACACATAAGTGATTTACAATAGCTGTGTAATGGTTAGAAACGTTAGAAACTAGCATAAAATAAAAACTAAACATTAATAATGTTTAGGGTTCCGCACCAAAAAAAAAGAAAAAACGGAACCCTTATAGGATCACTCGTGTGTCTGTCTGTCTGTGTTTGTCTGTTTGTCCGTCTGTCACAGCCAATTTGCTCCGAAACTACTGAATCGATTGAGTTGAAATTTGGTACACATATGTAAGTCGGTGACCGCAACACGGACCTGTAACGTAAATAAATGAATTTTAAACATGGGTGCCACTTTTTAAAATTAAATTAAATAAATCAGGGGACAATCTTTACACAAATCGATCTAGTCCCAAAGTAAGCTCTAAAGACTTGTCTTATGAGTACTAGACGTCGATATAAATACTTATATAGGGAAATAAATACTTAAATACATAGGAAACATCCAAGACTCAGGAACAAACATTCGTGCTCATCACACAAATATTTGCCCGTACCGGGGATGTCCGGGTGCTGCAAATGCTCAATCTACTTCTGCTATCGGCACCTGATTGTGATGTGTTTTGGAGTCGATGGTCGGTTGTGTGCCGTCAATGTCTGAGTTTTTGTGAGGCGATGAATTAATACCAAGTAAAAATTATAATTAGAGTTTTTTTCTATTTTCTTTTTTGTTGTTGTTTCTTGTTATTTTGTATTTTTGTGTATTAATTGAATTTTATTGGTGTAATACTGTAATGCCGTAAAAATTATGTTTAATTGAATCGATAAATAAAGTAAATAAATAAATGAATATACATACGTACCAGATTTTATCACACATATTGAGTAAAACAACAAAAAACACACAAATTTGTACATTATGAAGCGTATTTCAACTTTATACAGCTCTGGACACGCTTCCACAGTTGAACAATGAATCGGTTACTATTCCGTAGAACATAGATAAGTCTGTAGGTAGAGTTCTCATTTACGAAGCATTTTTTCCCGTTAATGTTAGCTACGTTACATAAATGCCTATCTTGTCCAACTAATCACTATATTTTATTAGGTACTAGCTTCTGGCCGCGACTTTGTCCGCGTGGTATTCGGTTATCGTTATTCCCTCGGGAACTTTACAATTATCCGGGATAAAAAGTATCCTATGTATTAATCCAGGGTATAAGCGATCTCCATTCGAAATATCATCCAAATACGTCCACCCGTTGAGGCGTGAACGACTAAACAACATCCATCCATCCCAACTTATTACTTACTTAGTAGGATAGAATTGTAAATCTTTGGAAATGACGTGTCAGCGCAGTTTAGTAGATTGTTGCACCAAGCAAAAAGTGATTTGTTATTGCGCCGAGTGTTAGTTTGGAGCCCGAACGAAAGTGAGGACTCTAAAAACACGAGCGCAATAATAGACACATCTCTTGGTGCGAGGTGCATAATCTGCTTTTCTTTCAACTACCTACCGCAAAAATAGGTAAAAAAAGTAAAAGTATGGTTAAACCCGACTAGTGACGTAAAAAGGATTTTTGCACACTCCCTTAGAATTGTTATATAGTTAGCCTATGACACTCGCACGTTCTCCCTGAAGCTTAAGATACCTTATTTATTGTGTCATGTGATTAATTTTAGTAATTTATTTGAATGAATCAGACAATAAAATGCAGATTTGCTTTGTAACATATAATCATGCACTGGTTGCGATTATAGATGCGAGCTGCATTTAATCTGCTTTTCTTTCAACTACAGCAAAAAGTTGGTAAAAAAAAGTAAAAGTAGTTAAACCCGACTAGCGACGTAAAAAGGATTCTTGCACCTGGTACGGCACACCCTTAGAATTTTTATATAGTTAGCCTACGACACTCGCACGTTCTCCCTGAAGCTTAAGATAATTTATTGTTTTATGTGATTTATTTTACTAATTTATTTTAATTTTAATAATTATTTGAATGAATCTGTTATTTGAGTTCATTGGCTACTTTGTTTAATTACGTCAGTTAATATTTTCATGGATGACGGCACATCTTTGATAACCTTTTATTAACATATACTATCTTACCAGCCAGTATTTTGAGCATAACATTTTAGACGGGCAAATCACAATTCGATATGGCCGCTGATAATTGGACTATTTTGCTAACAGTAAGTCCACAAAAAAATGGTCAGGTGTCCCGTCGGAGTGCCGTCCCGTGGGTGGGTGGCTGGTGGTGTAAACTTCTTGATCAACAAACCAAATAAAAAAAAGCCGGTCAAGTGCGAGTATGACTCGCGCGCCGAGGGTCCTGTACTTACCTATGAAAAACAGACAGTAGCTTGTAGGTACGGAACCCTAAAAACTAAAAAAATGGCATTTAACAACCGGATAAACATTTACAACCTACCTATGAAATAAAACCAAAAATAACTTTCGCAAGCTCCTACCTCCGTTCTTTCGTCGAGTGTGATACGACTCTGCAACTATTGCTTTGCTCTGTTTAACAATTTTTTTTATGTTATGTAATTACAAATTTACGGTTTTCGGACGTTTTCCTTTACTTGTGCTGTAAGATACTGCTTCTTCCCAAATTTCATGATTCTAGGTTAACGGGAAGTACCCTATAGGTTTTGATTCCCTTTGGATTCCCTTGAAAGTATCAAAATATGTGATATAAACGGTCGTATCTTTTGATTGCATTGACTTAGAAGGTTGATTTTTTTACAGCTCCAAGAGATTACAGACTTGAGTATTTGATATTAATTTCAACTTGATACCTGAGAAAAAGGTCTTCATAGACAGACAGACAGACGGACAAACGAGTGATCATATAAAGGTTCCTTGTTTCCTTGTTGCTATCCTGCTTTGAGCTGAGTATTTAAGGTCATAATGATGTAATTAAAGCGTATTTGGAGGAAATAAAAAATGCAAGGCAATCTTTAGGGACTGCCAATAGAAGTGAAAACCCAACTTACCCAAAAAGTACACATAACACAGTATAAGCCGGGGATATACAAGACATACCAGCGGTTTCACTTACTCACGGCGTCCCCGCATGGTATGCTCTTGCAGCAGCCTCCAATAAGAAGAGGCTGCGTACGCAGGAGAACCAAGCCCAGCGTACCATCGTCGCCGCCCCACGCTTCGTGCGTAACAGCACCATCCAGCTCGACCTCCGCGATAGCTTCATCGGCCGCCTCGCGCGCGGAATGTTCGACCGCGCCGACAACTCCGCTCACCCGCTGCTTCAGGGCATCGCGCCACTGTACGCGCGCGGTGAGTGTGAGCATGTCTCGTAGAGAGGCAAAACACGTGTCAAGCGGTATTTTTGGTGGTGGTGGTGGTTGTAGTTACGTTTGTGTTGCTTATTTTATTATATGCGGAGGGAGGGTGGGAAAACTGCATGAACAAACATATATATTCATCATAAGCGCCGCTATTTGCACGATTTAACCCCACTGTGTTCGCAGAATAGCAAAGTAATTTAAATTTCTAGTATAATATGGATTTCCGCAAAGTAACGCCTGAATCTATTTACTATTTCCATATCCCGTGCATATGAAGTCACTATTAATGAATAGTAGTTTATGCAACGGTTGCATAATGATAGGCCTTAAAACACTAGTGCGGTTTTCATGAAACGAGCCGATAGGCGAGTTTCATAATAAGATCGCACGTGTGTTTTAAGGCCAAATTATGCAGAGTTGCATACATAACTTTATCTACACACATATTATAAATCCTCCATGATGGGTTCAGAAACAATATTTTCTGGCAACAAGTTATTTGTTGCAATCGTGGCTGCATATTTCCGATATCCGGCGCATTTTCACATCACACACACTCCGAGAAGACTACTTACTATTCATATTTTCAACTAAAATGTAAATTACAAAAAACTTTTTCTATTCAATTCAACAACAATTCTACTTTCGTTCAGCAAAACCTCAACATGGCGGCGATTCGATCCTCCGTCAAGACCATTTTTTTTTAATCATAGACAAACGGATGAAGTCTCTATTCTCACGTCACTCGAGATCAAATATTGTGCAGTTTATATTAAAAAAACATACTGAATTGACGTTTCGTATCAATAACTGTTTTAATATCTATGGATACTAGAATAGAGACCCACTTGAGTTTTGACAGCTGTTCCAAATTTAATCTCATTTCTTTACTAAAAACGATAAAGAAGTCATGTTATTTCTTTATCGCAGCACTGGTTTTTCCTAATTGGTTGTCAAAATGGTGGTCATTTCATACGGTTTTTGATTAACCAATGGAGGTTTCATGATATGGGTGTAGATAAATATAATAACAAGATTGCTTTCCTGTTTGACTAGAATTTACCCGCATTGTTTTTGTGAATGCGGTGTTATTATTTAATAGGAGGGGTATGCATTTTGTCACAGGTATGAATTGAAACGTTTAATAGTTTCTAAACATTTTAAATCAAGTGGCAGTCGGCAATCGATAAAATGTGTTGATTGGTAATAAGTTTATATTAACTTAATAATATGAGGATAAAGAATATTTGATTTGTTATTCTATGATATGAATATCGAAACATTAAATTTTATTTGTAACAAAAAACAATGATTAAAATTTCTTCAAAGTAAGTATTCTGCGTATTGATTATTCTATGAAATGATAATATGAGAAACAATTTATGTGAGACAAAAATTCTATAAAAATGTTTTCTTTAAAACAACGTACAACCCACACCGATGGAACCAAACGTAACCGATTATTCGAAAAAATCGAATCAGTTATTTACATGTTATACATTTTAGATTCATTATTGTTATAATTATTGATGAGTATTTTTCATTTTTAAATATAATTAAAACACAAAATCCTATTATGTATTATAATGATTGATCAAAATTTACATAAATAAATAAAATGTCCATTAAAAACGAAACATTAACAAAATTTGTCGTGAATATAATTAAAGCCATTTAATACTGAGTCTAATAATTTAAACGAACGTTGAAATAAATTCGACTTAAAATATGCGACTTTATAAGTAATCGATTACAAAGGCTTAGTGATATAAATCGATAAATCTTGAAAATCGGTTTTTGCTGGTACCGATTTTGTTTCTCGTTCCTTCACAAATTCAACAATGGTAAAGTACACAAGTTAAATCACCAACAGTGATTTATGCAAGCCAAGGTCAATGTGCGATATTAAAATTCTACATTATAAGGAAAACTTAAATAATAGCAACTCAAAATTAGTAACAAAAGAGGTTTACCGGATTTGAATGATGACGCATCTAATACCTTTAAACGAGCAATTCTTGTACCTACTGTGTTGGGTAGTAACAGGGAAGAGTGGGCAGAGTATCATGTGATATAGTGTTACTTAAAGTATGAGATCAAAACTTTCCATGAGACGGGCAAAATGCTGAAGTTGCGCAGTCATCTGTGCCAGAGCTGTGGTGTGGTGCTGGATGATGTAGGGCGTGTGGCGAGTGACCAGCGCCTGTATTCGGGAACGCTAAGTGATTCTGTAGCGACGCGTAAGCCAGATTTTTCATCTCGCTCTTACGCATTACGCCTCGTGCGGAAGAGTGAGATGAGAAATCAGGCTTACGAGTCGCTACAGAATCACTTAGCGTTCCCGAATAGAGGCGCAGGCCGTGCAGGCAGACCCTTGCCCTGATAAAGATAGCACGTCTATAAGGTAATGGAAGCCCCTATGGTATAACTACTTGAGCCTTCTATTTTCATCACTATTCCTGTAATCACGCGGGCTGCCCAGATGGGAAGTAAAATAATCACGACACTTATTCATAGGTAAATTATTTTCAATTGATTTTTACTGCGAATTTGTTAGAAAGTTCAGCTAACCCGTTGAAAAACTACTTGCACGTGAGAAACACGAAACTACTAATGGCCTAATCCAGAAAGGCCACTCAAATTGAGATTTAATTAAAGTGACGTTTCTGTAAAGGTTGACAACTAGTCGAGGGACATTTAACTACTTAATATCGAGGCAAATGCTTAAATAGCGTTTCTGAATTCGGCCATAAGGCATTTAAATATCCTTTTTTATTATTTAATATTTAGTTTGTAAAGTGCAAACAAACTTACAACAGTTTAGTACTGTTTTATGTTTGTTTGCACTTTGCAAGGACTTAAAGATTGAGTTTTTTCTTTTCTCCTCTAGATGTCCTTGTTCTATACGGTTTCGGTCAATTAGAACTCTAGTTACAGTTAGTTTCATCACTGAACGTTTGGTTTGATTTAGCGTTAATAGGATTGTGAACCAATGGCAAAAATTAAGCTCCTTCCACGCTTCCGAGAACTAGGACTAGAGGTCAATACTAGAAAATGCGAATTCTTCCCCTGTAGTGCCGAATCCCGGGCATGCTTTTCCTCGTTCAGTACCTCGCCCGGCCTCATGGAATTATCAACCCAAACGTTTAATCTCCTGGGTTCCCCTATTTTTCCTGCAGCTATTCCCGATGCCTTTGAGACACGATAGCAACTTCTCCTGACTGAAATCTTTCCACCCACGTTGCGCTAATTTTACTGCGGTGTTGCTTCGCAGTTCCCAAGCTCATCTACTTTTTGCGTACCGTACGAGCTTGGTTATATCCACGTATATTGACTCCGTTGACTGTGTTGAAGGAGTTGACTGAGTGTTTGCTAAATGTCTCCCTCAACTCAGACCAATGGGACCTGGCTTCTCTTCCTATCGGGAACGGTGGATTGGGCATACGGCGCGCGCGGGATGTGAGTCTACTGGCCTTCCTGACATCGGCGGCTGGGGTTGTGGACCTTGTTACTGAAATATTCTCCTTATATGGTGACAAAGCAACCATTATTTACGGCTCTGGTGCTCTGGCGGCCTGGACGGCTCTCAACCCGAGTGAGCTCATGCCAGAGAATCGGATTGTCAACGCGCGTGGGACGACATAGGGGTGAAGCGAGTATTTGCCTGCCTGATGGAAGATGCTGTGGGTGTATATAGAGCAAGGCTTAATGCGGTGTAGAGGCCTGAGTCCGGGGCTTGGCTATAAGCGCTTCCCTCTCCACATCTGGGTACTCTGCTCGACGACGGTTCCATGCGGGTCGCCGTGGCTCGCGGCTTTATAATATATAACCAGTGCATGATTATATGTTATAAAGCAAATCTGCACTTTAGTGTCTGATTCATTCAAATAAATCACATGACACAATAAATAAGGTATCTTAATCTTCAGGGAGAACGTGCGAATGTCATAGGCTTACTATATAAAAATTCTAATTGTGTGTCATACCAGGTGCAAAAATCCATTTTACGTCGCTAGTCGGGCTTACCTATACTTATACTTTTTATTACCAACTTTTTGCAGTAGTTGAAAGAAAAGCAGATTATGCACCTCGCATCAAGAGCGTGTCTATTATTGCGCTCGTGTTTTTAGAGCCCTCACTTGCCTTCGGGCTCCAAACTACCACTCGGCGCAATAATGAATCACATTTTTGCTTGGTGCAACAATCTACTATACTGTGCTGAAACGTCATTTCCAAAGATTTACTAAGTAATTATTATAAACGTGAAAGTTGGGATGGATGGATGTTGGTTAGTCTTTCACGCCTCAACGTGTCGACGGATTTGGATGATATTTAAAATGGAGATCGCTTATACCCTACATTACCATATAGGATACTTTTTATCCCGAATAATTTTAACGATAACTGAATACCACGCGGACAAAGTCACGGGCAGAAGCTAGTAATTAAATTAGTGATTAGTAAGACGATGTATTTTGTAAGGTAACCGACATAACAGGAAACACATTGTACATGAGAACTCTACGTACAACTTCATCTCTGTTTTACGGGACAATAACCCAGTTATTGTTCAACTGTGAAAGCGTGTCCAGCTGTATAAAGTTGCAATACGCTTCATAATGTATAAATTTGTGTGTTTTTTGTTTTTTTATTCAATATGTGTGATAAAATCTGGTACGTATGTATATTATAACGGGACGTTATTAGACATTAATTACGCAGTTACACGATTGCGGTCGATACTCAATACTGCTGTGATTTTCTAACCAACGTCGAGTTGATGGTTTGATTATACAACACATTATGAGGATGCCAAAAGTTCCAGATAATTACAGACCTAAAGCACACATACCTATATATAGGGTGTCCCTAAAACCAACGATTAAACGAAAGGAGCTGATAGGGCGGCTCAAAAGGTATATAAAAATACTTATCATAGTTTTCGAGATAATGGCACCTTTATAAAACTCGTGGTTTTGGATACCCTGATTCATTATTTTGAGTGCTACGAGTGCAAATTTTAATATGTTGTGAGTCTGTTTTTTGCATGATGTTTCTGAAGAACTATGCTATCGAATGTAATAAACATTTTTTTTATATCATGATGCAGTAGTGGTAAAAAAAGAAATCAAACAAATCTTTGATTTTACAAAATTCAAAAAAATTATTTAAATGCACATAAAATTAAAAAGTTACATATTTAATGTACTTCTTAAAATGGTACAACATATACGCAGCAGTTTTAGAGACAAGGCTAATTTATTACAAAAGGACCTCATATTGCGGTTATTCGTTTAACCAAAATTTGAATTTTGAACATAAGAGTAGATGTTGGAGGGTAGTTTGAAATTGGAATACAATATTACAACGCAATCTACACTAAAATGTCACATAACGTTTAAAGAAACTGAAATTTAGTGTAGTTTTCAAAATTGTGAAAAATAAATGGTAATAATGGTTTTGTCGGTCGAACAATAAATCTGTTTTATTAAAACTAAAGTAAATGTTCGAATTGCTTGCCATTTAATTGAATACAAGCACGACATCTTACATTACCCGAGTATTTTTAAAGAGATGACGAACATATCCCTTATTCGTTATATCGACCAATAATATATCAAAAGTTGTTATACCGACCGTTACACACCCAACCTAACCTAATATTACACAGGAAAATTTTACACACACACACACACACACACACACACACACACACACACACACACACACACACACACACACACACACACACACACACACGCACACACACATACACACACTTTCTAGGGAAAGCTAAAATAGTGCGACAAGTGCGAGTTAAACTCGCGTGGTGGGTTCCGTTCCGTACATGATTATCTGAAATTTACTAGGTTACTTTAAATACCATAGACTTCTTATAGGTTTTCCTGTAATCTATAGGTAAAGAACTATTTTCTGTATTTTTGGCCCAAAAGTGGCCCCCCCATCTTTAAAATTCATATATTTACGCCACGACAGACAGACACACGAGTGATCCTATAAGGATTTCGTTTTTTCCTTTTGAGGTACGGAACCCTAAAAACCAGACAACTGCGAGTTAAACTTGCTTGGAGAGTGTTCCGTGATTATATGAAATTTCCTATTTTAAAATCTTTTTTTTAACTTGCAATGTTTGTATGTATGCTTGTAAGTATGTAAATCTGAATATTAAAAAACAAAATGAATAGTATTTTTTTTTTAAAACAAGCTTTTATCTATATGCTCTAAAATAAAGACACATTAACAAAAATACAATATGTAACTTGATCTTGACACAAGTACCTATTTCTAAGAAAAAGGTTATGTATTTCATAAAATAAATTTACACACGTAAATCTCGCGACAAGCTTTTATATCATATTAAATGTTTAATGTTACAAATTGACGGGTTTGATTTAAATTTAAATTTATTTTCCTAATTTGAGCATTTAAATAAAAACTTGTTTTTAAAAACATTATTTTTTACTATTAATTACTTTAAATACCATAGACTTCTTATAGATTTTCCTGTAATCTATAGGTAAAGAACAATTTTCTGTAGTTATTAAAAAATTTAGGCCCAGTAGTTTCGGAGATAAAATCCTCCCCCTTAATTAGTGAATAATGTGCGTGAAGTGCACCAGTTTTACGCCAAATTTATAATAATAATTTAACTTTAAAAAAGCGGACAAGTGCGAGTTAAACTCGCGTGGAAATGGTTCCGTGATTATATGAAATTTCCTAAGTTACTTGAAATACCATAGACATCTTATAAGTTTTCCTGTAATCTATAGGTAAAAAACTGTTTTCTTCAGTACGTTCGGATGTTCGGGCGTCCGAAAGTGGGGGATGGTAAATTTTCGCTTTTTTTTCGAAATAACTTCAAAAAGATTAGTAAAATACATACAAGATCCTCATAATGAACTCTTTCATTTGATATGTCACGTCATAGCCACCCCCCAAAAGTGGCCTCCATGTTTAAAATTCAATTATTTACGTTGTCCGTGTTGCGGTCACCGACTAACATAATATGTGTACCAAATTTCAACTCAATCGATCCAGTAGTTTCGGGGCAATTTGGCTGTGACAGACAGACACACGATTGATCCTATAAGGGTGGTACGGAACCCTAAACATATTAATTTTTAGCTTTTATCTTATTCTAATTAAACGTTTCTCACCATTACAAAGCGATTGTACATCACTTATATGTTACGATATTTTCGGGAAGGCAACTCATTCCGTTCCACCCTGTATAAACGTGATACTTACTGTAAGTTACTTGTCATTTATTATATAACAAGTCTTTTACTGCCACTAAAATGTACTTTTAATGAGCCGTTTAATTAATTGTAATTCTAACTTCAGAATACACCCAAACTGTAACGATGGATATCGTGGAAAGCGACAGCCATGAAGTGACATGTAAGGCGAAGCCCATTGGTCCAGGGAAATTGGTAACGGGCGATAAACTACGACTAGTGGCGAACACACTAAGCGAAGTAGCATTCGTGTGGTAAGTTCTATGCATGGTGATGGATGGTACATATAACAGCCCCTCCACCAACTTCGTCCACGATATCGATCGACACTCCACTAAAGGTAGGGTGTCCCATCAAAAAATTAAAAATAGCTCATTTGAGGACCACCTTAAATAATACATTATTAAAATAGTAAAGCCTTTTGTATACGACTGTAGCCAATGACAGAATAGTTACTAAACTCTTAATAAGTCTTCATTCTGGTTTCGCCTCTTTTACAGGTGCGCAGATAGCAATGGCACCATACTAGTGGACAGGTGTGGTTATGACGCAGAAAACAAACGATGTTCCGCAGTAAGTTATATCAACGGGCTATTTAATAACTATATCCGAATGACCTTGACTGTGATCCAACGGGATTATTCGACGTTCATGCCAATGTCGTTTCTTCCTATTCGCAATTATGCACAATCTGAATTCCACACAATAGTATTTCACAACATTCGCTACTGTGCACAGTCATTATTTGTGTACAGTAGCGATACTTCCTATTCGCAACTCGCTGTGGCGTGCGGACAAGTGGGAATAGCCCTTGAAAGAGAGGATGTGCCCAGTTCGTCAAAAGACTAACCATGTTTTTATTTTATTAGGATATAAACTATGCGATGTCGTCGTCAGATGGAAAGTGGTCATGTGTATATCTAATGATTCCACCCAATAATAAACGGCTTCGTCCGATTGAAACAAGAGATGGAAAACAATACATTAAAGCACACTGCTCATTGTCTATGGAAGTAATGGGTGAGTCGATGACATTATTTATTTATTATGTAAGACTGTCCCACGGCAGGGCCTGCTTCTCCTTTTCCGTGCTTTGAGCGTTGATCCACCAGGGTTTAGTGTCGCCATCTTATTGTTAAACCTGATCATCTCATTTTTAAAAACATTTGGTAGTCGTCACACTCCCTGCAGCTTCGCTGGCAGTATCTCAAGCATTCCTTATATATTTTTGCCTTAGGTCGAATTCAAACGTTTCAGGGACGCTGTGGTTCACCGGTTTGGACCCCGATCGCCGAACGATAATCAGTCGTCAAGGACAAGTCGACTATTTTTACAAGTTTCGAGTGGGTGAATACCTCAATATTAGCTGCGAGGTCAATATGGCTGGCAGTTCAGGAAAATCTTTATTATTTCACAGTAAGTTAAGGATTATTGTTATTACATAACTAATATTTTTTATTTTCTATTTCATTGAAATAATGTTTGAACATATTTTGGTTTTAATAATAGTGTGGTCAAACGGCACTCCCTTAGCTGCAATAACCAGACAGGGAAAGAATTTTTAGTTTCGAACACAAAAAAACCCATTTTAAATAATGAGTAAAGAATAATAGCTATGTGCGTTTGTGCTCTAATTGGTTGCTATTGTGAAAAGTAAATAAATTAATTATCAGAATAACCATAAAAACATTAATTATTGTATATAAGTAACTAAACTATACTTGTAACGGGCACGGTTATGTGCGAATGGGACGGCCGGATGGGGTACTCGAAGAGAACAGTGAAACACTCTTTGAACCGAAAAACGGTAGTATATAATAATGCAGTCAAATTGGGTAGTAGGAATGTCGCCCGATTTAGGGACCGCCGCGCTTCTATCATCACATTCAAAGCATAGGTAATAATCAGGAAAATTACTTAACTTTGTTTCAGATTCGATGTCATCGAGTTCCGCATTTACTACATTAAAGTCAAGGTTTCTGCGTCAGGCTGCCTGGTCTTTAAATGGCTCATACTTACTGTGTTTCTTCCGGGATAAGGAAAAAAAACTAAACAATATAAAACTCTTCCTAAATGTCGACACCACTACTGGTAAGAACTTCATATCGCTCCGTCAATAATCATAACTAGCCCATGACATGTCCCATTATTGGGCACAGGTCTCCCATTATTAGAGGGCCTTGGCAGTAACCTCCACTTGGGACAAGGCGGATTGAAGACTACACATAGTTGAATTATTACGTGTATGTGAAAAGATGTTTTCAATTACTAAAATGCTCGTAGTATGTTTATCATGAGCATTGCAGTGCATTTCAATTTAAACATTTCGAGGGCAGCGGACGGCTCTATCAGAATAGCCAAGGCGTTATTTATATATTTTTTTTGTCAAGCCTTTTTGCCACTATATGCACTATAATATTTGCATCGATCTGTAGTCCTTGTCAAGACAAATCCAACGAGCCCAAACACGACGGGGCCATCTCGTTTAGTTGAGGAGTTCCTATGGCTACTTTCCGGCTTCACCATTAGACTTTGGATACCACTTAGGTCTCGAGTAAGTACTCGTATTAAGAATCTTTGGATTTGTCTGGCAAGTGACAGACAAATCCAAAGGTTCTTAATACGAAGGGGATATGTTGTGTAGTTTGGGAGTTCCTATTGCCACCTTCCGGCTCTATCATCAGACCAGCTCCTGGTTATTACCTTATTATTGCATTGTCACCGAAGTTACATAGGTATGGCAAATTTCAGCTCAATCAGATCGCAAGTGCTTGAAAATGGATTACAAATTTAGAACGGGAAAGATAGAAGAATGAGTTTGATGTTGTGTTCAGGCTTCAAGGGTGAACTGTACATCAAATTCGTTTAGCTTAAAGTCAAAGTCAAACTATCTTTATTCAATTTAGGCTTTTACAAGCTGTTGTAAAGGTCAAGGAATTAATCTAAAAATGAAGAAGCAAACTTTATTTCGGTATCCCACATACGTTTTAAGAACGGACATGCCTGCGTCAAGCCTTTACGGATTCAAACATGTAAAGCTGGGTGTGGACCCATTTGTATCATTTTGGCGATCACGATCATGGGGATCGTATCGAGCACGCGTATCCTAAGTGTCCGTACTTAGGATACGCGTGCTCGATACGCTCACTTTGGGCAAACCGTGTCACTAGCATCGTCGTGTTAAAAACTGCGTCCATACTAGCCGTAGCGCAGCAGCGTATCGTATCATAACGCCGTATCCCGTTTGATGATCGAGGAAAAACCGAGGTGGATCGCGGCGTATCACGTATCAAATCATAACTGCGTATCATGATACGGTATCAAAAGATATCCATACTTACCGATCTTGATACGCGTATCCGATCGCGTGTGCGGGGTGATACATAAATTTATATCATAGTATAAAACAAAGTCACTTATTTGGTCTATCCATACATTTAAAGCTACTAAACTAATTAGGGGGTTAAATAAATAATGTATGACATAAATAACATGAATCAATAAGCTAGGAAACAATATCGTCGTGATAAATTTATTTTTGAATAACCATTCGTTCGTTCACTCATTCATCATTCAATTATAAAAAATAACTAACAACAACTATATTTTTGATTTGCCGTGATATTTGGTAGTGAGCCCAAGGGTATTTTGTTGAATCACGTGATTTTCTTCTAAACAACGATCTTAGATAAGTATGTATATATGCATACATATATAGTAAAGATCTTCTCAATCAGAACCACTTAAATCTACTGATGGTGATTGGATGATACTTTTTCTGTTATCCAGCGAGTTCTACGACATCGAAACCAAGGACTACAATAAAAACAACAACAACAAATGGTACTCCAACTATAAAAAGAAGAACAACAACAAAAGGAACATTTACTACGAAGTCACCAAATATTATAGAGACACACAAACAAACTAATTACTCGCGTAAGTACAGTAGACCAAAGAATGAACAACATTTCATTTTCCATGAGACGTGAACACTATTACAGAAATAAAAAGATTCTTATTATTACCTCCTGAACACGTCAATATATTTATATATTTTTTTAATTAATTATGAAAAAGACAATCAAGTGAAATAGCTAAACCAATTTTGCACACGGTGCGCACCTACACCCTAAACGAGACCTAATTTTGTGATCTTCAAGGTAGCGTACACCAGCAGGATATCGAGGATTTAATGATGCATTAAAATTTTACCCAAATAGTGCCCAAGTAGTATCTATTTAATAAAATTGTACCCTTGTAGTTTAAGAGATAGGGGCAGTAGGTTGGTACGCTACCTTGACGTCAAGGTAGCATACACCGAGTGGACCATTTTCATTCATATTAGATTACCTACTCAAAAAAAAATTGTAAATACTCTCGATTTAAAAAGACTGTATTCAAAATTAATTGACGCTATAACTGCCTAACAGGTTATTAGGGTATTTTTTGTTGTTTACGAGAAATATTGATATTTCATATTTGCTCAATACAATGTTTTTGGAAAAATGGACTCTCGAGCAACGAAAATTTTCGTTCTTTAGGGTTTCTTACCTCAAAAAGAAAAAAGGAATCCTTATAGGATCACTTGTTTGTCCGTCTGTCTGTCTGTCTGTCAAGACCTTTTTCTCAGGAACGCGTAGAGGTATCAAGTTGAAATTAATATCAAATACGCAAGTGGGCAACTTCTTAAAACTGTAAAAAAAACAACTTTCTAAGTTACTGCAATCAAAAGATACGGCCGTTTATGTCACATATTTTGATACTTTCAAGGGAATCCAAAGGGAATCAAAACCCAAAATCCCGTTGACTTAGAATCATGAAATTTGGCAAGAAGCCGTTTCTTACAGCACAAGTAAAGGAAAAAGTCCGTAAACCGCAAATTTATAATTATATTTATATATAAGCCTTTTATTTCCAGTTTCCTGGAGAGCTTTAAGCTCTAGGCCTCTTCCGGTTTGTTTATTTCTACAATATGTATGTTTATTTCTTTTTCTCCAGGTTTTTCTATCTTGTGCATGATCTTTCCATTCGTTTCCCATGGTGTTTCTTATGTCCTGTTCCCATCTTGTTTTTGGTTTCCCAACTATTCGTTTTCCAGAGGTAGGTATCCATTTTGTTACCCTGTTTGTCCATCTTGCACTGCTCATCCGAGCCGCATGTCCTGCCCATTGGAGTTTCATTTTTGTTATAAACTCTACAGCGTCAATAAGCGTCAAAAAGACAAAGTTTTGTCTTTTTTCTTATTTCTGTTGCCTTTATTCTGTCTTTGATTTTGATCCCTAGCATACTTCTCTCTATTGATCTCTGACAGACTCTGATATTTTAAAGTAATTTTTTGTGAGGCTCCAGCTTTGGCAACGACTTTCCAAATTTGTAATTACATCACATAAAAAAATTTGTTATACGGAATAACCTTTGCAAAGTCGTATCACACTCTCCGATTGCACGGAGATAGGAGCTTCCCAAAAGTTATGTTTTGTCTTATTTCATAGGTACGTTCTAAATGGTTACCCCGTTGTTAAAAGCATTTTTTTTTAAAGCAGCCTGTACAAAATTTCGAATATGTAGAAAATCGGAATCAGGTGTTTTTTTTATACCATTTGGCGGGTTCGATTCCCGGTTCAGATAGGCGATTATTCAAAAATCTGTGAATGCAGTTTAAATTGTTTTTAAAATCAAAATAAAGTCTTCTTTTAGCAAAATTTTCTACTTACAAAAATTTATAATACTCTCCCTCCATGTAGCATGGGACGCGCGTGGGACGCGCGTGGGACGCGCTGTATATATAGTAAAAAATCTTCTCAATCAGAACCACTTAAATCTACTGATAGTGATAGGCTGATACTACTTCTGTTATCCAGTGAGTTCTACGACACGGACACCAAGGACTCCAGTAAAAACACCAACTAAAAATGGTACTCCAACTACACAAAGAAGACCAACTACATACGGAACATTTACCACGAAGATACCAAATATTATACAGACACACAAACAAACTTATTACTCGCGTAAGTACGGTAGACCAAAGAATGAACGTCATTTCATTTTCCATGAGACGTAAAAACTATTACAGAAATCAAAAGGTTCTTACCTCCTGAACACGTCAATAAAAAAAATTAAATGCAGCCTGTAGTAAATTTCGAATATGTAAAAAAATCGGAAATCTCAAATTTTATCCATCTGCGAGGACATTACGGGTTGACCCGCACTTTAAAATAGATAAATAAATATATATTTGAACCTGAGATTATAATAATAATATAGGAGTGGCAAATAAATACCTAGAAGCTATTTCAAGAAAAAAAATGAAAAATTTACGACTTCCATTTCTACTTCTATGAAAGGCCATAGGCTTTCTCAGGCCCTAGGACGTATCGTGACAAGTGATTAAAAATTGATCACGTGGTCAAACTATTAGATAGGAGGTACACAGGGAGAAAATTATTTTTTAACACAGATTGTCAAATCTTAACTAGAATAAAAATGAAATGTAGAGATATGTTTGTAATTATCTCCTGTACGTGTAGCCGTCGGCTTTCGGGTCCATTTCCCGACACCCAGTATATAGTGAAAATCTTCTCCATCGGTACCACTTTTGACTGATATACCTCGTCTACAGTAAAAAGAGCGCTGACGGCCATACATTTTATATGGCTGTCAGCGCTCATTTTACTGTAGACGAAGTATACTACTTCTATTGTCCAGTGAGTTCTACGACACCGAAACCAAGGACTCCAATTCAAATACCAACTACAAATGGTACTCTAACTACAAACAGAAAACCAATTACAAGTGGAAAATTAACTAGGAAGATGGCAAATATTATAGAGGCAAAGAAAGAAACTAATATCCCGCGTAAGTATGAAAATCTCTCTCTCGCGTAAGTATCGAATGATAGAAAGGTGCTACTATTCCATAAAGGAATATACTTAGATGATAAAATATAATATAATGTGAAGTTAATTAATTAATTATAATTTAATAATAGTTTATGCATGTTATAAATTAATGATAAGTGATGTGCAATAATTATGTCATAAGTTGTCCTCTTATATGTATATATAATATATTGCTGTGCCCAACAGAGCCCATGATGATCGCATACCTTAATTTAATATCTGTAATACATTTACATTGTGGAATAGCAATACAGAATTGAGTATTGAGTATTAAGTACAGATGACCGAAGAATGAACACCATTTAATTTTTCTTGAGACGTGAAAATTATAAATAGAAATCAAATAATGTTTACCTCCTGATCAGTGATCACGTCAATAAAGTTATTATAAGTTATTTTCCATTATTTATGAAAAACAATAAAATAAAAAACCGGCCAAGTGCGAGTCGGAATCGCGCATGAAGGGTTCCGTACCATTATCTATAATCAACCAAAAAAAATCTAGTTTGTTGTGTGGGAGCCCCCCTTAAATATTTGCTTTATTTTAATAAAATTATTTATTTTTAAAGTGTATTATATAACTAAATATTCTGTGAATATTTCAAGTGTCTACCTGTTGCCGTTATCAATATCGAGCAAAAACGAGCCACGTTTGTTGTATGGGACAACAATATTTCAATATTTATTTATTCTACTTTTTAGTATTTGTTGTTATAGCGGCTACAGAAATACATCAACTGTGAAAATTTTAACTGTCTAACTATCACGGTTCATAAGATACAGCCTGGTGACAGACGGACGGACAGACGGACAGACGGACAGCGGAGCCTTAGTAACAGGGTCCCGTTTTTACAAGTTGTACGGAACCCTAAAAACTAACCCAATTTTCCCATTTTTATAGCAGGATGGATAAGTCTTTGCTGTCCTCACCAGAAAAAAGCTGTTGTAAATGACTTTGACTAGTACTAGCGGCCGCGCCATAGCATCGCCCGCAATAATTCTCATACAAACTTTCACCCCACTTTTCACTCTTTCGGGTGATGATTTTCGAAAAATTCATTCTCAGTTCGCGCCTTCACCCTAAATGAGACCTTGTAAAATTTGGCGTTTCAAACTTATATCATTTTGGAGATTCGTTGATACGTAGGTCATTGGTATTTCGCATTTATATATACTTACAGATAGTTTAAATCCCTTTTGTGATACATAAATTTATATAATACTATAACACAAAGTCACTTATTTGGTCTATCCATACATTTATAACTGTTAAACTAATTAGGGAGTTAAATAAATAATTTATGACATTAAGGACATGAATCAATAAGCTAGGAAACAATATCGTCGTGTTAAAATTTATTTTTAAATAACCATTCGTTCGTTCACTCATTCATCATTCAATTATAAAAAGTAACTAACAACGACTCTATTGCACTCTATTTTCGATTTGCCATGATAACTCCGATCCTTAGATGATATATTTTGGTGGTGGGCCTACGAGTGTGTGTTGAATCACGTGATATTCTTCTAAACAACTATCTTAGTTAAGTATGTATATATGTATATATAGTAATAATCTTCTCCATCAGAACCACTTAAATCTTCTGATAGTGATTGGCTGATACTACTTCTGTTATCCAGTGAGTTCTACGACATCGAAACCAAGGACTACAATAAAAACAACAACTACAAATGGTACTCCAACTACAACTACAAAAAGAAGACCACCTACAAATGGACCATTTACTATGAAGATACCAAATATTATAGAGACACACAAAAAAACTAATCACTCGCGTAAGTACAGTAGACCAAAGAATAAACATCATTTCATTTTCCTTGAGACGTGAAAACTATCACAGAAACCAAAAGATTCCTGCCTCCTGAACACGTCAATATATTTATTAAAAAATATTTTTCTATTAATTATGAAAAAGACAATCAAGTGAAATAACTAAGCTAATTTTCCCATTTTGCGCACCTATACCCTAAGTGAGACCTACTTGCAAAATTTTTTGATCGTCAAGGCAGCGTACACCAACAAGATATCGAGGATTTAATGATGCCAAAAAATAGTACCCAAAAAGTACCCAAATAGTACCTATTTCATAAAAAACCGGACAAGTGCGAGTTAAACTCGCGTGGAGAGGGTTCCGTTCCGTACATGATTATCTGAAATTTACTAGGTTACCTTAAATATCATAGACTTCTTATAGGTTTTCCTGTAATCTATAGGCAAAGGTCTATTTTCTGTATTTTTTTCAAAATTTTAGCCCCAGTAGTTTCGGAAATAAGGGGGAGGGAATGGTCATTTTTCGCCTATTTTCCTGAATAACTTCTAAACTATTTTACTTAAAATTCGAAGGAAAATATATTTAAGATCCTCACAATAAGCCCTCAATAAGCCTCATAATTTCATTTGATATGTCACACGATATAGGTGGCATAACTTTTTTTTTAAATATTCTAGTTTACCCCCAAAAAGTGGCCCCTATGTTTAAAATTCATATATTTACGTCACGCGTCCGTGTTGCGGTCACCAACTTACATATCAATAGCAAATTTCAACTCAATCGGTCCAGTAGTTTCGGAGCAAATTGGCTGTGACAGACGGACAGACAGACAGACAGACAGACAGACAGACACACGAGTGATCCTATAAGGGTTCCGTTTTTCCTTTTGAGGTACGGAACCCTAAAAATAGTACCCTTGTAGTTTTAGAGATGTAAGGGGCAATAGGTAGATACGCTACCTTGACATCAAGGTAGCGTAGACCGAGTGGATCTCTGGATTGGCGGTGTTCTTTAGGGATGTTTTTATGAGCCAAATATTTTACCCTACTGTAGTAGCTGAGATATTTCACTATTAAACTGTATAAAAATTAGCGCACCATCAAGGTGGCACGTACAGATCTTATACAGCGAGATATCAACCAGAAGGCCTTCGAATTTTTCAATCAGTTATATCTAAAAAAATAGTTCCTCTTTTACGATCAAAAGCATACAGATAATATATGTGGCAATTAAACCGAACTCCTATTTTTTTAACCTAATTTTGGTTTTATAATTGGGGCTACCTAAATAGATAAGAATAAATTGCATAAAGCGAGGCTGCTATGAGCTATACTAATAACTAGGTATACTTACTCCACCATTCAGTAAGTCAAATTTGTCTTAGTCTTTCAGTTTCTCATAATAAGAACGCCAAAGTTGCCAAATTATTGAAAAAATTGTAATAGGCCTCTTAAGCAAAACTTTATTGATTATTGGCCGAATTCAGAAAGGCCACTCAAATTGATCTTTTACTAAAGTGACGTTTCTGTATAGGTTGACAACTAGTTGAAGGACATTTAACTATTTAATATCTAATCAACTGCTTAAGTGGCGTTTCTGAATTCGGCCATATGAATATCATATTTTTATCAACAGATTGTCTTTTCGCGAACAGACTTTAATATATCGACTGTGGAAATTTCAAATGTCCTAAGGGACATTCTGACATTTCGACAAAATGGACCCTATTTCAAATGTCGTATTGGACATTTTGACATTTCCTCAAAATGTCCCTTACGACATTTGAAATTTCCACAGTCGATATTATCTTTAAACAAAAAAAACCAGTTTTAATTTTATTTTTTTCGTTTTTTGCTTCTCCTGAAAGTCCTGTTTTGTCCTTTACGCCTTTTGAGCCGCAAAGTATCGAATGTATAGTGAAAATCTTCTCCATGGGAACCACTTAAATCTACTGATAGTGATTGACTGTACTATTTATGTTATCCAGTGAGTTCTACGAATCCGAAACCAAGTGATAGTCCAGCTGCAAACAGAAACCCAACTACTCGTATAAATGGAACAGTAACTACGAAAACACCAAATATTATAATAATGATATTAATAATAATAAAAATAATAATAATTGCTTGAGCCCTGCCTCGCTGCCGGCGGTGCCCTAGTTTAGGTTTTTATAGTGTTTGTATTTTTATAGTGATATTGTATTTTACTTTTTATATAAATATTATAAAAACCTAGCTTACGATTTAAGGAAAATAAAGATAGTAATAATAATAATATGTTATTTTAATTGCATAAAAAAATTGAAAATGATATAATTTCAAAATAAAATGAAATAATAATAACAAAGGTTTATCTGTGGCCCTAACCACCGGTAGCCCTGCCTTGCTGCCGACGTCACCCTAGGCTAGGTTTTTATAGTGTTTGTATTTTTTTTAGAGATATTGTATTTTACTTTTGCTAGTAATATTCTAAAAACCGAATTCTAAGATAGATAAATACTGTAAAACGTTATATCTAAGATTTTAATTTTAATGAAGAAATAGTAGAAGTTAGGGACCATGTCCATCTTGTAATAGTTGCTGCAAAAATTAAAAATTAAATAAAAATAATGTTATGTAGGTATGTATAAATTTTGCTACTCAGCTTTTGCCTCCTTTTTTTGTTTACCTTACTTTGCTTTTTTTACTGCGTTTTTTTCTTAAACTTAGTAATTAAAAAGTTACTTTCCTTCTTGGTTGTTAGTGTATAATGTGTTTGTTTCACCTTCCTTCACCGAGCGGTTCCAACGGAAGACCAGCATTGGCATCAAAGCCAGATCATCAGAGTAAAGTTCTTGTTTGTTTATGAGTGTTATCTTATGTTTTATTGTTGTGAATAAATTTCTTTTTTTCTCTGCTTTCTCTCTTTCTATTGTATCACGTCTTTCTACGAGTGATGTTGCACACCTGTCACAGATGTGCAGGCTGGTTTTGCATGTCTACTAACTAGTTACAATTATGAATATTTAAGCCGAGTGTACTGTTGGTGTCTGTAAAATAAATAAATAGACGTTAAACAGGCGGGGTGAAGAGAGACCCCTGCCGAACCTCACACTCGTTTATAGGCGACCAAGTGCACGCTTGCCGATCGAACAATTTGACTTGATTTTCTTACCAACATTTGAACACCCTAAGCAATTCAGGTGGAAGACTGATCTCAGATTCCAGCTTACTCCTCAGGCTGTCATACAAAACCAGATCAAATACCTACTTACCTTCGACCTCGTCGTCACTTAACATCAGGTGAGACTGAGATCAAACGCACACCCATATTTGAGGAAAAAAAAAAAAAATCGACAGTTCTAAAAGTCAGGCGTACACAGGAGTCTTTCTAGATTATAGTACGGTAGTACTACCTTACTGTACTTCGTAGAAAGTCCCTGCCAGATTGTGCCTGGTAAGCTCTATATGGTCACAAAGTTGGTTATCAAGTGAGCTGTCAGCTGCCAAATACCTTGAAGACTACAGTTGCCAGCGAATTTGGGTTGTTGATTGCTTTTCAAACAATATTTCAACCTGCTTGTGAACTCTATTTGAATGTGAAAAAGAATGTTTCATCATTAAATTTCCTCATTTTAATAGCAAAAGCGCTAAAAATATTTTACATTTATAAATTTGCCACCAAAACGCTGTCTACTGTCATCTCTCGCATGTGACGTCATTCCACTGGCAGAAAGAAACACAAATACCCAGGTTGTCATAAATGTAAAGAAGCGGGAGCCAATAATGTACGACCAGGGAATGCACGACACGATAAATCGGTGCGAGCGCGAGCGCCACCTGGCGCTGTGAGCGCGATTAGGAACGCACCCGATTGCTATGATTTTATGGCGTCGTGATTAGTGTTTTAAGTCACGTGACTTAGAAGTAAAAATGTATGGTTTTAAATGATTAAAATATAAATAATCTTGATTTATTTTTACATGACTCCTGTTCTTTATGTATTGTTGAGGGTTAAGCTATCATTCCACAGAAATATTTTACTATTTCTTACTATAGTCAACTACCCAATTATTGAGGAACTCGTGTAAGTACAGACGACCAAAGGAGTGCATTTGGAAAAATATGGCAAAAGAATAAACAATCATACAATTCGAGCAGACATTTCATAAACGCTTAGACCTATCAAAAGAAACAGTAATGCAATGTTATAGTAAGAAAATTTTATGAAGGTTATTTTGTATGTGTGTGTTTGTATGTAAGTTATTTATTTGTTTAATTTAATTATTTATTTTTGTTTCCATACTACTGACTTTCTTTTATTGCCAAACACGTTTGTCGTTTGAACGCAAGTTTACTAGAGTCTAACAGGTTGGTATTTTGAAAACCCTCATTGTTTGCATAGACAAACGATTTGTAACACTGTTTCGACAATAATTTGTTTGCGCGCGAGGGACATGAAATAGGTAGTTGCCGATGTCGCATTCGCAGAGGCTGGGTACGGAACTGGAGGATAGAAGATGTAAGGTCAATGCAATCATAGGCACCATTTACAATACCGTGTAAGAATAACATATCTAGCAACGTCCGCCTACTTTCGAGTATCATAAGTCCGTGAAAGTTACATGATTCGTAGTAATCTATATGTTTGTGTCGAGAACGGTAGTCAAGGTGCCTTACAAACTTAGACTGAAGCTATTCAATAGCTTGTTTGTAAATAATATAGTGCGGATTCCAGATAACACTGCCATATTCCAGTGTACTGCGTACATATGCGTAATATAAGCTTTTTAAGCAACCTGTGTCAGGAAAGGGTCGACTTACACGCAGAATGAAACCCAGGTTCTTAAAAGCTTTGCTAACAATTGATGTTACATGGTCAGAAAAGGTTAGCTTTTCATCCAGTAAAACACCTAAATCCCTAATTAAGTCTGTCCGTTTAACGGTTTTTAAGTTAAGGTTATAATCATTCTTTATGGCTTTCCGCTTACGCGTATAAGTAATAGTGACAAATTTTTCGATATTAACTCCTATCCTATTTTTTATATAGTACGCAGTGAGCCTGTCAAGGTCCTGCTGTAACTTAAGACAGTCGGAGTTGTTATTTACGGTCATGTATATTTTGGTATCGTCAGCATACATCAGGAATCTAGAATGATGAAGACACTTGTCCACATCGTAAAGGTACGAGACATATAAAAGTGGTCACTCCTCCCTTTTCTCCTAACTCTATTTTTTTTTTATAAAATAAAAAACCCGCGCTTAGGTAGACGTTTCAGAAGACTAAGAAGACCCGCCGCTCAATTACGTAACGCCAATTGGTATCGCTTTCGCGAAAAGTAAACCAATTGTACCCTTATTTAACTCATATATACTTCTATTATTATTATAACTCACAAATTGCTATTTTTATTATTATTATGTACTATTTATTATTATCAACTTATTTCTTTCTATTAAACCACAGTACGCTGTCCCGAACAACTCGCTCTGGCTCCACAGAAAACCAGCGTTGTTGGCACTATCATGCTAGCAGCATTGCTGAGTGGAGACCATTTCGGCTTTATATCTTTCATTATGTTGTTGTGTTGTTGTGTTGATGTTTTCGCCGAATAAATGTTTTTCTATTTCTATTTCTATTTCTATTTACACGGAGTGAAGACTAAATTGGTTTGCATTTCGAGCCAAACCGATACAAATTGTGCTACATAATTGAGCTGCCGGTGCCAAAAAGATTCACATACTGCCACTTGATGTTGAAAGCAGAAGGAATTTGAGATTTTTCCGTCAATCTAATATGTTTCAGATAAAAATGTGTTTTATCTACACCCATATCATAAAACCTCCATAATGTAACCAAAAACCGTAGGAAATGACCAGCATTATTCACAACCAATTAGGTAAAACCAGTTCTGTAATGTTATTACAGTATCGATTTTAGTATCGTAATGAGATTAAATTTGGAACAGCTATCAAAACTCAAGTGGGTCTCTATTCTAGTATCCATAGATATAAAACGGTTATTGATACGAAACGTCAATTCAGTATATTTTTTTAATATAAACTGCACAACATTTGATCTCGAGAGACATGAGAATAGAGACTTCATTCGTTTGTCTATGGTTTTTTTTTTAAATGGTCTTGACGGAGGATCGAATTGCCGCCATTACTGCTTTCATGATTCATCTTGGTTTTTTGCTGAACGAAAGTAGAATTCTAAAAAGTTGTTTGTAATTTGCATTTTAGTTGAAAATATGAATAGTAGTCTTCTCGGAGTGACTGTGTGATGTGAAAATGCGCCGGATATCGTAAATGCAGCCACGATTGCAACAAATAACTTGTTGCCAGAAAATATTGTTTCTGAACACATCATGGAGGATGGATGGATATGTGTGTAGATAAAGTTATGTATGCAACTCTGCATAATTTGGCCTTAAAACACACGTGCGATCTTATTATGAAACTCGCTAAAAGCTCGTTTTATAAAACCGCACTAGTGTTTTAAGGCATATCATTATGCAACCGTTGCATAAACTACTATTATCTCCACCCATATCATAAAACCTCCATAATGTAATCAAAAACCGTAGAAAATGACCACCATCATGACAACCTGTACTGTTATGTTATAGTAATAAATACTATATAAATAGTATCGATTTTAGTATCGTAATGGCCATAACGCTACATATATGAGCTACAGGCCGGCGCGCCGCCGTCGCCGCAGCCGGCGGGGCCCCATCGTCGCCGTGTCACCGTTTATAATATGTGTGTAGATAAAGTTATGTATGCAACTCTGCATAATTTCGCCTGAAAACATACGTGCGATCTTATTATGAAACTCGCTTAAAGCTCGTTTCATAAAACCGCCTAGTGTTTTAAGGCCTATCATTATGCAGCCGTTGCATAAACTACTATTATCTACACAGATATCATAAAATCTCCATTGTTTAATCAAAAACCGTAGGAAATTACCACCATTTTGACAACCAATTAGGAAAAACCAGTGCTGCAATGTTATTTCTTTAACGTTTTTAGTAAAGAAATGAGATTAAATTTGGAACAGCTGTCAAAACTCAAGTGGGTCTCTATTCTAGTATCCATAGATATTAAACAGTTATTGATACGAAACATCAATTCAGTATGTTTTTTTAATATAAACCGAACGACATTTGATCTCGAGTGACATGAGAATAGAGACTTCATTCGCTTGTCTATGATTTAAAAAAAAAATGGTCTTGACGGAGGATTGAATTGCCGCCATGTTGGTGTTTTGCTGAACGAAAGTAGAATTGTTGTTGAATTGAATAGAAAAAGTTGTTTGTAATTTACATTTTATTTGAAAATATGAATAGTAAGTAGTCTTCTCGGAGTGTGTGTGACGTGAAAATGCGCCGGATATCGGAAATATGCAGCCACGATTGCAACAAATAACTTGTTGCCAGAAAATATTGTTCCTGAACCCATGATGGAGGATTTATAATATGTGTGTAGATAAAGTTACGTATGCAACTCTGCATAATTTGGCCTTAAAACACACGTGCGATCTTATTATGAAACTCGCTAAAAGCTCGTTTCATAAAACCGCACTAGTGTTTTAAGGCCTATCATTATGCAACCGTTCCATAAACTACTATTGCTCAATAAATTATTGTACTTAATTGATTGAATACCTCTCTGGCTAAGATTGTGGCGCTATCTGGTTTAACTGTGTTTTAGCAGCTCCGGCTCATTCCGAGCTCACCGTAAGGCGAAAGGGAAGCCGCATATTTTTTTTTCATCTTGTATTGGAAAGTGCTTAGTAATGGAAACCAATCTGTGTACGCAAAACATTATTATGTTGACTATTTTATGAGGTATGAAGCTTTGAAAAGTCATTGTTCATACCACTCCATACAAAATGGACAACAGCTGTCATATGGCGTTTAAACGAATCTGCAATTATTTCGGAAACTACTGTTTATCTCCACCCATATCATACAACATCCATAATGTAATCAAAAACCGAAGGAAATTACCAGCATTTTATTACAAACAATTTTACTATGAGAACTTTCTTGTCTGTGTTAGTAAGTAAAGTCTACTGTAATGTTATTACACTATCAATTTTTGTAACGTTACGAGTTTAAATTTGAAACAGCTGTCAAAACAGAAAGGGGTTCTATTCTAGTATCCATAGATATTAAAACAGTTATCGATACGAAACATCAAATCAGTATGTTTTTTTAAATATAAACCACAAGACATTTGACCTCGAGTGATATGAGAATAGGGACTTTATTCGTTTGTCTATGATTTAAAAAAAAACATTCGGCTTGACGGAGGCTCGAATTGCCGCCATTACTGTTTGTTTGTTGGTTTCTGAACAAATCATGGAGGATTTATAATATGTGTGTAGATAAAGTCATGTACATAATTTGGCCTAAACACTCGTCCGATTTTATTATGAAATTCGCCTGTCCGCTTGTTTCATAAACCCACACTCATATTTTAAGGCCTATCATTATGCAACCGTTGCATAAACTACTATTTTAGACCAACATCGTAGAAATAAAACATGAAATAAATTTGATGAGGATGTCCAAAAAACAAAACTAAGAACAAAAAAAACCAGCCAAGTGCGAGTCGGACTCCCGCACGAAAGGTTCCGATCTATAAATTCCATACCAGTATCTATAAAAACGGCAAAAAAACACGTTTATTGTATGGGAGCCCCCTTAAATATAAAAATACATCATCTGTGAAAATAGCAACTGTCTAACTATCACGGTTCATGAGATACAGCCTGGTGACAAACGGACAGACAGATGGACGGACAGTGCAGTCTTAGTAATAGGGTCCCGTTTTACCCTTTGGGTACGGCACCCTAAAAAACCATATATATCATGATACACCTTACCTTTACCTTTACCCTCCTGACCTGTCCTTTTTTGACCTTTAGATTTGTTTAACAGGACGATGCAGGACGATGGTATCGTCGGGATACACTCGCTCGTGGAGTTAGCGCCTTCAGAGTTGTTTAACAGGACGAGGCAGGACGATGGTATCGTCGGGATACACTCGCTCGTGGAGTTAGCGCCTTCAGAGTTGTTTAACAGGACGAGGCAGGACGATGGTATCGTCGGGATACACTCGCTCGTGGAGGTGGCGCTTTCAAAGTTGATTAAAACAGGACGAGGCAAGACGATGGTATCGTCGGGATACACTCGCTCGTGGAGTTAGCGCCTTCAGAGTTGTTTAACAGGACGAGGCAGGACGGTGATATCCTCGCGATATAATCGCTCTTGGAGGTGCCGCTTAATTTGGGTTAACTATTCCTATAAAAGTATTTTTTTTTTTTCATAATTGTTAATGCAGCACTCTGGTGCCACCATTTCAGTCTATACCTTCCGATACCGAATTCTAACCGCTCTTGTAGTTTTTCTGTGATAGCAGTTCAAACAATCAAAGTTTAACTATATTGTCCCCTTGTCACATTTTTAACCGACTTCAAAAAAAAAAGGAGGAGGTTCTCAATTTGGTTGTATATTTTTTTATGTTTGTTACTTCAGAACTCCGTCATTTATAAACCGATTTGAAAAATTCTTTTTTTAACCGGTAGGGTATACTTCCAGTTTGGTCCCGTTGTAGTCAAAGTTGAGGTGTGATGAGAGAATCTATGAGGAATCGATGGAACTCTTCAAATATTATAGGCACGCATATAGCAATTTCAGTATAATCAGTAATAACTCAAGCGGTTACGTTCCAAAAGCATTATTTGGTGAAGTGGAACTGTTGATGAAGACCATAGATGATCACCGGAACTCCTGAATGATAAGTATTTCACAGTTGGCGATTAAAATTCTTTAAACGTTTGTGAAGCAATTTATGGTCATGAAAATGCATGTGGTAAAATAGAACTGGGTTTGAAGAACCAGGAGAACTCCTCAAAGATTGATGCCCTTGCACCCTGGATACCAACATTTTGTAAATGGTGATGAGCAATTAGCATTATGCTGTTGTTGCTTGATGTAATAAATGTGTTTTATACATTAAGCACTAAAAAGTATAAAATAAAGTAATAATTTAACAAATAAAAAAACCGACTCCAAAACCCCACTGAAAAGTAAGAAATAATAATTGGCTTTTGTAAGTCATTTACCTAGAAATGGGAGATATATTATTGGTTAAGTGACGTCATAAATTAAATATATCGAAGTCGGTGGCAAGTTAATAAGGTAACAGGTACATGGAATAAATGGACTTTCCAACCTTCTCAGTCAGATTTAACGTAGCCTTTCCGAAGCACTGTAGCACAAAAAATCCGATTGTTTGTATCCCCGCTTAACGTCCTAAGTCCGAGGTCGGCTCAATAGGAGCGCCCTTAGGCATGTTAAGTAAAATTCCCCTTGCTGAGCGCCATTCAGGCTGCTCGCTTCTTTCCTGTGAAGCTGTCGGAGTCGTCAGAGACTAACAGCGTAGGTCCATTCTAAAAAAAAAAAAAAAGGACCCTCCAATACATCCCTCACACTGTGTTCATTTACTTGACAAGTCACCACCAACCACCAACCACCAACTTGCCACCGACTTCGATATATTTAATTTATGACGTCACTTAACCAATAATATATCTCCCATTTCTAGGTAAATGACTTACAAAAGCCAATTATTATTTCTTACTTTTCAGTGGGGTTTTGGAATCGGTTTTTTTATTTTAAATTATTATTGTGTAAATATATTGACTGTACTAGTCAGTAAGTCATTTCCATAGATTTACAAGAATTAAATTATATGGATCAGTGGAACGATATAGGTATTTTGTGTGGTAACCTGCATAACAGGAAAAGTGCTTTGTAAATGAGAACTCTAGGTAATGGGTTATCACTGTGTTTTACAGGATAATAACCCAGTCATTGTTCAACTGCGAAAACATGTCCAACTGTATAATATCGAATTACGCTTTATAATGTACAAATTTGTGTGTTTTTTGTTTTGTTCAATATGTGTGATAAAATGTGGTACGTATAAGTGACGAGACCTTGATAGATAGATAGATAGATCACAGTTTCACGGTTCTGGTCGATACTGATGTCGCACGCATCCAACATCGAGTTGCGGTTTGATGAAACACTAGGGCGCCTAAAAAATTTCAGACCTAAACACTTTCGATTTTACGCAATGATACGGAGTCACATAACCTACGAGATTTTATGATAGACTGGTGGAACCGCCACAGCTTCGCCCGCGGTATTTTCTATACAAACTTTATCACCCCTTTTCACCCCTTTAGGGATAGAGTTTCAAAAAATCCCTTTTTAGTGCACCTCTAGGGTACTCGAGGAATGTTTCCTCCAAATTTCAAACCTCTAGGACCACCCGTTTAGGCTGTGCGTTGTCTATAAGTGAGTCACGGTACTGTTTTATATGTATTGATAAAATTAAGAATTGTGATTGTGTGACGTGTCATCATCATGGATGCATAGATTTAGTAATAGTCAAATTGTATCTTTCGTGAGCCATTATCAGAAACTTGAAACAAAAACGGCTTTACTAAGGATTATTGTCAAGAACGGTATGACTCAGACTCTTCATGCATTGGGTTCAGGCGGGCCGTTCCTGACAATGAATCGTAAATGAAGTCGTTTTCGATTGCTTTTTTTATTAATTTACTAATAGTTCTAATTTAATTTTCAACCGGGCTGGGCTTCCGTTATTTCTTTATCGTGCTAATTTTTTATGGTGTGGGTTGGTAGTAACTGGCCGACCATTTATATAGACTCCGCATAGCTCGGCGACCCCTTGCTACCAATATTAGAGACCAAAAACTAAAAATCTAAAAATCCCGAGCGCGCCTAGTAAAAGTTAGGCTAATTTTTCTTTATTAAATATAATTATATAGTCTGTGGTGGGACTAGTCTTACCAACATATTTCCTGATGGAAGCCTAGCAGACCATATATAAGTTACAGATGCATAGATTTATTGACGTGACAATTTGTACATGTTTTATTGAATTACTAGCTTCCGCCCGCGACTTCGTCCGCGTGGAATTATGTTGTAATTATACTCTCGACAACTTTTGAGTTATTTGGGACAAAAATGACCCTATTTTCTATTCCAGAAGCTAAGGTCTAACTATATACGACGTTTCATGAAAATACGTTCAGCCAGGAGCTAAGTTCTAACAAACATACACAAACACACAATAATTTATTTTAGAACTGGTATCCTACCTAATTGTTTGTTTTGAACTGCATATATACCAAGTTTCAAGTCGATAAACAAATGGAATCGGTTTTTCCAATACAAAGTTTGACGCCCCAAGACCCCCTTTTTAGGTGAAATTTCATATTGTCTTATACCGCATACATATTTTTCTATTTTGAAGAGTATTTATACCAAGTTTTAAGTTAATAAACTCATCCAAACAGTTTTTCGCATACTAACTTCCACCCCCTCTTTTACCCCCTTCCACTTTTATTTCCAAAAGTTTCTATAGCCTATGTCCTGCCTGAAGTGTTTTTGGATATATTATCGAAAACCGCATTGAAATCCATCCAGTAGTTTTAAAGTTTATCGCGAACATACAATCAGACAAACAGACAAACAGACAAACAGACAAACAGACAAACAGACAAACAGACAAACAGACAAACAGACAAACAGACAAACAGACAAACAGACAAACAGACAAACAGACAAACACACAAACAGACAAACAAATAAACAGACAAACAGACAAACAGACATGAAATTCAAAAACCATTTGGAATTTGTTCTGCTGCTCATTCTGAAGCCCCCATAGCATTTTTTCATTGTTATCTTTAATGTACAGACTTTTTCCACTTTACGATTTTATTATATGTAATTATAATTCTAATTTCAGAATACATCCAAACTGTAACGTTGGATATCGTGGAAAGCGACAGCCATGAAGTGACATGTAAGGCGAAACCCATTGGTCCAGGGAAATTGGTAACGGGCGATAAACTACGACTGGTGGCGAACACCCTGGGCGAAGTAGCAATTTCGTGGTAAGTTCTATGCATGGTGATGGTACATAACACATGGTATTTACTAGTTACTAGCAGCTCCGCCACCAACATCGCGCGCGATATCTTGCATAAAAACGTTGACCCCTATTTCACTCCCTTAGGGTTGGATTTTTGTAAATTCGTTACTTAGGGGATATCTAGACCCTGTAAGGAACCTATTTATGTAATGCCTATCGATGACCAAGTCTGAAAAAGTAAAATCTAATTACGGCTACGGTCCCAACTAGCAAAAATTCGACATATAAAGTTCGTGACGTTTTGATTATAACTCATTGAAATAAATAGTAAGGAACTACTCAAAGCAATTCTCGCCGTGCTTACTTTTGAGGTGTCAGAACGCGAACCATCGCACGTTCAGTCGCATGGCAACCACGGTCCTCGACACCCGTTTAAGTGCATACATACATACATAGCATCACGCCCGAAATCCCTAATGGGGTGGGCAGAGCCACAAGACTACTTGTGGCCACGTTCGATTAATTAATTAGTCCTCAGATGGTATGATGAGTTTAAGTGACACTATTATAATTAAGTATCCAGTATAATTCCACAAACTATGAGACCGCACCACCGAACCCTACCTCCACAATGGTATGATAATAAAAATGGAAAATAGATTTAAGACACGCCTACGAGCAGTGTATGTTGTTGGAACACTCGCAGCCGTACACAGCGATTACGACGCATGTAGGAACATTCGTGTACCGTCGCACGCCGTACGGACTTTCGTGTATACCCGAAAAATTCCAAAAGGTTATGGAGGAGACGCTGCGAGGGATCCCTAATTGTGTGGTTTTTTTGGATGATATTTGTGTAACTGGGCCAAATAAACAGGATCATTTAGTAAATGTAAGAGCTGTTCTCGAACGCTTGCGCAATATGGGATTAACAGTAAAACTCAGTAAATGTAAGTTTTTACAAAATAGTGTAAATTATTTAGGATTTATTATAGACAAAACGGGCTTACGACCAGACCCCGCTAAATTAGAAGCTATTTCCAACGCCCCGCAGCCGGCAGACGTTTCTCAACTTAAAAGCTTCTTGGGAATGCTTAATTATTACGGGAAATTTATTTCCAATTTAAGTACTTTGCTGCATCCTTTACATGCGTTACTGAAAAAAGAGGCCTGTTGGAAATGGGATTCAGATTGCGACCAAGCTTTTTTAGAAGCCAAGCGGGCTTTGTTCGGCAAGCGTGTCCTCGCACACTATGAGGAGGGGCGCGAGCTGGTGCTGTCGGTGGACAGCAGTGCGTACGGGCTCGGCGGCGTACTGGCGCACCGCTACGCGGACGGCAGCGAGCGGCCCGTAAGCTGCGTCTCGCGCACGCTTAACGCGGCAGAACGAAATTACAGCCAGCTGGATAAAGAGGCCCTCGCGATATTTTACGGTATTACTAAACACCGTCAATATTTGTTTGGAAGGCGTTTCACGCTACGAACCGATCATAAGCCGCTGAGTTATATTTTTGGAGAAAAAAGCGGTATTCCACAAACGGCAGCGAGCCGCTTGCAACGGTGGGCGGCACGCTTGGCGGCTTATGACTTCTCGGTGGAGTTCGTACGCTCGACGGACAACGGCCCGGCCGATGCCCTGTCCCGGCTTCCCTTGCCGCACCAGACTCGCGCCTCTGAGGCTGTTAGTTACGTACAATTAATAGAGGAGTCTTTACCAGTAAACATTAAAAAGATTGCGAAAGAGAGACTCAATGTGATCCAGTGTTATGTAAAATTTATGGTTATGTTCTGTTTGGATGGCCGCTGGCCGCGAGCTGTGATGGGGAAAAAGCCTATTTTAGTAGGAAAGACGAGTTGGTTATAGACATGGGGTGCTTAGTATACAAATACCGGATTGTTATTCCATCTAAGATGAGAAAGCAGGTCTTGGGCGAGATACACGAAGGACATCTACGGATTCGTAAAATGAAAAATATATCGCGCAATTACGTTTACTGGCCTAACATCGATCGCGACATCGAGGAGGCGTGCCGCGGATGCAGCGAGTGCCGAGCCGTGCGCAACGCGCCGTCGCGCGCGCCGCTGCACTGCTGGGAATTCCCGCTGCACGCGGACTTCGCTGACGCGGGAGGCCAGCGATACTTGATTCTGGTCGATGCACATTCCAAGTGGATTGAGGCTATTCCGATGAAAAGCACGGATGCCAGGTCGACAATTCTTGTATTGAGATCGATTTTTGCACGTTTCGGTTTGCCAACACAGCTCGTGACCGATAACGGTCCGCCGTTCCTTTCGCATGAATTTAAAAAATATTGCAACAATAATTGTATTAGGCACGTGACGTCAGCACCATACAGGCCGCAAGGAAACGGGGCGGCAGAGAACGCCGTTAAGACAGTAAAGAAAGCGATAAAAAGGGCTTTGCACGGCGGTGAAGACGTGTCCACGGCGCTGACTCGATTTTTATTCCAGTATAGAAATTGCGAGCACACTACGACGGGTGTCCCCCCGGCGGTGGCGCTGACGGGCCGGCGGCTGCGCGGGCGGCTGGACGCGCTGCGGCCCGACCGCGCGGCCGGCGCGCGCGCCGCGCAGGAGCGGCAGGCCGCGGCCGCCGGGGGCACGCCGCGCGACCTACGCGTCGGGGACACGGTTCTCGCGCGCGATTATACTGCGTGAGGGGAGAAGTGGGCGGAGGGCAAACTCGTGTCTCAAACCGGCCCGGTTTCCTATAAAGTAGACATGGGCCAAGGGGTCCAATGGCGTAGACATGTGGACCAAGTTATGCCGGTCCATAATAAAAATAGATATATTCCTTGGCTCGTGCTAGTGAAGGGAGTTCAGCCAAGCATGATGCTAGTTCCCGGGCTGAGCCAGTCGAGTCTGATGCTGACGATGCGTACGAAGATGCGCCGGATGGCGAGGAGCGCGAGTCGTCGCGGTCGCTGCGCTCGCATGCGCGCGGGCTGGACGAGTCGAGCGCGGGCGCGGCTGCCGCGCCGGCGCCCCCTTCCGCCTCGCTGGCCGCATCCGCCCGAGCACTGCGTGCATGGAATCGGGCTCAAAGAGCAACCGCTCAAGACCGGGATGTATCCCAATGATATTCGATACGAAATAGGCAGGATAAGTTAAACTAGATAAAATATGCGTATTGTTAAGTTGAAGTTGTATTGTATCCAAGTCATCTTAAAATTAGTTATTCCTATATTCGAGCCTATCCAGCCGTGTGAGGCTGGAGCTTAAAGGGAAGAAAGTGTAGGGTATGCATGTACTAATGTTGTAGGGTAGATTCCGAATGCATTCAATAAATCAGTCAGCTGCTAACCTGCCTTTCATTGACACTGCAGATTTCGGAGATAAGGGGGGGAATGGTAAATTTTCACCTATTTTCCTAAATAACTTCTAAACTATTTTACTTAAAATTCCAAAAAAAATACATTTAAGATCGTCACAATAAGCCCTTTCATTTGATATGTCACACGATTTCAGTTGCACAACTTTTTTTTTCTAATTTATCCCCCAAAAGTGGGCCCCATGTTCAAAATTAATTAATTTACGTTACGCATCCCTGTTGCGGTCACCAATTTACATACGTATACCAAATTTCAAATCAATCGGTCCAGCAGTTTCGGAGCAAATTGGCTGTGACAGACGGACAGACAGACAGACAGACAGACACACGAGTGATCCTATAAGGGTTCCTTTTTTCCTTTTCTGGTACGGAACCCAAAAAAGACGCTGCTTGTCTAAAGGCTAAGAGGGTCCAACAAAATATGATGTTTTAACAATTAATGTACATGGCATTACCGTTCAGAATTGTTTTATTTTAATTTAGATTATCCATATTAGTGATATTACGTAAAATCATAGGTGCTCAATACTTTTGGCCAAGGCTGTATTTATCTAATGCCTATCAATAACCAACACTGAAGAAGAAAAATCTAATTACGGCTCCGATCCCAACTAGGAAAAATTCATCATATAAAGTTCCTGACGTTTTGATTATAACTACTTACAGTTATATCTCAATTCTTATACTTTGACATGCGCAATTTATAATATGAGTTTAAGAAATATATAACCTAACTTAACCTTACCTATAAATTTGTTGGTAAAAGGTAGCCATCATAGAAAAAACCGGTCATATGCGAGTTTGACTCGCGCGCCGAGGGTTCCGTAATTACCAATGAAAAAGAAACTTGTAAGTACGGAACCCTAAAAAGAAAAAACTACCTTTTAACAACCGGGTAACCATTTACAACCACCAATCCACGCGTTCCTGAGAAAAAGGTCTTGACAGACAGACAGACAAACAGACAGACAGACAGACGGACGGACGGACGGACGGACGGACGGACGGACGGACGGACGGACGGACGGACGGATGGACGGACGGACGGACGAAGTCGTCAACTTTTCATTTTACCATTCGACGTAATCCCAACAACGAATTATTTGACCGAAACACTTTTTCTGCCAAAGCAATTTGCCCTATAAAGTATGAAATGTATCGTTTTACAATAATTTTTTACTTTTCCATCATTACATTTGACTTTCGATACGCTGCGTCAAATGTACTTTATACTTATAACTTGTAACTGTTACTTTTTATTAGGTATATTTTTATAACATCATCAGTGAAGACTGTTTGTCAATAAACAATTGCATCTTCAAATAATTTATAAGTATTGTGTAAGTAAGTCTAATCTGTGTGTTTTTAATAATAATGGTATAAACTAGTGGCTCCGTAAGCTGTAGACCTCGCGACAAACTTATATTTGCCGTTGGAAAACTGATATCCCCATACATCGATATAGGTCAGGTCAGTTTACCAACACCGCAAATAAGTTTGTAATAGCAAAAACCCTCATATCTCTGCCATGTTGAAAGAAATCGAAAAACTGAATCGACAAAAAATAAATATAATTATCGAACCTGCTCACAAAATTTCACGAGAATCGGTTGAGAACTGCGACCTGTAGACGAGAACAAATGAACAGACGCCGGACATACGAAAGCATTTTTGCCCAAGCTGGCTTTCGAGTACTATTCTAAAGTATAATTCATCTTTCAGTTTTTAGACCATAACATAGGTAAATTATACCCACCTACATATTTTCTAAAACCTGAAATATTATTTTCAAACAATCAAATTTTTATACTTTTATAGGTGCACCGATCGCAATGGCATCAAACTAGTGGACAGGTGCGGTTATGACGCAGAAAACAAACGATGTTCCGCAGTAAGTAATATCAAGAGGTTATTAACTATATCCGACTGACCTTGACTGTGATCCAACGAACCCTCACCGCAATGATAACATTCAGTTATTAAAGTGCACTTGTACATTTAAAAACGATAAACATCTTTAAAAAAACATTTCCTTAAGGAAAGCCTTAAAGCGGAACACACACAAAAGAAGGGGCAGGTCGGGCGCGGATTTATTATGTTTAATTTATTTGGACGACAACACACAGAAACCGTGCGCGGGACGGGCGGTCAAACTCAACGGCCCCACCGGCGCCCCACCCGCGCACGCGTTCTGTTTGAGTTGTGCTTATTTCAATATGTTTGGCATGTTATGACAACCAGTCAAAAAAATCTAACTCTTATGTTTGTAGCCTTAATATTATTCATTTATTTCTCGAACAACAAGATTCATTATAGATTATATGCACAGCACCTAAAGTTAAATTGAAATCAAATAATAAATATATACATTAAATTACATTTACACACACAGACAGACACTAACTATGGATGCTCATAAGTCCGACCGCTGCTTACATGCAGCTGTCTACAGTGACTCATGTGAGGGTAATCGAACCAATCCGCAATCATCGCCAGGCCCCCAATTTTCGGTGCATTCGAGATAATCTCACAGTCGAGATTAAACGTCAGTGCATACAGTCGTTTGACACAACTTTATGAGTCTGACGTTTAATCTCGCAATCGACATTATCTCGAATACACCGAGAATTGGGGGCCAGGATGCCGTTGCCGCTAGCGCGCACTCTGCTCATCAGCGACGCGCATCGCTTGCGCATTTGCTGGTAGGTATAGATGCAATCGGTACGCGCCTCCGCAAACTTACCCGATGCACTACAGGAGCGCGGCAGCCGCAACAGCACCCTGAACGCATTGTTATACTGGATTCGTAGGGAGCTAAACGAATTACGAGTATAATTTATTTATTCAATTAAACATAATTTATACAGCATTACAGTTGAACACCAATACGCTGGAAAATTCAATTAACACAAAAACACAAAATAACAAGAAACAAAACAAAAGAGAAAAAAACTATACTTAAAATTATAATTTAAATACTTGGTATTCATTCATTCATCGCCTCACAATACTCAGAAATTCACGGCACACAACCGACCATCGACTCCAAAACACATCACAATCAGATGCCGATAGCAGAAGTAGATTGAGCATTTGCAGTGCCCGAACATTAGGTGAGCTCCTGTGGGAAACAGTGCGCACTCTTGGCACTGCAAGAAGACAAGAACTTCGTGGTCTTAGCAAAGTTCTAGGCACGAAGGGAACGGACAACCTTACGAGTTTCGCCACAAGATCCAGCTGGTCAGAGATAATTTCTACTACCGTCAAGAGGTTAGTGTTAACTGAGCGCTTGGATCTAAAACCGTGTTGGGAATTACACAAGAAAGGTGCAAGTTGCAAAACGACCAATTTATGAACAACTGCTTCGAAGACCTTTGCTAATGCAGAGAGGGATAGCTATTGGCCGATAGTTCTCAACTCTCAACGCAAGAGGTATCTGCAGTCTTGGGAATGGGGGTTACTGCAGTAACTTTCCATCGGTCAGGATACTTGCCAATGGAGAGTGACAAATTAAATATATGACAGATAGGAAGAACCAAGTGATCCTTGCAGCCTTTTAATACTTACGCCGGAATATTGTCAGGTCCTATCGAACTCCTAGGCTTCAGACGCCTAATGGCAGCATCCACATCGTGCGGGCTAACGACATCAATGTCCACGTAGTTAGCCGAACAGGTTTTGTCTTGGCTCATAGCAGTGACATGGTCAAGCACTGGGGCACTAGACAAGAAAACACCGGAGAAGAAATTTGCAAACGCATAATAGGCCAACAAGCTGCACGTATAAAAAGAAGTACAGTACGCCTTAAACAGGGTAGTCTTAACTGGGTAGTCTTTATTGGTCTTCTACATAGAATTAGTCACAAAATAAAATTGTTATGAAGTTTAAAAACAAACTAAAAATAATATTAAAATTTTGCCTCCTACGAATGATAAGGAAAGATCGAAGAATCAGATATATCTTTGGAAATTATATCTATGAAGCAAAACAGACTGGATACGACCTGAAATCTATGAGAATGCTTCAATTTTGGGAGGTAGGCTCTGAAGAGTGCCGGCAATGTGAACAGATCCTATTCGACATCGGTCTGAGTGATTCAGAAACCGTTACTATGGTAATGAAATGTCGCTTTGTTTCGACAGTTTATTTTCAATGTAAGCTTCTTACAGTTAGATGAAGACATAGCAAAGCCACTCGATATACCAAAACGCTCAGTCAATGTCGAGTAGATAGATGCCCGGGTATAATGATCGTTCCTTCAGACCGCTTTTGTGTAAATTTGTCAAATTGAACGCCTGACCCTCTGCATATAGCAGACAGAAGTTTTGTGGCACGAATAAAATTGTCCTAGGGACTTCCGAACGATATGAATTGATCGACAAATTGTACTTTCTTATGGCTGTTATGACTATGAGATAACGTATAATACGAACAATCGAACATGCAACTTGCATAGTATAAAGTCAGTAGGGTTAGTATCAGATGGTCGTAAACGCAACTGGTCTACAGCATCAACTTGCCTAAAAAGTAACTCGCCTATGAAGCAGCTTGTCAGAAAATTAATTTGTCTACTGCCCTATTATCAATTCGACTTAAATGTAAGTGGTCTAAATAGTTGGTCGCCTATTAACCAACTTGTCTTAAAAAAACAAGTGATCTGTATAGTTGGTCGCAGTGAAGCAACTCGTCTCAAATGCGTGTCGGGTAACATTAAGCCTGTTTCGATCTTACCTGAGCGTTCAGGTTAAGCAGTATAACTGTAAATGAGTAAAAATCGAACAATATGAGGCAAACATACATAATTCAGGTTTGTTTGGTTAAGTTCGGTTGAGGAATCGTAATAGTAGTTTATGCAACGGTTGCATAATGATAGGCCTTAAAACACTAGTGCGGTTTTCATGAAACGAGCCGATAGGCGAGTTTCATAATAAGATCGCACGTGTGTTTTAAGGCCAAATTATGCAGAGTTGCATACATAACTTTATCTACACACATATTATAAATCCTCCATGATGGGTTCAGAAACAATATTTTCTGGCAACAAGTTATTTGTTGCAATCGTGGCTGCATTATTCCGATATCCGGCGCATTTTCACATCACACACACTCCGAGAAGACTACTTACTATTCATATTTTCAACTAAAATATAAATTACAAACAATTTTTTCTATTCAATTCAACAACAATTCTACTTTCGTTCAAGAAAACGTCAACATGGCGGCAATTCGATCCTCCGTCAAGACCATTTTTTTTTTTAAATCATAGACAAACGGATGAAGTCTCTATTCTCACGTTACTCGAGATCAAATATTGTGCAGTTTATATTAAAAAAACATACTGAATTGACGTTTCGTATCAATAACTGTTTTAATATCTATGGATAATAGAATAGAGACCCACTTGAGTTTTGACAGCTGTTCCAAATTTAATCTCATTTCCTTACTAAAAACGATAAAGAAGTCATGTTATTTCTTTATCGCAGCACTGGTTTTTCCTAATTGGTTGTCAAAATGGTGGTCATTTCATACGGTTTTTGATTAACCAATGGAGGTTTTATGATATGGGTGTAGATAAAAATATTTTAAGTACCTATACCACCTACACTGAAAACTTCTCTATTTTATTAATGCTTTTTCGTAGAAATAAATAAAATGAACAAAAGTAATATTTATTAAATCAATCCCTAGAATAACTAAACTAAACTAAAGGAAATTATTATTTCTGACGAGTTGCTTTTTAGACCGAATTGCGAATTTGTCCAGGTTATTTTAAGACGATTATCTATGGAGGCCAGTTACTTCATAGGTAACCTGATAATTTTTCAAACTGATTTCTGACGAGCTGCTTCATTGGCGAGTTAGGTTTTAGGCTAGTTGCAATTTCGTCAAGATGACTTTAGGACGAGTTGATGCCGTAGACCAGTTGCGTTTACGACCATCTGATACTAACCCAGTCAGTATAGGTCGATTAAGAAATAAGACGGTGTTCATCCTATACAGATACTTAAATAAGTCGTTGACATAACATGACAGTCTTGTCCGCTCAGGAAGATTAGTTGATGGAAATAATATTACGCGTAAAGTGCCGCCTAGAAAAGAGTGTCGTGAAAATTTAATAAATTCATGGTTAAGCTCACCGGATTTAAGTATACGTGGATCTAAGATCTTTTGTACTAAATGTGGGATTATCTTCGTAGCTAAGAAATATAATGTTAAGAAGCATTCGAATACTCAAAAGCACAAAAGGAGCCGTTGGAAAAATAATACGTTCCATACATTTTCCGAAAACTCAGTACAGATATTAAAGTATACTATTATGCATCATAATGTTATACAAATTTACCTTAGGCCTTTGTTGCAAGACACTCTTGGTTTCAGTTTACTTTGTATGGAAATCGATTGAATAGCATTAAAAGAAGTTTTTGTGTAAGAAACACGTTTATAATAAAAATAGGCCTTGGTTGCAAGGCACTCTTGGTTTCAGTTTACTTTGTATGGAAATCGATTGAATAGCATTTAAAGAAGTTTTTGTGTAAGAAACACGTTTATAATAAAAATAGGCCTTTGTTGCAAGGCACTCTTGGTTTCAGTTTACTTTGTATGGAAATCGATTGAATAGCATTAAAAGAAGTTTTTGTGTAAGAAACACGTTTATAATAAAAATAGGCCTTAGTTGCAAGGCACTCTTGGTTTCAGTTTACTTACTATGGAAATCGATTGAATAGCATTTAAAGAAGTTTTTGTGTAAGAAACACGTTTATAATAAAAATAGGCCTTTGTTGCAAGGCACTCTTGGTTTCAGTTTACTTTGTATGGAAATCGATTGAATAGCATTAAAAGAAGTTTTTGTGTAAGAAACACGTTTATAATAAAAATAGGCCTTTGTTGCAAGGCACTCTTGGTTTCAGTTTACTTTGTATGGAAATCGATTGAATAGCATTAAAAGAAGTTTTTGTGTAAGAAACACGTTTATACTAAAAATAGGCCTTAGTTGCAAGGCACTCTTGGTTTCAGTTTACTTTGTATGGAAATCGATTGAATAGCATTAAAAGAAGTTTTTGTGTAAGAAACACGTTTATGATAAAAAAATATTTATTAAAATTGATGTTTATTTGAATTTTAAAATCCCTAAAAAGTATGCCTATGGATTACTTAGATTAAATATTACCTATCCTTTTATAACATCGATGGGTAGTGATCAGCATTATAGTTATTTTCTATTTTATATCAGGTGAACTTAATGTACTATGAAATTTCACTTTGAAGTAAGTATTTGAAACAGTAATCGATAAATTTAATATCGGAAGGCAGTCCCTAGTTAATTGACGTTTTTGCCACAAAAACTTTTATAAGTATGTCTGTTTATAAGCAACATTTCGCTTCCCGACAAGATTTAAAAACTTTCACGTTAAAACGGAGCAACGGATGGACGTGATTTCTTGTGCAGGGATAATTGCAGGGGCGGAGAGTGATATATGCTAATTTTTATCCCGGAAAAATGCAGTTCCCGAGGGAATGGCGTTAACTGCATCGCATGCCACTCACGCTTTTATATTATATAAGTAAGATTTATTTACTAGCAACGTGGTTTGCCGTCACTAATTTATCGTCCCGCCGTCTAAAAAGGCCCGATTTGACAGCTGCCAAAATCAGACGTGTAGGAATGAGAAAAAAAATCGGTAGCAGCAAATACTGATTTTCATGATGTATCGATTTACATCACTAAGGCTTTGTAATCGATTAGTTATGAAGTCGCGTATTGTAATTCGAATTTATTTCGAAATTTGTTGAAATTATTAGAATGAGTATTAAATGGCTTTAATGACAGCCACGGTAGTCAAAGTCAAAGTCAAAGTCAAACTATCTCAAAGTCAAACTATCTTTATTCAATTTAGGCTTTTACAAGCTCTTATGAAGGTCAAGGAATGAATCTACCACCGGTTCGGAAAAAATCCTCTACTGAGAAGAGCCGGCAAGAAACTCGGTGAGGTATCATTTTTTCAAATCAGTACACATATAAGTCAACAATGATGTCTACAGTTTTATACAAATCTAAGTATATACCACAGCAGGTACGCTCATCGAGACCCAGGGATCGCCGGTGCAGGTCACGATTTAAGCCAAACGTCCCTGTCCATGACGTAGTCTTTTACTGAGTAATATGCCCTAGAAATAAGAATTCGCTTTACAGTAGATTTGAACATTGTGTCTGTTTGTTCTATTATGTTTTTAGGTATTTTATTGTAAAAATAATAATTAATGTAATTATTTATGTATATATATTAATGTAATTGGTAATTTATGTTAATGTTTTGTTTTCAATGCTCATTTTATTTAGGTGAGTAGTTACTTAGTGTTACATTACATACCTTCGTCTGACCTATTAAAAACCTTCGGTATTCTTTGTGTTTTGATGACACACGCGATTCTACACGCGTTGGATTCCAGTCTTCTGACCAAATATGGATCAATCACTCAAATAATAGGAATTTTTGTTTAATTTATATTTAAAAATATACGTCATTAATTATAACAATAATGAACGTAAAATTTATTACACGTAAAAACTGATTAAATTTTTTCGAATAATCGGTTACTTTTGGTTCCGAAGCGGTCACATTACTAAGGTATCAGGCGTAAGATATAACATTGTAATGTCGTACTACGAATTTATGAACCCTCGATAAGTTCATAATTCTGATTGTATTTTAACAATATAATGTGAAAGTTGATCCTTACAAATGTTACTTAGAGTCATAATGTCAAGAGAACACCGTAAATACTTCAATTTAAAAATAAAATTTTCGATTTCTTGCGTAGACGTTCACACAAAGTTATCGCGGCGTGAAAAGCAACAAACTTCAAATCGGGCCTCAGAGGACGGCGGGACTATACACTCGTGACATCAAAGTTACTTCAGTGAATTCATCAATACTTGTCTTATTTGGTAAACAAGTTTCTAACCTCAAAATGTGCAATTTTTGGGTGAAACAGCAATTTTATCCTAAATAAAGCAAACCTAGGCTAAAAATTGGCAAAGTGACGTCTAAAATATTGTCTCCGGTTCCTTTATTTGCAAGGAAACAGCTGTTTTAGCCAAAAAACGGTGCATTTCGAGGTTAAAACTTGTTTACCAGATAAGACAAGTATGGATGAATCCACTTTATAGAAAAATGTTACACACTTAGCTTCCATAGAAATCGAGGAACTCTTTCCTTCTATCTCGATATAGTTCTGTGCTCATTACCTTCCTCTCCCATACCCTTTTCCTCCCCTGGTGAAAGAGAAGATGTGCTCAGTTCGTCAAAAGACTATTTTTAATTTTTTAGGGTTCCGTACCTCAAAAGGAAAAAGGGAACCCTTATAGGATCACTTGCTTGTCCGTCTGTCCGTCTGTCTGTGTGTCAACTTTTTTTCTGGAACGCGTGATGGTATCCATTTGAATATCAAGTACACAAATCTGCAATCCCAACCTTCTAAGTCATCGCAATCAAAAGATACGACCGTTTATGCCACATATTTTGATACTTTTAAGGGAATCCAAAGTGAATCAAAACCTATAGGGTACTTCCCGTTGACCTAGAATCATGAAATTTGGCGAGAAGAAGCGTCTCACAGCACAGAACAAGTAAAGGAAAATGTCCGAAAACCTTAAATTTGTTGTAACATCACATAAAAAAAAACAGTTAAACAGAATAAACTTTGCAAAGTCGTATCACTCTCTAAAATTGCTCCGAGATAGGAGCTTGCGAAAGTTATTTTCTGTCTTATTTCATAGGTAGGTTATAAATAGTTACCCCGTTGTTAAAGGCATTTTTTTTAATATTACGGTTCCGTACCTACAAGGTACTGTTTCTTTTTCATAGGTAAGTACGGAACCGTCGGCGCGCGAGTCAGAATCGCACTTGACCGGTTTTTTATTTTATTAGAATATAAGCAATACGGTGTCGTCGTCAGAAGGAAAGTGGTCATGCGTATATCTTATGATTCCGCCTAATAATAAACAGCTTCATCCGATTGAAACAAGAGATGGAAAACCATACATTAAAGCAAACTGCTCATTCTCTATGAAAGTAATGGGTGAGTCGATGACATTATTTATTTATTATGTAAGACTGTCACACTGCATGGCCTCCACCTCCGTGCTTTGAGCGTTGTTCCACCAGGGTTTCGTGTCGCCATCTTGTTTTTAAACCTCATCATCTAATTTTTTAAAACATTTGGTAGTCGTCACCCTCGCTGCAGCTTCGCTGGCAGTATTTCGAGCATTCCTTATATATATTTGCCTTCTTAGGTCGATTTCCAATAATTTCAGGGATGTTGTGGTTCACCGGTTTGGACCCCGATCGCCGAGAGATAGTGAGTCGTCCAGGACAAGTCGACTATTTTTACAAGGTTCGAGTGGGTGAATACCTTAATATTAGCTGCGACACCGATATGGCTGGCATATCAAAATCTTTTAAATTTCACGGTGAGTTAAAGATTATTATTATTATAAAACTAACTAATATTTTCTTTATTTTTATATAATTGAAACAATGTTTGAACATATTTTGGTTTTAATAATAGTGGTCAGATGGCAGTCCCTTAGCTGTAATAACCAGACTGGGAACGAATTCTTAGTTTGGAACACAAAAAAGTTTCGGTGATGAGCATTTTTTTATGAAAAATAATATTATAAAAGGACACCGAATAAATTAAACTAGAAAATTAAACAAATACTTAAAGTATACCTCGCTCAATGTAAAAAACCGGACAAGTGCGGGTTAAACTCGCGTGGAGAGGTTTCCGTTCCGTACATGATTATCTGAAATTTACTAGGTTAATTTAAATATCATAGACCTCTTATAAGTTTTCCTGTAATCTATAGGTAAAGTAATGTAATTGTAATTTTATTATATATTTTTTTCAAAATTTTAGCCCGTTTCCGTAGTTTCGGAAATAAGGGGGGGGTTTGTCAATTTTCGCCTATTTTCCTAAATAACTTCCAAACTATTTTACTTGGAATTCAAAAAAATACATATTTAAGATCCTCACAAATCAATCCTCACAATCCCTTTCATTTGATATGTTACACAATATAGGTTCCATAACTTTCATATTTTATTTTACTCCCGAAAAGTGGCCCCCATGTTTAAAATTCATATATTTACGTCACGCGTCCGTGTTGCGGTCACTGACTTACATATTTATACATATTATTATTATTTTGATATCTGGAGATCTTACATCTCCTTCTTTATACTTGACCGTGGAGACTGTCTACATCTCCGTTTAACCTAGATTAGGTAGTAAATTTAAATGTTTCTTTATTTCTTTATTTTAATTATTATTATTATGACCCTTAGAGACTTTATACATCTCCAAGTCACTTAACTTGTCCAGACGCGGAGACTATACATCTCCCTTATTAGTTATTTATTATAATTATTTTTTACCCATTAGGATTGTTTGCTGCTCTTTTCATGTGTCAGTTTTAGTTAAAACTCTAATATAAAAGTTGGGATTAAAAGACTTACTGCTGAGTTTCTTGCGGCGTTTCTTCTCAGCAGATGAACCTTTCGAAGCGCTGGTAGCTTCAGACATGTAAAAGAGCCCATGTGGCCTACTTGCAAAATAAATATTTTCATTTTCATTTTCATACCAAATTTCAACTCAATCGGTCCAGTAGTTTCGGGGCAAATTGGCTGTGACAGACAGACAGACAAACAGACAGACACACGAGTGATCCTATAATGGTTGTTTTTTTCCTTTTTAGGTACGGAACCCTAAAAAGAGCGCTAAACGTTTGTTTTTTTTTTTATCGCCGATTAATAATTGTTGCCACTGTTTGCCATCTACTTCTCATTCCGGGTCCAGCTGAGAATCAGTGCAGCGGCTCTCAGCAAGCATTTAGCTGAGCTGGATGCCCTTTCGGCTATTGTTTTATGTACTTGTGTAATAAGTTAGTTTATCTACACCCATATCATAAAACCTCCATTGGTTAATCAAAAACCGTATGAAATGACCACCGTTTTGACAACCAATTAGGAAAAACCAGTGCTGCGATAAAGAAATAACATGACTTCTTTATCGTTTTTAGTAAAGAAATGAGATTAAATTTGGAACAACTGTCAAAACTCAAGTGAGTCTCTATTCTAGTATCCATAGATATTAAAACAGTTATCAATAACTGTTACGAAACGTCAATTCAGTATGTTTTTTTAATATAAACTGCACAATATTTGATCTCGAGTGACGTGAGAATAGAGACTTCATCCGTTTGTCTATGATTTAAAAAAAAATGGTCTTGACGGAGAATCGAATTTCCGCCATGTTGACGTTTTGCTGAACGAAAGTAGAATTGTTGTTGAATTGAATAGAAAAAGTTGTTTGTAATTTACATTTTAGTTGAAAATATTAATAGTAAGTAGTCTTCTCGGAGTGTGTGTGATGTGAAAATGCGCCGGATATCGGAAATATGCAGCCACAATTGCAACAAATAAGTTTGCCACAAAATATTGTTTCTGAACCCATCATGGAGGATTTATAATATGTGTGTAGATAAAGTTATGTATGCAACTCTGCATAATTTGGCCTTAAAACACACGTGCGATCTTATTATGAAACTCGCCTATCGGCTCGTTTCATGAAAACCGCACTAGTGTTTTAAGGCCTATCATTATGCAACCGTTGCATAAACTACTATTTAAGTTTAAAATTCCTGAGATGTATAACTTGGGCGTGAGTAAAATAGCAACTAACACCGAAACAGCCACTAAAACGCTGCTGTACATCGCCCAATATAAAAAAAGCGCTGACGACGGCATATATAATGTATGGCCGTCAGCGCTCCTTTTACTTTGGGCGATGTATAAGTAGGTACAAATCGCGCGCCAACGAGCTACGCGTCGCACGCGCCACTCCGCGCCGCCTCCGATCGTTGTGTGCGTGAGAATTTGCGCATGTTGTATACACGTCGTTCACGCCCGACGGGTGACAGAGCGGTGTGAAACAACTAGCATTATCGAAAATACCCACTCGCGCCCAGCGGCGTGCCTTCACAATTCTCTTACTATTCTTCTTTCTAGATCGTTCGAACAAAATTACAAAAATCGGCTCTGCTATCATCACATTCAAAGCGTAATAAACAGGAAAATTACTTAAACTTTGTTTCAGATTCGATGACCTCGGACAACTCATTTACTATATTAACGTCAAGGTTTGAGCCTCAGGCTACCTGGTCTTTAAAAGGCTCATATTTGCTGTGCTACTTCTGGGATTATCCAAACACTATAAAACTTTACCTAAATGTCGACACCACTACTGGTAAGAACTTCATGTCGCTCCGTCAACAATCATAATTAGCCCATCACATGTCCAGAGATGTGACTTATGTAAGATACCTACAAGATACAAAATACGTACTTCCATTTTGTAACTACAATACTTTTTTTTAAATTTATTTGTATCTTGTATTTAGATACCATTCCTATCTTGGTATTTCGTAAATACTATGTTTGCTAAAGTATTTTGTCAATTTCTACATTTACTATGCCATCGTATTGATACAACTGCGCCTCTATTCGGGAACGCTAAGTGATTCAGTAGCGGCTCGTAAGCCAGATTTCTCATCCCACTCTTCCGCACGACGCGTAATGCGCAAGAGCGAGATGAAAAATCTGGTTTACGAGTCGCTACAGAATCACTTAGCGTTCCCGAATGAGGCGCCTGAACGCACGCTTGAAATTTAAATCAACCTATCAAACATTTGTGATAAAATGATTGAAGAACTGGTTTTACTTAAGTCTCAATTCAAACCTTAAAAATACAAAAAAAATAAGATTTGCGCGATCAACGCAATCTATTTATAACTCGTGTAACTTATAAACTTAAGCTCAATAAAATTGGGTTTTCTTTCAAAAAGTATTTAGAAGATACTTTGTATCTTGTATTTCAGATCCCATTTCCAAATTACCTTGTATCTAGTATCTCAAATACTTATTTTAATAGTATCTCGTATTCCAGATACTTTGTATCTATAGGGTATCTTGTACGTCTCTATACATGTCCCACTGCTCGGCACAGGTCTCCTCTCATGATAAGAAGGCCTTGGCAGTAATCTTCACTTGGCCCCTACACATAGTTGAATTACAACGCGGATATGAAAAGACGTTTTCCATTACTGAATTGCTCGTAGTATGTTGCCCATGAGCATTTCAGTGCGTTTCAATTTAAAAATTTCGAGGGTAGCAGACGTTTACATCAGAATCAGCCAAGGCGATATTTATAATATAATTTTTATGTTGCACCATCAGGACGGCAGGAGCAGCTGCCGAAGCAGCGACTATTACCAAGCGGCACAGGTACTCCATACTTGGAAATTAATTATTTGTCCCGCTTGCGGTGGAAACGAACGGCTGTTGGTGCTCTGAGGCCAAAATTTTTCTCAAGGAAATTGGACATCGTTTAAAAGAGATCTCGACCCCCTCTCTGGGTTATTCCTGGTGCAAAGGTTGCCCATCGCGGTTCAACGCGGTAACGCGGCGAGCGTGATGGGCACCTTTGCGCCCGGAATGATGCGGGGCGGGTTATTTGAGTAGTTATTTTTATTATCTTTTGTTTATATAGGTTTCAATTATATTTGATGAAAGAAAATGCAAATATTATAAATAAACTAAATATTTTTTTATGTCAAGCCTTTTTGCCACTATATGCACTACAATAATTTCATCGGGCTGTAGTCCTTGTCAAGATAAATCCAACCAGCCCAAATACGACGGGGCTATCTTGTTTCGTTGAGGAGTTCCTATGGATACCTTCCGGCTTCACCACTACACTCTGGACACCACCTAGGTCTAGAGTACTTGCCATACAAATCCAAAATCTTAATACGACGGGAATATGTTGTGTAGTTGGGGAGTTCTTATTGCCACCTTCCGGCTCCATCATCGGACCAGCTTCATGGTTTTACCATATTATTGCATTGTCACCGAAGTTACATAGGTATGCCAAATTTCAGCTCAATCGGATCGTAGATGCTTGAAAGGTGAATTATAAATGTTGAAACTGAATGATATACAGACATACAACAAAGGAAGTTAAATAAAATCTTGTAAAAATTAAGAATGAGTTTGATGTTTTGTTCCGGCTCCGGGTGAACTGTACATTAAATTCGTTGAGCTTAAACATTGAGAAGAAAACTTTTTCGGTATCCCGCATACATTTTAAGAACGGACTTGCCTGCGTCATGCATGCCCTTATGGATTCAAACATGTAATGTTTTGTATCATTTTCATTTTGGCGATCACGATCATGCTTATCGTATCGAGCATGCGTATCCTTGGTACGGACGCTCACTTTGGGCAAACCGTGTCACTAGCATCGTCGCCGCGTGAAAAACTGCGTCCATACTAGCCGTAGCGTAGCAACGTATCGTATCATAATGCCGTATCCCGTTTGATGATCGAGGAAAAACCGACTCGAATGGATCGCGGCGAATCACGTATCAAGTTGAACTTTTGCGTAATGCAATCAACTTTCCACCACTCGGCGCCATCGTCAGAACCTCGCCATCAAGTGTAATTATTAGACTTGTCAAAACAAACAGCCCAAATCGAGGGGTTTACTAGTATCCATTGACTAGTTCCACTATCCACCTCCTGGCTACATGGTCAAATCAAACAAAAGCATGCTTTTTAGATATTGTAAACTGTATTTATTATTTATTTACTGTATTTATTAGCTAAATATTCACGGTAATAAATAATGACAGATAAAAGAAGGCGAATAATTTCGATGTTACTTCCAAAACTTGGCGCGATCTGATGATGGTATCCGTGGAGCCGACGGACCCGAAATGGGAACAGGCAAAAGTCCTAAGAGCGGTTTCGCACTAAGTCCGATCCGAATCCAAGAAATGTCGGTCCAAAGTAGCAGTAGTACTATTTGTATGATCGGTTGCGCACTAGATCCGAATTCCGTCATTTCTTGGATTCGGATTGGACGTAGTGCGAAAGCGCTCTAAGGCTAGCGAGATATTAATGTTCCGGTGACGTCTTGTTGCAGATCCGCTGTGGTTCACTGGCTTGGATCCTACTCGCTTGACTATGCGACGTTTACGGACAGGCCCCCATTATACATACAATTATACACTTAATGAGGCACTCAACATTAGCTGCAAAACAAGTGTTGATGGTGATAAAGTATTCACGTTTACGAGTACGAGTAAGTTTTTCACCCGACTACCGCAAAGCAAAAAGGACGTGCGATCTTATTATGAAACTCGCTTAAAAGCTCGTTTCATAATATCGCACTAGTGTTTTAAGGCCTATCATTATGCAACCGTTGCATAAACTACTATTATGCAACGGTTGCATAATGATAGGCCTTAAAACACTAGTGCGGTTTTCCGATCGCTTAGATCCCCTGTCCATGCGAAGGGATGTTAGTTCTCTCTGCGTATTGTACAGGATTTATCATGGGGAGTGTTCAGAGGAACTGTTTAATTTGTTACCAGCCGCTGTATTCCACCATTAGGGCTTCCAAAATTACGGATATATCAATTACGTAACTAGTATCGGAGTTAAGAGTTTAAATTACGTAATTACGTAATTACGTAACTGACCTGAAATTTTTATAAAAAAATGGATTTGTAGTTTTACGTAGCAAATTAATAAAAGTCAGATTATAACATTCAGGAAAACACTGAATAAAAATATTTTTTAACAGATTACAGCACTTATTAGTTTTTATAAACATCTGAGATATTTCGAGCCCCTTACAGGTCTCGTAAAACGAGGGTAAATCATAATGTTCTTAGAATCACGGTAAAAAAAAACGGTGTTTTTTTTTCTCCTTCTATATTGATAGAATGAAACTAACGTTCTCGATCTTTCTTATGCCTTCATGAAAAAAAACCTTTGCTTGAGTCTCAAAAAGTAATACCGAATCAAAAAAATCTACCACAGCCATGACTGCGAATTTTTCCACGGTTATAGGGACTCCTTTAATTTTTGAAATATCTGGAAATCAATAGAAGCTTTGTTCGATGAGTAGCATAGGTCGACAAAGATCTCCAGCTCCAGCGGCAGCGGCACCAACATGCAAGACACAATGATAACTTAAACCGTCTTATCTTTAAGTGCGTCTCTCTCACACTAGTTCAGACGAAAGAGATATTCTTAGATATAAACGGGTTTAACATATCTTTGAGTCTTGCATGTAAGAGCCACAGCCAGATTTGCGTATAGCCGCCAGCGCAACTTGGGATCGATGCGCTGGAGCGTTATCATGGTGAAAGTAGCACGCCTAACGACAATTTCCCTGGGCTTTTCTTTAACTGCTTGATGTAGTTTTTCCTTCCAGCAGGTAGTTAATAAAAAAATACCAACAGCTTCCGTAATTTGTTATTGGTGGAGTAAATTGGCGTTTCCAGGGTCCTTGGTTTTTTCGTCTCAGTGTCAAAATGGTGGACCCACGTTTCATACATGGTTATAAAATGACGGTAGAAGGTATCTCGATAACGCTCAAATAATTCAAGATTCCGCTTTGAAACCTATGGAGGTTTCAAAGCGTTGTTCTTGATTTCTCCAGGTTACCATTCGAGGAACCCATCTTGCTGATACTTTTTGAATCCGTTAAACCTGATTGTATGCTACCAAAATGAAATGTGGTCTCTGCTAGATATTTGATTGTAATTCTTCAATCTTCTAAAATATTTTTTTCCACTTTTTCGACGTTTCATTCGATAACTGTGGTGGAAGGCCGGCCCAAACAAGGACCATCTTCATAGCTCAATCTACTTTTCTTAAATTCAGCAACGCAGTAAGCGGCCGTGGAAGAGGGTAAATTATTAATCCCTTAAGTATCATGGATTATCAAAAAAAATCCTTAGTGGTAATTTTTTCAGACACATGTTAAGTACCTACATGTGTCTGAAAAACTCGCACTAACTCGTTTCTTCCATAGTTGAACAGATTATGCAAATCGATTCATGAAATAATCTACTACTTTTAAAAGGTATAAATATCAGATGGAATTAATCAAAAATATCGTGACATAATGAGTAATAACAGTTAAAAATAAAAACAAAACTTCGGATAAAGATGTTTTACCAGCATGTAATTCTAATTACTTTTTGATTCACTCTCATACACACGGTTACTGTAAAACATGTTACTTTACAACTTACAATGGTACTTATGTGATTTACGTGTTTTTTCATAAAATGTAACGTAAATCGGTACATCGTCGGTATGTTATTTTTACTGTACATATAAGATACATAATTACGTAATTACGGAATTTTATCTTTGAATTACGTATTTGTAAAAAGGTCAAAATCCACCATCGTACTACTCGCCGAAAACTAGAATTTCACCATCACAATCTTGACGAATGGCGATCTACTACTGTGCGTTTTTTAAGACACTTCCTGCCACGTACGGTGAAATTGTGGAACCAACTTCCATCAGCGGTGTTCCCGGACTGTTTTGACATTGGGGCCCTTCAAGAGAAGAGTTTATTTTTCCCTAAAAGGTCGGCAACGGCTCAATGACTCCTTCGGGGTTAGTGATGTTTATGGGCGGCGATGATCACTTACCATCAGGTGACTCACAAGCTCGTTTGCCTTCCCTTATATAAAAAAAAAAATGAAACGAGCTTTAGCGAGTTTCATAATAAGATCGCACGTGTGTTTTAAGGCCAAATTATGCAGAGTTGCATACGTAACTTTATCTACACACATATTATAAATCCTCCATGATGTGATCAGAAACTATATTTTCTGGCAACAAGTTATTTGTTGCAATCGTGGCTGCATTTACGATATCCGGCGCATTTTCACATCACACAGTCACTCCGAGAAGACTACTATTCATATTTTCAACTAAAATGTAAATTACAAACAACTTTTTCTATTCAATTCAACAACAATTCTACTTTCGTTCAGCAAAACACCAACATAATGGCGGCAATTCGGTCCTCCGTCAAGACCATTTTTTTTTTTAAATCATAGACAAACGAATGAAGTCTCTATTCTCACGTCACTTGAGATCAAATGTCGTTCGGTTTATATTAAAAAAACATACTGAATTGATGTTTCGTATCAATAACTGTTTAATATCTATGGATACTAGAATAGAGACTGACTTGAGTTTTGACAGCTGTTCCAAATTTAATCTCATTTCGATACTAAAATTGATACTGAAATAACATTGCAGCACTGGTTTTACCTGTTTGGTTGTCATAATGGTGGTCATTTCCTACGGTTTTTGATTAGACTATGGAGGTTTTATGATATGGGTGTAGATAAACTACTATTCTGATGCAACAAATAGGTAATAGTAGTTTATGCAACGGTTGCATAATGATAGGCCTTAAAACACTAGTGCGGTTTTCATGAAACGAGCCGATAGGCGAGTTTCATAATAAGATAGCACGTGTGTTTTAAGGCCAAATTAAGCAGAGCTGCATACATAACTTTATCTACACACATATTATAAATCCTCCATGATGGGTTCAGAAACAATATTTTCTGGCAACAAGTTATTTGTTGCAATCGTGGCTGCATATTTTCGATATCCGGCGCATTTTCACATCACACACACTCCGAGAAGACTACTATTCATATTTTCAACTAAAATGTAAATTACAAACAACTTTTTCTATTCAATTCAACAACAATTCTACTTTCGTTCAGCAAAACACCAACATAATGGCAGCAATTCGATCCTCCGTCAAGACCATTTTTTTTAAAATCATAGACAAACGAATGAAGTCTCTATTCTCATGTCACTCGAGATCAAATGTTGTGCAGTTTATATTAAAAAAAACATACTGAATTGACGTTTCGTATCAATAACTGTTTTAATATCTATGGATACTAGAATAGAGACCCACTTGAGTTTTGACAGCTGTTCCAAATTTAATCTCATTTCTATACTAAAAACGATACGGGTATAACATTGCAGCACTGGTTTTTCCTAATTGCTTGTCAAAATGGTGGTCATTTCCTACGGTTTTTGATTACACTATGGAGGTTTTATGATATGGGTGTAGATAAAAATATTTAAAAACAATATATTTGAAATCTATTACGTTTACTTTTCCCCTTGTATCATTTCAATGCAAATTTCTTTGACACTTCATTTCTTCCGATTTATTATATGTCCGTATTTTATTCCAGAGGACTCTTCAGCACACACAGAAACTTTGGACCAGTTCATATATAAGGCTAGCCTTGAATTCAACAATTCAAAATTGGCATGTTTCATTAGAAAAAACAACACAAATCAGCATATTATAGGACTAACCTTTATTTTAAACAGCTTAGGTAAGTAATTTACGAACTGTGTATCGCTTATATACTATTTTAAATGCGAAAGTGTGATGTTTGTTTGTTTATTATGTTTTCACAGCCAAACGGCTTAACAAATTTCGATTAAATTTGGCACAGGTCTGTACCCTGTTATACAGAGACGGACATAGTTCATTATAATTTGTAAAAGATAATGATTGAGCCTACTGTTCTCTTGACCTGTTAAGTGTCACGCCGACTCAATATTAGTACCGTATAATGTATACTAATCTTAAAATATTAGTTTCTGTCCGCATTATCCGGTTATCTTCGACGAATTCTCGGTTATCTTTATAAATATAGGTAACATCTAGATATACATATCATAAGTCAACGGTAAATCGTTACTAATATTATAAATGCGGAAGTGTTTATTTCTTTGTTTATTTCTTCTTTCTTTAACATCAAAGCGGAGCAACGGATCGACTTGATTTTCTTATAGGCTAAGCTAAGCTTGCTAAGGCTACTAAGGCTGCTTGGTACCTTATGTTAGATATGTAAAAATATTTAACAATGCATGTACTCGAAAATTGTGTTTTCCAAGCAGCCAAATTGTGCGGAAAGTGCCATTTTTTTTCACTAGTGCTTTTAACATCTAATTTTTTTCGTCGCTCCGTCGTCAACCCGACGCAGTTTTTATTTATTATATATTTATTATAATTTAAATATAAAAGGTACAATAAAACGAATATTTTGTAGTGGTAGAGCCAAACAGTAATCCTCACTAGATGATTACTGTTCGAATGGGCTGGCTCGACCGCGGTAGTACCACACTCTCACAGAATATCGGCGTAAAGTAATAGCTTGCTATTGTGTTTCGTACGGTGAGTGACGAGATCCTGAGGCCTATTCCCTCGTCCCCATCCCATCCCCATTCCCCATCCTCCCTAGACTGGCAACGCATTGGCAGCACCTCTGGTGTTGCAGATGTCCATGGGCGGCGGTGACCACTTTCCATCAGGTGGGCCGTCAGCTCGTTTGTCAGTCAATGACATAAAAAAAAGAAAAAAAACTGCATTAAACGCGTTATTAATTACTCTAAATTTAGATTTAGATCTTTAAATTAATTTTAAATACTCATTAAATATGTTTGATTGAACGTATATTGTGTTCGTGTCTTTTTGCGATTCGAAGTGGCAGCTATTTGCACATGCGCCGTAGTACATATGCTGAGCGCGGATGTATTTAATTAAGCTCGCCATTTTACTAATTTCTTACATAGTTCGGAGACTGCTAAAAATGTCGAGTTTAAGTGAAGAATCAATTAATTTAACCCCAGCAACTATTATTTTAGAAGCACAAAATGTCAACAACAACCTCTTACTGGCTAAATCAACAGAAAAATACGTAAATACCTACCTACTTACAATGACTTCTTGCGATGGAAAGAAAACAAGAAAGCCGGCTTCTTTTCCTTTTCTGTTGGCATATTTCAACGAATTAGCCAAAAAATACAAACCAAGCACATTGTGGTCTCTATAAAAGTATTACAATGAAATGTAAGAATGACATTGAAATAAAAAGTTACTCAAACGCCTTTCTCACTATTATATATTTTTAATTTCTCGCACGTAGTAAAAGGTATGATACACGTACGTAGATGATTTCCAACTCGTGTCGACTTATGCAATCGCTCGCTTCGCTCGCTCGTGATTGAAAATGCTACTCGTTGAGGAACAGCTACTTTCCGTACTTGTACTTAGCTTAAATTAAATTTTCACATTTTCCAGAAAAAAAAAACATTGATATAAAAAGCACTAAATAAATACTTGAAATACACACGGCTTTACTCACGATTTATTGTCAGAAATAGTCCGACATGTTTCGAACTCGAATGGAGTCCTTCTTCAGGGGTTGAGTGCAGTCAACCCTTGAAGAAGTAGAAGTAATCATATAAATCTTCGAATCACTTTGTGTGTTTTTTTTACAATAGTTTCGCTGTAAAGATAAATGTCTTGGTCTGCCTAATAATCCCATCTTTTTGAGAAGAACCACCATTATCCTCCAAAGGATAAAAAGCATTATACACTGTGGGTGTACAAGTCTTTGAGCTTGCCGACGTCGCTTCCGGTTCGAGACGGCGGCTTCTTTGTGGCGGCATATCAAACCATGCACACTATTCGAATGGACAAACCGTAGTTCATCATCATCGGTCATCATTGACGTCACGATATCTCGTGTAAGCGCCGTCAGCATGAATCGGTCCGAACGTGAGGGAGGGTGATTCGGAACGAACCCGTGTTCTGTGATGTTACACATATCTGTAGACCTTGCGACATACTTAACTTTGCCGTTGGAAAACTGATATCCTCATACATCGACATAGGTCGGGTCAGTTTTCCAACACCGCAAATAAGTTTGCAATTGCAATAAACCCCCATATCTCCGCCATTTAAAAAAAAAACGAAAATGTATATAATTATCGAACCTGCTCACAAAATTTCATGAGAATCGGTTAAGAACTGCGCCCTGTAGATGAGAACAAATGGACAGACAGACAGCCGACGGACATACGAAAGCATTTTTGCGCAAGCTGAAACGGAGACGCTTCGCTCGGTCGAAAATACGTTAGTATATTATTAAAATTATAATAATCTTGATTTTTTTTGTATAAATCCTATTGCATATTATGTGTTGTTGAGGGTAAAGCTACCATTTTCGACAAAAATATATTTATATTTACCGTACCGTATTAACCAGTTCGTTAAGAGAACGGTTAAAAACAAACCGAATTTAGCTTTAAGTTAAGTTTTAAGCTTTTTCTGGACCTACTTTTGTGCTGAATAAATTATAATTAATTCATTCTCAGTCAGATTTAACGTAGCCTTTCCGAAGCACTGTAGCACAAAAATCCGATTGTTTATATTCCCCGCTTAACGTCCTAAGTCCGAGGTCGGCTCAATAGGAGCGCCCTTAGGCATGTTAAGTAAAATTCCCCTTGTTGAGCGCCATTCAGGCTGCTCGCATCTTTCCGGTGAAGTTGTCGAAGTCGTCAGAGACTAACAGCATATGTCCATTCTAAAAAAAAAAAAAAATTCATTTAGGTTACCGCTTTATATGGAAAAGAAATCCAAACACTCTCGGAAAGCGATATTTAACCGAATTTTAGTTGTTTATCTACTGCATAGCTTTTGCTGCGACTTTGTCAGCGCGGAATTCGTTTTTCGCTCGCAGCGTCATCTACCGAGGAGTAGCATTTCTCATATTTCCTGCACTTACAGAGATTCCTAAAAATCGCAACAGGACACCGGTATAAAAAGTATCTTATGTCCATCTGCATAAATCGCGCTACATACTTATGCGCCAATTTTTAGGGTTCCGTAGCCAAATGGCAAAAAACGGAACCCTTATAGATTCGTCATGTCTGTCTGTCTGCCTGTCTGTCTGTCCGTATGTCCGTCCGTATGTCACAGCCACTTTTTTTCCGAAACTATAAGAACTATGCTATTGAAACTTGGTAAGTTGATGTATTCTGTAAACCGCATTAAGATTTTCATACAAAAATAGAAAAAAAAACAATAAATTTTGTGGGTTCCCCATACTTAGAAATGAAACTCAAAAAAAATGTGCTCATCAAACCCATACGTGTGGGAAATCTATGGATAGGTCTTCAAAAATGATATTGAGGTTTCTAATATCATTTTTTTTTAAACTGAATAGTTTGCGCGATAGACACTTCCAAAGTGGTAAAATGTATAACTTCTAAAATTAGAGAATGATAAAACTAAAAAAATATATGATGTACATTACCATGTAAACTTCCACCGAAAATGGGTTTGAACGAGATCTAGTAAGTAGTTTTTTTTAAATACGTCATAAATCAAGGAAGCCTTCATGGGCGAGTCCGACTCGCACTTGGCCGCTTTTATAGAAACCAATTAAGCCGTTTGGCCGTGAAAACGGAACAAACAAACACACTTTCGCATTTATAATATATGTATGGATGCCCACTAAGTATGTTAAGGATTAGCAACAGCACACTTATTGTCATTTCTTGCAGCAATGCTGCGGTTCACTGGCTTGGATCAGAACCGATTAACAACAAATGGAGTCAAAAGTTATATTTACAAGTATGAATTATATGAAACAATCAGCGTCGGTTGCGAATCAAGTATGATTGGAGATGATAGAACATTAATTTGTTATGGTAAGCCTGCACTAGGTACTCGCATTTGGAACCTCGCAGACTAATTCAATGTTCCCGGGATACATTACCTTTGGTTTTTTGTTTCAGATGTGAAATCGACGTCAGACCCATTATCGATAGATTATCGACTTAATTTGACGGGTAACCCGGGTTTAAACGGATCAAGATTGCTATGTTATTCCAAAAACTCACAAAGTATAACACTTGACTTAATTTCAGACTGCTCAGGTGAGATCTTTCTGTAACATCGTCAGGTAATGATTCGTTAGTCACGACTTGGGCTTGCAATCCGAATATTCGAATAATATGGTGATGGTATTCGAATATTCGAATATTTTTTGATAGTTCTATTTTACATCCTACACCGCATTTACGCAATCGTATTTCTCCCGCAACGTCGCCTTTGCTTGGCTCTCGCTTGTCGATACATTACATTCGACAATTACTGGCCAAACTCGCTGGTTTATGATTTATGAATAAAAGGAAACACACGAACCTTTAGGGGCTCGTAACCGAGCTAGTTTTTAGGGTTCCGTACCTCAAAAGGAAAAAAAGAACCCTTATAAGTAGGATCACTTCGTTGTCCGTCTGTCTGTGTCTGTCTATGTCTGTCTATCCGTGTGTCACCCCGTTTTTCTCAGACACGTGTAAAGGCATCAAGTTGAAATTAATATCAAGTACTCGCCGAGGGTCCCCTACTTACCGATGAAAAACAGACAGCACCTTGTAGGTACGGAAACCTAAAAATTTTAAAAATTACTTTTAACAACCGGGTAATCATTTACAACCAATCTATGAAATAAAAAAAAAATATTTTTCGCAAGCACCTATCTTCGTGCGACCGTCGAGTGTGATACGACTTTGCAAACAATTTTTTTGTGATGTATCTACTAAATTATAGTTTTCGGACTTTTTCCTTTAAACTTGTGCTTTAAACTGCTTCTTCCCAAATTTCATGATTCTAGGTCAACGGGAAGTACGCTTCCCATTCCCTTTGGATTCCCTTGATAGTCTCAAAATATGTGGCATAGGTACCTAAACGGCCACATCTTTTGTAAGATTTTATTTATTTATTTATTTATTTATTTATTAAGGTACACCAGTGTGGTTCAAATATATTCCTTAAAGGTATAAAAATATCAATTAAAAACTAAACTTAAAAATAGCTATAAATCTTTTGATTGCGTTGAGTTAGAAGGTTGATTTTTTCACGGCTCCAAGAGATTGCAGTCCTGAGTATTAGGTATTAATTTCAACTTGATACCTCTACGCGTTCTTGAGAAAAAGGTCTTGACACACAGACAAACAGACAGACAAGGAAGTGATCCCATAAGGGTTCCTTTTGTCCTTTTGAAGTACATACATACATACATACATATTATCACGCCCGAAATCCCTATTGGGGTGGGCAGAGCCACAAGAGTACTTGTGGCCACGTTCGATTAATTAGTCCTAAGATGGTATGATGAACCGTACGGTGACAGGTGATCAGCCCATCGCCCATACAGATAGTCCACCATGTTGGAGAGGACCCGTCCCTTAGTCGACTTTTACGACATGCCAGGATGATAAGCATCTGCACGCATTCTATGCTATTTCTTCACTCCCAGTGCAGCAGAGGAAACGAAAAAGTACGGAACCCTAAAAACCATTAGGACGTGTTCTACTGGTAATTCTGAAGCCCCCATAGGATTTTATCATAGTTATCTTCATTATACAGCTTTTTTCCACTTCACTATTTTATTATATGTAAATATAGATAAAAAGAAGGTACTTAAGCTTTAATTTTTTAATTGACCATGTATCGTTTATTTCTGATGGCTTTTTATTCATTTTATTCTATGTCTGTCTATCCGGTATCCGGCCGGATTGTATAAACTTTGCATCTCTACGTAATATACATATCAAAAAATACGTGATTCACGTCATGTTACGTGTACCTATTTGTAGGCACTTTCAGGTGATTAGGGCCGGTACAGACGCACAGCATTTGAACAGCAAAACGGCAGTTCGAGTGCAGAACTGCATGGCAATTGCAAGCAGACTGTGCAGTCGGTTTGATGCAGTTACGTTAACTGCATCAGAACTGCACTCGAACTGCAAATCAAATGCTGTCTGTACCGGCCCAGCAATGTCTGTACCCCAATGTGTGAATCGTAAGTAGTATTTTTGTTTCTAGCTTACCCTACGACCATTACAGCAGCTGCATCAACAAGTTTAACTCCTCCGAGTAAGTGTCAACTACGTTCATATTTAACAATGCAAGCTAATGAGGTTTTTGCGTCAAATACTGGCTAATTAATGAGACACTATTTGACGGTAACCGAAATAGTCCGTCCCCCAGAAGCAAAAACCTGGTATTAGGTACAGATGTAGTGAATAATCCTTTCGCATCGTATTTTCTTGGAAACGTTCGTATTTGTCGTGCTGCTTCAGTCAGCCTCAGCACCCATCAAGACAGCGTAGGGGAAGCTCGCATCGCGAGATTAATAATCAATATAGTGTTTAATTATTATTTTAAGTTTGTTTTCATTTCTTTTTAATAGTCATTACGAAATCATTAAGACCTGGAAAACGTATAGATCGAGAAGCCTGTGAAATTCTTTTCAACATTTATACATATTTTTTAGCTGAAAATAATAAATTTAATAATAGCAGCTATACTGATTATTTCTGTAAAGTCGAAAAACCAGTTTCGGAGGCCTGTGCAATTTCTCGACTAACTATTCTCGGTTGTATAGTAAAAATCTTCTCAGGGGGAAAAAATTAGCCACTCAAAACTACCGCAATATCGCCCATTGCGGTAGTTTAGCAATTAGTCTTGTTTCGACCATCGACGTTGCCAGTTGTCAACGATGACTAGTTCTGTGCTTAATTGCAAAAATAACAATTTTAAACCTAGAAAATAGAATGGAATATTCTTTTTTACGTACGTTCTATTGATTGATTAACAAATACTATGCGCAGACGTGGTAATTTTTAGATTTGAATAATTTGATTCGTTCCTAAAAATTGTCCATTATCACGGAACGTTTGGCGTAAAACATACTCGTAAGTTGCATTACGCCAGTAGCCCATAGAATAATTTTCTTGGTGTCATAACTAGGTACGTATGCCAAGACACTTAAGGGTTACAGGCTCGGTAAACTTCGGTACACAGCAGTCGCAAGTGCGCCGCGGTTACGTACGGGCGCGGACAGTGTGAGACGCTCCCGCGATATTATTTACGTAAATTACGGCACGAGAATTTTTGATGTTTTTCATATATTAAAAGCAAGATACTTACATAAAATGCAATTTTTGAAGTGAAAACTTCTTTAGGCGCGTTGAGCACTTTTTAGGGTGAACAAAAATCATGAAACTCGCGTCATCGTCACCGAACGCTTTCCATGAGCTATATGTATACTGTGTATATTATGTTTACCTACTTTTTGGGTCAGTTGAATTTTCACTTCTATCGGCAGTCCCTAAAGACTGCCCCGCATTTTTTTACTCCATACTGACTTACAGTCACTTTTGAAACTAGAAATAAGAACCAACCAAGTAGAAATAATTAAAATTAAAACTTACAAGATTTTAACTAATAAGTATATCATGAAAAGATACTAGGTACGACAATTTAACCCTTTCAGTCCCCATGACACCACAGTAGCGCCATAGCGCGACGACCCCTTCCGTCTCTATGACACCACTGTAGCGCCATGACATTTTTACGTATAAATCTAGATGCAGTGAAGTTATCCAGTTTTTTTATGGATAAAATATTTAAGCCATACATTTATAACATGCTTTCAACAAAAATCAAAAATACTTTATAATTAGAACAATATTGATCGTAGAACTTTCAATTCACATTTTCTTCCTATATTTATTAACTTAAAAATCTGGAAATAATTGCATCTAATAGAAAAATTATTGATCTCGCCTAATCATATATTATAAACATATATACAGAATAACTAGGTAAAAAACGCATGTGGGCTGGGTATGCGCCACGCCGGCTTGCTGGTACCTTGCGGATTTCGACCCAGATCAAAAAGGCTCTATGTGCTGCAATAGGTTTTGGATATTATGCTTTATTTACTAATTCCTAATAGTAGTTTATGCAACGGTTGCATAATGATAGGCCTTAAAACACAAGTGCGGTTTTCATGAAACGAGCCGATAGACGAGTTTCATAATAAGATCGCACGAGTGTTTTAAGGCCAAATTATGCAGAGTTGCATACATAACTTTATCTACACACATATTATAAATCCTCCATGATGGTTTCAGAAACAATATTTTCTGGCAACAAGTTATTTGTTGCAATCGTGGCTGCATATTTCCGATATCCGGCGCATTTTCACATCACACACACTCCGAGAAGACTACTATTCATATTTTCAACTAAAATGTAAATTACAAACAACTTTTTCTATTCAATTCAACAACAATTCTACTTTCGTTCAGAAAAACACCACACATAATGGCGGCAATTCGATCCTAATGAAGTCTCTATTCTCATGTCACTCGAGATCAAATGTTGTGCAGTTTATATTAAAAAAACATACTGAATTCACGTTTCGTATCAATAACTGTTTTAATATCTATGGATACTAGAATAGAGACCCACTTGAGTTTTGACAGCTGTTCCAAATTTAATCTCATTTCTATACTAAAAACGATACGGGAATAACATTGCAGCACTCGTTTTACCTAATTGGCTGTCAAAATGGTGGTCATTTCCTACGATTTTTGATTACACTTTGGAGGTTTATGATATGGGTGTAGATAAAGTTCATTTTAAGTTGTTACCAGGCAAGGAGCGGCATGGATGGGTGTATGCCGCGAGTCTTTAAAACCACGTTTTACGTACATAAACTTTTTGTACATTATTTTAGTACTGCGTAAAAGAGTACATAATTATTTTGTGCGATAGCAAGTGTTCCATTCCGGTAATCGTAAATAAAAAAAAAACTTCAATTTTATTAAATTTTGTAAAATATAATTGACAATATAATATTACGTTTTTAGTAGTAATTATTTTAAACTTTTTAAAAATTAGTCAAAAACGGACTTTTTGTTTAATATACCTACTTATATTTTTAAATTGTCTCGTCTTTTTGTTTTTGACCGACCTTAGATTCTTTTTTATATTTTATTTTAACTACCTGCCTATGTAAAATTCTATTATAATTCCAAACAATATTTAAGGAAGAAATAAAAATGGTTGGGGAAAAATTGGCATAACAACATCAATGGAAACGAAACATCCCGTTCCGTCTCCATGACACCACATATGCGCACGCGCTCAGGCGTGTTTTTGTTTGTATGGCGGCGCAGCGAAATGCACGGCGCAGAGGGGTGCAGACTGAAAGGGCATATCGTCACTGCGCGTGCATTACCGCGGAAGAGCACTTTGTAAATACCGCGTAACAGCAGCACGGCACAAAATTGAGATATGTAATGATAAGTAGTTAAATGACTGAGATATTCAGTTTTTTCTCGTTCCTAAGTAATTGAAAAAAACGCAGATACGCGGTTTTTACAAAGTGCTCCTCCGCGGTATTGCACGCGCAGCGACGATATAGCATTATGAAATACGTAACCCAAGAAAGACAGTCGGCGGGCAGCCCTACTGCGTGTTTACATACCGAGCGCCGTACTTAATTATTTCGGGGACACTGCCGAGACAAAATATTGTTAGTTTATTATACCGTACGAGATGATATTTGGTAGTGGACCTAAACTATGATCTAACTATATATGTATAGTGAAAATCTCCAGGAACCACTACAATCTAGTGATACTGTTGACTGATACTAGTTCTGTTGTCCAGCGAGTCTTACGACACCGAGGACAGGGAAATCCCTGACTCCAAAGACATCAGCAACCACAGCGAGAGCAAAAACTACAAGGAAAAAACCAACAACAAAGAAAAAAATAACTAAAAAGACCACAACAACTACAAAGACAACATCAACTACAAATAGAATACTGAATACGAAGACACCAAATAACATGCGTAAGTCCAGACGAGTAGGTAAAGAATTCTCAATGTGAAGTTCGCATCGTAGTATGGATCCTCTTGCGAGCTATTGTATGGAGACCCTGCAGATTGTGACCAAAGAATGAAACTTGGCATAGGTGTAGCCTGAGACTAAAAATTCTAACGCTTCGTGATTTTACACGAGACCATATTTGGTGTCAGCTCTCTCCGTAAAGAGGGAATAAAGACGGTGTCTGCATATTCACCGAAGGTTTTTGCCTGACCGACCAGGGTTTAACATAATTATGAACATAAATAGCAGATCCGTCCAAAAATTTTGTCGAAACCTGTGAATCATACATAACGTTGTTGAGCGCACAACTTGCATTAAAAAGAGCTTCTTTTACCTGGGGAGCACTTGCTTCAATTGTATTGTCCGAAAGATTTGTAAGGCACTTAATAAAGTCTGATTTGGTCGTCGATCATAAAGAACCAAGAAATGATAGGGCTGGAGAGTAATTTTGATTTACATGACCGAAAAAATTGCATTATGGCCGCGGGGAGCGACCGGCGGCGCGGCAGGCCGCGAGTCGTTGAACCTTTGACCTCACTCGCTCGCTGCCGATCAGCGAGAAACGCGAAGCGGTTTCCTAATTTATTTGGGGTAATTTTTGTAAAATAAGGATATATGATATATATATTTTCGTAAACTGCAGTAAATGGGCTCTGTCACTATTTTAATTTATTTAAAATGTAAATATTCTTTCCGCAACATCCGCTTAACTCTTTCCCCGCCCAAGTTCTTCGACCGCGCAAATTCCAGCCGGCATACAAATAAAAGCGTCTAGAAATTTTTGACGCGCCCTGGTCGTCAAAGGGCGGCTCGAGTGGCTTTTGAGCGCCGGCCATGTGTGACGTCGTGCTGAGGACGGTTTTAGGCGCAAGTTATTTTAACCAAGCAGTTTAATTAAAGTCTTTTATTGAATTGTACATGTATAATTAAAAATAAAATCTAAAAATTTTTTATCAGTATTAAATGTTTCCTCCATTGTTTGATTAAAATAATTTATCAGATAGGATATTTTGGTCATCGTATTATTGCTTACGAGAGTCTGTGGTTTAAAACTTAGACATCTTAATATTAGAACAAATTTGTTATGACTCATGTGTTTACCAAATACTGGCACATTGTATTATTCGTCCTTTTTCCGTTGTTTCATCAGTATATCACACCACAAAGGATGACAAGAAGCGCACAGTCACACGATCAAGCCAAGACTTTACTTGCAGTAAGCATCTCAGAGCGCAACCTTGATGTAATTCCTCAAAAATACCGCGCTAATCGCGTTTTGGGTAATTTTCAGCTGACCGCTAATCATTTTATTGGACTTTAGCACGCACTGCAGCACCTGACACCTGTGTCGCTCCATAATTACTTAATTGTTCCCATTCTCAGTTTATTAGTGCTCTTACCTACATACCATATTAACCACAAGTTTTTTTAACCTACACTTAAACAATAGAGATATAGATAAACCTAAGTGAAACTTTAAAATTTTATAAAAAAAAGCAAATGAATAGTTAAATAAGAAAATAATTCACATTATTTTCTTACATACACATTTTATTACAAGTAAAAAAATAATCGAAGTTTATAGTTAAATTCGAACATAATATAATATAATTTAATAATTATAATATAATATAATAATATAATAATTTATAATGTTATGTATAAATAATAAAAATACTCGTTCCCAAAAACCGCTGCATAAAACCGGCCTCACGGTAAATTTCACCGTTTATATAAGTATGAATTTAATTTGAAATTCAAACTTAAATGTAATCAGATAAAGATCATAATCCCATGGACATAATAGTGTTTAAACAGTTTTAACATTTTACGATCGTCGTTACATTATCCCAGCCGCCCCATGACGAACCCGGAGCGTCATGGATTTATTAAAGTTTTATATTTATACATTTTTGAAACAAATATAAATTTATGTTACAGAAAATGATTAAAACTAAGGGATAGCATTAAAAAACAAACTCATTTCGAACAAATGCTATGATTAAACTTAACTTAAACTTTAGAACAACGTGACATGCCCGATTTATTGGATTTATTGAAATATATGTTAATTTAAATTAATTAATGTGTTAGCTATCAGTTTCCATTAAAAATATGTCCAAATTATGTAAGGTTTGTAAATTATGCCCGAAAATATTTTGACGCACTTGAGCGTCATGGGCGGCTGAGTGATGCATTAATTTTTTGTTATTTTTTTATGTCTTTGACTGACATACGAGCTGACGGCCCACCTGATGGAAAGTGGTCACCGCCGCCCATGGACATCTGCAACACCAGAGGTGCTGCCAATGCGTTGCCAGTCTAGGGAGGATGGGGAATGGGGATGGGATAGGGATGAGGGAATAGACCTCCGGATCTCGTCACTCGCCTTTTTTTTGTATCAAAACGTATTACGAAACCCTCAAATATGAATTACTTATCCTTAAAATACACGGAAATATCACAAAACACGGTCTCGTGTGAAATCACGAAGCGTTAGAATTTTTAGTTTGCACAGCGGCGTGAGCGCACTTCAACAACGCGAGGTGATTTCCTAATTTCTTCGGATTATTTTTGTGAAATAAGTATATATGATATATAAGTTTTCGTAAACTGCAGTTAATAGGCTCTCTGTCAGTATTTTTATTTATTTAAAAAAGTAAGTATTCTTTCCGCAACATCCGCTTAAGTAGTAAATAGATTGCAGCCATTTTCAGTTTTCATTTTATTTAATATTTTTTTTGTATGAAAAGGTATTACAATAGCCTTAAATATGGATGCCTGATCCCTAATATATAAGAAAATGACACCAAATATGGTCTCGTGTGAAATCACGAAGCGTTACAGTTTTTTGCCTGTCTCTCTCTCTGCGGGCGGAACTGGTGGCCTAGGATTGGTGGTAGATAGGATTTTGACCTAGGCTACAAGTGCCAAGTTTCCCCTGTCTACTATCGCGCAGAAGCCGAGAGGTACCCGTTGGGAATATTGGTTGTTTATTAGTAATTTATGCAACGGTTGCATAATGATAGGCCTTAAAACACTAGTGCGGTTTTCATGAAACGAGCTTTAGCGAGTTTCATAATAAGATCGCACGTGTGTTTTAAGGCCAAATTATGCAGAGTTGCATACATAACTTTATCTACACACATATTATAAATCCTCCATGATGTGTTCAGAAACTATATTTTCTGGAAAACAAGTTATTTGTTAACACTAGAAGTTATTTGTTGCAATCGTGGCTGCATATTTCCGATATCCGGCGCATTTTCACATCACACAGTCACTCCGAGAAGACTACTATTCATATTTTCAACTAAATAGTGAATTACAAATAACTTTTTCTATTCAATTCAACAACAATTCTACTTTCGTTCAGCAAAAAACCAACATAATGGCGGCAATTCGATCCTCCGTCAAGACCATTTTTTTTTAAATCATAGACAAACGAATGATGAACAAAGAATATTCTCACGTCACTCGAGATCAAATGTCGTTCGGTTTATATTAAAAAAACATACTGAATTGATGTTTCGTATCAATAACTGTTTAATATCTATGGATACTAGAATAGAGACCCACTTGAATTTTGACAGCTGTTCCAAATTTAATCTCATTTTGATACTAAAATCGATACTGTAATAACATTGCAGCACTGGTTTTACCTAATTGGTTGTTACAATGGTGGTCATTTCCTACGGTTTTTGATTACACTATGGAGGTTTTATGATATGGGTGTAGATAAAATTAATTTCAATTGCTATAACCGTATTTTATTATATGTCCCTGCGGCAGTAAGGTCCACAGCCAGGACACCACGGACTGTCATGTTAAAAAAGTGTTGCGCCTGTATTCAGGAACGTCTAAGTGATATTGTAGCGACTCGAGAGCCAGATTCTCATCCCACTCTTCCGCACGATGCGAAATGCGTAAGAGCGGGATACGAATTTCGCTCGCGAGTCGCTACAATATCACTTAGACGTTCCCGAATAGACACCCAGGCCGTTTCTCTAAACACGCTGCGCCAAATTACGTTATCCACCGCTCTCTTGCCACCGTCAACGTGCCGGCCCGACTGGAATCAACCGGGCTACGGACGATGGGAAGAGACCGGACGGGATGTAGGATTTAGTAGTGGTAGAGCCAAACAGTAATCCTCACTAGATGATTACTGTTCGAATGGGCCGGCTCGACCGGGGTAGTACCACACTCTCACTATAAGCCCTTTCATTTGATATGTCACACGATATAGGTAGCAAAACTTTTTTTATAATTTTCTAATTTACCCCCTAAAAAGGGCCCCCATGTTAAAAATTCATATATTTACGTCACGCGTCCGTGTTGCGGCCACCGACTTACATATGTATACCAAATTTCAACACAATTGGTCGAGTCGTTTCGGAGCAAATTGGCTGTGACAGACGGACAGACAGACGCACGAGTGATCCTATAAGAGTTTCGTTTTTTCCTTTTGAGGTACGGAACCCTAAAAAGGTTTATTGTATAAATGTAACATTACAGTTCGTTCGTACCACGTTCGTTCAGAATACAAGTGTCTTATAAACTTATACAGAAGAAAAAAAAAACATTTTGTTCCCACTATCCAACCCGAGGCAGGTTGGAAGATGGCACTGTGATTGGATTGGGTGAGATTGCTAAGTTGGAAGATGGGAATCACTCTTCTGATGTCGAACAGGTGTCCTAATTGACATTCGCGCAATCAATTAGTTCAACATCAATAGACACCTGTTCAACATCAATACATATGTTTGATCGCGCGTTCGTACGAACAAAGTTCGCCCGAAGTAGCGATGATCGCGAAACGCGTTCTATTAGGACGACTCCTAAATGTAACCCGATTATCACATATAATAAAGACCTTATCTGCTTATACGTACAACTAGCCATATACTACACAGTCGCAACAAATATTTTAATATCAACATCTAAGAATATTTTAATGTACAGGGTGGGCCATTCGTTTTTGTAATTTGCTATTTGATTAGGCTTGAAAATGCTATTTTATTAGGTATTTATTACAGTTTCTTAGTATAAAATAATTTTAATTTGCAAAAACCCTGTCGTCTAAGTGAGCTTCGTCTTGTTGCTGGCACTCCGGCACGGCAACCGACTACGAAATTGTATGAAAAGATGCTGACGATCATCACTTCTGGTACGTAACCGCCCTGTTTGCTTAATATTCGTTGTTGAATCAGTTTCTTTAAACTTATTGACCACAAATTTGATTAAATTGATGCTGTGACACTAACTTATACGGTGTATTCCACAATCCTAAAAAGGTATTGCATATAACGTAAGACTGGTTTTATTGAAAAGTGTTTAACACAATAGCCACTTTGCTTTCCTTGAAATGGTCCATCGTAGTCAAAAATGTACAAATAATAGTTTAGAAAAAAATCTGTGTTGCTATTTGCAAAAATCTAATGCCCCACCCTGTATGTGTGACCCAGACAGTTTAACCACAATATTAAACTTCAAGACAACAAGCTTCCGGACAACACTAATCTACTTCACACTCACAGAATATCGGCGTAAATATAATAGCTTGCTATTGCGTTTCGTACGGTGAGTGACGAGATCCGGAGGCCTATTCCCTCATCCCTATCCCATCCCCATTCCCCATCCTCCTTAGCCTGACAACGCATTGGCAGCACCTCTGGTGTTGCAGATGTCCATGGGCGGCGGTGACCACATTCCATCAGGTGGGCCGTCAGCTCGTTTGCCAGTCAACTGACATAAAAAAAACTTATCTATCTCTCTATTATAAAGAGGTAAAATTTGTTTGTTTGTATGTAGGGTAATGTCTGGAACTACTGAACCGCTTCTAAAAATTCTTTGACTTATAAGAAGCTACACTATCCCTGATTGACATAGGATAATTTTTATGCCAGAATGTTTACAGTTCCCGAGGGAACAGCGATAACCAAATACCACGCGGACGAAGTCGCGGGCAAAAAGCTAGTGTTTAGTATGAATTATTTCAACTTATTTTTTCTGCCATCCACATGCCAACCGTACACCACTACTTCTGCGATTCGGCGGATTCATAATTCATACGAAAGAAGGTATCTTTTGAGTTGTAGCTCCGACAACTATAAGCGTCGGTGGCGTGGTAAGCACGACAGCTCATGACGCTTTTAAGCGTCCTTCGTGTCGAAAGGGTTAAAATTGATACGATTGAAAAAAATCGTGAAGTTAGATACGTCTGATATCCTCTTTAAACAGTTATATGTCCTCATTTTTTTTAATTATGGGTCTATAACTAACAACACTATTACATCACGCCCATACTCAAAACTTGACTAATTTATATTTTACGTGTAGTGTGTTTACTTATATAATTTATCCATTTTTGATTTTCCCCATTCAAATAACCGCACAGTGCTTCTCGTTCACTCTGGTGCAAACAGACAGTGACCGATTACTTAAGGTCATTGGGTCTAGTCGGCATCTTAACCGCCTTTTGTTGTTAGCTTTTCGGGACAGGAGGGCTATTTAGCATTACATGCCCGCTAGTCGTTGGTCGCTCGGGGGCTAGCACGACATTCCCGCTAGTCGTTTGTCGCTCAGTTCGTCTACGTCAAACTAGTAAAATATGTAAGAAATGCACTGAGTGACAAATGACTGAAATATATAATAATAATAGGGTCAATCAGAAAGAAAAGAGAAGTAAAAGTCATATTTGTTTAAAAAATAATGTATTTTTTTATTAGACGACACAATGCATGTCATTTCATGTGATGTTGTTCTTTGACTTTTCTTAATTTTCTATTAATTTTACTCGTATTTATGTAATCTACATGTAATATTTAAAAATTTGTAATAATAATTAAGATTTGTTAAAACGAATTATTAGCATTTTATGTACTTTCTCATTTAGTACACTTCTTGTTAATTAATTCTAACAGCATCTTTTTTTAATTTATTCATAGTAGGTGTGAAAAATAGTATATGCCACTCGGTAGGAAAATTATCTTCGAAATTTAAGAAAAGTCAAAGAACAACATCACATGAAATGACATGCATTGTGTCGTCTAATAAAAAAAAATATATTTTTGAAACAAATATGACTTTTACTTTTCTTCCCTCTCCAGAGGGAGGAAAAGTGTTTTACTAATTAGACTAGTCGCTCAATAGGCGACTGGCTACTTAGTCCAGTTGCTACTTAGGCGAGTTGCTACTTAGTCAAGCTGTTAATTAGGCCAGTTGCTACTCAAAAAATATTGTAGACCTGTTGCTTTTTAGACCAGCAGATATTTAGACCAAATGCGACATAGACGAGTTGCTAATTAGACCCCAGGATCCTATCCCGGCAGATCTTGCTAGACAGGAAAGACACATGAGACAATATGCCGTCTCATTAGCTTTAAATATTACATAATCAAGTTTTATTTTATCAATCAAATCAAATCAATCAAATCAAATCAAATCAATTTATTTGCATGAATACAGTTTTATAAAGGATGTCACGTTTTTCAATAATAATGTACATTGTATTCAGCCTGCATGCAGGCGTACAAATATTAAAATTATCCGAATCTAATACATTATACCATTAATTATCTATCACAATCTGTTTCATTAATTATAACATATTATTATGTCCACACAATTACAATATTATTATTTAAAATGACGTGTAGCTTGCAAAATTATGTTAGTAATGGCTAATAAAATAATGATTCACGATTATAGTAGCGCATAGGGTAAAAAACCAGTAACTGAACAGGAACAGTTGCAGTCGGGTTAATCGGTTGACAAACATAGTCAGGTTTCTGCTATGTTATTCTCTTAACAACGTATACCGCATGGAAAGTATGGAAACAAGATCGGTGAATATTATTAAAAAAAAAATGTTGTTTTGATATATATATAAAAATACCCGAGGCAAAAAAAACCTGAGTAGCTTCTGAGAAAAATATTTCTAAAAAGTCTTGTAGATGGTTCCTTGGAAAAAATTTGAAGAAAAAATAAAGTAGCGTAAAAAATAAAGTTTTGAAGGAAAAAAATGGTTTAGAAAGTATTAAAATGAAATAAATTGATCATTTGTTTTTTTTTAAGTATTACATACATACATACATATTATCACGCCCGAAATCCCTAATGGGGTGGGCAGAGGCACAAGACTACTTGTGGCCACGTTCGATTAATTAGTCCTAAGATGGTATGATGAACCGTATGGTGACAGGTGATCAGCCCATCGCCCATACAGATAGTCCACCATGTTGGAGAGGACCCGTCCCTTAGTCGACTTTAACGACATGCCAGGATGATAAGTATCTGCACGCATTCTATGCTATTTCTTCACTCCCAGCGCAGCAGAGGAGTAAGTTAAGTTTTAGCGTTTTATAAAAATATATATCTGACAGTGAATTAGCTAACTACTCGATAATTGGGTGATTCACCCTAAAGTGTCATACTAAACCAAAATGGCGGCGTTACAGGAAATATTTAATATTAATGAACATTATCCGCTAACGATACACACGGTAAAAGTCATTGGGTTTCACTACACTATTGAACAATGTTCTAATTTCAAAGAATAAAGTGATTGAATTGAGTGATTTAGATGGTGCAGCAAAAATGTTTTGTAATAGACTCCTTTTAATTCACTTTGTGATATCGGTCGTTACCGGCAATGGTAAGATTTGATTTTATTTACCGAAGGACTATAGGACTCTATGATGACTGTTTTAACACGGCTGTATCACAGACATAGTCTGAATTTGTAACCTGTAAGGAAATAACCTCTTTGTATTGGTGTGAGAGTCGTGACTTCTATCTAGGATTAAGTGCGCAGTACGATATTTTTGTCATGGCGACAGTTGATAATCTCGGACCAACGAAGACAGAGCGAGAGATCAACAGAGATGCGACTTATTTGAAATACTTGCATTAAAAATGAAAAATGCAATATACCTTTTTCTATTTTGCATTTAAATACTTTTCTGAGAAAAGCATTTTGTATTTTATTTAAAATACATTTCCGGACGTATTTTCTGTTTGCAAAATGCAAGTTTCAACATCTTGATTAGTTACTGGATATTTAGTTTCGCCACGGTCATTAGTGTCTTGATTTTTGTTTAATATTACCTATATTATCAAATCAATTACTCCTCTGCTGCACTGGGAGTGAAGAAATAGCATAGAATGCGTGCAGATGCTTATCATCCTGGCATGTCGTAAAAGTCGACTAAGGGACGGGTCCTCTCCAACATGGTGGACTATCTGTATGGGCGATGGGCTGATCACCTGTCCGGGTCCATACGGGTCATCATACTATCTTAGGACTAATTAATCGAACGTGGCCACAAGTAGTCTTGTGGATCTGCCCACCCCATTAGGGATTTCGGGCGTGATAATATGTACGTATGTATATTATCAAAATAAAGTGATAATATTGTGTTCTGTCTACTGAATCATAAAAGTATTTGCATTTTGTATTTAAATACTTTTGATCAACCATTTTGTACATCTCTGGAGATCCAACTGTCGCCGCGACAAGAAACCGTAGTTCTCGCCTAGCCTTATGTCTAGTGTAAACGAGCTTAATACCTTGTGATTAGTAAACTTACATACATACATAGCATCACGCCCGAAATCCTAATGGGGTGGGCAGAGCCACAAGACTACTTGTGGCCACGTTCGATTGATTAGTCCTAAGATGGTATGACGAGCCGTATGGTGACAGGTGATCAGCCCATCGGCCATACAGATAGTCCACCATGTTGGAGAGGACCCGTCCCGTAGTCGACTTTTACGACATGCCAGGATGATAAGCATCTGCACGCATTCTATGCTATTTCTTCACTCCCAGTGCAGCAGAGGAGTTTATTAGTAAACTTGTACCCACGTAAACAAGGTTGTTAGTACTAAGCATGAGTACTTCTGCCAAGTGCAAGTGAATAGAAGGCCGAATTATTTACTAAGCGACAAGCGATCCACATTTTAACTAACAACTTGTCGCTTGTCTTGCTAAAGGGGCTCAGAAATGTGCTAGTTTTTCGGCAATTTATTATTGCAATTCGGGCTATCCTCAAAAGTTTACATTCAAACTTTTTGTCCACATTATTGATGTTATATGTAATATTTTGGGGATAGCCCGAATTGCAGAAATAGATTGCCGAAATACTAGCCCGTTAACGAGCCGCTTAAGCGTCAAGTGAAAACGGCAAGTGTACCCAAATATTCCTTACTATTGGACCCGCCACAGCTTCCGGTATTTTCCATACAATCTTTATCACCTCTATTCACCCCTTTAGGGATGGAATTTCAAAAAATCCCTCCTTAGTGCACCTCTAGCGTACTCGAGGAATATCTCCTCCAAATTTCAAACGTGTAGGACCATCAGTTTAGGCTGTGCGTTGTCTATAAGTGAGTCACGGTATTGTTTTATATGTATACATGCCTATTTTCGAGTTTCATTTGGTTGTGCATTCGTTTTTTTACGTTTTATTTAGGTAAATATAATTATTATTATTAATTATTTAGGTAATATATTTGGTGATTATTAAATTCTCAATCTTCTCAACTCCTCGCCACCTCAAAAAGCGTTTCAGCTGCGCTAAGCGTTGTTCTCAAAACTTCCTCTGACTGTGCCTCCTTCTACCTCAAAATTTTATGCTAATTCTTTCACTTCTCAGGCTATTCGCTAGGAACTCCTTGCCTTCGGATTTGAGGCGTGCTAAATCTCTTCCTATATTTAAAGATTTATTGAAACCGTACTAATTTATCACTACCTTTGTAATCTGTCCTTTCTTTCCCTCATTTGTTTGTGCTTTAATTTACCTTATCTCTTTTGTATAAGTAGCTGACTATTTTTACCCTATAAAATTACAAAAATAATAATTATTACATTGTTATGTTTCCTTTCTATTTTTATATACCTATATATGTATGTACGTATGTATTTATGTATATATCTGTATATAGTATGTGCTTATGTTAGTATTTAGTATATTTGTGGTTCAGTTTAATTTAAATGTTTACTAAAATCTATACTTATAATAAAAGGCTAACGAAGTCGATCTTGTACATGAAATATATTTAAAAAAAATAGATTTCAAAACTAGGCGTTTAAAAGATGCCGAAACACCTTTTAAATTGTTTCTTGTCTGTCTCTCGGTTAATTTGTGCTTCATCACGCTAAACTAATGGACAGATTTTGATGAAATTTAGTATGTATGATTATAATTTATAATCTGGAGTCACAGGAGGATAATATTTATTTCAAAATTCATTTCCTAAGGTGGCAATTAGGGGATGAAAGTTTGTTATGGAGATACGTAATTTTTGAAGTCACAACCATGAAAATGAGTATAAAATGACTGTTAGTTACAAATAAAGAAACATAATTTATGGATTTTGAAAAATCTACCCTAAAAGGTATTAAAATAATGATTGAAAATTTGTATGGGAGTATCATCATTTTTGGGGTAAGAAACATGACAATTTGTACATGAAAGATATTTAAAAAAGAATGATAGATTTGACAATTAGGCGTTTAGGACATGCCGAAACACCTTTTAATTTTTTTCTTGTCTGTCTGTCTGTCTGTCTGACTGTCTGTCTGTCTATCTGTCTGTCTGTCTGTCTGTCTGTCTGTCTGTCGGTTAATTTGAACGTCAATCACGCTCAAACTAAAGGACAGATTTTCATGAAATTCGGTGTGTTTATAGTTTATGATCTGGAGTCACATATAGAATAATATGTATTTCGAAATTCATCCCCTATGGTGGATATATAGGGGATGAAAGTTTGTATGGAGATACGTCATTTTTGAAGTTAGAACCATGAAAATTGGTATAGAGATAGCTGGTTATAAATGAAGAATTATAATTTAACGATTTTGAAAAATCAGCCCTTAAGTGTATAAAATAGGGGATGAAAGTTTGTATAATAATATATAATACTATAATTTTTGAAAGAATTTTAGAAACATGAAAATCGGTATAATGACTTAACTGACTTGAACTGACTGACAGAAACTTGAGTATCAGTATAATTACTGCTGGTTACGAATAAAGAAATGTAATTTAACGATTTTGCAAAGTCAACCCTTAAAGGTATAAAATTGGGGTTGAAAATGTTTATGGGAGCACTGTAATTTTTGAAGATAGAATCTAGAAAAAATATATTTAAGCTATTGGTTTCAAATTATGAATGACGTATTTGAGTGTTTTCATTGTCATCAAGAACACTCTCAGAACAATATCAATAAGAAAATTACAGAACTAGGACAGACATTAACTCATATTAAGAAACAAACCTCTCCCAATACGGCCGGTCACCGTGGAAGTAGTAGACCACCACCCTCCATCCGAAAAAACTGTAACGCTGAAAAGGCTATTAGAACGTAAAGAATATAAAAATTATAAAAATGAAAAATATGGAAATGCTGGAGAGCAAAATACAAACAAATTATACATAGGAACACTAAACGTTCGGTCCTTCGTCGGAGTCGGTCGTCAACAAGAACTCGAACTTGCTTTAAAGAAAATTAAATGGCACATACTGGGACTTTCAGAAGTCAAAAAAGAGGGCACACATATAGAAGAATACAAAAAATATACTCTCCTATACACGGGAAAGAAAAGTGGCAAAAACGGAGTTGGTTTTATGGTTAAAAATGAGTTCAAAAATAACATATTAAACTTTCAACCTATATCCGATAGAGTGGCCAGATTAGACCTTGTTATAGAAAACACATATTTAAATATAATTCAGACATACGCACCCACGGAAAAAGCTCCAGACGATGACCTAAATCTATTCTATAATGAAATACGCCAGAGCCTCGAAGAAACTCACCCTAATGTCATTATAATGGGAGACTTCAATGCTAAAATTGGACTCCCAACCCCTAACGATTCCTTAGCCTTGGGCTCGTGGGGCTATGGAAAGAGAAATGACAGAGGCAAAACCTTAGTCGGTTTCTGTGAAGAAAATGAGCTATATGTCATGAACACTCACTTTAAGAAAAAATCCAAGTGCCGATGGACCTGGAAATCACCGAACGAAAAAACTCTTAATGAAATAGACTTCGTGATTACAAAAAGAAATAAAATAAGATATATAGAAAATGTAGAGGTTATTAATACCTCTCATCCGACAGATCATATACTCGTTCGAGCGACATACTTAATAACATACAGACACAAAAAATCAAGGAAAACTTTTAAAGGAGAAAACACGGGATTCAATGTCATCGAAAAAGAGTCACTGAAAAATCTGTTTTCAGAATCAATACAGTCATTAAACTTTACAAATATTCAAGAGAGATAGACAAATATAAATAATAAAATTAAAAGTTGCACTACGAAGTTACCCAATACATCCGAGCCATTGAAAAACGATTGCATAATTACAGAAAATTTTCAAAAATTAATTAAAGAGATCCTCAATAAAAAACATCACATTGAAAAGTGTACATCAAAGAAAAATACTAAGCCAATTATACCCAAAAATTCGGAATAAACTAAAAAGAAACACATTAACTTATAAAATGAAAATTATTAAAGAGGAACTTGTAAGAAGAGGATCTGCGAAAAGGGGACTTAGCGACTTAAGGATCACAAGATTTGGGTTCCAACGCTGAAAGACAATACAGGACAGAAACATACAAATATGAGAAACATCCTTAAGATCGGCTCGTCATTCTATCGGGAGCTTTACAAGTGAAATCAATGTCACAGCTCTCATTTAAAGTATGAAGAAATATCAGAAAGCGTACCGCCCTTACTGCAAAGTGAAATACGCAATGCTATAAAATCACTAAAAACCATGAAAAGCCCAGGAGAAGATGATGTAACAAACGATGTGGTGAAGGCGATTCATGAACCACTAACGCCACTACTGACGAAACTTTTTATCGAAATCATTGTCGAAGAAGAGATACCGAAACAATGGGAGACATCGGTAATTACCCTGATATATAAAAAAGGTGATCCCCTGACAATTAATATAGTTATTAATTGTTCGACTGTTTCGACTTATTAGCCTTCTGCAGTGTACTTATAAATTATTTACAAGCATTATCCTAAAAAGAATGTCACAAACTTTAGAGTATCAACAACCAGTAGAACAAGCGGGCTTTAGGCGTAATTACTCTACAACGGATCATATATTCACTCTGCAGCAGGTTATGGAGAAATACAGGGAATATGGAAAAAGTTTGTACGTAGCCTTTGCAGAATACTCAAAGGCCTTCGATACAATGTCACATAAAACCCTATGGGTAGCGCTGAAGAACTTAGGTACCGAGACGCAATATATAAATATTATCAGAGCAATATACAATAGAAGTAAAGCATTTGTAAAACTTGAACGAAATGGTGACGAATACGAGATCAAACGTGGTGTAAAGCAAGGAGATCCAATATCGTCTAACTTATTTACTGCCTTGCTGGAGTATGTTTTCCGAAAGCTAGACTGGTCAAACTGCGGCATAAAGATCAATGGAGAATGCCTACATCATCTACGCTTTGCTTAGTTACATGCTTAACTCCCTTGATTCTGAGAGCAGGAAATGCGGACTTGGGATGAACCCAGAGAAGACCTGCTTGAAGACTAACAGTGAACCTCAGCCTATCATAATTAAAACTAAACCGATAAAATATGTTCAGGAATATATCTACCTGGGGCAAAATATCTCTTTACCTACACCCATATCATAAAACCTCCATTGGTTAATCAAAAACCATATGAAATGACCACCATTTTGACAACCAATTAGGAAAAACCAGTGCTGCGATAAAGAAATAACATGACTTCTTTATCGTTTTTAGTAAAGAAATGAGATTAAATTTGGAACAGCTGTCAAAACTCAAGTGGGTCTCTATTCTAGTATCCATAGATATTAAAAGTTATTGATACGAAACGTCAATTCAGTATGTTTTTTTAATATAAACTGCACAATATTTAATCTCGAGTGACGTGAGAATAGAGACTTCATCCGTTTGTCTATGATTTAAAAAAAATAATGGCCTTGACGGAGGACCGAATTGGCGCCATGTTGACGTTTTGCTGAACGAAAGTTGAATTGTTGTTGAATTGAATAGAAAAAGTTGTTTGTAATTTACATTTTAGTTGAAAATATGAATAGTAAGTAGTCTTCTCGGAGTGTGTGTGATGTGAAAATGCGCCGGATATCGGAAATATGCAGCCACGATTGCAACAAATAACTTGTTGACAGAAAATATTGTTTCTGAACCCATCATGGAGGATTTATAATATGTGTGTAGATAAAGTTATGTATGCAATTCTGCATAATTTGGCCTTAAAACACACGTGCGATCTTATTATGAAACTCGCCTATCGGCTCGTTTCATAAAACCAAATTGGTGTTTTAAGGCCTATCATTATGCAACCGTTGCATAAACTACTATTTCATGACCGCTTCCCCATCAAAGAAGTAGAGCGACGGATTAAGAAGGCATGGAGCGCGTATTGGTCGAACAAAAGCATATTTAAGTCAAAAATAGATACAAAACTAAAGAAGAAGATAATGGACTCGGTCGTGACACCAACTCTACTCTACGGATGTCAAACTTGGCCCATGACCAAACAAGTCATAACAAAAATAAAAACATTCTAAAGATGTGCAGAAAGAAGCATGCTGGGCCTTAGACTGACTGACAGAGTGAAAAGCACTGATATCCGTGGCTCAACAAAAATAAATGACGCCGCAGAAATGGCGTGTCGTATGAAATGGCGATTGGCTGGACACACGGCACGAACCACCGACAGACGCTGGAGTGAAAGAGTCCTCCACTGGTACCCGAGAGACACGCGCGGGCGCCCGTGCCGCCGCTGGCGAGACGATATCGAGGCCGTGGTATATGATAAAACTAAAATAAATAAATAAATAAATATAATGTAAATCAAATATCATTATATAAAAAAACTATGTTTAACCTTATGCATGTGAAATTATCTACTGGAAATAAACGGCTATATTATTATTATTATTATTATTAATTTAACGATTTTGCAAAGTCAACCGTTAAAGGTATAAAATTGGGGTTGAAAATGTTTATGGGAGCACTGTAATTTTTGAAGATTATTGAATCTAGAAAAAAATTATTTAAGCTGTTGGATTCAAATTATGAATGACGTATTTGAGTGTTTTTGGACAATTGACCATTAAAAAAGTAATCTAAAGGTTGGAATTTGGTATGGAAATCTACACCATATAATAAATCTGTAGAAAAGTCGTGTCTGTAATTACAACAGTTTTGGAAAAAAGCAGTTTGTCGGACTATTTGAATGATACTGAATCCAAATCAATCATTTTTAGAATTTTTGTCCGTCTGTCTCTCTTTACCCACTTTTGTATGTGTGCATAAAACTTAAGATCTACTAAACCTATTCCCATGAAATTCGGTATGTAGAACTTATGAGTTGAAATTTTATCTAGGGTATTTTTTACCCGACTTCGCGGGTGTAAAAAGGAAGGTTACGGATTATCATTTAATTCTTATTTCTCACAGTATTTCTTACAATTTAATATGTTATTCAATGAAGCATATTTGTATGAAAATAGTTTATGAGTATGATATCCAAAATAGATTTTCCCCGACTCGAATCGCGAAATTAGGTTAGGTTTAGATGCGCTAGGTAAATAGGTTAGGCTAGGTTAGTGTTGCGTCAGGGCCGAAGGCCCAAACTAGGCAGAAGTAGGAGCTCCGCGAAGCGGGGCTCCGTCGACCCTGTCACTATGTAAGGTACCTGCACCATGTAAGGCCCAGTGCCTAATAAAGCCCACATTCAAAAAATCACGCTAAAAATAGTGGCAGCGATTTGAAGTTTCGACAGTTCATACAATAGACAAAATGGCCGGCCATCGCCAAAGCGTCAACACTCGGCCGCGTCCTATTCAAACCTGCGGTCACCAAATAGTTGCACTCGTGACCGCACGTGACGATTTGCTAAAACTGGCCTTCAAAAATCGTAAGTGTCTTTGGGTTTTGCCTAAAATTGTTTATTATTTATGCTTTCAGGTATCCCTTTGATGTAAATGAATCTTTTGAATTGTTTTTATGCAAGAAATTCCTGTGGTATTTTTTTGGCGAGGGTAATTAGAGTACCTACCGTTTTTAAAAAGGCTGGGCTTTTTTACGGGATAGGGTGCCAAATAAAGCCCAAACGACTATTTTGAAAATATTTTTTTAATCAATAGAAGATGTTGATTTCAAAGATTATTTTTCTTCTTTTTAAGTAATAGTAGTTTATGCATCGGTTGCATAATGATAGGCCTTAAAACACTAGTGCGGTTTTCATGAAACGAGCCGACAGGCGAGTTTCATAATAAGATCGCACGTGTGTTTTAAGGCCAAATTATGCAGAGTTGCATACATAACTTTATCTACACACATATTATAAATCCTCCATGATGGGTTCAGAAACAATATTTTCTGGCAACAAGTTATTTGTTGCAATCGTGGCTGCATATTTCCGATATCCAGTGCATTTTCACATCACACACACTCCGAGAAGACTACTTACTATTCATATTTTGAACTAAAATGTAAATTACAAACAACTTTTTCTATTCAATTCAACAACAATTCTACTTTCGTTCAGCAAAACACCAACATGGCGGCAATTCGATCCTCCGTCAAGACCATTTTTTTTTAATCATAGACAAGCGAATGAAGTCTCTATTCTCATGTCACTCGAGATCAAATGTCGTTCGGTTTATATTAAAAAAACATACTGAATTGATGTTTCGTATCAATAACTGTTTAATGTCTATGGATACTAGAATAGAGACCCACTTGACTTTTGACAGCTGTTCCAAATTTAATCTCATTTCTTTACTAAAAACGATAAAGAAATAACATTGCAGCACTGGTTTTTCCAAATTGGTTGTCAAAATGGTGGTCATTTCCTATGGTTTTTGATTAATTAATGGAGGTTTTATGATATGGGTGTAGATAAAGTAATAAACGATTCATTATATAGATATGCAGTTTTTTTTTTGCTTAAAATAATATATTTTTTTGCTGTTTATGTATTAGGTGGGCCTTACATGGTGCAGGTACCTTAACGCATTAACGTATGATTTGATTATTCGTGATTCGTGGTAACGTAATTTTGTGGAACTGATATGCACGGTTACGATATTGTTTGTTTCGGGGATAAGTATGAGAACCGCGGTTTGTATAGAAAAGTGAAAATATTACGCTGATTGTTACATGCTGAACAAATGGACACCGGGTGTTTATAATTGAGATACGGTCATGTGTGTTTATCGAATACTAAAAGAAAAGAATATCTACTCAAATAATAAAATTCTGCTCCCGCAACTGAACTGTAGTTTACTGTAGCGAAACTTCCGCGCGTGTAATAAAATGCGGGAACGTTTGTTGGCTCAAACATGTATATACTTAAGATACGAAGTCGTCTGACGTCTAACTATTGGGATCAGGAGGCTTGCAAAACCAAATGCCCTCAATTGTAAAAACAATCGTATTTTACTTAATATTCGACATGGCAGCAAGCGGTTCGCAACTTAAAAGGTACTTAGTGTGTTTACAAATCAATATGTCGTCCCTATTGGATAGTATCAATCAATCCCTAATTGCTTGAGCGAAGGGAAATCTCCATCGTGTCGTATACAAGATATTTGGAATTGATGTTATTTGGGATTTGATATTGTGAAAGGTGAAGTGAATTAAAAAATCCTTACCTAAACAGTGATTTTTACGTGTTCATGTAGATAATGTATGAAAACTTTCAAGTTAAAGTGATTAGGTACTTAGGTATTTTTATTCACTTCACCCGTTATAAGGATTAAGTGCACATTCTGTGCGGGGACCACCTGACCGGGGTGTTGTGTGCGTGCATTTATGGTATTTTTGAGTTTTTCAACTTTCTAGCCCCAATAGTATCCGATCAAAATGGCTGTGACTTACGGGTATATAGATAGACAAACAGACGGACGGACATGACGAATCTATAAGGGTTCTGTTGTCGCAAGTTAGCTACGGAGTCCTAAAAAATCCGAATTTAATTTATCTGAAATGTGAAGCGTACAAAATTTTAAGTTTAAATGGAACTGCAACTTCTCTATGACTATGTAATCTTTTCGTAACAGAATTGGCGTGGTCCGCAATCCTCGGTGCGTGGGTCTGACTCGCACTTGACCTATTTTATTATTAATTGATTTTGATTAACTCAACAATAATCCCACAGGATAAAGATACATTCTTAGTTGAAACACGTTTTGCATATTTATAGGTATTTAGGAAAAAAAAATCGCATTCGGTTTTAAAAATACGGCTTCATTTACACTTATTTCAGTTTCTGCCTCAGCATCCCTTGACATTGAAGGTACTGGGGTGGTACAGGAACATTCGTCAACAGATGGGTTAACGAAGACATACAAGTACGAATTCAATGAAGAGAAGACGTTGAACTTGACGTGCACTTTCAAGGTGAATGAGATAGTTCGAGCTGATGCTTATGATGTACTGTTGGTGAACGAAAGGGGTCAGGGTAGAAATGAGACAGGTAATTATCGTATTCGAATAAGAACAGAACAAGCTACTAATAAGATAATCCTACTCCTACTATTATTACAAACGCGAAAGTTTCTTTGGATGGATGTATGGACATTTGTTACTCCTCACGCAAAAACCACTGCAAGGATTTTGATGAAACTTCACGATGTCATAGCTTATTCATCAGAATAGCACATAGGCTATAATACATAAACATATTGTGTAACTCGGCCGAAATATAACTATAATTGTCAAGTAAGTCCACAAAAATCCAGCCATCTGAGAGCTACTAAATTATTATTTTGTTTTCATGACTGACTTTGCTATTTTTATTTTTATTATAAATCGCTTGTTATTAATATGTGATAATTGAATTAATGTTTTGATAGTGTTGTATTATTTTTTGGTTTTAATTTAAATTGTTTATTATTAATTTGTGATGACATATATTCTATTTTATTATTTAATGTTTTGACGATCTCAACTTTGAATTCATATATTTTGACATGTACTGAATGCTGAATGAATACTGTTATAATGTAATTTAATTTGAGAAATAAAATAAATCTAAATCTAATCTAATCTAATCTATTTCGACGCGCGCTGCATAAACACAAAAATGATGTATGGTGGAATTGTTCTTAAAGTTCAAAAAAGAAGACCGCGATAGCATATTATCTACCTTTCATGTGGAAGCCACTATAATCAAAATTGTGTCAGCATAACATTTGAATTGGATACTGTATTTATAATGCACATTTAAGGCCCAATTTCCACTGAGCGTCTAGCCGCGCGCGACTAGCCGCACGCAACTGCCATTTTCTACGGAGTCGCGGCCGCGTCAATGGGTATGGCGGCCGCGACTCCGATGGAAATGACAGTCGCACGCGGCTAGTCGCACGCGGCTAGACGCTCACTGGAAATTGGGCCTAAGGTATAACAAATTAATCCTTATCCAAATAAATACTTTTATCGCTTTTGGTATGTAAAGTAGATAATCTTTGTCTTTTACAGTAAGTATTTTGGGCAAATGGTTTAAACGTTATGACGATGAGAATATTTTTAGTAGAACGTGTGTGAGTGAGTTGCGTGGCGCGCGGTGTGCATCACAAAGTGTGCGACCCGAACACCGGCAGACACGTGAAGGTAGACGCGTCGTTGAGGGTCGTCTCCGTTTTACGAATTTTCTCTCACTACACAACAAAACAAGGTTATGCCCGCGACTTCGTCCGTTTGGAATTCGGTTATAGTTATTCCCTTGGGAACTGGAATTTTCCGGGCTAAAAAGTACCTATGTCCTACCTAACACATGTGTCAGGACATAAGGTAACTATTTATATAACAAGTTTCATGAAAATCCGTTAAGCAGTTACGGAGCTAACATACAGACAGACACACCTACACACCTACACATACACACACAAACTTTCGCATTTATACTATAAGTAGTATATTAGGTAAGGATAGCTTTTACCCGTGACTTCGTCCGCACGTAGAACTGTGCAATTTCCAGTGATACATTACTTGAAATATTATACCAGTGCTTCGACATAGAGACAGCGTTAGCAGTTAAGTAGACACTCTGGGGTGCAGATGTAAAGAAGGGTTCAACCGCTCACACTCGAACACGCAACTTAAACTTGACCATGGGAGAAGCATTCCGTGCGCAGATTGACACAGACAGTCAGCAGTGTCTAACGTTGGGACTTATAATATTAATGGTCATAGCGAAACAATGAGAGTTTAACAACTGCTTTTTGAAGAAGAAAATGAAAAAGTTCCCGGGGGAATTACTATAAGCTAACTCCTCGCGGACGAAGTCGCGGGCAGAAGCTAGTCAAATCATATCCTAACCTACTTCCTACTAACGTTACACAAAGAGTGAGTCTGTATGTTTATTACCGCTCTGCTCCGTAATGGCTGGACGGATTTTTATGAAATTTGGTATATACCCTGGTCCAGGAATAAGACATAGGGTACCTTTTATCCTGGATAATTCACAAGTTCCCGAGCGAATAACTAAAACCGAATTCCACCCGGACAGAAATTACCCATAAAATATTGTGACAAATTAAACAATTAATTGATTATGTTTATTTATTGGTTTCAGTTGAAATTAAAAAGGAAAAAAAAGTGGCTTCTCTCCAGTATACATTTACAATCTCCAGTAAATTGAAGTTCATATATTGCGTCGCTAAAATCAGAGATAGAAAATGGAATAGTACGGTAAATCTGATGTACATACGTCAACAACACGAGTCATCCTCCACCACACATCGTAAGTTTTAACAACCTCTCATAGGTATAGATGCCACAGGACCCTCAGAAAAATAACTAAAGCATAGGAGTCATATATAACTACATATGCTTATATCTATATATATATAAACGTATCGTAACTTCTATTATTAAACAATAGCTACGCATTTTCACGCGCGACTGTACCCATGCGCAGACACATCCGCCTACACTGCCGCCCAGCGCTATTTTTACAGCGGGCTAGGTATACACGTGCATAAAGCCACAGCCTTGTATTTGTCACTTTTTAACTTATGCTGCTAAAGGGACGAATGCTGTATGTGCTTGATAAAAAATAGTCAGAGTCAAAACTCGCAAAAACAATAAATAAACACTGAGCGCAAAGTTGTCACAGTATGGCCGAACAACGACTTGAGCGGTGTTGGAAGGCCAAGCGACTTGCGCGCTGTCGCTATTTTTTGAAATCTGGTCTCTCATTGGCCGTAACGCCCAGAATGTGATTGGTAGATCGACGTGCAATGTGTAGCGCTATCCAATGACATTCAAATGTATTTCGACTTGAGCGGTGTTGTTAGATAATTGACGATATGATTAATGGACAATAGCTAAAAAAGGTGACTAAAGATAATAATAATAGTTAGGGAGCTGGGTGCCATTTTGGTATAGGATTTGTTCGTCTTTCATGTTGATAGGGATGAAAGTTTATGTCAATACAAATCGATTTGGTCCAGTAAATGAAAGTCGTATGTCCCTGCGTTTCTGAGTTACAGCGCTTTAAAAATGTAAAAAAGGTACTAAATCATTTGTTCGCGTCTGCCTCTTGGACTGATGGTCAGAATTATCCTCAAAACCCGAATATTTGAAATATATTTTGAAAATCGCTCTTATCGATTGCTTACATGCAACATAAATTATTTGCAGTAATATTTTGCAGGTATACATTTTATATTCGTGGCTTGGCGCGAGAGTAGATTTTCGAATTTCTTTTTGCCCTTGGTCTGCCTCTTCGATGATTATCGTTTTGAAGATGATTCTGAACATCAGTCCAAGAGACAGAAACGAACAAATGATTTAGCAGACCTTTTTTACATTTTTTAAACGCTGTCAATGGAAAACGCAGCGCTAAGTACCATGGTGGCAGACTATTTTCTGTGGTTCTTTACATTGTCATTAATCGAACAATTCAGGTCTGCTCAGCGAACATTTCATATACTTACACATTTTCAAATAATAAATTGAAAGAAATATATATTAAATTACTCAAAAAGTCAGAGGGCTGGACGTCTGCCTCTTCGATGTTCATCGTTTTGAGGATGATTTTGACCATCAGCCCAAGAGGCAGACACGAACAATTGATTTAGCAAACTTTTTTTACACTTTCAAAGTGCTGTCAATTGACAACGCAGGGCTGTCATGTTGGCAGGTCCTTAATGTTTTTTTATGGTACAATCATCGATATTAATAATGTCTGCCGCAAGATCAAATCATATAGAAATTTTGGCACCCAGCTCCCTAGCTATTAGGTACCGGGTACGTCGCCGGTTTAACTTAAGCGGAAACAGGCAACTATAACACTTTCCTTTTTGAACTAGCTTAGTGTGTATTAAAATTATAGAGACAGATATAGGTATCACGTGTTCGTTTTAATCCTCCTTCTATGCTTTAGTTATTGTTCTGAGGCAGGCAGCGAAGTTTTGGTGCTGATGATGTAAAAGTGACCCAATGTCGCATTTAAATGTTGTGATACAGTAAAAGTTTTATAAGGGGTCAATCTCAATCATTGATTGATTGATTAAGAAGCTGACAACAGTCAATGACATTGAGCGATCGGTCTCTATCTGTTTACACCGGAGTGAACGAGAAGCACTGCGCGGTTATTTGTGTAGGGAAAATCAAAAACGGATGAATTATATAAGTAAACACACTACACGTAAAATATAAATTACTATTTTTTTGAGTACGGGCGTGATGTAATAGTCTTATTAATTATAGACCCATAAGTTAAAATAATTAAGACAGATAATTAGAACTGTTTTAAGAGTATTTCAGAGGTAAATTCCTCTGCTGCACTGGGAGTGAAGAAATAGCATAGAATGCGTGCAGATGCTTATCATCCTGGCATGTCGTAAAAGTCGACTAAGGGACGGGTCCTCTCCAACATGATGGACTGTCTGTATGGGCGATGGGCTGATCACCTGTCACCATACGGTTCATCATACCATCTTAGGACTAATTAATCGAACGTGGCCACAAGTAGTCTTGTGGCTCTGCCCACCCCATTAGGGATTTCGGGCGTGATGCTATGTATGTATGTATGTAAATTCACGATTTTTTTCTATCGTATCGATTTCATCAAATGATGTTTTGAAATTGGTTGTTTTCAATAATATAAAGAATATGAACATAAATTTTTTGCGCTTTGCCGAATCAAATAGGTTTTGTTAAAAAACTGTTTTAGTAAAGCCGATGAGATCAAAACATAAATGTGACAAAGGGCCAAGTTCGGTACAAAAACGTCAAAAATCAGAATGGGTCCCAAGTTCCTTAGAGCTTTCTTAAATGATACCTTTAAAAAAGTACTACAACGTTCTTAAATGAAATCAAAAAGTCAAAATTTGTTATTTTCACTGATATTTAATTAATAACTTGGCAAGTTTTATATTCATCCAAACTTGTAAATTGTACCTTTTAATAATATGTACTTCGAAGTCAGATTAAAACTTGCCAAGTTGTAAATTAAATATCAGTGAAAATAACAAATTTTCTTTGATTTCATTTAAGAAGTTTGTAGTACTTTTTAGGGTTCCGTACCTCAAAAGGAAAAAAGGAACCCTTATAGGATCACTCGTGTGTCTGTCTGTCTGTCTGTCTGTCCGTCTGTCACAGCCAATTTGCTCCGAAACTACTGGACCGATTGAGTTGAAATTTGGTATTCATATGTAAGTTGGTGACCGCAACACGGATGCGTGACGTAAATATATGAATTTTAAACATAGGGGTCACTTTTTGGGGGTAAACTAGAAAAAAAAAAGTTATGCCACCTATATCGTGTGACATATCAAATGAAAGGACTTATTGTGAGAATCTTAAATATATTTTATTTTGAATTTTAAGTAAAATAGTTTAGAAGTTATTCAGGAAAATAGGCGAAAAATGACCATTCCCCCTCCTTATTTTCGAAACTACTGGGGCTAAAATTTTGAAAAAAAATACAGAAAATAGATCTTTGCCTATAGATAACAGGAAAACCTATAAGAAGTCTATGGTATTTAAGGTAATCTAGTAAATTTCAGATAATTATGTACGGAACGGAACCTTCTCCACGCGAGTTTAACTCGCACTTGTCCGGTTTTTTTTAAAGGTATCATTTAAGAAAGCTCTAAAGAACTTGGCACCCATTCTGATCTTTGACGTTTTTGTACCGAACTTGGCCCTTTGTCACATTTATGTTTTGATCTGATATCAGATTTTGTTGTCAAGCTATACTTATCTATTCTCTTTATTTAAATATAAAACGTCATTAAATTACACTAAATATCTATCCTAATTTAAGTTAAAGCAAAATCGTTCAACAATAACAAAACAAAGTTATCTAATCCACCAGTTTCATATATAATGTTCGAAACTGGCCGCATTAATAACTTTACAATAATACTAACTTCTATACCAACCTTAATGTGATGATTTCTGATTTTTTCCTATGGTTACGTCCAATAACCTACCTCCACATCAAGTTTCAACTTCCTAGGTCACCTGAAAGTGGTCTAAACTTTTGATCTATATGTCAGTCAGTCAGTCAGTCAGTCAGTCAGTGATAAAAATTGTGAATTTCGGGCGTCATTATCTCGCGAATGGTAAGAAGTGTTTTATTGAAATTTGGAATTTAGCAATTAGAAGACGAGTTTACTAGACACGCAAAATTGCAAGTATGTCGGTCAATTAGATTTTAACTTATAGGGGTCGAAAATGGCTCGAAATGGTTCGTGTTCCTACGGCCGGTGTCGCGAACTTTGGCTGACACACTGCATAAACAACACAACAACTGAAAGAGATATTTGCTATTATAATGTCAATTTTTTGTTCAGTTGAATGACAATTGGCCGAATTCAGAAAGGCCACTCAAATTGATCTTTAATTAAAGTGACGTTTCAGTGCGTTTCTGTATAGGTTGACAACTAGTTGAGGGACATTTGACTATTTAATATTCAATCAAATGCTTAAGTGGCGTTTCTGAATTCAGCCAAATGTCAGTTAAAGACGTTTTTTGCTGCTCATTTCAAGTCTCGATATTATATTGATATTGAGTATGATAAGTGGTAAATTAATACGAAAATACTATAAAACCATTACAATCGCGCCATCTCTTTCGCACTTGCATGATCTTAGGCAGCGTGACTTACATCTGCGGGCAGTGTCGCATAGTGCAGTACCTTTACCATGAGTTTACACAAACCGTTC